>OX371177.1:28999076-30462520 GCA_947310635.1 Leptodirus hochenwartii | reverse complement strand
TTTTTTCTACTACTGTTCTTAGTGCTAAAATCGCATCCCTCGTCCCTCTGTTTTTCCTAAAACCAAACTGATCTTCTCCTTGCCTTTCCTCTACTTTATTTTCTAATCTCCTATAAATAATCTTTAACAATATCTTCGATGCATGTGATAGTAGACTAATGGTCCTATAGTTCTCACACAAATTAGCTCCTATTTTCTTCGGCATTGTTACTATTCTACTACGCTGAAAATCCTGTGGTACTTCTCCCTTGTCATATATTTTACAAACTAACCTGTATAATCGCTCCTGCATTTTTTCCCCTGCGTGTTTTATTAATTCGGCTGGTATCATATCAATCCCCGCTGCTTTGTTATTCCGTAAATCATTTAATGCTCTATGAAACTCTGACCTAAGTATGCTAGGACCTAAGTCATCCTCATCTATCTGTTCCACACTTTCTAGCTCCTCCATGTCCTGCCTACCTTTATATAAATCTTCAAGATACTCCTTCCATCTTCTAGCTTTTTCCTTATTTTCTATGAGTTCATTACCCTGCTTATCACATATAATGTTACCCTTTGGTTTTACTTTAGAAAAATGTGACTTAATTTTCCTGTAGCCCAAATCTACTTTACCTCTTCTCATATCCTCCTCAATATCCTCACAGTTTCCTTTTATCCACTCTTCTTTCGCTAGCTTGCATTTCCTATTAATTAAGTTCCTTAGTTCCTTATATTTTTTGTCCTGCTTCTGTGTTTCCAATTTTAATTTTCCTTCTTGCTTCTATCATTTCAACTATTTCTTCCATGATCCATTCCCTCCTACCTGCCCTTTTCTTTGTGCCTAATACTTCATTTGCTGCTGTAATTAACCCATTTCTGATTTCCCTCCATTCTCAATCTATGTCGTTCCATATACAATGTAAGAGATAATAAAATATATTCATTTTAATTTAAGTCTGTTATTTAATGGAACGTCCTATATATTTTAAAGCATTAAAATGAATATTTTCGATTTGAACACTTTTTAATTGCAGGGGCACCGTGGTGTCATGATATAGGCGTGAGACTGGCACCGCGGAGTTGTGGATTCTCGAATCCCGCTCCGGTCAGGGATATTTTCTTGAGGAAACATCCCTTCCGGACCATGGACGTTGTGAATGTTGCTATTCAGGAGTACCCTGAATGTGCCATGAATAGCTCTAGTTATATAATATCGATGTTGGCTAATACGCTAAGTTCGTAAGGCCATAAGGATGATGGGAGTGCGTTCAGCGCCCATCCTATTTTTGAAAAAATAAAATAATAAATAAACTTTTTATTTGCGATCCTGCCATAGAGAAAATCATACGATTACATACTTTTGGATCATAAACTTAATCTTGATTTAGGAAAATATTAAATAATTATGATATAATCTTTTTGCAAACATCGCACTTTTCAAATTTTTCGAAGAAGCTCCCATATGTGCGGAAATCCACTTTACAAAAATAGTAAAAATATACAAGTGCTCCTTTAAAAATTCAATATCACTTAATACAGCAGTCTTGGACTACATCCTATATAACAAAAAATAATTTTATAACATGCACAATGAAAGACAATATTAATGCCTCGATACTGAAGTTCCGTGGAGTGTATGGCAATAGTTGTGGTGAATCGAGAGTGCAATCCTTCCTTATATCGACGCTTTACTATTATCTTTGAGTGTCCATCGGGCTTTAAAGAATTGCTTTCTCTAATGTTTTTTCATAAACCGCAGAAAAAATATCAAAAAAAAATCACATATAACATTACCATTAGCAAAAAAGAAAGGAAAACAGTTAAAAGGTGATTTTTAATCAAATCTACAACAATATAACTGAAAATTATAGTAATGAGTTGAATATTAGTTAAATTTATCGCATGATTAGAAGATAATTATCTAATGTTCATGTAGACTGTTTTATCTCCACTCTCTGATTGACCTTATTATATATTTGTACATTTCATACTGTAACAATACTTTTTTTTTCGAATTTTCTTTTTTTTTGTGTCATTGACGATAATGTTACAATATCAACACATTTACATTCCTAAGAGATTAATTCTCATTCCGCTTGATATGTAATAAAACAGCCAATAATAGGTTTAGTGGAAGTAGGGTTGCCAGATGTCCGAAATTCTTCCGATTTGGGGCCTCAAATACTGTTATTTCGATAAGAGATTTCTGAACCAGAAATCAAATACCCCAGTTATCAAATCTAATAAAAAATCCTTGAAATTGCGCCTTTAACTTGCATTACTATTGGTAATAATTAATTATTGATTATTATAGCCAACTACTACGCTTAATATTATTTTATTAAAACTTTAGTTCGTTCAGTGCAATAGCTAGATGTCTGATGTTCTTTTAAGCTAATGTTCATCTCCCTCGTTCCGGTTATGATATTCACAAATCTGGCAACCCCAAGTAGAAGTTCTTTTTAGTTACGTAGGTGCTGGAATAACGTATAATATAATTTTATTTGTTAAGCGGTAAATGCACACATTAACAATCAACCGTTGTTTAAAAAAAATACATAATATGATATTAATTCTGTTTGGGAAGAGTTTGAGATTGACGATCAAGAACTTAGTTTTGCAAAAAAAAAGATAACGGAGTATTAAAAAGAAAATACTGATTCAGTAGGAACCTGTGTATATACTCATATTTTTTTAAATTAATTTAAGGGATTTAGCTTTGCACATACCAACTTCTTGCAATAAAATTTGAAATTATTTCTTTATTTGCGTAATAACCTATAGACAATACACAACATCCATAGTCCGGAAGGGATTTCTCTTTTCCGAAAATATCCATTCGGGAGTGGAATTTAAACCAACAACCTCTGCGGTGACGGTATAACGACGTTACCGCAGCATCAGATTGCCCCTTATACTACATATTGAATATGTAGGTAAGACACCCAGGTACAACTGGTATAGGTACAATTAGTACCACTAGAAATGATCCCATATAGGAGATTCATTCACGTTTAGAACATAGTGTAGATATATACGTGCTATATATGATGCAAAATATAATAAAAGGCAAGATCTGTATTTTGTTTTGTTATAACGTATAAATACCAGTCATACAATAGTCACAGAGTATAATAATATTTTTACACAATGTAAATTAGAGTCTCCTTGATAAAATGGTGCTGTTTATGGATTTTTTCCAAATTGGCGTTTGGTTTCTTTTCAATAAACATTATAACATTATTCATATATACTGTGTGCTACAAGTGCAGCGAATAACCGCTGTCCTACAAAGGCAGCGAATATGACTGTGCGTGCGTGCGTGCGCGCGTGTGTGTGTGTGTGTGTGTGTGTGTGTGTGTGTGTGTGTGTGTGTGTGTGTGTGTGTGTGTGTGTGTGTGTGTGTGCGCGTGCGTGTGCGTGCGTGTGTGCGCGCGTGTGTGTGTGTGTGTGTAATTTCAAATTGCCGGAAGTTCGATAAAAAAATGTAAATTCCTTTTAAAATAATAAAATGCACTGAAAAGCTGAAAATATTACGACGTATTTACACATACAGTTGCAAATAATCATTCTGACGATATTATATGTATAATTGAATCATGGTTGCGTTCTGTTGAGTTATCGGGAATAAATATTCCAGGATATAAAATTGCAAATAGCTTCTGTAGAAATGTATATAAGAATGGCGGCATTTTAATATAAGTAAAAAAAACATAGTGTTCGATGGTGTCGATGCGATTGCCAAACTATCTATAGAAAAACATTGTGAGATGTCAGGTATATATTTAAAAGATGCTAATCTTTGCTGTAATTGTGTACAGATCACCGTCAGGTGATTTTAATAATTTCTTGGATATATTTAATAACATGCTGACATTCGTGACGAGAAACGTCAATTATCATATAATTATCAATGGCGACTTTAATATGCATTTTGAAAAGTCAGACCGGAAAACAATACAGTTTTCAGATCTAATTAATAGTTTCAATATAGAACTTACAATTAAAGAATGTACTAGGAAAACCGCATGTCTGGATAATGTTCTGACAAATCTAAACACAGGATATGTTGCGTACACCTATGATCCTGCAACATCCGATCACTCAGCTCTAACGATAACAGTTTCTTTACTTGGGAAAATTCCCGCATTCAAGCGAATAGAATACCGCCCAATCACTCAGTTAGGTCTCAAATTTTTTATTTATTTTGTAAATCAAATTAATTGGAATAATATACTGATTGATTATAAAAGCGTAGGCGCGCATTCCAATGTTTTAACGAAATTTTTGAAGACTTATTGTATTCGAGTTTTCAGTTAAAAAAGAAACTGTTTTAAATACAGCATTACCTAAACTCAGAAACGAATAGTTTAATAATGACCTAAGAAATATGCGCGAAAAACTAATAATTCTAAACAAATTGGTTAAGAAGGAAAGGTTGCCAGTCATCAAATATAAATTGTATAAAGGTGAATATAGAAATGCGATTAAACAAGCCAAACAAACGTCCAGTGACACATTTATTCGGAACTCGCATAATATTGGCAAAACCACATAGCAACTTATCCATGATAATTGCGATATGAAGAAGAAAACACATACAGAGTGTAGTAATAATCTCAATGCGGACAAATTTAATGAATATTTTTCAAGTATAGCGAACCACATAACAAAGACTTTACCGGTAAGCGGAATTGGTAGCCTGGACTATCTACAGCTACTATCTGTAGACCCTAATATAACATTTTCATTTCATGAAATATCTGTTATCCAAGTACGGGATGCAATTCTGAAATTAAAAAATAGCACTAGCACGGACTTGACGGGGCTAAATGTTAAAGTACTGAAATCTGTTGCTCACGTGATCTGTTATCCACTGACAAAGATGTTCAACTGTAGTTTGAGGGAGGGAAAATTTCCGTCAATATTGAAAATATCAAAAATCATACCTATATTTAAAAAGGGGGACAAAGCGATAATTGGTAATTATCGTCCGATAGCAATCATTCCGCTTATAGCAAGTGTTTGAAAAGGTTTTAGCTCGTCAAATCGTCTCGTATTTCGAAACAAATAACTTATTTTATAATCGCTAATATGGGTTTAGAAAAAGTAAGTCGACCTTGCTCGCTATACTGGATATGTGTGACGTAATCTACAATGGTTTTGAGCAGTTTGAATTTACGGGTGTATCATTGTATGACTTGTCAAAGGCTTTTGACTATATTTCACACATAATTCTCTTGGATAAATTGGTTTATTACAAGTTTGCGAATAATAGTTTTAATCTAATGCGCTCGTACTTAGCAAATAGAAAACAATGCGTTCTTTATAGTAATGTACTGTCTCCTACTCTAACAATAAAGGAAGGTGTCCCACAAGGCTCTGTACTGGGTCGTATCCTATTCATAATATATATTAATGATTTCTATAAGAGTATACTACTTTCTAGCCCGATATTATACGCAGATGACACGACATTTATTTATGCAAATGCTGATCTTATGAATGTTCAACAAACTCTGGAATCAGAGCAGATTATAGTAAAACAGAAAATATAATTTTGAGCACAGTTTCAGAAAAAAACAGCGTTAAATTCCTAGGTGTGTATATCACTTATATTGTCTTATATGGCCGAGTATCCCATATTTAATGTAGCCTTACTATAAAATTTAATGCAACAAGTTTTTTTAAATAAAAATATTTCGTTTTGAGAAAAGATTTTTTCCAACACTGGTTGCATACGTGTCATACGATACGTTATTGATATATTGCCCATGATTGGCTTTGCGACATGTTTCCTACGTCATAGTGTGCCTCTAAACATATCTATGTACATTAAGGAAGTGATTGTGTTGGTTAATAGTAACAACCTCTCGCGCAAGTGCGAGTTCCGCAACTAGGCAACACCTTACGCAACCCGCCCTGAAGGGTGGATTGTTGGCTGTTGCAGAGTCTCGGCGCCTCACGCCTCGAAGAGTATCCCTGACTTGTTAAATTCAGACATTGTTTTTCGAGTTTTCAATCACGCAATCGCGACTTCTACTTCCAGAGCGTAAGCAAATATATGGTTATATTTGCGTAATGCGATATTTGAAATGGTAAACGTACCGTAATGTAGAACGAATGAAGAATCTTATAAAACAATTGCACTATTTTTGCACAATATTCACACACACACACACACACACACACACACACACACACACACACACACACACACACACACACACACACACACACACACACACACACACACACACAATTATCACTACAGTGTTAAATATTAATATAGAATATCACCCAAATACCGTAACAAGCATTAAGTAGGTAGACATACATTTCGAAGGCTATGCCCCCATCTTCAGTAGCACAAGATAAAAACTAAATAAAATACCTCTGTCACGAATCGGGAGAGGTGTTTTTTTATAATTAGCTTATTTCAGATTTAATAGAAAAGATAAAAGTGGTGTAGTCGAGCATATTTTTCAATTAGGTCATCCTATTCAAATTAGTTCACTTAAATTACTCAAGTGTTTTGAATTATTCCGAGTTACAGCTTATCAAAGTATATACATGTATAAATCTAAATTTAATTTAATGAATTTCGATTCGGGCCCAATTTCATCTTGTCTATTTAATTTAATTAATAAGAACCTAAAATAACCAAAAATACACTTAGAAATAGTTCTTATTAAATAAATTAAATAGACAAGATGAAATTGGGCCCGAATATACATTCATTAAATTTGATTTCAAATTATGCATGTATATACTTTCATAAGAATTTAACTCGGAATGATTCAAAACACTTTTAAGTAATTTAAAAATTCAAAAATGATTCAAAAATATGGTCGGCTACAGCACTTTTATCTTTTCTATTTAATCTGAAATGAGCTAAATGCTCCTTAAATCTAGTTTCAATGGATCTACGTGTTTGTCCTGTATATACTTTAGGACAACTAGAACAAGATATTTCATAAATACCCGATTTTTTATTGAAATCAATCAAATCTTTGGGATTTCCTAGAAAATTAGCAAGACTATTAGAACTATTATATGTTACTTTAAAATTATATTTATTTAAAATACTATCTAAACCATGTGCAATTATAGGATCAAATGGTAATTTAACAAATTTTGGAGTTGAATTATTACTTTGTTCCAAGCTACTAATATTTCTGATATCTCTTGTTCTTTTAAATTTTCTTAATATGTTATTTATAATTTTAGAAGAATAGCCATTTTCTACTGCTATATTTCGGATATTATTTAATTCAATGTTATATTTATCATTAGATAAAGGAAAATTTAATATGCGGTTAATTAAAAAATTAAAAGCAGCATATTTATGTTGACGACAATGATTTCAATCGTTCCGTATATAGCAGTCCGTATTTGTAGCTTTTCTATATATATCAAATTCTAATATTCATATTCATATATTTATATTCATAATTCATATACATATACGTTCACACGTTTCACACATGTCAAAAAATGCTCCTAATTGAAAGTAGTTTTTTGTGATAATTAATGCATTTTCAATTAATTGTGCTATACCCACCTATGCACCTAATCATGGGCTTTCGGATAATATATACTGCATAAAAATCCGTGACCTGTAAGTAGTTTTTTTTGTTTTAAACTAAAACTATTTGATATATTATTATAAACAACAAATAAATACCAGCCTATTGGCATAATATCAACTATTTATTTTGATTTGACCTCCGTATAAGTCGAAGATATTACACACTATCAGTGCCATGATAGTGTTGTAAGACAAATACGTTGACATTAATGCGAATATTGTGCAAATTTAATGAGTTAAGTAATCAATCAGTGTCGCGGGGACAACGGAACACCCTATAGCTTCCCCCCCCTCAGTCCGATACTTTGAGTAGCCTGTTGAGGGGGCTCGGAGTGGCTGCATTGATTTTCCTAACCAGAAAGTACACTACAATTCTGTTTTGTTTAATTAAACAAGAAGAGTAACTGTATGAATTAACTGTATGAAATATGCCGTCTATATGTAACAAATGTAAACAATCTGTGAATCCTGATGGACCAGCAATAAGAAGCTGCATAAAATGCAACAATATATTCCATAAAAGTTGTGCAAACAACCGTGATCTTATAACTTCAGAAGGATTAATTGACTGCTGCTCAAGAAGACGAAAGGCTAGTGTAGCTGAGCAACTATCGATTAAAAAGGGACGACTCTGAGGCTGAAACTGGTTGCATCTTAGAAGAAATGACATATACTTCCAATATCCAAGATGTATTGAAAGAGATGAAACTGATGCGTGAAGACTTCAATAAGCAACTTAGCGATTTGAAGAAATGCATACAGGATAGTAATAATAATAAATATACGTGTCCAAGAAACTGTTGCAATATAGTTGCTTCGGAAACCAAATCTAAAAATCTGTCCAATAATCCTAATCTGAAGCAGCAAAATGTTTCAGAGAAGGAACATGTGGGCTCCAATGCAGAACAGAATATAAATACTGCAAACAAACTATCAAACAAGACTGTTTCGAGCGTCAAACAGAATCATAAACAAATTGAAAAGACAAATACAAGTGATGTTACTAATAAATCATATTCGGGTGTAGCAGGGAAAGAGGACTCAATAATAGCACGAGAAACTGACACTATTAACAAGGACTCGCCCTCAACCTCAACCACAACTGAACATGTTACTAAAATAATTGATAACGGGGAAATGGAAAACAAGAAAGAAAAGTGGAAGACTGTCCAACATAAACGATCGAAAGGTTCCAATAGCCAGATGAGCATTGTCGGCGGCACTGGGTCAACCATAAAATCAAACCTTTCAGCAGCAACACCGAAATTCGGGCTTTATTAGCAACACCAATAAAAATACTACAGTTGAAATACTACGAGAACACATGGAATCTATTCTCGGACATAACCAATTTTCTTGTGTTGGAATGGCAGCCAAAAGTGGAAACTTGAACTTCAGGATCGGAATGGATGCCAGCGATAAAGGAAAAGCTTCTAGCCCAAATAACTAGCCAACCGGCGTAAAGCTTGACCATTATATTTTTCTAAAACCAAAGATCAAACCACTACCGCTTTAGTTCTAAACTAATCCTTGAATTATTCTTTGTCAATATTCAATCAATTAGAAATAAACTACTAGAAATGGAGTCTCTCCTGCTTAATAATAATAATAAATACTCTCTGATCGGTCTGAGTGAACATTGGTTATCCGAAGAAGAATGCAGTCAACTAACTGTTGGACACTATATCCCGACAAGTTCATTCTGCAGAAAAACAACCCGGCATGGAGGTTCAATGCTATTATCATCCCGGGATATAATATGTAGTGACGCTATAGATCCTACTGAATACTCGATAGAACGTATTTGTGAAGTATCAGCGACTAAAATCGCCTCTTTATATATAATTATAATAAATATATATAGACCCCCCCCAATAGTTTTCCAATCTACAATAGATAGGCTATTACGAGTTGTCTGTAGTTACAGCTTTATAGTAATTGGAGGGGATTTTAACATTCCTTTTCATAATTCAACAAATATAACAACAAATAACCTATGCAATCTAATGCTAAGCCATGGTCTGACACCATTAGTCTCTTTCAATACGCGTTATGAAAATAGAATTGACAACGTCTTCACGAATATAAACGTTGATAATTACAATATACGTCCGATAATACATGGATTATCTGATCACGTTGGAATCGAACTAAAAATCCAAATTGACAAGAAAAACACTAAACCTTCAATAAAGGAGTTCAGACCAATTACTATAGGTGGTAGAAATGAACTCTATCACTTACTTTCCAAAAATGACTGGAGTTTTACAAAAGCCTCATTCTCATTGATATTGATATTGATATGTGTAACCACGTACAGCAAGCCTTCCCCCTGAAAAAAAGTGTTGAGAACATAATGTAGTAAACTGGTTCTCAAAAGAACTTTATCAAATGAGAGAAACCCTATCACTTATAGACGCGTCTCATCAAAAGAGCAAGGATGATAAAGACTTAGCGAAAATAAGAAACAACTATAGGAACACTTATACATATAAGCTGAAACAAGAAAAAAGAAAGGCAACCGACAAACTAATTTCTTCGTCAAATAATAAAGCAGCTACAACATGGAACGTTATAAACTTTGAAACAAAACGAAGGCAAAATACTATGCCCTGCAATATAACAGCCAATGAATTTAACCAGTTCTTCTGTCAAATTACAGATAAACGTGATATTTCAGCTCAAAACTATTTCACCTGCAACTGTTCGAGACACTATAATGGGTCTCAAAGGTAGTAATAGCCAAGATATGTATGGAATAAGCACAAAAATGCTGAAATAGAATGCATGTACTTTAGTTGAACCACTCACATGTCTAATTAATTAATGTATTATCGCGTGCTCTTTTCCTGGTAAGAGTACTGCCCATACATAAGAAGGGCTCTGTAACAAATATCAGTAACTACCGTCCTATTTCTATACTACCCGCAGTGTCAAAGATATTTGAGAAAATACTATATACTCAATTAGCACACTTTTTCGAAAGTAATAATCTTTTCAGCGATACTCAATATGGTTTTCGAGCCAACAGATCAACTACATCAGCTATATCTAATCTTATTAAAGAGTGTCTCAGTGCTTTTGAAAGATCTGAATATCTACGAGCGACTTTTATTGACCTGTCAAAAGCTTTTGATCTGGTTAAACATGAAATACTATTGCGAAAGCTCTATGCATATAATTGTGATCCTAAATGTCGCAGATTAATGCTCTCATACCTTTCGAATAGAACTCAAATAGTATCCTTTGACAACAAAAATTCGACGGTAATGAAAATCACTTATGGTGTGCCACAGGGGTCTATTCTGGGCCCACTATTATTCTTGATATATGTAAACGACATGCCCATATCAGTTAAGGGTGCAAATACAATGATGTATGCAGATGACACTTCATTTTATAATGCACAAGAAAACTTGACTGTAGCAAATACTATAAATTGTAAAGCACAATCTGACTCGTATGAATGGTTTTGCTCTAACAAATTGAAAATGAATGCGAAAAAAACGGTTAACACTGTTTTTACGCTGAAACATTATGAGCTAAAACATATTTCAAATATAGTAAAGTGCTTGGGCTTTTACTTAGACTCTAAATTGCTATGGGGCGTACATACAGACCATTTGGCAAAAAAGCTAAACTCAGCAATTTTTGCCCTAAGAAAATTACGTCATTCTGTGAGCTTGCGAGTGCTGCGCACAGCCTACTTTGCTATGTTTGAATCAGCAGTCAGATAAGGGCTTCTCATGTAGGACCATGCAACGGGCACACAGGCTATTTGCATATCAAAGACGAGCAATACGAGATATCATGGGAGCAAAGTAGAGGGATGATTGCAGGCCACTTTTTAAGAAGCTTGATGTTCTTACAATACCCTGTCTTTACATTTACATTACCCTCATACATGCAAGAAATAACTTAAACCTTTATAATCAATACAAAGATTTACATGTTTATGATACAAGAAATAACCAAGACCTACATCGAGATCAGATGCTAAGACTAACGAGAACAAGGACTGGCGAAAACTTCTACTGTTTTGTTTTTTATAACTGCTTACCACTATGGACTAGAAGACTAGAAGACACTATGGACTTTAAACAAATTCAAGAAAACAATAGAAAGAGTACTCGTCTCGAAAACTTACTATTCATTTGATGAATATTTTACCAACATTGAAATGCACCTAAACGAAATATTGGTTAATCTAACGTGAAACATTTTTTTAAAACTATATATAAATTTTACAATGTGTTACTACGGAAAAACACTGTCGTTGAAATTTTTATTGTGTACTACAAGTAAGATGTGAATTACTGAATATAATTGAATAAGATATTATAATACTAATTGACGTGTCTAAAAATATGTATATATTTCGATGAATAAATGAACTATGAACTATGAACTAATTTATTATTATTTCTAATGACTAAAACATCTAAGAAAGGTAACTGATTATTATTTTCGATTTCATAAGTAAATTTAATTGGAAGGAAATTTAGAATTTAATATTTTAATAAAATCATCAATATTAGATTTATCAGTATCAAAAATCGCAAAGATGTCATCTGCATATCTAATCCAAATTCTAAGAAAATAAATTTCAGTTTCCTTTAATTTAGTTTCAAAATAACTCATAAATAAATTAGCAATAAATGGACTTAAACAATTTCCCATAGCTGTACCTTCCTTTTGCTCAAAGAATTTACCATTTAAGGAAAAACAATTCTGAGACATACAGAATTTAGTAAGTTTAGGTATTCATTAATAATAACATCATCCACAGAATTATTTTTTAGCATATCTTCAAGAAAAAGAATACTTTCAGGAATAGGAACACTTGGAAATAATGAGCAAACATCAAATGAAATAATTATTTCATTATTTGATAGTGTTAGATCTTTAACATTATTAATGAATTCCAAAGAATTTTTTACAGCGAAACAATCGAAATAAAAATTATTAA
Organism: Leptodirus hochenwartii; assembly: GCA_947310635.1. Classification (NCBI taxonomy): domain Eukaryota; kingdom Metazoa; phylum Arthropoda; class Insecta; order Coleoptera; family Leiodidae; genus Leptodirus; species Leptodirus hochenwartii. The sequence goes on along the minus strand of OX371177.1, from coordinate 30,449,978 downwards.
GTACATTTGCTAACCATTTCGAAAGTAAATATGTTGGGGAGTTAATAGCAGACACTATTGGTCTTACAGATTTACCAGGTTTATGTATTTTTGGTAATACATACATCCTTGGTATTATAGGATTTGGAATTGAAAGTTTTCGCTTAAGAATAGGCTTAATAAGGTTATGACATGAATTAATTATGTCTTTATAATTTGATACTAATTTATTAAGCGGATCTTTTTTAATTTTTTGATAAGGTCCATTAGAAATGAGAATATCACATCTATTTAAATAATCACGTTTGTCTAAAATAACTAATTTATTTCCCTTATCAGCCTTTAAGTAAAAACAATCTTTTTCTTTGAGTGCTTTAATAATGTTATATTCCGGTTTCTTTACAACCTTATTAATAAATTTTTAATTTGATTCAATTTGGCGTAAGAAGTCAGTTCTAACACAATTTTTAATTGTAGCATCAGTGAATTGTAACGCACTTTCAATGCCAGCTACATAGGAGGTTTCATATAACTCAAATTATGCTTTAAACCTTTATTCAAAACAGCTAGTTCATCATTATTAAAGGATACAGACGATTCATTAACTATAATATTCTTAATTTGCTTATTATGTATTTCTAGTGGAAGATTACGTTGGTTTTTGCACAAACGCTCAAATTTTAATTCAACTTGCTGTTTTTTTAACGCATTTATTTTCATTAACATCGATAATCTTCTGCTGAAGGATATATGGTGAATGATACATTTCAACCCAAGGAAATGGTGATTGTTAAGCATGATGAAAATGTTGAAGATTGTGTTTATTATTATATTTTTAAACCTACTGTACATTACAGCGGTCTAGATAAAAACTCTAAAAGACAGCTTGCTTGCCTTGAGAATAATTACCATTCTCTAGAGCAGTGATTCTCAACCTTTTTTCGTCACGGTACACTTTTAATAATTTAAAAATTTGGCAGCACAATAACAATAAGATAAATTTAAAAGAATTGTACTTGGTTAATTGATTGATGTACCTATAATATATTTTGTAAAAATAGCATACGATAATAATTTTCAATGAAATATAAAATGAAATTGCATTACAAAGTAAACAAAATGTTTATTTAATGATAAATTATAAATTACATTTAATGCGAAATTTGAACTTGGTGTTTTTTCATAACTTTATTTATATTTGGGCGTAAAAATGATAATGCTACTTTCATTTCGTGATCCAGATTTAAAAGTCTGGATCTTTTTTTCGTTTTTATGTTGGTCAAAGCCGAAAATCCGAATTCGCACAAATAAGATGTGGAAAATTGTAATAATACACTTAAAGCTTTTTGTGATATTGTTGGATAATCGTATCTAAGATTAATCCAGAACGAATTAATTGATTCTTCTGAATGTTTTGAAATTAAATCTCGGTTATTACACACCGAAATTTGTTCTTCCTCTTCTTTCAAAGTTAATTCATACACCGACGTGTCGTTTATCACAAATGGATTTCGAATCCAATCAATTTTATTTTTTTTTTAATTTGGAAAGTAATGAACAATTCTTTGCTCTAGTATTGTCAAATGATCAATAACTATTTTATGAATTATTTTATAACAGTCTTTTGGAACCGACTCAAACTTTTCTAAACTACCTTCTTGTGCTTTATTCTTCCATAAAGTTGTGCAGTAACAACGATTCGTATTTAAACTCCATAGCCTGGCATAAATGACTAAATAGGCGACTTTTTAATGGTCTTGATTTTATATAATAATCATTTTAACACATTGTTCCAGCACTATTTTCAATTCTGATGGTAATTGTTTTGTAATGAGTGTTTCCCGTTGCAAAAAAACAATGGGTAACTAATATATGTGCATTATTTTCCCTTACATGTGCTACAAATCTTTTTATACATCCAGTCATAGCTGGAGCACCGTCTCTGCAAATGCCAATGCACGAATTCCACGAAATTTTAATTTCTTGTAAATACGAATTAATTTCATCAAAAATATGTTTTCCTGTTGTGAAATCAGATAATTCACAACATAAAAAATGATTAATTATATCATTTTCGTGAATGAATCGAACGAATGCAATATGTGTGCTTTTCCCGTAATATCAGTTGTTTCGTCGATTTGTAGAACAAAATTTGAATTTGCAACAGTTTTAGCAGTATATTCTTCAATATTTCGGGACAAGTCTATAATTCTGCGATGAATTGTGTCATTTGAAAGTGGTATTTTAGAAATATCCGTTTCTGTTGATTCACCGATCATTCTTTTTACATATTTACGACAAGCAGGTAATATAATTTCTTCGGCCAATTATGAGGTTTTAATTTAAGAGCAATTAATTCAGCCACTTCACAAGAAGCTATTTGGGCTTTTTCAGATAGTACATTAAATTACTACACTAAATTGCTTATAAAAACCTTTACTTGTTTGGATCTTGCAGATAATATTTTTTGAAAGTGGCTTTTGTCTTTTGATGCAAGCGAAGGATGATTAGTGAGCAAGTGACGTTGGAGCTTGCTCGGAACCATAGCACTGTTTGACAATTTACAACCACATACCACACACTCGGGAACAGTTTGATCATTTTCCGTTGTAGATGTAAATCCAAATTTTAAGAAGTCGTCATTATACTTACGATGAACATTACATTTTTTGGCGGAGGAAACATCTTTACTTGTACTGGGCTCGGGCTCGTTAGCCTGATCGCTAATATCATCATTATCATCGTTAAGCTTTCTTTTTTTATCCATTTATCCATTTTAGGAGGTTCTTTTAAAATTAAAATAATTTTGTCAAAAAATTATTAAAAATGACATATCGTATATTACCTTTGAATCAGGTCAGTATATGTGGTATTGCACATGCGAAAGCGAATATATAAGTTGTAACCTAACCCTATGCACACATAGGGGCGACTAGTAGACTAAACTAGTATATAGCTTTGTTTGGGTTAAATCCTGAACCAGTCCAGAACTGTAATAGTCATGCGCATTGGTTCAGCCAGTTCCCGCTAGGAAGGTAGAACCGATTGAAGTACTCGTCTGACGTCGCTTATGTATGGGTATTCGCAGTGGCGGCACACTTCAAGAATCTCGCGACACACTAAAGTGCCGTGGCACAGTGGGTGAGAATCACTGCTCTAGAGTATAATATTGGGTTCGTTAATGTAAACAATATAGTCGATGTAATAAATTCTTTTAAATGTGATATCATTTACGTTAAAGGATCACAACGGAAAACTTATTTAGATACGTATTTTAATAATGTAATAAATTTAGAATTTTGTAATAATGTACCTAAATTTAATACGACATTTAAGGCTGGGTTAATGGAGCAGAGCCAACGTGATTGGAGTGGCGGAAATTGGCATTATAACAGTTTTCTAATTTTGATAGGCTTGTTCTCGCAGAAAACTGTAACGTACGCATATATATATACGCATATATATATATATATACACCAACAATATTGCCTGATACAGTTCGGAATTCAATTGTTATCGCTGGAATGGATGGAGTATCATATTACACACAGTGCAGATGTATTTATGAGTATCATATACAGGGTGTAAACTAGCATAATAAAGGAAATTTTATTATAAGCGCCTTTTGTCACTACAAAAAAAAAAAAAACACACATAATCGGTGATATCGCAGATTATATTGAATAACAAATGTGGAAAAATGTACTAAAAATTAAACTTGTGCCCTCAACAATTTAGAATAAAATAAAATAAAATAAAATCATTTTAGCTTATTCGTTTATTTTAAAAAAAGATTCTATAAACGAAACAAATTAATTTCAAGGTTTTACTAATGTGTATTTTCAAATACAGCTGTCTGTTTAGCAACCCTGTATACAACTTTACAACCCTGCTCTACTGAACAACCTCTTATCTGAAACTAATTCTAAGCAGATGGATACGGAAGAATGGATTCTTTGGTTTATGATAGTATTCTATCTTTTTTGGTGAATGGTTGTTTGCAAAATAATTATAATTGTGGATGATGAATTATTCTAATTTATTTACTGTAGTTAGGTGCCAAATATGTATAACAAACTTGTTATATCCAATTCTCAACATCTTCCAGCCCTTACATATATTTTATTAATTTCTTAGCAAGTTAACTATTTTTGTGAAATACACTGAAAAAATCTCCGTTTTTATCTTATTATATTTTACCCCACTGATAACAGTAATACAGAAAGGTTTTTGTGATTTTCGCATTTAGTGCTATATGTAGTGCAAGCAGTGTTGTCACCTTTCCAATATTGTTCACCCGGACAAATTTTAGCGAGTAAAAAAAAACACCTTTGTATATAACGTTATTTTTTATTATTTTTTATGTAGGTACATATAAAAATATATAAGAAAATTTTGGGACACCCGGACAAGTGGCAATACTGAGTGCAAGAATACTCCAAACTCTTCGACATATAGTAATCCTCACGTACATCGAATGTTTATTATATGATACTATATCTATATTCTACTGTATAATCATATTCTGGCTGTTGTATTACATTCTGTAACAAATCTAGGTATAGTAGTGTTTTTCGTTAGTGGACAGCCGCAGGTAGGTCTTATCGCGTACTTAGGATAACAAAATATAGGCATCATTTTTATTCTACCCGTCTCATAAGCTCGTCACCTCACAATAGGTATCCAATGAACTTCAATTACCTTTAAGATTATCCTTATCGTAGACTACCTGCGGCTGTCCACTAACGAAAAACATTACTATATACTCGCACTTGAAAATTAGTATTGCTCAAAACTAGTCGCGTCAATAAAAATATTTTTTCATGGCATCAAAACAAAGTAGTTGTTTGTATTGCCTATTTTATTTACCAAAAATTCAACAAATCTGTTATCAATGTTTCGCATTAGATCCAAGAAAAAAAAAATGGACACCATTTAGAAACAATTGGGCAATATGAAAATAATAACTTTATGGATTATAAAAGATATTGATATATATTTCCTCTATAATAAAATGTTTAATAAATTGGATTCTCCCATTTTTGTCATGAACTCAGCCTACTTCATTCAGTATAATTTTGATTTATGCAAAAAACGCAATAAAAGCTGAACTAATTTAATCGCATCGAAACATACAAATATTATCCTATCATATTACAATCCTTGATAAATGATATTCCGCTTGAGTTGCAAGTCGTACACACGGACTGTATTTACTATATACTCGCACTGATCGGCGCACAAACTACACTCCAATCACTATCTAAAAATAATGCCATCTACCACTAAAATGCTGAACTACACCGACTGGATTGTCTTATATATATAAAAATCACAATGTTAATTTTAAAAGATAATATCTCCCTTATTTGTGGAGATATTTCTGAGTTATAGGAAATTAACGACTTTGTGAATAATTTCCCAGTTCCCCCACTTATTAAAATGTTATTAAATATTTCAAAAATGTATTTTCGACAAATAAATAATATTTTTTTTTAGTGAGCCGCCTATTCCCTAGATACCGTAATTGGAAATATAGCCAAAAAATATTGTTAGCATATTCCCAGTCGTTTTCTCAAAATTATCTATGAAATTTTTTCTGTACCTTTAGCGCAACCTTAAGAGTTGTATTTTTCATAAGAGTACACCTAGCATGTGTAGTATAGTAAATGTTTCATTATTATCATATTTTTATAAATACAAAAAAGAATTTCCATTTACTTTATTTTATTTAATAAATCCATAAAATTATTGTTTCCTGTAGAACATATGGAATGGTAAGTATATAAATATGTATATAGTTTTCATTTCTATTTATAAATAAGACGCTCTATATTCAGTATCCTATATGAAACATAAACAATTTATCATAGTGGTATGGGCAAGGTCAATTCGCAATTATTTGTTTGCGTCACACGTGGATTGCTCAAGCAAATCTACACTAGCCCATTCAGCGTTCAGGTTAGTCTGCTGCCGCAGCAACAGCAGCAGTCACTCTGTGAATCATACATTGCACAATCATACATATATATTCGTTTAATTTAAAGCGTTTCGTGTAAAGTGACGAATACAGTGCAGGGTATTGTACCTAAGGTAATTTAAATCGTATTTAATGTTAAAAATGGTTTGTAACAAATAACTAATATAATAGTATGTTTTTAAAATAATATTTCATTCACTATCAATTAATCTATCAATCTATCAACAACATCAATACATCAATCTATCAATTAACAACATTACGACGACGACAATGATGACGATAAATACTTCGCTATCAAAACCTAAAAATGAAGACTGGCATGATGTATCATCATTTCCCAGGCTATCGGAATCGTTTATGTTTACATTCCAAAATAAATTAAATTGGAGTTTAATTTCAGAGCATCAGCACTTGATAGAAGAATTTATGACGAGCTTGGTCAATACCATCTATTGGCAGGTCATATCATAAGACTTTGTCTGAAATTTTTATAAATGAATTTCAACAGTATATCTCGTGGGAGAGAATTTCAAAATACCAACAACTCACAGAAGATTTCATCCATAAATTTCGTGATAAAGTCGATTCGAGATTATATGACTAAGTATCAAAGCGTCAGTACAGCATTTCTACACAATCGCGGTGAAGACATTGATAAACAAATTTGAGGAAAATATATCTACCTATTAAAATATGGAGCAAGAGTATAAAAATTAATGTATTTATTAAAGTATATGACAAAATATTTTTTTTAACAAAATGTGTTTGTATAATTAAACGTGTTTTTTTATATGAAACATTATTGTGTGTGTGTGTGTGTGGTCATACTAGACTATTGTGTTAAACCCTCTGGTTATTGTCAATGGGGCAATTTGCATTAGCCTAGCCTAGCCCACCAGAGCGTGCAGCATTTATTTCTTAATTAGTAGTATAAGTTAACATAACCTAACCTAACCTACTACTTGCTTATGCAATGTGTATGATTGAACGCGCGCGCATGTATATGATTGTATGCAAGGCAACCATCAGAATATTCTCTATAATCCTATGCCAAGCAATTTGCTGTGGTGGTAGTGCGATTTAGTGGTCGGACTAGCGTCCCGATATACCTAGTTCGACCCCCCGCGCCGAATACTTTTGGGGAGTACTGCGCACGAAGTAGACTATAGGCCATGTGTTATACTCCGTTGCTAACATACGTGCATAAACAATAATATGGGTAACGGGGCATCGCATACGTAAAACCAATTAATTCAAATCTCCCGCTGCCACCCTCATATGGGCTCATCGAGCTCTGCAATTTCACATTCATGTATACACTATAGTATGTATGGGCTGGGATCGCGCATGCGCAACCGATTAATTCTAATCTCCCGCCACCCCCTGATACGGGCTCATCGGGCTCTGCAACTTCACATACATATATAGAGTATAGTATGTAGGTGTTGGATCGCGCATGCGCAGAGTAATTCAAATCTCCCGACACCCCCACTCTGCAACAAATTCCAAGATGGCCGAATGACGAAATTTACCCCCCTTTAATATAACCCAGAAAATTGAGCGAGAAGCCCTATAGCATACCTACTTAGGTTCTCTTAACTCAGATGCAACAAGATAGATCGCTTTTTTAGCTTAACATTATCTTTTAAAATAAGGTGTATATTGTCCCTTAAATTGAACATGGTAATAGTTCAGAGATAATTTTAAGAAAACTACTAGGAATACGCCAACTATATTTCGTGGATTTATTTCTAATCGTATGTAGGGAATAGGCGGCTCTTTTTCGAAAAAATAAAATAAAAAATTGTATATTTAACGGCGATTAAATTAGTTCAGCTTTTATTGCGATTTTCACTAACTGGTAACATTATATAAATAAAAATTATATTGAATGAAGAAAGGCTGTGTTCGTGACAAAAAAAGAGAACACAATTTCTTAGACATTTTATTATAGAGGAAATTCTATTACAAAGAAAAAAGAATTACTTTTGGAAGTTTTAATTAGCATTATTACATCTTAATAGAAATTAAATAAAAATATAATGATAATCGTAATGCTTATACCAATATACTTAATGTTTTATATAATTCAAATCTGTTTTATGTGTACAGCTAAACTAAATATAAAGATAAATAAAAATAAATTGAGGACATAAAAAGCAAATTTTCGTCTAAATATTATTTTGCAAAATAGCATTCCTTTACTAATATTGCATTGACCAATAAGTCGTTGATGCAAAAATACAAAGAATACTCACCCATTGTTAGTTAATAAGGATACTTACCAGTTGCTACTATGGCAAATAAAGATACATTAAGATAAATAAAGGTACATAGAGCCATTTGCTCATACTTGATTAATTCTGTGCCTTAACTAAGTTTAACATATATTAAAGTGATACTTAATAAATAAATGCATTGCTCAATCCTCATATAACTGACTCTTTGTTGAGCATTCATGCAGCTTAGGCATCACTGTATTTTATGTGGGTATCTAAGGTAACCGACATCTAATATTTCATATTTATTTTTTGATGTTGTGATTTCGTAATTAATGACACAATTGAAATAAACGTGTGTATTTTTATACCACTATAAACTGAATACCGAAGAAAGTGCAGAATAGGACTCCGTCGTACTAGGGCTCCAAATTATTCCAAGGATGACATATAATTACTATTCCATCTTGCGCAAAAAGAAATGGCAATTATTGAAAATAAAAAGACAGCGCCGTAACATGACGAGAAACAGAAACGGCATGGGACCGCATTTCGGAAAACTTTAATGCAAAATCCCTAATAAACGTGTTCAGGTCGAAGGAATCACTGCGAAAATTATACGAAAACAAGAAAAAGAAGTTCGGAAGAAAGCGGTTGCTGCAAACTTTGAGGCATATAAGACTGGAGGTGGGGAAAATGTAGTAGTACTTGATACAAATAGTGAGCTTATTTTAACCATGGTTAATGAGAAATTAAATTAATGGTATCAGATAGATTACATACTGGTTAAAGAGAGGTTTAGGAACCAGATTAAGAATTGTAAGAGTTACCCTGGAGCAGATATTGATAGTGACCATAATTTAGTAGTCCTGGACTCAGAGGTCAAATTCAAGAAATTACAGAAGTCTAAACAGGTCAGAGTAGATGTCGATAGGTTAAAATTAGCTGATGTATGTGAAAAGTACAAGCAGAAAGTAGAAATCATGGCTAATGGAACATCTAGGAACGACATAGATTGCGAATGGAGGGAAATCAGAAATGGGTTAACTACAGCAGCAAATGAAGTATTAGGCACAAAGAAAAGGGCAGGTAGGAGGGAATGGATCACGGAAGAAATAGTTAAAATGATAGAAGCAAGAAGGAAAATTAAAATTGGAAACACAGAAGCAGGACAGAAAAAATATAAGGAACTAAGGAACTTAATTAATAGGAAATGCAAGCTAGCGAAAGAAGAGTGGATAAAAGGAAATTGTGAGGATATTGAGGAGGATATGAGAAGAGGTAAAGTAGATTTGGGCTACAGGAAAATTAAGTCACATTTTTCTAAAGTAAAACCAAAGGGTAACATTATATGTGATAAGCAGGGTAAGGAACTCACAGAAAATAAGGAAAAAGCTAGAAGATGGAAGGAGTATCTTGAAGATTTATATAAAGGTAGGCAGGACATGGAGGAGCTAGAAAATGTGGAACAGATAGATGAGGATGACTTAGGTCCTAGCATACTTAGGTCAGAGTTTCATAGAGCATTAAATGATTTACGGAATAACAAAGCAGCGGGGATTGATATGATACCAGCCGAATTAATAAAACACGCAGGGGAATAAATGCAGGAGCGATTATACAGGTTAGTTTGTAAAATATATGAGAAGGGAGAAGTACCACAGGATTTTCAGCGTAGTAGAATAGTAACAATGCCGAAGAAAATAGGAGCTAATTTGTGTGAGAACTATAGGACCATTAGTCTACTATCACATGCATCGAAGATATTGTTAAAGATTATTTATAGGAGATTAGAAAATAAAGTAGAGGAAAGGCTAGGAGAAGATCAGTTTGGTTTTAGGAAAAACAGAGGGACGAGGGAGGCGATTCTAGCACTAAGAACGGTAGTAGAAAAAAGAAAGAGGGTAGGAAAGGTAACTTGCATAGCTTTTGTAGATTTAGAAAAGGCATTTGATAATGTAGATTGGGATATGTTTAGCATTTTAAAAGAAACGGGTATAGATTATAAGGATAGGAGAATAATTTTTAATTTATATAAACACCAAACTGCCTTAGTTAGAATTGAGGGGGAAGAAGAGGTAGCAAAAATAGGGAAGGGAGTTCGGCAGGGATGTACACTTTCACCGTTATTATTTAATCTATATATAGAAGATGCAATAAACAAAGTAAAAGAAGAGTATAGTGTAGGTGTGAATGTACAGGGAGAGAAAATATATATGTTGAGATTCGCCGACGATATAGCTATATTGGAAGAAAGCGAAAAGAATTTAGAAAGGGTATTGAATGGTATGCAGGCAGTATTGACTAGGGATTTTAACATGAAAATAAATATAGGTAAAACTAAAGTGATGAGGTGTGACAAAAAGGAATGCAGTAGAAAAATGAGGATCACAATAGGAGATAATAGAATCGAAGAAGTGTCAGATTTTTGTTATTTAGGCAGTAGAATCACAAAAGATAATCGAAGCAAGGTAGATATAAAGTGTAGGATAGCACAGGGTAGGAAGGCATTCGTAGAAAAAGAACAGATTTTAAGATCAAATATTGACTTGGGTATTAGAAAAAGATTACTGAAGGTATGTTTGGAGTGTAGCACTGTACGGGTGTGAGGCGTGGACTATAGGAAAGGAAGAGAAGCGTAGATTAGAAGCACTTGAAATGTGGTGTTATAGGAGGATGATGAGGATTGGTTGGGAAGATAAAGTAACAAATGAAGCTGTACTAGAGTTAGTAGGGGAGAAGAGAAGTATTTGGAGAGTGTTACAGCGTAGGAGAGACAGATTAGTAGGGCATATTCTTAGGCATGGGGGGATTATGCAATTGATCATAGAAGGTAGAGTGGAGGGAAAGAGAGGGGTAGGTAGGCCTAGATTGGAATATGTGAGTCAGATAGTTGAAGACGTTGAGATGAATAGCTATAGGGAGATGAAGGGATTAGCTCAGGATAGATCGGCATGGCGTGCTGTTTCCAACCAATCTTTAGGATTGCGGACTCTTTAACTAATGAGAAAACAGTGAAAGGATTGTATAATCCGTGTGATAGTGATCAAATAATTCCAGAAACACAAGATGATTCCTGGATTCAAGACTTCTAGGTTTGCTATATACTAACTTCATTAACAATTACTATAAACGATTATTATATTAGAACAAATTTTCTTTTTTAGGATGAAGAATCTATGAAATTCCAAGGAGCAGGGATACAAAATGAAGGGTCACATCAAAAAAACGGAGACTATGTTACTGAGATCTATTAAAGAAGTTACTTCCTTCCTTGCTCACTATTATGTATTTAATTAACCATTCTCTACTTTCAGATTGTTACATCAATCAGAGAGGTATTTTTTTTATAATTAGCTCATTTCAGATTAACTAGAAAGGATAAAAGTGCTGTAGCCGAGCATATTTTTGAATTAGGTCATCCTATTCAAATTAGTTCACTTAAGTGTTTTTGAATTATTCCGAGTTAAATGCTTATGGAAGTATATACATGCATAAATCTAAATCTAATTTAATGAATTTAGATTCAGGCCCAATTTCATCTTGTCTATTTAATTTATTTAATAAGAACTATTTTTAAATTTATTTTTATTTTATTTATTTTTTGTTATTTTAGGTTTGACAAACCAATGTTTATTGTTCTTACTTAATTAGCCATCGAAATGCGCATCTAGCTACTTAATGCTTTGAGTTACGGTATTTGTGAGTAGTAATGATATGCCGGTTCTGGGCCCTCATTGAGGAGGTTTCCGGTCTCTTATGAGACGACCTTGTGGTTTCCGGTGGCGCGCCGGAAGTAGTAAAATTATCAGAGTAGGTCAGGGGCGGAAGTAGTAAAATTATCAGCGTCCCTTTGAACCAAAGCGTGTACCAAAGCAATATACAGCGTGAAATATATAATTTGAATGAATTGTATATACATACTAGACGTGAGAAACACCATTTATTGGATACGCCCTGTATTATATACCTTGTAGTTTCCGGTGGCGCTTATCGTGGCGGACGTAGTAAAATTATCAGCGTCCATTTAGACGAAACGCAATATACAGCGTGAAATATATAATTTGAAAGAATTGTATGTATATACTAGACGTGATTAACACCATTTATTGGATACACCCTGTATTATATACTTGCAGTTTCCAGTGGTGCTTTTCACGGCGGACATAGTAAAATGAACAGCGTTCATTTAAACGAAACGCAATATACTGCGTGAAATATATAATTTGAATGAATTTATGTATATATACTAGACGTGAAAAACACCATTTATTATATACACCCTATACACGTCTCAGGTGGGATAGGCTAGGTTAATGCAAAGTGCCCCACTGGATTCTTCTCATTGAGTATGACATCATCCCTCAATGAGGAGGGCTCAGAACCGACATTCAAGTGAACAGGTTCTTCTCTCTCTCTCTTACGCTTATTGTACACATGGAGCGTCACTTTAAACGAAACGCAATATACAGCGTGAAATATATAATTTGAATGAATTGTATGTATATACTAGACGTGAGAAACACCATTTATTGGATACACCCTGTATTATATACCTTGTAGTTTCCGGTGGTGTTTATCACGGCGGACATAGTAAAATTATCAGAGTAGGTGAGGAGCGGAAGTAGTAAAATTATCAGCGTCCATTTAAACGAAACGCAATATACAGCGTGAAATATATAATTTGAATGAATTGTATATACATACAAGACGTGAGAAACACCATTTATTAAATACACCCTGTATTATATATGCAATGTGTGTATGATCCACAGAGTGAGGGCAACTGCTGTTGCCGCGGCAGCAGACTAACCTGAACACTGAGCGGGCTAGTGTCGATTTGCTTGAACAAGCCGCGTGTGACACAGACAATTATGAATTGACCTTACATATTTATAATAGATAAGCTGCTTTATCTCTACATACCAGTATATATTTCAAAATAAAAGCAATACAAGCCGCACAGTTTACTCTGAATACAGAGAGCGTCTTATTAAATAAAAAAACCTTGAATTATAAATTATTTATAATTCCTATAACCAGTTAATTAATAAAATAAATAAATTTGTGAGTGGAAGCAGCTCTATCAGAAGATAACAACGTAGTAAAATCTTTGAAAATGTAAGTATATATAAAATAATATTTGGCTTCTAGTCATACAATTAATTATTTTTGTCTAAATTGTTTATGTTTCATTTAAAAATTTAATATATATTAATACAACTCTATTTTCTAATTCAAACTTCCCTATAGGTTTTACTTATATAGATATTGATAAAATTTCTTTATTAGTATGCACAACCATTGCAATAAGAACAACAACAACAGCGGCCATCGGTCATCAAATATGCACCATCCAACAACGCTTCAACATCTCAACAGAAAGCAACAGAGAGAATGGCAAGTCCAACAAATCAACAACCTGCCACCTCCTCAAAAATTGATCGTCTACACTGCCAAGTCTGCAACGTCACATTCACAACAAGAACAAAATATTCCGGACATATAAAATCGCAAAAACATTTGCGCAAAGTTGCAAACCCCCATTTAGGTAATAACATAATTATTAGCAATACTAACAATAATAGTGCCTTCAGTAATAGGATAGTTACATTAAGTATTAATCATATGAGTAGCGATAATATAGATGTAGTTAGTTTAAAAAAAAGTAACTTTACGGTAACGCATTTAATACAGGAAGAGTTACATAAGAATAAAAGTCTAAAAGTCAATATTGAATTATTCGGTAATTATTTAAAACAAACTGATATAGGTGATAATATTGAATTAAAATCATTTTCAACCAATTTTGAAGTTGTATCTCTATCTACAGATTTAATAGAACTTTTCAATTACTTTTCCGGTAAATTAATTAAAGATGCCGAAAGTTTCCTCCAACGCGATAGTGGCTGGACACTGATTTCAGTTTCACACATTTCTATAAATTGTAATAAATATACTCCACTCAAAGGTGGTTTCTATATAGCCCTGCCCAGGGATATTCAAGCGCGAAAGGCATGCATTAATATTGAAAATAATGATAATGCATGTTTTTTTCACTCATTTATGGCGCGGCTAAATCCAGCAGAATCACACCCTACACGATCGTCTTCCTGTCCAAATTATACAAACATTTTTAATTTAACAGATATTTCAATACTCATAACATTTGAAGATATTCCCAAATTTGAAATTTTAAATAATTTATCAATCAATGTCTACAGCAACGAATATTGTCCTAGAAAAAACGCAATGTTATAATTGGTCCATTACCATTAATTGGTCCACTCAGAATCGAAACGCACGTCATATTAATTTATTATTTATTGAAGATGGTGAGGAGGCATTTTTGTCTAATTAAAAATATGTCAAGACTCATTTCAGTGCAGATTTCAATGCGAAACCATGCCACATTTTTATGCGATGGATGCCTAATTACATTTGCAAATGAGAGTAGATATTTAGCTCACATTAACGACGATTGTAATAAATTCTCAGCTACCCTACCATCATCGACAAATTATATTATGCATAAAATGGGTGATATTGTACCCCAAAACTTTACATACTATAACGCTCAAATGACTGTCCCTTTCTGTATATATACCGACATGGAAACTATGTTAGTTCCTACATCAAGTGTACAACCCACTCCTGACGCGTCATATACACGATAAACAGCTGTACATAAAGCATATTCTTTTGCATATAATGTAATATGCTATTTCGACTCATCATTAGACAAATTAGTTCAATTCACCGGTTTAGATTGTTACTCCGTATTTATCAATCGACTCACCGAGGATTGTAAACGATTTTACAACGATTATTTGAAGGTAACTGTACCTATGAAAGATTTAACTACAATTCAGCTTGCCGAATTCAATGCGGCTACAAGCTGCCATATTTGTGAATGAGTTATAAGAGTAGATGATATTAAAGTACGGGATCACAATCATTTAAATGGTGAATTTGTTGGTGCTGCACATTCAAAGTGTAACTTAAATTACAAAGTATCCACCTTTTCCCCTGTATTTTTCCATAATTTGAGAGGCTATGATAGCCATTTGTTTATTCGTGAACTAGCCCTCGATATTGAACAACCTATTGAGATAATCCCTCAGAATATGGAAAAATACATATAATTTTCAAAAACAATGCACATTGATACTCGTCTCGATGTAAACAATCGAGAAAAAAGAGTTTTTGTTAAACTGCGCTTTTTAGACTCATTCAAATTTATGTCCAGTTCGCTCGATAAACTAAGCAGAAATCTCAACAAAGATCAGTTATTAAATGTTAAAAGTCATTTTCCAGATGTTAATATAATCCAATTATTATGTCGAAGGCGTGTCTTTCCATATTCATACATCACAATCTACAACACACTTTTCAAAACACAACTTCCATCCAAAGATAAATTTTATAATACCATGAATGGTAAAGGCATCAGTGATGAAGATTATGAGAATGCTAAAAATGTATGGACAACTTTTAATTGTCAATCATTAAAACAATTTAGTGAAATCTACCTCATTACTAATGTACTTCTTCTATAAGACATTTACGAAGCATTCAAAAAGGTTTGCCACTCAGTTTACAAACTCGATCCAGCCCATTTTTACACAGCACTATCGCATGGTCGGCAATGTTAAAATATAACGAAGTTACGTTGGAACTTTTGACAAATATTGACCAACATAATTTCATAAGACGAGGGATACGTGGTGGTATATGTACTTGTACATTGAGACATGCTACCGCTAACAACAAGTACATGCCAATATTTGACAAACAACAAGATTCTTCATTCCTCGGTTATTGGGATGCAAATAATTTATATGGTTGGGCAATGTCACAATATCTACCATATGGAGGTTTCAGATGGTTAAGTGCTGATGAAATTCAAAATCTCGATGTAAACAGTATTCCAGCGCAATCTAATGTTGGGTATATATTAGAAGTAGATATAGATTATCCGGATGCACTACATGATGATCATAATGATTTTCCCTTTCTAGCCGAAAACACGATTCCACCAAATTCAAAGTATAAGAATTGTACATTAATTACGAACTTGTATTTACGATGTACAATAAGAGTAAATATATTATTCACTATAGAAACCTAAAGCAATGCCTTAAACATGGACTTAAATTGAAACATATTCATAGAGTATTAAAATTTAATCAATCAGATTTCATTAATAAATATATTGCATTGAATACAAACTGTCGTCAATTAGCAAAAAATGAATTTGAAAAAGATTTTTATAAATTAATGAATAATAGTGTTTTCGGCAAGACGATGGAAAATATTGATAAACGCGTTGAAATTAAGTTGGCAAATCGCTGGGATGATGTTGGCAAAACTCGAGGTGCTGGATCTATTATTGCAAGACCAAACTTTAAGCGCTCAGTAATTTTTGAAGAAAATTTAGTGGGTAACATTTGAATCGGGTAATGGTATTTTACAATAAGCCAACATATATAGGTTTCACAGTTTTAGAATTGTCAAAATTATTAATGTACAATTTTTATTATGATTTTATTAAACCTCTAATGGTGATAGAGCAACACTTTGCTATTCGGATACTGAAAGTGTCATCTTACAAATTAAAACAAACGACTTGTATGTAGACATGAAGACTCATGCAAACCGATTTGATACTAGCAATTTCCCACAAAACAATCCATATGACATTATTCCCCAAAACAAAGCTACCTCCGGACTTATGAAGAATGAAAATGGTGGTAGGATAATGTTGGAATTTAAAGGGTTACGTGCAAAGATGTATGCATTTATCTGTCTGGATGATTTGTCTTGGAAGAAACGAACAAAAGTAGTTAGGCGCAGCGTTGTTGAAAATGATATCGAGGGAAAAGATTATAAGCATTGCTTATTTAATAACGATGTTATTTATAAAAGACAAAATTTGTTCAGATCCATTAAACATACTATAGTAAGCGTTGAACAAAATAAAGTTGCTCTATCACCTCATGACGATAAACGTTTTATATGCGAGGACAATGTCAGGACAATTGCATGGGGAAACTGGCGAATCCGAAAAAAAAAAATTTTAATTAATAGAATCACCTTTTCGCGAACTCTCTTTTTGAACACACGGAAATGCGATACCATATAAAAACATAAACTAAATTTATAATCTAATTTTTTAATTTATTTATATAATAGATTGACAACGTTACCAACCAGTTGCTTATTTAAATTAAGTATATCACGTAAAATATACCTTTTATTTATATATATACACACACAAAAATACATTTATCAAGTTTTAAGATAAGTTTACTACAAAATAATGTAAAAATAAAATATTTTTATTACAAAAAAATAAAAGACGGATATATATTATGAAGAATGAAATTGTCAAATATTGCGCAATATTTCCTAAACTAGTTGGTGGAGGAATATTGGGATCTTCCTGAATGTCATTAGCTATGAAGATTCTTTCGAAGATTGATGTAGTTGGTGACCATGCAACAATATCCGATGAAAAGAAAACGGGTACAATTAGACTAATTAGTGAAATAAAATACGCTAGTAGTGCTTCCTATTCAATCTCAACTGGCTTGAATCCCAACAATAATTTTTCACCCGACGTAAAAATAACTTATAATCCTGGAAAAAGTGAGAGTGCTGTAATCATCTTTTCACCATCGGAATGGCGTGAAGAACTTCTACTCGCAGAAGAACATATAAGAATTTTTAAAACTACTTCGACGTTCGAGGCGACTTTGCGATAATTGTATGAAATCCGATAATGATGTTAGCATGCAAATTATAAGCAATGATATTACTCTTGCTTACATCACACCAGAACGAATTAAAATATCATATGTTGCCAACACTAAAATCATATACTTTGGCAGATGAACCTTCGCTTCACTCGCAAAATTGTTTCAAATAATCAATTATAGACTAATGGCTCTGGAAACATACAGGTTCCGAGAGTTTTATAATGCTGTAATATCATATGCATTATGCAATGTTGAAGGAGAAGATAATTTTGATAAAATAGAAGATTTAATTGGAAATCCTGAAAAACATATTGATCTACTTAATATTCAATATTTCTACTATGAGAATGTTTACGCATTGATGGAAATGGTTAAGTTCGACGAAAATAAGATAAAACATGATATTGGAGAGTTATTCACCTCTAGTCTGCTGGCGGACTTCATGTAGTCGTAATTCACAATTCAAGCAATATCGACTAAAACGTAAACTCGATGAGCATATAAAATACATTCGTCTAATTTCGAATCTAATTCTCCAGTATGAGGTAAACCTTCAACTAGCTAAGAGATTTCAGAAATCATGTCAAATCAGTTATAATAGAGACCGGACCACCTAAAGTTGGAAACCAAACAAAAATAACATCTTCGGAAAATAAGTTACGTAAAGCACAGATTATTACCTTCAATGCCAAATATTGCTATATTCACCTTAAGCATTATTATAATTTCATTATGTGTTATTTATCGCATGGAAATTAAATAACAACGAATTATTTGTAATTTTTTATAATTTATTAAAAAGTAATTTAATAAATACTAGTAATATTACAATACATTTGATTTATTCAATAAACTATTATGGGATTTATCTAATCTAAGCCATTTAACATACACTTTATTATTCTTTCTTTTCAAGATTTTCTCCACCAAATATATATTATTATGCTTTGTTTTCTGTAACTCTTGCTTATAGAATGCACCGATAATTGGCTGTTGATTGATTCATATCCTCTGGCAGATAAACAGTTGGGTTAGATACCTTAACTTGGGCTACTTTAAAAAGTTCAGTTGTCCAATTTGGTGTATATCCTTTCGCAAATTGAGCTTTTGCTTTGCTGATTCGCACCATATCACCCCACATGAAATTTACTATTACCAACAACTTTAATTTTCGAATAAACCGTCTTAAGTACATGTTTTTCCATTTTTTATTTGTTTTAAATTAGTTGTACTATATCTGGTATCATTGTATTTATCAGTTATATCCAGTAAAATTCTCTACCCTGGTCTGTTTGAAGATTCTTGGGTGATCGTGCACCAGCAACACTGTTTTTAAGAATGGATTGCATTGCAGCAGTAGTAGCGGCTGCAGATTTATCTTTAAGCGGACGAGTCCAAACATACTTAGAGAAGCAGTCAATTACCACAAGAATGTATTTGAATCCTTTGTTTTTACGGGAAAATAGTTGAAATTCAGCCAAGTCACATTGCCACAAATCGTCTATACCCTTTAGTATAGTACTATGCCGAAGAAATCTTACTCGTGCTGGCTTATGCAATTCCTTCACTATGTCTTCCTTTGTCTTATCATTGAGCGGACGAGTCCAAACATACTTAGAGAAGCAGTCAATTACCACAAGAATGTATTTGAATCCTGTTTTCACGGGAAAATTGTTGAAATTCAGCCAAGTCACATTGCCACAAATCGTCTATACCCTTTAGTATGGTACTACGCCGAAGAAATCTTACTCGTGCTGGCTTGTGCAATTCGTTCACTATGTCTTCCTTGACAATCATTTAACAACTGTATTAATCGGTAAATCGTCGGAGAATTTTAATCCGTTTAAGGTGTGCTTGTCTCGCTCTATCCAGGCGGGCTACTTCGTCTTACTGAAACTTTAGATCTTTTTCAATAAATTTCGATCCCTTTTCTAGTACAGACTTAACATCGCTCTTAATCTTTGTTATGTCTTCTTTTCGATTTTGGGATAGGATGTTCAATTGACTAACCATGTTATGAATAATCGCCATCTTCTTATCAATCGTCTCATCCATATCATATTTAATCCGATTTATGAGATTGTTCATATAAAACAAACTAATAGCATCATTATTATCTAAAGGTGTGCCAACATTCTTTAATCTCTTCCGTTGAATGTCTATATCACCATCGGATGTAAGAGAAAATCATTTATTCCTTTTCACCACAGAGCTATTGGACGATGTAAAATTGTGGTGGTGGTGGCCTAGAGAGTATCTACCAAACTTATCGATACTTATTATAAAATGATACCAGCTTCCCGTAATTCTTCTTCTATAGACCAAATTTCGTTATTATGTGAGTTGTTACCACTCGAACGGAACGCGTGTAATAAATATAGTCGGTCTATTAAAAATAGATGTAACGAGCGGGTTTGTGTTCAATACACAACATTCGATTATATCCTCCTCCTGTCCTAAATCCTCCCCAACTCTGCAGCTGTTTCTTAGGCTTCGTCGACTTAGCTACATCCAAGAAAAGAGGCTTTATTATACTAGTATACTTCCGACATTCTGGTTCCATTTGTTGCCTGCAATGGATCATATTGCCTATGTGTTGCATTAGTTTTCTTCAATATACCTCTATATAAATGCAACTCATTGTCGGTATATATTGGTTTTGGATCTTTTAGAAACAATAATTCATATAATCCCTCAGAGCCGGGCTATAGTTTTCCTGTAATCGTCAAAATAGTTGTATTTCAGAGTCACCAATCCTTAATTTGTAAAACGTCGGGTCATATCGTACTCCATATGTAAAATCGAATGAGTCAATTGTATCATGCATTAACGCGTTAATATATTGTCTTGGTAAAGGGTGATACGATTCCAGGTATTCTTGAATGGCTGCCGGATGTGATTGACTCATACTTCTCCTTATTTTTTCTCTATCTGTAACAAAATCATTCACCTTTTCAGACGAATCAATTCCTGCATGTGGTTCTTCTTCTTTTTCTTATTCTATTTCAAATACTTCATCATCATTAAGATTTTCGATGGGCATATGTTGTATAGATGTATCCCAATAACTTCGTCTTTTTGGTGATATAACCATACTAGCATCTTTTACATCTTTTACATCTTGATCATATTTGGAATCCCTCGATATCAATTGCGCTAGTTTAATATTCATATTTCTCTGATTTGTTATCATGTTCTTAAGTGGTTCAATAATAGGTTTATAGGTTTTCATCAAAATTTCATCTTCTTCAGACCGGCCCATTCTAATGGCAGCCAACTTCTTTCTAATTGTTTTGCCAACGTCAATTAATCGTTTAGAAATGGAGTGTCGATGTTCCTTTTTCGTCTGATATTTATTCTGCTGCTGCAGATTTCCACGTTTCTGTTGAAATAATCTCTTATTTGAAATCGTAGTTAGTAGTTATAATAGTAGTAGTTGCATACGCAGTGTTTATTCACTTATACTCATTAATTGTCACCTTCAAATTGACTTATATATTGATCAATTCCGCAGCGATAACGGCCAGATGTACTGTCAGCATCGTTTACAATTGCCAAAAATACATATTTTTCAGTCAACACCATTTACACATATCTTTAAATGTATCAAAACTCATATCATTATTCACGTGATCGTTATACACATGTTTTAAATTTAAAACATCCTGTTTAAAGAGACAGATCATGTTTGAATTATCTTTAATCAATTTCTTTGAAATTTGACTATAGGTCTGACAGAGATAGAATGCAAGAATATACTTATGACTACCATATGCAAAAAAATCTCTAATCCTATCTTGAGCGTCACAAGAAACATCGTCAAAAATAAATATCGAATTCGGTTTAACAGTCTCCAATTTTATAATTTCATCATTTTCTTTGTATATATTATACTCTATTTCTGGGATTGTATGAAACAATTTTTGTATAAATTCATATTTTGGCTTATACAACGATTTTGAGTAAATGTGTATATTCTCGAACCGTAATCCATTGCGGTTTAATAGCTGACTAATCATAACATTTGATTTTCCACACCCGGAAGGACCACTAATTAGCGCTCTTATTGTATGAGGTAACAGTTTTCCATGACGACTAGTCATTAACCAATCACTATTGCAGTCCGAAAAGTACTCATCCAAGTTTAGAATTGGTAGAGCAATGTCGTTTGTCACCTTCATATTTACTATATAAAAATCAAATTTATCATCACATTTATTTATATGTGTGCAAATAATATATAAAGATGATAGTAGATGAGGGAAAAGGATTTTTGAATTCAGTTATAGATAAGATTCCATTTGAACTTCATCTACCGGGTGGCTATCAGTATTGTGGTCCTGGAACAAAGTTGCGAAAACGTTTAGAAAGAGGAGATCGTGGTATAAATCCATTGGATACAGCTTGTATGCAACACGATATCGCCTATTCTAGACACAAAGGTATTGGTGAACGTCATAAAGCTAATTTAGCTTTACAAGGGGTTGCTTGGAATAGAGTTAAATCAAAAGACGCTTCTTTAGGAGAGAGTTGCCGCACTAACTGTATCAGCAGGAATGGCTCTGAAGCGTAAAACTTGGTCAGGAACAAGGATGAAGCAGAAGAAATGGCTGTCACATGCACGCACCATACTCACAATTGCCAGAAAAGCAATTAGAGATGGTAAAATAACGACTGTAAAATCTGCATCTCAAACTGCTCTTTCAGCAGCTAGGCTAGCTGTTAAAAAAGCTGGCGGTAAAAGTAAAGTTAAAAAACCTAGAATTATTCCTATTCCAAAACGTGGTGGCATACTCCCACTTATCCCAATATTCGCTGGTCTTAGTGCTCTAGGGGCATTAGCAGGTGGAGCAGCCGGTGTTGCGAAAGCAGTTGGTGATTCAAAGACCGCGGTTGAAAATCTAAAAGAATCCCAGAGACATAATAAAATTATGGAAGCGGTTGCATTGCGAAGTGGGAAGGGGCTCTACCTAAAACCATACAAAACTGGTCTCGATCTATTTGAAACAATCAAAAAACTAATAAATCGACTACCTAATCACGCTCTCTCTAATTTGAAGTTCGAAAAGTTTGCAAATTCTGTACATTATTTTAGAGGTGTATTTATGAGAGACAAACTGCCACATACACCATTCTATAACGAATCTGGGATAATCAACATGGATTCCATGCAAGGACCCGGTTCTCATTGGGTAGCCTATAAAAAGAATGGTAATCATATTAGCTATTTCGATAGTTTTGGCAGTCTTCAACCACCAAAGGAAGTGAATAGTTACTTTAAAGGTAGTGGAGTAAATAATATAAAAGTTTATGATTTATTAGGATCTAGTAGTCAAAGACCTATTATCACTATCGGTGGTAGAAATATATATAATAAAACATGCTTTTCTCTGTCCCTCTAACACTTCCGATTTATTAATCGTGTGCTGCCCCTGGACGGATTTCGGCTTTTTTATTGTTACCTATCTCAAGCTATTTTTAATATCGCCAAATAGTACCATTTTTAGAACAGTTTATGCGTTATTAGGGATATTAAGGGATGCGATTAAAAGGACTGATTTACTTTCTCTTTCATATTGTAGTATGAAATGTGAAAAAAAGGTTGGTTCACCTGGGAATATTATGTTGGTTCTATTTTGAACACGTACATTTTGACATATGACCTACTTAGCCACGAGGAAAACGCAAATAAATAAACAAAACCTATAAAACTTCATGGAAATTATTTTCAATACATAAAATTATATTCGTTTTATTATATTATACTGAAATAATCAGTTCGTATTTACTATAAATAATTGGATTGGAGGATTACGCCTAATCGGCGATGGAAATATATCTATATTATTAATACAATGAAAACTATCGTTCCGAAAACAGTTTCCCAAAAACATTTACAGTAAGTAAATTTTTTAAGTTTCGAACAAAAAACTGTTTCCTGCAGATCCTTCTAATGGGGCTAAATACTTTGAATATGATATGAGTGTGTTTATGAAAAGATGATGCGAACATAACGGTTTTATTCTAGAAATAAAAAGACTTATGCTTTACACTATTTGTGAATGTCTGGACGTTTAATGAAAGAATTACTTTTATTTCCCAATGTTTTAAATGTAAATTCAGTCAGTGATTGCTGATGATTCAGCTGATATGCTAAGGAAGATCTTATGTTAAAATACTTTTAGGAGACTGCTTTTTACAAATAAAGCAAGCATTAAAAGCATTGTGACTACAATTTGAGCCATTAGAGAACTATTTGAAAATACTCGCATTTGTTTGATTATTGGCCTGCAGCGGTTTAGTGAATGCAATTGCAGAAAATTGTAATTTTCTTTACGCTTTCTGGAAAGGTTTAAAAGTAAAAAAATTGATTTTGTTAATATTTTTTGATTCTAGAAGGTACTCGAACAAAATAATAATAAAACCGTTATGAGCATCAAAAATAGCGACAATTTTTAAATATTTAGCATAGTCTATTAAACGCACACTTTCACCAGACGATTACACAATTTGATATTATAAATGTAGTTTGGATTGGATTCTTTATTTTACCTGTAATACACGTCACCTGGGAGCAAATGGAATGGATGGTGGCTGCTACCTAATCTAAACCTTTGTTAATTAGTTTTAAAACCGCCTCTTTTTCGATTTCTAATTTTTATTGCTAAGTAAATAAACGTGGCAAAACATATCTTCTCCTTAAACATGATACCAGCAGCGCAATTATTTTCTAAAATAAGTGTTTTCACTCAATGGGCTCTAGAGCACAAATTAATTTCTTAGAAAATAAAAATATGCATAATATTGCGAAATTTATATAGAAATGTAACATAATAAAAATATCTTTAAATAAAGCTGTTAGATTCATAAAATAGACAAACATTGCAAACATTCTGAAAGTGTATTAATTGTTTTATTTTAGGTCCACTGCAAGCCAATAATTTATAATATTCTATCAGTTAGTCTCACAATTAGATTTACCGTTAAAGGAGGCAGAAGAAGATTTTGAAGCATATACATTATATAGTGTTCAGAACTTAAAAAGACGTCAAATGTGGCATTCATGTTCTTCCAGTTGCAATTTTAGAAATAGATTTTTAATTTTTAGGATCGACTTTTCTAAATAATTTCAATTACTCATAATCAATTAAGAAATATATTACTATTTAAAGTAATAAATTGTGATTAAAAGTAATACTTTATTTGTTATTTATATCCTTTCAAACAATATCCCTTTTTATTTAGCTATTTATTTTTACAGATAAAGCGACAATAGACGGTTTGTTTACTAAGTCTAAAAGAATATTACATATCATAAAATTTTGGTTTAAAAGTTAAATAATACAATTATTGTAACTGTGAGCATCGGTTTATAACAAGTTAAGACAGTAGAATTCTTTCGTATGAATAATAATGCAACAATGTCTTCAAGTTGTATTTTTATAACTTAATTTTTTATTCACTGATAGACGATACTAAGATAGACATAAGACAAGCTAAACACAATATTTTACTTCTTTGGCCGATCATTACGTCGCTCTGGAGATTGAGATAGTAAGAAATGTTAAGGATTTTTAATTTCTTCAAATTGAAAATGCATTTTTGTAATATTATTTAAGTTCGAAAATTTAAAATGTCTTTCCCTCTTTTCCATTGCGCTACATCTTTAGTCGATATAATTATATGTTGCGGCTTCCTTGGAAATTAGAATGTTTATTCCCCATAATGTGTTATTTTACGAATTTAGAAAAATTCTTAGAATTTATGGTACTATATAAAAATTATATACAATTGAAAAATATTTTGTATTTATAAGGAGATCTGTATATCTACAATATATACAGGGTAGACCACTTAAGACGCCACGGAAATTTCTACAAAACCTATTAGAAATAGGGAGTTGGAAATTATTTTTTCTTATTTTACTAAATTCCAAACTCTGTTAGAAAGAATAATAAAAACTTTACTGATTTTAGTAAAAAGTAAAATTTAAAATATTTACTATTTTACATCTGTATTGATATTGTTCTAAGTAGTGCTGGGCACTCCCAACACTTTTACGGTTTACCGGTAATGGAGATTTTTACCAGCATTTACCGGTAAAGTGTTGATAAAACTTTACCGGTAAAATGCCGGTAATATTTTACTGGTAACATCCCGGTAATATTTTACCGGTAAAATGCCGGTAATATTTTACCGGTAAAAAATACCATGATAAATTTATATATTTTACAGAAGACTTTTGTACACTGTTCAATAGAGAATAAATTCAGAGCAATTAAAGATCTTTGTATTTTAAAGTCGACAGTATCACTAACCATTAAATATGAAGTTTTAAAAAATTCCGATTAGCAAAATGACAATCAAAGATTTACTGCGCTAATTAATATGAATGCTTTTTGTGTGCAAAAAAGGGAGAATTCCTTTTTTTAGGTTTAATGCCAGTGTTAACAAACGAACGGTACTGGAAAATGACTCAAATTTTTGTTTTTATTAGTTTCATTTTTCGAAATCCGTTATTTTAAAACCGTGTTAAAGCGAAATCCTATTAAAAAAGTAGCGTGTAAATCGGGGGATAAGTGTAATTAAAGATCTTTGTATTTTAAAGCCGACAGTAGCTATTAGCTATAAAGAGAACGAGCCTCAGAATGACAATAATATAATGTGCTATTGTACAATATCTAAAATAAAATAAATTGTAGATAAGTGTATATAAGACTAAAATTATCTTTAAAAGTTAAATGGATGTATTCAAATACTTAAATGTTAAATGATGGATGTATTCAATTGCATTTACCGGCATTTTACCGATAAATTTTTTTATCGGTATAAAGGCACAGCACTAGTTCTAAAAGTATGAAATATAATGAATTTCTTGATCCGCGGTCTCGGTGTGTTTCTGATTGTGACGGGGACCTGTGGACTCGATAGGTCAGTTTCTTATGGCGAGGGGGTCGATTGACTCGATGAGTCAGTTTCTTATGGCGACAGGGGACCTATACAACACGACTCTATATATGTGCGAGACTACATGAACGTGTCCGTACATAGGTACAAACTATATTTTATATATATAAAAAGGTGTGAAGGCGGTTAATCAACCATTTTATTTTTCTGAAATTGATGAATATGCGCTTTTGAAACTTATTTAAAAAATTAAAAGTAATGATATAGGTATTGATCGGATTTCACCAGATATGATCAAATTATGTTGCCCAGAAATTATTTCCCATATACTTCATATTATAAAATTCTGTCTTAAGCATTCTGTTGTTCCGGATTGTTTGAAGTCTTCTTGGATAATTCCTTTACCGAAAAATAAAAATCCGCAAATGAGCGGATCTTTTACACCTTTATATTTTCTAACATTCTCCATTGTCTTACAAAATACGGCATTGTTCATTAATTTAAAAAAATTCTTGCCAAAATCATTTATACTCATTTTGCGTAAATTGTTATTTAATGTAATGTAACTTTCCATCCAGTTAGATTGCCGAAAATTTAGAACTTTATGAACCCTTATGAAAATTAATCCTAAATTGAGCGCTTGCTTCAAGTTTATGTAATGAATAATTTTTTTTTTATCATATAATGTTGTTAATAACTTGGGAATTTTAGAACTTAACGTAGGTGGTACTAAACGTTCCGGACACAGCGGTAAATCTTTATGTGTATCAAACAAATTTACGGGATAATCAGTGGCGGCTCGTGACATTTCAATCGAGGAGGGCGCACTTTTATTCTTAAAAAATAACATTGAACAGTATAATGCATATATCGCATAAACACTCACTAAAAATTAATGCGGCGAAAACATCTCTAATGATATTTGGTAATAGGAAAAATTTAAATTTGTATAAAAATGACATCAAATTGCAACTTGAACATACTGAACTTATTCCAGTAAAATCAGCAAGAAATCTAGGTTTAATTATTGATGAAGATTTGAGTTTTCGAGGTCATGCTTCTAAACTAAATTCCAGAGCCTACTTATCACTTAAGCAAATTTATAACAATAAAAGATATTTAACCACTGATATGAAAATCCTGCTTTATGAAACTATGGTGCTGTCACATTATAATTACTGTGACGTCATTTACGGACCCTGTCTAGATCAAATAATTAGCAAAAAGATACAATACATGCAAAACAATTCTTTACGTTTAATTTACGGTATAAGGCGCAGGGTGCACATATTGCACACGCTAAAATCAGCTGGGTGGTTAAATAGACGGGTCTTGCATTTAAATACCTTCTGTTTGAATGTATTACAAAAAAAATGCCCGCCTTATCTTTACGATGTGATTAATTTTAGAATGGATATTCATCATTTGAATATTCGAAATAAAGGCCTATTGACCATACCACATCATAAAACCGAAAGTTTCAAAAGCCTTTATATACAGCTTAATAAAAACAATCAATTCGATTCCACTGAATAATAGAATACTAACTGTCACAACTTTTAAGAAGAAATTGTTTATAATTTTAAAATCAATCCAAGACTAATAAGCTATAATTTTGCAATAACTTTGCTAAGTACTTGGTATTATGTTAATTTTAATTTAATTATTGAATGAATGTTACATAAATGAATATGAATGAATATGAATGAAAATGAATGTTACATGAATGAATAATTATTTGTCTCCACTGTAATTATGTACACTACAGTGTTATTCTTTATATTATGCAAATGAGCTGTTGTGATTTTGTGTTTTTTAATGGTTTTTAATCTAGTATATAAGTAAATATATTTTTTATGTAAATATGGGTTTTGAGGAGTGAAAGGTGAAACATGTTCTGCATAGTTCACCAATTTGATCACAATCCTTTTGGTGATTTATTTCTTAAAAAGTCTATTATTATGTTTTTTTTGTATGTTATTGTCATCAATAAAGAGAATTATATATTTTTTTTTTCTGGAGATTTTAATAAATATTAAGTTCAGCAATATTATAAACTATACTTTCGTTGAAATGAATTTAAACGGTCAAATTCCATCTGATCACAAGTGTTCTAACTGAAAATGGGTTTTCATTTATCACCACCATATTATATAATTCGGCCCGGCAACTTATGCAGGCTACGCTCTAGCAGTAAAAATCGCGCTTATGCGAATGAAACCGTGGTAAATAATAACTGAAATTAGAAAGCCAGGAACACGCTTCAAGGCGCAAAGCACCTAGACCTTGCTAGTTAGGGCGGATTGCGTTGCTGTTGCCTAGCTGCGCAACTCGCGCTTGCGCGAGTGGATGCTGCTAGTTAGTACAATGTATGATGAACCTCGCCTTTTTAAATCTATTAGAAATATTTGCAAAGACCGGGTGGGTTTATGATTCGGGCGAAAGTTAGCAAAATAAGTCTAGCTGAACTTTTCGAAGTAGATTTTCATGATAAACTAGCTAGAGTAAAATGAAAGTTAGCTAAAAAAAATAATTGCTTGAGATATAAAGAAAGAAGAAATGAAGGAATTCCACAAGAAGGTGGTACACCAAATCAAAACTGTGGCTGTATGTAAATGGATGCGAAAACATAAAACACGAAGTAATAGAGACTAATCCTACGTTCGGAGTGAACGAATTTCTGATATCACACATCTTTAAATTTTTAAATAACCATGTAATTTTTATGCCAATTTTTATCCCACTATGGCGGATTACGTAAGTTGTTGCTTAGCTGTAGAACTCGCGCTTGTGTGAGTGGTTGCTGCTAGTATCTATACTATTTGAGGCATTTGATTTATTTTTATTTTTTCTTAAATAATAAACTTTTAAAATATCGATTAACGGATTTCCTAGACTGCATTTATAACCGACTTTCAAATTTTACTGTTTTATATTTACTTTACGAACATAATAATCTATGTATTCTTTATGGCTTCTAACATATCGTTACATTTCTATTTCTCAAAGATGTTTACGATATATAACAACAGACCTTAATTCCTTTGGCATATGGTTACTACCATTTTATGTATAGTAATACTTTTTTTTAAATTATCACTACGATTTTAAAAATTATCACTACGGTGTTAAATTATAATATAGAATATCACCCAAATACCGTAACAAGCATTACGTAGCTAGATGTACATTTCAAGCGCTATGCGCCCATCTTCAGTAGCACAAGATAAAACTAAATAAATACTTAATATACTATTAAATAAATAAGTCAACATGACAAAAGTACTTCAAAATTGGCATATAATATGACCTATAAATATTTTAAAAACAATACAAATTATAAATTATAAATTAACGAAAATAATAAGTAACAGCAAAAAATAACAAGTAACAGCAAAAAATATAGGTTTGTGAAATCTGAAATAACCAAAAATAAATAAATAAATAAAATAATAATAATAATAATAAATTTAAAAATAGTTGTTATTAAATAAATTAAATAGACAAGGAAATTGGGCCCGAATCTAAATTCATTTAATTTGATTTAGATTTATGCATGTATATACTTTCATAAGCATTTAACTCGGAATAATTCAAAACACTTTTAAGTAATTTAAGTGAACTAATTCAAATAGGATGACCTGATTCAAAAACATGCTCGGCGACAGCACTTTTATCTTTTCTATTTAATCTGAAATGAGCTAAATGCTCCTTAAATCTAGTTTCAATGGATCTACGCGTTTGTCCTATACATACTTTACGAAAACTAGCACAAGATATTTCGTAAATACCCGATTTTTTATTGAAATCAATCGAATCTTTTGGATTTCCTAGAAAATTAGCAAGACTATTAGAAGTATTATATGTTACTTTAAAATTATATTTATTTAAAATACTATCTAAACATAGTATTTTAAACATAGTACAATGTACATCTAGCTACTTAATGCTCGTTACGGTATTTGAGTGATGTTCTATATTATATCTATATATATATTTAATTAAAACCTAATGGGAAGTTTGAATTTATGAAAATGGAGTTGTATTAATATATATTTTATTTTTAAATGGAACATACCTTGCCACATACTGTTTTGATGTGTCTATTCAAATTATCCTTCCTGCTAAACCCTTTTAAGCACAGTGGGCATAATTTGGGATCCATATTTCTATGAAAATAATTAATTGTATGACTAGAGGCCAAATATTATTTTATATATACTTACATTTTCGAAGATTTTACTACGTTGTTATCTTCTGATAGAGCTGCTTCCACTCACAAATTCACTTATTTTTTGAATTAACTGGTTATACGAATTTTAAATAATTTATATTTTATATTTATAATTTGTAAATATTCAGAGTAAACTGTACGGCCTGTATTGCTTCTATGTTGAAATATATACTGGTATGTAGAGATAAAGCAGCTTATCTATTACACGCGGTTTGTTCAAGTAAATCGACACTAGTCCGCTCAGTGTTCAGGTTAGTCTGCTGCCACGGCAACAGCAATTACCCTCACTCTGTGGATCGTACACACTTTGCATATATAATACAGGGTGTATCCAATAAATGGTGTTTCTCTGTCTAGTATGTATATACAATTCAGTCAAATTATATATTTCACGCTGTATATTGAGTTTCGTTTAAAGCGACGGTGATAATTTTACTACGTCCGCCGTGATAAGCACTACCGGAAACTACAACGTATATAATACAGGGTGTATCCAATAAATGATGTTTCTCACGTCTAGTATATACATACAATTCATTCAAAATATATATTTCACGCTGTATATTGAGTTTCCTTTAAATGGGCGCTGATAATTATACTACATCCGCCACGATAAGCGCCACCGGATACTACAAGGTATATAATACAGGGTGTATCCAATAAATGGTGTTTCTCACGTCTAGTATGTATATAAAATTCATTCAAATTATATATTTCATCCTGTATATTGCGTTTCATTTTATGGGACGCTGATAATTTTACTACTTCCGCCCCTGACCTATTCTGATAATTTTACTAAGTCCGCCGCGCCACCGGAAACCACAAGGTCGTCTAATAAGAGACCGGAAACCTCCTCAATGAGGGCCCAAAACCGGCATATCCTTACTACTTTTATAATTTGTAATTTGTAATTTTTAATTTGTATTGTTTTTAAAAGATTTATAGGTCTATTTTATGCCAATTTTGAAGTACTTCTGTCATGTTGTCTTATTTATTTAATAGTATATCAATCACGATTCGTGACAGAGGTATTTTATTTAGTTTTATCTTATGCTACTGAAGATGGGCGCATAGAGCTTGTAATGTACATCTAGCTACTTAATGCTTGTTACGGTATTTGGGTGATATTCTATATTATATCACTACGGTGGGTCATTCCATGTCAAGTGGACCAGTTTTGAAAATCGGCCCCACTCGACCATTTCCAATTTTGTTGAAAATTTGTATGGATGTATCTATATATATATGTTTGAAAGGAAGTTCTCTGAAATTTTAGCTCCAGATATCAAATATTTGGGGCACCACAGTCTTTTCCATGGACGTCCCACCAGCCCTGTGGCTTCGGCCGCGAGAAATTTTCAAAGTTATGTGCCCACTGCTTATCCAGAATAGCTATGATGCTGAAATTCAACAAATAATGTCAACCTGTGCTGGTGAACACGAAAAAAAATGGTGCAAACACTCACAAAACAACACTTGAATCACAATTTAATCTCAAAGTGGCCTCAAAATAACACGGCACGACATTTGAGCCATGTTTTGACAACATGTAAGTCAACAACAATTGTTAATAACTACTTCTTTTACCAGTAGACTAACCACCTACAGTACATTACATTGCTGCAATATAAAGACAATGGCTAGAATACTTGTGGAGATATTTGCCCACAAACATGGCATAAAATGTTTAAAAGCCAAATCTGACCTACTTCCTAAGTCAAAAATCTCAAAAAGGGCATGCTCCAATTCTAATTATTTTTATATGACTGGAAAGAGCATATTTCTTTCTACTAGCATTATCTTGTTCCTTTTGGGTGTCTTTCGGGTTAAGGCAAAAAAAATGTCTTTGAACATGGCACTCTCCATCCCGCGCAATGAACATTAAGTATGTAAGGAAACCCTTGCGTTGGTCCATGGTGACTCTGCCACTACCTATTCTCACAAGAATTGCTATTATAATCCTGTTAAGTATTGTAAATGCCATTCTGCATTCCAGCAGAGCCAACCATTACGCACCACTTTGGTCGAAGTTCACAAAACTTGGAAAATCCGATTTCTGGTCCATTCCGATCCCGATTGGAATTGCTGAGCAACAGTTGCTTTTGCATTTGCACTTTTTCACCACCTATTCTCACTGATACATAGTCTTTCTTGCCGGGGCACATTCGGCTAAACTCATCGTCTTAAAAAAATTCCAGTACTTTTTTCTTCACTTCCTCCCAAAGTTTCTTGCCGCGCTTGTTTCCAGGCAGGGCCAAGACACCGTGCTCACTTTTAGACTTTCTAGCTTGTTTTACCATTCTCGCAGACATACCAAACTCGATTGATGTGGTCTTTATTGACCAACTTTCAGGTGCCAATGTCAAAATTTGGACTTTTTTTGCATGGTTAGACAACTGCAGTTTTTATTTCAAATCTACTAGAAGGTGATCGTAGGTCCGGACACATTTCACTCCGCTGTGTTTTCAGTTGCAAAATATCATGTGGCTCAAAGCCCCCAATTGATGCAATTTTGCTAATGAATGCATCTTGCACCAGCTTATCTTCCTTTTAGCATATACGAGTGAATCCCTTTGGCTCACCCGCTGGAATTTTAGAGGAGAGATGCCATGTCAGGCTTGAATTTAAATTCACAGAAACGTCCTGATCAGATTCTGATGAAGCTGCAGCAGCTGGTATCTTGCTTTTAAGAAAATCTTTTCGGCATGTTACACATATCTTCCGGCCAGACTTCACATCAATCTTTGTTGACTCCTTCAGCTGGTCAGCAGTTAGCAGATCAATCGGTCGCAAACTCTTCTTCGCGTTATGATTTTTCCTTCCAAATGGATTACAACACGATTTTTGCTCATGCTCGAACCTAGTTAAAAATACTGCTTCATGATGTAAGCAGACTTGGGAATGCTCATCCAAGTTCAATCCGTCTGGATTCATCCAAGTTCCATCCGTCTATTAATCAATTTTTGTTCCTCAAATTCAAAATCCTGAAACATTTTCAGCGCACATTTGCCTGATTTGAATGTCTTCAGGTAACATGTCGAATTGTCACCAAGGCCAATAGAGCATGGGCCTGGTTCTTCAGGATTGTCGCACTCCATAAACAAAAAATATCAAATCAATTTTGTACTATCAAAGACCGAAGTATAATAAATGTATCCAAATTTTCAAATATGATCGCAATCTGAAAACAAATAGTAAAATTAACGCACATTGTACGGGAGAAAGAGCACCATGTTCAAAGACATTTTCCTTGCCTTAAACTGAAAGACACCAAAAAGGAACAAGATGATTCTAGTAGAAAAAAATATGCTCTCTCCAGTCATATAAAAATAAATAGAATTGGAGAATGCCCTTTTTGAGATTTTTGACTTAGGAAGGTCAGATTTGGTTTTTAACATTTTATGCCATGTTTGTGGGCAAATATCTCCACAAGTATTCTAGCCATTGTCTTTATATTGCAGCAATGTAATGTACTGTAGGTGGTTAGTCTACTGGTAAAAGAAGTAGTTATTAACAATTGTTGTTGACTTACATGTTGTCAAAACATGGCTCAAACGTCGTGCCGTGTTATTTTGAGGCCACTTTGGGATTAAATTGTGATTCAAGTGTTGTTTTGTGAGTGTTTGCAGCAATTTTTTTCGTGTTCACCAGCAAAAGTTGACCTTATTTGTTGAATTTCAGCATCATAGCTATTCTGGATAAGCAGTGGGCACATGTGAAACTTTGAAAATTTCTCGCGGCCGAAGCAACGGGGCTGGTGGGACCTCCAGGGAAAAGACTGTGGTGCCTCAGATATATGGTATCTGGAGCTAAAAATTCACAGAACTTCCTTTCAAACATATATATACATCCATACCAATTTTCAGCCTAATTGGAGGTGGTCGAGTGGGGACCACTGGTCCACCTGACATAAAATGACCCCGGTGTTAAATATTAGATTTCCAGATCCTTAGCACAATGTTTGACAATATAAGAAGCAAAAGAAAGAAGTGTACGTATTAAGTCGTATAGGGATTTTAGAAGAAATTCCATTGAACTATTTTGTATTGACTTAACCAATGAACAATGGATATCAGTCTATAGCATATCAAATGCCTCGGACCAGTATGATAATTTTGTAAATATATTCAAAATTTAACATACATTTTAACGCCAATTTTCAAATAAAAAATACATGTGTGAGAGTAAAGCGAACATTATATAAGACTGATATACAGAATTGTAGAAATACGGTAATATCGCTGCCAATTATGGTAAATTATTTTCCTGGAGCTAAATTGCTTCATAGAGTTCCAAAGAAATTTACAACAAAAAATCAGACTATGAACGGAATAATTATAAAAATAGAATTATGACCTCACATAATAAGTCCAAAACAATGTGGCAAATTATAAATGAAATTGTTGGCAATTGAAAAACGAGACTTTGAATTTGATAACCCTGATCAAGCAGTAAGCAAATGCAATCGTTTTTTTTTGTAAGCGCAGCAAAAAAATTATTAAATAAGGAGAAGTATAACTGTGAACCTACTGATTGTAGTAAAATTGCTTGGAATTCAAATTCTCTTTTTTATGCCTATAAAGGAACAAGATGTGTCAGCTCTAAAAACAAATGGAGCGGACGGAATATCATCTAACATTTTAAAGCAATGTATTAGATATATAAGCAAACCATTGTGTGACATAATTAACAGTTCGCTATCATCTGGTATCTTTCCGATTGCATTGAAATATGCCTACGTAAAACCGATATATAAAGCTAGGGATCGTTGTGAATACAATAACTACCGGCCAATAAGCTTATTAAATCCATTCAGCAAAATATATGAAAAAGTTGTCTACAAACAACTCTATTCATTCTTTGTCGAATATCACCTGTTTAATAATTATCAGCATGGATTTATTAAAAATAAAGGAACGAATACGGCGCTTTATAAGTTAATAAAACATATTTTAATGTCATTAGATAATAAGGAACATGTATGCGGCCTATTTCTAGATTTGTCAAAGGCTTTTGACTGCATAGATCAACAAATTCTGATTGGAAAACCTGAAAAATATAGCGTCAATAATTTAAATAGTCAAATATAAAACTACAAAATGGAATAACCTATGCATCGGATCCTTTGACAAATAATATTGGTGTACCACAAGGAAGTGTCCTGGGTCCGCTGATGTTTATAATTTATATAAATGATATTTGACTTATGTAATACGTATCCCAGTATATACTCGTTTATAAATTTGGCCGATGATACATACGTATTAATTTGTACTCAAAGTGACACGAAACTGGTACTAAAATGCGAAACTGTATATTCCAATATTAACCAGTGATTTACTGAAAATAGATTAGTGCTAAACGAGACAAAAACAAATGTCATTTACTTCAGGAACTCTGATAAACCAAGCATGCCAAATAAATTCATATTAGGGGGCTCAGAACTCGACTTCATTGAACATACTAAATTCCTAGGAATCACTATGGATGACAAATTGAAGTGGGATAGCCATATAACTAAAATCTGTCCTAAACTTAGAAATGTGTGCTACGCATTAAGATGAATTAAAGGTGTAACTAGTAGCGAAGCAAATAGGCTATTGTGTTTTGCCAATTTTGAGTTCATTCTTAGATATGGAATATTAAATTGGGGTAGAGTACATGTTTATTTTTATTATAAACGTTAGTCTTGCGAGCATTCGGGGAATTCCTTGTCTAATGCTTATACTCCTATAACTGTAGTATTGTGATATGAGATAGCGGCTTCTGTCTCATGCCGAAAACTACGAGGAATATTTATTAATATATCTCAATCTTAGTTTAGCTTTATTAGAACTTAGACCTACTTGAGGAAATCAAATATATAAAAGTGTTTTAACGTGTGCCTTTGAATTTTCCTCAGTCAGTGCTATCATAGTGTGTGCATTTTTTTCTACTTTAACAAAGGTTAATATTATTACAAACTTAATCTATTCAATTTTAAAATTTTTCACTACGGTGTTAAATTATAATATAGAATATCACCCAAATACCGTAACAAGCATTAAGTAGCTAAATGTACATTTCAAGCGCTATGTGCCCATCTTCAATAGCACAAGTAAAACTAAATAAAATACCTCTGTATATAGTATATCAATCACGATTCGTGACAGATGTATTTTATTTAGTTTTATCTTGTGCTACTGAAGATGGGCGCATAGCACTTGAAATGTACATCCAGCTACTTAATGCTTGTTACGGTATTTGGGTGGTATTTTATATTAATCTAATCAAGTTTAATACAATATTTAATTTTACAGAAATGGATATCAGACGTTTTTCAAAACAGTAGAAATAGAGCATCATCGTGTGAATGCAGAGGCTGCACCGCCAAAGAAAAAACCAAAATATAATCCTGAGGATAATCCATTACCTGAGACTTCTAAAACTGCAGAACCAACTTGTTTTGACAATGATTTAGGCTTATTCATAAATAAATCGATAATACCGGACGGACATTCAGAGGTACGATCTGTTAAAAAACGCATTGAAGCCGAGCGCACATTATGATTTTACAAACGAATAATCGATGTTTCAAAATCTCATGGTTGGAATATGAATGGATGGTGTATTCACCGAAACTAAAAGGTGTTTTATGCAAGTTTTGTGTACTGTTTAAGCCTATTATAAAGAGGGGCAAGTTTGGATTATATATAGTCAAAGAATTCAGCAATTATAAAAAACTTCATGAAAACGCTAGGTGTCATCAAAACTCGGAATGGCATCAGCAGTCAGTATGCCAGTCGAGCAATTTTTTTTAAGTTGCATCTGGTACAATGGTCAGTGTTTTCGAACAATTCAATAATGAAGAGACGTCATTGATCTATGAGCTTTCTTTAAAATCTATGAGCTCATAGATCAAAATCGTAATAAATTGATTCCTATAATATCCACAATTCTCTTTTGTGGTTCTCACGACATTCCCCTAAGGGGGAAGTATTCAAATGAAAGGAATTTCAACGACTTATTAAAATTTAGAGTGGAAAGCGGCGATAATGATTTGGACTCATTTACGAACCTGTCACACCAAACATAAATATACCTCTGTCCAAATTCAGAACTAGCTCATTGATATTTGTGGCAACATTATTAGACAAAAATTAGTTAAGGACGCGATTGATTCTGAAGCTTTTCGGTATTAGCAGACGAATCTGCTGATATAGCTGGCATCGAGCAGTTGTCGTTAGGTGTCAGATTTGTGTACAAAGCAAATGCTCCATGAGAAGAATTCCTTGGTTTCGTAGACTTGCAGTCTATGGATGCGAAATCAATCACCGATACTATAGTGAAATCTCTAAATACATATCAATTTAGAGAAAATGGTTGGTCTCGTATCTGACGGTTGTTCAACAATGGCGGGAAAAGAGAACGGTGTACTAAAACGTATACGAGATCAATATCCACTCGCAACATTTTCCATTGCAATTCTCACAGAATGAACTTATTTATAAATAATCTTAACGCAGTACAACAGATTCAGAACTCTATTGGTACTATAAAAGAGGTTATTAAAATCTTTAGAGAGAATCCAAAAAGAAGAAACTGTATACCAAACATTCCTCTTTTATCTGAAACTCCGTAGAGTGCAAAATACAAGGCGATATATATATTTTCTGAACAGTTCATTACGCTAAGAAATGCTCTAGAGGACATGTCGTTTGATAAAGACTTCAACTCACAGACACGTACGCGGCCAAATCATCTTCTTAAATATCATGCCCAACTTTTATCATACGCTTAAAAATTATATCTCGATATTCTTCTCAGCTTGAACATAATACAACGCACGGTGTTTCAGTCAATCTTTCGTCCATAAAACATCACACTGAGAAACTGACACAAAAGTTTCAATGCGATTGAGATAATTCAAAGAAAGTTTTTTTCTGATATATTCAAAACTATAGAATTATGAAAAACGATGGACATAGCAATAAAGCTACCACGGCTCACTGGACGGCAATCTCATCAAACTAATATTCCTACAAAATCAGCTGGAGTAATTTAGAAGAGCTATATTTAACCCATACTTGGATTCCTTAATTACATCACTTCAAACTAGATTTTCCAAAGATACTAGTGTTGCATTTTCGTTAAGTTTAGTGCATCCAATAAAAGTTTGAAGCAATGATCGAAATCGGATGATATTGAAAATATAACAAAGAAATATGGAATAGACAATTTTGAAGTAGAATATTTAACGTGGGTGTCAGCTCAGAAGAGGCAAGTGGCAAGACTTAGACTTTGTAAAGCTGCTTAACCAAGAGTGTGAGTTTTTTCCCGCTATAAAAACACTATAATAATCTTCTTAGCTTTGCCACCAACAGCTTGTACTATTGAGCGATCCTCGAGCATATTAAGACGGATAAAAACATGGCTTAGGTCTACAATGAGTGAAGCCACATTACCGGGTCTTTGTATGGTCATTGTGTATAGAAAGTTGGTAGAAGCAGATAAGCACAACATAATTGCTGTTGTTATTGACGTTTTCGGTGCTGACCGCAGGAATATAAAATTATTGTTATTTTAACTAATAGCTATTAAATTTAATATTTTTGTGAATGTATATTATTATAAAATATTAATTATACGTGGTTTGATTTGTCTGTTTATGTTTTGCCCCCCCCCCCCGCGCTACGGCAATGCATTACAAATGAAAACTAATTCAGATTAAAGTGTTTGGAATATTAAAGACAGGACCCTATAGCGTAAATGAATTCCTGAGTCAAGATATAGGTGCCTAATATTTGTATTATGTACTTAGTAAGTTATATTATTAGTTAAGACGTAGCACTTGTTCATAATCCTAAATATGGTTGTGGGAAAATATCATAATATTATATGTAATATTATATTTGTGTTATTGTGATCGCTGTTTATTTATGTATTATGTATTCAAATGACTGAAATATAATCTAATCTAAAATTCATCATAGAAAGTAGTTTCCATCTAACATTTTTTATTAATAGGTTATGTGTACAGACGTATTCAATTTTCGTACATTCAAATGCGAGATATATATCTTCATTTTATCAGAAACAGATTATCCGTTAAGTTTTTCAGTCGGTCCAGTTTAGCAAACACAAAGGTATTTATCAACTTTCCAAACAATTGGCCTGAGGAAACAGTTTTCACCAAGTCATATCTGTAAAAATTGAGTAGTTCAGTATTCGGAAAATAATCTTTGTATTTGATTTACGATTACTTTCTTTCATTTGTAGAAAATAATTCGTTAACATCGTATGATCGTTTCTAGTTGTATGTTTACGCAAATAAACAATGTCAGTTAAACTTGATATCCATCTGCTTGGACTCGAATTGCACATAGGGCTTCGGATAATATTATTTTTAATTATTGCCCAAGACAGAACTACAGTATCACCATCGATTACATTTTAATTAGACCAAATTTTATCAATTTGATATATTTTTCTCGGCTTGTTTAGATATAGCACATTTTATTCATTGTTTTGACGTTGCTGACGTCGCAACAGCTGATGTGGCCATTTCGTAGTTTCCCGCGCACAGTAATCGAATACTTGAATTAAGTGAATTTGGATGCAACGCGCGTATTGAATTCAATTAACATAACCAATTGTTTATGGCGAGACAATGGCGTGAAAGTAAATGGAAAGTTGTCAAAATTTCATTCCCGTGTATTTCGTCAATATACTAGCGCAGACTTCAGTTATTTTCACCAAGTTCTGGCGGGGAAGATATCGATAGATGTCGACACATTAACCGCTTAAAGTTGATTCGTTTTCGTAAATCGACTTGCAACGTCTATGTATACATTGTCATTGCCGCAGTCTATACTGCAACGCAGCCTAATAAAGCCCGTACGAGTATCATAATCATACAATCAACCAGATAAACTATCGTCGTGTACTAGACTAATCGAGTACTAGCGTATTTTATTTTGGAGGAGTTTGACACGAATATGTTAGTGTTATGAAAATTGGCAAAATTCATCGCAAAAAAACAAAATATCGTTACTATTTGGTTCAAAATTAAATCACTATTTTACTTAAATGATAAGTAGATACTAACTGCGGGTGAAACGTGATAGGAATTACTATTATAACATATAATTTGTATGAATAACATATTTAACAGTTTTCCTATGGATCTCTATAATTTTTGTAAAGGGAATATAAGAATCATATGTTTAAATTGAGTAATTAAAGAATAAAACTGAAATTAACTTCTGGCTTCTGGCGAATATAATGTAGACTGTACAGCTATGCAGCGCATAAATGTAGCACATATTACAAAAATGCTTAAATTAAAAGTATATATATTGCATATAAGTCGAATGCACATTTCATTAGTATAGCAGAATTCTAGAGTACATTGGAAAATTTTTATGTGATCAATAATTATTTAATAAAATACGAAAAAGTTTTCAGCATATTTTTCGGAAAGAATGAATAGCAAGTAAACCATTCAACTAATGTTCAGGATAATCTTTTTATTGTCAAGGATTCTGAACAAGTTTCCCACAAGTGTTAAAAACATATTGCATCCTATACTGTATTTACATCCCGATCTATAATATTCAAAACTCTACTTTCTCACCAAAAAGTCTATACGAAATTATCCTATTTTAAATAAAAAATATTTATGAACGATGTATGTGAACTAACGAAAAAGTTCACTAACTAAACTGGACCTGCTGTTATAATTTTTTGTAAATATAGCTGAAACTTTTAATGCTGTATGGCAGCATAATTATTTTGCCGAGTTAATTAGTTCCGCGGCTGTTTGAAAAAGTGTATGTCTTCTTTTGAAACAGTATATAAAGTAATGTTGATAGTAAAATAACTTACCGAATATCCACTATCAACACACTGGAATAAACTACTAGATACTGGAAATATAATTTTTCCACTACGTTCATGCAGTTCGTAGCTATTGATACCCCAAGTAGCCATGCGCTTCCGTTCCCAGAGTAGTTGCTCTTCTCTTGAAAACTTATTCATATATATCGCAGGAAAGTTTGACTCGATAACGCAATGCCAATGCAGCTTGGATCCAACCGGTGAACCAGAAATATTATTAACTGTATTGGCACAAACATCGATTGGAACGTCTACAAATAACAACGTTGTTTCCCAGCCATTCTGTGGTGCACTGAGAAAGTATATTCGTGTTGTTCCTGTATCCGGTAGAGTTCTGAAGGTAACGCTAGTAGGCACCATCGTGGATAAGCTGGAGAGCTGTTTACGCAGGCTGTTTACTACTTCTTTTAGCTCAGACCACGATAGCTTTTTAGCACAATTCTCCATTTCCACTTCCATATTAAGATATTTTTACAAGTTTTTACTAAATATCCTTTGATCGATCTTTAAGTACTATTTCACACACAATTCATTTCTATTTACTGACCTAATACATTTTTTCCTTAGATATTTTGAAAGATAGTCCAATCTGCCTGCCAAAAATCCATTTTATTTATTTTTAATTATGGGATTTATTTCAAGTATAGATAATTGATTTTAATAAAAAATTAGATTGATTTGCAGTAAATTTTTCTTTTTGGCATTTATATCATAATTAAAATAAATCCCAATTCACTTATACTAGGTATATAACCAAAATTCTACTTTTAAGCATTTCTCAATATTGACACATGTCAAACCGTGAATATGTCAAAATTGAAATCTTCTTTTTTCATATCAATTCCTATTTCATTATTTCGGCTACTAGTCATTGCTTCTACTAACATTACTATATACATTCAAATAATATAAACGTTGATAAGTATTCAAATCAACTATTTATTTGCCGATTCGTCATGCAATATAAAGTGAATCAACATAAAATATGTCCTTGTATATTAAAATCAATATAAATATGTTCTGATTATGTTATAGTATGGGATCAGATTGGGAAAGCTCGAAGCAATGAAGCGTGTCTGAGAACTTGGGGATATTAGGAACATATGGGAAGGGTGTTAACTATAACGGTTCGCTATTCCACTAAAGTTTAGTTAATTGACCCCAAGTGATTATTTTGCTCGACTCCCCTCTCGGTGGCTATTTGAGGTTAACCCAATATTAATAGAGTGAACGAAGTTCATAACGTACCCTTATATTTATTTATGCCATAGATTCGCTTAACGACATTTATCATTGTTATGTAACCATCAAAAATGAAATATTTCATTAAAATTATTCTTGCATTTCTGTTAATGAATACGGTAACTTCGAAAAAGTCAACGATTGGTGAGAAACCTGAGTGGGCCAAAAAAGATATAAGGGATTACAGTGATGCTGATTTGGAAAGGCTGCTGGACCAATGGGAGGTATTTTTAATAGTGGGGTTTTAAATGCAAATAATGGTCTTCAAATTTAATTTACCAGGAAGATGAAGACCCTTTGGAGCCGGATGAACTTCCAGAACATCTTCGACCATCACTCTCTATCGACTTTTCCAAAATAGATCCGAATGATCCAGAGGGATTATTGCAAATAACGAAAAAGGGAAAAACTCTCATGATATTTGTTAATGTAGCTGGTAATCCCAAAAGAGATGAAACAGAGGATATAACTAAAATATGGCAAACGAGTTTATGGAATAATCATATTCAAGCAGAACGTTATTTGGTCGATAATAACAGAGCAATATTACTCTTTAAAGATGGATCTCATGCCTGGATAGCAAAAGATTACCTAGTTGATCAACCGCTATGCGAAAGTGTTACCATTGAAAGTAAAGTTTATAAAGGGAACTACGTAAAACAAAATGATGAACTTTAATCATATTCTTTTTATGTACAACTATATTTTGATATTCTTATAAAATAAAATGTTTGGGATATAAACTTGCTTGATATTATAAAAAATAAATATTAAGTTATATGGGCAGAATTCGCATTAACACTGCTAGTAGAATAGTGCACGTCGTCGATGCAGTCCAATTCTTTGCGGAGCTCACGAATGATAGACGCTAAAGCTACTGGGTTCACACCTGCCTCGCATAACCGGACGCATATTGTTAGAGCTTCTGGGTCTAATCTTGTGCAAAGTAGTTCTGATATATCTAGCAGTGTCAGATAAACAGCTTTGGCTTCCGTTATTTCGTTTGAATTTGGCATCTGATGTGTGTTTTTATATATATATATATAAGTATGGATTTAATTGACTACAAATATATAATAGAAATACATAATTGTTTCAAATACCAATACTCACTTACTTTTCTGTGCCAAATGCTTAATATTTGCGTAATGAGCCCTCGTGTTTTGAACAATACTATTTCATTAAGAACATAACCTCGATATGCTAGTGAAAGGGGAGAATAGAATTTGCCAGATATAGAGTAACAATATTTTATTAGAATGAAGCAACTAATTTGAAAATGTTTCTTCTTAGTTGGTCATGAACTCCTGTGGAACTTCGACTTTTTATTTTTTAAATATCCGTATTATAAGTAAAAATTCAGGAAGCACCTCAATCTTCTAAATACCTTTTCCTACACTCGGCATTACGCAAATCGAATGATACCTTACTGCCAGCAAACCTAAAGTACAACACATGTATCGTGAAATAGTCAACTTTTTTAGCCCATCCGTCACTTTGTATAAAATCAACTAATTTTGTTTTGCGCAAGCTCGAAGTATATGTTATGTTATGGGATCAGATTACAAACA
Organism: Leptodirus hochenwartii; assembly: GCA_947310635.1. Lineage (NCBI taxonomy): Eukaryota > Metazoa > Arthropoda > Insecta > Coleoptera > Leiodidae > Leptodirus > Leptodirus hochenwartii. The sequence continues at coordinate 30,405,204 of OX371177.1, read as the reverse complement.
GCTCAAGGCCAATGAGCTATATCTGAGATTTTGGGGATATTAGGAACCTGTTACTATAGCGGTTCGCTATTCCGATAAAGTTTAGTTAGAGCTTAGTATCCCAACTAAGAAAGGTACTGAGTATAGAGCATAGGTGGCGCTGAGCTATGGTAACCATCCAAGCATTCACAGGATACCGTTTAGTTAGCCAGCTCCTCGGAACTATTCGGCTCTCGGGATATTACTTCCGGAACTCGTTGTTTCTATACGAGTGTATTTGAGCTTTAACAACATTCCAGTTGCTGGAGTTCCAAAGTAGCCGATGGTTTCCAGTGCATTCAATGAAATAATAGTTTTAATCACAGATTAAGTTTAAATCGTCACTTGAGGAATATACATAAGGTGAATCTAGAATCCCAGACTACAAGGGTTGTCCTATAATGTGTTCTATGCTCTTTTGATCGGCTAATTAATTTTTATGTCTTCATATCTGTGCCTATATTATACAATGATCTAATTTGTGTATCGAATTCTGCACCTATATGAACATAATTCATGTCCATTTAAAAAATATATATTGGGGGATATTCTATATTATGATTTAGGTCTATATCTACAAAATAGAGACGTAAACTTGTAACTAAATGCAATCTATGAGGATGCCACAGCCCGTAGAAAATTTGGAGCACAAGACTTCGAATTACAATCGTCAGAAAAGAATCAAACGATTGTTCGACTGTTGATGAGATGAGACCGCGATGCCAGGTAAGAAATACTCGTAAGTGCGTTGAATAACCGAAAACATTATATAATGTCTTCTATTCACGCTTTAGCGACGTGTGTGATACAGTATTTATTTATTTGTTTATGTTTGGGATCAGATTGCAATATCACAATAATGCGATGTATGAGCATATCTGAGATCTTGGTAATACTAGGAACATAAGGGAAGGGTGGAAAACCGGTTACTATATCGGTTCGCTTTTCCGCTAAGGTTTAGTTAATTGTATCCGAACTAAGAATGGTATCGATCATAGAGAATAGGTGGCGCTGAGCTTGTTTGGTCAAAGACAACTTCCGAAAGAACAACTTCTTTCGTTGTTTATACTGCTTTGAACACTGTTGTATAGAGTACGAACATGAACTGTAAGGTAACGTAGACTATATCGTTTCCTGTCCGTTTATACATACATTCGAATCTATAGATGATAATCGACGGCGGGCATATATATAACTCTATTCATAGAGTATTCATTGCCTGTATAATTTTTTCTTTCGTTTTTGAAAGAGGTTTGAATTCTTTAGATGAGGAAGAAAGTAAACCAACAACGAACAAAAGGAAAGTGGATCCACAATTTTATTTCCCCGAGAAGAAAAGGCGTCTTAATTTTATTTTGATTAGAATTGTATTATAATACGTATTGTTAAAAAAGTTAACAAGTATTGTTCTTGTTGTTTTTACAATTTTAAATGCTTATTTTGGTTTATTTAAGAATTAACGTTTTTTGCTCGATATCTTACGTCATATTTTGCTGTTAACTTTTATTTATATTTTTTATATTTATAGTATTTACATTTGAAATACATTTGGAACCATATTTGAAACCATTTTATATGGTTTTTATAGAATGAATTGTTTTATTTATTTAATTTTTTTGTTATCCCTTATGGAGTTATCTACTGGATTGACCTTGAGTGAATGGATGATATCTTCTTTCTTTGGTAGAGAAAATCATATTCATGGCGGAGTCCTTATTTTAGTCAACAACAAACTAAAAGCCAATCCAATTAAGAACATCAATATTTTGTCAATCGAGGTCCATTGTGAGGTCGCAGCTACATTTGTTCCTACCATCGACACCATAATACTTGTTTTGTATCGCTCACCTCTGGGTGATTTTAATTAATTTATAAATGTATTAGAATCAAATTTATATATTTGTAGTGATTTTACTAAGGTTGTGATCGGGGGCGATTTTAATTTTAAATTTGAAGACATAAACGATAGAACCTCGGGAAGAACCATGCAATTAATAGACCTTTTTAATTCATATGGCTTTACGCAAACCAGGGGCATAAACTGTCTAGATAATATATTTGTTAATTTAAATATTATAGACTATAATACAGACGTAATTGATACTTTCATGTCCGACCATTTCGTAGAAGATTCGTAATTTCGTAATTTTTCTGTTACCGCAAAGAATCCCATTATTACTGATATAAAATGTACTGTACACAGGCCTATAACGCAAAAGGGTGTAATATCTCTACTTAATATGATACATCAATGTGTCTGGGACTTTACTACTAATGAAAACTTTTCGAATAATCATAAGCACAATTTATTTTTTGAATCATTTTACGGCGCGTACCTTATTGCTTTTCCAAAGAAGAAAATACCTTCTCGCTTATGTGATAAAGGTGGTTTCATGACGGGCTGCGGAAGTTGAGTGCAGACTTGCATTTTATTGGAGAGATAAGTAAAAAATAGAACTGTACGAATTTAGTTTTGCTTTATAGAAATATGCGTAATTCTTATAGAAATGCCATCAATGAAGCCAAGGTAAATGCGTATAGCAATTATATATCGGAATCACAAAACTCTATTAGATGTATGTGGCAAATTGTAAACTCTCAAAGGATGATGTCGAATACAGACTTTAAAGTGTGCTTAAGCACAAGGTTGATTTTGATTTAAATGAACTAAACAGATACTTCAACGAAATTCCTCACGAGGTAGTAGATAATTTGCCACAAACTCATGCTACTGCGCTTGATGTTTGTCAGATAACAGTACAAAATAATGTTATGTTTGCTCTTAATGAAGCAAGTGAATACGAGGTTAGAAACGTTTTATGTTCCATCAAACAAAGTAAAACAAAAGATTATTAAGGTGTGAACGCTGATCTTATCAGAAAAATGTTTTCAGTATATGTAAAACCTTTAACTAATCTTATTAATGATTGTTTTAAAACAGGATCCTTTCCAGATGCTGTAAAAACATCTGTAATTGTAACCTTACACAAAAAAGGTTCCAAGCAGCATATTGCGAATTATAGGCCTATTGCTGTTTTACCGATTTTCTCAAAAGTTTTTGAAAAATGTATTAATAATAGAATAGAATCTTATTTTGAGACTAATAATATGTTTTATCATAATCAGTTTGGTTTCAGGAAAGAAAAATGTACAATTGGCGATATATTAGTATTTATGAATCACAATTTACAGTGTTTTGGGCAGGGTAAACATTCAATTGCAACCATGTTGGATCTCTCTCGAGCTTTTGACTGTATTTCTCATAGCTACTTGATAAACTAGAACACATTTATAACTTTGACATCGTAAGTATAAAATTAATACAATCATACTTATCTGATAGATATCAGTGTGTTAGAAACAACGACTCAATCTCTTCTAAATTACCCATAACTATAGGAGTACCCCAGGGTTCTATTTGGGCCCGCTTCTTTTCGTCATCTACATTAATGATATGCCTGAGTACGTTTCAATTGATGGAGTAGGCTGCGTCTTGTACGCTGATGACACAAGTTTACTATGTTCATCATCTGACATTGACAGATGTAAGAGAAAAGCGGGAGGGCTCAACTAATCGCTCAAAACTGGTGTACTATAAACCAATTGTGTTAATCCTGCAAAAACGCATAGCCTGCTTTCAACACTAAGACATACCATTGATACTGAGGGCTATGACTTAAACGTAAATGTGCTAGGAGTAAGCGTGGATAATAACTTAACCTATGAAGTATATACTGAAAATATTGCGAAGAAATTTACTAGGAATATCTTTGTTACCCAAATTATCTAACTTTGTATCCAAGTCTGTCCTTAAATCGGCTTATTTTGGACTTTGTCATTCTATTCTAACTTATGGTTTAATAATCTAGGGTCAGTGTTCTATGGCAATACGCATATTTGCATTACAGCATAGAGCTATCCGAATTTTAGCTGGGATAGGTTACCGTGATGATTGTAACCAACACTTCACCTCACTCAAAATTCTTACTCTGCCTTCGGCATATATTTTTAACTGTCTAATATATGCAAAAGAGAAGCTACAAGAATCATCTGTTAATAGTGATTTTCATGATTATAACACTCGATCTGCAATGAACATTAGGGCGGACTTTTGTAGGTTAAACAAATCTCAATGTGGTCATGTATACATGTCGCAGAAATTATTTAATAAATTGCCTGACAAGGTCAAACTTTTACCAATGTGTATTTTTAAGAAAACTGTAAAAATTATTTACTTAAATTAGCATTATATGATTCGTCCGAAGTTTTAAATCATAATTTCCGGTTTAATATAACTTGAATATAACATTTTTATTTTTGGTTATACTTGACTGATTTTACTTTTAATACAAGTCTATATTTTATTTGATACTGTATCTACTATATTATATTTTAATGACATAATACAATAATGACCTGTGTAATCATGTAAAATGAAATGACATCAAATAAAAATCTAATCTAATCACATATTTGTTATAATGTCTTCTGTAACGATTATAATATTTTCCGTTCTATTGTATCTTTACAAATTGTGCTTTGAAACTAATGCCGAAAAAACATAAAAGGTATTATTTTGAGAAAAACACGAAGTGACCCGAGAGTCGAAGAGATCCGAGCAGCTGGCTGAACTAAATGGTAACTTGTACAAAATTACTCTGTGCAAAAATCAGGGACATACGTTGCAAATCCATTTACGAAAACGAATCAACTTTAAGCGGTTAATGTGTCGACATCTATCGATATCTTCCCCGCCAGAACTTGGTGAAGTTAGCTGAAGACTGCGCTAGTACAATGCTTCTCAAACTTTTTGTTGCCGCGGACCGGCAATTTGTTTCCAAATCTGCTAGGGACCGGCGTGGGTATTGAGGGTCAAAGGTCTTTTTACTCATTAAGGTCTCATTCAGCAACTAGCACAATGTGTATTTCTGCAGGTTAAGAATGTCCGCTAAAATTTAATATGCGTTAAGACATGCCTTTGCTATTGCGCACACTTGGCTGTCGAGTAAGCGGTCGTTCCGTCCGTTCGCTGTGCGGCTGCCCTTTTTGTTTTATTTTTAAACAATAGCTATATCTAGATTTCACAAACCAAAATTTTCGTTAATTGTTAATTTGTATTGTTTTAAAAGATTTATAGGTCATATTATATGCCAATTTTGAAGTACTTCTGTCATGTTGACTTATTTATTTAATATTTATTTAATAATCACGATTCGTGTCAGAGGTATTTTATTTAGTTTTACTTGTGCTACTGAAGATGGGGACCTACCCCTTGAAATGTACATCTAGCCACTTAATGCTTGTTACGATATTTGGGTGATATTCTATACTATAATTTAACACCGTAGTGATAATTTTTAAAATGTGTAAATATGATTTTCATTTATATTTAAAATTCAATCAAACTTTATTAGCATGTTGTAAGCTACTTAAAATAGTGAAATGAATATATACAGAGTTAAACGCAGGTTATCTAATTCCTTGGATCACCTGTAATTTATTTTTACAATTATCACTACGGTGTTAAATTATAATATAGAATATCACCCAAATACCGTAACAAGCATTAAGTAGCTAGATGTACATTTCAAGCGCTATGCCCCCATCTTCAGTAGCACGAGATAAAACTAAATAAAATACCTCTGTCACGAATCGTGATTGATAGTACATTGATATAAATGAATAAAAAAATACACATTCACACACATACAATACGTACAAACACATCATTTATTCCTAGATAAATTTTCTTTTTATAATGGGTAAGTTTGGAAGAAGCTTAAACATTAAATCAAAGATTGATATGATGAAAATGCGTGGACCTATTGGAGTTGGCTTTAAACATACTGAAGACGGTGATTATAACTTAGAAGGCAAAATTATAATATTGAATATTTAACACAACATTTTAATATAATAAGTCTTAATGATAAAGAAGAAAAAGCAAAAATTCGTCATGACAATAACAGATACATTAGGTGCAGGGATTTTTAGTAATAATAGTAAACATGACACGTTAGCACAAGTTAATAGTCCCCTAAAAGAGTCCGGTAACAGATTTGATCGTAAATATATAAGTATAAATGATAATATTACTGTAAAAGTTTAAAATTTTAATGACAATTATAATCAATTGAATAAAGAACTACATGTATGAATGGATGATATAAAAATCCTTAAAACACAATATTATAATGTTGTAAATTTTACTAGTAATAATAATAGTAATGAAATTTGAAAAGTATGCACTAATGTCTGTGGATGTATTTATATGTGTATATTGAAACCATTTATTATAACATTATATTATTATAATATACAATATCACCCAAATACCGTAACAAGCATCAAGTAGATACATGTACATTTCAAGCGCTATGCACCCATCTTCAGTAGCACAAGTTAAACTAAATAAAATACCCATCACGAATCGTGATTGCTATACTATTAAATAAATAAGTGAACATGACAGAAGTACTTTATTATTATTTATTATACTTTTTATTATACTATGATAAAAATGTTTGGTGTGACAGGTTCGTAAATGAGTCCAAATCATTATCGCCGCTTTCCACTATAAATTTTAATAAGTCGTTGAAATTCCCTTCATTTGAATACTTAGGGGAATGTCGTGAGAACCACAAAAGAGAATTGTGGATATTATAGGTATCATTTTTTTACGATTTTCATCTATGAGCTCATAGATTTTGAAGAAAGCTCATAGATCAATGAGCTCTCTTTCTTCATTATTGATTTGTTCAAAAATACTGACCATTGTACCAGATGCAACTTAAAAAAATTTTCTCGACTTGCATACTGACTGCTGATGCCATTCCGAGTTTTGATGACACCTAGCGCTTTCATGAAGTTTTTTATAATTGCTGAATTCTTTGACTATATATAATCCAAACTTGCCCCTCTTTATAATAGGCTTAAACAGTACACAAAACTTGCATAAAATACCTTTTAGTTTCGGGGAATACACCATCCATTCATATTCTTCCACCATGAGATTTTGAAACATCGATTATTCGTTGTAATTATATCGTTTTTAAAATCATATTGAGCACTCGGCTTGAATGCGTTTTTCTAATAGATCGTACCTCTGAATCTCAGGTATTATCGATTTATTTATGAATAAGCCTAAATCATTTTCAAAACAAGCTGGTAATGGGGCTTTGGAAGTCCCAGGTAATGGATTATTGTCTGGACTATTATTTGGTTTTTTGTTTGGCGGTGCACCTCTGCATTCACACGATGATGCTCTACCTCTACTGTTTTGAAAAAAACGTCTGATATCCATTTCTGTAAAATTGAATATTGTACTAAACTTGGTTACATTAAGTTTGTGATAATATTTACCTTTGTTAATGTAGAAAAAATGGAGACACTATAATAGCACTGGCTGAAGAAAATTCAAAGGCACACGTTAGAACACTTTCATATATTTGATTTCCTCAAGTAGGTCTAATTTCTAACATAGCTAAACTAAGAATGAGATATCTTAATAAATTTTCAATTAATTATACCATTTGCATTATAAAGATTTGTTTCATTTATAGATAAAGATTCCTCGTGGTGTTCGGCATAAGACAGCAGCCGCTGTCTCGTATCACAATACTGCAGTTGTAGGAGTATAGGTATTAGACAAGGAATTCCCCGAATGCTCGAAAGACTAAAGTTTATAACAAAAATAAACATAAAAATGAAGTGAATTTTAATAGAAATTTATAATTGTATGTATTAGATACAGGAAAGAAGATATCGAATTGCATTACAATGTTATTATTACCATTTCAGAACGGGAATTTAATATCTAGTAATACACTAGTGAATTTCCAGGGCGGGGCAAGTGCCACCACTTGCCCCTCCCAAACGACTCCCCAGTGTGTAGAGTGTGCAGTGTTAGAAGATCTCCTCTTTCTTGATGAAGTAGATGGTTGTTGTTGCTGCTGCTGTTGTGGCTGTGCTGCTGCTGTAGCTGTTGTTGCTGCTGTGGCTGCTGCTGTGGCTGTTGCTGCTGCTACTGCTGTGCCTGTGGTCCTTGAATTGAAAACTGTTTCGATGATTTTTGAAAGCATGAAAAGAATTCATTAAATTCCACAGTATTCGTGGTAATACACTTTGTTTTTTTATTTGATGCAATTTTAACAAACGGTTGCAAACTTGTGTAATGATGCTGTATATATCTTCTATACCTATAGCTCTCTCAACAATAACTGTATAATTCCTTTTTCAATATCGTCATCGTTTACAATCTTCAACACATTTTCAATTCTTTTGAATCTATCTCTTGTACGTGTTCATCAAAACCTTATCTAGGTAATCTTAACAGCTTTCCTATTTTATAACCGCACTATCTTCCCTTTAGAATTCATTTGCCGCGTCCTTTCTTGCTATTAGTTGTAGAGACAATTTCAATGACAGATTATGGACCTTCGTATCTAGGATTTAACATTTTAGAAGTTCCTGGCTTTCCACCTTCGTTTTTCAAATATACGAGATCACCTATCTGAAAGGTTTGAGGAAGTGCCTTCTTATCATAATATTTTTTATTAATGCCTAGTGATGATGATATTCATACGATCATTAAAGAAAACCATAATACCCCCAGCGCAGGTCACCTAGGGTTAACAAAGACATATAAACGTATTAAAGAAGTATACAAGTGGAAAAATATGAAGAAACACATAGCCACATATTTAAAAACATGTGAGTCTTGTCAATTAAACAAATTAGAACACCGCAAACATCGGCAGCCCATGGAAATAACCACAACTGCTTCAAAACCCTTAGAGAAAAAATTTCTTGATATATTGGGACCTCTACCACTGAGCTTAAATGGAATTCGATTTTTGTAGTATTTATTAAGGAAATTGAAAGTGCAATGTCTAATTATGTTGAATATATCGTTGAGCGTTGAATATCGAGTGTCGAATATCGAGAGTGTTGATCGTTGAGTCTTGATATTGAATGTTGAATCTTACCTAAGTGCCTAGCTTTTATAACATTAGCTAAATGCGAAAAAGGGGTTTGCATAGTGTTATGGGGTGCAGGTACAAGTGAATAATAGAGGGTTCGAAGAAATGAGAAATAGCAAGAAAGGACGCGGCAAATGAATTCTAAAGGGAAGATAGTGCGGTTATAAAATAGGAAAGCTGTTAAGATTACCTAGATAAGGTTTTGATGAACACGTACAAGAGATAGATTGAAAAGAATTGAAAATGTGTTGAAGATTGTAAACGATGACGATATTGAAAAAGGAATTATACAGTTATTGTTGAGAGAGCTATAGGTATATAAGATATATACAGGATCATTACACTTGCGTACAAAGCTGTATCCTACACAGATGTATCGGATTCCATTACTGCGATACGTCTGTTCACTTAATAAAAATATTTCACTGGAAACTTCGGTATTGTATTAGTGTAATAAATTTTCTGCATAATTGTAAACCATGTTAGTAACCACATAAGATTGTGGTATGTGTGTGTGCGTGTCGACAATTTTGTAAGACTGATCATGTTGGTGTACAGCGAAGACTTGATGCTATACTATTTTACTATATACCGCTATACCACACGAGAAGGGAAAATATTATATTGTGTTCATATTTATCAATAGTATCCAGTGGCGCTTCCTTATGCAGGCCGTAGGCCGCGCGCCCCTCCTGAATATTGAGCGCATCACCGTAGATATACAATTGTATATATATATATATAATAATAATAAATATATATAATGATATATATAATTATATATATAATATAATATATATATATAATAATAATAAATATATATAATAATATATATAATTATATATATAATATATATATATTAAGTTAAAGAGTCCGCAATCCTAAAGATTGGTTGGAAACAGTACGCCATGCCGATCTATCCTGAGCTAATCCCTTCATCTCCCTATAGCTATTCATCTCAACGTCTTCAACTATCTGACTCACATACTCCAATCTAGGCCTACCTACCCCTCTCTTTCCCTCCACCCTACCTTCTATAATCAATTACATAATCCCCCCATGCCTAAGAATATGCCCTACTAATCTGTCTCTCCTACGCTGTAACACTCTCCAGATACTTCTCTTCTCCCCTACTAACTCTAGTACAGCTTCATTTGTTACTTTATCTTCCCAACCAATCCTCATCATCCTCCTATAACACCACATTTCAAGTGCTTCTAATCTACGCTTCTCTTCCTTTCCTATAGTCCACGCCTCACACCCGTGCAGTGCTACACTCCAAACATATACCTCCAAACATATACCTTAATATATATATAATATACATAATATATATATTATATATATTATATATATAATATATATATTATATTTTATCTCGGCATTATTTTTCCCAAAAGATAAAGCTTGCACCGCGAACATACATAACACTCATGATTCAACACGATATGGCAGCTAGCAAGTACGAGTCAAATCGCATCCTATCTGTTGGAAGCGCTAGAGTAAGAGAGACCGTATGCAGTATATCATCTGTATCTATCGTTCGCATGGTGTAATACCTATATCGCTAATATGGTGCTGACATTCCAGCGATTACAAATCGATTATAATCACAAGAAACATTGCTCTATCCAATGATTTTTGAGAATTTGAACAATATTGTCTGCGCATATTGAATCGCTTGTTGAGCGGTAAAGTTGGGCAGATAATTAAAACACTATGACAATGACAATGACAATGTATATATAGACATTGCAAGTCCATACAAAAGAGAGAATCAGGGGGGAATCACATTTCCACAAATTTCATAGGCCAGGAAGTGCTGCACTCTGATGGTGATATATAGATTGTGGTTGTGTTGAAATATTTGATATCTTGGTTATATCTTGCTTGAATGCATTTATCATAAAATCTAGTTGATTTAAAAGTCACAGCGGTACATGCGCTGTTTGCATTTTCATCGTAATAGTTCGTCGAAGAGTTCGGATAATCAATAAAAATTAATTTATATTTCCAGAATATTTTCATTTACCGCAACCAACGCATAGTTGTCAAATATTACATGATTGGTACAGATTTGAGGAATTATGTTCAATTCATGTATGCGACAATTCACTAATATAATTTAGTATTTATGAATTACAACATTCATATTAAATGCATGTAAAATATGGAATTTTCAATAACAAAAACTTGATTGATTTATATAAATAGAAAACAATAGAAAGGTTATTTATACTGAATTGTTATTAAAATTCGCGTTCACACAATTGAATATCAAATACGAAATGCTACAAGATATGATCTAGCGTAAGTTAAGAATCGAAATTTAAGCCCTAATTACATATCTGTTTTCACACGAAAGTTCTTACAATATAATCTCACATTGTCTTTCAGATGATTTGCGGAAATGAGAATTGAAACAATATAATCTGCACTATTTTGAATTGTTTGTTTTGACCAGTTTATACAAAAAGTGGTGCCCACATCCACACACACAATATGTTCGTAAATATATGTTTGCTGAAAAGCTCCATCAAACATTAGACGAATAAATAAGAGGTCAGAAACCGCAATTTATTAAAAGGACATGTATTGAACATAAATAACTTCCGTAAAATACCATGTGTATTTTAGGCATTTACCACAAAAATTGAGCAGATACTATCCATTTTTACAATCAAAGGTGTAAGGCAAGTGTCGCGAAGGGCAAGATGTAATATACTCGACGATCATAAATAGCACGCACCCCAAGAAAAATTCAAACACAATTACTTCAAGCTTACGAACATAAATAAAAAATGCTACAATATGAGGAAAAATTTTAATTCCGACAATAAGTCAAAGACGGTGTGGAATGCATTAATTAGTTTTAAATAAATTTCATTGATCATGGCCTATATTCATTAATCATGGCTCTTACAAATCGATTTGTAAGTGTTAAATATGGAATATAAACTATTTTATTTTATTTATTTTTATTTTTATTTTATTCATAAACACTACAAACAGGCTTGAAGCCCGAAACAGAGTCTTGAAATAATAGACAAAATACCTATAAATAAACATCATTATTCATATGTATATATAAAATTAAATGCTAAGATAACTATTATAAATTTAAACATAATGAAACCAAAATACAATGACCTCAGATTAAATTATGATTACCTCTCATACAACGCTTAATGCTATTACGAAATTTTACAGCAGTTATATTAAAAATATTTATATTTGAAATTTTATTTATATTATTAAAGGTGTTTATTATTCTCACCATTCCGGAGTTTGTGGAAGCATTAGTGTTACACTGTGGAGCGCGAAACAGATCCGGTTGTCTCATGTGGTAACAATGAGGAATAAAATGATATTCAATAAAATAGATGAACAATCTATAATCCCATTAACAATCTTAAATAAGAAGCATAAATCATTAATAATTCTCCTTTGTTCTAAGGGTAGCATTTGCAGATTACAACATGTAGATAAATAATTATTATTTTCAATATTCAGCTTGTTACAAACAAAATTAACAAACTTTTTCTGAATCCTTTTCTATTTTTGTAACATATATCTGATAATATGGATTAAATCATCGTAGCGTAGTTAATACGACTAAATATGTAGGCATAATAAAGTGTTTTGAATGTACTTAAATTAGTGAAGTCTATGCATATACGTTTAATGAAGCCGAACATTTTGAATGCCTTTGCTACTACTGTTATCAACATGTTCACTAAATGTCAACTTGCTGTTCAAAATAATACCTAAATCTTTAACCAATAATACCCGGCACAAATTAGAATTATTGAGTACGTATTGATAGGTTATATTATTACGATTTCTGCTGAAAGAAATAACTGAGCACTTGGTAACATTAAGTAATAAATTGTTCTTTTTGCAATATGCGGCAAAAGCATCCAAATCCGACTGCAATTTATGGCAGTCCACCATAGTTGTAACAGGTCTATAAAATTTTAAATCGTTAGCATACAAACAAAAATCTGAAATGTCATTAACAAAAAGGATAAATAATAGAGGCCCTGATGGCTCTCCTGGGGAATGCCAGAAGTGCAGTTAATAAACTTAGAGATATGACCACATACGGAAACCGCCTGTGTTCTTGCTGACAGATAGGATTGAAGCCAAATACAGATTCCCGTATATTCCCATACGCTTTAATTTATCAAGTAATAACCCGTGGTCAATCTTATCAAAACACTTGCTGAAGTCTGTATAGATGGCGTCAACCTGCACCTGATCATCCATAGTGCTTAATAGGTTGTGCGTATAATTGATCATATTTGTTTCCACTGAACGTCCCTTAAAAAAACCGTGTTGCTGTTCAATTATGTAACACTTGAATGTAAAAATTAAAGAATCATAAATTATTTTCTTAAAAACCTTCGAGATTGTACACAAAATGGATACTGCTCTATAATTGCTAATATCTGATCTATCACCAGATTTAAAAAAAAAGTTCTATTATTGCCCTTTTCCATAATTTTTCATAATTCAATAATTTTTTAAACAATAAATATACCGGAAGTGATAACGATTCTGAACATTTATTTAGAAAGAATGGAGTAATGTTATCTATGCCAGCGCCCCTATCCGTATCCAACCTCGAAAGCCTTGACAAGACGTCCTCACGATCAAAGTACAAATTAGATTATGACATATTATAAAAGCTTTGTGTATTTTCATCCGCGTTAGGAGTCGACGAAGTCTCAAAGACGGCGGAGAAGTATTCACTAAATTCATCACTGGTAACATTAAAATCTATATAAGATTCATCGATATAATTCATGACAACTGGCATACCTGAATTCGTTTTAAGATTACTAACATAAGACCAAAATTGTTTCGGATTGTCTTTCAATTGCAATTCAGTTCTTTGTATATATTTTTTATAATCAGTAGATATTCATTGTTTAGATCTACGCTGTAATAACTTAAAAGTCAAAAGGTCGATCGGATTTTTAATCTTTTTATATTTCTTATATTTCACTTTTTCTTTTATTCTCTTTATAGTTGAGAAAGAGAACCAAGGAGGATAGTGTTTTTAGCTTAAAGCTCGAATTAAGCTTAAAACCTTTCGAGAGCATTGTCAATATTAAGTTTGACAAACTCAGATTGACAATCAATATTACTAAGTATATTATTTATGAGAATATAATCGGCTGAGCGGTAGCAGTGTGCTCTTAGCAGAAATATTCTTTCTACAAATTATGAAAGATACATCGAAATCAATAGAACAATGACATTACCACAATTTTCCACATTCTTTATAATAAACTTATTACATAAAATCAAATATGTTACCAGTATGATTTCTTATATTATTAAATTGTATTAAATTACAATAAGAAATTGATTCCATAAAATTGGTGTTTATATCATTATTTACATAGGAATGTAATAACATTCTATCACCTGATAATTGCCACTTGATAGAGGGAAGGTTAAAATCATGGATTACTAGAATGTTGTACAAATTTACCCACAATCAGCGAAATATTTGCAGAAAAACTAAACATAGGCGCACCAAGAACTGACGGAAGGCATACACACACTATAATTAAATTAATACCATTACTCCCATGTATTGAAACATTTTTCATCTTTCTTTAAGACATTAGGTGACGAATATTTTGCGTAATTTTACATTCACAGAAAATAGATTTGAATCTCAAATAAGGATTTGTAGTTCAACCCTCCTTCCGAAAATACGAATTTCTTGAGAAGCACTCGAAAGCATTGAAATGGTCATCAAGTATTCGATTTTTATCCTACGGATTATTAGTGGAATCAAAAGGCGAATAATAAACATGATTAATGAATCACATTAGTATAAGTTAACCTAAAAATAAAAGAACAGATTATATAATGAGCTACAAATATTAGTACATTTACTTTACTTGTATTGGTACTTTGCAACTGCGAAATATATCGAATTGAATGCTTGCAGAAACTGAACAATATATGTGATAATCGGATAATTTATCACGTATTATCGGCTTATAGATTTTATACATATATTTATTTAGTGTGAAATATAAATTGTGGTTTTATTTCCCGTATAGTGAAAAAGCTCACTGTACGTAAGTGTGTACCTTGCGAGGAATCACGAATTGCTCAAATTTACAGACTTTATTTCATTAATTTCTGCACTAGTGAAACAGACAACATAATGAATCTGTGCGTACGGACAATTAGAATATGGATAATTTTAAGGAAGTGAAAATTACGTTAAATGTTTTATAATATAATACAATAATAATAATAATATAATTAATGGTTTGTAATAATGTACATTTCAAAGAATGAATTCTCTCTTTGACAGTTAGATATGTATTTATTTGATTCTTATCTAGATTTATTATGTTCTCCAAACAGTAAGGCGTAAGTTATCCACAGTTTGGTGCACTTCAATTTAATGTAATGGTTAATAAAATGATGCAATTAGCGTAAATCCGCCTCAATCCAAAATTGAAATATAAAGAATGGAACTTGCTAAAGAACTGGAAGTAATTCAATAACATTATAATGTTGTATCATGGCATAGCGGTGGAATCTGTTAAGGAATTTAAACTTTACATTGCGAAGAGTTGCATCTCCTCCCTATACAAACACAATTAGATGCCTAAAAATATAGAGAAGATAAATATTTATATTCATTGTTATAATTATCTGCTCATAACTTACTGGTAATTAGCATACAATTTTCGGTTCACAACTGAACATATGACTTCGTATTTGGTATTGAATATGCGGAACGTGTATTTAAAATCCTTGAATCAGTGTTAGTATTCTTTCTATTGCGATTATAAATCTATCATGCCGCATTAGCAGGTTGTAATTGGGCCAATTGTCAACAAATACATCTATTAGTCTTCAATCCTAGGGATTGGGTAGAAAGAGCACTCGACGCCGATTTTTACTAGATTTAACCATTGTAGTTGAAAAAGATTTTTAGCAATTTATTTAAACTTTGATGTAAACGAGTAAATAAAAATTATAACCCAAGAAGTCGATTTCAATATCTGCCTTGTTGCAATTCATGAAAGCATACTGATCCAGTGCATATAGCTAATCAGTAGTTCTTTAAATATTTATCAAACTTGTTGATATATATAGTCAGATTGGACGGTTCGTAGCCCCGAGCAGCGAGATGATATGGAAAATAAAGGCATATTACAAAAAACAGACGATCCAACAGACTGGGTACACCCTATTGTAACTGTAGTAAAGCCAAACGGACACTTGCGAGTTTGCATGGATCCCCGAGAGTTAAACCAATACATTAAGAGGGAACATTACAACTTCACAACACCAGAGGAAATACTGGCTGAAATCGCAAAGAAGAAAGTATTCACAGTTTTAGATGCATCGTCTGCTTTTATGCAAATTCCCCTGAGCGAAACAAGTAAAAAGCTCTGCACCATTGGAACACCATTTGGAAGGTACTCCTTCCAGAAGATGCCCTACGGAATCATCAGTAGCCCGGAAATATGCAAAAGACAATAGATAAAGCAATGGATAACTTAGAAGGAGTTCACTGTTTTTATGATGATCTACTGATAACGGGAAAAAATCAAGCGGAACACGATAAGAACCTACGGAATGTACTAAGCAGAGCGCGACAAAACAACATCAAATTCAATAAAGAAAATTGCAGCTATCTAAGCCTAGTATACAATTCTTAGGCCAAACCATAGGTCCAGAAGGCATAAGCATCAGTATTGCCAAACATCAAGCCATTAGTAAAATGACAGCCCCAGGAAACGTAGCTGAACTACAACGGTTCTTAGGGGTAGTGAACTACCTAGGAAAGTTTATTCAAAACGCATCGGAAAAAACATACCCCCTTCGCCAACTGCTTAAAAAGAAAAACGAATTTATATGGGGACCAAATGAAAAAAAATGTTTCGAAGAAATAAAGGAAATTATCAGCACGGCACCGACACTAGCAATCTTTGACGCAGAGAAAGAGATAACCGTATCAGTGGACGCTAACAGCTATGGACTAGGAGCAGCCATGATACAGGATGGCCGCCCAGTAGCATATAGCTCCGCAAGACTAAATGACACACAACAAAGATACGCCCAAATCGAAAAAGAGCTCCCGGCGGTACTAAATGGTTGCGATCAATTTAAATACTATATTGGCTATCGGAACTCTACTATAGAAACAGATCACAAGCCATTGCTGGGACTATTACAAAAACCCCTGGAGGTCTTAACGCCAAGGTTGCAGCGATTAGCTTTAAAGCTCATGAGATATAATCCTAAGATGACATACGTGCCAGGAAAACACCTATACGTAGCTGATGCACTGTCTCGAGATCCACAGTCTAGAAATAAAAACAGAATATTTAAATCACGAGAATGTCAAGGTATACGCAATAATGAACGCATCACAGGAAAAAACAAGACAGCTGCAAGAAGCCACGGAAAAGGACGAAACCTTACACATAGTAAAGCAATACATAACGAATGGATGGCCAAAAGAACTCAGCAATTGCCATAGATTAGCAAAGGTATACTGGAATCTACAGCATGAGCTAATAGAAGAAAACGGCCTCATCTACAAAGGAAATCGGTTCGTAGCCCCGAGCAGCGAAAGGGAAACATTGTTGAATATTATACATTCAGCCACCAGGGTATCAATGCATGTACACTAAAAGCAAAAAGAGGATACTACTGGCCGGGTATGTACAACGACATCCAATCAAAGGTGGAGAGATGCGCGATTTGCATAAGGAATTCTAGCATAAATCACAAACAACAGCTACATCCACATGAAATTGAGGAACTCTCATGGTACAAAATAGGAATGGACTTTATGCACCTGCTAGGAGAAGACTATTTGGTCACAGTCGACTACCACTCAAAGTTCGTATCGGCTACAAAGATAAAAAACAAAACGGCCGCGGTGACAAAAAAAGGTCCTACGGACACTCGTTATAAACCATGGAATTCCATCCATCATTATGACAGACAACGGCCCTCCATTTCGTAGCGAATACTTCGAATCATATTTAAAAGAACTGGAAATAAAACACGTAACAGCTAGCCCAAGATACCCACAATCGAATGGAGCGGTCGAGCGGACAGTGGTAACAGTAAAGAACCTAATAAGGAAAGCAGAGGTGGCCAAACAGGACTACCAACTATCAATTCTAGAGTACAATGCAACACCCAAATACAACCTACAGACGCCTTGTGAAATGCTGATGGGCAGAATGTTGAACACGAGATTACCAACCACAAAGGAACAACTGCGACCAAACTTCGACAGCGAAGGAAACATTGAAGGGCTACATAGAAATCAAACGAGAATGACAGAAAGCGACAAGAGAACGGGGAAGCTGCCAACGCTAACGGTAGAAGACAAAGTAATAGTTAAAATTGATCCCAACAAGAAAGATTGGACAGACGGAGAAGTCGCAGCAAAAGAAAGCACGAGTTCAGAGTCCTATGAAATAAAGACTGACGAGGGACACATATATAGACGGAATAGAAGGTTCATTAAACCCATTAAACCCAATAAGTCAAAACCAACAGAAGAACAAGAAAACCAAAGGAAAGGACAAAGGGAAACAAAGAAACCCAAATACTTAGAAGACTATGAAATGTAAAAGGGGACATGATATTATAGTCAGATTGGACATAACCTAGAACAAGACAATATATAACCTGTAATAGGAAAGCATGTAAAACATAAATAATACATAAATATAGAAATAAATCAGTACTATATAACACTTGTCATACTTGACAGCGGTGTGTAAATGTGCTATCAGATCGACCCGAAATATCTCCAAAAGAATAAAATATTATAATTTCTTTTTATTAAATAATCTAAATATTATGAAGCAGTACGATGAAGTACGAAAGAAATGACAAACATGCGCATCCTCGAAGTTTGAATTTGCTGACATAAAATTGCATGATAAGAGAAACCTGTAAGCAAACAAAAAAAACTGTAATACCGTTCGTACTCACTAGGTTCCAGCATTTCCTGGACCATGAAATTGCTCAAACACGATTCCCCTCAAATGCCCCTATGATTCTCTATTTCCTTTTCAGTTGCAGTGTATATATATTAGTCTATGGTTTAACCCAATATTGATAGAAAGTCACCGACGTTCTCGTTAACTATTTGACGTTACCGAAGTTACATTTACGCATACAATATTGTTAACAATGATTATAATTCGCAAAATGATATTCAACCAATCGAGGGTGATAATTTCATTTAAGCAACAAGCTACGAAAGCTTTTATAGACATTGATAAATTAAACGCAGAGGACAGTGCCGATATCAGCGGTAAGAATACTTCATTAATTCCTTAATTACTTATCCAAACAATGCTTTTATTTGTTTGCAGTAATTGACGAAGAAGCCAATCAACGAGAACAAAAACTTCAGTTCAATTGCAACAAATCGGGATTGAGTCCATCTGATTATAATAAGTTACATGGCAAAGTGCCTTATCCTGAACAATATCATTGGAGTCACGGCACACTGAAGTACCAACGAAAAATGTATGGCATATATGGTGATGCCAGCGGTTTCGATCAGAACTATTGTTGGCCCACGCGACAAGATCTGCAATACAGAATAGCACGCGAAAGGGTTACCTATCCGATTACAATACAGGAGCTTGACAAGATAGCACAAACAGCTAGGCAAGAGCTCGAGGAGCAGATTTGGAAGCGACAGAAGGAAATCTACAATAGGATAGAAAAACTAGAGATCTGGAAACAGGAATTACATGGCAGAATTGCAAAGAAGGAAAAGGAATCGCTCGGTGCAAAGGTATGTGCATTCAGATCCCGAACTATATATAAATACTATGTGGAAGTTACATTTGTTTCGATATTAAGATTTTTAAAAGAACAAAAAACAGCTCAATGTTAAATTATTAATTAAAGTATAATTAACGACCCTAGCACTCCAATTTTTATAAATGTTATAAATAGAAGAGTACTTTAATAGGTAGAATTATAGAATAGATAGAAATCCACTTGGCTAATAACTATTGTAATCATGAGATAATATCTTTCAAAGATAACACTTCAGACATTTTTCAAAAATCATTTAAACAAAAGTTACACCACAGATTTTTTATATTTTGTTAATAAAGGCGTGCTCTATAAGAGGGTAAAATTTTGGGTGTAACTAGCGTTTGCATTTCCTGCACTGCACCCATTCTCCAATTGTATCTAACCCACATGCAAGGCATAAGTCTTGAACCGGTGACGATTTTTCTAAAATCAAAATGTAGAGCGCTCTACGAAATTCGTCCGGATTGAAACTATTGAAATCGATCCTGTTTCCTCTTATTAAATCGCATGCATTTCGACCCCCTTCAAAAATTGTTTTGATGCCATTGTTACCATTAACGTTTTTGTTATCGAGAAAATCTACTTCCTTGAATATTTTATATGCGAAAAATATTGCAAATATCCCACAGTTATATCCATCTTCTTGGCATGGAATATCTTTCTTTATTATTATATTAAAAATTTTAATTCTGAAATAATCTCCACCGAATTTTAGATTCCTATCCTTAAAATATTCAGTTATGTTATGGACTAAATATTTTACTATTGAGAGTGATATTTTTCTTTTGCTAGAATCATACACAAAAATTGTTTCCTTTACGATATCTATAACAAATAAAATCCAATGTTGATTTTTTACTGAATAAGGTAGAAACACTACTGTACAATGAATCAATTTCTTTGAATTGAATACGAATCCCTTACTTAAAGATACTGATGCGTGCCTAAACATATAATACGACAAACTAGGAGAAATATATCGATGAGTTGGTCTATGATCTGAAATATTTTCTGATGGTGCAATAAATAAACATCTAATAGAAGCAGCCATTACCTGGTTATCTAACCAACCCTTTCCGAACAATATTCTATAATCTTCGCCATAAAGAATTAAATCGCTCTGAATTGGAATGTAGTTGCACTTTGCTACAATATATTGTGACCCTGTATTCTTATTGTAGAAGGAAGGATTTCGAAACAAACCATTTTGCATAGCATCTGGGTGGCACTATGAACTTTACTAACTATGAACTAACCAACCCTTTACCGGTAAAATATTACCGCCATTTTACGAGTAAAATTTCGCATTTCCCAAATTGCGCAAATATAATAAATATCAATGCATAATTTCAACGTACATTCAAATACAATAATAATAAGTACTATAGAAGATTCGCAAATATCTGATTACATCCATCATATCTAGCGGACGATCTGCACTACAAAGTTCTAATCTTTCTTCTAATAGTGGTGTTCATTCTACAGCTTACCCTATATAATTTACGATTACTGTTGTACTGCATTCCATTTTTACTCAGAATTCCTATGCTTTCCTTATTATTGGCTTTCATTGTACATTTATAATATACTATTGATAATTAGCGGTGTGTATTGAAAAGTGATTTTGGAAAATAAATTGTGTAGTAAAACCAGGAAATGTATGATTATAATAAAATAGAAGATTGGACAGCTCATTCTTGATTACTTAAGTTTTTTTTAATAAAAGTTTATTTAGTCCCGTAAATTAGAGTGAAGGTAGTAGTTGTGAAGATATAAATATATACCAAATATTTATTTAACTTTTAAAGATAATTTTAGTCTTATGTACACTTATCTACAATTAATATTATTTTAGATATTATACATTCTCACATTATATTATTTGCATTCTGAGGCTCTTTTTCTTGATAGCTACTGTATTGTAGTTACTGTCGACTTTAAAATATAAATATCTAAAGATCTTTGTTAAATCTTTGTTAAAAATTAAAATGAATTTAATTTCTATTTCAGAGTGCATAAAAGTCTTATGTAAAATTTCTAATTTTTGAATATTGCATTATTTCCGTATATACGGTCCCATATTAAAGGGGCAAAGCTGATAAACCTTATAGAGCACACCTTTATTAACAAAATATAAAAAATCTGTGGTGTAACATATTATACTTTTTGTTTAAATAATTTTTGAATATTGCATTATTTCCATACATACGGTCGCATATTAAAATACGTTAAATACAAGGGTACGTTCGATGTTCTGTGGCGCCACTCGTACGGGGCTGTGGGCCAAAGCTGATATACCCTCTTATAGAGCACACCTTTATTAATAAAATATAAAAAAATCTGTGGTGTAATATAGTATACCTTTTATTTAAATAATTATAATATTCTGAATATGGCATTATTTCCGTATACACGGTCTCATATTAAAGGTTGCGTTCGATGTTCTGTAGCGCCACTCGTACGGGGCTATGGGGCAAAGCTGCTATACCCTCTTATAGAGCACCCCTTTATTAACAAAATATAAAAATCTGTGGTGTAACATATTATACTTTTTGTTTAATAATTTTTGAATATTGCGTTATTTCCGTATACACGGTCCCATATTAAAGAGTGCATTCGATATACTGTAGCACCACTCGTACGAGGCTGTGGGGCAAAGCTGATATACCCTCTTATAGAGCACACCTTTAGTAACAAAATATAAAAAAATCTGTGGTGTAACATATACTTTTTGTTAAATAATTTTTGAATATGGCATTATTTCCGTATACACGGTCCCATATTAAAGGGTGCGTTCGATGTTCTGTAGCGCCACTCGTACGGGGCTGTGGGGCAAAGCTGATATAACCTCTTGTAGACCACGCCTTCATTAACAAAATATAAAAAATCTGTGGTGTAACATATTATACTTTTTGTTTAAATAATTTTTGAATATTGCATTATTTCCGTATATACGGTCACATATTAAAATACGTTAAATACAAGGGTACGTTCGATGTTCTATAGCGCCACTCGTACGGGGCTGTGAGGCAAAGCTGATATACCCTCTTATAGAGCACACCTTTATTAATAAAATATAAAAAATCTGTGGTGTAACATACTTTTTGTTTAAATAATTATAATATTCTGAATATGGCATTATTTCCGTATACACGGTCTCATATTAAAGGTTGCGTTCGATGTTCTGTAGCGCCACTCGTACGGAGCTGTGGGGCAAAGCTGATATACCTTCTTATAGACCACACCTTTATTAACAAAATGTAAAAATCTGTGGTGTAACATATTATATTTTTTGTTTAAATAATTTTTGAAAAATGTCTAAAAAGTGATATTTTTGAAAGACATTATCTCATGATTACAATAGTTATTAGCGAAGTGGAGTATTCTATCTGTTAAAGTAGTCTACTATTTATAACATTTATAACAATCGGGGTGCTAGGGACGTTAATTATACTTTAATTAATAATTTAACATTGAGCTGTTTTTTGTTCTTATAAAAATCTGAATATCGAATCCGAATATCGAAACAAATGTAACTTCCACATAGTATATAAATACTATTGATTTTTTTTTACTGTAATCAATTTTTGTAATTTATTGCATATTTTGTAAATAATTCACAATACTTCTATAGAACAACATTATATCTAGTGTAGGTGTGAGAATTCAGGGAGAGGAAAAATATATGAGCAGAATTTAGAACAAGTAATAAATGGTTTGCAGGAAGTAATGACTATGGATGAAAATAAATAAAAGCAAAACCAAAGTGAAGAAGTGTAACAAGAAGGAACGTAGGCGAGAGATGAGGATTACAAAGGATAACCGAAGTAAGGTAGATATAAAATGTAGGTTAGCACAGGGTAGGAAGGCATTCGTAGAAAAGGTGTAAATTTTGAAATTAAATATTGATGACTTACGTATTCGAAAAATATTATTTAAAACATATGTGTGGAGTTTAGCACTCTACGGCTGTGGGGGTTGTACTATAGGAAAAGAAGAGAAACGCAGATTAGAACCAATCGAAGTACGATGCTATAGGATTATGATGAGGATTAGTTGGGCTGATAAAGTGACAATTGAAGTCGTATTATACGTAGTAGAGAAATATTTGGAAAGTATTACAACGAAGGAGAGATAAACTAGTAAGTCATATTTTAGACATGGATGTCTTGTGCAATTAGTTATGGAAGGTAAAGTAGAGTGAAAGGAAGGGGTAGGTAAGCCTAGATTATCGTATGTGAGTCAGATAGTAGGGGACGTTAGGATGGATCGCAATATATAGATGAAGAAGTTATGATTGAGGACTATCTATCTAAACTAACTACCTAGAATAACATCCAAATACCGTAATAAAAGCATTTAATAGCTAGATGATTTATTTATTTATATTTTCTGGAAAGAAACAGGCACAAACCTAAAGCAGCTTAATAGACACACAATTGCAGACACATAAAAACTAAGTATAAGGTTTATAAGACAATCGGTATAAATTTAATAGTTAAGAGTACTTAATTGAACAAATTATTAATATTATTAATCAAGGATAATATAACTTAATTTCGACTTGAAACTAAATAAAGGACAGATTGCAGATATCAGTCGTATTAAAGTATTTATTGAACGTAGACATTAGACGATGAAAAGGTGCATTTAGATCTAACGACGTTAGTTTCTTGGGCAGCATATATAAAGGAATAATGTAGTGTTGACATTTGGAACTTTGGTAAATAAGAACCCGATTAGATCTATATTAAATTTGTAGTAAGATCAACATGTCCATTGACCTTCTGTTATATAGAGATAATGAATGGTACCATCATATCTTTCCTCATAATTATTACATAAACTATTTTATTGAATTTATTTTCTGTATATTTAAAAAATCTGATTTGGACGGATTCTAATTTATTTCTATAAACATTAAATTGAGGCGACCAAATTGTTGAATAATAATCCAAATGACAACATAACAGTGATTTAAATATATAAAAAATAGATTTTATTTTACTAAATGGTTTGATATTTCGAATAATAAATCCAAAAACTTTCATACCTTATTCAAAATGAACCGTACGTGTTTATCGAAAATTAATTTTTAAATAAATACTATACCTGAATACATAAAGGATTGATTGAGCCGTAACTTTTTGATAGTCCATATTAGAATAGGGAAATAAAAAACAACTGCTTTTACTATCAAGTACAGGTATATTAAATGTTGACTATAGTTTCGGCTATGATGCCATCATCAGAATGAATATCTATTGTACATATCAGAGGTTTATATATATTTTTTACAAGTAAACACATTAAATAATATTACTCAGGTACGATTACATTAAACGGAATACATTTATAAATATCTGTTTGGTCATTTAGTATAACTGAATAAGGGTTCTTAATATTTCTGTGTATTGCTAGGGATTCTAGAGTAGTTAATTGTCTACTTTTTTGAGCAACATGTAAAATTTCCAATGATTCAATGTCTGGAAAGGTATGGTTACAATTTGAAGAGTGTTCTGCGAAGAACGAGTGTATTTTTTGGATCCGGTATGCTTGTTCATGTTGTTGAAATCGCTGTCGCAAGGTTCGCCCCGTTTGGCCGATGTATATGCTATTACACTCTGGGCAACTATTCTTATAAACTTCAGATTTGTTAAATTTGTTTGTCAACAAAGATAAGACGGAGAAAGATAAAACGGGACGAACCTTCCGACAGCGATTTCATGAACGAGCATACCGGATCCAGAAAAGATCCAAAATCTTTAAAAGCGTTGACCGAACTCAGTTGTGTGTCAGAAATGATGTAATTATATATGATATATTGATATATAAATTTAAAAAGTTTATTTTAGACACTAAGTTATGTATCGACACTAATCCAAATTTAGATATAGTTAATATTTTATACAATAATCATAAAAAGCATCAAGACACCTTTGAAAAAAGAATGCGTCATTTAATAAGGATATGCTTGATTATACTTTCATAACCTTCGCAAATAAAGCAAATCTGCTAAACTTGACAAGATGATACCACACTATTTAATGCAACCACTTGAGTTCTATCTTGTACATAGGATCTTAAGAGGCATTATATATTACTATGTATTCAGAGGCTTTCAATATAGCGACAAGTATTTGGTGGTCAACCTTAACAAAAACCGTCTAATAGTCAGTGAAAACTACATCCACTTGCTTGGATTTATACGATGACAAGAATATATAGTAATGTAAAGATTCGTAATTATTGATTTGGAGATAGAGAAACCACACTGTTTTTCTATAACATTGTTTTTTTAGATAGCTACTCAATCTGTTGCACATAATTTTTTCAAAGATAATATCGAAAACTGAAAGTTTAGGAATAGGTCTATAGTTGTTTATCTAATTTTTAGACTACTTTTATGAATAGGTGTTCTGTATGTATGTTACCATGCAGAAGGAAATTTACTTCTATTAAATGCCTTGTTAAAAATAATGAAAAGATGATTAGTAAGGGAAGGAGTTTTTTTTTTTAATGCAATAAGGCGCAATATGATCAAGCCCGGCACTCTTATTAATTTTCAAGTTATTGATACAATCCGTAATTTCGTTCTTTGCAAAAGAATTCGATGTGAATTGAGGAATAAATTATATAATAGGTTTGCGTTTTATCAGATGGATTCTCAAGTACAGAAGTGGAAATTTCATTAAAAAGGTTGCAAAATAGTTTTTAGATCTGTAGATGTGTTACCACCTAGAGTAGGGGTGTCAATAACATCAATCGCGTAATGATTTTTGGTCGATCGCCACTAATATATCCATATATTTTCGTTCAAGTACAAATTAAAAAAAAACTGTATATAAATAGAATCGAAATGTGACAACGTCGCAGC
Organism: Leptodirus hochenwartii; assembly: GCA_947310635.1. Taxonomy (NCBI): domain Eukaryota; kingdom Metazoa; phylum Arthropoda; class Insecta; order Coleoptera; family Leiodidae; genus Leptodirus; species Leptodirus hochenwartii. The sequence continues at coordinate 30,378,471 of OX371177.1, read as the reverse complement.
CAAATGCAACCCAACAAGCAAGCAATTCGGACTGTTTTTCGCAAAGAGCCGAAGTTTTCCGAATTATGAATGTCTCGAGAGAGTATGTATGTATGCAGCGTTAAATTGATGCAAGAGTGCAACAACAATATGTATTATTCTCTGAAAACAGTTGTGTTATACATTATAGGCAAAGACTAAACACAGTAGACTCGCTCGATTGCCTTGTTTTTTTTTAAATCAGTTTTCAATAGTGTTTTCATAACTTTAAGTTCTGACACCATGGTCCATGGATAACAAGTCGAAAACGTATCACTATTATGAAGAATGGGAACACGATTATTTCTTTGTAATGGTCAAAAGCAAATGTTGTTTGATTTGTTATAATTGTGTTTCGTTACCCAAAAAATGAAACGTGGAACGACATTTCAAAACGGTGCTAGTAATTATGAAATTAACTATCCACCGAACAGCGACTTACGAAAAGCAAAGTTAAAGAACTGAAGACAAGTCTAGCATCCTGATTTTTGCAATATCATTATATTATACACCAGCAAGTTTGTGTTCCAAAATTTTAAATATGAAGGAATTTATGGATATAACTTTCAAGATTTCTAATTCTATTCGGGCAAAAAGTCTAAAAGCGTCTTTTCAAGTTACAAATCGAAGAAAGTGATAATGAAGGGCATTCCGAACTGCTTATGCACAATGACGTAAGATGGTTAAGTCGAGGATAAATTTTCCAGTGATTTAGGGATTTAATTGATGAAATTAAGCAATTTCTTGCCGAGAGAGGTGATGATTACAAACAATTGCTTGGCATTGCTAGCATTTTTAACCGATATAATGGGTAAGCTAAATGAATTAAATTTAGAACTACAGGGTCCGGATAAAACTATTTTTCATATGATTGGTTCTGTGAACGCTTTCAAAGAGGAACTAAATATGTTTGTATCCAAGCTTGAAATTAAAAATTTATCTAGTTTTCCGAACATTATGGCACAATTAGATAGTTCCGTTCTCGATATTGCTTCAACTAATTTTAACGGAAATAAATATATCCAATAAATTAAGAATATCATCGCAGAATTTGACAATCGCTTCCAAGATTTTAAAAAACTTGATACTGTAATTTTATTTATGAGTTTTCCATTTGATACCAAAGTGAAAGCCGATATAATTGCAAAAAAAGATTTCAAATATTTTTGATATGGCTATTCTTACACGAGAAACAGAAATAATCACATTGCGAAATGACATTTATATCAAAGCAAGGGCTTCCGAAGACAAATTGTGGAAATATATACCGGATGATAAGTATTCCAATTTGAGGAAATGTGCTGAAAATGTATACGCCTGTTTTGGTGCAACATATTTGTGCGAATCGGCATTTTCGCAAATGAACGTTATAAAATCAAAACACCGAACTATTTTAAATGGATGGAATTCTGCTTAAGAAATGGTCTTAGTAATTACACTTCAAATTGCAGACAAATTGCAGTGTCGAATAAGTAATGCAAATTCCGTAGCATCAGGAAGTTTGAATGGAAACTCGTGCATTTTTATGTGTTATATTAGTTAAATAATTGCAATATTTCTATTTAACTTTAGTTTTTTTTTTAAATTAAGAAATGGTGTTAATAAATTTCTACTATTGTAAAATGAAAATGTAAAGCTTTGTTTGGGAATGTTTTTCAATTAATGATAATAAATAATATTAGAATAATATGTTTTTTTTTTCCTTTTGATTAAACCTGATATTTAAAATGTATTTCAATTTTAGTAATTAAGTAACTAAAATTTAGAAATCTATAAAGACTTTATATTAGATATTGTAATATAGAGTAACATTAGATATTGCATAGAATTTTGGGGTAATGCTGCACATAGACAGTCTACATTTGTCTGCCAAAAATGGGCCATTCGAATCGTCTTGGCTCGTCTTGGGAGACGTGACTCATGCAGATCCATTTTCAAAGAGTTAAAAGTGCTCAATGTTCACTGCATATACATTTACGCTCTCTTATGTAGTGCCTATAAAAATAAATTTAAAAAAGAAGTTAATCAAGTTATTCATGGATATCCTACACGTCATAAAGATCTTTTAAAACCAGAAAGACCAAATTGTTAAAAATATAGAAACAGTACATTTTATAGTTCCTTTGCATTATTCAACGTGCTACCAATCAATATCAAAGAAGCTGTCACATTTAAAAGATTTTCGAAACTAATTTGCGAAACTCTTGTTCTTGGTGCTTTCTACTCAATCGATGAATACATTGAATTTGACAATTCAAGGTGACAGAGTTTTGAATGATTAATATATTTCATAATGTTACGTCATATTCTCTGTTATATGGTTTCATTAATTTAACATACGAAACTAATACTTACCATGACTACATAGATATATTTTTGTGAGTATTAATTTATCACACGAACCTTATGCTTGTCATCTCTATATGTGATATATCTACGCCACATCTTTAATACTTGTCATCTGTTTGTAATATATTTATAAGCCACATTTTTATTATAATTATGTATATTATTTTTAAATTGTATCTTGACTCCGATTTGTTTACTTGTTGATTTCCGTATGCTTTTATTTTAATTGCTATTTATTGTATACCAATTTTGGTCAAACAAGCAATAAAAGAATCTATCTATCTATCTATTTATATTGTTTTAAAAGATTTATAGATAATATTATATGCCTTTTTTGAAATGCTTCTGTTATGTTGACTTATTTATTTAATTGTATAGCATCACGATTCGTGACAGAGTTATTTTATTTAGTTTTTATCTTGTGCTACTGAAGATGGTGGCATAGCCTTCGAAATGCGCATATAGCTATTTAATGCTCTGTGTTACGGTATTTGGGTGATATTCTATACTACTGTGGTCATGTTTTATGCAATTTTTTAGTCTTCGCCTGAACTGAACAAATGTGTTATAATCGCTTAATTAGTATATTAGTATATTGGAATTCTTCCACTTGTGAAATTTAGATTTTTCTTTGTATATCTTAATCGTTGCAGAAGAGACCCAGAATGGAAATCTATAGTTTTTTGCGATTATTGTTGCAATATGTTTGTCTATCATTTTGTTAAAAATATTGTAGTTAACAGTAATGTCAGCACCAATATCTTCATTCTCAGATTTAAATATATTATTGAATTCCAAATAATTGCCTCTGGAGAACAATTTAATGCTATTGATAGTTGAATTGGATAAAAACATCATTCTCCAGCGAGATTGTAAAACTTAAAGTATTATGTCGAGGGTCTTCTTTGATCATAAAAATCACCCACTATCACTATATATCCTCATAGTAACTATTGCAGATGGTACACTTTAGAGGTAAGATAAACGCAACAAATTTGGATGGGTTTGTGGAAACGGAGCATGTGAGTTAAACATAAATCTCTGTTTGTAGTTTGCCCTTCAGGTTTGGTTATTATGAAACCTCTCAGATGGCACGCCACTGCTATAAGTACCCCACCTCAATCAGATTTGTATGAAGTGAAGCTATCACGGTCTCTTTAAAAAACGTAAGTGTTCAGGTGTTCAAAATTTCCGCATCAAGTACGAATCCCTTAACCAAGTCTCGGATAAGCAGAGAAGATCAAAATTTAATTGGCTAACTGTTAGGTAAAGAGTATGGGTTTTGGAACGCAGGTCTCGGATATTTTGATAAAATATATTCTGCGATTTTATTCGTTGTGATGTGTTATTTGTGTGATTAGCCATTTTGAAACATTCAACATATACACAGTGATGGAATATACCGATCAAATAAGACCTGTTTCTCGCTAAGTCAGACTCCTATTTAATAACGAATGATCGGGATTTCTCTTGATGCCGCACAAATATAAATCATTGGTAATCCAGTAGAATTTCTAACCCATTTTCCTTGCAAACCACTCGCGCTTCGAGGTAGAGATTGTTAAATAAATATGATAGATGCTCGTTAACGAAAACGTAAAAACTGGAGAACTGAGGGAGAACAATACTGCTTTTACCACACGCCCGTAGATACTTTACATGCGCTTTGGCTGTAGCGAGCAAATTTTCTTTCACAAAACGGCTTACGAACTTGATTATAATAATAGGCGGATGTCGAGTTATTTTATTGCTCACCTGAGAATCTCTACTAAATAATAAACTAGATAAATGCTTCAGTATTTTTCATTTTATCTTGTGTTACTGAAGATGGGGGCATAGCCTTCGAAATGTACATCTAGCTACTTAATGCTTGTTACGGTATTTGGGTGATATTCTATATTAATTACATTTTGTATTATATTATTGTACAACATGTAACAAAACATATGGAAATAAAAACAAACAAACTTTTATCACAAGTTTAATATCGCGACCGATGAGGTCTTAGGTCTTAGAAATCAATCTATTTTATAGTTCCCCCTGCGAGAGTATTGAATTCATCAATGTATATAAAACGCTTATCGTCGTGGGGTGATACAGCGAGCTTATTGTGATTACTTAAAAAATTGTATGATGGATGGACCGAAATAAATTTTGATTTTTATAAATTAAAGCTAAATTGAATAATGAATCTTTATAATCATCACCCTCTATGTCATCTTCAACGATTAAACGTTTTACGCCCTTCGCCTTTTTAAACCAAGTATCACTAGCTTCCGTGCGATAAGCATACATTTTCGCACGTAGGCCTTTTAAAAATGAAGCTGTCTGTGTCCATGTAACAAAGCAATGTCATATTCCCATAGGATGGCTTTATAAAATCATAATAAAATGTATACATTAGCAATGTTGACAAATCTAAAACCTCAAATCCAATATAAATAAGTTTGTTATAGAAAACTTTATCATTATTTAAAGAATCCCAACAAAATTTTCAGTGAAAATAACGCTATTAAAATTATGTTTTGCAATTGGAGATTCTACACTTTACGCTTACCAATGCTATTCCAGTGATTAATTCGTTTAATTTCTATTATCTCCATAGATCTCCATTTTACCGAAAACACTATTATTCATTAGTTTATAAAAATCTTATTTAATTCGATATATTTGCCCATAAAATCCGATTGATTAAATTTAAGAACGCGATGGGTTTGAATAATAATTAGCCCATGTTGAATGCAATGTTTTAAATTTCTATAGCGAATTATATATTTACTTTTGTAGTAAATATGATTTTGTGATTAGCTTTTTATTATTAAATTTGGAATTTGGTGGAATAATGTATTCGGTAAGAAAATGGAGATCGTTGTAGGAGTCATGGAGTTCGCGAGGGTATTTTCTAACAGAAATCGACTTCTGTCCAGGGTATTCATTTGTTAACCACACGAAGCCACCGTATGGGAGATATTGTGACATGCTCCAACCATACAAGTTATTAGCGACCCAGTAAGCAAGGAAAGAAGATTCCTCCTCCGCGTCAAACTCGGACATGTACTTATTATTTGCACGAGCATAACGAAGGGAGCAAGCGCAAATTCCTCCTCGAATACCGCGTTTTATAAAATGATATTGGTCAATGTCGGTGAGAAGTTCTAATTCAGTATTAGTAATTTTCAGCATTGCTGACCAGGAGAGAGATGGGTTGGTATAGAAATTGGCGGGGTCTAAAGAATAAATTGATTTACAGACATTTCTGAAAGATTCGAAGATATCTGATAATAGTAAAACGTCTGTAATTAAATAAATATTTGAAGAGCATTGTAAAGTTTTGCAGTTAAAAGTTGACCATATTGCTTTGGCATGTTCATAGTCTTCATCGCTAATGGCTGTATTATTTAAATGATCAAAAAATGTATCTTTCGCGGGTAAACTTGTCTCGGATAGAACTTGAAAACTGGTATAACTATAGGGAAATTCTCCTTTGCGGCTGACTAAATTAAATTTAGTATCATCACTAAAGTGCTCACGAACATTTTTCAACTGATCAGTAGTAAGATTTTTACTTAATTTATCGAGCGAGCCCGACTTAAATCTGTAAGATTCGAAAAACCTCATTTTAATAAAAACATGTTGACGGATATTTTTAGATTTGTAATAAGTATCAACCAAAGTGTTTCTTGAAAAAGGAATATATTTCTCCATACTCTGTGAGCAACGCCTACAAATTCACTTGTTACACCTTTTAGAATTCACATGTTAGACCTTTTCACAAATATATATTTACACGCCGAGTGGCCTATGCGGGTAATGCATTGAGCGTAGATAACAAGAGTTAAGCAACGTCTCGCTAGGTCAGTGCTTGAATAGGTGACCGTAGCTCAGCGCCACCTAACCTCTATACTCGCTACCATTCTTAGTTGGGATACAATTAACTAAGCTTTAGCGGAATAGCGAACCGCTATAGTAACAGGCTTCCCACCCTTCCCATATGTTCCTAATATCTCCCCAAGAACTCAGATATGCTTCACTGGCTTTGAGCTGTTTGCAATCTGATCCCAATCATATAATAAATAAATAAATAAATAATAAATTGCAGGTTGTGACAGAATTAAATTTGACTACGACTTTTTTCATCGGTACCTTCACCCTTAAATAATCATTATATAAACGTGTACAATCCTCAGAGACTAGTTTGATAAATTCTTTAGCAGAGTCCTCCCCTGAATAAGATACTAATTTATTTAGTGAAGCATCAAAGGAGCATATTATTTCATAAGCGAAGCTATATGGTTTATGGAGAATAGTCTTTTTTGTATATGATGAAGTGGTTGTGTAGTGGAAATTGGAATAAGAAGAAATTCGAAGTCAGCGTAAATTCAAAAACGAACGGTCATTTTTTGATTTTAATTGTTGAAACGTAGAATATGACCGGGTATTTTATCACCATTTCGGTCTGTAATAATATCGGTTGTTGGTAGTGTTGTACTGACATTATTGCAATCGGCACTAATATGTCGTTCATATTTATCCCGGTTTGAAAAATGAAGTAAAAAAGCATCATAGATAGCTAGTGTGTCCATGTTTTGAAATAGTAGATCCAACCTGTCGGGACATATTAGTATTAATTAGACAATAATGTCCTTTATTACCTTCTTCAATCAGTTATAAATTTGCATGGTTTGCATTACGATTCTTGGTCAAATAAAGCGGACCAACTACTATATGGCATTACTTTTGCACCGAATATTCCAGGCCGTACACGTTAACGGAAATATTGTTCTGAATTTCAAACTTTGATATATTGGGAAGAGTCATCGGGATTGGGGTATTATTTAAATTGAACAAATTTGAATAGTGAGGATATGATGTGGTGCAATCGCTATGTTGCTTTGCGGGATTTAAAAAAGCTGCTAATGACCATAATAAGCATACATTATGTGTGTTTTTTATATTATTGCATGCTTTCTTATTGGTAATATTTTTGGGGAGATCAATAAAGGATAAGCCTCTTAATGGATTACATTTATTAATATTAATTATGTTGTGGGATACGGTTGCAAGTGCCCAGCCTGAATATCGCTCAGAGAAACTTTCACTTTTTCTAATAATTTTACCCGTGACTGACTTATATAAATCCTCTAAATTTGAGGATTGAGTGCAAATTTCAAATTTCGTTCTAAATGATTTTAAATCTGTAATATCATCGGATTCTTTAGTTTACTTAATGTAGTGCGCATATAGTTCGAAATTTACTTAAAATGGTTAAAATTTAATTAATTTATTGGAGAATAAATGCAAAATTATAAATTTCTTTCTATTTAAGAAAATGGGAATATCGATCGCCTTATGCACTAAATGGCTAACTTTATATGAAATTATTCTATTTTTGAATACTGATTTAATGATTTTTACTGCCTCTCCTAATAAGGGTATCGCTATTGAATTTTATGACGCTGACTGCGAAGATGGTTTATGTATGATGCTTTAGGATAAAAAATCATGTGACATCCAGCGCAATCAAAGCGAGCTTTCTTATTAGGAGAGGCATCCTGCTCATGGATAGATGTACCCATCTTTAAAGGTGTATTTTTTTTCTGTTATCATTAATGAAATATGTGAGATGGTGGCCGCATTAGAATTTAAAGTAGGATAATATGAACTTGCCTCATCTACAGATTCAGTTGATCCGTTAATGACCGATGTCACATTCATTGCCTGCTAATGGCACACTTAACAGCCACATTTGTAAATTTCGCTTGTAATGATGGTTTAGCCATTTTGCTTACATCTATCGCCATAGCCAGCGTCTTGGCTTCTTCTAGAACGCCCGATAGATCTGCCCCCGCTGTTATTGATGTTGATAGTGTGTGTTCTGGCTGAATGGTCATCGGTCATGTTGATGCTGCTTTTTGAATCGCTGAATGCTTCAACTGAATATGCCTACTCAAATTGTCATAGCGGCTTAAAATGCATCCTCAATTTGTGCATTTGTATTCCATTTGATGAAAGATAAACGGAAAATTTTAATGAAAAAAAAAATGCATATATTTTATATGATAAAAGTAAAAGAATTTATATAAAATATATTAATATTTTCTAAATAAATATAAGAATATTATATTTAATAATTGGAATTTGGCTATTTCTTACACATACTGTTAAAGTTAAAGAGTCCGCAATCCTAAAGATTGGTTGGAAACAGCACGCCATGCCGATCTATCCTGAGCTAATCCCTTCATCTCCCTATAGCTATTCATCTCAACGTCTTCAACTATCTGACTCACATACTCCAATCTAGGCCTACCCACCCCTCTCTTTCCCTCCTCTCTACCTTCTATGATAAATTGCATAATCCCCCCATGCCTAAGAATATGCCCTACTAATCTGTCTCTCCTACGCTGTAACACTCTCCAAATACTTCTCTTCTCCCCTACTAACTCTAGTACAGCTTCATTTGTTACTTTATCTTCCCAACCAATCCTCATCATCCTCCTATAACACCACATTTCGAATGCTTGTAATCTACGCTTCTCTTCCTTTCCTATAGTCCACGCCTCACACCCGTACAGTGCTACACTCCAAACATATACCTTCAGTAATCTTTTTCTAATACCCAAGTCAATATTTGATCTTAAAATCTGTTCCTTTTCTACGAATGCCTTCCTACCCTGTGCTATCCTACACTTTATATCTACCTTGCTTCGATTATCTTTTGTGATTCTACTGCCTAAATAACAAAAATCTGACACTTCTTCGATTCTATTATCTCCTATTGTGATCCTCATTTTTCTACTGCATTCCTTTTTGTCACACCTCATCACTTTAGTTTTACCTATATTTATTTTCATGTTAAAATCCCTAGTCAATACTGCCTGCATACCATTCAATACCCTTTCTAAATTCTTTTCGCTTTCTTCCAATATAGCAATATCGTCGGCGAATCTCAACATATATATTTTCTCTCCCTGTACATTCACACCTACACTATACTCTTCTTTTACTTTGTTTATTGCATCTTCTATATATAGATTAAATAATAACGGTGAAAGTGTACATCCCTGCCGAACTCCCTTCCCCTTTTTTGCTACCTCTTCTTCCCCCTCAATTCTAACTAAGGCAGTTTGGTGTTTATATAAATTAAAAATTATTCTCCTATCCTTATAATCTATACCCGTTTTTTTTTTAAATTCTAAACATTATGTCCCAATCTACATTATCAAATGCCTTTTCTAAATCTACAAAAGCTATGCAAGTTACCTTTCCTACCCTCATTCTTTTTTCTACTACTGTTCTTAGTGCTAAAATCGCCTCCCTCGTCCCTCTGTTTTTCCTAAAACCAAACTGATCTTCTCCTAGCCTTTCCTCTACTTTATTTTCTAATCTCCTATAAATAATCTTTAGCAATATCTTCGATGCATGTGATAGTAGACTAATGGTCCTATAGTTCTCACACAAATTAGCTCCTATTTTCTTCGGCATTGTTACTATTCTACTACGCTGAAAATCCTGTGGTACTTCTCTCTTCTCATATATTTTACAAACTAACCTGTATAATCGCTCCTGCATTTTTTCCCCTGCGTGTTTTATTCATTCGGCTGGTATCATATCAATCCCCGCTGCTTTGTTATTCCGTAAATCATTTAATGCTCTATGAAACTCTGACCTAAGTATGCTAGGACCTAAGTCATCCTCATCTATCTGTTCCACATTTTCTAGCTCCTCCATGTCCTGCCTACCTTTATATAAATCTTCAAGATACTCCTTCCATCTTCTAGCTTTTTCCTTATTTTCTGTGAGTTCCTTACCCTGCTTATCACATATAATGTTACCCTTTGGTTTTACTTTAGAAAAATGTGACTTAATTTTCCTGTAGCCCAAATCTACTTTACCTCTTCTCATATACTCCTCAACAATCCTCACAATTTCCTTTTATCCACTCTTCTTTCGCTAGCTTGCATTTCCTATTAATTAAGTTCCTTAGTTCCTTATATTTTTTCTGTCCTGCTTCTGTGTTTCCAATTTTAATTTTCCTTCTTGCTTCTATCATTTCAACTATTTCTTCCGTGATTCATTCCCTCCTACCTGCCCTTTTCTTTGTGCCTAATACTTCATTTGCTGCTGTAGTTAACCCATTTCTGATTTCCCTCCATTCGCAATCTATGTCGTTCCTAGATGTTCCATTAGCCATGATTTCTACTTTCTGCTTGTACTTTTCACATACATCAGCTAATTTTAACCTATCGACATCTACTCTGACCTGTTTAGACTTCTGTAATTTCTTGAATTTGACCTCTGAGTCCAGGACTACTAAATTATGGTCACTATCAATATCTGCTCCAGGGTAACTCTTACAATTCTTAATCTGGTTCCTAAACCTCTCTTTAACCAGTATGTAATCTATCTGATACCTCCTTATATCTCCTGGCATTTTCCACGTATATATCCTGCGCTTGTGATTCTGAAAAAGCGTGTTTGCTACCACTAGCTTATTCCTAATACAAAACTCTACCAATCTATCCCCTCTATCATTACGTGTTCCTATTCCATATTCTCCTACTATTGAAACTTCCTTTCCCTTACCTACTACGGCATTCCAATCTCCGGTTACAATTAGATTATCCTGTCCTTTAACGTTTGCTAACCTAGATTCAATCTCCTCATAAATGGATTCTACCTCCTCATCATCGTGACTTGAAGTTGGCATATATACTTGCACTATAACTGTGTCCGTTGGATTCGTGTCTAATCTAATAGTTATAATTCTATCACTAACTTGGCAATAACTCTTTACTCTACATCCCAACTTTCTATTCATTATAAAACCTACACCGGTATGCCCATTATCTATCTATCTTATATTGTAAGAGTTACCCTGGAGCAGATATTGATAGTGACCATAATTTAGTAGTCCTGGACTCAGAGGTCAAATTCAAGAAATTACAGAAGTCTAAACAGGTCAGAGTAGATGTCGATAGGTTAAAATTAGCTGATGTATGTGATAAGTACAAGCAGAAAGTAGAAATCATGGCTAATGGAACATCTAGGAGCGACATAGATTGCGAATGGAGGGAAATCAGAAATGGGTTAACTACAGCAGCAAATGAAGTATTAGGCACAAAGAAAAGGGCAGGTAGGAGGGAATGGATCACGGAAGAAATAGTGGAAATGATAGAAGCAAGAAGGAAAATTAAAATAGGAAACACAGAAGCAGGACAGAAAAAATATAAGGAACTAAGGAACTTAATTAATAGGAAATGCAAGCTAGCGAAAGAAGAGTGGATAAAAGGAAACTGTGAGGATATTGAGGAGGATATGAGAAGCGGTAAAGTAGATTTGGGCTACAGGAAAATTAAGTCACATTTTTCTAAAGTAAAACCAAAGGGTAACATTATATGTGATAAGCAGGGTAAGGAACTCACAGAAAATAAGGAAAAAGCTAGAAGATGGAAGGAGTATCTTGAAGATTTATATAAAGGTAGACAGGACATGGAGGAACTAGAAAGTGTGGAACAGATAGATGAGGATGACTTAGGTCCTAGCATACTTAGGTCAGAGTTTCATAGAGCATTAAATGATTTACGGAATAACAAAGCAGCGGGGATTGATATGATACCAGCCGAATTAATAAAACACGCAGGGGAAAAAATGCAGGAGCGATTATACAGGTTAGTTTGTAAAATATATGAGAAGGGAGAAGTACCACAGGATTTTCAGCGTAGTAGAATAGTAACAATGCCGAAGAAAATAGGAGCTAATTTGTGTGAGAACTATAGGACCATTAGCCTACTATCACATGCATCGAAGATATTGTTAAAGATTATTTATAGGAGATTAGAAAATAAAGTAGAGGAAAGGCTAGGAGAAGATCAGTTTGGTTTTAGGAAAAACAGAGGGACGAGAGAGGCGATTCTAGCACTAAGAACGGTAGTAGAAAAAAGAAAGAGGGTAGGAAAGGTAACTTGCATAGCTTTTGTAGACTTAGAAAAGGCATTTGATAATGTAGATTGGGACATAATGTTTAGAATTTTAAAAGAAACGGGTATAGATTATAAGGATAGGAGAATAATTTTTAATTTATATAAACACCAAACTGCCTTAGTTAGAATTGAGGGGGAAGAAGAGGTAGCAAAAATAGGGAAGGGAGTTCGGCAGGGATGTACACTCTCACCGTTATTATTTAATCTATATATAGAAGATGCAATAAACAAAGTAAAAGAAGAGTATAGTGTAGGTGTGAATGTACAGGGAGAGAAAATATATATGTTGAGATTCGCCGACGATATAGCTATATTAGAAGAAAACGAAAAGAATTTAGAAAGGGTATTGAATGGTATGCAGGCAGTATTGACTAGGGATTTTAACATGAAAATAAATATAGGTAAAACTAAAGTGATGAGGTGTGACAAAAAGGAATGCAATAGAAAAATGAGGATCTCAATAGGAAATAATAGAATCGAAGAAGTGTCAGATTTTTGTTATTTAGGCAGTAGAATCACAAAAGATAATCGAAGCAAGGTAGATATAAAGTGTAGGATAGCACAGGGTAGGAAGGCATTCGTAGAAAAGGAACAGATTTTAAGATCAAATATTGACTTGGGTATTAGAAAAAGATTACTGAAGGTATATGTTTGGAGTGTAGCACTGTACGGGTGTGAGGCGTGGACTATAGGAAAGGAAGAGAAGCGTAGATTACAAGCATTCGAAATGTGGTGTTATAGGAGGATGATGAGGATTGGTTGGGAAGATAAAGTAACAAATGAAGCTGTACTAGAGTTAGTAGGGGAGAAGAGAAGTATCTGGAGAGTGTTACAGCGTAGGAGAGACAGATTAGTAGGGCATATTCTTAGGCATGGGGGGATTATGCAATTGATCATAGAAGGTAGAGTGGAGGGAAAGAGAGGGGTAGGTAGGCCTAGATTGGAGTATGTGAGTCAGATAGTTGAAGACGTTGAGATGAATAGCTATAGGGAGATGAAGGGATTAGCTCAGGATAGATCGGCATGGCGTGCTGTTTCCAACCAATCTTTAGGATTGCGGACTCTTTAACTAACTATGTTAAAACCAATGTCTAGTCGATTGTAAATTATGCGATTTTTTGGTTATTTGCTAAAGAAGAAATGAATTGTTAAAAGTGTGGTAAACATCAAAAGTGGAACAAATTGCACATCCAGAGGCAGAAATTATAAATCGAACTGCTTGTGATTGAAAGTTGTGTGTTGACCATACTTTTATATTCATGATGTATTTAAAATATTTCTAAATTTTTACATTATACCATGTACAGCTTTTTGCTTTTAGGGTAGAATTATTTCAGAAATGCGTAAAATATTGACATTTGAATTAAGTGTAATGATCTGTTTTTTTAACCGGTATCTTATTTTTAGGCCAGGAAGGATCGTTTAGTAGAAGATGTTCGAAGGCATTTTGGTTACACAGTCGATCCAAAAAGTGACAAATTTAAGGAAATGCTGGAGATAAAAGAAAAAGAACAGAAAAAAATTATAAAGGAAGCGAAAAGGAAGGTCAAGGAAGAAAAACTTTTAGAAAGGATTTCCGATGGATTGCGAGGAATTTCAGAAGAAAAACAAAAATCTAATGTACAATTTACAAAAGCTAACATACAAGATTGAATGTTATTATGTAGATTTGAAATATTGATATATTAAATTTTGCCACAAAAATCTAACTTGCAAATTCTGGGAAAAACGAAGATAAGCTTACAGATAATTCCCATTCATACTAGGACTTGCAGATCCGCACAAACATATATTAGAAACATATACCGTAAAAACCCACGTATAATGTACCCCCGTGCATAAGACACCCCCTACTTTTTGAAGACTTGACCACAAAAACCATTACTCGCGTAAGATACCCCCAGTGTAAGATATCATTTTTGGCAACAATATGGGATTAAAGGACGAAACGGATTGTGATGAAGATTTAATCTATGTGGATCATATGCCTGAAGAAATGGAGCCTATTGTTGTTGAAATGTATTAATCAAAATAAAGTGTGTAACATGTTTCAAACATCACATTTTACATCTTTTGCAAGTGTTTCCAGATTTTGAATTGCTTGTACCCGCGTATAAGATACCCCTAAGTTTTAACCTCGAAAATTCCAAAAAAAAAGTGGTATCTTATACGTGGGTTTTTACGGTATTACAAACATATAGTGCCAAAGCAAATCAACAACATGCTTCAACAAGCCATTATTAGACCATTACAATCCCTATGGTACCGCCTATGGGTGGTACCAAAGAAATTAGACGAGTCTGGCTAACAAAAATCACTAATAATAGTTGAAACTATCTATGACATAACTATAATAACGATTGGAAACTAAACGAAGTCACTATAGACGATAACTATCCATATTGATTAAGTAATTATATATTAAGTAAATATACAGATTTATTATTCTTTGATCATTTTTATCCTTTTCGAGCTACCAGAGGTTGCTACGATACGTGGAGTCCGTCCGAAGATAGCGGTGTTTGAGCTATTGGCGGCATTTTTGGTAGCTGTTTGTGATTGAAATGATAAGCATTCATTATAGTTCCACAGTTAACATTCTCTCAGTTTTTAAGCTGAATATTTTAGTAGAATGGCGCTAGCGTGACGTACCGGTATCGTTTCTAGGACGAATATTAACATACCTCACTGGCCATAGGTTCGAATCCAAAACGCGATGATATTTTTCAAAAATGAAAAATTCCTTCCGGACCATGCATATTGTGAGTGTCGCCAGTCAGGTGTTCCCTGAGTAAACATTGAAGTACTTTTCAAGTACCGTCTTAAAATAACGTCAACTACTCAACAACGCTAAGAGCTCAAACATTCAACAAGTTCAATCAACAATGATACAACAAGTCCATACCTACAAATATCATCAACGATTCATTTGGTCGAAAAGATGTTGTTTTTGTTTTGCCAAAAATAGTTTTTGCTATTGTACTTCAGATCCATTACCAATCAGTCATGATAATAATACATAAAATATTGATGTAAAATAAAGAGGTGTATATATTGTTATAGAGATGCATAGATGAGACAGATTTTGCTAAGTCGTAATGGCCAAAGTCCTTCGCGGCATTTAACTTGAGGCAAATAGAAATAAATATAGAGATTTATTGATTCAAAAGTTACACTCATAAGTTATTTGTCATAAATTCATGTAAGTTGTGCAGTTCTAGATTGAGGAGTAGAATTTTCACATTCCATTTGAATAGCTGATTACATAGGTTGTCAAATTGATATGGGATGTGGTTATAAAGTCTTATGACTACATTCCGATTAAAGGTGGTTTCTAGGCGAGAGAGCGGTACAGCAAGGTTTTTCGCAATTCTTAGTTTTGTTTTGTTTAGTCCGCGAAGTACGAATGTGACTCAAAACGCTTGTATTACTTAAAAAATTAAAAATTAATATTTTTTTTTATCGTGAAAAATACAGTTTTAGTCCGCGAAGTACGAATGTGTCTAAAAACGCTTGTATTCGTTGAAAGTGATGGTTTTTAGACGTTTCCAGCTCTGACATTAAATTAAATAAATTTATTTTCAGAGATAAAATATATTTTTTTTCCTGAAAAATACAGTTTTAGTCCGCGAAGTACGAAACTGTATAAATACGCTTGTATTCGTTGAAAGTGATCGTTTTTAGAAGTTTCCAGCTTTCTGACGTTAATCAATTTATTTTCACAGATAAACAATATTTTTTGTCGTGAAAAATACAGTTTTAGTCCGCGAAGTACGACTGTGTCTAAAAACGCTTGTATTCGATGAAAGTGCTCGTTTTTAGACGTTTCCAGCTCTCTGACGTTAATAAATATATTTTCAGAGATAAAAAATATTTTTGATAGTGAAAAATACAGTTTTAGTCCGCGAAGTACGAATGTGTCTATACACGATTGTATTCGTTGAAAGTGATCGTTTTAAGACATTTCCAGCTCTCTGACGTTAATAAATTTATTTTCAGAGATAAAAAATATTTTTTGTCGTGAAAAGTACAGTTTTAATCCAAGAAGTACGAAAATATCTAAAAACGCTTGTATCCGTTGAGAGTGGTGGTTTTTAGACGTTTCCAGCTGTCTGACGTTAAATTAAATAAATTTATTTTCAGAGATAAAAAATATTTTTTGTCCTGAAAAATACAGTTTTAGTCCGCGAAGTACGAAAATGTCTAAAAACGCTTTTATTAGGCGAAAGCGACCATTTTTAGACCTTTACAGCTTTCTCACCTTAATAAATTTATTTTCAGAGATAAACAATATTTTTTGTCGTAAAAAATACAGTTTTAGTCCGCTAAGTACGAATGTGTCTAAAAACGCTTGTATTCGTTGAAAGTGATCGTTTTAAGACGTTTCCAGCTCTCTGACGTTAATAAATTTATTATCAGAGATAAAAAATAGTTTTTGTCGTGAAAAGTACAGTTTTAATCCGCGAAGAACGAATGTGTCCAAAAACGCTTGTATTCGATGAAAGTGCTCGTTTTTAGACGTTTCCAGCTCTCTGATGTTAATAAATATATTTTCAGAGATAAAAAATATTTTTTATAGTGAAAAATACAGTTTTAGTCCGCGAAGTACGAATGTGTCTAAAAACGCTTGTATTCGATGAAAGTGCTCGTTTTTAGACGTTTCCAGCTCTCTGACGTTAATAAATATATTTTCAGAGATAAAAAATATTTTTTATAGTGAAAAATACAGTTTTAGTCAGCGAAGTACGAATGTGTCTAAGAACGATTGTATTCGTTGAAAGTGATCGTTTTAAGACGTTTCCAGCTTTCTGACGTTAAGAAATTTATTTTCAGACATAAAAAATATTTGTTGTTGTGAAAAGTACAGTTTTAATCCACGAAGTACGAAAATATCTAAAAACGCTTGTATTCGTTGTGAGTGGTGGTTTTTAGATGTTTCCAGCTGTCTGACGTTAAATTAAATAAATTTATTTTCAGAGATACAAAATATTTTGTGTCGTGAAAAATACATTTTTAATCCTCGACGCACGAAAATATCTAAAAACTCTTGATTTCTTTAAAAGTGATCGTTTTTAGACGTTTCCAACTCTCTGACGTTAATAAATTTATTTTCACAGATAAACAATATTTTTTGTCGTGAAAAATGCAGTTTTAGTCCGCAAAGTTTCAAAAATGTCTAAAAACGCTTGTATTCGTTGAAAGTGATCGTTTTTAGACTTTTCCAGCTCTCTGATGTTAATAAATATATTTTCAGAGATAAAAAATATTTTTTTTCGTGAAAAATACAGTTTTAGTCCGCAAAGTACAAAAATGTCTAAAAACGCTTGTATTCGTTGAAAGTGATCGTATTGAGACTTTTCCAGCTCTCTGACGGCAATAAATTTATTTTCAGAGATAACAAATATTTTTTTCTCGTGAAAAATACAGTTTTAGTCTGCGAAGTACGAATGTGTCTAAAAACGCTTGTATTCGTTGAAAGTGCTCGTTTTTAGACGTTTCCAGCTCTGACATTAAATTAAATAAATTAATTTTCAGAGATACTAAATATTTTTTGTTGTGAAAAATACAGTTTTAATCCCCGAAGTACGAAAATGTCTAAAAACGCTGGTATTCGTTGAAAGTGATCGCTTTTAGACTTTTCCAGCTTTCTGACGTTAATAAATTGATTTTCAGGGATAAAAAATATTTTTTGTCCTGAAAGTACGAAAATGTCTAAAAACGCTTTTATTAGGCGAAAGCGACCATTTTTAGACCTTTACAGCTTTCTCACCTTAATAAATTTATTTTCAGAGCTAAAAAAATTTTTTTGTCGTGAAAAATACAGTTTTAGTCCGCGAAGTACGAATGTGTCTAAAAACGCTTGTATTCGATGAAAGTGCTCGTTTTTAGACGTTTCCAGCTCTCTGACGTTAATAAATATATTTTCAGAGATAAAAAATATTTTTTATAGTGAAAAATACAGTTTTAGTCAGCGAAGTACGAATATGTCTAAGAACGATTGTATTCGTTGAAAGTGATCGTTTTAAGACGTTTCCAGCTCTCTGACGTTAAGAAATTTATTTTCAGACATAAAAAATATTTTTTGTTGTGAAAAGTACAGTTTTAATCCACGAAGTACGAAAATATCTAAACACGCTTGTATTCGTTGTGAGTGGTGGTTTTTAGATGTTTCCAGCTGTCTGACGTTAAATTAAATAAATTTATTTTCAGAGATACAAAATATTTTGTGTCGTAAAAAATACATTTTTAATCCTCGACGCACGAAAATCTCTAAAAACTCTTGATTTCTTTAAAAGTGATCGTTTTTAGACGTTTCCAACTCTCTGACGTTAATAAATTTATTTTCACAGATAAACAATATTTTTTGTCGTGAAAAATGCAGTTTTAGTCCGCAAAGTACAAAAATGTCTAAAAACGCTTGTATTCGTTGAAAGTGATCGTTTTGAGACTTTTCCAGCTCTCTGACGGCAATAAATTTATTTTCAGAGATAACAAATATTTTTTTCTCGTGAAAAATACAGTTTTGGTCTGCGAAGTACAAATGTGTCTAAAAACGCTTGTATTCGTTGAAAGTGCTCGTTTTTAGACGTTTCCAGCTCTGACATTAAATTAAATAAATTAATTTTCAGAGATAAAAAATATTTTTTGTCGTGAAAAATACAGTTTTAGTCCGCACAGTACAAAAATTTCTAAAAAACCTTGTATTCGTTGAAAGTGATCGTTTTCAGACGTTTCCAGCTCTCTCACGTTAATAAATTTATTTTCAGAGATAAAAAATATTTTTGTCGTGAAAAATACAGTTTTAGTCCGCGAAGTACAAAAATGTCTAAAAAAGCTTGTATTCGTTGAAAGTGGTCGTTTTTAGACGTTTCCAGCTCTCTGATGTTAAATTAAATATATTTATTTTCAGAGATAAAAAATATTTGTTGTTGTGAAAAATACAGTTTTAATCCGCAAAGCACGAAAGTGTCTAAAAACGCTTGTATTCGTTGAAAGTGATCGTTTTTAAATGTTTCCAGCTTTCTGACGTTAATAAATTAATTTTCACAGATAAAAAATAATTTTTTGTCGTGAAAAATACATTTTTAATCCTCGACGCACGAAAATATCTAAAAGCTCTTGATTTCTTTAAAAGTGATCGTTTTTAGACTTTTCCAGCTTTCTGACGTTAATAAATTGATTTTTAGAGATAAAAAATATTTTTTGTCGTGAAAAATACAGTTTTAGTCCGCGAAGTACGACTGTGTCTAAAAACGCTTGTATTCGATGAAAGTGCTCGTTTTTAGACGTTTCCAGCTCTCTGACGTTAATAAATATATTTTCAGAGATAAAAAATATTTTTGATAGTGAAAAATACAGTTTTAGTCCGCGAAGCACGAAAATGTCTAAAAACGCTTGTATTCGTTCAGAGTGGTGGTTTTTAGACGTTTCCAGCTCTCTGACGTTAAATTAAGTAAATTTATTTTCAGAGATAAAAAATATTTTTTGACGTGAAAAATACAGTTTTAGTCCGCGAAGAACGAATGTGTCTAAAAACGCTTGTATTCGTTGAAATTGACCTTTTTTAGACGTTTCCAGCTCTCTGACGTTAATAAATTTATTTTCAGAGATAAAAAATATTTGTTGTGAAAAGTACAGTTTTAATCCGCGAAGTACGAATGTGTCTAAAAACGCTTGTATTCGATGAAAGTGCTCGTTTTTAGACGTTTCCAGCTCTCTGACGTTAATTAATATATTTTCAGAGATAAAAAATATTTTTGATAGTGAAAAATACAGTTTTAGTCCGCGAAGTACGAATGTGTCTATACACGATTGTATTCGTTGAAAGTGATCGTTTTAAGACATTTCCAGCTCTCTGACGTTAATAAATTTATTTTCAGAGATAAAAAATATTTTTTGTCGTGAAAAGTACAGTTTTAATCCAAGAAGTACGAAAATATCTAAAAACGCTTGTATCCGTTGAGAGTGGTGGTTTTTAGACGTTTCCAGCTGTCTGACGTTAAATTAAATAAATTTATTTTCAGAGATAAAAAATATTTTTTGTCCTGAAAAATACAGTTTTAGTCCGCGAAGTACGAAAATGTCTAAAAACGCTTTTATTAGGCGAAAGCGACCATTTTTAGACCTTTACAGCTTTCTCACCTTAATAAATTTATTTTCAGAGATAAACAATATTTTTTGTCGTAAAAAATACAGTTTTAGTCCGCTAAGTACGAATGTGTCTAAAAACGCTTGTATTCGTTGAAAGTGATCGTTTTAAGACGTTTCCAGCTCTCTGACGTTAATAAATTTATTATCAGAGATAAAAAATAGTTTTTGTCGTGAAAAGTACAGTTTTAATCCGCGAAGAACGAATGTGTCCAAAAACGCTTGTATTCGATGAAAGTGCTCGTTTTTAGACGTTTCCAGCTCTCTGATGTTAATAAATATATTTTCAGAGATAAAAAATATTTTTTATAGTGAAAAATACAGTTTTAGTCCGCGAAGTACGAATGTGTCTAAAAACGCTTGTATTCGATGAAAGTGCTCGTTTTTAGACGTTTCCAGCTCTCTGACGTTAATAAATATATTTTCAGAGATAAAAAATATTTTTTATAGTGAAAAATACAGTTTTAGTCAGCGAAGTACGAATGTGTCTAAGAACGATTGTATTCGTTGAAAGTGATCGTTTTAAGACGTTTCCAGCTTTCTGACGTTAAGAAATTTATTTTCAGACATAAAAAATATTTGTTGTTGTGAAAAGTACAGTTTTAATCCACGAAGTACGAAAATATCTAAAAACGCTTGTATTCGTTGTGAGTGGTGGTTTTTAGATGTTTCCAGCTGTCTGACGTTAAATTAAATAAATTTATTTTCAGAGATACAAAATATTTTGTGTCGTGAAAAATACATTTTTAATCCTCGACGCACGAAAATATCTAAAAACTCTTGATTTCTTTAAAAGTGATCGTTTTTAGACGTTTCCAACTCTCTGACGTTAATAAATTTATTTTCACAGATAAACAATATTTTTTGTCGTGAAAAATGCAGTTTTAGTCCGCAAAGTTTCAAAAATGTCTAAAAACGCTTGTATTCGTTGAAAGTGATCGTTTTTAGACTTTTCCAGCTCTCTGATGTTAATAAATATATTTTCAGAGATAAAAAATATTTTTTTTCGTGAAAAATACAGTTTTAGTCCGCAAAGTACAAAAATGTCTAAAAACGCTTGTATTCGTTGAAAGTGATCGTATTGAGACTTTTCCAGCTCTCTGACGGCAATAAATTTATTTTCAGAGATAACAAATATTTTTTTCTCGTGAAAAATACAGTTTTAGTCTGCGAAGTACGAATGTGTCTAAAAACGCTTGTATTCGTTGAAAGTGCTCGTTTTTAGACGTTTCCAGCTCTGACATTAAATTAAATAAATTAATTTTCAGAGATACTAAATATTTTTTGTTGTGAAAAATACAGTTTTAATCCCCGAAGTACGAAAATGTCTAAAAACGCTGGTATTCGTTGAAAGTGATCGCTTTTAGACTTTTCCAGCTTTCTGACGTTAATAAATTGATTTTCAGGGATAAAAAATATTTTTTGTCCTGAAAGTACGAAAATGTCTAAAAACGCTTTTATTAGGCGAAAGCGACCATTTTTAGACCTTTACAGCTTTCTCACCTTAATAAATTTATTTTCAGAGCTAAAAAAATTTTTTTGTCGTGAAAAATACAGTTTTAGTCCGCGAAGTACGAATGTGTCTAAAAACGCTTGTATTCGATGAAAGTGCTCGTTTTTAGACGTTTCCAGCTCTCTGACGTTAATAAATATATTTTCAGAGATAAAAAATATTTTTTATAGTGAAAAATACAGTTTTAGTCAGCGAAGTACGAATATGTCTAAGAACGATTGTATTCGTTGAAAGTGATCGTTTTAAGACGTTTCCAGCTCTCTGACGTTAAGAAATTTATTTTCAGACATAAAAAATATTTTTTGTTGTGAAAAGTACAGTTTTAATCCACGAAGTACGAAAATATCTAAACACGCTTGTATTCGTTGTGAGTGGTGGTTTTTAGATGTTTCCAGCTGTCTGACGTTAAATTAAATAAATTTATTTTCAGAGATACAAAATATTTTGTGTCGTAAAAAATACATTTTTAATCCTCGACGCACGAAAATCTCTAAAAACTCTTGATTTCTTTAAAAGTGATCGTTTTTAGACGTTTCCAACTCTCTGACGTTAATAAATTTATTTTCACAGATAAACAATATTTTTTGTCGTGAAAAATGCAGTTTTAGTCCGCAAAGTACAAAAATGTCTAAAAACGCTTGTATTCGTTGAAAGTGATCGTTTTGAGACTTTTCCAGCTCTCTGACGGCAATAAATTTATTTTCAGAGATAACAAATATTTTTTTCTCGTGAAAAATACAGTTTTGGTCTGCGAAGTACAAATGTGTCTAAAAACGCTTGTATTCGTTGAAAGTGCTCGTTTTTAGACGTTTCCAGCTCTGACATTAAATTAAATAAATTAATTTTCAGAGATAAAAAATATTTTTTGTCGTGAAAAATACAGTTTTAGTCCGCACAGTACAAAAATTTCTAAAAAACCTTGTATTCGTTGAAAGTGATCGTTTTCAGACGTTTCCAGCTCTCTCACGTTAATAAATTTATTTTCAGAGATAAAAAATATTTTTGTCGTGAAAAATACAGTTTTAGTCCGCGAAGTACAAAAATGTCTAAAAAAGCTTGTATTCGTTGAAAGTGGTCGTTTTTAGACGTTTCCAGCTCTCTGATGTTAAATTAAATATATTTATTTTCAGAGATAAAAAATATTTGTTGTTGTGAAAAATACAGTTTTAATCCGCAAAGCACGAAAGTGTCTAAAAACGCTTGTATTCGTTGAAAGTGATCGTTTTTAAATGTTTCCAGCTTTCTGACGTTAATAAATTAATTTTCACAGATAAAAAATAATTTTTTGTCGTGAAAAATACATTTTTAATCCTCGACGCACGAAAATATCTAAAAGCTCTTGATTTCTTTAAAAGTGATCGTTTTTAGACTTTTCCAGCTTTCTGACGTTAATAAATTGATTTTTAGAGATAAAAAATATTTTTTGTCGTGAAAAATACAGTTTTAGTCCGCGAAGTACGACTGTGTCTAAAAACGCTTGTATTCGATGAAAGTGCTCGTTTTTAGACGTTTCCAGCTCTCTGACGTTAATAAATATATTTTCAGAGATAAAAAATATTTTTGATAGTGAAAAATACAGTTTTAGTCCGCGAAGCACGAAAATGTCTAAAAACGCTTGTATTCGTTCAGAGTGGTGGTTTTTAGACGTTTCCAGCTCTCTGACGTTAAATTAAGTAAATTTATTTTCAGAGATAAAAAATATTTTTTTACGTGAAAAATACAGTTTTAGTCCGCGAAGAACGAATGTGTCTAAAAACGCTTGTATTCGTTGAAATTGACCTTTTTTAGACGTTTCCAGCTCTCTGACGTTAATAAATTTATTTTCAGAGATAAAAAATATTTGTTGTGAAAAGTACAGTTTTAATCCGCGAAGTACGAATGTGTCTAAAAACGCTTGTATTCGATGAAAGTGCTCGTTTTTAGACGTTTCCAGCTCTCTGACGTTAATTAATATATTTTCAGAGATAAAAAATATTTTTGATAGTGAAAAATACAGTTTTAGTCCGCGAAGTACGAATGTGTCTATACACGATTGTATTCGTTGAAAGTGATCGTTTTAAGACATTTCCAGCTCTCTGACGTTAATAAATTTATTTTCAGAGATAAAAAATATTTTTTGTCGTGAAAAGTACAGTTTTAATCCAAGAAGTACGAAAATATCTAAAAACGCTTGTATCCGTTGAGAGTGGTGGTTTTTAGACGTTTCCAGCTGTCTGACGTTAAATTAAATAAATTTATTTTCAGAGATAAAAAATATTTTTTGTCCTGAAAAATACAGTTTTAGTCCGCGAAGTACGAAAATGTCTAAAAACGCTTTTATTAGGCGAAAGCGACCATTTTTAGACCTTTACAGCTTTCTCACCTTAATAAATTTATTTTCAGAGATAAACAATATTTTTTGTCGTAAAAAATACAGTTTTAGTCCGCTAAGTACGAATGTGTCTAAAAACGCTTGTATTCGTTGAAAGTGATCGTTTAAAGACGTTTCCAGCTCTCTGACGTTAATAAATTTATTATCAGAGATAAAAAATAGTTTTTGTCGTGAAAAGTACAGTTTTAATCCGCGAAGAACGAATGTGTCCAAAAACGCTTGTATTCGTTGAAAGTGATCGTTTTAAGACGTTTCCAGCTCTCTGACGTTAATAAATTTATTATCAGAGATAAAAAATAGTTTTTGTCGTGAAAAGTACAGTTTTAATCCGCGAAGAACGAATGTGTCCAAAAACGCTTGTATTCGATGAAAGTGCTCGTTTTTAGACGTTTCCAGCTCTCTGATGTTAATAAATATATTTTCAGAGATAAAAAATATTTTTTATAGTGAAAAATACAGTTTTAGTCCGCGAAGTACGAATGTGTCTAAAAACGCTTGTATTCGATGAAAGTGCTCGTTTTTAGACGTTTCCAGCTCTCTGACGTTAATAAATATATTTTCAGAGATAAAAAATATTTTTTATAGTGAAAAATACAGTTTTAGTCAGCGAAGTACGAATGTGTCTAAGAACGATTGTATTCGTTGAAAGTGATCGTTTTAAGACGTTTCCAGCTTTCTGACGTTAAGAAATTTATTTTCAGACATAAAAAATATTTGTTGTTGTGAAAAGTACAGTTTTAATCCACGAAGTACGAAAATATCTAAAAACGCTTGTATTCGTTGTGAGTGGTGGTTTTTAGATGTTTCCAGCTGTCTGACGTTAAATTAAATAAATTTATTTTCAGAGATACAAAATATTTTGTGTCGTGAAAAATACATTTTTAATCCTCGACGCACGAAAATATCTAAAAACTCTTGATTTCTTTAAAAGTGATCGTTTTTAGACGTTTCCAACTCTCTGACGTTAATAAATTTATTTTCACAGATAAACAATATTTTTTGTCGTGAAAAATGCAGTTTTAGTCCGCAAAGTTTCAAAAATGTCTAAAAACGCTTGTATTCGTTGAAAGTGATCGTTTTTAGACTTTTCCAGCTCTCTGATGTTAATAAATATATTTTCAGAGATAAAAAATATTTTTTTTCGTGAAAAATACAGTTTTAGTCCGCAAAGTACAAAAATGTCTAAAAACGCTTGTATTCGTTGAAAGTGATCGTATTGAGACTTTTCCAGCTCTCTGACGGCAATAAATTTATTTTCAGAGATAACAAATATTTTTTTCTCGTGAAAAATACAGTTTTAGTCTGCGAAGTACGAATGTGTCTAAAAACGCTTGTATTCGTTGAAAGTGCTCGTTTTTAGACGTTTCCAGCTCTGACATTAAATTAAATAAATTAATTTTCAGAGATACTAAATATTTTTTGTTGTGAAAAATACAGTTTTAATCCCCGAAGTACGAAAATGTCTAAAAACGCTGGTATTCGTTGAAAGTGATCGCTTTTAGACTTTTCCAGCTTTCTGACGTTAATAAATTGATTTTCAGGGATAAAAAATATTTTTTGTCCTGAAAGTACGAAAATGTTTAAAAACGCTTTTATTAGGCGAAAGCGACCATTTTTAGACCTTTACAGCTTTCTCACCTTAATAAATTTATTTTCAGAGCTAAAAAAATTTTTTTGTCGTGAAAAATACAGTTTTAGTCCGCGAAGTACGTATGTGTCTAAAAACGCTTGTATTCGATGAAAGTGCTCGTTTTTAGACGTTTCCAGCTCTCTGACGTTAATAAATATATTTTCAGAGATAAAAAATATTTTTTATAGTGAAAAATACAGTTTTAGTCAGCGAAGTACGAATATGTCTAAGAACGATTGTATTCGTTGAAAGTGATCGTTTTAAGACGTTTCCAGCTCTCTGACGTTAAGAAATTTATTTTCAGACATAAAAAATATTTTTTGTTGTGAAAAGTACAGTTTTAATCCACGAAGTACGAAAATATCTAAACACGCTTGTATTCGTTGTGAGTGGTGGTTTTTAGATGTTTCCAGCTGTCTGACGTTAAATTAAATAAATTTATTTTCAGAGATACAAAATATTTTGTGTCGTAAAAAATACATTTTTAATCCTCGACGCACGAAAATCTCTAAAAACTCTTGATTTCTTTAAAAGTGATCGTTTTTAGACGTTTCCAACTCTCTGACGTTAATAAATTTATTTTCACAGATAAACAATATTTTTTGTCGTGAAAAATGCAGTTTTAGTCCGCAAAGTACAAAAATGTCTAAAAACGCTTGTATTCGTTGAAAGTGATCGTTTTGAGACTTTTCCAGCTCTCTGACGGCAATAAATTTATTTTCAGAGATAACAAATATTTTTTTCTCGTGAAAAATACAGTTTTGGTCTGCGAAGTACAAATGTGTCTAAAAACGCTTGTATTCGTTGAAAGTGCTCGTTTTTAGACGTTTCCAGCTCTGACATTAAATTAAATAAATTAATTTTCAGAGATAAAAAATATTTTTTGTCGTGAAAAATACAGTTTTAGTCCGCACAGTACAAAAATTTCTAAAAAACCTTGTATTCGTTGAAAGTGATCGTTTTCAGACGTTTCCAGCTCTCTCACGTTAATAAATTTATTTTCAGAGATAAAAAATATTTTTGTCGTGAAAAATACAGTTTTAGTCCGCGAAGTACAAAAATGTCTAAAAAAGCTTGTATTCGTTGAAAGTGGTCGTTTTTAGACGTTTCCAGCTCTCTGATGTTAAATTAAATATATTTATTTTCAGAGATAAAAAATATTTGTTGTTGTGAAAAATACAGTTTTAATCCGCAAAGCACGAAAGTGTCTAAAAACGCTTGTATTCGTTGAAAGTGATCGTTTTTAAATGTTTCCAGCTTTCTGACGTTAATAAATTAATTTTCACAGATAAAAAATAATTTTTTGTCGTGAAAAATACATTTTTAATCCTCGACGCACGAAAATATCTAAAAGCTCTTGATTTCTTTAAAAGTGATCGTTTTTAGACTTTTCCAGCTTTCTGACGTTAATAAATTGATTTTTAGAGATAAAAAATATTTTTTGTCGTGAAAAATACAGTTTTAGTCCGCGAAGCACGAAAATGTCTAAAAACGCTTGTATTCGTTCAGAGTGGTGGTTTTTAGACGTTTCCAGCTCTCTGACGTTAAATTAAGTAAATTTATTTTCAGAGATAAAAAATATTTTTTGACGTGAAAAATACAGTTTTAGTCCGCGAAGAACGAATGTGTCTAAAAACGCTTGTATTCGTTGAAATTGACCTTTTTTAGACGTTTCCAGCTCTCTGACGTTAATAAATTTATTTTCAGAGATAAAAAATATTTGTTGTGAAAAGTACAGTTTTAATCCGCGAAGTACGAATGTGTCTAAAAACGCTTGTATTCGATGAAAGTGCTCGTTTTTAGACGTTTCCAGCTCTCTGACGTTAATTAATATATTTTCAGAGATAAAAAATATTTTGTGTCGTGAAAAATACAGTTTTAGTCCGCGAAATACGAATGTGTCTAAAAACCCTTGTATTCGTTGAAAGTGCTCGTTTTTAGACGTTTCCAGCTCTCTGACGTTAATAAATTTATTTTCAGAGATAAAAAATATTTTTGTCGTGAAAAATACAGTTTTAGTCCGCGAAGTACAAAAATGTCTAAAAAAGCTTGTATTCGTTGAAAGTGGTCGTTTTTAGACGTTTCCAGCTCTCTGATGTTAAATTAAATAAATTTATTTTCAGAGATAAAAAATATTTGTTGTTGTGAAAAATACAGTTTTAATCCGCAAAGCACGAAAATGTCTAAAAACGCTTGTATTCGTTGAAAGTGATCGTTTTTAAATGTTTCCAGCTTTCCGACGTTAATAAATTTATTTTCACAGATAAAAAATAATTTATTGTCGTGAAAAATAAATTTTTAATCCTCGACGCACGAAAATATCTAAAAACTCATGATTTCTTTAAAAGTGATCGTTTTTAGACTTTTCCAGCTTTCTGACGTTAATAAATTGATTTTTAGAGATAAAAAATATTTTTTGTCGTGAAAAATACAGTTTTAGTCCGCGAAGTACGAATGTGTCTAAAAACGCTTGTATTCGTTGAAATTGACCTTTTTTAGACGTTTCCAGCTCTCTGACGTTAATAAATTTATTTTCAGAGATAAAAAATATTTGTTGTTGTGAAAAGTACAGTTTTAATCCGCGAAGTACGAATGTGTCTAAAAACGATTGTATTCGATGAAAGTGCTCGTTTTTAGACGTTTCCAGCTCTCTGACGTTAATAAATATATTTTGAGAGATAAAAAATATTTTGTGTCGTGAAAAATACAGTTTTAGTCCGCGAAGTACAAAAATGTCTAAAAAAGCTTGTATTCGTTGAAAGTGGTCGTTTTTAGACGTTTCCAGCTCTCTGATGTTAAATTAAATAAATTTATTTTCAGAGATAAAAAATATTTTTTGTCGTGAAAAGTACAGTTTTAATCCAAGAAGTACGAAAATATCTAAAAACGCTTGTATCCGTTGAGAGTGGTGGTTTTTAGACGTTTCCAGCTGTCTGACGTTAAATTAAATAAATTTATTTTCAGAGATAAAAAATATTTTTTGTCCTGAAAAATACAGTTTTAGTCCGCGAAGTACGAAAATGTCTAAAAACGCTTTTATTAGGCGAAAGCGACCATTTTTAGACCTTTACAGCTTTCTCACCTTAATAAATTTATTTTCAGAGATAAACAATATTTTTTGTCGTAAAAAATACAGTTTTAGTCCGCTAAGTACGAATGTGTCTAAAAACGCTTGTATTCGTTGAAAGTGATCGTTTTAAGACGTTTCCAGCTCTCTGACGTTAATAAATTTATTATCAGAGATAAAAAATAGTTTTTGTCGTGAAAAGTACAGTTTTAATCCGCGAAGAACGAATGTGTCCAAAAACGCTTGTATTCGATGAAAGTGCTCGTTTTTAGACGTTTCCAGCTCTCTGATGTTAATAAATATATTTTCAGAGATAAAAAATATTTTTTATAGTGAAAAATACAGTTTTAGTCCGCGAAGTACGAATGTGTCTAAAAAC
This sequence comes from Leptodirus hochenwartii, assembly GCA_947310635.1. Lineage (NCBI taxonomy): Eukaryota > Metazoa > Arthropoda > Insecta > Coleoptera > Leiodidae > Leptodirus > Leptodirus hochenwartii. The sequence goes on along the minus strand of OX371177.1, from coordinate 30,349,016 downwards.
GCTTGTATTCGATGAAAGTGCTCGTTTTTAGACGTTTCCAGCTCTCTGACGTTAATAAATATATTTTCAGAGATAAAAAATATTTTTTATAGTGAAAAATACAGTTTTAGTCAGCGAAGTACGAATGTGTCTAAGAACGATTGTATTCGTTGAAAGTGATCGTTTTAAGACGTTTCCAGCTTTCTGACGTTAAGAAATTTATTTTCAGACATAAAAAATATTTGTTGTTGTGAAAAGTACAGTTTTAATCCACGAAGTACGAAAATATCTAAAAACGCTTGTATTCGTTGTGAGTGGTGGTTTTTAGATGTTTCCAGCTGTCTGACGTTAAATTAAATAAATTTATTTTCAGAGATACAAAATATTTTGTGTCGTGAAAAATACATTTTTAATCCTCGACGCACGAAAATATCTAAAAACTCTTGATTTCTTTAAAAGTGATCGTTTTTAGACGTTTCCAACTCTCTGACGTTAATAAATTTATTTTCACAGATAAACAATATTTTTTGTCGTGAAAAATGCAGTTTTAGTCCGCAAAGTTTCAAAAATGTCTAAAAACGCTTGTATTCGTTGAAAGTGATCGTTTTTAGACTTTTCCAGCTCTCTGATGTTAATAAATATATTTTCAGAGATAAAAAATATTTTTTTTCGTGAAAAATACAGTTTTAGTCCGCAAAGTACAAAAATGTCTAAAAACGCTTGTATTCGTTGAAAGTGATCGTATTGAGACTTTTCCAGCTCTCTGACGGCAATAAATTTATTTTCAGAGATAACAAATATTTTTTTCTCGTGAAAAATACAGTTTTAGTCTGCGAAGTACGAATGTGTCTAAAAACGCTTGTATTCGTTGAAAGTGCTCGTTTTTAGACGTTTCCAGCTCTGACATTAAATTAAATAAATTAATTTTCAGAGATACTAAATATTTTTTGTTGTGAAAAATACAGTTTTAATCCCCGAAGTACGAAAATGTCTAAAAACGCTGGTATTCGTTGAAAGTGATCGCTTTTAGACTTTTCCAGCTTTCTGACGTTAATAAATTGATTTTCAGGGATAAAAAATATTTTTTGTCCTGAAAGTACGAAAATGTCTAAAAACGCTTTTATTAGGCGAAAGCGACCATTTTTAGACCTTTACAGCTTTCTCACCTTAATAAATTTATTTTCAGAGCTAAAAAAATTTTTTTGTCGTGAAAAATACAGTTTTAGTCCGCGAAGTACGAATGTGTCTAAAAACGCTTGTATTCGATGAAAGTGCTCGTTTTTAGACGTTTCCAGCTCTCTGACGTTAATAAATATATTTTCAGAGATAAAAAATATTTTTTATAGTGAAAAATACAGTTTTAGTCAGCGAAGTACGAATATGTCTAAGAACGATTGTATTCGTTGAAAGTGATCGTTTTAAGACGTTTCCAGCTCTCTGACGTTAAGAAATTTATTTTCAGACATAAAAAATCTTTTTTGTTGTGAAAAGTACAGTTTTAATCCACGAAGTACGAAAATATCTAAAAACGCTTGTATTCGTTGTGAGTGGTGGTTTTTAGATGTTTCCAGCTGTCTGACGTTAAATTAAATAAATTTATTTTCAGAGATACAAAATATTTTGTGTCGTAAAAAATACATTTTTAATCCTCGACACACGAAAATCTCTAAAAACTCTTGATTTCTTTAAAAGTGATCGTTTTTAGACGTTTCCAACTCTCTGACGTTAATAAATTTATTTTCACAGATAAACAATATTTTTTGTCGTGAAAAATGCAGTTTTAGTCCGCAAAGTACAAAAATGTCTAAAAACGCTTGTATTCGTTGAAAGTGATCGTTTTGAGACTTTTCCAGCTCTCTGACGGCAATAAATTTATTTTCAGAGATAACAAATATTTTTTTCTCGTGAAAAATACAGTTTTGGTCTGCGAAGTACAAATGTGTCTAAAAACGCTTGTATTCGTTGAAAGTGCTCGTTTTTAGACGTTTCCAGCTCTGACATTAAATTAAATAAATTAATTTTCAGAGATAAAAAATATTTTTTGTCGTGAAAAATACAGTTTTAGTCCGCACAGTACAAAAATTTCTAAAAAACCTTGTATTCGTTGAAAGTGATCGTTTTCAGACGTTTCCAGCTCTCTCACGTTAATAAATTTATTTTCAGAGATAAAAAATATTTTTGTCGTGAAAAATACAGTTTTAGTCCGCGAAGTACAAAAATGTCTAAAAAAGCTTGTATTCGTTGAAAGTGGTCGTTTTTAGACGTTTCCAGCTCTCTGATGTTAAATTAAATAAATTTATTTTCAGAGATAAAAAATATTTGTTGTTGTGAAAAATACAGTTTTAATCCGCAAAGCACGAAAGTGTCTAAAAACGCTTGTATTCGTTGAAAGTGATCGTTTTTAAATGTTTCCAGCTTTCTGACGTTAATAAATTTATTTTCACAGATAAAAAATAATTTTTTGTCGTGAAAAATACAATTTTAATCCTCGACGCACGAAAATATCTAAAAGCTCTTGATTTCTTTAAAAGTGATCGTTTTTAGACTTTTCCAGCTTTCTGACGTTAATAAATTGATTTTCAGGGATAAAAAATATTTTTTGTCCTGAAAGTACGAAAATGTCTAAAAACGCTTTTATTAGGCGAAAGCGACCATTTTTAGACCTTTACAGCTTTCTCACCTTAATAAATTTATTTTCAGAGCTAAAAATTTTTTTTTGTCGTGAAAAATACAGTTTTAGTCCGCGAAGTACGAATGTGTCTAAAAACGCTTGTATTAGTTGAAAGTGCTCATTTTTAGACGTTTCCAGCTCTCTGACGTTAATAAATATATTTTCAGAGATAAAAAATAATTTTGATAGTGAAAAATACAGTTTTAGTCCGCGAAGCACGAAAATGTCTAAAAACGCTTGTATTCGTTCAGAGTGGTGGTTTTTAGACGTTTCCAGCTCTCTGACGTTAAATTAAGTAAATTTATTATCAGAGATATAAAATATTTGTTGTTGTGAAAAGTACAGTTTTAATCCGCGAAGTACGAATGTGTCTAAAAACGCTTGTATTCGATGAAAGTGCTCGTTTTTAGACGTTTCCAGCTCTCTGACGTTAATAAATATATTTTCAGAGATAAAAAATATTTTGTGTCGTGAAAAATACGGTTTTAGTCCGCGAAATACGAATGTGTCTAAAAACCCTTGTATTCGTTGAAAGTGCTCGTTTTTAGACGTTTCCAGCTCTCTGACGTTAATAAATTTATTTTCAGAGATAAAAAATATTTTTGTCGTGAAAAATACAGTTTTAGTCCGCGAACTACAAAAATGTCTAAAAAAGCTTGTATTCGTTGAAAGTGGTCGTTTTTAGACGTTTCCAGCTCTCTGATGTTAAATTAAGTAAATTTATTATCAGAGATATAAAATATTTGTTGTTGTGAAAAGTACAGTTTTAATCCGCGAAGTACGAATGTGTCTAAAAACGCTTGTATTCGATGAAAGTGCTCGTTTTTAGACGTTTCCAGCTCTCTGACGTTAATAAATATATTTTCAGAGATAAAAAATATTTTGTGTCGTGAAAAATACGGTTTTAGTCCGCGAAATACGAATGTGTCTAAAAACCCTTGTATTCGTTGAAAGTGATCGTTTTTAAATGTTTCCAGCTTTCCGACGTTAATAAATTTATTTTCACAGATAAAAAATAATTTTTTGTCGTGAAAAATACATTTTTAATCCTCGACGCACGAAAATATCTAAAAACTCATGATTTCTTTAAAAGTGATCGTTTTTAGACTTTTCCAGCTTTCTGACGTTAATAAATTGATTTTTAGAGATAAAAAATATTTTTTGTCGTGAAAAATACAGTTTTAGTCCGCGAAGTACGAATGTGTCTAAAAACGCTTGTATTCGTTGAAATTGACCTTTTTTAGACGTTTCCAGCTCTCTGACGTTAATAAATTTATTTTCAGAGATAAAAAATATTTGTTGTTGTGAAAAGTACAGTTTTAATCCGCGAAGTACGAATGTGTCTAAAAACGATTGTATTCGATGAAAGTGCTCGTTTTTAGACGTTTCCAGCTCTCTGACGTTAATAAATATATTTTGAGAGATAAAAAATATTTTGTGTCGTGAAAAATACAGTTTTAGTCCGCGAAATACGAATGTGTCTAAAAACCCTTGTATTCGTTGAAAGTGCTCGTTTTTAGACGTTTCCAGCTCTCTGACGTTAATAAATATATTTTCTGAGATAAAAAATATTTTTGATAGTGAAAAATACAGTTTTAGTCCGCGAAGTACGAATGTGTCTAAACACGATTGTATTCGTTGAAAGTGATCGTTTTAAGACATTTCCAGCTCTCTGACGTTAATAAATTTATTTTCCGAGATAAAAAATATTTTTTGTTGTGAAAAATACAGGTCTAGTCCGCACAGTACAAAAATTTCTAAAAAACCTTGTATTCGTTGAAAGTGATCGTTTTCAGACGTTTCCAGCTCTCTCACGTTATTAAATTTATTTTCAGAGATACTAAATATTTTTTGTTGTGAAAAATACAGTTTTAATCCCCGAAGTACGAAAATGTCTAAAAACGCTGGTATTCGTTGAAAGTGATCGCTTTTAGACTTTTCCAGCTTTCTGACGTTAATAAATTGATAAGGGATAAAAAATATTTTTTGTCCTGAAAGTACGAAAATGTCTAAAAACGCTTTTATTAGGCGAAAGCGACCATTTTTAGACCTTTACAGCTTTCTCACCTTAATAAATTTATTTTCAGAGCTAAAAAATTTTTTTTGTCGTGAAAAATACAGTTTTAGTCCGCGAAGTACGAATGTGTCTAAAAACGCTTGTATTAGTTGAAAGTGCTCATTTTTAGACGTTTCCAGCTCTCTGACGTTAATAAATATATTTTCAGAGATAAAAAATATTTTTTATCGTGAAAAGTACAGTTTTAATCCACGAGCACGAAAATGTCTAAAAACGCTTGTATTCGTTGAAAGTGGTCGTTTTTAGACGTTTCCAGCTCTCTGATGTTAAATTTAATTAATTAATTTTCAGAGATAAATATATTTTTTGTCGTGAAAAATACAGTTTTAGTCTGCGAAGTACAAAAATGTCTAAAACAGCTTGTATTCGTCGAAAGTCATCGTTTTTAGATGTTTCCAGCTTTCTGACGTTAATAAATTTATTTTCAGAGATAAAAATTTTTTTTTGTCGTGAAAAATACAGTTTTAGTCCGCGAAGCACGAAAATGTCTAAAAACGCTTGTATTCGTTCAGAGTGGTGGTTTTTAGACGTTTCCAGCTCTCTGACGTTAAATTAAGTAAATTTATTTTCAGAGATAAAAAATATTTTTTGACGTGAAAAATACAGTTTTAGTCCGCGAAGAACGAATGTGTCTAAAAACGCTTGTATTCGTTGAAATTGACCTTTTTTAGACGTTTCCAGCTCTCTGACGTTAATAAATTTATTTTCAGAGATAAAGAATATTTGTTGTTGTGAAAAGTACGGTTTTAATCCGCGAAGTACGAATGTGTCTAAAAACCCTTGTATTCGTTGAAAGTGCTCGTTTTTAGACGTTTCCAGCTCTCTGACGTTAATAAATATATTTTCAGAGATAAAAAATATTTTGTGTCGTGAAAAATACAGTTTTAGTCCGCGAAATACGAATGTGTCTAAAAACCCTTGTATTCGTTGAAAGTGCTCGTTTTTAGACGTTTCCAGCTCTCTGACGTTAATAAATTTATTTTCAGAGATAAAAAATATTTTTGTCGTGAAAAACACAGTTTTAGTCCGCGAAGTACAAAAATGTCTAAAAAAGCTTGTATTCGTTGAAAGTGGTCGTTGTTAGACGTTTCCAGCTCTCTGATGTTAAATTAAATAAATTTATTTTCAGAGATAAAAAATATTTGTTGTTGTGAAAAATACAGTTTTAATCCGCAAAGCACGAAAATGTCTAAAAACGCTTGTATTCGATGAAAGTGCTCGTTTTTAGACGTTTCCAGCTCTCTGACGTTAATAAATATATTTTCAGAGATAAAAAATATTTTGTGTCGTGAAAAATACAGTTTTAGTCCGCGAAATACGAATGTGTCTAAAAACCCTTGTATTCGTTGAAAGTGCTCGTTTTTAGACGTTTCCAGCTCTCTGACGTTAATAAATTTATTTTCAGAGATAAAAAATATTTTTGTCGTGAAAAATACAGTTTTAGTCCGCGAAGTACAAAAATGTCTAAAAAAGCTTGTATTCGTTGAAAGTGGTCGTTTTTAGACGTTTCCAGCTCTGTGATGTTAAATTAAATAAATTTATTTTCAGAGATAAAAAATATTTGTTGTTGTGAAAAATACAGTTTTAATCCGCAAAGCACGAAAATGTCTAAAAACGCTTGTATTCGTTGAAAGTGATCGTTTTTAAATGTTTCCAGCTTTCTGACGTTAATAAATTTATTTTCACAGATAAAAAATAATTTTTTGTCGTGAAAAAGACATTTTTAATCCTCGACGCACGAAAATATCTAAAAACTCTTGATTTCTTTAAAAGTGATCGTTTTTAGACTTTTCCAGCTTTCTGACGTTAAAAAATTTATTTTCAGAGATAAAAAATATTTTTTGTTGTGAAAAGTACAGTTTTAGTCCGCGAAGAACGAATGTGTCTAAAAACGCTTGTATTCGTTGAAATTGACCTTTTTTAGACGTTTCCAGCTCTCTGACGTTAATAAATTTATTTTCAGAGATAAAGAATATTTGTTGTTGTGAAAAGTACAGTTTTAATCCGCGAAGTACGAATGTGTCTAAAAACGATTGTATTCGTTGAAAGTGATCGTTTTAAGACGTTTCCAGGTCTCTGACGTTAATAAATTTATTATCAGAAATAAAAAATATTTTTTGTCGTGTAAAGTACAGTTTTAATCCGCGAAGTACGAATGTGTCTAAAAACGCTTGTATTCGATGAAAGTGTTCGTTTTTAGACGTTTCCAGCTCTCTGACGTTAATAAATATATTTTCAGAGATAAAAAATATTTTGTGTCGTGAAAAATACAGTTTTAGTCCGCGAAATACGAATGTGTCTAAAAACCCTTGTATTCGTTGAAAGTGCTCGTTTTTAGACGTTTCCAGCTCTCTGACGTTAATAAATATATTTTCAGAGATAAAAAATATTTTGTGTCGTGAAAAATACAGTTTTAGTCCGCGAAATACGAATGTGTCTAAAAACCCTTGTATTCGTTGAAAGTGATCGTTTTTAAATGTTTCCAGCTTTCTGACGTTAATAAATTTATTTTCACAGATAAAAAATAATTTTTTGTCGTGAAAAATACATTTTTAATCCTCGACGCACGAAAATATCTAAAAACTCTTGATTTCTTTAAAAGTGATCGTTTTTAGACTTTTCCAGCTTTCTGACGTTAATAAATTGATTTTTAGAGATAAAAAATATTTTTTGTCGTGAAAAATACAGTTTTAGTCCGCGAAGTACGACTGGGTCTAAAAACGCTTGTATTCGATGAAAGTGCTCGTTTTTAGACATTTCCAGCTCTCTGACGTTAATAAATATATTTTCAGAGATAAAAAATATTTTTGATAGTGAAAAATACAGTTTTAGTCCGCGAAGTACGAATGTGTCTAAACACGATTGTATTCGTTGAAAGTGATCGTTTTAAGACATTTCCAGCTCTCTAACGTTAATAAATTTATTTTCAGAGATAAAAAATATTTTTTGTTGTGAAAAATACAGATCTAGTCCGCACAGTACAAAAATTTCTAAAAAACCTTGTATTCGTTGAAAGTGATCGTTTTCAGACGTTTCCAGCTCTCTCACGTTATTAAATTTATTTTCAGAGATACTAAATATTTGTTGTTGTGAAAAATACAGTTTTAATCCCCGAAGTACGAAAATGTCTAAAAACGCTGGTATTCGTTGAAAGTGATCGCTTTTAGACTTTTCCAGCTTTCTGACGTTAATAAATTGATTTTCAGGGATAAAAAATATTTTTTGTCCTGAAAGTACGAAAATGTCTAAAAACGCTTTTATTAGGCGAAAGCGACCATTTTTAGACCTTTACAGCTTTCTCACCTTAATAAATTTATTTTCAGAGCTAAAAAATTTTTTTTGTCGTGAAAAATACAGTTTTAGTCCGCGAAGTACGAATGTGTCTAAAAACGCTTGTATTAGTTGAAAGTGCTCATTTTTAGACGTTTCCAGCTCTCTGACGTTAATAAATATATTTTCAGAGATAAAAAATATTTTTTATCGTGAAAAGTACAGTTTTAATCCACGAGCACGAAAATGTCTAAAAACGCTTGTATTCGTTGAAAGTGGTCGTTTTTAGACGTTTCCAGCTTTCTGACGTTAATAAATTTATTTTCAGAGATAAAAATTTTTTTTTGTCGTGAAAAATACAGTTTTAGTCCGCGAAGCACGAAAATGTCTAAAAACGCTTGTATTCGTTCAGAGTGGTGGTTTTTAGACGTTTCCAGCTCTCTGACGTTAAATTAAGTAAATTTATTTTCAGAGATAAAAAATATTTTTTGACGTGAAAAATACAGTTTTAGTCCGCGAAGAACGAATGTGTCTAAAAACGCTTGTATTCGTTGAAATTGACCTTTTTTAGACGTTTCCAGCTCTCTGACGTTAATAAATTTATTTTCAGAGATAAAGAATATTTGTTGTTGTGAAAAGTACAGTTTTAATCCGCGAAGTACGAATATGTCTAAAAACGCTTGTATTCGATGAAAGTGCTCGTTTTTAGACGTTTCCAGCTCTCTGACGTTAATAAATATATTTTCAGAGATAAAAAATATTTTGTGTCGTGAAAAATACAGTTTTAGTCCGCGAAATACGAATGTGTCTAAAAACCCTTGTATTCGTTGAAAGTGCTCGTTTTTAGACATTCCCAGCTCTCTGACGTTAATAAATTTATTTTCAGAGATAAAAAATATTTTTGTCGTGAAAAATACAGTTTTAGTCCGCGAAGTACAAAAATGTCTAAAAAAGCTTGTATTCGTTGAAAGTGGTCGTTTTTAGACGTTTCCAGCTCTCTGATGTTAAATTAAATAAATTTATTTTCAGAGATAAAAAATATTTGTTGTTGTGAAAAATACAGTTTTAATCCGCAAAGCACGAAAATGTCTAAAAACGCTTGTATTCGTTGAAAGTGATCGTTTTAAAATGTTTCCAGCTTTCTGACGTTAATAAATTTATTTTCACAGATAAAAAATAATTTTTCGTCGTGAAAAAGACATTTTTAATCCTCGACGCACGAAAATATCTAAAAACTCTTGATTTCTTTAAAAGTGATCGTTTTTAGACTTCCAGCTTTCTGACGTTAATAAATTGATTTTTAGAGATAAAATTTTTTTTTTGTCGTGAAAAATACAGTTTTAGTCCGCGAAGTACGACTGTGTCTAAAAACGCTTGTATTCGATGAAAGTGCTCGTTTTTAGTTTCCAGCTCTCTGACGTTAATAAATATATTTTCAGAGATAAAAAATATTTTTTATCGTGAAAAGTACAGTTTTAATCCACGAGCACGAAAATGTCTAAAAACGCTTGTATTCGTTTAAAGTGGTCGTTTTTAGACGTTTCAAGCTCTCTGATGTTAATAAATATATTTTCAGGGAGATAAAAAATATTTTTTTTCGTGAAAAATACAGTTTTAGTCCGCAAAGTACAAAAATGTCTAAAAACGCTTGTATTCGTTGAAATTGACCTTTTTTAGACGTTTCCAACTCTCTGACGTTAATAAATTTAGTTTCAGAGATAAAAAATATTTGTTGTGAAAAGTACAGTTTTATTCTGCGAAGTACGAATGTGTCTAAAAACGCTTGTATTCGTTGAAAGTGCTCGTTTTTAGACGTTTCCAGCTCTGACATTAAATTAAATAAATTAATTTTCAGACATAAAAAATATTTTTTGTCGTGAAAAATACAGTTTTAGTCCGCACAGTACAAAAATTTCTAAAAAACCTTGTATTCGTTGAAAGTGCTCGTTTTTAGACGTTTTCAGCTCTCTGACGTTAATAAATATATTTTCAGAGATAAAAAATATTTTTTATAGTGAAAAATACAGTTTTAGTCCGCGAAGTACGAATGTGTCTAAGAACGATTGTATTCGTTGAAAGTGCTCGTTTTTAGACGTTTCCAGCTCTCTGACGTTAATAAATTTATTTTCAGACATAAAAAATATTTGTTGTCAAAAGTACAGTTTTAATCCACGAAGTACGAAAATATCTAAAAACGCTTGTATTCGTTGAGAGTGGTGGTTTTTAGATGTTTCCAGCTGTCTGACGTTAAATTAAATAAATTTATTTTCAGAGATAAAAAATATTTTGTGTCGTGAAAAATACAGTTTTAGTCCGCGAAGTACGAATGTGTCTAAAAACCCTTGTATTCGTTGAAAGTGCTCGTTTTTAGACGTTTCCAGCTCTCTGACGTTAATAAATTTATTTTCAGAGATACAAAATATTTTGTGTCGTGAAAAATACATTTTTAATCCTCGACGCACGAAAATATCTAAAAACTCTTGATTTCTTTAAAAGTGATCGTTTTTAGACGTTTCCAACTCTCTGACGTTAATAAATTTATTTTCACAGATAAACAATATTTTTTGTCGTGAAAAATGCAGTTTTAGTCCGCAAAGTACAAAAATGTCTAAAAACGCTTGTATTCGTTGAAAGTGATCGTTTTTAGACTTTTCCAGCTCTCTGATGTTAATAAATATATTTTCAGAGATAAAAAATATTTTTTTTCGTGAAAAATACAGTTTTAGTCCGCAAAGTACAAAAATGTCTAAAAACGCTTGTATTCGTTGAAAGTGATCGTTTTGAGACTTTTCCAGCTCTCTGACGGCAATAAATTTATTTTCAGAGATAACAAATATTTTTTTCTCGTGAAAAATACAGTTTTAGTCTGCGAAGTACGAATGTGTCTAAAAACGCTTGTATTCGTTGAAAGTGCTCGTTTTTAGACGTTTCCAGCTGTGACATTAAATTAAATAAATTAATTTTCAGAGATAAAAAATATTTTTTGTCGTGAAACATACAGTTTTAGTCCGCACAGTACAAAAATTTCTAAAAAACCTTGTATTCGTTGAAAGTGATCATTTTCAGACGTTTCCAGCTCTCTCACGTTAATAAATTTATTTTCAGAGATAAAAAATATTTGTTGTTGTGAAAAATACAGATCTAGTCCGCACAGTACAAAAATTTATAAAAAACCTTGTATTCGTTGAAAGTGATCGTTTTCAGACGTTTCCAGCTCTCTCACGTTAATAAATTAATTTTCAGAGATACTAAATATTTTTCGTTGTGAAAAATACAGTTTTAATCCCCGAAGTACGAAAATGTCTAAAAACGCTGGTATTCGTTGAAAGTGATCGCTTTTAGACTTTTCCAGCTTTCTGACGATAATAAATTGATTTTCAGGGATAAAAATTATTTTTTGTCCTGAAAGTACGAAAATGTCTAAAAACGCTTTTATTAGGCGAAAGCGACCATTTTTAGACCTTTACAGCTTTCTCACCTTAATAAATTTATTTTCAGAGCTAAAAATTTTTTTTTGTCGTGAAAAATACAGTTTTAGTCCGCGAAGTACGAATGTGTCTAAAAACGATTGTATTAGTTGAAAGTGCTCATTTTTAGACGTTTCCAGCTCTCTGACGTTAATAAATTTATTTTCAGAGATAAAAAATATTTTTTGTCGTGAAAAATACAGTTTTAGTCCACGAAGCACGAAAATGTCTAAAAACGCTTGTATTCGTTCAGAGTGGTGGTTTTTAGACGTTTCCAGCTCTCTGACGTTAAATTAAGTAAATTTATTTTCAGAGAAAAAAAATATTTTTTGACGTGAAAAATACAGTTTTAGTCCGCGAAGAACGAATGTGTCTAAAAACGCTTGTATTCGTTGAAATTGACCTTTTTTAGACGTTTCCAGCTCTCTGACGTTAATAAATTTATTTTCAGAGATAAAAAATATTTGTTGTTGTGAAAAGTACAGTTTTAATCCGCGAAGTACGAATGTGCCTAAAAACGATTGTATTCGTTGAAAGTGATCGTTTTTAGACGTTTCCAGCTCTCTGACGTTAATAAATTTATTTTCAGAGATAAAAAATATTTTTGTCGTGAAAAATACAGTTTTAGTCCGCGAAGTACAAAAATGTCTAAAAAAGCTTGTATTCATTGAAAGTGGTCGTTTTTAGACGTTTCCAGCTCTCTGATGTTAAATTAAATAAATTTATTTTCAGAGATAAAAAATATTTGTTGTGAAAAATACAGTTTTAATCCGCAAAGCACGAAAATGTCTAAAAACGCTTGTATTCGTTGAAAGTGATCGTTTTTAAATGTTTCCAGCTTTCTGACGTTAATAAATTTATTTTCACAGATAAAAAATAATTTTTTGTCGTGAAAAATACATTTTTAATCCTCGACGCACGAAAATATCTAGAAGCTCTTGATTTCTTTAAAAGTGATCGTTTTTAGACTTTTCCAGCTTTCTGACGTTAATAAATTGATTTTTAGAGATAAAAAATATTTTTTGTCGTGAAAAATACAGTTTTAGTCCGCGAAGTACGACTGTGTCTAAAAACGCTTGTATTCGATGAAAGTGCTCGTTTTTAGACGTTTCCAGCTCTCTGACGTTAATAAATATATTTTCAGAGATAAAAAATATTTTTGATAGTGAAAAATACAGTTTTAGTCCGCGAAGCACGAAAATGTCTAAAAACGCTTGTATTCGTTCAGAGTGGTTGTTTTTAGACGTTTCCAGCTCTCTGACGTTAAATTAAGTAAATTTATTTTCAGAGATAAAAAATATTTTTTGACGTGAAAAATACAGTTTTAGTCCGCGAAGAACGAATGTGTCTAAAAACGCTTGTATTCGTTGAAATTGACCTTTTTTAGACGTTTCCAGCTCTCTGACGTTAATAAATATATTTTCAGAGATAAAAAATATTTTGTGTCGTTTTGTGTCGTTTTTAGACGTTTCCAGCTCTCTGACGTTAATAAATTTATTTTCAGAGATAAAAAATATTTTTGTCGTGAAAAATACAGTTTTAGTCCGCGAAGTACAAAAATGTCTAAAAAAGCTTGTATTCGTTGAAAGTGGTCGTTTTTAGACGTTTCCAGCTCTCTGATGTTAAATTAAATAAATTTATTTTCAGAGATAAAAAATATTTGTTGTTGTGAAAAATACAGTTTTAATCCGCAAAGCACGAAAATGTCTAAAAACGCTTGTATTCGTTGAAAGTGATCGTTTTTAAATGTTTCCAGCTTTCCGACGTTAATAAATTTATTTTCACAGATAAAAAATAATTTTTTGTCGTGAAAAATACATTTTTAATCCTCGACGCACGAAAATATCTAAAAACTCGTGATTTCTTTAAAAGTGATCGTTTTTAGACTTTTCAGCTTTCTGACGTTAATAAATTGATTTTTAGAGATAAAAAATATTTTTTGTCGTGAAAAATACAGTTTTAGTCCGCGAAGTACGACTGTGTCTAAAAACGCTTGTATTCGATGAAAGTGCTCGTTTTTAGACGTTTCCAGCTCTCTGACGTTAATAAATATATTTTCAGAGATAAAAAATATTTTTGATAGTGAAAAATACAGTTTTAGTCCGCGAAGCACGAAAATGTCTAAAAACGCTTGTATTCGTTCAGAGTGGTTGTTTTTAGACGTTTCCAGCTCTCTGACGTTAAATTAAGTAAATTTATTTTCAGAGATAAAAAATATTTTTTGACGTGAAAAATACAGTTTTAGTCCGCGAAGAACGAATGTGTCTAAAAACGCTTGTATTCGTTGAAATTGACCTTTTTTAGACGTTTCCAGCTCTCTGACGTTAATAAATTTATTTTCAGAGATAAAAAATATTTGTTGTTGTGAAAAGTACAGTTTTAATCCGCGAAGTACGAATGTGTCTAAAAACGCTTGTATTCGATGAAAGTGCTCGTTTTTAGACGTTTCCAGCTCTCTGACGTTAATAAATATATTTTCAGAGATAAAAAATATTTTGTGTCGTTTTGTGTCGTTTTTAGACGTTTCCAGCTGTCTGACGTTAATAAATTTATTTTCACAGATAAAAAATAATTTTTTGTCGTGAAAAATACATTTTTAATCCTCGACGCACGAAAATATCTAAAAACTCTTGATTTCTTTAAAAGTGATCGTTTTTCGACTTTTCCAGCTTTCTGACGTTAATAAATTGATTTTTAGAGATAAAAAATATTTTTTGTCGTGAAAAATACAGTTTTAGTCCGCGAAGTACGACTGTGTCTAAAAACGCTTGTATTCGATGAAAGTGCTCGTTTTTAGACGTTTCCAGCTCTCTGACGTTAATAAATATATTTTCAGAGATAAAAAATATTTTTGATAGTGAAAAATACAGTTTTAGTCCGCGAAGCACGAAAATGTCTAAAAACGCTTGTATTCGTTCAGAGTGGTGGTTTTTAGACGTTTCCAGCTCTCTGACGTTAAATTAAGTAAATTTATTTTCAGAGATAAAAAATATTTTTTGACGTGAAAAATACAGTTTTAGTCCGCGAAGAACGAATGTGTCTAAAAACGCTTGTATTCGTTGAAATTGACCTTTTTTAGACGTTTCCAGCTCTCTGAGGTTAATAAATTTATTTTCAGAGATAAAAAATATTTGTTATTGTGAAAAGTACAGTTTTAATCCGCGAAGTACGAATGTGTCTAAAAACGCTTGCATTCGATGAAAGTGCTCGTTTTTAGACGTTTCCAGCTCTCTGACGTTAATTAATATATTTTCAGAGATAAAAAATATTTTGTGTCGTGAAAAATACAGTTTTAGTCCGCGAAATACGAATGTGTCTAAAAACCCTTGTATTCGTTGAAAGTGCTCGTTTTTAGACGTTTCCAGCTCTCTGACGTTAATAAATTTATTTTCAGAGATAAAAAATATTTTTGTCGTGAAAAATACAGTTTTAGTCCGCGAAGTACAAAAATGTCTAAAAAAGCTTGTATTCGTTGAAAGTGGTCGTTTTTAGACGTTTCCAGCTCTCTGATGTTAAATTAAATAAATTTATTTTCAGAGATAAAAAATATTTGTTGTTGTGAAAAATACAGTTTTAATCCGCAAAGCACGAAAATGTCTAAAAACGCTTGTATTCGTTGAAAGTGATCGTTTTTAAATGTTTCCAGCTTTCCGACGTTAATAAATTTATTTTCACAGATAAAAAATAATTTTTTGTCGTGAAAAATACATTTTTAATCCTCGACGCACGAAAATATCTAAAAACTCATGATTTCTTTAAAAGTGATCGTTTTTAGACTTTTCCAGCTTTCTGACGTTAATAAATTGATTTTTAGAGATAAAAAATATTTTTTGTCGTGAAAAATACAGTTTTAGTCCGCGAAGTACGAATGTGTCTAAAAACGCTTGTATTCGTTGAAATTGACCTTTTTTAGACGTTTCCAGCTCTCTGACGTTAATAAATTTATTTTCAGAGATAAAAAATATTTGTTGTTGTGAAAAGTACAGTTTTAATCCGCGAAGTACGAATGTGTCTAAAAACGATTGTATTCGATGAAAGTGCTCGTTTTTAGACGTTTCCAGCTCTCTGACGTTAATAAATATATTTTGAGAGATAAAAAATATTTTGTGTCGTGAAAAATACAGTTTTAGTCCGCGAAATACGAATGTGTCTAAAAACCCTTGTATTCGTTGAAAGTGCTCGTTTTTAGACGTTTCCAGCTCTCTGACGTTAATAAATATATTTTCTGAGATAAAAAATATTTTTGATAGTGAAAAATACAGTTTTAGTCCGCGAAGTACGAATGTGTCTAAACACGATTGTATTCGTTGAAAGTGATCGTTTTAAGACATTTCCAGCTCTCTGACGTTAATAAATTTATTTTCCGAGATAAAAAATATTTTTTGTTGTGAAAAATACAGGTCTAGTCCGCACAGTACAAAAATTTCTAAAAAACCTTGTATTCGTTGAAAGTGATCGTTTTCAGACGTTTCCAGCTCTCTCACGTTATTAAATTTATTTTCAGAGATACTAAATATTTTTTGTTGTGAAAAATACAGTTTTAATCCCCGAAGTACGAAAATGTCTAAAAACGCTGGTATTCGTTGAAAGTGATCGCTTTTAGACTTTTCCAGCTTTCTGACGTTAATAAATTGATTTTCAGGGATAAAAAATATTTTTTGTCCTGAAAGTACGAAAATGTCTAAAAACGCTTTTATTAGGCGAAAGCGACCATTTTTAGACCTTTACAGCTTTCTCACCTTAATAAATTTATTTTCAGAGCTAAAAAATTTTTTTTGTCGTGAAAAATACAGTTTTAGTCCGCGAAGTACGAATGTGTCTAAAAACGCTTGTATTAGTTGAAAGTGCTCATTTTTAGACGTTTCCAGCTCTCTGACGTTAATAAATATATTTTCAGAGATAAAAAATATTTTTTATCGTGAAAAGTACAGTTTTAATCCACGAGCACGAAAATGTCTAAAAACGCTTGTATTCGTTGAAAGTGGTCGTTTTTAGACGTTTCCAGCTCTCTGATGTTAAATTTAATTAATTAATTTTCAGAGATAAATATATTTTTTGTCGTGAAAAATACAGTTTTAGTCTGCGAAGTACAAAAATGTCTAAAACAGCTTGTATTCGTCGAAAGTCATCGTTTTTAGATGTTTCCAGCTTTCTGACGTTAATAAATTTATTTTCAGAGATAAAAATTTTTTTTTGTCGTGAAAAATACAGTTTTAGTCCGCGAAGCACGAAAATGTCTAAAAACGCTTGTATTCGTTCAGAGTGGTGGTTTTTAGACGTTTCCAGCTCTCTGACGTTAAATTAAGTAAATTTATTTTCAGAGATAAAAAATATTTTTTGACGTGAAAAATACAGTTTTAGTCCGCGAAGAACGAATGTGTCTAAAAACGCTTGTATTCGTTGAAATTGACCTTTTTTAGACGTTTCCAGCTCTCTGACGTTAATAAATTTATTTTCAGAGATAAAGAATATTTGTTGTTGTGAAAAGTACAGTTTTAATCCGCGAAGTACGAATGTGTCTAAAAACGCTTGTATTCGATGAAAGTGCTCGTTTTTAGACGTTTCCAGCTCTCTGACGTTAATAAATATATTTTCAGAGATAAAAAATATTTTGTGTCGTGAAAAATACAGTTTTAGTCCGCGAAATACGAATGTGTCTAAAAACCCTTGTATTCGTTGAAAGTGCTCGTTTTTAGACGTTTCCAGCTCTCTGACGTTAATAAATTTATTTTCAGAGATAAAAAATATTTTTGTCGTGAAAAACACAGTTTTAGTCCGCGAAGTACAAAAATGTCTAAAAAAGCTTGTATTCGTTGAAAGTGGTCGTTTTTAGACGTTTCCAGCTCTCTGATGTTAAATTAAATAAATTTATTTTCAGAGATAAAAAATATTTGTTGTTGTGAAAAATACAGTTTTAATCCGCAAAGCACGAAAATGTCTAAAAACGCTTGTATTCGTTGAAAGTGATCGTTTTTAAATGTTTCCAGCTTTCTGACGTTAATAAATTTATTTTCACAGATAAAAAATAATTTTTTGTCGTGAAAAAGACATTTTTAATCCTCGACGCACGAAAATATCTAAAAACTCTTGATTTCTTTAAAAGTGATCGTTTTTAGACTTTTCCAGCTTTCTGACGTTAATAAATTGATTTTTAGAGATAAAAAATATTTTTTGTCGTGAAAAATACAGTTTTAGTCCGCGAAGTACGACTGTGTCTAAAACGCTTGTATTCGATGAAAGTGCTCGTTTTTAGACGTTTCCAGCTCTCTGACGTTAATAAATATATTTTCAGAGATAAAAAATATTTTTGATAGTGAAAAATACAGTTTTAGTCCGCGAAGTACGAATGTGTCTAAACACGATTGTATTCGTTGAAAGTGATCGTTTTAAGACATTTCCAGCTCTCTGACGTTAATAAATTTATTTTCAGAGATAAAAAATATTTTTTGTTGTGAAAAATACAGATCTAGTCCGCACAGTACAAAAATTTCTAAAAAACCTTGTATTCGTTGAAAGTGATCGTTTTCAGACGTTTCCAGCTCTCTCACGTTATTAAATTTATTTTCAGAGATACTAAATATTTTTTCTTGTGAAAAATACAGTTTTAATCCCCGAAGTACGAAAATGTCTAAAAACGCTGGTATTCGTTGAAAGTGATCGCTTTTAGACTTTTCCAGCTTTCTGACGTTAATAAATTGATTTTCAGGGATAAAAAATATTTTTTGTCCTGAAAGTACGAAAATGTCTAAAAACGCTTTTAATAGGCGAAAGCGACCATTTTTAGACCTTTACAGCTTTCTCACCTTAATAAATTTATTTTCAGAGCTAAAAAATTTTTTTTGTCGTGAAAAATACAGTTTTAGTCCGCGAAGTACGAATGTGTCTAAAAACGCTTGTATTAGTTGAAAGTGCTCATTTTTAGACGTTTCCAGCTCTCTGACGTTAATAAATATATTTTCAGAGATAAAAAATATTTTTTATCGTGAAAAGTACAGTTTTAATCCACGAGCACGAAAATGTCTAAAAACGCTTGTATTCGTTGAAAGTGGTCGTTTTAGACGTTTCCAGCTCTCTGATGTTAAATTAAATTAATTAATTTTCAGAGATAAATATATTTTTTGTCGTGAAAAATACAGTTTTAGTCTGCGAAGTACAAAAATGTCTAAAACAGCTTGTATTCGTCGAAGTCATCGTTTTTAGATGTTTCCAGCTTTCTGACGTTAATAAATTTATTTTCAGAGATAAAAAAAATTTTTTGTCGTGAAAAATACAGTTTTAGTCCGCGAAGCACGAAAATGTCTAAAAACGCTTGTATTCGTTCAGAGTGGTGGTTTTTAGACGTTTCCAGCTCTCTGACGTTAAATTAAGTAAATTTATTTTCAGAGATAAAAAATATTTTTTGACGTGAAAAATACAGTTTTAGTCCGCGAAGAACGAATGTGTCTAAAAACGCTTGTATTCGTTGAAATTGACCATTTTTAGACGTTTCCAGCTCTCTGACGTTAATAAATTTATTTTCAGAGATAAAGAATATTTGTTGTTGTGAAAAGTACAGTTTTAATCCGCGAAGTACGAATGTGTCTAAAAACGATTGTATTCGTTGAAAGTGATCGTTTTAAGACGTTTCCAGGTCTCTGACGTTAATAAATTTATTATCAGAGATAAAAAATATTTTTTGTCGTGTAAAGTACAGTTTTAATCCGCGAAGTACGAATGTGTCTAAAAACGCTTGTATTCGATGAAAGTGTTCGTTTTTAGACGTTTCCAGCTCTCTGACGTTAATAAATATATTTTCAGAGATAAAAAATATTTTGTGTCGTGAAAAATACAGTTTTAGTCCGCGAAATACGAATGTGTCTAAAAACCCTTGTATTCGTTGAAAGTGCTCGTTTTTAGACGTTTCCAGCTCTCTGACGTTAATAAATATATTTTCAGAGATAAAAAATATTTTGTGTCGTGAAAAATACAGTTTTAGTCCGCGAAATACGAATGTGTCTAAAAACCCTTGTATTCGTTGAAAGTGCTCGTTTTTAGACGTTTCCAGCTCTGACATTAAATTAAATAAATTAATTTTCAGACATAAAAAATATTTTTTGTCGTGAAAAATACAGTTTTAGTCCGCACAGTACAAAAATTTCTAAAAAACCTTGTATTCGTTGAAAGTGCTCGTTTTTAGACGTTTTCAGCTCTCTGACGTTAATAAATATATTTTCAGAGATAAAAAATATTTTTTATAGTGAAAAATACAGTTTTAGTCCGCGAAGTACGAATGTGTCTAAGAACGATTGTATTCGTTGAAAGTGCTCGTTTTTAGACGTTTCCAGCTCTCTGACGTTAATAAATTTATTTTCAGACATAAAAAATATTTGTTGTCAAAAGTACAGTTTTAATCCACGAAGTACGAAAATATCTAAAAACGCTTGTATTCGTTGAGAGTGGTGGTTTTTAGATGTTTCCAGCTGTCTGACGTTAAATTAAATAAATTTATTTTCAGAGATAAAAAATATTTTGTGTCGTGAAAAATACAGTTTTAGTCCGCGAAGTACGAATGTGTCTAAAAACCCTTGTATTCATTGAAAGTGCTCGTTTTTAGACGTTTCCAGCTCTCTGACGTTAATAAATTTATTTTCAGAGATACAAAATATTTTGTGTCGTGAAAAATACATTTTTAATCCTCGACGCACGAAAATATCTAAAAACTCTTGATTTCTTTAAAAGTGATCGTTTTTAGACGTTTCCAACTCTCTGACGTTAATAAATTTATTTTCACAGATAAACAATATTTTTTGTCGTGAAAAATGCAGTTTTAGTCCGCAAAGTACAAAAATGTCTAAAAACGCTTGTATTCGTTGAAAGTGATCGTTTTTAGACTTTTCCAGCTCTCTGATGTTAATAAATATATTTACAGAGATAAAAAATATTTTTTTTCGTGAAAAATACAGTTTTAGTCCGCAAAGTACAAAAATGTCTAAAAACGCTTGTATTCGTTGAAAGTGATCGTTTTGAGACTTTTCCAGCTCTCTGACGGCAATAAATTTATTTTCAGAGATAACAAATATTTTTTTCTCGTGAAAAATACAGTTTTAGTCTGCGAAGTACGAATGTGTCTAAAAACGCTTGTATTCGTTGAAAGTGCTCGTTTTTAGACGTTTCCAGCTGTGACATTAAATTAAATAAATTAATTTTCAGAGATAAAAAATATTTTTTGTCGTGAAACATACAGTTTTAGTCCGCACAGTACAAAAATTTCTAAAAAACCTTGTATTCGTTGAAAGTGATCATTTTCAGACGTTTCCAGCTCTCTCACGTTAATAAATTTATTTTCAGAGATAAAAAATATTTGTTGTTGTGAAAAATACAGATCTAGTCCGCACAGTACAAAAATTTATAAAAAACCTTGTATTCGTTGAAAGTGATCGTTTTCAGACGTTTCCAGCTCTCTCACGTTAATAAATTAATTTTCAGAGATACTAAATATTTTTCGTTGTGAAAAATACAGTTTTAATCCCCGAAGTACGAAAATGTCTAAAAACGCTGGTATTCGTTGAAAGTGATCGCTTTTAGACTTTTCCAGCTTTCTGACGATAATAAATTGATTTTCAGGGATAAAAATTATTTTTTGTCCTGAAAGTACGAAAATGTCTAAAAACGCTTTTATTAGGCGAAAGCGACCATTTTTAGACCTTTACAGCTTTCTCACCTTAATAAATTTATTTTCAGAGCTAAAAATTTTTTTTTGTCGTGAAAAATACAGTTTTAGTCCGCGAAGTACGAATGTGTCTAAAAACGATTGTATTAGTTGAAAGTGCTCATTTTTAGACGTTTCCAGCTCTCTGACGTTAATAAATTTATTTTCAGAGATAAAAAATATTTTTTGTCGTGAAAAATACAGTTTTAGTCCACGAAGCACGAAAATGTCTAAAAACGCTTGTATTCGTTCAGAGTGGTGGTTTTTAGACGTTTCCAGCTCTCTGACGTTAAATTAAGTAAATTTATTTTCAGAGAAAAAAAATATTTTTTGACGTGAAAAATACAGTTTTAGTCCGCGAAGAACGAATGTGTCTAAAAACGCTTGTATTCGTTGAAATTGACCTTTTTTAGACGTTTCCAGCTCTCTGACGTTAATAAATTTATTTTCAGAGATAAAAAATATTTGTTGTTGTGAAAAGTACAGTTTTAATCCGCGAAGTACGAATGTGCCTAAAAACGATTGTATTCGTTGAAAGTGATCGTTTTTAGACGTTTCCAGCTCTCTGACGTTAATAAATTTATTTTCAGAGATAAAAAATATTTTTGTCGTGAAAAATACAGTTTTAGTCCGCGAAGTACAAAAATGTCTAAAAAAGCTTGTATTCATTGAAAGTGGTCGTTTTTAGACGTTTCCAGCTCTCTGATGTTAAATTAAATAAATTTATTTTCAGAGATAAAAAATATTTGTTGTGAAAAATACAGTTTTAATCCGCAAAGCACGAAAATGTCTAAAAACGCTTGTATTCGTTGAAAGTGATCGTTTTTAAATGTTTCCAGCTTTCTGACGTTAATAAATTTATTTTCACAGATAAAAAATAATTTTTTGTCGTGAAAAATACATTTTTAATCCTCGACGCACGAAAATATCTAGAAGCTCTTGATTTCTTTAAAAGTGATCGTTTTTAGACTTTTCCAGCTTTCTGACGTTAATAAATTGATTTTTAGAGATAAAAAATATTTTTTGTCGTGAAAAATACAGTTTTAGTCCGCGAAGTACGACTGTGTCTAAAAACGCTTGTATTCGATGAAAGTGCTCGTTTTTAGACGTTTCCAGCTCTCTGACGTTAATAAATATATTTTCAGAGATAAAAAATATTTTTGATAGTGAAAAATACAGTTTTAGTCCGCGAAGCACGAAAATGTCTAAAAACGCTTGTATTCGTTCAGAGTGGTTGTTTTTAGACGTTTCCAGCTCTCTGACGTTAAATTAAGTAAATTTATTTTCAGAGATAAAAAATATTTTTTGACGTGAAAAATACAGTTTTAGTCCGCGAAGAACGAATGTGTCTAAAAACGCTTGTATTCGTTGAAATTGACCTTTTTTAGACGTTTCCAGCTCTCTGACGTTAATAAATATATTTTCAGAGATAAAAAATATTTTGTGTCGTTTTGTGTCGTTTTTAGACGTTTCCAGCTCTCTGACGTTAATAAATTTATTTTCAGAGATAAAAAATATTTTTGTCGTGAAAAATACAGTTTTAGTCCGCGAAGTACAAAAATGTCTAAAAAAGCTTGTATTCGTTGAAAGTGGTCGTTTTTAGACGTTTCCAGCTCTCTGATGTTAAATTAAATAAATTTATTTTCAGAGATAAAAAATATTTGTTGTTGTGAAAAATACAGTTTTAATCCGCAAAGCACGAAAATGTCTAAAAACGCTTGTATTCGTTGAAAGTGATCGTTTTTAAATGTTTCCAGCTTTCCGACGTTAATAAATTTATTTTCACAGATAAAAAATAATTTTTTGTCGTGAAAAATACATTTTTAATCCTCGACGCACGAAAATATCTAAAAACTCGTGATTTCTTTAAAAGTGATCGTTTTTAGACTTTTCAGCTTTCTGACGTTAATAAATTGATTTTTAGAGATAAAAAATATTTTTTGTCGTGAAAAATACAGTTTTAGTCCGCGAAGTACGACTGTGTCTAAAAACGCTTGTATTCGATGAAAGTGCTCGTTTTTAGACGTTTCCAGCTCTCTGACGTTAATAAATATATTTTCAGAGATAAAAAATATTTTTGATAGTGAAAAATACAGTTTTAGTCCGCGAAGCACGAAAATGTCTAAAAACGCTTGTATTCGTTCAGAGTGGTTGTTTTTAGACGTTTCCAGCTCTCTGACGTTAAATTAAGTAAATTTATTTTCAGAGATAAAAAATATTTTTTGACGTGAAAAATACAGTTTTAGTCCGCGAAGAACGAATGTGTCTAAAAACGCTTGTATTCGTTGAAATTGACCTTTTTTAGACGTTTCCAGCTCTCTGACGTTAATAAATTTATTTTCAGAGATAAAAAATATTTGTTGTTGTGAAAAGTACAGTTTTAATCCGCGAAGTACGAATGTGTCTAAAAACGCTTGTATTCGATGAAAGTGCTCGTTTTTAGACGTTTCCAGCTCTCTGACGTTAATAAATATATTTTCAGAGATAAAAAATATTTTGTGTCGTTTTGTGTCGTTTTTAGACGTTTCCAGCTGTCTGACGTTAATAAATTTATTTTCACAGATAAAAAATAATTTTTTGTCGTGAAAAATACATTTTTAATCCTCGACGCACGAAAATATCTAAAAACTCTTGATTTCTTTAAAAGTGATCGTTTTTCGACTTTTCCAGCTTTCTGACGTTAATAAATTGATTTTTAGAGATAAAAAATATTTTTTGTCGTGAAAAATACAGTTTTAGTCCGCGAAGTACGACTGTGTCTAAAAACGCTTGTATTCGATGAAAGTGCTCGTTTTTAGACGTTTCCAGCTCTCTGACGTTAATAAATATATTTTCAGAGATAAAAAATATTTTTGATAGTGAAAAATACAGTTTTAGTCCGCGAAGCACGAAAATGTCTAAAAACGCTTGTATTCGTTCAGAGTGGTGGTTTTTAGACGTTTCCAGCTCTCTGACGTTAAATTAAGTAAATTTATTTTCAGAGATAAAAAATATTTTTTGACGTGAAAAATACAGTTTTAGTCCGCGAAGAACGAATGTGTCTAAAAACGCTTGTATTCGTTGAAATTGACCTTTTTTAGACGTTTCCAGCTCTCTGAGGTTAATAAATTTATTTTCAGAGATAAAAAATATTTGTTGTTGTGAAAAGTACAGTTTTAATCCGCGAAGTACGAATGTGTCTAAAAACGCTTGCATTCGATGAAAGTGCTCGTTTTTAGACGTTTCCAGCTCTCTGACGTTAATTAATATATTTTCAGAGATAAAAAATATTTTGTGTCGTGAAAAATACAGTTTTAGTCCGCGAAATACGAATGTGTCTAAAAACCCTTGTATTCGTTGAAAGTGCTCGTTTTTAGACGTTTCCAGCTCTCTGACGTTAATAAATTTATTTTCAGAGATAAAAAATATTTTTGTCGTGAAAAATACAGTTTTAGTCCGCGAAGTACAAAAATGTCTAAAAAAGCTTGTATTCGTTGAAAGTGGTCGTTTTTAGACGTTTCCAGCTCTCTGATGTTAAATTAAATAAATTTATTTTCAGAGATAAAAAATATTTGTTGTTGTGAAAAATACAGTTTTAATCCGCAAAGCACGAAAATGTCTAAAAACGCTTGTATTCGTTGAAAGTGATCGTTTTTAAATGTTTCCAGCTTTCCGACGTTAATAAATTTATTTTCACAGATAAAAAATAATTTTTTGTCGTGAAAAATACATTTTTAATCCTCGACGCACGAAAATATCTAAAAACTCATGATTTCTTTAAAAGTGATCGTTTTTAGACTTTTCCAGCTTTCTGACGTTAATAAATTGATTTTTAGAGATAAAAAATATTTTTTGTCGTGAAAAATACAGTTTTAGTCCGCGAAGTACGAATGTGTCTAAAAACGCTTGTATTCGTTGAAATTGACCTTTTTTAGACGTTTCCAGCTCTCTGACGTTAATAAATTTATTTTCAGAGATAAAAAATATTTGTTGTTGTGAAAAGTACAGTTTTAATCCGCGAAGTACGAATGTGTCTAAAAACGATTGTATTCGATGAAAGTGCTCGTTTTTAGACGTTTCCAGCTCTCTGACGTTAATAAATATATTTTGAGAGATAAAAAATATTTTGTGTCGTGAAAAATACAGTTTTAGTCCGCGAAATACGAATGTGTCTAAAAACCCTTGTATTCGTTGAAAGTGCTCGTTTTTAGACGTTTCCAGCTCTCTGACGTTAATAAATATATTTTCTGAGATAAAAAATATTTTTGATAGTGAAAAATACAGTTTTAGTCCGCGAAGTACGAATGTGTCTAAACACGATTGTATTCGTTGAAAGTGATCGTTTTAAGACATTTCCAGCTCTCTGACGTTAATAAATTTATTTTCCGAGATAAAAAATATTTTTTGTTGTGAAAAATACAGGTCTAGTCCGCACAGTACAAAAATTTCTAAAAAACCTTGTATTCGTTGAAAGTGATCGTTTTCAGACGTTTCCAGCTCTCTCACGTTATTAAATTTATTTTCAGAGATACTAAATATTTTTTGTTGTGAAAAATACAGTTTTAATCCCCGAAGTACGAAAATGTCTAAAAACGCTGGTATTCGTTGAAAGTGATCGCTTTTAGACTTTTCCAGCTTTCTGACGTTAATAAATTGATTTTCAGGGATAAAAAATATTTTTTGTCCTGAAAGTACGAAAATGTCTAAAAACGCTTTTATTAGGCGAAAGCGACCATTTTTAGACCTTTACAGCTTTCTCACCTTAATAAATTTATTTTCAGAGCTAAAAAATTTTTTTTGTCGTGAAAAATACAGTTTTAGTCCGCGAAGTACGAATGTGTCTAAAAACGCTTGTATTAGTTGAAAGTGCTCATTTTTAGACGTTTCCAGCTCTCTGACGTTAATAAATATATTTTCAGAGATAAAAAATATTTTTTATCGTGAAAAGTACAGTTTTAATCCACGAGCACGAAAATGTCTAAAAACGCTTGTATTCGTTGAAAGTGGTCGTTTTTAGACGTTTCCAGCTCTCTGATGTTAAATTTAATTAATTAATTTTCAGAGATAAATATATTTTTTGTCGTGAAAAATACAGTTTTAGTCTGCGAAGTACAAAAATGTCTAAAACAGCTTGTATTCGTCGAAAGTCATCGTTTTTAGATGTTTCCAGCTTTCTGACGTTAATAAATTTATTTTCAGAGATAAAAATTTTTTTTTGTCGTGAAAAATACAGTTTTAGTCCGCGAAGCACGAAAATGTCTAAAAACGCTTGTATTCGTTCAGAGTGGTGGTTTTTAGACGTTTCCAGCTCTCTGACGTTAAATTAAGTAAATTTATTTTCAGAGATAAAAAATATTTTTTGACGTGAAAAATACAGTTTTAGTCCGCGAAGAACGAATGTGTCTAAAAACGCTTGTATTCGTTGAAATTGACCTTTTTTAGACGTTTCCAGCTCTCTGACGTTAATAAATTTATTTTCAGAGATAAAGAATATTTGTTGTTGTGAAAAGTACAGTTTTAATCCGCGAAGTACGAATGTGTCTAAAAACGCTTGTATTCGATGAAAGTGCTCGTTTTTAGACGTTTCCAGCTCTCTGACGTTAATAAATATATTTTCAGAGATAAAAAATATTTTGTGTCGTGAAAAATACAGTTTTAGTCCGCGAAATACGAATGTGTCTAAAAACCCTTGTATTCGTTGAAAGTGCTCGTTTTTAGACGTTTCCAGCTCTCTGACGTTAATAAATTTATTTTCAGAGATAAAAAATATTTTTGTCGTGAAAAACACAGTTTTAGTCCGCGAAGTACAAAAATGTCTAAAAAAGCTTGTATTCGTTGAAAGTGGTCGTTTTTAGACGTTTCCAGCTCTCTGATGTTAAATTAAATAAATTTATTTTCAGAGATAAAAAATATTTGTTGTTGTGAAAAATACAGTTTTAATCCGCAAAGCACGAAAATGTCTAAAAACGCTTGTATTCGTTGAAAGTGATCGTTTTTAAATGTTTCCAGCTTTCTGACGTTAATAAATTTATTTTCACAGATAAAAAATAATTTTTTGTCGTGAAAAAGACATTTTTAATCCTCGACGCACGAAAATATCTAAAAACTCTTGATTTCTTTAAAAGTGATCGTTTTTAGACTTTTCCAGCTTTCTGACGTTAATAAATTGATTTTTAGAGATAAAAAATATTTTTTGTCGTGAAAAATACAGTTTTAGTCCGCGAAGTACGACTGTGTCTAAAACGCTTGTATTCGATGAAAGTGCTCGTTTTTAGACGTTTCCAGCTCTCTGACGTTAATAAATATATTTTCAGAGATAAAAAATATTTTTGATAGTGAAAAATACAGTTTTAGTCCGCGAAGTACGAATGTGTCTAAACACGATTGTATTCGTTGAAAGTGATCGTTTTAAGACATTTCCAGCTCTCTGACGTTAATAAATTTATTTTCAGAGATAAAAAATATTTTTTGTTGTGAAAAATACAGATCTAGTCCGCACAGTACAAAAATTTCTAAAAAACCTTGTATTCGTTGAAAGTGATCGTTTTCAGACGTTTCCAGCTCTCTCACGTTATTAAATTTATTTTCAGAGATACTAAATATTTTTTCTTGTGAAAAATACAGTTTTAATCCCCGAAGTACGAAAATGTCTAAAAACGCTGGTATTCGTTGAAAGTGATCGCTTTTAGACTTTTCCAGCTTTCTGACGTTAATAAATTGATTTTCAGGGATAAAAAATATTTTTTGTCCTGAAAGTACGAAAATGTCTAAAAACGCTTTTATTAGGCGAAAGCGACCATTTTTAGACCTTTACAGCTTTCTCACCTTAATAAATTTATTTTCAGAGCTAAAAAATTTTTTTTGTCGTGAAAAATACAGTTTTAGTCCGCGAAGTACGAATGTGTCTAAAAACGCTTGTATTAGTTGAAAGTGCTCATTTTTAGACGTTTCCAGCTCTCTGACGTTAATAAATATATTTTCAGAGATAAAAAATATTTTTTATCGTGAAAAGTACAGTTTTAATCCACGAGCACGAAAATGTCTAAAAACGCTTGTATTCGTTGAAAGTGGTCGTTTTAGACGTTTCCAGCTCTCTGATGTTAAATTAAATTAATTAATTTTCAGAGATAAATATATTTTTTGTCGTGAAAAATACAGTTTTAGTCTGCGAAGTACAAAAATGTCTAAAACAGCTTGTATTCGTCGAAGTCATCGTTTTTAGATGTTTCCAGCTTTCTGACGTTAATAAATTTATTTTCAGAGATAAAAAAAATTTTTTGTCGTGAAAAATACAGTTTTAGTCCGCGAAGCACGAAAATGTCTAAAAACGCTTGTATTCGTTCAGAGTGGTGGTTTTTAGACGTTTCCAGCTCTCTGACGTTAAATTAAGTAAATTTATTTTCAGAGATAAAAAATATTTTTTGACGTGAAAAATACAGTTTTAGTCCGCGAAGAACGAATGTGTCTAAAAACGCTTGTATTCGTTGAAATTGACCATTTTTAGACGTTTCCAGCTCTCTGACGTTAATAAATTTATTTTCAGAGATAAAGAATATTTGTTGTTGTGAAAAGTACAGTTTTAATCCGCGAAGTACGAATGTGTCTAAAAACGATTGTATTCGTTGAAAGTGATCGTTTTAAGACGTTTCCAGGTCTCTGACGTTAATAAATTTATTATCAGAGATAAAAAATATTTTTTGTCGTGTAAAGTACAGTTTTAATCCGCGAAGTACGAATGTGTCTAAAAACGCTTGTATTCGATGAAAGTGTTCGTTTTTAGACGTTTCCAGCTCTCTGACGTTAATAAATATATTTTCAGAGATAAAAAATATTTTGTGTCGTGAAAAATACAGTTTTAGTCCGCGAAATACGAATGTGTCTAAAAACCCTTGTATTCGTTGAAAGTGCTCGTTTTTAGACGTTTCCAGCTCTCTGACGTTAATAAATATATTTTCAGAGATAAAAAATATTTTGTGTCGTGAAAAATACAGTTTTAGTCCGCGAAATACGAATGTGTCTAAAAACCCTTGTATTCGTTGAAAGTGATCGTTTTTAAATGTTTCCAGCTTTCTGACGTTAATAAATTTATTTTCACAGATAAAACATAATTTTTTGTCGTGAAAAATACATTTTTAATCCTCGACGCACGAAAATATCTAAAAACTCTTGATTTCTTTAAAAGTGATCGTTTTTAGACTTTTCCAGCTTTCTGACGTTAATAAATTGATTTTTAGAGATAAAAAATATTTTTTGTCGTGAAAAATACAGTTTTAGTCCGCGAAGTACGACTGTGTCTAAAAACGCTTGTATTCGATGAAAGTGCTCGTTTTTAGACGTTTCCAGCTCTCTGA
Source organism: Leptodirus hochenwartii (assembly GCA_947310635.1). NCBI lineage: Eukaryota > Metazoa > Arthropoda > Insecta > Coleoptera > Leiodidae > Leptodirus > Leptodirus hochenwartii. The sequence goes on along the minus strand of OX371177.1, from coordinate 30,319,534 downwards.
CGTTAATAAATATATTTTCAGAGATAAAAAATATTTTTGATAGTGAAAAATACAGTTTTAGTCCGCGAAGTACGAATGTGTCTAAACACGATTGTATTCGTTGAAAGTGATCGTTTTAAGACATTTCCAGCTCTCTAACGTTAATAAATTTATTTTCAGAGATAAAAAATATTTTTTGTTGTGAAAAATACAGATCTAGTCCGCACAGTACAAAAATTTCTAAAAAACCTTGTATTCGTTGAAAGTGATCGTTTTCAGACGTTTCCAGCTCTCTCACGTTATTAAATTTATTTTCAGAGATACTAAATATTTGTTGTTGTGAAAAATACAGTTTTAATCCCCGAAGTACGAAAATGTCTAAAAACGCTGGTATTCGTTGAAAGTGATCGCTTTTAGACTTTTCCAGCTTTCTGACGTTAATAAATTGATTTTCAGGGATAAAAAATATTTTTTGTCCTGAAAGTACGAAAATGTCTAAAAACGCTTTTATTAGGCGAAAGCGACCATTTTTAGACCTTTACAGCTTTCTCACCTTAATAAATTTATTTTCAGAGCTAAAAAATTTTTTTTGTCGTGAAAAATACAGTTTTAGTCCGCGAAGTACGAATGTGTCTAAAAACGCTTGTATTAGTTGAAAGTGCTCATTTTTAGACGTTTCCAGCTCTCTGACGTTAATAAATATATTTTCAGAGATAAAAAATATTTTTTATCGTGAAAAGTACAGTTTTAATCCACGAGCACGAAAATGTCTAAAAACGCTTGTATTCGTTGAAAGTGGTCGTTTTTAGACGTTTCCAGCTTTCTGACGTTAATAAATTTATTTTCAGAGATAAAAATTTTTTTTTGTCGTGAAAAATACAGTTTTAGTCCGCGAAGCACGAAAATGTCTAAAAACGCTTGTATTCGTTCAGAGTGGTGGTTTTTAGACGTTTCCAGCTCTCTGACGTTAAATTAAGTAAATTTATTTTCAGAGATAAAAAATATTTTTTGACGTGAAAAATACAGTTTTAGTCCGCGAAGAACGAATGTGTCTAAAAACGCTTGTATTCGTTGAAATTGACCTTTTTTAGACGTTTCCAGCTCTCTGACGTTAATAAATTTATTTTCAGAGATAAAGAATATTTGTTGTTGTGAAAAGTACAGTTTTAATCCGCGAAGTACGAATGTGTCTAAAAACGCTTGTATTCGATGAAAGTGCTCGTTTTTAGACGTTTCCAGCTCTCTGACGTTAATAAATATATTTTCAGAGATAAAAAATATTTTGTGTCGTGAAAAATACAGTTTTAGTCCGCGAAATACGAATGTGTCTAAAAACCCTTGTATTCGGTGAAAGTGCTCGTTTTTAGACGTTCCCAGCTCTCTGACGTTAATAAATTTATTTTCAGAGATAAAAAATATTTTTGTCGTGAAAAATACAGTTTTAGTCCGCGAAGTACAAAAATGTCTAAAAAAGCTTGTATTCGTTGAAAGTGGTCGTTTTTAGACGTTTCCAGCTCTCTGATGTTAAATTAAATAAATTTATTTTCAGAGATAAAAAATATTTGTTGTTGTGAAAAATACAGTTTTAATCCGCAAAGCACGAAAATGTCTAAAAACGCTTGTATTCGTTGAAAGTGATCGTTTTAAAATGTTTCCAGCTTTCTGACGTTAATAAATTTATTTTCACAGATAAAAAATAATTTTTTGTCGTGAAAAAGACATTTTTAATCCTCGACGCACGAAAATATCTAAAAACTCTTGATTTCTTTAAAAGTGATCGTTTTTAGACTTCCAGCTTTCTGACGTTAATAAATTGATTTTTAGAGATAAAAATTTTTTTTTGTCGTGAAAAATACAGTTTTAGTCCGCGAAGTACGACTGTGTCTAAAAACGCTTGTATTCGATGAAAGTGCTCGTTTTTAGTTTCCAGCTCTCTGACGTTAATAAATATATTTTCAGAGATAAAAAATATTTTTTATCGTGAAAAGTACAGTTTTAATCCACGAGCACGAAAATGTCTAAAAACGCTTGTATTCGTTTAAAGTGGTCGTTTTTAGACGTTTCAAGCTCTCTGATGTTAATAAATATATTTTCAGGGAGATAAAAAATATTTTTTTTCGTGAAAAATACAGTTTTAGTCCGCAAAGTACAAAAATGTCTAAAACGCTTGTATTCGTTGAAATTGACCTTTTTTAGACGTTTCCAACTCTCTGACGTTAATAAATTTAGTTTCAGAGATAAAAAATATTTGTTGTGAAAAGTACAGTTTTATTCTGCGAAGTACGAATGTGTCTAAAAACGCTTGTATTCGTTGAAAGTGCTCGTTTTTAGACGTTTCCAGCTCTGACATTAAATTAAATAAATTAATTTTCAGACATAAAAAATATTTTTTGTCGTGAAAAATACAGTTTTAGTCCGCACAGTACAAAAATTTCTAAAAAACCTTGTATTCGTTGAAAGTGCTCGTTTTTAGACGTTTCCAGCTCTCTGACGTTAATAAATATATTTTCAGAGATAAAAAATATTTTTTATAGTGAAAAATACAGTTTTAGTCCGCGAAGTACGAATGTGTCTAAGAACGATTGTATTCGTTGAAAGTGCTCGTTTTTAGACGTTTCCAGCTCTCTGACGTTAATAAATTTATTTTCAGACATAAAAAATATTTGTTGTCAAAAGTACAGTTTTAATCCACGAAGTACGAAAATATCTAAAAACGCTTGTATTCGTTGAGAGTGGTGGTTTTTAGATGTTTCCAGCTGTCTGACGTTAAATTAAATAAATTTATTTTCAGAGATAAAAAATATTTTGTGTCGTGAAAAATACAGTTTTAGTCCGCGAAGTACGAATGTGTCTAAAAACCCTTGTATTCGTTGAAAGTGCTCGTTTTTAGACGTTTCCAGCTCTCTGACGTTAATAAATTTATTTTCAGAGATACAAAATATTTTGTGTCGTGAAAAATACATTTTTAATCCTCGACGCACGAAAATATCTAAAAACTCTTGATTTCTTTAAAAGTGATCGTTTTTAGACGTTTCCAACTCTCTGACGTTAATAAATTTATTTTCACAGATAAACAATATTTTTTGTCGTGAAAAATGCAGTTTTAGTCCGCAAAGTACAAAAATGTCTAAAAACGCTTGTATTCGTTGAAAGTGATCGTTTTTAGACTTTTCCAGCTCTCTGATGTTAATAAATATATTTTCAGAGATAAAAAATATTTTTTTTCGTGAAAAATACAGTTTTAGTCCGCAAAGTACAAAAATGTCTAAAAACGCTTGTATTCGTTGAAAGTGATCGTTTTGAGACTTTTCCAGCTCTCTGACGGCAATAAATTTATTTTCAGAGATAACAAATATTTTTTTCTCGTGAAAAATACAGTTTTAGTCTGCGAAGTACGAATGTGTCTAAAAACGCTTGTATTCGTTGAAAGTGCTCGTTTTTAGACGTTTCCAGCTGTGACATTAAATTAAATAAATTAATTTTCAGAGATAAAAAATATTTTTTGTCGTGAAACATACAGTTTTAGTCCGCACAGTACAAAAATTTCTAAAAAACCTTGTATTCGTTGAAAGTGATCATTTTCAGACGTTTCCAGCTCTCTCACGTTAATAAATTTATTTTCAGAGATAAAAAATATTTTTTGTTGTGAAAAATACAGATCTAGTCCGCACAGTACAAAAATTTATAAAAAACCTTGTATTCGTTGAAAGTGATCGTTTTCAGACGTTTCCAGCTCTCTCACGTTAATAAATTAATTTTCAGAGATACTAAATATTTTTCGTTGTGAAAAATACAGTTTTAATCCCCGAAGTACGAAAATGTCTAAAAACGCTGGTATTCGTTGAAAGTGATCGCTTTTAGACTTTTCCAGCTTTCTGACGTTAATAAATTGATTTTCAGGGATAAAAATTATTTTTTGTCCTGAAAGTACGAAAATGTCTAAAAACGCTTTTATTAGGCGAAAGCGACCATTTTTAGACCTTTACAGCTTTCTCACCTTAATAAATTTATTTTCAGAGCTAAAAATTTTTTTTTGTCGTGAAAAATACAGTTTTAGTCCGCGAAGTACGAATGTGTCTAAAAACGATTGTATTAGTTGAAAGTGCTCATTTTTAGACGTTTCCAGCTCTCTGACGTTAATAAATTTATTTTCAGAGATAAAAAATATTTTTTGTCGTGAAAAATACAGTTTTAGTCCACGAAGCACGAAAATGTCTAAAAACGCTTGTATTCGTTCAGAGTGGTGGTTTTTAGACGTTTCCAGCTCTCTGACGTTAAATTAAGTAAATTTATTTTCAGAGAAAAAAAATATTTTTTGACGTGAAAAATACAGTTTTAGTCCGCGAAGAACGAATGTGTCTAAAAACGCTTGTATTCGTTGAAATTGACCTTTTTTAGACGTTTCCAGCTCTCTGACGTTAATAAATTTATTTTCAGAGATAAAAAATATTTGTTGTTGTGAAAAGTACAGTTTTAATCCGCGAAGTACGAATGTGCCTAAAAACGATTGTATTCGTTGAAAGTGATCGTTTTTAGATGTTTCCAGCTCTCTGACGTTAATAAATTTATTTTCAGAGATAAAAAATATTTTTGTCGTGAAAAATACAGTTTTAGTCCGCGAAGTACAAAAATGTCTAAAAAAGCTTGTATTCATTGAAAGTGGTCGTTTTTAGACGTTTCCAGCTCTCTGATGTTAAATTAAATAAATTTATTTTCAGAGATAAAAAATATTTGTTGTGAAAAATACAGTTTTAATCCGCAAAGCACGAAAATGTCTAAAAACGCTTGTATTCGTTGAAAGTGATCGTTTTTAAATGTTTCCAGCTTTCTGACGTTAATAAATTTATTTTCACAGATAAAAAATAATTTTTTGTCGTGAAAAATACATTTTTAATCCTCGACGCGCGAAAATATCTAAAAGCTCTTGATTTCTTTAAAAGTGATCGTTTTTAGACTTTTCCAGCTTTCTGACGTTAATAAATTGATTTTTAGAGATAAAAAATATTTTTTGTCGTGAAAAATACAGTTTTAGTCCGCGAAGTACGACTGTGTCTAAAAACGCTTGTATTCGATGAAAGTGCTCGTTTTTAGACGTTTCCAGCTCTCTGACGTTAATAAATATATTTTCAGAGATAAAAAATATTTTTGATAGTGAAAAATACAGTTTTAGTCCGCGAAGCACGAAAATGTCTAAAAACGCTTGTATTCGTTCAGAGTGGTTGTTTTTAGACGTTTCCAGCTCTCTGACGTTAAATTAAGTAAATTTATTTTCAGAGATAAAAAATATTTTTTGACGTGAAAAATACAGTTTTAGTCCGCGAAGAACGAATGTGTCTAAAAACGCTTGTATTCGTTGAAATTGACCTTTTTTAGACGTTTCCAGCTCTCTGACGTTAATAAATTTATTTTCAGAGATAAAAAATATTTGTTGTTGTGAAAAGTACAGTTTTAATCCGCGAAGCACGAAAATGTCTAAAAACGCTTGTATTCGTTCAGAGTGGTCGTTTTTAAACGTTTCCAGCTCTCTGATGTTAAATTAAATAAATTTATTTTCAGACATAAAAAATATTTGTTGTCAAAAGTACAGTTTTAATCCACGAAGTACGAAAATATCTAAAAACGCTTGTATTCGTTGAGAGTGGTGGTTTTTAGATGTTTCCAGCTGTCTGACGTTAAATTAAATAAATTTATTTTCAGAGATAAAAAATATTTTGTGTCGTGAAAAATACAGTTTTAGTCCGCGAAGTACGAATGTGTCTAAAAACCCTTGTATTCGTTGAAAGTGCTCGTTTTTAGACGTTTCCAGCTCTCTGACGTTAATAAATTTATTTTCAGAGATACAAAATATTTTGTGTCGTGAAAAATACATTTTTAATCCTCGACGCACGAAAATATCTAAAAACTCTTGATTTCTTTAAAAGTGATCGTTTTTAGACGTTTCCAACTCTCTGACGTTAATAAATTTATTTTCACAGATAAACAATATTTTTTGTCGTGAAAAATGCAGTTTTAGTCCGCAAAGTACAAAAATGTCTAAAAACGCTTGTATTCGTTGAAAGTGATCGTTTTTAGACTTTTCCAGCTCTCTGATGTTAATAAATATATTTTCAGAGATAAAAAATATTTTTTTTCGTGAAAAATACAGTTTTAGTCCGCAAAGTACAAAAATGTCTAAAAACGCTTGTATTCGTTGAAAGTGATCGTTTTGAGACTTTTCCAGCTCTCTGACGGCAATAAATTTATTTTCAGAGATAACAAATATTTTTTTCTCGTGAAAAATACAGTTTTAGTCTGCGAAGTACGAATGTGTCTAAAAACGCTTGTATTCGTTGAAAGTGCTCGTTTTTAGACGTTTCCAGCTGTGACATTAAATAAAATAAATTAATTTTCAGAGATAAAAAATATTTTTTGTCGTGAAACATACAGTTTTAGTCCGCACAGTACAAAAATTTCTAAAAAACCTTGTATTCGTTGAAAGTGATCATTTTCAGACGTTTCCAGCTCTCTCACGTTAATAAATTTATTTTCAGAGATAAAAAATATTTTTTGTTGTGAAAAATACAGATCTAGTCCGCACAGTACAAAAATTTATAAAAAACCTTGTATTCGTTGAAAGTGATCGTTTTCAGACGTTTCCAGCTCTCTCACGTTAATAAATTAATTTTCAGAGATACTAAATATTTTTCGTTGTGAAAAATACAGTTTTAATCCCCGAAGTACGAAAATGTCTAAAAACGCTGGTATTCGTTGAAAGTGATCGCTTTTAGACTTTTCCAGCTTTCTGACGTTAATAAATTGATTTTCAGGGATAAAAATTATTTTTTGTCCTGAAAGTACGAAAATGTCTAAAAACGCTTTTATTAGGCGAAAGCGACCATTTTTAGACCTTTACAGCTTTCTCACCTTAATAAATTTATTTTCAGAGCTAAAAATTTTTTTTTGTCGTGAAAAATACAGTTTTAGTCCGCGAAGTACGAATGTGTCTAAAAACGATTGTATTAGTTGAAAGTGCTCATTTTTAGACGTTTCCAGCTCTCTGACGTTAATAAATTTATTTTCAGAGATAAAAAATATTTTTTGTCGTGAAAAATACAGTTTTAGTCCACGAAGCACGAAAATGTCTAAAAACGCTTGTATTCGTTCAGAGTGGTGGTTTTTAGACGTTTCCAGCTCTCTGACGTTAAATTAAGTAAATTTATTTTCAGAGAAAAAAAATATTTTTTGACGTGAAAAATACAGTTTTAGTCCGCGAAGAACGAATGTGTCTAAAAACGCTTGTATTCGTTGAAATTGACCTTTTTTAGACGTTTCCAGCTCTCTGACGTTAATAAATTTATTTTCAGAGATAAAAAATATTTGTTGTTGTGAAAAGTACAGTTTTAATCCGCGAAGTACGAATGTGCCTAAAAACGATTGTATTCGTTGAAAGTGATCGTTTTTAGATGTTTCCAGCTCTCTGACGTTAATAAATTTATTTTCAGAGATAAAAAATATTTTTGTCGTGAAAAATACAGTTTTAGTCCGCGAAGTACAAAAATGTCTAAAAAAGCTTGTATTCATTGAAAGTGGTCGTTTTTAGACGTTTCCAGCTCTCTGATGTTAAATTAAATAAATTTATTTTCAGAGATAAAAAATATTTGTTGTGAAAAATACAGTTTTAATCCGCAAAGCACGAAAATGTCTAAAAACGCTTGTATTCGTTGAAAGTGATCGTTTTTAAATGTTTCCAGCTTTCTGACGTTAATAAATTTATTTTCACAGATAAAAAATAATTTTTTGTCGTGAAAAATACATTTTTAATCCTCGACGCACGAAAATATCTAAAAGCTCTTGATTTCTTTAAAAGTGATCGTTTTTAGACTTTTCCAGCTTTCTGACGTTAATAAATTGATTTTTAGAGATAAAAAATATTTTTTGTCGTGAAAAATACAGTTTTAGTCCGCGAAGTACGACTGTGTCTAAAAACGCTTGTATTCGATGAAAGTGCTCGTTTTTAGACGTTTCCAGCTCTCTGACGTTAATAAATATATTTTCAGAGATAAAAAATATTTTTGATAGTGAAAAATACAGTTTTAGTCCGCGAAGCACGAAAATGTCTAAAAACGCTTGTATTCGTTCAGAGTGGTTGTTTTTAGACGTTTCCAGCTCTCTGACGTTAAATTAAGTAAATTTATTTTCAGAGATAAAAAATATTTTTTGACGTGAAAAATACAGTTTTAGTCCGCGAAGAACGAATGTGTCTAAAAACGCTTGTATTCGTTGAAATTGACCTTTTTTAGACGTTTCCAGCTCTCTGACGTTAATAAATTTATTTTCAGAGATAAAAAATATTTGTTGTTGTGAAAAGTACAGTTTTAATCCGCGAAGTACGAATGTGTCTAAAAACGCTTGTATTCGATGAAAGTGCTCGTTTTTAGACGTTTCCAGCTCTCTGACGTTAATAAATATATTTTCAGAGATAAAAAATATTTTGTGTCGTGAAAAATACAGTTTTAGTCCGCGAAATACGAATGTGTCTAAAAACCCTTGTATTCGTTGAAAGTGATCGTTTTTAAATGTTTCCAGCTTTCTGACGTTAATAAATTTATTTTCACAGATAAAAAATAATTTTTTGTCGTGAAAAATACATTTTTAATCCTCGACGCACGAAAATATCTAAAAACTCATGATTTCTTTAAAAGTGATCGTTTTTAGACTTTTCCAGCTTTCTGACGTTAATAAATTGATTTTTAGAGATAAAAAATATTTTTTGTCGTGAAAAATACAGTTTTAGTCCGCGAAGTACGAATGTGTCTAAAAACGATTGTATTCGATGAAAGTGCTCGTTTTTAGACGTTTCCAGCTCTCTGACGTTAATAAATATATTTTGAGAGATAAAAAATATTTTGTGTCGTGAAAAATACAGTTTTAGTCCGCGAAATACGAATGTGTCTAAAAACCCTTGTTTTCGTTGAAAGTGCTCGTTTTTAGACGTTTCCAGCTCTCTGACGTTAATAAATATATTTTCAGAGATAAAAAATATTTTTGATAGTGAAAAATACAGTTTTAGTCCGCGAAGTACGAATGTGTCTAAACACGATTGTATTCGTTGAAAGTGATCGTTTTAAGACATTTCCAGCTCTCTGACGTTAATAAATTTATTTTCAGAGATAAAAAATATTTTTTGTTGTGAAAAATACAGATCTAGTCCGCACAGTACAAAAATTTCTAAAAAACCTTGTATTCGTTGAAAGTGATCGTTTTCAGACGTTTCCAGCTCTCTGACGTTAATAAATATATTTTCAGAGATAAAAAATATTTTTTATTGTGAAAAGTACAGTTTTAATCCACGAGCACGAAAATGTCTAAAAACGCTTGTATTCGTTTAAAGCGACCATTTTTAGACCTTTACAGCTTTCTCACCTTCATAAATTTATTTTCAGAGCTAAAAATTTTTTTTTGTCGTGAAAAATACAGTTTTAGTCCGCGAAGTACGAATGTGTCTAAAAACGCTTGTATTAGTTGAAAGTGCTCATTTTTAGACGTTTCCAGCTCTCTGACGTTAATAAATATATTTTCAGAGATAAAAAATATTTTTTATCGTGAAAAGTACAGTTTTAATCCACGAGCACGAAAATGTCTAAAAACGCTTGTATTCGTTTAAAGTGGTCGTTTTTAGACGTTTCCAGCTCTGACATTAAATTAAATAAATTAATTTTCAGAGATAAAAAATATTTTTTGTCGTGAAAAATACAGTTTTAGTCCGCACAGTACAAAAATTTCTAAAAAACCTTGTATTCGTTGAAAGTGCTCGTTTTTAGACGTTTCCAGCTCTCTGACGTTAATAAATATATTTTCAGAGATAAAAAATATTTTTTATAGTGAAAAATACAGTTTTAGTCCGCGAAGTACGAATGTGTCTAAGAACGATTGTATTCGTTGAAAGTGCTCGTTTTTAGACGTTTCCAGCTCTCTGACGTTAATAAATTTATTTTCAGACATAAAAAATATTTGTTGTCAAAAGTACAGTTTTAATCCACGAAGTACGAAAATATCTAAAAACGCTTGTATTCGTTGAAAGTGGTGGTTTTTAGATGTTTCCAGCTGTCTGACGTTAAATTAAATAAATTTATTTTCAGAGATAAAAAATATTTTGTGTCGTGAAAAATACAGTTTTAGTCCGCGAAGTACGAATGTGTCTAAAAACCCTTGTATTCGTTGAAAGTGCTCGTTTTTAGACGTTTCCAGCTCTCTGACGTTAATAAATTTATTTTCAGAGATACAAAATATTTTGTGTCGTGAAAAATACATTTTTAATCCTCGACGCACGAAAATATCTAAAAACTCTTGATTTCTTTAAAAGTGATCGTTATTAGACGTTTCCAACTCTCTGACGTTAATAAATTTATTTTCACAGATAAACAATATTTTTTGTCGTGAAAAATGCAGTTTTAGTCCGCAAAGTACAAAAATGTCTAAAAACGCTTGTATTCGTTGAATGTGATCGTTTTTAGACTTTTCCAGCTCTCTGATGTTAATAAATATATTTTCAGAGATAAGAAATATTTTTTTTCGTGAAAAATACAGTTTTAGTCCGCAAAGTACAAAAATGTCTAAAAACGCTTGTATTCGTTGAAAGTGATCGTTTTGAGACTTTTCCAGCTCTCTGACGGCAATAAATTTATTTTCAGAGATAACAAATATTTTTTTCTCGTGAAAAATACAGTTTTAGTCGGCGAAGTACGAATGTGTCTAAAAACGCTTGTATTCGTTGAAAGTGCTCGTTTTTAGACGTTTCCAGCTCTGACATTAAATTAAATAAATTAATTTTCAGAGATAAAAAATATTTTTTGTCGTGAAACATACAGTTTTAGTCCGCACAGTACAAAAATTTCTAAAAAACCTTGTATTCGTTGAAAGTGATCATTTTCAGACGTTTCCAGCTCTCTCACGTTAATAAATTTATTTTCAGAGATAAAAAATATTTTTTGTTGTGAAAAATACAGTTTTAGTCCGCGAAGTACGAATGTGTCTAAAAACGATTGTATTCGATGAAAGTGCTCGTTTTTAGACGTTTCCAGCTCTCTGACGTTAATAAATATATTTTGAGAGATAAAAAATATTTTGTGTCGTGAAAAATACAGTTTTAGTCCGCGAAATACGAATGTGTCTAAAAACCCTTGTATTCGTTGAATGTGCTCGTTTTTAGACGTTTCCAGCTCTCTGACGTTAATAAATATATTTTCTGAGATAAAAAATATTTTTGATAGTGAAAAATACAGTTTTAGTCCGCGAAGTACGAATGTGTCTAAACACGATTGTATTCGTTGAAAGTGATCGTTTTAACACATTTCCAGCTCTCTGACGTTAATACCATATCAGCGTTGAAAGCACCGGTTCCCATCGAACACCGAAGTTAAGCAACGTCGAGCGCGGTTAGTACTTGGATGGGTGACCACTTGGGAAAACCTCGTGTCGCTGTGCTTATCGTGTAGTGCCTCTGGCGGAGCACGTTAACAAATATATCTCTCTGACGTTAATAAATTTATTTTCAGAGATAAAAAATATTTTTTGTTGTGAAAAATACAGATCTAGTCCGCACAGTACAAAAATTTCTAAAAAACCTTGTATTCGTTGAAAGTGATCGTTTTCAGACGTTTCCAGCTCTCTCACGTTATTAAATTTATTTTCAGAGATACTAAATATTTTTTGTTGTGAAAAATACAGTTTTAATCCCCGAAGTACGAAAATGTCTAAAAACGCTGGTATTCGTTGAAAGTGATCGCTTTTAGACTTTTCCAGCTTTCTGACGTTAATAAATTGATTTTCTGGGATAAAAAATATTTTTTGTCCTGAAAGTACGAAAATGTCTAAAAACGCTTTTATTAGGCGAAAGCGACCATTTTTAGACCTTTACAGCTTTCTCACCTTAATAAATTTATTTTCAGAGCTAAAAATTTTTTTTTGTCGTGAAAAATACAGTTTTAGTCCGCGAAGTACGAATGTGTCTAAAAACGCTTGTATTAGTTGAAAGTGCTCATTTTTAGACGTTTCCAGCTCTCTGACGTTAATAAATATATTTTCAGAGATAAAAAATATTTTTTATCGTGAAAAGTACAGTTTTAATCCACGAGCACGAATATGTCTAAAAACGCTTGTATTCGTTGAAAGTGGTCGTTTTTAGACGTTTCCAGCTCTCTGATGTTAAATTAAATTAATTAATTTTCAGAGATAAATATATTTTTTGTCGTGAAAAATACAGTTTTAGTCTGCGAAGTACAAAAATGTCTAAAACAGCTTGTATTCGTCGAAAGTCATCGTTTTTAGATGTTTCCAGCTTTCTGACGTTAATAAATTTATTTTCAGAGATAAAAAATATTTTTTGTCGTGAAAAATACAGTTTTAGTCCGCGAAGCACGAAAATGTCTAAAAACGCTTGTATTCGTTCAGAGTGGTGGTTTTTAGACGTTTCCAGCTCTCTGACGTTAAATTAAGTAAATTTATTTTCAGAGATAAAACATATTTTTTGACGTGAAAAATACAGTTTTAGTCCGCGAAGAACGAATGTGTCTAAAAACGCTTGTATTCGTTGAAATTGACCTTTTTTAGACGTTTCCAGCTCTCTGACGTTAATAAATTTATTTTCAGAGATAAAGAATATTTGTTGTTGTGAAAAGTACAGTTTTAATCCGCGAAGTACGAATGTGTCTAAAAACGATTGTATTCGTTGAAAGTGATCGTTTTAAGACGTTTCCAGGTCTCTGACGTTAATAAATTTATTATCAGAGATAAAAAATATTTTTTGTCGCGTAAAGTACAGTTTTAATCCGCGAAGTACGAATGTGTCTAAAAACGCTTGTATTCGATGAAAGTGTTCGTTTTTAGACGTTTCCAGCTCTCTGACGTTAATAAATATATTTTCAGAGATAAAAAATATTTTGTGTCGTGAAAAATACAGTTTTAGTCCGCGAAATACGAATGTGTCTAAAAACCCTTGTATTCGTTGAAAGTGCTCGTTTTTAGACGTTTCCAGCTCTCTAACGTTAATAAATATATTTTCAGAGATAAAAAATATTTTGTGTCGTGAAAAAGACAGTTTTAGTCCGCGAAATACGAATGTGTCTAAAAACCCTTGTATTCGTTGAAAGTGATCGTTTTTAAATGTTTCCAGCTTTCTGACGTTAATAAATTTATTTTCACAGATAAAAAATATTTTTTTGTCGTGAAAAATACATTTTTAATCCTCGACGCACGAAAATATTTAAAAACTCTTGATTTCTTTAAAAGTGATCCTTTTTAGACTTTTCCAGCTTTCTGACGTTAATAAATTGATTTTTAGAGATAAAAAATATTTTTTGTCGTGAAAAATACAGTTTTAGTCCGCGAAGTACGACTGTGTCTAAAAACGCTTGTATTCGATGAAAGTGCTCGTTTTTAGACGTTTCCAGCTCTCTGACGTTAATAAATATATTTTCAGAGATAAAAAATATTTTTGATAGTGAAAAATACAGTTTTAGTCCGCGAAGCACGAAAATGTCTAAAAACGCTTGTATTCGTTCAGAGTGGTGGTTTTTAGACGTTTCCAGCTCTCTGACGTTAAATTAAGTAAATTTATTTTCAGAGATAAAAAATATTTTTTGACGTGAAAAATACAGTTTTAGTCCGCGAAGAACGAATGTGTCTAAAAACGCTTGTATTCGTTGAAATTGACCTTTTTTAGACGTTTCCAGCTCTCTGACGTTAATAAATTTATTTTCAGAGATAAAAAATATTTGTTGTGAAAAGTACAGTTTTAATCCGCGAAGTACGAATGTGTCTAAAAACGATTGTATTCGTTGAAAGTGATCGTTTTAAGACGTTTCCAGGTCTCTGACGTTAATAAATTTATTATCAGAGATAAAAAATATTTTTTGTCGTGTAAAGTACAGTTTTAATCCGCGAAGTACGAATGTGTCTAAAAACGCTTGTATTCGATGAAAGTGCTCGTTTTTAGACGTTTCCAGCTCTCTGACGTTAATAAATATATTTTGAGAGATAAAAAATATTTTGTGTCGTGAAAAATACAGTTTTAGTCCGCGAAATACGAATGTGTCTAAAAACCTTTGTATTCGTTGAAAGTGCTCGTTTTTAGACGTTTCCAGCTCTCTGACGTTAATAAATATATTTTCAGAGATAAAAAATATTTTTGTCGTGAAAAATACAGTTTTAGTCCGCGAAGTACAAAAATGTCTAAAAAAGCTTGTATTCGTTGAAAGTGGTCGTTTTTAGACGTTTCCAGCTCTCTGATGTTAAATTAAATAAATTTATTTTCAGAGATAAAAAATATTTGTTGTTGCGAAAAATACAGTTTTAATCCGCAAAGCACGAAAATGTCTAAAAACGCTTGTATTCGTTGAAAGTGATCGTTTTTAAATGTTTCCAGCTTTCTGACGTTAATAAATTTATTTTCACAGATAAAAAATAATTTTTTGTCGTGAAAAATACATTTTTAATCCTCGACGCACGAAAATATCTAAAAACTCTTGATTTCTTTAAAAGTGATCGTTTTTAGACTTTTCCAGCTTTCTGACGTTAATAAATTGATTTTTAGAGATAAAAAATATTTTTTGTCGTGAAAAATACAGTTTTAGTCCGCGAAGTACGACTGTGTCTAAAAACGCTTGTATTCGATGAAAGTGCTCGTTTTTAGACGTTTCCAGCTCTCTGACGTTAATAAATATATTTTCAGAGATAAAAAATATTTTTGATAGTGAAAAATACAGTTTTAGTCCGCGAAGTACGAATGTGTCTAAACACGATTGTATTCGTTGAAAGTGATCGTTTTAAGACATTTCCAGCTCTCTGACGTTAATAAATTTATTTTCAGAGATAAAAAATATTTTTTGTTGTGAAAAATACAGATCTAGTCCGCACAGTACAAAAATTTCTAAAAAACCTTGTATTCGTTGAAAGTGATCGTTTTCAGACGTTTCCAGCTCTCTCACGTTATTAAATCTATTTTCAGAGATACTAAATATTTTTTATCGTGAAAAGTACAGTTTTAATCCACGAGCACGAAAATGTCTAAAAACGCTTGTATTCGTTGAAAGTGGTCGTTTTTAGACGTTTCCAGCTCTCTGATGTTAAATTAAATTAATTAATTTTCAGAGATAAATATATTTTTTGTCGTGAAAAATACAGTTTTAGTCTGCGAAGTACAAAAATGTATAAAACAGCTTGTATTCGTCGAAAGTCATCGTTTTTAGATGTTTCCAGCTTTCTGACGTTAATAAATTTATTTTCAGAGATAAAAAATATTTTTTGTCGTGAAAAATACAGTTTTAGTCCGCGAAGCACGAAAATGTCTAAAAACGCTTGTATTCGTTCAGAGTGGTGGTTTTTAGACGTTTCCAGCTCTCTGACGTTAAATTAAGTAAATTTATTTTCAGAGATAAAAAATATTTTTTGACGTGAAAAATACAGTTTTAGTCCGCGAAGAACGAATGTGTCTAAAAACGCTTGTATTCGTTGAAATTGACCTTTTTTAGACGTTTCCAGCTCTCTGACGTTAATAAATTTATTTTCAGAAATAAAGAATATTTGTTGTTGTGAAAAGTACAGTTTTAATCCGCGAAGTACGAATGTGTCTAAAAACGATTGTATTCGTTGAAAGTGATCGTTTTAAGACGTTTGCAGGTCTCTGACGTTAATAAATTTATTATCAGAGATAAAAAATATTTTTTGTCGTGTAAAGTACAGTTTTAATCCGCGAAGTACGAATGTGTCTAAAAACGCTTGTATTCGATGAAAGTGTTCGTTTTTAGACGTTTCCAGCTCTCTGACGTTAATAAATATATTTTCAGAGATAAAAAATATTTTGTGTCGTGAAAAATACAGTTTTAGTCCGCGAAATACGAATGTGTCTAAAAACCCTTGTATTCGTTGAAAGTGCTCGTTTTTAGACGTTTCCAGCTCTCTGACGTTAATAAATATATTTTCAGAGATAAAAAATATTTTGTGTCGTGAAAAATACAGTTTTAGTCCGCGAAATACGAATGTGTCTAAAAACCCTTGTATTCGTTGAAAGTGATCGTTTTTAAATGTTTCCAGCTTTCTGACGTTAATAAATTTATTTTCACAGATAAAAAATAATTTTTTGTCGTGAAAAATACATTTTTAATCCTCGACGCACGAAAATATCTAAAAACTGTTGATTTCTTTAAAAGTGATCGTTTTTAGACTTTTCCAGCTTTCTGACGTTAATAAATTGATTTTTAGAGATAAAAAATATTTTTTGTCGTGAAAAATACAGTTTTAGTCCGCGAAGTACGACTGTGTCTAAAAACGCTTGTATTCGATGAAAGTGCTCGTTTTTAGACGTTTCCAGCTCTCTGACGTTAATAAATATATTTTCAGAGATAAAAAATATTTTTGATAGTGAAAAATACAGTTTTAGTCCGCGAAGCACGAAAATGTCTAAAAACGCTTGTATTCGTTCAGAGTGGTGGTTTTTAGACGTTTCCAGCTCTCTGACGTTAAATTAAGTAAATTTATTTTCAAAGATAAAAAATATTTTTTGACGTGAAAAATACAGTTTTAGTCCGCGAAGAACGAATGTGTCTAAAAACGCTTGTATTCGTTGAAATTGACATTTTTTAGACGTTTCCAGCTCTCTGACGTTAATAAATTTATTTTCAGAGATAAAAAATATTTGTTGTGAAAAGTACAGTTTTAATCCGCGAAGTACGAATGTGTCTAAAAACGATTGTATTCGTTGAAAGTGATCGTTTTAAGACGTTTCCAGGTCTCTGACGTTAATAAATTTATTATCAGAGATAAAAAATATTTTTTGTCGTGTAAAGTACAGTTTTAATCCGCGAAGTACGAATGTGTCTAAAAACGCTTGTATTCGATGAAAGTGCTCGTTTTTAGACGTTTCCAGCTCTCTGACGTTAATAAATATATTTTGAGAGATAAAAAATATTTTGTGTCGTGAAAAATACAGTTTTAGTCCGCGAAATACGAATGTGCCTAAAAACCCTTGTATTCGTTGAAAGTGCTCGTTTTTAGACGTTTCCAGCTCTCTGACGTTAATAAATATATTTTCAGAAATAAAAAATATTTTTGTCGTGAAAAATACAGTTTTAGTCCGCGAAGTACAAAAATGTCTAAAAAAGCTTGTATTCGTTGAAAGTGGTCGTTTTTAGACGTTTCCAGCTCTCTGATGTTAAATTAAATAAATTTATTTTCATAGATAAAAAATATTTGTTGTTGCGAAAAATACAGTTTTAATCCGCAAAGCACGAAAATGTCTAAAAACGCTTGTATTCGTTGAAAGTGATCGTTTTTAAATGTTTCCAGCTTTCTGACGTTAATAAATTTATTTTCACAGATAAAAAATAATTTTTTGTCGTGAAAAATACATTTTTAATCCTCGACGCACGAAAATATCTAAAAACTCTTGATTTCTTTGAAAGTGATTGTTTTTAGACTTTTCCAGCTTTCTGACGTTAATAAATTGATTTTTAGAGATAAAAAATATTTTTTGTCGTGAAAAATACAGTTTTAGTCCGCGAAGTACGACTGTGTCTAAAAACGCTTGTATTCGATGAAAGTGCTCGTTTTTAGACGTTTCCAGCTCTCTGACGTTAATAAATATATTTTCAGAGATAAAAAATATTTTTGGTAGTGAAAAATACAGTTTTAGTCCGCGAAGTACGAATGTGTCTAAACACGATTGTATTCGTTGAAAGTGATCGTTTTAAGACATTTCCAGCTCTCTGACGTTAATAAATTTATTTTCAGAGATAAAAAATATTTGTTGTTGTGAAAAATACAGATCTAGTCCGCACAGTACAAAAATTTCTAAAAAACCTTGTATTCGTTGAAAGTGATCGTTTTCAGACGTTTCCAGCTCTCTCACGTTATTAAATCTATTTTCAGAGATACTAAATATTTTTTGTTGTGAAAAATACAGTTTTAATCCCCGAAGTACGAAAATGTCTAAAAACGCTGGTATTCGTTGAAAGTGATCGCTTTTAGACTTTTCCAGCTTTCTGACGTTAATAAATTGATTTTCAGGGATAAAAAATACTTTTTGTCCTGAAAGTACGAAGATGTCTAAAAACGCTTTTATTAGGCGAAAGCGACCATTTTTAGACCTTTACAGCTTTCTCACCTTCATAAATTTATTTTCAGAGCTAAAAAATTTTTTTTGTCGTGAAAAATACAGTTTTAGTCCGCGAAGTACGAATGTGTCTAAAAACGCTTGTATTAGTTGAAAGTGCTCATTTTTAGACGTTTCCAGCTCTCTGACGTTAATAAATATATTTTCAGAGATAAAAAATATTTTTTATCGTGAAAAGTACAGTTTTAATCCACGAGCACGAAAATGTCTAAAAACGCTTGTATTCGTTGAAAGTGGTCGTTTTTAGACGTTTCCAGCTCTCTGATGTTAATAAATATATTTTCAGGGAGATAAAAAATATTTTTTTTCGTGAAAAATACAGTTTTAGTCCGCAAAGTACAAAAATGTCTAAAAACGCTTGTATTCGTTGAAATTGACCTTTTTTAGACGTTTCCAGCTCTCTGACGTTAATAAATTTAGTTTCAGAGATAAAAAATATTTGTTGTGAAAAGTACAGTTTTAGTCTGCGAAGTACGAATGTGTCTAAAAACGCTTGTATTCGTTGAAAGTGCTCGTTTTTAGACGTTTCCAGCTCTGACATTAAATTAAATAAATTAATTTTCAGAGATAAAAAATATTTTTTGTGGTGAAAAATACAGTTTTAGTCCGCACAGTACAAAAATTTCTAAAAAACCTTGTATTCGTTGAAAGTGCTCGTTTTTAGACGTTTCCAGCTCTCTGACGTTAATAAATATATTTTCAGAGATAAAAAATATTTTTTATAGTGAAAAATACAGTTTTAGTCCGCGAAGTACGAATGTGTCTAAGAACGATTGTATTCGTTGAAAGTGCTCGTTTTTAGACGTTTCCAGCTCTCTGACGTTAATAAATTTATTTTCAGACATAAAAAATATTTGTTGTCAAAAGTACAGTTTTAATCCACGAAGTACGAAAATATCTAAAAAGCTTGTATTCGTTGAGAGTGGTGGTTTTTAGATGTTTCCAGCTGTCTGACGTTAAATTAAATAAATTTATTTTCAGAGATAAAAAATATTTTGTGTCGTGAAAAATACAGTTTTAGTCCGCGAAGTACGAATGTGTCTAAAAACCCTTGTATTCGTTGAAAGTGCTCGTTTTTAGACGTTTCCAGCTCTCTGACGTTAATAAATTTATTTTCAGAGATACAAAATATTTTGTGTCGTGAAAAATACATTTTTAATCCTCGACGCACGAAAATATCTAAAAACTCTTGATTTCTTTAAAAGTGATCGTTTTTAGACGTTTCCAACTCTCTGACGTTAATAAATTTATTTTCACAGATAAACAATATTTTTTGTCGTGAAAAATGCAGTTTTAGTCCGCAAAGTACAAAAATGTCTAAAAACGCTTGTATTCGTTGAAAGTGATCGTTTTTAGACTTTTCCAGCTGTCTGATGTTAATAAATATATTTTCAGAGATAAAAAATATTTTTTTTCGTGAAAAATACAGTTTTAGTCCGCAAAGTACAAAAATGTCTAAAAACGCCTGTATTCGTTGAAAGTGATCGTTTTGAGACTTTTCCAGCTTTCTGACGGCAATAAATTTATTTTCAGAGATAACAAATATTTTTTTCTCGTGAAAAATACAGTTTTAGTCTGCGAAGTACGAATGTGTCTAAAAACGCTTGTATTCGTTGAAAGTGCTCGTTTTTAGACGTTTCCAGCTATGACATTAAATTAAATAAATTAATTTTCAGAGATAAAAAATATTTTTTGTCGTGAAAAATACAGTTTTAGTCCGCACAGTACAAAAATTTCTAAAAAACCTTGTATTCGTTGAAAGTGATCGTTTTCAGACGTTTCCAGCTCTCTCACGTTAATAAATTTATTTTCAGAGATAAAAAATATTTTTTGTTGTGAAAAATACAGATCTAGTCCGCACAGTACAAAAATTTATAAAAAACCTTGTATTCGTTGAAAGTGATCGTTTTCAGACGTTTCCAGGTCTCTCACGTTAATAAATTAATTTTCAGAGATACTAAATATTTTTTGTTGTGAAAAATACAGTTTTAATCCCCGAAGTACGAAAATGTCTAAAAACGCTGGTATACGTTGAAAGTGATCGCTTTTAGACTTTTCCAGCTTTCTGACGTTAATAAATTGATTTTCAGGGATAAAAATTATTTTTTGTCCTGAAAGTACGAAAATGTCTAAAAACGCTTTTATTAGGCGAAAGCGACCATTTTTAGACCTTTACAGCTTTCTCACCTTAATAAATTTATTTTCAGAGCTAAAAAATTTTTTTTGTCGTGAAAAATACAGTTTTAGTCCGCGAAGTACGAATGTGTCTAAAAACGATTGTATTAGTTGAAAGTGCTCATTTTTAGACGTTTCCAGCTCTCTGACGTTAATAAATATATTTTCAGAGATAAAAAATATTTTTTATCGTGAAAAGTACAGTTTTAATCCACGAGCACGAAAATGTCTAAAAACGCTTGTATTCGTTGAAAGTGGTCGTTTTTAGACGTTTCCAGCTCTCTGATGTTAAATTAAATTAATTAATTTTCAGTGATAAATATATTTTTTGTCGTGAAAAATACAGTTTTAGTCCGCGAAGTACGAATGTGTCTATACACGATTGTATTCGTTGAAAGTGATCGTTTTAAGACATTTCCAGCTCTCTGACGTTAATAAATTTATTTTCAGAGATAAAAAATATTTTTTGTCGTGAAAAGTACAGTTTTAATCCAAGAAGTACGAAAATATCTAAAAACGCTTGTATCCGTTGAGAGTGGTGGTTTTTAGACGTTTCCAGCTGTCTGACGTTAAATTAAATAAATTTATTTTCAGAGATAAAAAATATTTTGTGTCGTGAAAAATACAGTTTTAGTCCGCGAAGTACAAAAATGTCTAAAACAGCTTGTATTCGTCGAAAGTCATCGTTTTTAGACATTTCCAGCTCTCTGACGTTAATAAATTTATTTTCAGAGATAAAAAATATTTTTTGTCGTGAAAAGTACAGTTTTAATCCAAGAAGTACGAAAATATCTAAAAACGCTTGTATCCGTTGAGAGTGGTGGTTTTTAGACGTTTCCAGCTGTCTGACGTTAAATTAAATAAATTTATTTTCAGAGATAAAAAATATTTTGTGTCGTGAAAAATACAGTTTTAGTCCGCTAAGTACGAATGTGTCTAAAAACGCTTGTATTCGTTGAAAGTGATCGTTTTAAGACGTTTCCAGCTCTCTGACGTTATTAAATTTATTATCAGAGATAAAAAATAGTTTTTGTCGTGAAAAGTACAGTTTTAATCCGCGAAGAACGAATGTGTCCAAAAACGCTTGTATTCGATGAAAGTGCTCGTTTTTAGACGTTTCCAGCTCTCTGACGTTAATAAATATATTTTCAGAGATAAAAAATATTTTTTATAGTGAAAAATACAGTTTTAGTCAGCGAAGTACGAATGTGTCTAAGAACGATTGTATTCGTTGAAAGTGATCGTTTTAAGACGTTTCCAGCTCTCTGACGTTAAGAAATGTATTTTCAGACATAAAAAATATTTGTTGTTGTGAAAAGTACAGTTTTAATCCACGAAGTACGAAAATATCTAAAAACGCTTGTATTCGTTGTGAGTGGTGGTTTTTAGATGTTTCCAGCTGTCTGACGTTAAATTAAATAAATTTATTTTCAGAGATACAAAATATTTTATGTCGTGAAAAATACATTTTTAATCCTCGACGCACGAAAATATCTAAAAACTCTTGATTTCTTTAAAAGTGATCGTTTTTAGACGTTTCCAACTCTCTGACGTTAATAAATTTATTTTCACAGATAAACAATATTTTTTGTCGTGAAAAATGCAGTTTTAGTCCGCAAAGTTTCAAAAATGTCTAAAAACGCTTGTATTCATTGAAAGTGATCGTTTTTAGACTTTTCCAGCTCTCTGATGTTAATAAATATATTTTCAGAGATAAAAAATATTTTTTTTCGTGAAAAATACAGTTTTAGTCCGCAAAGTACAAAAATGTCTAAAAACGCTTGTATTCGTTGAAAGTGATCGTTTTGAGACTTTTCCAGCTCTCTGACGGCAATAAATTTATTTTCAGAGATAACAAATATTTTTTTCTCGTGAAAAATACAGTTTTAGTCTGCGAAGTACGAATGTGTTTAAAAACGCTTGTATTCGTTGAAAGTGCTCGTTTATAGACGTTTCCAGCTCTGACATTAAATTAAATTAATTAATTTTCAGAGATACTAAATATTTTTTGTTGTGAAAAATACAGTTTTAATCCCCGAAGTACGAAAATGTCTAAAAACGCTGGTATTCGTTGAAAGTGATCGCTTTTAGACTTTTCCAGCTTTCTGACGTTAATAAATTGATTTTCAGGGATAAAAAATATTTTTTGTCCTGAAAGTACGAAAATGTCTAAAAACGCTTTTATTAGGCGAAAGCGACCATTTTTAGACCTTTACAGCTTTCTCACCTTAATAAATTTATTTTCAGAGCTAAAAAAATTTTTTTGTCGTGAAAAATACAGTTTTAGTCCGCGAAGTACGAATGTGTCTAAAAACGCTTGTATTCGATGAAAGTGCTCGTTTTTAGACGTTTCCAGCTCTCTGACGTTAATAAATATATTTTCAGAGATAAAAAATATTTTTTATGGTGAAAAATACAGTTTTAGTCAGCGAAGTACGAATGTGTCTAAGAACGATTGTATTCGTTGAAAGTGATCGTTTTAAGACGTTTCCAGCTCTCTGACGTTAAGAAATTTATTTTCAGACATAAAAAATATTTGTTGTTGTGAAAAGTACAGTTTTAATCCACGAAGTACGAAAATATCTAAAAACGCTTGTATTCGTTGTGAGTGGTGGTTTTTAGATGTTTCCAGCTGTCTGACGTTAAATTAAATAAATTTATTTTCAGAGATACAAAATATTTTGTGTCGTGAAAAATACATTTTTAATCCTCGACGCACGAAAATATCTAAAAACTCTTGATTTCTTTAAAAGTGATCGTTTTTAGACGTTTCCAGCTCTCTGACGTTAATAAATATATTTTCAGAGATAAAAAATATTTTTTATCGTGAAAAGTACAGTTTTAATCCACGAGCACGAAAATGTCTAAAAACGCTTGTATTCGTTGAAAGTGGTCGTTTTTAGACGTTTCCAGCTCTCTGATGTTAAATTAAATTAATTAATTTTCAGAGATAAATATATTTTTTGTCGTGAAAAATACAGTTTTAGTCTGCGAAGTACAAAAATGTCTAAAAACGCTTGTATTCGTTCAGAGTGGTGGTTTTTAGACGTTTCCAGCTCTCTGACGTTAAATTAAGTAAATTTATTTTCAGAGAAAAAAAATATTTTTTGACGTGAAAAATACAGTTTTAGTCCGCGAAGGACGAATGTGTCTAAAAACGCTTGTATTCGTTGATATTGACCTTTTTTAGACGTTTCCAGCTCTCTGACGTTAATAAATTTATTTTCAGAGATAAAAAATATTTGTTGTTGTGAAAAGTACAGTTTTAATCCGCGAAGTACGAATGTGTCTAAAAACGCTTGTATTCGATGAAAGTGCTCGTTTTTAGACGTTTCCAGATCTCTGACGTTAATAAATATATTTTCAGAGATAAAAAATATTTTGTGTCGTGAAAAATACAGTTTTAGTCCGCGAAATACGAATGTGTCTAAAAACCCTTGTATTCGTTGAAAGTGCTCGTTTTTAGACGTTTCCAGCTCTCTGACCTTAATAAATTTATTTTCAGAGATAAAAAATATTTTTGTCGTGAAAAATACAGTTTTAGTCCGCGAAGTACAAAAATGTCTAAAAAAGCTTGTATTCGTTGAAAGTGGTCGTTTTTAGACGTTTCCAGCTCTCTGATGTTAAATTAAATAAATTTATTTTCAGAGATAAAAAATATTTGTTGTGAAAAATACAGTTTTAATCCGCAAAGCACGAAAATGTCAAAAAACGCTTGTATTCGTTGAAAGTGATCGTTTTTAAATGTTTCCAGCTTTCTGACGTTAATAAATTTATTTTCACAGATAAAAAATAATTTTTTGTCGTGAAAAATACATTTTTAATCCTCGACGCACGAAAATATCTAAAAACTCTTGATTTTTTAAAAGTGATCGTTTTTAGACTTTTCCAGCTTTCTGACGTTAATAAATTGATTTTTAGAGATAAAAAATATTTTTTGTCGTGAAAAGTACAGTTTTAGTCCGCGAAGTACGACTCTGTCTAAAAACGCTTGTATTCGATGAAAGTGCTCGTTTTTAGACGTTTCCAGCTCTCTGACGTTAATAAATATATTTTCAGAGATAAAAAATATTTTTGATAGTGAAAAATACAGTTTTAGTCCGCGAAGTACGAATGTGTCTATACACGATTGTATTCGTTGAAAGTGATCGTTTTAAGACATTTCCAGCTCTCTGACGTTAATAAATTTATTTTCAGAGATAAAAAATATTTTTTGTCGTGAAAAGTACAGTTTTAATCCAAGAAGTACGAAAATATCTAAAAACGCTTGTATCCGTTGAGAGTGGTGGTTTTTAGACGTTTCCAGCTGTCTGACGTTAAATTAAATAAATTTATTTTCAGAGATAAAAAATATTTTGTGTCGTGAAAAATACAGTTTTAGTCCGCGAAGTACAAAAATGTCTAAAACAGCTTGTATTCGTCGAAAGTCATCGTTTTTAGACATTTCCAGCTCTCTGACGTTAATAAATTTATTTTCAGAGATAAAAAATATTTTTTGTCGTGAAAAGTACATTTTTAATCCAAGAAGTACGAAAATATCTAAAAACACTTGTATCCGTTGAGAGTGGTGGTTTTTAGACGTTTCCAGCTGTCTGACGTTAAATTAAATAAATTTATTTTCAGAGATAAAAAATATTTTTTGTCCTGAAAAATACAGTTTTAGTCCGCGAAGTACGAAAATGTCTAAAAACGCGTTTATTAGGCGAAAGCGACCATTTTTAGACCTTTACAGCTTTCTCACCTTAATAAATTTATTTTCAGAGATAAACAATATTTTTTGTCGTAAAAAATACAGTTTTAGTCCGCTAAGTACGAATGTGTCTAAAAACGCTTGTATTCGTTGAAAGTGATCGTTTTAAGACGTTTCCAGCTCTCTGACGTTAATAAATTTATTATCAGAGATAAAAAATAGTTTTTGTCGTGAAAAGTACAGTTTTAATCCGCGAAGAACGAATGTGTCCAAAAACGCTTGTATTCGATGAAAGTGCTCGTTTTTAGACGTTTCCAGCTCTCTGACGTTAATAAATATATTTTCAGAGATACTAAATATTTTTTGTTGTGAAAAATACAGATCTAGTCCGCATAGTACAAAAATTTCTAAAAAACCTTGTATTCGTTGAAAGTGATCGTTTTCAGACGTTTCCAGCTCTCTCACGTTATTAAATCTATTTTCAGAGATACTAAATATTTTTTGTTGTGAAAAATACAGTTTTAATCCCCGAAGTACGAAAATGTCTAAAAACGCTGGTATTCGTTGAAAGTGATCGCTTTTAGACTTTTCCAGCTTTCTGACGTTAATAAATTGATTTTCAGGGATAAAAAATATTTTTTGTCCTGAAAGTACGAAGATGTCTAAAAACGCTTTTATTAGGCGAAAGCGACCATTTTTAGACCTTTACAGCTTTCTCACCTTCATAAATTTATTTTCAGAGCTAAAAAATTTTTTTTGTCGTGAAAAATACAGTTTTAGTCCGCGAAGTACGAATGTGTCTAAAAACGCTTGTATTAGTTGAAAGTGCTCATTTTTAGACGTTTCCAGCTCTCTGACGTTAATAAATATATTTTCAGAGATAAAAAATATTTTTTATCGTGAAAAGTACAGTTTTAATCCACGAGCACGAAATTGTCTAAACACGCTTGTATTCGTTGAAAGTGGTCGTTTTTAGACGTTTCCAGCTCTCTGATGTTAATAAATATATTTTCAGGGAGATAAAAAATATATTTTTTCGTGAAAAATACAGTTTTAGTCCGCAAAGTACAAAAATGTCTAAAAACGCTTGTATTCGTTGAAATTGACCTTTTTTAGACGTTTCCAGCTCTCTGACGTTAATAAATTTAGTTTCAGAGATAAAAAATATTTGTTGTGAAAAGTACAGTTTTAGTCTGCGAAGTACGAATGTGTCTAAAAACGCTTGTATTCGTTGAAAGTGCTCGTTTTTAGACGTTTCCAGCTCTGACATTAAATTAAATAAATTAATTTTCAGAGATAAAAAATATTTTTTGTCGTGAAAAATACAGTTTTAGTCCGCACAGTACAAAAATTTCTAAAAAACCTTGTATTCGTTGAAAGTGCTCGTTTTTAGACGTTTCCAGCTCTCTGACGTTAATAAATATATTTTCAGAGATAAAAAATATTTTTTATAGTGAAAAATACAGTTTTAGTCCGCGAAGTACGAATGTGTCTAAGAACGATTGTATTCGTTGAAAGTGCTCGTTTTTAGACGTTTCCAGCTCTCTGACGTTAATAAATTTATTTTCAGACATAAAAAATATTTGTTGTCAAAAGTACAGTTTTAATCCACGAAGTACGAAAATATCTAAAAAGCTTGTATTCGTTGAGAGTGGTGGTTTTTAGATGTTTCCAGCTGTCTGACGTTAAATTAAATAAATTTATTTTCAGAGATAAAAAATATTTTGTGTCGTGAAAAATACAGTTTTAGTCCGCGAAGTACGAATGTGTCTAAAAACCCTTGTATTCGTTGAAAGTGCTCGTTTTTAGACGTTTCCAGCTCTCTGACGTTAATAAATTTATTTTCAGAGATACAAAATATTTTGTGTCGTGAAAAATACATTTTTAATCCTCGACGCACGAAAATATCTAAAAACTCTTGATTTCTTTAAAAGTGATCGTTTTTAGACGTTTCCAACTCTCTGACGTTAATAAATTTATTTTCACAGATAAACAATATTTTTTGTCGTGAAAAATGCAGTTTTAGTCCGCAAAGTACAAAAATGTCTAAAAACGCTTGTATTCGTTAAAAGTGATCGTTTTTAGACTTTTCCAGCTCTCTGATGTTAATAAATATATTTTCAGAGATAAAAAATATTTTTTTTCGTGAAAAATACAGTTTTAGTCCGCAAAGTACAAAAATGTCTAAAAACGCCTGTATTCGTTGAAAGTGATCGTTTTGAGACTTTTCCAGCTTTCTGACGGCAATAAATTTATTTTCAGAGATAACAAATATTTTTTTCTCGTGAAAAATACAGTTTTAGTCTGCGAAGTACGAATGTGTCTAAAAACGCTTGTATTCGTTGAAAGTGCTCGTTTTTAGACGTTTCCAGCTATGACATTAAATTAAATAAATTAATTTTCAGAGATAAAAAATATTTTTTGTCGTGAAAAATACCGTTTTAGTCCGCACAGTACAAAAATTTCTAAAAAACCTTGTATTCGTTGAAAGTGATCGTTTTCAGACGTTTCCAGCTCTCTCACGTTAATAAATTTATTTTCAGAGATAAAAAATATTTTTTGTTGTGAAAAATACAGATCTAGTCCGCACAGTACAAAAATTTATAAAAAACCTTGTATTCGTTGAAAGTGATCGTTTTCAGACGTTTCCAGCTCTCTCACGTTAATAAATTAATTTTCAGAGATACTAAATATTTTTTGTTGTGAAAAATACAGTTTTAATCCCCGAAGTACGAAAATGTCTAAAAACGCTGGTATACGTTGAAAGTGATCGCTTTTAGACTTTTCCAGCTTTCTGACGTTAATAAATTGATTTTCAGGGATAAAAATTATTTTTTGTCCTGAAAGTACGAAAATGTCTAAAAACGCTTTTATTAGGCGAAAGCGACCATTTTTAGACCTTTACAGCTTTCTCACCTTAATAAATTTATTTTCAGAGCTAAAAAATTTTTTTTGTCGTGAAAAATACAGTTTTAGTCCGCGAAGTACGAATGTGTCTAAAAACGATTGTATTAGTTGAAAGTGCTCATTTTTAGACGTTTCCAGCTCTCTGACGTTAATAAATATATTTTCAGAGATAAAAAATATTTTTTATCGTGAAAAGTACAGTTTTAATCCACGAGCACGAAAATGTCTAAAAACGCTTGTATTCGTTGAAAGTGGTCGTTTTTAGACGTTTCCAGCTCTCTGATGTTAAATTAAATTAATTAATTTTCAGTGATAAATATATTTTTTGTCGTGAAAAATACAGTTTTAGTCCGCGAAGTACGAATGTGTCTATACACGATTGTATTCGTTGAAAGTGATCGTTTTAAGACATTTCCAGCTCTCTGACGTTAATAAATTTATTTTCAGAGATAAAAAATATTTTTTGTCGTGAAAAGTACAGTTTTAATCCAAGAAGTACGAAAATATCTAAAAACGCTTGTATCCGTTGAGAGTGGTGGTTTTTAGACGTTTCCAGCTGTCTGACATTAAATTAAATAAATTTATTTTCAGAGATAAAAAATATTTTGTGTCGTGAAAAATACAGTTTTAGTCCGCGAAGTACAAAAATGTCTAAAACAGCTTGTATTCGTCGAAAGTCATCGTTTTTAGACATTTCCAGCTCTCTGACGTTAATAAATTTATTTTCAGAGATAAAAAATATTTTTTGTCGTGAAAAGTACAGTTTTAATCCAAGAAGTACGAAAATATCTAAAAACGCTTGTATCCGTTGAGAGTGGTGGTTTTTAGACGTTTCCAGCTGTCTGACGTTAAATTAAATAAATCTATTTTCAGAGATAAAAAATATTTTGTGTCGTGAAAAATACAGTTTTAGTCCGCGAAGTACAAAAATGTCTAAAACAGCTTGTATTCGTCGAAAGTCATCGTTTTTAGACATTTCCAGCTCTCTGACGTTAATAAATTTATTTTCAGAGATAAAAAATATTTTTTGTCGTGAAAAGTACAGTTTTAATCCAAGAAGTACGAAAATATCTAAAAACGCTTGTATCCGTTGAGAGTGGTGGTTTTTAGACGTTTCCAGCTGTCTGACGTTAAATTAAATAAATTTATTTTCAGAGATAAACAATATTTTTTGTCGTAAAAAATACAGTTTTAGTCCGCTAAGTACGAATGTGTCTAAAAACGCTTGTATTCGTTGAAAGTGATCGTTTTAAGACGTTTCCAGCTCTCTGACGTTAATAAATTTATTATCAGAGATAAAAAATAGTTTTTGTCGTGAAAAGTACAGTTTTAATCCGCGAAGAACGAATGTGTCCAAAAACGCTTGTATTCGATGAAAGTGCTCGTTTTTAGACGTTTCCAGCTCTCTGACGTTAATAAATATATTTTCAGAGATAAAAAATATTTTTTATAGTGAAAAATACAGTTTTAGTCAGCGAAGTACGAATGTGTCTAAGAACGATTGTATTCGTTGAAAGTGATCGTTTTAAGACGTTTCCAGCTCTCTGACGTTAAGAAATGTATTTTCAGACATAAAAAATATTTGTTGTTGTGAAAAGTACAGTTTTAATCCACGAAGTACGAAAATATCTAAAAACGCTTGTATTCGTTGTGAGTGGTGGTTTTTAGATGTTTCCAGCTGTCTGACGTTAAATTAAATAAATTTATTTTCAGAGATACAAAATATTTTATGTCGTGAAAAATACATTTTTAATCCTCGACGCACGAAAATATCTAAAAACTCTTGATTTCTTTAAAAGTGATCGTTTTTAGACGTTTCCAACTCTCTGACGTTAATAAATTTATTTTCACAGATAAACAATATTTTTTGTCGTGAAAAATGCAGTTTTAGTCCGCAAAGTTTCAAAAATGTCTAAAAACGCTTGTATTCATTGAAAGTGATCGTTTTTAGACTTTTCCAGCTCTCTGATGTTAATAAATATATTTTCAGAGATAAAAAATATTTTTTTTCGTGAAAAATACAGTTTTAGTCCGCAAAGTACAAAAATGTCTAAAAACGCTTGTATTCGTTGAAAGTGATCGTTTTGAGACTTTTCCAGCTCTCTGACGGCAATAAATTTATTTTCAGAGATAACAAATATTTTTTTCTCGTGAAAAATACAGTTTTAGTCTGCGAAGTACGAATGTGTTTAAAAACGCTTGTATTCGTTGAAAGTGCTCGTTTATAGACGTTTCCAGCTCTGACATTAAATTAAATTAATTAATTTTCAGAGATACTAAATATTTTTTGTTGTGAAAAATACAGTTTTAATCCCCGAAGTACGAAAATGTCTAAAAACGCTGGTATTCGTTGAAAGTGATCGCTTTTAGACTTTTCCAGCTTTCTGACGTTAATAAATTGATTTTCAGGGATAAAAAATATTTTTTGTCCTGAAAGTACGAAAATGTCTAAAAACGCTTTTATTAGGCGAAAGCGACCATTTTTACACCTTTACAGCTTTCTCACCTTAATAAATTTATTTTCAGAGCTAAAAAAATTTTTTTGTCGTGAAAAATACAGTTTTAGTCCGCGAAGTACGAATGTGTCTAAAAACGCTTGTATTCGATGAAAGTGCTCGTTTTTAGACGTTTCCAGCTCTCTGACGTTAATAAATATATTTTCAGAGATAAAAAATATTTTTTATGGTGAAAAATACAGTTTTAGTCAGCGAAGTACGAATGTGTCTAAGAACGATTGTATTCGTTGAAAGTGATCGTTTTAAGACGTTTCCAGCTCTCTGACGTTAAGAAATTTATTTTCAGACATAAAAAATATTTGTTGTTGTGAAAAGTACAGTTTTAATCCACGAAGTACGAAAATATCTAAAAACGCTTGTATTCGTTGTGAGTGGTGGTTTTTAGATGTTTCCAGCTGTCTGACGTTAAATTAAATAAATTTATTTTCAGAGATACAAAATATTTTGTGTCGTGAAAAATACATTTTTAATCCTCGACGCACGAAAATATCTAAAAACTCTTGATTTCTTTAAAAGTGATCGTTTTTAGACGTTTCCAGCTCTCTGACGTTAATAAATATATTTTCAGAGATAAAAAATATTTTTTATCGTGAAAAGTACAGTTTTAATCCACGAGCACGAAAATGTCTAAAAACGCTTGTATTCGTTGAAAGTGGTCGTTTTTAGACGTTTCCAGCTCTCTGATGTTAAATTTAATTAATTAATTTTCAGAGATAAATATATTTTTTGTCGTGAAAAATACAGTTTTAGTCTGCGAAGTACAAAAATGTCTAAAAACGCTTGTATTAGTCGAAAGTGCTCATTTTTAGACGTTTCCAGCTTTCTGACGTTAATAAATTTATTTTCAGAGATAAAAAATATTTTTTGTCGTGAAAAATACAGTTTTAGTCCGCGAAGCACGAAAATGTCTAAAAACGCTTGTATTCGTTCAGAGTGGTGGTTTTTAGACGTTTCCAGCTCTCTGACGTTAAATTAAGTAAATTTATTTTCAGAGAAAAAAAAAATTTTTTGACGTGAAAAATACAGTTTTAGTCCGCGAAGGACGAATGTGTCTAAAAACGCTTGTATTCGTTGATATTGACCTTTTTTAGACGTTTCCAGCTCTCTGACGTTAATAAATTTATTTTCAGAGATAAAAAATATTTGTTGTTGTGAAAAGTACAGTTTTAATCCGCGAAGTACGAATGTGTCTAAAAACGCTTGTATTCGATGAAAGTGCTCGTTTTTAGACGTTTCCAGATCTCTGACGTTAATAAATATATTTTCAGAGATAAAAAATATTTTGTGTCGTGAAAAATACAGTTTTAGTCCGCGAAATACGAATGTGTCTAAAAACCCTTGTATTCGTTGAAAGTGCTCGTTTTTAGACGTTTCCAGCTCTCTGACCTTAATAAATTTATTTTCAGAGATAAAAAATATTTTTGTCGTGAAAAATACAGTTTTAGTCCGCGAAGTACAAAAATGTCTAAAAAAGCTTGTATTCGTTGAAAGTGGTCGTTTTTAGACGTTTCCAGCTCTCTGATGTTAAATTAAATAAATTTATTTTCAGAGATAAAAAATATTTGTTGTGAAAAATACAGTTTTAATCCGCAAAGCACGAAAATGTCAAAAAACGCTTGTATTCGTTGAAAGTGATCGTTTTTAAATGTTTCCAGCTTTCTGACGTTAATAAATTTATTTTCACAGATAAAAAATAATTTTTTGTCGTGAAAAATACATTTTTAATCCTCGACGCACGAAAATATCTAAAAACTCTTGATTTTTTAAAAGTGATCGTTTTTAGACTTTTCCAGCTTTCTGACGTTAATAAATTGATTTTTAGAGATAAAAAATATTTTTGTCGTGAAAAGTACAGTTTTAGTCCGCGAAGTACGACTCTGTCTAAAAACGCTTGTATTCGATGAAAGTGCTCGTTTTTAGACGTTTCCAGCTCTCTGACGTTAATAAATTTATTTTCAGAGATAAAAAATATTTTTTGTCGTGAAAAGTACAGTTTTAATCCAAGAAGTACGAAAATATCTAAAAACGCTTGTATCCGTTGAGAGTGGTGGTTTTTAGACGTTTCCAGCTGTCTGACGTTAAATTAAATAAATTTATTTTCAGAGATAAAAAATATTTTGTGTCGTGAAAAATACAGTTTTAGTCCGCGAAGTACAAAAATGTTTAAAACAGCTTGTATTCGTCGAAAGTCATCGTTTTTAGACATTTCCAGCTCTCTGACGTTAATAAATTTATTTTCAGAGATAAAAAATATTTTTTGTCGTGAAAAGTACAGTTTTAATCCAAGAAGTACGAAAATATCTAAAAACGCTTGTATCCGTTGAGAGTGGTGGTTTTTAGACGTTTCCAGCTGTCTGACGTTAAATTAAATAAATTTATTTTCAGAGATAAAAAATATTTTTTGTCCTGAAAAATACAGTTTTAGTCCGCGAAGTACGAAAATGTCTAAAAACGCGTTTATTAGGCGAAAGCGACCATTTTTAGACCTTTACAGCTTTCTCACCTTAATAAATTTATTTTCAGAGATAAACAATATTTTTTGTCGTAAAAAATACAGTTTTAGTCCGCTAAGTACGAATGTGTCTAAAAACGCTTGTATTCGTTGAAAGTGATCGTTTTAAGACGTTTCCAGCTCTCTGACGTTAATAAATTTATTATCAGAGATAAAAAATAGTTTTTGTCGTGAAAAGTACAGTTTTAATCCGCGAAGAACGAATGTGTCCAAAAACGCTTGTATTCGATGAAAGTGCTCGTTTTTAGACGTTTCCAGCTCTCTGACGTTAATAAATATATTTTCAGAGATAAAAAATATTTTTTATAGTGAAAAATACAGTTTTAGTCAGCGAAGTACGAATGTGTCTAAGAACGATTGTATTCGTTGAAAGTGATCGTTTTAAGACGTTTCCAGCTCTCTGACGTTAAGAAATGTATTTTCAGACATAAAAAATATTTGTTGTTGTGAAAAGTACAGTTTTAATCCACGAAGTACGAAAATATCTAAAAACGCTTGTATTCGTTGTGAGTGGTGGTTTTTAGATGTTTCCAGCTGTCTGACGTTAAATTAAATAAATTTATTTTCAGAGATACAAAATATTTTATGTCGTGAAAAATACATTTTTAATCCTCGACGCACGAAAATATCTAAAAACTCTTGATTTCTTTAAAAGTGATCGTTTTTAGACGTTTCCAACTCTCTGACGTTAATAAATTTATTTTCACAGATAAACAATATTTTTTGTCGTGAAAAATGCAGTTTTAGTCCGCAAAGTTTCAAAAATGTCTAAAACGCTTGTATTCGTTGAAAGTGATCGTTTTTAGACTTTTCCAGCTCTCTGATGTTAATAAATATATTTTCAGAGATAAAAAATATTTTTTTTCGTGAAAAATACAGTTTTAGTCCGCAAAGTACAAAAATGTCTAAAAACGCTTGTATTCGTTGAAAGTGATCGTTTTGAGACTTTTCCAGCTCTCTGACGGCAATAAATTTATTTTCAGAGATAACAAATTTTTTTCTCGTGAAAAATACAGTTTTAGTCTGCGAAGTACGAATGTGTCTAAAAACGCTTGTATTCGTTGAAAGTGCTCGTTTTTAGACGTTTCCAGCTCTGACATTAAATTAAATAAATTAATTTTCAGAGATACTAAATATTTTTTGTTGTGAAAAATACAGTTTTAATCCCCGAAGTACGAAAATGTCTAAAAACGCTGGTATTCGTTGAAAGTGATCGCTTTTAGACTTTTCCAGCTTTCTGACGTTAATAAATTGATTTTCAGGGATAAAAAATATTTTTTGTCCTGAAAGTACGAAAATGTCTAAAAACGCTTTTAATAGGCGAAAGTGACCATTTTTAGACCTTTACAGCTTTCTCACCTTAATAAATTTATTTTCAGAGCTAAAAAAATTTTTTTGTCGTGAAAAATACAGTTTTAGTCCGCGAAGTACGAATGTGTCTAAAAACGCTTGTATTCGATGAAAGTGCTCGTTTTTAGACGTTTCCAGCTCTCTGACGTTAATAAATATATTTTCAGAGATAAAAAATATTTTTTATGGTGAAAAATACAGTTTTAGTCAGCGAAGTACGAATGTGTCTAAGAACGATTGTATTCGTTGAAAGTGATCGTTTTAAGACGTTTCCAGCTCTCTGACGTTAAGAAATTTATTTTCAGACATAAAAAATATTTGTTGTTGTGAAAAGTACAGTTTTAATCCACGAAGTACGAAAATATCTAAAAACGCTTGTATTCGTTGTGAGTGGTGGTTTTTAGATGTTTCCAGCTGTCTGACGTTAAATTAAATAAATTTAT
Organism: Leptodirus hochenwartii; assembly: GCA_947310635.1. NCBI lineage: Eukaryota > Metazoa > Arthropoda > Insecta > Coleoptera > Leiodidae > Leptodirus > Leptodirus hochenwartii. The sequence goes on along the minus strand of OX371177.1, from coordinate 30,284,817 downwards.
TTTCAGAGATACAAAATATTTTGTGTCGTGAAAAATACATTTTTAATCCTCGACGCACGAAAATATCTAAAAACCTTGATTTCTTTAAAAGTGATCGTTTTTAGACGTTTCCAACTCTCTGACGTTAATAAATTTATTTTCACAGATAAACAATATTTTTTGTCGTGAAAAATGCAGTTTTAGTCCGCAAAGTACAAAAATGTCTAAAAACGCTTGTATTCGTTGAAAGTGATCGTTTTTAGACTTTTCCAGCTCTCTGATGTTAATAAATATATTTTCAGAGATAAAAAATATTTTTTTTCGTGAAAAATACAGTTTTAGTCGGCAAAGTACAAAAATGTCTAAAAACGCTTGTATTCGTTGAAAGTGATCGTTTTGAGACTTTTCCAGCTCTCTGACGGCAATAAATTTATTTTCAGAGATAACAAATATTTTTTTCTCGTGAAAAATACAGTTTTAGTCTGCGAAGTACGAATGTGTCTAAAAACGCTTGTATTCGTTGAAAGTGCTCGTTTTTAGACGTTTCCAGCTCTGACATTAAATTAAATAAATTAATTTTCAGAGATACTAAATATTTTTTGTTGTGAAAAATACAGTTTTAATCCCCGAAGTACGAAAATGTCTAAAAACGCTGGTATTCGTTGAAAGTGATCGCTTTTAGACTTTTCCAGCTTTCTGACGTTAATAAATTTATTTTCAGGGATAAAAAATATTTTTTGTCCTGAAAGTACGAAAATGTCTAAAAACGCTTTTATTAGGCGAAAGCGACAATTTTTAGACCTTTACAGCTTTCTCACCTTAATAAATTTATTTTTAGAGCTAAAAAATTTTTTTTGTCGTGAAAAATACAGTTTTAGTCCGCGAAGTACGAATGTGTCTAAAAACGCTTGTATTAGTTGAAAGTGCTCATTTTTAGACGTTTCCAGCTCTCTGACGTTAATAAATATATTTTCAGAAATAAAAAATATTTTTTATCGTGAAAAGTACAGTTTTAATCCACGAGCACGAAAATGTCTAAAAACGCTTGTATTCGTTGAAAGTGGTCGTTTTTAGACGTTTCCAGCTCTCTGATGTTAAATTTAATTAATTAATTTTCAGAGATAAATATATTTTTTGTCGTGAAAAATACAGTTTTAGTCTGCGAAGTACAAAAATGTCAAAAAACGCTTGTATTAGTTGAAAGTGCTCATTTTTAGACGTTTCCAGCTTTCTCACGTTAATAAATTTATTTTCAGAGATAAAAAATATTTTTTGTCGTGAAAAATACAGTTTTAGTCCGCGAAGCACGAAAATGTCTAAAAACGCTTGTATTCGTACAGAGTGGTGGTTTTTAGACGTTTCCAGCTCTCTGACGTTAAATTAAGTAAATTTATTTTCAGAGAAAAAAAATATTTTTTGACGTGAAAAATACAGTTTTAGTCCGCGAAGAACGAATGTGTCTAAAAACGCTTGTATTCGTTGAAATTGACCTTTTTTAGACGTTTCCAGCTCTCTGACGTTAATAAATTTATTTTCAGAGATAAAAAATATTTGTTGTTGTGAAAAGTACAGTTTTAATCCGCGAAGTACGAATGTGTCTAAAAACGATTGTATTTGTTGAAAGTGATCGTTTTAAGACGTTTCCAGGTCTCTGACGTTAATAAATTTATTATCAGAGATAAAAAATATTTTTTGTCGTGTAAAGTACAGTTTTAATCCGCGAAGTACGAATGTGTCTAAAAACGCTTGTATTCGATGAAAGTGCTCGTTTTTAGACGTTTCCAGATCTCTGACGTTAATAAATATATTTTCAGAGATAAAAAATATTTTGTGTCGTGAAAAATACAGTTTTAGTCCGCGAAATACGAATGTGTCTAAAAACCCTTGTATTCGTTGAAAGTGCTCGTTTTTAGACGTTTCCAGCTCTCTGACCTTAATAAATTTATTTTCAGAGATAAAAAATATTTTTGTCGTGAAAAATACAGTTTTAGTCCGCGAAGTACAAAAATGTCTAAAAAAGCTTGTATTCGTTGAAAGTGGTCGTTTTTAGACGTTTCCAGCTCTCTGATGTTAAATTAAATAAATTTATTTTCAGAGATAAAAAATATTTGTTGTGAAAAGTACAGTCTTAATCCGCAAAGCACGAAAATGTCTAAAAACGCTTGTATTCGTTGAAAGTGATCGTTTTTAAATGTTTCCAGCTTTCTGACGTTAATAAATTTATTTTCACAGATAAAAAATAATTTTTTATCGTGAAAAATACATTTTTAATCCTCGACGCACGAAAATATCTAAAAACTCTTGATTTCTTTAAAAGTGATCGTTTTTAGACTTTTCCAGCTTTCTGACGTTAATAAATTGATTTTTAGAGATAAAAAATATTTTTTGTCGTGAAAAGTACAGTTTTAGTCCGCGAAGTACGACTGTGTCTAAAAACGCTTGTATTCGATGAAAGTGCTCGTTTTTAGACGTTTCCAGCTCTCTGACGTTAATAAATATATTTTCAGAGATAAAAAATATTTTTGATAGTGAAAAATACAGTTTTAGTCCGCGAAGTACGAATGTGTCTATACACGATTGTATTCGTTGAAAGTGATCGTTTTAAGACATTTCCAGCTCTCTGACGTTAATAAATTTATTTTCAGAGATAAAAAATATTTTTTGTCGTGAAAAGTACAGTTTTAATCCAAGAAGTACGAAAATATCTAAAAACGCTTGTATCCGTTGAGAGTGGTGGTTTTTAGACGTTTCCAGCTGTCTGACGTTAAATTAAATAAATTTATTTTCAGAGATAAAAAATATTTTGTGTCGTGAAAAATACAGTTTTAGTCCGCGAAGTACAAAAATGTCTAAAACAGCTTGTATTCGTCGAAAGTCATCGTTTTTAGACATTTCCAGCTCTCTGACGTTAATAAATTTATTTTCAGAGATAAAAAATATTTTTTGTCGTGAAAAGTACAGTTTTAATCCAAGAAGTACGAAAATATCTAAAAACGCTTGTATCCGTTGAGAGTGGTGGTTTTTAGACGTTTCCAGCTGTCTGACGTTAAATTAAATAAATTTATTTTCAGAGATAAAAAATATTTTTTGTCCTGAAAAATACAGTTTTAGTCCGCGAAGTACGAAAATGTCTAAAAACGCGTTTATTAGGCGAAAGCGACCATTTTTAGACCTTTACAGCTTTCTCACCTTAATAAATTTATTTTCAGAGATAAACAATATTTTTTGTCGTGAAAAATACAGTTTTAGTCTGCGAAGTACAAAAATGTCAAAAAACGCTTGTATTAGTTGAAAGTGCTCATTTTTAGACGTTTCCAGCTTTCTCACGTTAATAAATTTATTTTCAGAGATAAAAAATATTTTTTGTCGTGAAAAATACAGTTTTAGTCCGCGAAGCACGAAAATGTCTAAAAACGCTTGTATTCGTACAGAGTGGTGGTTTTTAGACGTTTCCAGCTCTCTGACGTTAAATTAAGTAAATTTATTTTCAGAGAAAAAAAATATTTTTTGACGTGAAAAATACAGTTTTAGTCCGCGAAGAACGAATGTGTCTAAAAACGCTTGTATTCGTTGAAATTGACCTTTTTTAGACGTTTCCAGCTCTCTGACGTTAATAAATTTATTTTCAGAGATAAAAAATATTTGTTGTTGTGAAAAGTACAGTTTTAATCCGCGAAGTACGAATGTGTCTAAAAACGATTGTATTTGTTGAAAGTGATCGTTTTAAGACGTTTCCAGGTCTCTGACGTTAATAAATTTATTATCAGAGATAAAAAATATTTTTTGTCGTGTAAAGTACAGTTTTAATCCGCGAAGTACGAATGTGTCTAAAAACGCTTGTATTCGATGAAAGTGCTCGTTTTTAGACGTTTCCAGATCTCTGACGTTAATAAATATATTTTCAGAGATAAAAAATATTTTGTGTCGTGAAAAATACAGTTTTAGTCCGCGAAATACGAATGTGTCTAAAAACCCTTGTATTCGTTGAAAGTGCTCGTTTTTAGACGTTTCCAGCTCTCTGACCTTAATAAATTTATTTTCAGAGATAAAAAATATTTTTGTCGTGAAAAATACAGTTTTAGTCCGCGAAGTACAAAAATGTCTAAAAAAGCTTGTATTCGTTGAAAGTGGTCGTTTTTAGACGTTTCCAGCTCTCTGATGTTAAATTAAATAAATTTATTTTCAGAGATAAAAAATATTTGTTGTGAAAAGTACAGTCTTAATCCGCAAAGCACGAAAATGTCTAAAAACGCTTGTATTCGTTGAAAGTGATCGTTTTTAAATGTTTCCAGCTTTCTGACGTTAATAAATTTATTTTCACAGATAAAAAATAATTTTTTATCGTGAAAAATACATTTTTAATCCTCGACGCACGAAAATATCTAAAAACTCTTGATTTCTTTAAAAGTGATCGTTTTTAGACTTTTCCAGCTTTCTGACGTTAATAAATTGATTTTTAGAGATAAAAAATATTTTTTGTCGTGAAAAGTACAGTTTTAGTCCGCGAAGTACGACTGTGTCTAAAAACGCTTGTATTCGATGAAAGTGCTCGTTTTTAGACGTTTCCAGCTCTCTGACGTTAATAAATATATTTTCAGAGATAAAAAATATTTTTGATAGTGAAAAATACAGTTTTAGTCCGCGAAGTACGAATGTGTCTATACACGATTGTATTCGTTGAAAGTGATCGTTTTAAGACATTTCCAGCTCTCTGACGTTAATAAATTTATTTTCAGAGATAAAAAATATTTTTTGTCGTGAAAAGTACAGTTTTAATCCAAGAAGTACGAAAATATCTAAAAACGCTTGTATCCGTTGAGAGTGGTGGTTTTTAGACGTTTCCAGCTGTCTGACGTTAAATTAAATAAATTTATTTTCAGAGATAAAAAATATTTTGTGTCGTGAAAAATACAGTTTTAGTCCGCGAAGTACAAAAATGTCTAAAACAGCTTGTATTCGTCGAAAGTCATCGTTTTTAGACATTTCCAGCTCTCTGACGTTAATAAATTTATTTTCAGAGATAAAAAATATTTTTTGTCGTGAAAAGTACAGTTTTAATCCAAGAAGTACGAAAATATCTAAAAACGCTTGTATCCGTTGAGAGTGGTGGTTTTTAGACGTTTCCAGCTGTCTGACGTTAAATTAAATAAATTTATTTTCAGAGATAAAAAATATTTTTTGTCCTGAAAAATACAGTTTTAGTCCGCGAAGTACGAAAATGTCTAAAAACGCGTTTATTAGGCGAAAGCGACCATTTTTAGACCTTTACAGCTTTCTCACCTTAATAAATTTATTTTCAGAGATAAACAATATTTTTTGTCGTAAAAAATACAGTTTTAGTCCGCTAAGTACGAATGTGTCTAAAAACGCTTGTATTCGTTGAAAGTGATCGTTTTAAGACGTTTCCAGCTCTCTGACGTTAATAAATTTATTATCAGAGATAAAAAATAGTTTTTGTCGTGAAAAGTACAGTTTTAATCCGCGAAGAACGAATGTGTCCAAAAACGCTTGTATTCGATGAAAGTGCTCGTTTTTAGACGTTTCCAGCTCTCTGACGTTAATAAATATATTTTCAGAGATAAAAAATATTTTTTATAGTGAAAAATACAGTTTTAGTCAGCGAAGTACGAATGTGTCTAAGAACGATTGTATTCGTTGAAAGTGATCGTTTTAAGACGTTTCCAGCTCTCTGACGTTAAGAAATGTATTTTCAGACATAAAAAATATTTGTTGTTGTGAAAAGTACAGTTTTAATCCACGAAGTACGAAAATATCTAAAAACGCTTGTATTCGTTGTGAGTGGTGGTTTTTAGATGTTTCCAGCTGTCTGACGTTAAATTAAATAAATTTATTTTCAGAGATACAAAATATTTTATGTCGTGAAAAATACATTTTTAATCCTCGACGCACGAAAATATCTAAAAACTCTTGATTTCTTTAAAAGTGATCGTTTTTAGACGTTTCCAACTCTCTGACGTTAATAAATTTATTTTCACAGATAAACAATATTTTTTGTCGTGAAAAATGCAGTTTTAGTCCGCAAAGTTTCAAAAATGTCTAAAAACGCTTGTATTCGTTGAAAGTGATCGTTTTTAGACTTTTCCAGCTCTCTGATGTTAATAAATATATTTTCAGAGATAAAAAATATTTTTTTTCGTGAAAAATACAGTTTTAGTCCGCAAAGTACAAAAATGTCTAAAAACGCTTGTATTCGTTGAAAGTGATCGTTTTGAGACTTTTCCAGCTCTCTGACGGCAATAAATTTATTTTCAGAGATAACAAATATTTTTTTCTCGTGAAAAATACAGTTTTAGTCTGCGAAGTACGAATGTGTCTAAAAACGCTTGTATTCGTTGAAAGTGCTCGTTTTTAGACGTTTCCAGCTCTGACATTAAATTAAATAAATTAATTTTCAGAGATACTAAATATTTTTTGTTGTGAAAAATACAGCTTTAATCCCCGAAGTACGAAAATGTCTAAAAACGCTGGTATTCGTTGAAAGTGATCGCTTTTAGACTTTTCCAGCTTTCTGACGTTAATAAATTGAATTTCAGGGATAAAAAATATTTTTTGTCCTGAAAGTACGAAAATGTCTAAAAACGCTTTTATTAGGCGAAAGCGACCATTTTTAGACCTTTACAGCTTTCTCACCTTAATAAATTTATTTTCAGAGCTAAAAAAATTTTTTTGTCGTGAAAAATACAGTTTTAGTCCGCGAAGTACGAATGTGTCTAAAAACGCTTGTGTTCGATGAAAGTGCTCGTTTTTAGACGTTTCCAGCTCTCTGACGTTAATAAATATATTTTCAGAGATAAAAAATATTTTTTATAGTGAAAAATACAGTTTTAGTCAGCGAAGTACGAATGTGTCTAAGAACGATTGTATTCGTTGAAAGTGATCGTTTTAAGACGTTTCCAGCTCTCTGACGTTAAGAAATTTATTTTCAGACATAAAAAATATTTGTTGTTGTGAAAAGTACAGTTTTAATCCACGAAGTACGAAAATATCTAAAAACGCTTGTATTCGTTGTGAGTGGTGGTTTTTAGATGTTTCCAGCTGTCTGACGTTAAATTAAATAAATTTATTTTCAGAGATACAAAATATTTTGTGTCGTGAAAAATACATTTTTAATCCTCGACGCACGAATATATCTAAAAACTCTTGATTTCTTTAAAAGTGATCGTTTTTAGACGTTTCCAACTCTCTGACGTTAATAAATTTATTTTCACAGATAAACAATATTTTTTGTCGTGAAAAATGCAGTTTTAGTCCGCAAAGTACAAAAATGTCTAAAAACGCTTGTATTCGTTGAAAGTGATCGTTTTTAGACTTTTCCAGCTCTCTGATGTTAATAAATATATTTTCAGAGATAAAAAATATTTTTTTTCGTGAAAAATACAGTTTTAGTCGGCAAAGTACAAAAATGTCTAAAAACGCTTGTATTCGTTGAAAGTGATCGTTTTGAGACTTTTCCAGCTCTCTGACGGCAATAAATTTATTTTCAGAGATAACAAATATTTTTTTCTCGTGAAAAATACAGTTTTAGTCTGCGAAGTACGAATGTGTCTAAAAACGCTTGTATTCGTTGAAAGTGCTCGTTTTTAGACGTTTCCAGCTCTGACATTAAATTAAATAAATTAATTTTCAGAGATACTAAATATTTTTTGTTGTGAAAAATACAGTTTTAATCCCCGAAGTACGAAAATGTCTAAAAACGCTGGTATTCGTTGAAAGTGATCGCTTTTAGACTTTTCCAGCTTTCTGACGTTAATAAATTGATTTTCAGGGATAAAAAATATTTTTTGTCCTGAAAGTACGAAAATGTCTAAAAACGCTTTTATTAGGCGAAAGCGACCATTTTTAGACCTTTACAGCTTTCTCACCTTAATAAATTTATTTTCAGAGCTAAAAAATTTTTTTTATCTTGAAAAGTACAGTTTTAATCCACGAGCACGAAAATGTCTAAAAACGCTTGTATTCGTTGAAAGTGGTCGTTTTTAGACGTTTCCAGCTCTCTGATGTTAAATTAAATTAATTAATTTTCAGAGATAAATATATTTTTTGTCGTGAAAAATACAGTTTTAGTCTGCGAAGTACAAAAATGTCTAAAAACGCTTGTATTAGTTGAAAGTGCTCATTTTTAGACGTTTCCAGCTTTCTGACGTTAATAAATTTATTTTCAGAGATAAAAAATATTTTTTGTCGTGAAAAATACAGTTTTAGTCCGCGAAGCACGAAAATGTCTAAAAACGCTTGTATTCGTTCAGAGTGGTGGTTTTTAGACGTTTCCAGCTCTCTGACGTTAAATTAAGTAAATTTATTTTCAGAGAAGAAAAATATTTTTTGACGTGAAAAATACAGTTTTAGTCCGCGAAGAACGAATGTGTCTAAAAACGCTTGTATTCGTTGAAATTGACCTTTTTTAGACGTTTCCAGCTCTCTGACGTTAATAAATTTATTTTCAGAGATAAAAAATATTTGTTGTTGTGAAAAGTACAGTTTTAATCCGCGAAGTACGAATGTGTCTAAAAACGATTGTATTCGTTGAAAGTGATCGTTTTAAGACGTTTCCAGGTCTCTGACGTTAATAAATTTATTATCAGAGATAAAAAATATTTTTTGTCGTGTAAAGTACAGTTTTAATCCGCGAAGTACGAATGTGTCTAAAAACGCTTGTATTCGATGAAAGTGCTCGTTTTTAGACGTTTCCAGATCTCTGACGTTAATAAATATATTTTCAGAGATAAAAAATATTTTGTGTCGTGAAAAATACAGTTTTAGTCCGCGAAATACGAATGTGTCTAAAAACCCTTGTATTCGTTGAAAGTGCTCGTTTTTAGACGTTTCCAGCTCTCTGACCTTAATAAATTTATTTTCAGAGATAAAAAATATTTTTGTCGTGAAAAATACAGTTTTAGTCCGCGAAGTACAAAAATGTCTAAAAAAGCTTGTATTCGTTGAAAGTGGTCGTTTTTAGACGTTTCCAGCTCTCTGATGTTAAATTAAATAAATTTATTTTCAGAGATAAAAAATATTTGTTGTGAAAAATACAGTTTTAATCCGCAAAGCACGAAAATGTCTAGAAACGCTTGTATTCGTTGAAAGTGATCGTTTTTAAATGTTTCCAGCTTTCTGACGTTAATAAATTTATTTTCACAGATAAAAAATAATTTTTTGTCGTGAAAAATACATTTTTAATCCTCGACGCACGAAAATATCTAAAAACTCTTGATTTCTTTAAAAGTGATCGTTTTTAGACTTTTCCAGCTTTCTGACGTTAATAAATTGATTTTTAGAGATAAAAAATATTTTTTGTCGTGAAAAATACAGTTTTAGTCCGCGAAGTACGACTGTGTCTAAAAACGCTTGTATTCGATGAAAGTGCTCGTTTTTAGACGTTTCCAGCTCTCTGACGTTAATAAATATATTTTCAGAGATAAAAAATATTTTTGATAGTGAAAAATACAGTTTTAGTCCGCGAAGCACGAAAATGTCTAAAAACGCTTGTATTCGTTCAGAGTGGTAGTTTTTAGACGTTTCCAGCTCTCTGACGTTAAATTAAGTAAATTTATTTTCAGAGATAAAAAATATTTTTTGACGTGAAAAATACAGTTTTAGTCCGCGAAGAACGAATGTGTCTAAAAACGCTTGTATTCGTTGAAATTGACCTTTTTTAGACGTTTCCAGCTCTCTGACGTTAATAAATTTATTTTCAGAGATAAAAAATATTTGTTGTTGTGAAAAGTACAGTTTTAATCCGCGAAGTACGAATGTGTCTAAAAACGCTTGTATTCGATGAAAGTGCTCGTTTTTAGACGTTTCCAGCTCTCTGATGTTAAATTAAATAAATTTATTTTCAGAGATAAAAAATATTTGTTGTGAAAAATACAGTTTTAATCCGCAAAGCACGAAAATGTCTAAAAACGCTGGTATTCGTTGAAAGTGATCGCTTTTAGACTTTTCCAGCTTTCTGACGTTAATAAATTGATTTTCAGGGATAAAAAATATTTTTTGTCCTGAAAGTACGAAAATGTCTAAAAACGCTTTTATTAGGCGAAAGCGACCATTTTTAGACCTTTACAGCTTTCTCACCTTAATAAATTTATTTTCAGAGCTAAAAAAATTTTTTTGTCGTGAAAAATACAGTTTTAGTCCGCGAAGTACGAATGTGTCTAAAAACGCTTGTATTCGATGAAAGTGCTCGTTTTTAGACGTTTCCAGCTCTCTGACGTTAATAAATATATTTTCAGAGATAAAAAATATTTTTTATAGTGAAAAATACAGTTTTAGTCAGCGAAGTACGAATGTGTCTAAGAACGATTGTATTCGTTGAAAGTGGTCGTTTTAAGACGTTTCCAGCTCTCTGACGTTAAGAAATTTATTTTCAGACATAAAAAATATTTTTTGTTGTGAAAAGTACAGTTTTAATCCACGAAGTACGAAAATATCTAAAAACGCTTGTATTCGTTGTGAGTGGTGGTTTTTAGATGTTTCCAGCTGTCTGACGTTAAATTAAATAAATTTATTTTCAGAGATACAAAATATTTTGTGTCGTGAAAAATACAGTTTTAATCCGCAAAGCACGAAAATGTCTAAAAACGCTGGTATTCGTTGAAAGTGATTGCTTTTAGACTTTTCCAGCTTTCTGACGTTAATAAATTGATTTTCAGAGATAACAAATATTTTTTTCTCGTGAAAAATACAGTTTTAGTCTGCGAAGTACGAATGTGTCTAAAAACGCTTGTATTCGATGAAAGTGCTCGTTTTTAGACGTTTCCAGCTCTCTGATGTTAAATTAAATAAATTTATTTTCAGAGATAAAAAATATTTGTTGTTGTGAAAAATACAGTTTTAATCCGCAAAGCACGAAAATGTCTAAAAACGCTGGTATTCGTTGAAAGTGATTGCTTTTAGACTTTTCCAGCTTTCTGACGTTAATAAATTGATTTTCAGAGATAACAAATATTTTTTTCTCGTGAAAAATACAGTTTTAGTCTGCGAAGTACGAATGTGTCTAAAAACGCTTGTATTCGTTGAAAGTGCTCGTTTTGAGACGTTTCCAGCTCTGACATTAAATTAAATTAATTAATTTTCAGAGATACTAAATATTTTTTGTTGTGAAAAATACAGTTTTAATCCCCGAAGTACGAAAATGTCTAAAAACGCTGGTTGAAAGTGATCGCTTTTAGACTTTTCCAGCTTTCTGACGTTAATAAATTGATTTTCAGGGATAAAAAATATTTTTTGTCCTGAAAGTACGAAAATATCTAAAAACGCTTTTATTAGGCGAAAGCGACCATTTTTAGACCTTTACAGCTTTCTCACCTTAATAAATTTATTTTCAGAGCTAAAAAAATTTTTTTGTCGTGAAAAATACAGTTTTAGTCCGCGAAGTACGAATGTGTCTAAAAACGCTTGTATTCGATGAAAGTGCTCGTTTTTAGACGTTTCCAGCTCTCTGACGTTAATAAATATATTTTCAGAGATAAAAAATATTTTTTATAGTGAAAAATACAGTTTTAGTCAGCGAAGTACGAATGTGTCTAAGAACGATTGTATTCGTTGAAAGTGGTCGTTTTAAGACGTTTCCAGCTCTCTGACGTTAAGAAATTTATTTTCAGACATAAAAAATATTTTTTGTTGTGAAAAGTACAGTTTTAATCCACGAAGTACGAAAATATCTAAAAACGCTTGTATTCGTTGTGAGTGATGGTTTTTAGATGTTTCCAGCTGTCTGACGTTAAATTAAATAAATTTATTTTCAGAGATACAAAATATTTTGTGTCGTGAAAAATACATTTTTAATCCTCGACGCACGAAAATATCTAAAAACTCTTGATTTCTTTAAAAGTGATCGTTTTTAGACGTTTCCAACTCTCTGACGTTAATAAATTTATTTTCACAGATAAACAATATTTTTTGTCGTGAAAAATGCAGTTTTAGTCCGCAAAGTACAAAAATGTCTAAAAACGCTTGTATTCGTTGAAAGTGATCGTTTTTAGACTTTTCCAGCTCTCTAATGTTAATAAATATATTTTCAGAGATAAAAAATATTTTTTTTCGTGAAAAATACAGTTTTAGTCGGCAAAGTACAAAAATGTCTAAAAACGCTTGTATTCGTTGAAAGTGATCGTTTTGAGACTTTTCCAGCTCTCTGACGGCAATAAATTTATTTTCAGAGATAACAAATATTTTTTTCTCGTGAAAAATACAGTTTTAGTCTGCGAAGTACGAATGTGTCTAAAAACGCTTGTATTCGTTGAAAGTGCTCGTTTTTAGACGTTTCCAGCTCTGACATTAAATTAAATAAATTAATTTTCAGAGATACTAAATATTTTTTGTTGTGAAAAATACAGTTTTAATCCCCGAAGTACGAAAATGTCTAAAAACGCTGGTATTCGTTGAAAGTGATCGCTTTTAGACTTTTCCAGCTTTCTGACGTTAATAAATTGATTTTCAGGGATAAAAAATATTTTTTGTCCTGAAAGTACGAAAATGTCTAAAAACGCTTTTATTAGGCGAAAGCGACCATTTTTAGACCTTTACAGCTTTCTCACCTTAATAAATTTATTTTCAGAGCTAAAAAATTTTTTTTGTCGTGAAAAATACAGTTTTAGTTAGCGAAGTACGAATGTGTCTAAAAACGCTTGTATTAGTTGAAAGTGCTCATTTTTAGACGTTTCCAGCTCTCTGACGTTAATAAATATATTTTCAGAGATAAAAAATATTTTTTATCGTGAAAAGTACAGTTTTAATCCACGAGCACGAAAATGTCTAAAAACGCTTGTATTCGTTGAAAGTGGTCGTTTTTAGACGTTTCCAGCTCTCTGATGTTAAATTAAATTAATTAATTTTCAGAGATAAATATATTTTTTGTCGTGAAAAATACAGTTTTAGTCTGCGAAGTACAAAAATGTCTAAAAACGCTTGTATTAGTTGAAAGTGCTCATTTTTAGACGTTTCCAGCTTTCTGACGTTAATAAATTTATTTTCAGAGATAAAAAATATTTTTTGTCGTGAAAAATACAGTTTTAGTCCGCGAAGCACGAAAATGTCTAAAAACGCTTGTATTCGTTCAGAGTGGTGGTATTTAGACGTTTCCAGCTCTCTGACGTTAAATTAAGTAAATTTATTTTCAGAGAAAAAAAATATTTTTTGACGTGAAAAATACAGTTTTAGTCCGCGAAGAACGAATGTGTCTAAAAACGCTTGTATTCGTTGAAATTGACCTTTTTTAGACGTTTCCAGCTCTCTGACGTTAATAAATTTATTTTCAGAGATAAAAAATATTTGTTGTTGTGAAAAGTACAGTTTTAATCCGCGAAGTACGAATGTGTCTAAAAACGATTGTATTCGTTGAAAGTGATCGTTTTAAGACGTTTCCAGGTCTCTGAAGTTAATAAATTTATTATCAGAGATAAAAAATATTTTTTGTCGTGTAAAGTACAGTTTTAATCCGCGAAGTACGAATGTGTCTAAAAACGCTTGTATTCGATGAAAGTGCTCGTTTTTAGACGTTTCCAGATCTCTGACGTTAATAAATATATTTTCAGAGATAAAAAATATTTTGTGTCGTGAAAAATACAGTTTTAGTCCGCGAAGTACAAAAATGTCTAAAAAAGCTTGTATTCGTTGAAAGTGGTCGTTTTTAGACGTTTCCAGCTCTCTGATGTTAAATTAAATAAATTTATTTTCAGAGATAAAAAATATTTGTTGTGAAAAATACAGTTTTAATCCGCAAAGCACGAAAATGTCTAAAAACGCTTGTATTCGTTGAAAGTGATCGGTTTTAAATGTTTCCAGCTTTCTGACGTTAATAAATTTATTTTCACAGATAAAAAATAATTTTTTGTCGTGAAAAATACATTTTTAATCCTCGACGCACGAAAATATCTAAAAACTCTTGATTTCTTTAAAAGTGATCGTTTTTAGACGTTTCCAACTCTCTGACGTTAATAAATTTATTTTCACAGATAAACAATATTTTTTGTCGTGAAAAATGCAGTTTTAGTCCGCAAAGTTTCAAAAATGTCTAAAAACGCTTGTATTCGTTGAAAGTGATCGTTTTTAGACTTTTCCAGCTCTCTGATGTTAATAAATATATTTTCAGAGATAAAAAATATTTTTTTTCGTGAAAAATACAGTTTTAGTCCGCAAAGTACAAAAATGGCTAAAAACGCTTGTATTCGTTGAAAGTGATCGTTTTGAGACTTTTCCAGCTCTCTGACGGCAATAAATTTATTTTCAGAGATAACAAATATTTTTTTCTCGTGAAAAATACAGTTTTAGTCCGCGAAGTACGAATGTGTCTAAAAACGCTTGTATTCGATGAAAGTGCTCGTTTTAAGACGTTTCCAGCTCTCTGACGTTAAGAAATTTATTTTCAGACATAAAAAATATTTGTTGTGAAAAGTACAGTTTTAATCCACGAAGTACGAAAATATCTAAAAACGCTTGTATTCGTTGTGAGTGGTGGTTTTTAGATGTTTCCAGCTGTCTGACGTTAAATTAAATAAATTTATTTTCAGAGATTCAAAATATTTTGTGTCGTGAAAAATACATTTTTAATCCTCGACGCACGAAAATATCTAAAAACTCTTGATTTCTTTAAAAGTGATCGTTTTGAGACTTTTCCAGCTCTCTGACGGCAATAAATTTATTTTCAGAGATAACAAATATTTTTTTCTCGTGAAAAATACAGTTTTAGTCTGCGAAGTACGAATGTGTCTAAAAACGCTTGTATTCGTTGAAAGTGCTCGTTTTTAGACGTTTCCAGCTCTGACATTAAATTAAATAAATTAATTTTCAGGGATAAAAAATATTTTTTGTCCTGAAAGTACGAAAATGTCTAAAAACGCTTTTATTAGGCGAAAGCGACCATTTTTAGACCTTTACAGCTTTCTCACCTTAATAAATTTATTTTCAGAGCTAAAAAATTTTTTTTGTCGTGAAAAATACAGTTTTAGTCCGCGAAGTACGAATGTGTCTAAAAACGCTTGTATTAGTTGAAAGTGCTCATTTTTAGACGTTTCCAGCTCTCTGACGTTAATAAATATATTTTCAGAGATAAAAAATATTTTTTATCGTGAAAAGTACAGTTTTAATCCACGAGCACGAAAATGTCTAAAAACGCTTGTATTCGTTGAAAGTGGTCGTTTTTAGACGTTTCCAGCTCTCTGATGTTAAATTAAATTAATTAATTTTCAGAGATAAATATATTTTTTGTCGTGAAAAATACAGTTTTAGTCTGCGAAGTACAAAAATGTCTAAAAACGCTTGTATTAGTTGAAAGTGCTCATTTTTAGACGTTTCCAGCTTTCTGACGTTAATAAATTTATTTTCAGAGATAAAAAATATTTTTTGTCGTGAAAAATACAGTTTTAGTCCGCGAAGCACGAAAATGTCTAAAAACGCTTGTATTCGTTCAGAGTGGTGGTATTTAGACGTTTCCAGCTCTCTGACGTTAAATTAAGTAAATTTATTTTCAGAGAAAAAAAATATTTTTTGACGTGAAAAATACAGTTTTAGTCCGCGAAGAACGAATGTGTCTAAAAACGCTTGTATTCGTTGAAATTGACCTTTTTTAGACGTTTCCAGCTCTCTGACGTTAATAAATTTATTTTCAGAGATAAAAAATATTTGTTGTTGTGAAAAGTACAGTTTTAATCCGCGAAGTACGAATGTGTCTAAAAACGATTGTATTCGTTGAAAGTGATCGTTTTAAGACGTTTCCAGGTCTCTGAAGTTAATAAATTTATTATCAGAGATAAAAAATATTTTTTGTCGTGTAAAGTACAGTTTTAATCCGCGAAGTACGAATGTGTCTAAAAACGCTTGTATTCGATGAAAGTGCTCGTTTTTAGACGTTTCCAGATCTCTGACGTTAATAAATATATTTTCAGAGATAAAAAATATTTTGTGTCGTGAAAAATACAGTTTTAGTCCGCGAAGTACAAAAATGTCTAAAAAAGCTTGTATTCGTTGAAAGTGGTCGTTTTTAGACGTTTCCAGCTCTCTGATGTTAAATTAAATAAATTTATTTTCAGAGATAAAAAATATTTGTTGTGAAAAATACAGTTTTAATCCGCAAAGCACGAAAATGTCTAAAAACGCTTGTATTCGTTGAAAGTGATCGGTTTTAAATGTTTCCAGCTTTCTGACGTTAATAAATTTATTTTCACAGATAAAAAATAATTTTTTGTCGTGAAAAATACATTTTTAATCCTCGACGCACGAAAATATCTAAAAACTCTTGATTTCTTTAAAAGTGATCGTTTTTAGACGTTTCCAACTCTCTGACGTTAATAAATTTATTTTCACAGATAAACAATATTTTTTGTCGTGAAAAATGCAGTTTTAGTCCGCAAAGTTTCAAAAATGTCTAAAAACGCTTGTATTCGTTGAAAGTGATCGTTTTTAGACTTTTCCAGCTCTCTGATGTTAATAAATATATTTTCAGAGATAAAAAATATTTTTTTTCGTGAAAAATACAGTTTTAGTCCGCAAAGTACAAAAATGGCTAAAAACGCTTGTATTCGTTGAAAGTGATCGTTTTGAGACTTTTCCAGCTCTCTGACGGCAATAAATTTATTTTCAGAGATAACAAATATTTTTTTCTCGTGAAAAATACAGTTTTAGTCCGCGAAGTACGAATGTGTCTAAAAACGCTTGTATTCGATGAAAGTGCTCGTTTTTAGACGTTTCCAGCTCTCTGACGTTAATAAATATATTTTCAGAGATAAAAAATATTTTTTATAGTGAAAAATACAGTTTTAGTCAGCGAAGTACGAATGTGTCTAAGAACGATTGTATTCGTTGAAAGTGATCGTTTTAAGACGTTTCCAGCTCTCTGACCCGCAAGGGTCTCGATCAGGACCTGGATTCTGGAAGCTGGTCCACGAGACGGTGTTCGAGAGGCAGTTACCCGACGGCTGCCAGCTGGTGTTGTACGCAGATGATACCATGCTGCTGGTGCGACGGCCAACCGTTAAAGGGTTGACGGCTACGACGACGCGGGCGCTGGGAGTGCTCTGGGAGTGGGCGGCAGATGTGCGTCTCACCTTCAACGCAGCCAAGACCGCTGCACTCTTCTTCGGGATCCGGCCAGGCCAAGTGCGGCCTACATTCATGATGGGCGACGAGCGGATCAGATGCGTTGATCAGCTGACGTACTTGGGGGTGGTACTGGATGATGGACTCCGATGGGAGAGGCATATCGCAGCGGTCTGTCGTAAGGCGACAAAGATGACGCATCGGTTGCGCGCTGCGTGTCGTCTCACCTGGGGATTGGGAAGGTCATCCATGGCGGCAATCTACTCGGGGGCAGTGGAGCCAGCGCTCACATACGCGGCACCCATATGGGCGGACGGCTGTAAGGTAAAAATGCGTAATAAACTCTTATCTGTGCAGAGATTCGCGGCTATTGGAGCGGCGGCGGCCTACCGGACAACATCGACTGAGGCAGTTCTTGTCTTGGCCGATCTTCCTCCGGTGGACCTACGCATCGGCGAGTTGGCGCAGTACCGCAAAGCGTGCAGCCCGGCTGGCGGCACCTTAATGGAGCAGCTTGTCGGGGACGGCGGCAGAGTGGAGAGTACACCGTCCTTGCACGAGTCGCTGGCAATACACCCAGCAGAGTGGGGAGTGGTAGGTATGCGGAGCTCGGACAACGATGGCGGCGACGACACCGTTGCGAGGAACCGCATCTACACCGACGGCTCCAAGAGTGAGAACGGTACAGGGGCTTCATTCGTCGTTTACAACGGCGAAGATGAGAGGTCCTACACGAAGCTTAGGTTAGGTAAGTGGTGTAGTGTTTTCCAGAGCGAGCTGGTAGCCATCCGCGGTGCGCTTCGATACATCTTGGACCATCGTTACGCCTATGATTGCTGCACCATCCTGACAGACAGTAGATCGGCCTTGGAGTCACTGTTTGGGATGAGGCGACCAACGACACTGCAGCTGGAGATCTGGGCACTTGCGCGGCAGGCATCGGAGACGACCAGGCTGACCTGGAAGTGGGTACGTGCGCACGTCGGGACGAGAGGTAACGAGCGCGCGGATGCGCTAGCCAAGGCTGCAGCGGGGGATGCAGACGGCGAGACGGTATTCATTGGAGTACCTAGATCCTTGGTAAAGTATGAGCTGAAGCAACGCCTTCTCGAACGATGGGATGGGCGTTGGCGGTCGGCTGCGACAGGGCGGCAGACGGCAGCGTTTCTTCCTGCGCTCGATATACGCGCGAAACTGAAGCAAAGATTGGACTACCAGACGGTTCAAGTGGTGACAGGGCATGGTAAGTTTAACGCTTATCTTTATAGGTTCGGGATGAGCGACAGCAGTCGTTGCGCGTGTGGCGAGGGGACGGACGATACCGAACATTACCTGTTCGAGTGTGGCATCTACGATCTATCAAGGCAGTCGGCATCGCGGAGAATGCAGCTGAGAGGACTGCAGTGGCCGCGCAACATGGAGGAGGTGACCGGGCTGGCTGCAGAAGAGAAGTGGTGGTTGGAGCTTCAACGTTTTGTAACTAAAACGAAGAAGTTTAAAATAGAGAGGCATGTATAAATATTGACAGATGCTACTGCACTCCAATAAAGAGGGAATGCTTTCCTTTCTTTGCAGAAGCAGCGCTGTAGACAACGGTCAACTTGACTATGCAGGATGACAGCAGCATAAAAGATTTAGAGCCGTTTGCAATATGACGAATTAAATGCTAAGGATATGAACATAATATATTTAGAATGTAAATATAGAAACAAGCATTTATCAATAAAGTTTGCATGTTAGAATAAGGAAGACATGTAAATAGTATTACGGGAAAATAAAGGCGCCGGCCATAACTAAATCCCTCTTTAAAAATAAGTTGAAGTATTTTAAGTAGCATATATAGGGATAGATGTAAATTGTACAGTTGTGATAATCGTGTAGTGCCTCTGGCGGAGCACGTTAATTAAATATATCTCTCTGACGTTAAGAAATTTATTTTCAGACATAAAAAATATTTGTTGTGAAAAGTACAGTTTTAATCCACGAAGTACGAAAATATCTAAAAACGCTTGTATTCGTTGTGAGTGGTGGTTTTTAGATGTTTCCAGCTGTCTGACGTTAAATTAAATAAATTTATTTTCAGAGATACAAAATATTTTGTGTCGTGAAAAATACATTTTTAATCCTCGACGCACGAAAATATCTAAAAACTCTTGATTTCTTTAAAAGTGATCGTTTTGAGACTTTTCCAGCTCTCTGACGGCAATAAATTTATTTTCAGAGATAACAAATATTTTTTTCTCGTGAAAAATACAGTTTTAGTCTGCGAAGTACGAATGTGTCTAAAAACGCTTGTATTCGTTGAAAGTGCTCGTTTTTAGACGTTTCCAGCTCTGACATTAAATTAAATAAATTAATTTTCAGAGATACTAAATATTTTTTGTTGTGAAAAATACAGTTTTAATCCCCGAAGTACGAAAATGTCTACAAACGCTGGTATTCGTTGAAAGTGATCGCTTTTAGACTTTTCCAGCTTTCTGACGTTAATAAATTGATTTTCAGGGATAAAAAATATTTTTTGTCCTGAAAGTACGAAAATGTCTAAAAACGCTTTTATTAGGCGAAAGCGACCATTTTTAGACCTTTACAGCTTTCTCACCTTAACAAATTTATTTTCAGAGCTAAAAAAATTTTTTTGTCGTGAAAAATACAGTTTTAGTCCGCGAAGTACGAATGTGTCTAAAAACGCTTGTATTCGATGAAAGTGCTCGTTTTTAGACGTTTCCAGCTCTCTGACGTTAATAAATATATTTTCAGAGATAAAAAATATTTTTTATAGTGAAAAATACAGTTTTAGTCCGCGAAGTACAAATGTGTCTAAAAACGCTTGTATTAGTTGAAAGTGCTCATTTTTAGACGTTTCCAGCTCTCTGACGTTAATAAATATATTTTCAGAGATAAAAAATATTTTTTATCGTGAAAAGTACAGTTTTAATCCACGAGCACGAAAATGTCTAAAAACGCTTGTATTCGTTGAAAGTGGTCGTTTTTAGACGTTTCCAGCTCTCTGATGTTAAATTAAATTAATTAATTTTCAGAGATAAATATATTTTTTGTCGTGAAAAATACAGTTTTAGTCTGCGAAGTACAAAAATGTCTAAAAACGCTTGTATTAGTTGAAAGTGATCATTTTTAGACGTTTCCAGCTTTCTGACGTTAATAAATTTATTTTCAGAGATAAAAAATATTTTTTGTCGTGAAAAATACAGTTTCAGTCCGCGAAGCACGAAAATGTCTAAAAACGCTTGTATTCGTTCAGAGTGGTGGTATTTAGACGTTTCCAGCTCTCTGACGTTAAATTAAGTAAATTTATTTTCAGAGAAAAAAAATATTTTTTGACGTGAAAAATACAGTTTTAGTCCGCGAAGAACGAATGTGTCTAAAAACGCTTGTATTCGTTGAAATTGACCTTTTTTAGACGTTTCCAGCTCTCTGACGTTAATAAATTTATTTTCAGAGATAAAAAATATTTGTTGTTGTGAAAAGTACAGTTTTAATCCGCGAAGTACGAATGTGTCTAAAAACGATTGTATTCGTTGAAAGTGATCGTTTTAAGACGTTTCCAGGTCTCTGACGTTAATAAATTTATTATCAGAGATAAAAAATATTTTTTGTCGTGTAAAGTACAGTTTTAATCCGCGAAGTACGAATGTGTCTAAAAACGCTTGTATTCGATGAAAGTGCTCGTTTTTAGACGTTTCCAGATCTCTGACGTTAATAAATATATTTTCAGAGATAAAAAATATTTTGTGTCGTGAAAAATACAGTTTTAGTCCGCGAAGTACAAAAATGTCTAAAAAAGCTTGTATTCGTTGAAAGTGGTCGTTTTTAGACGTTTCCAGCTCTCTGATGTTAAATTAAATAAATTTATTTTCAGAGATAAAAAATATTTGTTGTGAAAAATACAGTTTTAATCCGCAAAGCACGAAAATGTCTAAAAACGCTTGTATTCGTTAAAAGTGATCGGTTTTAAATGTTTCCAGCTTTCTGACGTTAATAAATTTATTTTCACAGATAAAAAATAATTTTTTGTCGTGAAAAATACATTTTTAATCCTCGACGCACGAAAATATCTAAAAACTCTTGATTTCTTTAAAAGTGATCGTTTTTAGACGTTTCCAACTCTCTGACGTTAATAAATTTATTTTCACAGATAAACAATATTTTTTGTCGTGAAAAATGCAGTTTTAGTCCGCAAAGTTTCAAAAATGTCTAAAAACGCTTGTATTCGGTGAAAGTGATCGTTTTTAGACTTTTCCAGCTCTCTGATGTTAATAAATATATTTTCAGAGATAAAAAATATTTTTTTTCGTGAAAAATACAGTTTTAGTCCGCAAAGTACAAAAATGTCTAAAAACGCTTGTATTCGTTGAAAGTGATCGTTTTGAGACTTTTCCAGCTCTGACATTAAATTAAATAAATTAATTTTCAGAGATACTAAATATTTTTTGTTGTGAAAAATACAGTTTTAATCCCCGAAGTACGAAAATGTCTACAAACGCTGGTATTCGTTGAAAGTGATCGCTTTTAGACTTTTCCAGCTTTCTGACGTTAATAAATTGATTTTCAGGGATAAAAAATATTTTTTGTCCTGAAAGTACGAAAATGTCTAAAAACGCTTTTATTAGGCGAAAGCGACCATTTTTAGACCTTTACAGCTTTCTCACCTTAACAAATTTATTTTCAGAGCTAAAAAAATTTTTTTGTCGTGAAAAATACAGTTTTAGTCCGCGAAGTACGAATGTGTCTAAAAACGCTTGTATTCGATGAAAGTGCTCGTTTTTAGACGTTTCCAGCTCTCTGACGTTAATAAATATATTTTCAGAGATAAAAAATATTTTTTATAGTGAAAAATACAGTTTTAGTCCGCGAAGTACGAATGTGTCTAAAAACGCTTGTATTAGTTGAAAGTGCTCATTTTTAGACGTTTCCAGCTCTCTGACGTTAATAAATATATTTTCAGAGATAAAAAATATTTTTTATCGTGAAAAGTACAGTTTTAATCCACGAGCACGAAAATGTCTAAAAACGCTTGTATTCGTTGAAAGTGGTCGTTTTTAGACGTTTCCAGCTCTCTGATGTTAAATTAAATTAATTAATTTTCAGAGATAAATATATTTTTTGTCGTGAAAAATACAGTTTTAGTCTGCGAAGTACAAAAATGTCTAAAAACGCTTGTATTAGTTGAAAGTGCTCATTTTTAGACGTTTCCAGCTCTCTGACGTTAATAAATATATTTTCAGAGATAAAAAATATTTTTTATCGTGAAAAGTACAGTTTTAATCCACGAGCACGAAAATGTCTAAAAACGCTTGTATTCGTTGAAACTGGTCGTTTTTAGACGTTTCCAGCTCTCTGATGTTAAATTAAATTAATTAATTTTCAGAGATAAATATATTTTTTGTCGTGAAAAATACAGTTTTAGTCTGCGAAGTACAAAAATGTCTAAAAACGCTTGTATTAGTTGAAAGTGATCATTTTTAGACGTTTCCAGCTTTCTGACGTTAATAAATTTATTTTCAGAGATAAAAAATATTTTTTGTCGTGAAAAATACAGTTTCAGTCCGCGAAGCACGAAAATGTCTAAAAACGCTTGTATTCGTTCAGAGTGGTGGTATTTAGACGTTTCCAGCTCTCTGACGTTAAATTAAGTAAATTTATTTTCAGAGAAAAAAAATATTTTTTGACGTGAAAAATACAGTTTTAGTCCGCGAAGAACGAATGTGTCTAAAAACGCTTGTATTCGTTGAAATTGACCTTTTTTAGACGTTTCCAGCTCTCTGACGTTAATAAATTTATTTTCAGAGATAAAAAATATTTGTTGTTGTGAAAAGTACAGTTTTAATCCGCGAAGTACGAATGTGTCTAAAAACGATTGTATTCGTTGAAAGTGATCGTTTTAAGACGTTTCCAGGTCTCTGACGTTAATAAATTTATTATCAGAGATAAAAAATATTTTTTGTCGTGTAAAGTACAGTTTTAATCCGCGAAGTACGAATGTGTCTAAAAACGCTTGTATTCGATGAAAGTGCTCGTTTTTAGACGTTTCCAGATCTCTGACGTTAATAAATATATTTTCAGAGATAAAAAATATTTTGTGTCGTGAAAAATACAGTTTTAGTCCGCGAAGTACAAAAATGTCTAAAAAAGCTTGTATTCGTTGAAAGTGGTCGTTTTTAGACGTTTCCAGCTCTCTGATGTTAAATTAAATAAATTTATTTTCAGAGATAAAAAATATTTGTTGTGAAAAATACAGTTTTAATCCGCAAAGCACGAAAATGTCTAAAAACGCTTGTATTCGTTAAAAGTTATCGGTTTTAAATGTTTCCAGCTTTCTGACGTTAATAAATTTATTTTCACAGATAAAAAATATTTTTTTGTCGTGAAAAATACATTTTTAATCCTCGACGCACGAAAATATCTAAAAACTCTTGATTTCTTTAAAAGTGATCGTTTTTAGACGTTTCCAACTCTCTGACGTTAATAAATTTATTTTCACAGATAAACAATATTTTTTGTCGTGAAAAATGCAGTTTTAGTCCGCAAAGTTTCAAAAATGTCTAAAAACGCTTGTATTCGTTGAAAGTGATCGTTTTTAGACTTTTCCAGCTCTCTGATGTTAATAAATATATTTTCAGAGATAAAAAATATTTTTTTTCGTGAAAAATACAGTTTTAGTCCGCAAAGTACAAAAATGTCTAAAAACGCTTGTATTCGTTGAAAGTGATCGTTTTGAGACTTTTCCAGCTCTCTGACGGCAATAAATTTATTTTCAGAGATAACAAATATTTTTTTCTCGTGAAAAATACAGTTTTAGTCTGCGAAGTACGAATGTGTCTAAAAACGCTTGTATTCGTTGAAAGTGCTCGTTTTTAGACGTTTCCAGCTCTGACATTAAATTAAATAAATTAATTTTCAGAGATACTAAATATTTTTTGTTGTGAAAAATACAGTTTTAATCCCCGAAGTACGAAAATGTCTACAAACGCTGGTATTCGTTGAAAGTGATCGCTTTTAGACTTTTCCAGCTTTCTGACGTTAATAAATTGATTTTCAGGGATAAAAAATATTTTTTGTCCTGAAAGTACGAAAATGTCTAAAAACGCTTTTATTAGGCGAAAGCGACCATTTTTAGACCTTTACAGCTTTCTCACCTTAATAAATTTATTTTCAGAGCTAAAAAAATTTTTTTGTCGTGAAAAATACAGTTTTAGTCCGCGAAGTACGAATGTGTCTAAAAACGCTTGTATTCGATGAAAGTGCTCGTTTTTAGACGTTTCCAGCTCTCTGACGTTAATAAATATATTTTCAGAGATAAAAAATATTTTTTATAGTGAAAAATACAGTTTTAGTCAGCGAAGTACGAATGTGTCTAAGAACGATTGTATTCGTTGAAAGTGATCGTTTTAAGACGTTTCCAGCTCTCTGACGTTAAGAAATTTATTTTCAGACATAAAAAATATTTGTTGTTGTGAAAAGTACAGTTTTAATCCACGAAGTACGAAAATATCTAAAAACGCTTGTATTCGTTGTGAGTGGTGGTTTTTAAATGTTTCCAGCTGTCTGACGTTAAATTAAATAAATTTATTTTCAGAGATACAAAATATTTTGTGTCGTGAAAAATACATTTTTAATCCTCGACGCACGAAAATATCTAAAAACTCTTGATTTCTTTAAAAGTGATCGTTTTTAGACGTTTCCAACTCTCTGACGTTAATAAATTTATTTTCACAGATAAACAATATTTTTTGTCGTGAAAAATGCAGTTTTAGTCCGCAAAGTACAAAAATGTCTAAAAACGCTTGTATTCGTTGAAAGTGATCGTTTTTAGACTTTTCCAGCTCTCTGATGTTAATAAATATATTTTCAGAGATAAAAAATATTTTTTTTCGTGAAAAATACAGTTTTAGTCGGCAAAGTACAAAAATGTCTAAAAACGCTTGTATTCGTTGAAAGTGATCGTTTTTAGACTTTTCCAGCTCTCTGATGTTAATAAATATATTTTCAGAGATAAAAAATATTTTTTTTCGTGAAAAATACAGTTTTAGTCGGCAAAGTACAAAAATGTCTAAAAACGCTTGTATTCGTTGAAAGTGATCGCTTTTAGACTTTTCCAGCTTTCTGACGTTAATAAATTGATTTTCAGGGATAAAAAATATTTTTTGTCCTGAAAGTACGAAAATGTCTAAAAACGCATTTATTAGGCGAAAGCGACCATTTTTAGACCTTTACAGCTTTCTCACCTTAATAAATTTATTTTCAGAGCTAAAAAATTTTTTTTGTCGTGAAAAATACAGTTTTAGTCCGCGAAGTACGAATGTGTCTAAAAACGCTTGTATTAGTTGAAAGTGCTCATTTTTAGACGTTTTCAGCTCTCTGACGTTAATAAATATATTTTCAGAGATAAAAAATATTTTTTATCGTGAAAAGTACAGTTTTAATCCACGAGCACGAAAATGTCTAAAAACGCTTGTATTCGTTGAAAGTGGTCGTTTTTAGACGTTTCCAGCTCTCTGATGTTAAATTAAATTAATTAATTTTCAGAGATAAATATATTTTTTGTCGTGAAAAATACAGTTTTAGTCTGCGAAGTACAAAAATGTCTAAAAACGCTTGTATTAGTTGAAAGTGCTCATTTTTAGACGTTTCCAGCTTTCTGACGTTAATAAATTTATTTTCAGAGATAAAAAATATTTTTTGTCGTGAAAAATACAGTTTTAGTCCGCGAAGCACGAAAATGTCTAAAAACTCTTGTATTCGTTCAGAGTGGTGGTTTTTAGACGTTTCCAGCTCTCTGACGTAAAATTAAGTAAATTTATTTTCAGAGAAAAAAAATATTTTTTGACGTGAAAAATACAGTTTTAGTCCGCGAAGAACGAATGTGTCTAAAAACGCTTGTATTCGTTGAAATTCACCTTTTTTAGACGTTTCCAGCTCTCTGACGTTAATAAATTTATTTTCAGAGATAAAAAATATTTGTTGTTGTGAAAAGTACAGTTTTAATCCGCGAAGTACGAATGTGTCTAAAAACGATTGTATTCGTTGAAAGTGATCGTTTTAAGACGTTTCCAGGTCTCTGACGTTAATAAATTTATTATCAGAGATAAAAAATATTTTTTGTCGTGTAAAGTACAGTTTTAATCCGCGAAGTACGAATGTGTCTAAAAACGCTTGTATTCGATGAAAGTGCTCGTTTTTAGACGTTTCCAGCTCTCTGACCTTAATAAATTTATTTTCAGAGATAAAAAATATTTTTGTCGTGAAAAATACAGTTTTAGTCCGCGAAGTACAAAAATGTCTAAAAAAGCTTGTATTCGTTGAAAGTGGTCGTTTTTAGACGTTTCCAGCTCTCTGATGTTAAATTAAATAAATTTATTTTCAGAGATAAAAAATATTTGTTGTGAAAAATACAGTTTTAATCCGCAAAGCACGAAAATGTCTAAAAACGCTTGTATTCGTTGAAAGTGATCGTTTTTAAATGTTTCCAGCTTTCTGACGTTAATAAATTTATTTTCACAGATAAAAAATAATTTTTTGTCGTGAAAAATACATTTTTAATCCTCGACGCACGAAAATATCTAAAAACTCTTGATTTCTTTAAAAGTGATCGTTTTTAGACTTTTCCAGCTCTCTGACGTTAATAAATATATTTTCAGAGATAAAAAATATTTTTGATAGTGAAAAATACAGTTTTAGTCCGCAAAGTACAAAAATGTCTAAAAACGCTTGTATTCGTTGAAATTGACCTTTTTTAGACGTTTCCAGCTCTGACATTAAATTAAATAAATTAATTTTCAGAGATACTAAATATTTTTTGTTGTGAAAAATACAGTTTTAATCCCCGAAGTACGAAAATGTCTAAAAACGCTGGTATTCGTTGAAAGTGATTGCTTTTAGACTTTTCCAGCTTTCTGACGTTAATAAATTGATTTTCAGGGATAAAAAATATTTTTTGTCCTGAAAGTACGAAAATGTCTAAAAACGCTTTTATTAGGCGAAAGCGACCATTTTTAGACCTTTACAGCTTTCTCACCTTAATAAATTTATTTTCAGAGCTAAAAAATTTTTTTTGTCGTGAAAAATACAGTTTTAGTCCGCGAAGTACGAATGTGTCTAAAAACGCTTGTATTAGTTGAAAGTGCTCATTTTTAGACGTTTCCAGCTCTCTGACGTTAATAAATATATTTTCAGAGATAAAAAATATTTTTTATCGTGAAAAGTACAGTTTTAATCCACGAGCACGAAAATGTCTAAAAACGCTTGTATTCGTTGAAAGTGGTCGTTTTTAGACGTTTCCAGCTCTCTGATGTTAAATTTAATTAATTAATTTTCAGAGATAAATATATTTTTTGTCGTGAAAAATACAGTTTTAGTCTGCGAAGTACAAAAATGTCTAAAAACGCTTGTATTAGTTGAAAGTGCTCATTTTTAGACGTTTCCAGCTTTCTGACGTTAATAAATTTATTTTCAGAGATAAAAAATATTTTTTGTCGTGAAAAATACAGTTTTAGTCCGCGAAGCACGAAAATGTCTAAAAACGCTTGTATTCGTTCAGAGTGGTGGTATTTAGACGTTTCCAGCTCTCTGACGTTAAATTAAGTAAATTTATTTTCAGAGAAAAAAAATATTTTTTGACGTGAAAAATACAGTTTTAGTCCGCGAAGAACGAATGTGTCTAAAAACGCTTGTATTCGTTGAAATTGACCTTTTTTAGACGTTTCCAGCTCTCTGACGTTAATAAATTTATTTTCAAAGATAAAAAATATTTGTTGTTGTGAAAAGTACAGTTTTAATCCGCGAAGTACGAATGTGTCTAAAAACGATTGTATTCGTTGAAAGTGATCGTTTTAAGACGTTTCCAGGTCTCTGACGTTAATAAATTTATTATCAGAGATAAAAAATATTTTTTGTCGTGTAAAGTACAGTTTTAATCCGCGAAGTACGAATGTGTCTAAAAACGCTTGTATTCGATGAAAGTGCTCGTTTTTAGACGTTTCCAGATCTCTGACGTTAATAAATATATTTTCAGAGATAAAAAATATTTTGTGTCGTGAAAAATACAGTTTTAGTCCGCGAAGTACAAAAATGTCTAAAAAAGCTTGTATTCGTTGAAAGTGGTCGTTTTTAGACGTTTCCAGCTCTCTGATGTTAAATTAAATAAATTTATTTTCAGAGATAAAAAATATTTGTTGTGAAAAATACAGTTTTAATCCGTAAAGCACGAAAATGTCTAAAAACGCTTGTATTCGTTGAAAGTGATCGGTTTTAAATGTTTCCAGCTTTCTGACGTTAATAAATTTATTTTCACAGATAAAAAATAATTTTTTGTCGTGAAAAATACATTTTTAATCCTCGACGCACGAAAATATCTAAAAACTCATGATTTCTTTAAAAGTGATCGTTTTTAGACTTTTCCAGCTTTCTGACGTTAATAAATTGATTTTTAGAGATAAAAAATATTTTTTGTCGTGAAAAATACAGTTTTAGTCCGCGAAGTACGAATGTGTCTAAAAACGCTTGTATTCGTTGAAATTGACCTTTTTTAGACGTTTCCAGCTCTCTGACGTTAATAAATTTATTTTCAGAGATAAAAAATATTTGTTGTTGTGAAAAGTACAGTTTTAATCCGCGAAGTACGAATGTGTCTAAAAACGATTGTATTCGATGAAAGTGCTCGTTTTTAGACGTTTCCAGCTCTCTGACGTTAATAAATATATTTTGAGAGATAAAAAATATTTTGTGTCGTGAAAAATACAGTTTTAGTCCGCGAAATACGAATGTGTCTAAAAACCCTTGTATTCGTTGAAAGTGCTCGTTTTTAGACGTTTCCAGCTCTCTGACGTTAATAAATATATTTTCTGAGATAAAAAATATTTTTGATAGTGAAAAATACAGTTTTAGTCCGCGAAGTACGAATGTGTCTAAACACGATTGTATTCGTTGAAAGTGATCGTTTTAAGACATTTCCAGCTCTCTGACGTTAATAAATTTATTTTCCGAGATAAAAAATATTTTTTGTTGTGAAAAATACAGGTCTAGTCCGCACAGTACAAAAATTTCTAAAAAACCTTGTATTCGTTGAAAGTGATCGTTTTCAGACGTTTCCAGCTCTCTCACGTTATTAAATTTATTTTCAGAGATACTAAATATTTTTTGTTGTGAAAAATACAGTTTTAATCCCCGAAGTACGAAAATGTCTAAAAACGCTGGTATTCGTTGAAAGTGATCGCTTTTAGACTTTTCCAGCTTTCTGACGTTAATAAATTGATTTTCAGGGATAAAAAATATTTTTTGTCCTGAAAGTACGAAAATGTCTAAAAACGCTTTTATTAGGCGAAAGCGACCATTTTTAGACCTTTACAGCTTTCTCACCTTAATAAATTTATTTTCAGAGCTAAAAAATTTTTTTTGTCGTGAAAAATACAGTTTTAGTCCGCGAAGTACGAATGTGTCTAAAAACCCTTGTATTCGATGAAAGTGCTCGTTTTTAGACGTTTCCAGCTCTCTGACGTTAATAAATATATTTTCAGAGATAAAAAATATTTTGTGTCGTGAAAAATACAGTTTTAGTCCTCGACGCACGAAAATATCTAAAAAAAACTCTTGATTTCTTTAAAAGTGATCGTTTTTAGACGTTTCCAACTCTCTGACGTTAATAAATTTATTTTCACAGATAAACAATATTTTTTGTCGTGAAAAATGCAGTTTTAGTCCGCAAAGTACAAAAATGTCTAAAAACGCTTGTATTCGTGGAAAGTGATCGTATTTAGACTTTTCCAGCTCTCTGATGTTAATAAATATATTTTCAGAGATAAAAAATTTTTTTTTTCGTGAAAAATACAGTTTTAGTCCGCAAAGTACAAAAATGTCTAAAAACGCTTGTATTCGTTGAAAGTGATCGTTTTGAGACTTTTCCAGCTCTCTGACGGCAATAAATTTATTTTCTGAGATAACAAATATTTTTTTCTCGTGGGAAATACAGTTTTAGTCTGCGAAGTACAAAAATGTCTAAAAACGCTTGTATTCGATGAAAGTGCTCGTTTTTAGAGGTTTCCAGCTCTCTGACGTTAATAAATATATTTTCAGAGATAAAAAATATTTTTTATAGTGAAAAATACAGTTTTAGTCCGCGAAGTACGAATGTGTCTAAAAACGCTTGTATTCGATGAAAGTGCTCGTTTTTAGACGTTTCCAGCTCTCTGATGTTAAATTAAATAAATTTATTTTCAGAGATAAATATATTTTTTTGTCGTGAAAAATACAGTTTTAATCCGCGAAGCACGAAAATGTCTAAAAACGGTTGTATTCGTTGAAAGTGATCGTTTTTAGACGTTTCCAGCTCTCTGACGTTAATAAATTTATTTTCACAGATAAACAATATTTTTTTGTCGGGAAAAATACAGCTTTAATCCGCAAAGCACGAAAATGTCTAAAAACGCTTGTATTCGTTAAAAGTGATCGTTTTTAAATGTTTCTAGCTTTCTGACGTTAATAAATTTATTTTCACAGATAAAAAATAAATTTTTGTCGTGAAAAATACCTTTTTAATCCTCGACGCACGAAAATATCTAAAAACTCTTGATTTCTTTAAAAGTGATCGTTTTTAGACTTTTCCAGCTTTCTGACGTTAATAAATTGATTTTTAGAGATAAAAAATATTTTTTGTCGTGAAAAATACAGTTTTAGTCCGCGAAGTACGACTGTGTCTAAAAACGCTTGTATTCGATGAAAGTGCTCGTTTTTAGACGTTTCCAGCTCTCTGACGTTAATAAATATATTTTCAGAGATAAAAAATATTTTTTATAGTGAAAAATACAGTTTTAGTCCGCGAAGTACGAATGTGTCTAAACACGATTGTATTCGTTGAAAGTGATCGTTTTAAGACATTTCCAGCTCTCTGACGTTAATAAATTTATTTTCAGAGATAAAAAATATTTTTTGTCCTGAAAAGTACAGTTTTAATCCAAG
Source organism: Leptodirus hochenwartii (assembly GCA_947310635.1). Classification (NCBI taxonomy): domain Eukaryota; kingdom Metazoa; phylum Arthropoda; class Insecta; order Coleoptera; family Leiodidae; genus Leptodirus; species Leptodirus hochenwartii. The sequence goes on along the minus strand of OX371177.1, from coordinate 30,253,818 downwards.
AAGTACGAAAATATCTAAAAACGTTTGTATCCGTTGAGAGTGGTGGTTTTTAGATGTTTCCAGCTGTCTGACGTTAAATTAAATAAATTTATTTTCACAGATAAAAAATAATTTTTTGTCGTGAAAAATACATTTTTAATCCTCGACGCACGAAAATATCTAAAAACACTTGATTGCTTTAAAAGTGATCACTTTTAGACTTTTCCAGCTTTCTGACGTTAATAAATTGATTTTCAGGGATAAAAAATATTTTTTGTCCTGAAAAATACAGTTTTAGTCCGCGAAGTACGAAAATGTCTAAAAACGCTTTTATTAGGCGAAAGCGACCATTTTTAGACCTTTACAGCTTTCTCACCTTAATAAATTTATTTTCAGAGATAAACAATATTTTTTGTCGTAAAAAATACAGTTTTAGTCCGCGAAGTACGAATGTGTCTAAAAACGCTTGTATTCGTTGAAAGTGATCGTTTTAAGACGTTTCCAGCTCTCTGACGTTAATAAATTTATTATCAGAGATAAAAAATAGTTTTTGTCGTGAAAAGTACAGTTTTAATCCGCGAAGAACGAATGTGTCCAAAAACGCTTGTATTCGATGAAAGTGCTCGTTTTTAGACGTTTCCAGCTCTCTGACGTTAATAAATATATTTTCAGAGATAAAAAATATTTTTTATAGTGAAAAATACAGTTTTAGTCCGCGAAGTACGAATGTGTCTAAAAACGCTTGTATTCGATGAAAGTGCTCGTTTTTAGACGTTTCCAGCTCTCTGACGTTAATAAATATATTTTCAGAGATAAAAAATATTTTTTATAGTGAAAAATACAGTTTTAGTCAGCGAAGTACGAATGTGTCTAAGAACGATCGTATTCGTTGAAAGTGATCGTTTTAAGACGTTTCCAGCTCTCTGACGTTAAGCAGCGACCATATCGGCGTTGAAAGCACCGGTTCCCATCGAACACCGAAGTTAAGCAACGTCGAGCGCGGTTAGTACTTGGATGGGTGACCACTTGGGAAAACCTCGTGTCGCTGTGTTTATCGTGTAGTGCCTCTGGCGGAGCACGTTAACAAATATATCTCTCTGACGTTAAGAAATTTATTTTCAGACATAAAAAATATTTGTTGTTGTGAAAAGTACAGTTTTAATCCACGAAGTACGAAAATATCTAAAAACGCTTGTATTCGTTGAAAGTGATCGTTTTTAAATGTTTCCAGCTTTCTGACGTTAATAAATTTATTTTCACAGATAAAAAATAATTTTTTGTCGTGAAAAATAGATTTTTAATCCTCGACGCACGAAAATATCTAAAAACTCTTGATTTCTTTAAAAGTGATCGTTTTTAGACTTTTCCAGCTTTCTGACGTTAATAAATTAATTTTTAGAGATAAAAAATATTTTTTGTCGTGAAAAATACAGTTTTAGTCCGCGAAGTACGACTGTGTCTAAAAACGCTTGTATTCGATGAAAGTGCTTGTTTTTAGACGTTTCCAGCTCTCTGACGTTAATAAATATATTTTCAGAGATAAAAAATATTTTTGATAGTGAAAAATACAGTTTTAGTCCGCGAAGCACGAAAATGTCTAAAAACGCTTGTATTCGTTCAGAGTGGTGGTTTTTATACGTTTCCAGCTCTCTGACGTTAAATTAAGTAAATTTATTTTCAGAGATAAAAAATATTTTTTGACGTGAAAAATACAGTTTTAGTCCGCGAAGAACGAATGTGTCTAAAAACGCTTGTATTCGTTGAAATTGACCTTTTTTAGACGTTTCCAGCTCTCTGACGTTAATAAATTTATTTTCAGAGATAAAAAATATTTGTTGTGAAAAGTACAGTTTTAATCCGCGAAGTACGAATGTGTCTAAAAACGATTGTATTCGTTGAAAGTGATCGTTTTAAGACGTTTCCAGGTCTCTGACGTTAATAAATTTATTATCAGAGATAAAAAATATTTTTTGTCGTGTAAAGTACAGTTTTAATCCGCGAAGTACGAATGTGTCGAAAAACGCTTGTATTCGATGAAAGTGCTCGTTTTTAGACGTTTCCAGCTCTCTGACGTTAATAAATATATTTTCAGAGATAAAAAATATTTTGTGTCGTGAAAAATACAGTTTTAGTCCGCGAAATACGAATGTGTCTAAAAACCCTTGTATTCGTTGAAAGTGGTCGTTTTTAGACGTTTCCAGCTCTCTGATGTTAAATTAAATAAATTTATTTTCAGAGATAAAAAATATTTGTTGTTGCGAAAAATACAGTTTTAATCCGCAAAGCACGAAAATGTCTAAAAACGCTTGTATTCGTTGAAAGTGATCGTTTTTAAATGTTTCCAGCTTTCTGACGTTAATAAATTTATTTTCACAGATAAAAAATAATTTTTTGTCGTGAAAAATACATTTTTAATCCTCGACGCACGAAAATATCTAAAAAAACTCTTGATTTCTTTAAAAGTGATCGTTTTTAGACGTTTCCAACTCTCTGACGTTAATAAATTTATTTTCACAGATAAACAATATTTTTTGTCGTGAAAAATGCAGTTTTAGTCCGCAAAGTACAAAAATGTCTAAAAACGCTTGTATTCGTGGAAAGTGATCGTTTTTAGACTTTTCCAGCTCTCTGATGTTAATAAATATATTTTCAGAGATAAAAAATTTTTTTTTTCGTGAAAAATACAGTTTTAGTCCGCAAAGTACAAAAATGTCTAAAAACGCTTGTATTCGTTGAAAGTGATCGTTTTGAGACTTTTCCAGCTCTCTGACGGCAATAAATTTATTTTCTGAGATAACAAATATTTTTTTCTCGTGGAAAATACAGTTTTAGTCTGCGAAGTACGAATGTGTCTAAAAAACCTTGTATTCGTTGAAAGTGATCGTTTTCAGACGTTTCCAGCTCTCTCACGTTAATAAATTTATTTTCAGAGATAAAAAATATTTGTTGTTGTGAAAAATACAGATCTAGTCCGCACAGTACAAAAATTTCTAAAAAACCTTGTATTCGTTGAAAGTGATCGTTTTCAGACGTTTCCAGCTCTCGTTAATAAATTTATTTTCAGAGATACTAAATATTTTTGTTGTGAAAAATACAGTTTTAATCCCCGAAGTACGAAAATGTCAAAAAACGCTGGTATTCGTTGAAAGTGATCGCTTTTAGACTTTTCCAGCTTTCTGACGTTAATAAATTGATTTTCAGGGATAAAAAATATTTTTTGTCCTGAAAGTACGAAAATGTCTAAAAATGCTTTTATTAGGCGAAAGCGACCATTTTTAGACCTTTATAGCTTTCTCACCTTAATAAATTTATTTTCAGAGCTAAAAAATTTTTTTGTCGTGAAAAATACAGTTTTAGTCCGCGAAGTACGAATGTGTCTAAAAACGCTTGTATTAGTTGAAAGTGCTCATTTTTAGACGTTTCCAGCTCTCTGACGTTAATAAATATATTTTCAGAGACAAAAAATATTTTTTGTCGTGAAAAATACAGTTTTAGTCCGCGAAGCACGAAAATGTCTAAAAACGCTTGTATTCGTTCAGAGTGGTGGTTTTTAGACGTTTCCAGCTCTCTGACGTTAAATTAAGTTAATTTATTTTCAGAGATAAAAAATATTTTTTGACGTGAAAAATACAGTTTTAGTCCGCGAAGAACGAATGTGTCTAAAAACGATTGTATTCGTTGAAAGTGATCGTTTTAAGACGTTTCCAGGTCTCTGACGTTAATAAATTTATTATCAGAGATAAAAAATATTTTTTGTCGTGTAAAGTACAGTTTTAATCCGCGAAGTACGAATGTGTCTTAAAACGCTTGTATTCGATGAAAGTGCTCGTTTTTAGACGTTTCCAGCTCTCTGACGTTAATAAATATATTTTCAGAGATAAAAAATATTTTTTATAGTGAAAAATACAGTTTTAGTCCGCGAAGTACGAATGTGTCTAAAAACGCTTGTATTCGATGAAAGTGCTCGTTTTTAGACGTTTCCAGCTCTCTGATGTTAAATTAAATAAATTTCTTTTCAGAGATAACTATATTTTTTGTCGTGAAAAATACAGTTTTAATCCGCGAAGCACGAAAATGTCTAAAAACGGTTGTATTCGTTGAAAGTGATCGTTTTTAGACGTTTCCAGCTCTCTGACGTTAATAAATTTATTTTCACAGATAAACAATATTTTTTTGTCGGGAAAAATACAGTTTTAATCCGCAAAGCACGAAAATGTCTAAAAACGCTTGTATTCGTTGAAAGTGATCGTTTTTAAATGTTTCTAGCTTTCTGACGTTAATAAATTTATTTTCACAGATAAAAAATAATTTTTTGTCGTGAAAAATACATTTTTAATCCTCGACGCACGAAAATATCTAAAAACTCTTGATTTCTTTAAAAGTGATCGTTTTTAAACTTTTCCAGCTTTCTGACGTTAATAAATTGATTTTTAGAGATAAAAAATATTTTTTGTCGTGAAAAATACAGTTTTAGTCCGCGAAGTACGACTGTGTCTAAAAACGCTTGTATTCGATGAAAGTGCTCGTTTTTAGACGTTTCCAGCTCTCTGACGTTAATAAATATATTTTCAGAGATAAAAAATATTTTTTATAGTGAAAAATACAGTTTTAGTCCGCGAAGTACGAATGTGTCTAAACACGATTGTATTCGTTGAAAGTGATCGTTTTAAGACATTTCCAGCTCTCTGACGTTAATAAATTTATTTTCAGAGATAAAAAATATTTTTTGTCCTGAAAAGTACAGTTTTAATCCAAGAAATACGAAAATATCTAAAAACGCTTGTATCCGTTGAGAGTGGTGGTTTTTAGATGTTTTAAGCTGTCTGACGTTAAATTAAATAAATTTATTTTCAGAGATAAAAAATATTTTGTGTCGTGAAAAATACATTTTTAATCCTCGACGCACGAAAATATCTAAAAACTCTTGATTTCTTTAAAAGTGGTCGTTTTTAGACTTTTCCAGCTTTCTGACGTTAATAAATTGATTTTTAGAGATAAAAAATATTTTTTGTCGTGAAAAATACAGTTTTAGTCCGCGAAGTACGAATGTGTCTAAAAACGCTTGTATTCGTTGCAAGTGCTCGTTTTTAGAAGTTTCCAGCTCTGACATTAAATTAAATAAATTAATTTTCAGAGATAAAAAATATTTTTTGTCGTGAAAAATACAGTTTTAGTCCGCACAGTACAAAAATTTCTAAAAAACCTTGTATTCGTTGAAAGTGATCGTTTTCAGACGTTTCCAGCTCTCTCACGTTAATAAATTTATTTTCAGAGATAAAAAATATTTTTTGTTGTGAAAAATACAGATCTAGTCCGCACAGTACAAAAATTTCTAAAAAACCTTGTATTCGTTGAAAGTGATCGTTTTCAGACGTTTCCAGCTCTCTCACGTTATTAAATTTATTTTCAGAGATACTAAAATTTTTTTGTTGTGAAAAATACAGTTTAATCCCCGAAGTACGAAAATGTCTAAAAACGCTGGTATTCGTTGAAAGTGATCGCTTTTAGACTTTTCCAGCTTTCTGACGTTAATAAATTGATTTTCAGGGATAAAAAATATTTATTGTCGTGAAAAATACAGTTTTAGTCCGCGAAGCACGAAAATGTCTAAAAACGCTTGTATTCGTTCAGAGTGGTGGTTTTTAGACGTTTCCAGCTCTCTGACGTTAAATTAAGTTAATTTATTTTCAGAGATAAAAAATATTTTTTGACGTGAAAAATACAGTTTTAGTCCGCGAAGAACGAATGTGTCTAAAAACGCTTGTATTCGTTGAAATTGACCTTTTTTAGACGTTTCCAGCTCTTTGACGTTAATAAATTTATTTTCAGAGATAAAAAATATTTGTTGTTGTGAAAAGTACAGTTTTAATCCGCGAAGTACGAATGTGTCTAAAAACGATTGTATTCGTTGAAAGTGATCGTTTTAAGACGTTTCCAGGTCTCTGACGTTAATAAATTTATTATCAGAGATAAAAAATATTTTTTGTCGTGTAAAGTACAGTTTTAATCCGCGAAGTACGAATGTGTCTAAAAACGCTTGTATTCGATGAAAGTGCTCGTTTTTAGACGTTTCCAGCTCTCTGACGTTAATAAATATATTTTCACAGATAAACAATATTTTTTTGTCGGGAAAAATACAGTTTTAATCCGCAAAGCACGAAAATGTCTAAAAACGCTTGTATTCGTTGAAAGTGATCGTTTTTAAATGTTTCTAGCTTTCTGACGTTAATAAATTTATTTTCACAGATAAAAAATAATTTTTTGTCGTGAAAAATACATTTTTAATCCTCGACGCACGAAAATATCTAAAAACTCTTGATTTCTTTAAAAGTGATCGTTTTTAGACTTTTCCAGCTTTCTGACGTTAATAAATTGATTTTTAGAGATAAAAAATATTTTTTGTCGTGAAAAATACAGTTTTAGTCCGCGAAGTACGACTGTGTCTAAAAACGCTTGTATTCGATGAAAGTGCTCGTTTTTAGACGTTTCCAGCTCTCTGACGTTAATAAATATATTTTCAGAGATAAAAAATATTTTTTATAGTGAAAAATACAGTTTTAGTCCGCGAAGTACGAATGTGTCTAAACACGATTGTATTCGTTGAAAGTGATCGTTTTAAGACATTTCCAGCTCTCTGACGTTAATAAATTTATTTTCAGAGATAGAAAATATTTTTTGTCCTGAAAAGTACAGTTTTAATCCAAGAAGTACGAAAATATCTAAAAACGCTTGTATCCGTTGAGAGTGGTGGTTTTTAGATGTTTTAAGCTGTCTGACGTTAAATTAAATAAATTTATTTTCAGAGATAAAAAATATTTTGTGTCGTGAAAAATACATTTTTAATCCTCGACGCACGAAAATATCTAAAAACTCTTGATTTCTTTAAAAGTGGTCGTTTTTAGACTTTTCCAGCTTTCTGACGTTAATAAATTGATTTTTAGAGATAAAAAATATTTTTTGTCGTGAAAAATACAGTTTTAGTCCGCGAAGTACGAATGTGTCTAAAAACGCTTGTATTCGATGAAAGTGCTCGTTTTTAGACGTTTCCAGCTCTCTGATGTTAAATTAAATAAATTTATTTTCAGAGATAACTATATTTTTTGTCGTGAAAAATACAGTTTTAATCCGCGAAGCACGAAAATGTCTAAAAACGGTTGTATTCGTTGAAAGTGATCGTTTTTAGACGTTTCCAGCTCTCTGACGTTAATAAATTTATTTTCACAGATAAACAATATTTTTTTGTCGGGAAAAATACAGTTTTAATCCGCAAAGCACGAAAATGTCTAAAAACGCTTGTATTCGTTGAAAGTGATCGTTTTTAAATGTTTCTAGCTTTCTGACGTTAATAAATTTATTTTCACAGATAAAAAATAATTTTTTGTCGTGAAAAATACATTTTTAATCCTCGACGCACGAAAATATCTAAAAACTCTTGATTTCTTTAAAAGTGATCGTTTTTAGACCTTTCCAGCTTTCTGACGTTAATAAATTGATTTTTAGAGATAAAAAATATTTTTTGTCGTGAAAAATACAGTTTTAGTCCGCGAAGTACGACTGTGTCTAAAAACGCTTGTATTCGATGAAAGTGCTCGTTTTTAGACGTTTCCAGCTCTCTGACGTTAATAAATATATTTTCAGAGATAAAAAATATTTTTTATAGTGAAAAATACAGTTTTAGTCCGCGAAGTACGAATGTGTCTAAACACGATTGTATTCGTTGAAAGTGATCGTTTTAAGACATTTCCAGCTCTCTGACGTTAATAAATTTATTTTCAGAGATAAAAAATATTTTTTGTCCTGAAAAGTACAGTTTTAATCCAAGAAGTACGAAAATATCTAAAAACGCTTGTATCCGTTGAGAGTGGTGGTTTTTAGATGTTTTAAGCTGTCTGACGTTAAATTAAATAAATTTATTTTCAGAGATAAAAAATATTTTGTGTCGTGAAAAATACATTTTTAATCCTCGACGCACGAAAATATCTAAAAACTCTTGATTTCTTTAAAAGTGGTCGTTTTTAGACTTTTCCAGCTTTCTGACGTTAATAAATTGATTTTTAGAGATAAAAAATATTTTTTGTCGTGAAAAATACAGTTTTAGTCCGCGAAGTACGAATGTGTCTAAAAACGCTTGTATTCGTTGAAAGTTATCGTTTTCAGACGTTTCCAGCTCTCTCACGTTAATAAATTTATTTTCAGAGATAAAAAATATTTTTTGTTGTGAAAAATACAGATCTAGTCCGCACAGTACAAAAATTTCTAAAAAACCTTGTATTCGTTGAAAGTGATCGTTTTCAGACGTTTCCAGCTCTCTCACGTTATTAAATTTATTTTCAGAGATACTAAATATTTTTTGTTGTGAAAAATACAGTTTAATCCCCGAAGTACGAAAATGTCTAAAAACGCTGGTATTCGTTGAAAGTGATCGCTTTTAGACTTTTCCAGCTTTCTGACGTTAATAAATTGATTTTCAGGGATAAAAAATATTTTTTGTCCTGAAAGTACGAAAATATCTAAAAACGCTTTTATTAGGCGAAAGCGACCATTTTTAGACCTTTACAGCTTTCTCACCTTAATAAATTTATTTTCAGAGCTAAAAAATTTTTTTTTTCGTGAAAAATACAGTTTTAGTCCGCGAAGTACGAATGTGTCTAAAAACGCTTGTATTAGTTGAAAGTGCTCATTTTTAAATGTTTCCAGCTTTCTGACGTTAATAAATTTATTTTCACAGATAAAAAATAATTTTTTGTCGTGAAAAATACATTTTTAATCCTCGACGCACGAAAATATCTAAAAACTCTTGATTTCTTTAAAAGTGATCGTTTTTAGACTTTTCCAGCTTTCTGACGTTAATAAATTGATTTTTAGAGATAAAAAATATTTTTTGTCGTGAAAAATACAGTTTTAGTCCGCGAAGTACGACTGTGTCTAAAAACGCTTGTATTCGATGAAAGTGCTCGTTTTTAGACGTTTCCAGCTCTCTGACGTTAATAAATATATTTTCAGAGATAAAAAATATTTTTGATAGTGAAAAATACAGTTTTAGTCCGCGAAGTACGAATGTGTCTAAACACGATTGTATTCGTTGAAAGTGATCGTTTTAAGACATTTCCAGCTCTCTGACGTTAATAAATTTATTTTCAGACATAAAAAATATTTGTTGTTGTGAAAAGTACAGTTTTAATCCACGAAGTACGAAAATATCTAAAAACGCTTGTATTCGTTGTGAGTGGTGGTTTTTCGATGTTTCCAGCTGTCTGACGTTAAATTAAATAAATTTATTTTCAGAGATACAAAATATTTTGTGTCGTGAAAAATACATTTTTAATCCTCGACGCACGAAAATATCTAAAAACTCTTGATTTCTTTAAAAGTGATCGTTTTTAGACGTTTCCAACTCTCTGACGTTAATAAATTTATTTTCACAGATAAACAATATTTTTTGTCGTGAAAAATACAGTTTTAGTCCGCGAAGTACGAATGTGTCTAAAAACGCTTGTATTAGTTGAAAGTGCTCATTTTTAGACGTTTCCAGCTCTCTGACGTTAATAAATATATTTTCAGAGACAAAAAATATTTTTTGTCGTGAAAAATACAGTTTTAGTCCGCGAAGCACGAAAATGTCTAAAAACGCTTGTATTCGTTCAGAGTGGTGGTTTTTAGACGTTTCCAGCTCTCTGACGTTAAATTAAGTTAATTTATTTTCAGAGATAAAAAATATTTTTTGACGTGAAAAATACAGTTTTAGTCCGCGAAGAACGAATGTGTCTAAAAACGCTTGTATTCGTTGAAATTGACCTTTTTTAGACGTTTCCAGCTCTTTGACGTTAATAAATTTATTTTCAGAGATAAAAAATATTTGTTGTTGTGAAAAGTACAGTTTTAATCCGCGAAGTACGAATGTGTCTAAAAACGATTGTATTCGTTGAAAGTGATCGTTTTAAGACGTTTCCAGGTCTCTGACGTTAATAAATTTATTATCAGAGATAAAAAATATTTTTTGTCGTGTAAAGTACAGTTTTAATCCGCGAAGTACGAATGTGTCTAAAAACGCTTGTATTCGATGAAAGTGCTCGTTTTTAGACGTTTCCAGCTCTCTGACGTTAATAAATATATTTTCAGAGATAAAAAATATTTTTTATAGTGAAAAATACAGTTTTAGTCCGCGAAGTACGAATGTGTCTAAAAACGGTTGTATTCGTTGAAAGTGATCGTTTTTAGACGTTTCCAGCTCTCTGACGTTAATGCAGCGACCATATCGGCGTTGAAAGCACCGGTTCCCATCGAACACCGAAGTTAAGCAACGTCGAGCTTGGTTAGTACTTGGATGGGTGACCACTTGGGAAAACCTCGTGTCGCTGCTGCTTTATCGTGTAGTGCCTCTGGCGGAGCACGTTAACAAATATATCTCTCTGACGTTAATAAATTTATTTTCACAGATAAACAATATTTTTTTGTCGGGAAAAATACAGTTTTAATCCGCAAAGCACGAAAATGTCTAAAAACGCTTGTATTCGTTGAAAGTGATCGTTTTTAAATGTTTCTAGCTTTCTGACGTTAATAAATTTATTTTCACAGATAAAAAATAATTTTTTGTCGTGAAAAATACATTTTTAATCCTCGACGCACGAAAATATCTAAAAACTCTTGATTTCTTTAAAAGTGATCGTTTTTAGACTTTTCCAGCTTTCTGACGTTAATAAATTGATTTTTAGAGATAAAAAATATTTTTTGTCGTGAAAAATACAGTTTTAGTCCGCGAAGTACGACTGTGTCTAAAAACGCTTGTATTCGATGAAAGTGCTCGTTTTTAGACGTTTCCAGCTCTCTGACGTTAATAAATATATTTTCAGAGATAAAAAATATTTTTTATAGTGAAAAATACAGTTTTAGTCCGCGAAGTACGAATGTGTCTAAACACGATTGTATTCGTTGAAAGTGATCGTTTTAAGACATTTCCAGCTCTCTGACGTTAATAAATTTATTTTCAGAGATAAAAAATATTTTTTGTCCTGAAAAGTACAGTTTTAATCCAAGAAGTACGAAAATATCTAAAAACGCTTGTATCCGTTGAGAGTGGTGGTTTTTAGATGTTTTAAGCTGTCTGACGTTAAATTAAATAAATTTATTTTCAGAGATAAAAAATATTTTGTGTCGTGAAAAATACATTTTTAATCCTCGACGCACGAAAATATCTAAAAACTCTTGATTTCTTTAAAAGTGGTCGTTTTTAGACTTTTCCAGCTTTCTGACGTTAATAAATTGATTTTTAGAGATAAAAAATATTTTTTGTCGTGAAAAATACAGTTTTAGTCCGCGAAGTACGAATGTGTCTAAAAACGCTTGTATTCGTTGAAAGTGCTCGTTTTTAGAAGTTTCCAGCTCTGACATTAAATTAAATAAATTAATTTTCAGAGATAAAAAATATTTTTTGTCGTGAAAAATACAGTTTTAGTCCGCACAGTACAAAAATTTCTAAAAAACCTTGTATTCGTTGAAAGTGATCGTTTTCAGACGTTTCCAGCTCTCTCACGTTAATAAATTTATTTTCAGAGATAAAAAATATTTTTTGTTGTGAAAAATACAGATCTAGTCCGCACAGTACAAAAATTTCTAAAAAACCTTGTATTCGTTGAAAGTGATCGTTTTTAGACGTTTCCAGCTCTCTGACGTTAATGCAGCGACCATATCGGCGTTGAAAGCACCGGTTCCCATCGAACACCGAAGTTAAGCAACGTCGAGCTTGGTTAGTACTTGGATGGGTGACCACTTGGGAAAACCTCGTGTCGCTGCTGCTTTATCGTGTAGTGCCTCTGGCGGAGCACGTTAACAAATATATCTCTCTGACGTTAATAAATTTATTTTCACAGATAAACAATATTTTTTTGTCGGGAAAAATACAGTTTTAATCCGCAAAGCACGAAAATGTCTAAAAACGCTTGTATTCGTTGAAAGTGATCGTTTTTAAATGTTTCTAGCTTTCTGACGTTAATAAATTTATTTTCACAGATAAAAAATAATTTTTTGTCGTGAAAAATACATTTTTAATCCTCGACGCACGAAAATATCTAAAAACTCTTGATTTCTTTAAAAGTGATCGTTTTTAGACTTTTCCAGCTTTCTGACGTTAATAAATTGATTTTTAGAGATAAAAAATATTTTTTGTCGTGAAAAATACAGTTTTAGTCCGCGAAGTACGACTGTGTCTAAAAACGCTTGTATTCGATGAAAGTGCTCGTTTTTAGACGTTTCCAGCTCTCTGACGTTAATAAATATATTTTCAGAGATAAAAAATATTTTTTATAGTGAAAAATACAGTTTTAGTCCGCGAAGTACGAATGTGTCTAAACACGATTGTATTCGTTGAAAGTGATCGTTTTAAGACATTTCCAGCTCTCTGACGTTAATAAATTTATTTTCAGAGATAAAAAATATTTTTTGTCCTGAAAAGTACAGTTTTAATCCAAGAAGTACGAAAATATCTAAAAACGCTTGTATCCGTTGAGAGTGGTGGTTTTTAGATGTTTTAAGCTGTCTGACGTTAAATTAAATAAATTTATTTTCAGAGATAAAAAATATTTTGTGTCGTGAAAAATACATTTTTAATCCTCGACGCACGAAAATATCTAAAAACTCTTGATTTCTTTAAAAGTGGTCGTTTTTAGACTTTTCCAGCTTTCTGACGTTAATAAATTGATTTTTAGAGATAAAAAATATTTTTTGTCGTGAAAAATACAGTTTTAGTCCGCGAAGTACGAATGTGTCTAAAAACGCTTGTATTCGTTGAAAGTGCTCGTTTTTAGAAGTTTCCAGCTCTGACATTAAATTAAATAAATTAATTTTCAGAGATAAAAAATATTTTTTGTCGTGAAAAATACAGTTTTAGTCCGCACAGTACAAAAATTTCTAAAAAACCTTGTATTCGTTGAAAGTGATCGTTTTCAGACGTTTCCAGCTCTCTCACGTTAATAAATTTATTTTCAGAGATAAAAAATATTTTTTGTTGTGAAAAATACAGATCTAGTCCGCACAGTACAAAAATTTCTAAAAAACCTTGTATTCGTTGAAAGTGATCGTTTTCAGACGTTTCCAGCTCTCCCCACGTTATTAAATTTATTTTCAGAGATACTAAAATTTTTTTGTTGTGAAAAATACAGTTTAATCCCCGAAGTACGAAAATGTCTAAAAACGCTGGTATTCGTTGAAAGTGATCGCTTTTAGACTTTTCCAGCTTTCTGACGTTAATAAATTGATTTTCAGGGATAAAAAATATTTTTTGTCGTGAAAAATACAGTTTTAGTCCGCGAAGCACGAAAATGTCTAAAAACGCTTGTATTCGTTCAGAGTGGTGGTTTTTAGACGTTTCCAGCTCTCTGACGTTAAATTAAGTTAATTTATTTTCAGAGATAAAAAATATTTTTTGACGTGAAAAATACAGTTTTAGTCCGCGAAGAACGAATGTGTCTAAAAACGCTTGTATTCGTTGAAATTGACCTTTTTTAGACGTTTCCAGCTCTTTGACGTTAATAAATTTATTTTCAGAGATAAAAAATATTTGTTGTTGTGAAAAGTACAGTTTTAATCCGCGAAGTACGAATGTGTCTAAAAACGATTGTATTCGTTGAAAGTGATCGTTTTAAGACGTTTCCAGGTCTCTGACGTTAATAAATTTATTATCAGAGATAAAAAATATTTTTTGTCGTGTAAAGTACAGTTTTAATCCGCGAAGTACGAATGTGTCTAAAAACGCTTGTATTCGATGAAAGTGCTCGTTTTTAGACGTTTCCAGCTCTCTGACGTTAATAAATATATTTTCAGAGATAAAAAATATTTTTTGTCGTGAAAAATACAGTTTTAGTCCGCGAAGTACGAATGTGTCTAAAAACGCTTGTATTCGTTGAAAGTGATCGTTTTCAGACGTTTCCAGCTCTCTCACGTTAATAAATTTATTTTCAGAGATAAAAAATATTTTTTGTTGTGAAAAATACAGATCTAGTCCGCACAGTACAAAAATTTCTAAAAAACCTTGTATTCGTTGAAAGTGATCGTTTTCAGACGTTTCCAGCTCTCTCACGTTATTAAATTTATTTTCAGAGATACTAAATATTTTTTGTTGTGAAAAATACAGTTTAATCCCCGAAGTACGAAAATGTCTAAAAACGCTGGTATTCGTTGAAAGTGATCGCTTTTAGACTTTTCCAGCTTTCTGACGTTAATAAATTGATTTTCAGGGATAAAAAATATTTTTTGTCCTGAAAGTACGAAAATGTCTAAAAACGCTTTTATTAGGCGAAAGCGACCATTTTTAGACCTTTACAGCTTTCTCACCTTAATAAATTTATTTTCAGAGCTAAAAAATTTTTTTTTTCGTGAAAAATACAGTTTTAGTCCGCGAAGTACGAATGTGTCTAAAAACGCTTGTATTAGTTGAAAGTGCTCATTTTTAAATGTTTCCAGCTTTCTGACGTTAATAAATTTATTTTCACAGATAAAAAATAATTTTTTGTCGTGAAAAATACATTTTTAATCCTCGACGCACGAAAATATCTAAAAACTCTTGATTTCTTTAAAAGTGATCGTTTTTAGACTTTTCCAGCTTTCTGACGTTAATAAATTGATTTTTAGAGATAAAAAATATTTTTTGTCGTGAAAAATACAGTTTTAGTCCGCGAAGTACGACTGTGTCTAAAAACGCTTGTATTCGATGAAAGTGCTCGTTTTTAGACGTTTCCAGCTCTCTGACGTTAATAAATATATTTTCAGAGATAAAAAATATTTTTGATAGTGAAAAATACAGTTTTAGTCCGCGAAGTACGAATGTGTCTAAACACGATTGTATTCGTTGAAAGTGATCGTTTTAAGACATTTCCAGCTCTCTGACGTTAATAAATTTATTTTCAGACATAAAAAATATTTGTTGTTGTGAAAAGTACAGTTTTAATCCACGAAGTACGAAAATATCTAAAAACGCTTGTATTCGTTGTGAGTGGTGGTTTTTCGATGTTTCCAGCTGTCTGACGTTAAATTAAATAAATTTATTTTCAGAGATACAAAATATTTTGTGTCGTGAAAAATACATTTTTAATCCTCGACGCACGAAAATATCTAAAAACTCTTGATTTCTTTAAAAGTGATCGTTTTTAGACGTTTCCAACTCTCTGACGTTAATAAATTTATTTTCACAGATAAACAATATTTTTTGTCGTGAAAAATGCAGTTTTAGTCCGCAAAGTACAAAAATGTCTAAAAACGCTTGTATTCGTTGAAAGTGATCGTTTTTAGACTTTTCCAGCTCTCTGATGTTAATAAATATATTTTCAGAAATAAAAAATATTTTTTTTCGTGAAAAATACAGTTTTAGTCCGCAAAGTACAAAAATGTCTAAAAACGCTTGTATTCATTGAAAGTGATCGTTTTCAGACGTTTCCAGCTCTCTCACGAAGTACGAAAATATCTAAAAACGCCGGTATTCGTTGAAAGTGATCGCTTTTAGACTTTTCCAGCTTTCTGACGTTAATAAATTGATTTTCAGGGATAAAAAATATTTTTTGTCCTGAAAGTACGAAAATGTCTAAAAACGCTTTTATTAGGCGAAAGCGACCATTTTTAGACCTTTACAGCTTTCTCACCTTAATAAATTTATTTTCAGAGCTAAAAAATTTGTTTTGTCGTGAAAAATACAGTTTTAGTCCGCGAAGTACGAATGTGTCTAAAAATGCTTGTATGAGTTGAAAGTGCTCATTTTTAGACGTTTCCAGCTCTCTGACGTTAATAAATATATTTTCAGAGATAAAAAATATTTTTTATCGTGAAAAGTACAGTTTTAATCCACGAGCACGAAAATGTCTAAAAACGCTTGTATTCATTGAAAGTGGTCGTTTTTAGACGTTTCCAGCTCTCTGATGTTAAATTAAATTAATTAATTTTCAGAGATAAATATATTTTTTGTCGTGAAAAATACAGTTTTAGTCTGCGAAGTATAAAAATGTCTAAAACAGCTTGTATTCGTCGAAAGTCATCGTTTTTAGATGTTTCCAGCTTTCTGACGTTAATAAATTTATTTTCAGAGATAAAAAATATTTTTTGTCGTGAAAAATACAGTTTTAGTCCGCGAAGCACGAAAATGTCTAAAAACGCTTGTATTCGTTCAGAGTGGTGGTGTTTAGACGTTTCCAGCTCTCTGACGTTAAATTAAGTAAATTTATTTTCAGAGATAAAAAATATTTTTTGACGTGAAAAATACAGTTTTAGTCCGCGAAGAACGAATGTGTCTAAAAACGCTTGTATTCGTTGAAATTGACCTTTTTTAGACGTTTCCAGCTCTCTGACGTTAATAAATTTATTTTCAGAGATAAAAAATATTTGTTGTTGTGAAAAGTACAGTTTTAGTCCGCGAAATACGAATGTGTCTAAAAACCCTTGTATTTGTTGAAAGTGCTCGTTTTTAGACGTTTCCAGCTCTCTGACGTTAATAAATTTATTTTCAGAGATAAAAAATATTTTTGTCGTGAAAAATACAGTTTTAGTCCGCGAAGTACAAAAATGTCTAAAAAAGCTTGTATTCGTTGAAAGTGGTCGTTTTTAGACGTTTCCAGCTCTGTGATGTTAAATTAAATAAATTTATTTTCAGAGATAAAAAATATTTGTTCTTGTGAAAAATACAGTTTTAATCCGCAAAGCACGAAAATGTCTAAAAACGCTTGTATTCGTTGAAAGTGATCGTTTTTAAATGTTTCCAGCTTTCTGACGTTAATAAATTTATTTTCACAGAAAAAAAATAATTTTTTGTCGTGAAAAATACATTTTTAATCCTCGACGCACGAAAATATCTAAAAACTCTTGATTTCTTTAAAAGTGATCGTTTTTAGACTTTTCCAGCTTTCTGACGTTAATAAATTGATTTTTAGATAAAAAATATTTTTTGTCGTGAAAAATACTGTTTTAGTCCGCGAAGTACGACTGTGTCTAAAAACGCTTGTATTCGTTGAAAGTGCTCGTTTTTAGACGTTTCCAGCTCTCTGACGTTAATAAATATATTTTCAGAGATAAAAAATATTTTTGATAGTGAAAAATACAGTTTTAGTCCGCGAAGTACGAATGTGTCTAAACACGATTGTATTCGTTGAAAGTGATCGTTTTAAGACATTTCCAGCTCTCTGACGTTAATGCAGCGACCATATCGGCGTTGAAAGCACCGGTTCCCATCGAACACCGAAGTTAAGCAACGTCGAGCGCGGTTAGTACTTGGATGGGTGACCACTTGGGAAAACCTCGTGTCGCTGCTGCTTTATCGTGTAGTGCCTCTGGCGGAGCACGTTAACAAATATATCTCTCTGACGTTAATAAATTTATTTTCAGAGATAAAAAATATTTTTTGTTGTGAAAAATGCAGATCTAGTCCGCACAGTACAAAAATTTCTAAAAAACCTTGTATTCGTTGAAAGTGATCGTTTTCAGACGTTTCCAGCTCTCTCACGTTATTAAATTTATTTTCAGAGATACTAAATATTTTTTGTTGTGAAAAATACAGTTTTAATCCCCGAAGTACGAAAATGTCTAAAAACGCTGGTATTCGTTGAAAGTGATCGCTTTTAGACTTTTCCAGCTTTCTGACGTTAATAAATTGATTTTCAGGGATAAAAAATATTTTTTGTCCTGAAAGTACGAAAATGTCTAAAAACGCTTTTATTAGGCGAAAGCGACCATTTTTAGACCTTTACAGCTTTCTCACCTTAATAAATTTATTTTCAGAGCTAAAAAATTTTTTTTGTCGTGAAAAATACAGTTTTAGTCCGCGAAGTACGAATGTGTCTAAAAACGCTTGTATTAGTTGAAATTGCTCATTTTTAGACGTTTTCAGCTCTCTGACGTTTATAAATATATTTTCAGAGATAAAAAATATTTTTTATCGTGAAAAGTACAGTTTTAATGCACGAGCACGAAAATGTCTAAAAACGCTTGTATTCGTTGAAAGTGGTCGTTTTTAGACGTTTCCAACTCTCTGATGTTAAATTAAATTAATTAATTTTCAGAGATAAATATATTTTTTGTCGTGAAAAGTACAGTTTTAGTCCGCGAAGCACGAAAATGTCTAAAAACGCTTGTATTCGTTCAGAGTGGTGGTTTTTAGACGTTTCCAGCTCTCTGACGTTAAATTAAGTAAATTTATTTTCAGAGATAAAAAATATTTTTTGTCGTGAAAAATACAGTTTTAGTCCGCGAAGCACGAAAATGTCTAAAAACGCTTGTATTCGTTCAGAGTGGTGGTTTTTAGACGTTTCCAGCTCTCTGACGTTAAATTAAGTAAATTTATTTTCAGAGATAAAAAATATTTTTTGACGTGAAAAATACAGTTTTAGTCCGCGAAGAACGAATGTGTCTAAAAACGCTTGTATTCGTTGAAATTGACCTTTTTTAGACGTTTCCAGCTCTCTGACGTTAATAAATTTATTTTCAGAGATAAAAAATATTTGTTGTTGTGAAAAGTACAGTTTTAATCCGCGAAGTACGAATGTGTCTAAAAACGATTGTATTCGTTGAAAGTGATCGTTTTAAGACGTTTCCAGGTCTCCGACGTTAATAAATTTATTATCAGACATAAAAAATATTTTTTGTCGTGTAAAGTACAATTTTTTGTCCGCGAAGCACGAAAATGTCTAAAAACGCTTGTATTCGTTCAGAGTGGTGGTTTTTAGACGTTTCCAGCTCTCTGACGTTAAATTAAGTAAATTTATTTTCAGAGATAAAAAATATTTTTTGACGTGAAAAATACAGTTTTAGTCCGCGAAGAACGAATATGTCTAAAAACGCTTGTATTCGTTGAAATTGACCTTTTTTAGACGTTTCCAGCTCTCTGACGTTAATAAATTTATTTTCAGAGATAAAAAATATTTGTTGTTGTGAAAAGTACAGTTTTAATCCGCGAAGTACGAATGTGTCTAAAAACGATTGTATTCGTTGAAAGTGATCGTTTTAAGACGTTTCCAGGTCTCTGACGTTAATAAATTTATTATCAGAGATAAAAAATATTTTTTGTCGTGTAAAGTACAGTTTTAATCCGCGAAGTACGAATGTGTCTAAAAACGCTTGTATTCGATGAAAGTGCTCGTTTTTAGACGTTTCCAGCTCTCTGACGTTAATAAATATATTTTCAGAGATAAAAAATATTTTGTGTCGTGAAAAATACAGTTTTAGTCCGCGAAATACGAATGTGTCTAAAAACCCTTGTATTCGTTGAAAGTGCTCGTTTTTAGACGTTTCCAGCTCTCTGACGTTAATAAATTTATTTTCAGAGATAAAAAATATTTTTGTCGTGAAAAATACAGTTTTAATCCGCAAAGCACGAAAATGTCTAAAAACGCTTGTATTCGTTGAAAGTGATCGTTTTTAAATGTTTCCAGCTTTCTGACGTTAATAAATTTATTTTCACAGATAAAAAATAATTTTTTGTCGTGAAAAATACATTTTTAATCCTCGACGCACGAAAATATCTAAAAAACTCTTGATTTCTTTAAAAGTGATCGTTTTTAGACGTTTCCAACTCTCTGACGTTAATAAATTTATTTTCACAGATAAACAATATTTTTTGTCGTGAAAAATGCAGTTTTAGTCCGCAAAGTACAAAAATGTCTAAAAACGCTTGTATTCGTTGAAAGTGATCGTTTTTAGACTTTTCCAGTTCTCTGATGTTAATAAATATATTTTCAGAGATAAAATTTTTTTATTTTCGTGAAAAATACAGTTTTAGTCCGCAAAGTACAAAAATGTCTAAAAACGCTTGTATTCGTTGAAAGTGATCGTTTTGAGACTTTTCCAGCTCTCTGACGGCAATAAATTTATTTTCTGAGATAACAAATATTTTTTTCTCGTGAAAAATACAGTTCTAGTCTGCGAAGTACGAATGTGTCTAAAAACGCTTGTATTCGTTGAAAGTGCTCGTTTTTAGACGTTTCCAGCTCTGACATTAAATAAAATAAATTAATTTTCAGAGATAAAAAATATTTTTTTGTCGTGAAAAATACAGTTTTAGTCCGCACAGTACAAAAATTTCTAAAAACCTTGTATTCGTTGAAAGTGATCGTTTTCAGACGTTTCCAGCTCTCTCACGTTAATAAATTTATTTTCAGAGATAAAAAATATTTGTTGTTGTGAAAAATACAGATTTAGTCCGCACAGTACAAAAATTTCTAAAAAACCTTGTATTCGTTGAAAGTGATCGTTTTCAGACGTTTCCAGCTCTCGTTAATAAATTTATTTTCAGAGATACTAAATATTTGTTGTTGTGAAAAATACAGTTTTAATCCCCGAAGTACGAAAATGTCTAAAAACGCTGGTATTCGTTGAAAGTGATCGCTTTTAGACTTTCCAGCTTTCTGACGTTAATAAATTGTTTTCAGGGATAAAAAATATTTTTTGTCCTGAAAGTACGAAAATGTCTAAAAACGCTTTTATTAGGCCAAAGCGACCATTTTTAGACCTTTACAGCTTTCTCACCTTAATAAATTTATTTTCAGAGCTAAAAAATTTTTTTTGTCGTGAAAAATACAGTTTTAGTCCGCGAATTACGAATGTGTCTAAAAACGCTTGTATTAGTTGAAAGTGCTCATTTTTAGACGTTTCCAGCTCTCTGACGTTAATAAATATATTTTCAGAGATAAAAAAATTTTTTTTTCGTGAAAAATACAGTTTTAATCCGCGAAGTACGAATGTGTCTAAAAACGATTGTATTCGTTGAAAGTGATCGTTTTAAGACGTTTCCAGGTCTCTGACGTTAATAAATTTATTATCAGAGATAAAAAATATTTTTTGTCGTGTAAAGTACAGTTTTAATCCGCGAAGTACGAATGTGTCTAAAAACGCTTGTATTCGATGAAAGTGCTCGTTTTTAGACGTTTCCAGCTCTCTGACGTTAATAAATATATTTTCAGAGATAAAAAATATTTTTTATAGTGAAAAATACAGTTTTAGTCCGCGAAGTACGAATGTGTCTAAAAACGCTTGTATTCGATGAAAGTGCTCGTTTTTAGACGTTTCCAGCTCTCTGACGTTAATAAATATATTTTCACAGATAAAAATATATTTTATAGTGAAAAATACAGTTTTAGTCCGCGAAGTACGAATGTGTCTAAGAACGATTGTATTCGTTGAAATTGCTCGTTTTTAGACGTTTCCAGCTCTCTGACGTTAATAAATTTATTTTCAGACATAAAAAATATTTGTTGTCAAAAGTAAAGTTTTAATCCACGAAGTACGAAAATATCTAAAAACGCTTGTATTTGTTGAGAGTGGTGGTTTCTAGATGTTTCCAGCTGTCTGACGTTAATAAATTTATTTTCAGAGATAAAAAATATTTTTGTCGTGAAAAATACAGTTTTAGTCCGCGAAGTACAAAAATGTCTAAAAAAGCTTGTATTCGTTGAAAGTGGTCGTTTTTAGACGTTTCCAGCTCTCTGATGTTAAATTAAATAAATTTATTTTCAGAGATAAATATATTTTTTGTCGTGAAAAATACAGTTTTAATCCGCGAAGCACGAAAATGTCTAAAAACGGTTGTATTCGTTGAAAGTGATCGTTTTTAGACGTTTCCAGCTCTCTGACGTTAATAAATTTATATTCACAGATAAACAATATTTTTTTGTCGGGAAAAATACAGTTTTAATCCGCAAAGCACGAAAATGTCTAAAAACGCTTGTATTCGTTGACAGTGATCGTTTTTAAATGTTTCTAGCTTTCTGACGTTAATAAATTTATTTTCACAGATAAAAAATAATTTTTTGTCGTGAAAAATACATTTTTAATCCTCGACGCACAAAAATATCTAGAAACTCTTGATTTCTTTAAAAGTGATCGTTTTTAGAATTTTCCAACTTTGTGACGTTAATAAATTGATTTTTAGAGATAAAAAATATTTTTTGTCGTGAAAAATACAGTTTTAGTCCGCGAAGTACGACTGTGTCTAAAAACGCTTGTATTCGATGAAAGTGCTCGTTTTTAGACGTTTCCAGCTCTCTGACGTTAATAAATATATTTTCAGAGATAAAAAATATTTTTGATAGTGAAAAAGACAGTTTTAGTCCGCGAAGTACGAATGTGTCTAAACACGATTGTATTCGTTGAAAGTGATCGTTTTAAGACATTTCCAGCTCTCTGACGTTAATGCAGCGACCATATCGGCGTTGAAAGCACCGGTTCCCATCGAACACCGAAGTTAAGCAACGTCGAGCGCGGTTAGTACTTGGATGAGTGACCACTTGGGAAAACCTCGTGTCGCTGTGCTTTATCGTGTAGTGCCTCTGGCGGAGCACGTTAACAAATATATCTCTCTGACGTTAATAAATTTATTTTCAGAGATAAAAAATATTTTTTGTCGTGAAAAGTACAGTTTTAATCCAAGAAGTACGAAAATATCTAAAAACGCTTGTATCCGTTGAGAGTGGTGGTTTTTAGACGTTTCCAGCTGTCTGACGTTAAATTAAATAAATTTATTTTCAGAGATAAAAAATATTTTGTGTCGTGAAAAATACAGTTTTAGTCCGCGAAGTACAAAAATGTCTAAAACAGCTTGTATTCGTCGAAAGTCATCGTTTTTAGACGTTTACAGCTTTGTGACGTTAATAGATTGATTTTCAGGGATAAAAAATATTTTTTGTCGTGAAAAATACATTTTTAATCCTCGACGCACGAAAATATCTAAAAACACTTGATTGCTTTAAAAGTGATCACTTTTAGACTTTTCCAGCTTTCTGACGTTAATAAATTGATTTTCAGGGATAAAAAATATTTTTTGTACTGAAAAATACAGTTTTAGTCCGCGAAGTACGAAAATGTCTAAAAACGCTTTTATTAGGCGAAAGCGACCATTTTTAGACCTTTACAGCTTTCTCACCTTAATAAATTTATTTTCAGAGATAAACAATATTTTTTGTTGTAAAAAATACAGTTTTAGTCCGCGAAGTACGAATGTGTCTAAAAACGCTTGTATTCGTTGAAAGTGATCGTTTTAAGACGTTTCCAGCTCTCTGACGTTAATAAATATATTTTCAGAGATAAAAAATAATTTTTTGTCGTGAAAAATACATTTTTAATCCTCGACGCACGAAAATATCTAAAAACTCTTGATTTCTTTAAAAGTGATCGTTTTTAGACGTTTCCAACTCTCTGACGTTAATAAATTTATTTTCACAGATAAACAATATTTTTTGTCGTGAAAAATGCAGTTTTAGTCCGCAAAGTACAAAAATGTCTAAAAACGCTTGTATTCGTTGAAAGTGACCGTTTTTAGACTTTTCCAGCTCTCTGATGTTAATAAATATATTTTCAGAGATAAAAAATTTTTATTTTCGTGAAAAATACAGTTTTAGTCCGCAAAGTACAAAAATGTCTAAAAACGCTTGTATTCGTTGAAAGTGATCGTTTTGAGACTTTTCCAGCTCTCTGACGGCAATAAATTTATTTTCTGAGATAACAAATATTTTTTTCTCGTGAAAAATACAGTTTTAGTCGGCGAAGTACGAATGTGTCAAAAAACGCTTGTATTCGTTGAAAGTGCTCGTTTTTAGACGTTTCCAGCTGTGACATTAAATTAAATTAATTAATTTTCAGAGATAAAAAATATTTTTTGTCGTGAAAAATACAGTTTTAGTCCGCACAGTACAAAAATTTCTAAAAAACCTTGTATTCGTTGAAAGTGATCGTTTTCAGACGTTTCCAGCTCTCTCACGTTAATAAATTTATTTTCAGAGATAAAAAATATTTGTTGTGAAAAATACAGATCTAGTCCGCACAGTACAAAAATTTCTAAAAAACCTTGTATTCGTTGAAAGTGATCGTTTTCAGACGTTTCCAGCTCTCGTTAATAAATTTATTTTCAGAGATACTAAATATTTTTTGTTGTGAAAAATACAGTTTTAATCCCCGAAGTACGAAAATGTCTAAAAACGCTGGTATTCGTTGAAAGTGATCGCTTTTAGACTTTTCCAGCTTTCTGACGTTAATAAATTGATTTTCAGAGATAAAAAATATTTTTTGTCCTGAAAGTACGAAAATGTCTAAAAACGCTTTTATTAGGCGAAAGCGACCATTTTTATACCTTTACAGCTTTCTCACCTTAATAAATTTATTTTCAGGGCTAAAAATTTTTTATTATCGTGAAAAATACAGTTTTAGTCCGCGAAGTACGAATGTGTCTAAAAACGCTTGTATTAGTTGAAAGTGCTCATTTTTAGACGTTTCCAGCTCTCTTACGTTAATAAATATATTTTCAGAGATAAAAAATATTTTTTATCGTGAAAAATACAGTTTTAGTCCGTGAAGTACGAATGTGTCTAAAAACAATTGTATTCGTTGAAAGTGATTGTTTTAAGACGTTTCCAGCTCTCTGACGTTAATAAATTTATTTTCAGAGATAAAAAATATTTTTTGTCGTGAAAAGTACAGTTTTAATCCACGAGCACGAAAATGTCTAAAAACGCTTGTATTCGTTGAAAGTGGTCGTTTTTAGACGTTTCCAGCTCTCTGATGTTAAATTAAATTAATTAATTTTCAGAGATAAATATATTTTTTGTCGTGAAAAATACAGTTTTAGTCTGCGAAGTACAAAAATGTCTAAAACAGCTTGTATTCGTCGAAAGTCATCGTTTTTAGATGTTTCCAGCTTTCTGACGTTAATAAATTTATTTTCAGAGATAAAAAATATTTTTTGTCGTGAAAAATACAGTTTTAGTCCGCGAAGCACGAAAATGTCTAAAAACGCTTGTATTCGTTCAGAGTGGTGGTTTTTAGACGTTTCCAGCTCTCTGACGTTAAATTAAGTAAATTTATTTTCAGAGATAAAAAATATTTTTTGACGTGAAAAATACAGTTTTAGTCCGCGAAGAACGAATGTGTCTAAAAACGCTTGTATTCGTTGAAATTGACCTTTTTTAGACGTTTCCAGCTCTCTGACGTTAATAAATTTATTTTCAGAGATAAAAAATATTTGTTGTTGTGAAAAGTACAGTTTTAATCCGCGAAGTACGAATGTGTCTAAAAACGATTGTATTCGTTGAAAGTGATCGTTTTAAGACGTTTCCAGGTCTCCGACGTTAATAAATTTATTATCAGAGATAAAAAATATTTTTTGTCGTGTAAAGTACAGTTTTAGTCCGCGAAGCACGAAAATGTCTAAAAACGCTTGTAATCGTTCAGAGTGGTGGTTTTTAGACGTTTCCAGCTCTCTGACGTTAAATTAAGTAAATTTATTTTCAGAGATAAAAAATATTTGTTGTTGTGAAAAGTACAGTTTTAATCCGCGAAGTACGAATGTGTCTAAAAACGATTGTATTCGTTGAAAGTGATCGTTTTAAGACGTTTCCAGGTCTCCGACGTTAATAAATTTATTATCAGAGATAAAAAATATTTTTTGTCGTGTAAAGTACAGTTTTAATCCGCGAAGTACGAATGTGTCTAAAAACGCTTGTATTCGATGAAAGTGCTCGTTTTTAGACTTTTCCAGCTCTATGACGTTAATAAATATATTTTCAGAGATAAAAAATATTTTGTGTCGTGAAAAATACAGTTTTAGTCCGCGAAATACGAATGTGTCTAAAAACCCTTGTATTCGTTGAAAGTGCTCGTTTTTAGACGTTTCCAGCTCTCTGACGTTAATAAATTTATTTTCAGAGATAAAAAATATTTTTGTCGTGAAAAATACAGTTTTAGTCCGCGAAGTACAAAAATGTCTAAAAAAGCTTGTATTCGTTGAAAGTGGTCGTTTTTAGACGTTTCCAGCTCTCTGATGTTAAATTAAATAAATTTATTTTCAGAGATAAAAAATATTTGTTGTTGTGAAAAATACAGTTTTAATCCGCAAAGCACGAAAATATCTAAAAAACTCTTGATTTCTTTAAAAGTGATCGTTTTTAGACGTTTCCAACTCTCTGACGTTAATAAATTTATTTTCACAGATAAACAATATTTTTTGTCGTGAAAAATGCAGTTTTAGTCCGCAAAGTACAAAAATGTCTAAAAACGCTTGTATTCGTTGAAAGTGATCGTTTTTAGACTTTTCCAGCTCTCTGATGTTAATAAATATATTTTCAGAGATAAATTTTTTTTATTTTCGTGAAAAATACAGTTTTAGTCCGCAAAGTACAAAAATGTCTAAAAACGCTTGTATTCGTTGAAAGTGATCGTTTTGAGACTTTTCCAGCTCTCTGACGGCAATAAATTTATTTTCTGAGATACCAAATATTTTTTTCTCGTGAAAAATACAGTTTTAGTCGGCGAAGTACGAATATGTCTAAAAACGCTTGTATTCGTTGAAAGTGCTCGTTTTTAGACGTTTCCAGCTCTGACATTAAATTAAATAAATTAATTTTCAGAGATACTAAATATTTTTTGTTGTGAAAAATACAGTTTTAATCCCCGAAGTACGAAAATGTCTAAAAACGCTGGTGTTCGTTGAAAGTGATAGCTTTTAGACTTTTCCAGCTTTCTGACGTTAATAAATTGATTTTCAGAGATAAAAAATATTTTTTGTCCTGAAAGTACGAAAATGTCTAAAAACGCTTTTATTAGGAGAAAGCGACCATTTTTATACCTTTACAGCTTTCTGACCTTAATAAATTTATTTTCAGGGCTAAAAATTTTTTATTATCGTGAAAAATACAGTTTTAGTCCGCGAAGTACGAATGTGTCTAAAAACGCTTGTATTAGTTGAAAGTGCTCATTTTTAGACGTTTCCAGCTCTCTGACGTTAATAAATATATTTTCAGAGATAAAAAATATTTTTTATCGTGAAAAATACAGTTTTAGTCCGTGAAGTACGAATGTGTCTAAAAACAATTGTATTCGTTGAAAGTGATCGTTTTAAGACGTTTCCAGCTCTCTGACGTTAATAAATTTATTTTCAGAGATAAAAAATATTTTTTGTCGTGAAAAGTACAGTTTTAATCCACGAGCACGAAAATGTCTAAAAACGCTTGTATTCGTTGAAAGTGGTCGTTTTTAGACGTTTCCAGCTCTCTGATGTTAAATTAAATTAATTAATTTTCAGAGATAAATATATTTTTTGTCGTGAAAAATACAGTTTTAGTCTGCGAAGTACAAAAATGTCTAAAACAGCTTGTATTCGTCGAAAGTCATCGTTTTTAGATGTTTCCAGCTTTCTGACGTTAATAAATTTATTTTCAGAGATAAAAAATATTTTTTGTCGTGAAAAATACAGTTTTAGTCCGCGAAGCACGAAAATGTCTAAAAACGCTTGTATTCGTTCAGAGTGGTGGTTTTTAGACGTTTCCAGCTCTCTGACGTTAAATTAAGTAAATTTATTTTCAGAGATAAAAAATATTTTTTGACGTGAAAAATACAGTTTTAGTCCGCGAAGAACGAATGTGTCTAAAAACGCTTGTATTCGTTGAAATTGACCTTTTTTAGACGTTTCCAGCTCTCTGACGTTAATAAATATATTTTCAGAGATAAAAAATATTTTGTGTCGTGAAAAATACAGTTTTAGTCCGCGAAGTACGAATGTGTCTAAAAACCCTTGTATTCGTTGAAAGTGCTCGTTTTTAGACGTTTCCAGCTCTCTGACGTTAATAAATTTATTTTCAGAGATAAAAAATATTTTTGTCGTGAAAAATACAGTTTTAGTCCGCGAAGTACAAAAATGTCTAAAAAATCTTGTATTAGTTGAAAGTGGTCATTTTTAGACGTTTCCAGCTCTCTGATGTTAAATTAAATAAATTTATTTTCAGAGATAAATATATTTTTTGTCGTGAAAAATACAGTTTTAATCCGCAAAGCACGAAAATGTCTAAAAACGCTTGTATTCGTTGAAAGTGATCGTTTTTAAATGTTTCCAGCTTTGTGACGTTAATAAATTTATTTTCACAGATAAAAAATAATTTTTTGTCGTGAAAAATACATTTTTAATCCTCGACGTACGAAAATATCTAAAAACTCTTGATTTCTTTAAAAGTGATCGTTTTTAGACGTTTCCAACTCTCTGACGTTAATAAATTTATTTTCACAGCTAAACAATATTTTTTGTCGTGAAAAATGCAGTTTTAGTCCGCAAAGTACAAAAATGTCTAAAAACGCTTGTATTCGTTGAAAGTGATCGTTTTTAGACTTTTCCAGCTCTCTGATGTTAATAAATATATTTTCAGAGATAAAAAATATTTTTTTTCGTGAAAAATACAGTTTTAGTCGGCAAAGTACAAAAATGTCTAAAAACGCTTGTATTCGTTAAAAGTGATCGTTTTTAGACGTTTCCAGCTTTCTGACGTTAATAAATTGATTTACAGAGATAAAAAATATTTTTGTCGTGAAAAATACAGTTTTAGTCCGCGAAGTACAAAAATGTCTAAAAAAGCTTGTATTCGTTGAAAGTGGTCGTTTTTAGACGTTTCCAGCTCTCTGACGTTAATAAATATATTTTCAGAGATAAAAAATAATTTTTTGTCGTGAAAAATACATTTTTAATCCTCGACGCACGAAAATATCTAAAAACTCTTGATTTCTTT
The DNA here is from genome assembly GCA_947310635.1 of Leptodirus hochenwartii. Taxonomy (NCBI): domain Eukaryota; kingdom Metazoa; phylum Arthropoda; class Insecta; order Coleoptera; family Leiodidae; genus Leptodirus; species Leptodirus hochenwartii. The sequence continues at coordinate 30,225,337 of OX371177.1, read as the reverse complement.
AAAAGTGATCGTTTTTAGACGTTTCCAACTCTCTGACGTTAATAAATTTATTTTCACAGATAAACAATATTTTTTGTCGTGAAAAATGCAGTTTTAGTCCGCAAAGTACAAAAATGTCTAAAAACGCTTGTATTCGTTGAAAGTGACCGTTTTTAGACTTTTCCAGCTCTCTGATGTTAATAAATATATTTTCAGAGATAAAAATTTTTTATTTTCGTGAAAAATACAGTTTTAGTCCGCAAAGTACAAAAATGTCTAAAAACGCTTGTATTCGTTGAAAGTGATCGTTTTGAGACTTTTCCAGCTCTCTGACGGCAATAAATTTATTTTCTTAGATAACAAATATTTTTTTCTCGTGAAAAATACAGTTTTAGTCGGCGAAGTACGAATGTGTCTAAAAACGCTTGTATTCGTTGAAAGTGCTCGTTTTTAGACGTTTCCAGCTCTGACATTAAATTAAATTAATTAATTTTCAGAGATAAAAAATATTTTTTGTCGTGAAAAATACAGTTTTAGTCCGCACAGTACAAAAATTTCTAAAAAACCTTGTATTCGTTGAAAGTGATCGTTTTCAGACGTTTCCAGCTCTCTCACGTTAATAAATTTATTTTCAGAGATAAAAAATATTTGTTGTTGTGAAAAATACAGATCTAGTCCGCACAGTACAAAAATTTCTAAAAAACCTTGTATTCGTTGAAAGTGATCGTTTTCAGACGTTTCCAGCTCTCGTTAATAAATTTATTTTCAGAGATACTAAATATTTTTTGTTGTGAAAAATACAGTTTTAATCCCCGAAGTACGAAAATGTCTAAAAACGCTGGTATTCGTTGAAAGTGATCGCTTTTAGACTTTTCCAGCTTTCTGACGTTAATAAATTGATTTTCAGAGATAAAAAATATTTTTTGTCCTGAAAGTACGAAAATGTCTAAAAACGCTTTTATTAGGCGAAAGCGACCATTTTTATACCTTTACAGCTTTCTCACCTTAATAAATTTATTTTCAGGGCTAAAAATTTTTTATTATCGTGAAAAATACAGTTTTAGTCCGCGAAGTACGAATGTGTCTAAAAACACTTGTATTAGTTGAAAGTGCTCATTTTTAGACGTTTCCAGCTCTCTTACGTTAATAAATATATTTTCAGAGATAAAAAATATTTTTTATCGTGAAAAATACAGTTTTAGTCCGTGAAGTACGAATGTGTCTAAAAACAATTGTATTCGTTGAAAGTGATCGTTTTAAGACGTTTCCAGCTCTCTGACGTTAATAAATTTATTTTCAGAGATAAAAAATATTTTTTGTCGTGAAAAGTACAGTTTTAATCCACGAGCACGAAAATGTCTAAAAACGCTTGTATTCGTTGAAAGTGGTCGTTTTTAGACGTTTCCAGCTCTCTGATGTTAAATTAAATTAATTAATTTTCAGAGATAAATATATTTTTTGTCGTGAAAAATACAGTTTTAGTCTGCGAAGTACAAAAATGTCTAAAACAGCTTGTATTCGTCGAAAGTCATCGTTTTTAGATGTTTCCAGCTTTCTGACGTTAATAAATTTATTTTCAGAGATAAAAAATATTTTTTGTCGTGAAAAATACAGTTTTAGTCCGCGAAGCACGAAAATGTCTAAAAACGCTTGTATTCGTTCAGAGTGGTGGTTTTTAGACGTTTCCAGCTCTCTGACGTTAAATTAAGTAAATTTATTTTCAGAGATAAAAAATATTTTTTGACGTGAAAAATACAGTTTTAGTCCGCGAAGAACGAATGTGTCTAAAAACGCTTGTATTCGTTGAAATTGACCTTTTTTAGACGTTTCCAGCTCTCTGACGTTAATAAATTTATTTTCAGAGATAAAAAATATTTGTTGTTGTGAAAAGTACAGTTTTAATCCGCGAAGTACGAATGTGTCTAAAAACGATTGTATTCGTTGAAAGTGATCGTTTTAAGACGTTTCCAGGTCTCCGACGTTAATAAATTTATTATCAGAGATAAAAAATATTTTTTGTCGTGTAAAGTACAGTTTTAGTCCGCGAAGCACGAAAATGTCTAAAAACGCTTGTAATCGTTCAGAGTGGTGGTTTTTAGACGTTTCCAGCTCTCTGACGTTAAATTAAGTAAATTTATTTTCAGAGATAAAAAATATTTGTTGTTGTGAAAAGTACAGTTTTAATCCGCGAAGTACGAATGTGTCTAAAAACGATTGTATTCGTTGAAAGTGATCGTTTTAAGACGTTTCCAGGTCTCCGACGTTAATAAATTTATTATCAGAGATAAAAAATATTTTTTGTCGTGTAAAGTACAGTTTTAATCCGCGAAGTACGAATGTGTCTAAAAACGCTTGTATTCGATGAAAGTGCTCGTTTTTAGACTTTTCCAGCTCTATGACGTTAATAAATATATTTTCAGAGATAAAAAATATTTTGTGTCGTGAAAAATACAGTTTTAGTCCGCGAAATACGAATGTGTCTAAAAACCCTTGTATTCGTTGAAAGTGCTCGTTTTTAGACGTTTCCAGCTCTCTGACGTTAATAAATTTATTTTCAGAGATAAAAAATATTTTTGTCGTGAAAAATACAGTTTTAGTCCGCGAAGTACAAAAATGTCTAAAAAAACTTGTATTCGTTGAAAGTGGTCGTTTTTAGACGTTTCCAGCTCTCTGATGTTAAATTAAATAAATTTATTTTCAGAGATAAAAAATATTTGTTGTTGTGAAAAATACAGTTTTAATCCGCAAAGCACGAAAATATCTAAAAAACTCTTGATTTCTTTAAAAGTGATCGTTTTTAGACGTTTCCAACTCTCTGACGTTAATAAATTTATTTTCACAGATAAACAATATTTTTTGTCGTGAAAAATGCAGTTTTAGTCCGCAAAGTACAAAAATGTCTAAAAACGCTTGTATTCGTTGAAAGTGATCGTTTTTAGACTTTTCCAGCTCTCTGATGTTAATAAATATATTTTCAGAGATAAATTTTTTTTATTTTCGTGAAAAATACAGTTTTAGTCCGCAAAGTACAAAAATGTCTAAAAACGCTTGTATTCGTTGAAAGTGATCGTTTTGAGACTTTTCCAGCTCTCTGACGGCAATAAATTTATTTTCTGAGATACCAAATATTTTTTTCTCGTGAAAAATACAGTTTTAGTCGGCGAAGTACGAATATGTCTAAAAACGCTTGTATTCGTTGAAAGTGCTCGTTTTTAGACGTTTCCAGCTCTGACATTAAATTAAATAAATTAATTTTCAGAGATACTAAATATTTTTTGTTGTGAAAAATACAGTTTTAATCCCCGAAGTACGAAAATGTCTAAAAACGCTGGTGTTCGTTGAAAGTGATCGCTTTTAGACTTTTCCAGCTTTCTGACGTTAATAAATTGATTTTCAGAGATAAAAAATATTTTTTGTCCTGAAAGTACGAAAATGTCTAAAAACGCTTTTATTAGGAGAAAGCGACCATTTTTATACCTTTACAGCTTTCTGACCTTAATAAATTTATTTTCAGGGCTAAAAATTTTTTATTACCGTGAAAAATACAGTTTTAGTCCGCGAAGTACGAATGTGTCTAAAAACGCTTGTATTAGTTGAAAGTGCTCATTTTTAGACGTTTCCAGCTCTCTGACGTTAATAAATATATTTTCAGAGATAAAAAATATTTTTTATCGTGAAAAATACAGTTTTAGTCCGTGAAGTACGAATGTGTCTAAAAACAATTGTATTCGTTGAAAGTGATCGTTTTAAGACGTTTCCAGCTCTCTGACGTTAATAAATTTATTTTCAGAGATAAAAAATATTTTTTGTCGTGAAAAGTACAGTTTTAATCCACGAGCACGAAAATGTCTAAAAACGCTTGTATTCGTTGAAAGTGGTCGTTTTTAGACGTTTCCAGCTCTCTGATGTTAAATTAAATTAATTAATTTTCAGAGATAAATATATTTTTTGTCGTGAAAAATACAGTTTTAGTCTGCGAAGTACAAAAATGTCTAAAACAGCTTGTATTCGTCGAAAGTCATCGTTTTTAGATGTTTCCAGCTTTCTGACGTTAATAAATTTATTTTCAGAGATAAAAAATATTTTTTGTCGTGAAAAATACAGTTTTAGTCCGCGAAGCACGAAAATGTCTAAAAACGCTTGTATTCGTTCAGAGTGGTGGTTTTTAGACGTTTCCAGCTCTCTGACGTTAAATTAAGTAAATTTATTTTCAGAGATAAAAAATATTTTTTGACGTGAAAAATACAGTTTTAGTCCGCGAAGAACGAATGTGTCTAAAAACGCTTGTATTCGTTGAAATTGACCTTTTTTAGACGTTTCCAGCTCTCTGACGTTAATAAATATATTTTCAGAGATAAAAAATATTTTGTGTCGTGAAAAATATAGTTTTAGTCCGCGAAGTACGAATGTGTCTAAAAACCCTTGTATTCGTTGAAAGTGCTCGTTTTTAGACGTTTCCAGCTCTCTGACGTTAATAAATTTATTTTCAGAGATAAAAAATATTTTTGTCGTGAAAAATACAGTTTTAGTCCGCGAAGTACAAAAATGTCTAAAAAATCTTGTATTAGTTGAAAGTGGTCATTTTTAGACGTTTCCAGCTCTCTGATGTTAAATTAAATAAATTTATTTTCAGAGATAAATATATTTTTTGTCGTGAAAAATACAGTTTTAATCCGCAAAGCACGAAAATGTCTAAAAACGCTTGTATTCGTTGAAAGTGATCGTTTTTAGACGTTTCCAACTCTCTGACGTTAATAAATTTATTTTCACAGATAAACAATATTTTTTGTCGTGAAAAATGCAGTTTTAGTCCGCAAAGTACAAAAATGTCTAAAAACGCTTGTATTCGTTGAAAGTGATCGTTTTTAGACTTTTCCAGCTCTCTGATGTTAATAAATTGATTTACAGAGATAAAAAATATTTTTGTCGTGAAAAATACAGTTTTAGTCCGCGAAGTACAAAAATGTCTAAAAAAGCTTGTATTCGTTGAAAGTGGTCGTTTTTAGACGTTTCCAGCTCTCTGATGTTAAATTAAATAAATTTATTTTCGGAGATAAATATATTTTTTGTAGTGAAAAATACAGTTTTAGTCCGCGAAATACGAATGTGTCTAAAAACGATTGTATTCGTTGAAAGTGATCGTTTTTAGACGTTTCCAGCTTTCTGACGTTAATAAATTGATTTACAGAGATAAAAAATATTTTTGTCGTGAAAAATACAGTTTTAGTCCGCGAAGTACAAAAATGTCTAAAAAAGCTTGTATTCGTTGAAAGTGGTCGTTTTTAGACGTTTCCAGCTTTCTGACGTTAATAAATTGATTTACAGAGATAAAAAATATTTTTGTCGTGAAAAATACAGTTTTAGTCCGCGAAGTACAAAAATGTCTAAAAAAGCTTGTATTCGTTGAAAGTGATCGTTTTTAGACTTTTCCAGCTTTCTGACGTTAATAAATTTATTTTCAGAGATAAAAAATATTTTTTGTCCTGAAAAATACAGTTTTAGTCCGCGAAGCACGAAAATGTCTAAAAACGCTTTTATTAGGCGAAAGCGACCATTTTTAGACCTCTTTTAATCGGTCTTGCAATGTCTATATATACATCGTCATTGGCAATGTTTATATATACATCGTCATTGGGTAGGTAATAACAATGACAATGTATATATAGACACTGTAAGTCCATATAGAAGTGAGAATCAGAGGGGAATCACATTTCCACAAATTTCATAGGACAGGAAGTGCTGCACTCTGTTGGTGAACTATAGATTGTGGTTGTAATGAAATATTTGATATCTAGGATAAATCCTGCTTGAATGCATCTATTATATAATCTAGTTGATTCAAAAGTTACAGCGGTATTTACGTTACGTATCAGCGTTACAGATTATTTTCATTTACAGCAACCAACGCATAGTTGTCAATTATTATATGATTGGTACAGATTTGAAGAATTATGTTCAATTCATGTAAACGACGATTCAATAATATAATTTGGTATTTATGAATTGCAACATTCATATTAAATGCAAGTAAAATATGGAATTTTCAATAAAAAACTTTAAATCTTAAATTTAAAAAATTAATATCTATCTTACATTGTCTTTCAGAAATGAGAATTGAAACAATATAATCTGCAGCATTTTAATTGTTTGCTTTGACCAGTTTAAACAAAAAGTGGTGCCACACACACGCGCACGCACACACACACACACACACACACACACACACACACACACACACACAATAACTTCGTAAAAATATGCTTGTTGAAAAGCTCTTCAGATCAAGCATTAGACGAATAAATAAGAGGTCAGAAACCGCAATTTATAAAGGTACCAATTTTTACCTATCATGTAAAACTTAAATTTATTAAAAGGGCATGTATTGAGCATAAATAACTTTCGTAAAATATCATGTGTGTTTTAGACATAACACAAAATTTGAGCGATGCTATACGTTTGTACAATTAAAGGTGCAAGGCAAGTGTCTCAAAGGGTAATATTATACTCGACAACGATAATATAATAAAGATAACAAACGATAATAATAGCACTCACTGCAAGAAAAATTCAAGCACAATTACCTCAAGTTACAAACACAAATAAAAAATGCTAGAATATGAGGAAAATTTATAATTCTGACAATAAGTCAAAGACGGTGTGGAATTCCATTAATTAGTTTTCAATAAGTTTCATTGATCATGGCCTATAATATTTATTAATTATGGCCCAAAATATTCATTAATCATGGGTCTCATAAATCGATTTGTAAGTGTTAAATATGGAATATAAGCTATGCTGTTGTCTGTCGCCCAGAGTTAAAATAATAAAGGAGATCGCAGTATTTGGATGTATTTTTTTTTACATCTTTCTTTAAGACATTAGGTGATGAATATTTTGCGTAATTTTACATTCACAGAAAATAGATTTGATTTTCAAATAAGCATTTGTAGTTCAACCATCCTTACGAAATTACGAATTTCTTGACAAGCACTCGAAAGCATTGAATTGGTCAGCAAGTATTGCATTTTTATCGAACGGATTATTAGTGGAATCAAAAGGCGAATAGTAAACATAATTAATGAATCTACATTTGTATAAGTTAACCTAAAAGTAAAAGAACAGATTATATAATGAGCTAAAAATATTAGTACATTTACTTGTATTGGTAGGCTTTGCAACTGCGAAATCTATTGAATTGATTGCTTGCGGAAACTGAACAATATATGTGATAATCAGATAATGTATCACGTATTATCGGCTTGTAGATTTTATACATATATTTATTTTGTTACAGATTAATAACCACAGCATCAGATAATGGGCATACCGGTGTAGGTTTTATAATGAATAGAAAGTTGGGATGTAGAATAAAGAGTTATTGCCAAGTTAGTGATAGAATTATAACTATTGGATTAGACACGAAGCCAACGGACACAGTTATAGTGCAAGTATATATGCCAACTTCAAGTCACGATGATGAGGAGGTAGAATCCATTTATGAGGAGATTGAATCTAGGTTAGCAAACGTTAAAGGACAGGATAATCTAATTGTAACCGGAGATTGGAATGCCGTAGTAGGTAAGGGAAAGGAAGTTTCAATAGTAGGAGAATATGGAATAGGAACACGTAATGATAGAGGGGATAGATTGGTAGAGTTTTGTATTAGGAATAAGCTAGTGGTAGCAAACACGCTTTTTCAGAATCACAAGCGCAGGATATATACGTGGAAAATGCCAGGAGATATAGGGAGGTATCAGATAGATTACATACTGGTTAAAGAGAGGTTTAGGAACCAGATTAAGAATTGTAAGAGTTACCCTGGAGCAGATATTGATAGTGACCATAATTTAGTAGTCCTGGACTCAGAGGTCAAATTCAAGAAATTACAGAAGTCTAAACAGGTCAGAGTAGATGTCGATAGGTTAAAATTAGCTGATGTATATGAAAAGTACAAGCAGAAAGTAGAAATCATGGCTAATGGAACATCTAGGAACGACATAGATTGCGAATGGAGGGAAATCAGAAATGGGTTAACTACAGTAGCAAATGAAGTATTAGGCACAAAGAAAAGGGCAGGTAGGAGGGAATGGATCACGGAAGAAATAGTTAAAATGATAGAAGCAAGAAGGAAAATTAAAATTGGAAACACAGAAGCAGGACAGAAAAAATATAAGGAACTAAGGAACTTAATTAATAGGAAATGCAAGCTAGCGAAAGAAGAGTGGATAAAAGGAAATTGTGAGGATATTGAGGAGGATATGAGAAGAGGTAAAGTAGATTTGGGCTACAGGAAAATTAAGTCACATTTTTCTAAAGTAAAACCAAAGGGTAACATTATATGTGATAAGCAGGGTAAGGAACTCATAGAAAATAAGGAAAAAGCTAGAAGATGGAAGGAGTATCTTGAAGATTTATATAAAGGTAGGCAGGACATGGAGGAGCTAGAAAATGTGGAACAGATAGATGAGGATGACTTAGGTCCTAGCATACTTAGGTCAGAGTTTCATAGAGCATTAAATGATTTACGGAATAACAAAGCAGCGGGGATTGATATGATACCAGCCGAATTAATAAAACACGCAGGGGAAAAAATGCAGGAGCGATTATACAGGTTAGTTTGTAAAATATATGAGAAGGGAGAAGTACCACAGGATTTTCAGCGTAGTAGAATAGTAACAATGCCGAAGAAAATAGGAGCTAATTTGTGTGAGAACTATAGGACCATTAGCCTACTATCACATGCATCGAAGATATTGTTAAAGATTATTTATAGGAGATTAGAAAATAAAGTAGAGGAAAGGCTAGGAGAAGATCAGTTTGGTTTTAGGAAAAACAGAGGGACAAGGGAGGCGATTCTAGCACTAAGAACGGTAGTAGAAAAAAGAAATAGGGTAGGAAAGGTAACTTGCATAGCTTTTGTAGACTTAGAAAAGGCATTTGACAATGTAGATTGGGACATAATGTTTAGAATTTTAAAAGAAACGGGTATAGATTATAAGGATAGGAGAATAATTTTTAATTTATATAAACACCAAACTGCCTTAGTTAGAATTGAGGGGGAAGAAGAGGTAGCAAAAATAGGGAAGGGAGTTCGGCAGGGATGTACACCCTCACCGTTATTATTTAATCTATATATAGAAGATGCAAGAAACAAAGTAAAAGAAGAGTATAGTGTAGGTGTGAATGTACAGGGAGAGAAAATATATATGCTGAGATTCGCCGACGATATAGCTATATTGGAAGAAAGCGAAAAGAAATTAGAAAGGGTATTGAATGGTATGCAGGCAGTATTGACTAGGGATTTTAACATGAAAATAAATATAGGTAAAACTAAAGTGATGAGGTGTGACAAAAAGGAATGCAGTAGAAAAATGAGGATCACAATAGGAGATAATAGAATCGAAGAAGTGTCAGATTTTTGTTATTTAGGCAGTAGAATCACAAAAGATAATCGAAGCAAGGTAGATATAAAGTGTAGGATAGCACAGGGTAGGAAGGCATTCGTAGAAAAAGAACAGATTTTAAGATCAAATATTGACTTGGGTATTAGAAAAAGATTACTGAAGGTATATGTTTGGAGTGTAGCACTGTACGGGTGTGAGGCGTGGACTATAGGAAAGGAAGAGAAGCGTAGATTAGAAGCACTTGAAATGTGGTGTTATAGGAGGATGATGAGGATTGGTTGGGAAGATAAAGTAACAAATGAAGCTGTACTAGAGTTAGTAGGGGAGAAGAGAAGTATTTGGAGAGTGTTACAACGTAGGAGAGACAGATTAGTAGGGCATATTCTTAGGCATGGGGGGATTATGCAATTGATCATAGAAGGTAGAGTGGAGGGAAAGAGAGGGGTAGGTAGGCCTAGATTGGAGTATGTGAGTCAGATAGTTGAAGACGTTGAGATGAATAGCTATAGGGAGATGAAGGGATTAGCTCAGGATAGATCGGCATGGCGTGCTGTTTCCAACCAATCTTTAGGATTGCGGACTCTCTAACTAATTTATTTTGTGTTTATATTGTACTAGATATTTCGCAACTAAATATTTCCATATTAGTTACCTTACTAGTGTATACTTTGCAAGCCGAATGTGTTTTAATCATACCGAATTTTATCAATTTGATACATTTCTCCCTGGTTGTTGAATGTTTAACACATTTTATTCATTATTTTGATGTTTCTCACGTCGGAACAGCTGACCGTGGCCATTTTTTATTTCTTCGCGCACAGTAATCGAATGCTTGCTTTAAGTCGATTGGGGACGCAACGCTCATATTGAATTCAATTAACATATTGCTTATGGGGAGACAATGGCGCCACACTAAGTGGCAAATTGTCAAAATTTCGCTCCTATGTATTTGGTCAATATACTAGCGCAGTCTTCAGTTATCTTCACCAAGTTCTCGTGGGGAAGATATCGACAGATGTCGCCACATGAAAATCAACCGCTTAAATTTGATTCGTTTTCGTATATGGACTTGCAACATCTATGTATACATTGTCATTGGTAATAAAAAAACTGAAATCCGTCCATGTTTACATAATGCACTTAACCAATAGGTTGTGCATGCCATTTTGATAACGTTTAGTAATATAGTATAAATATATAAAAGTAATCTTGTCAATCTCTTCTAGTTGTATACAGAATTAAATATCTCAAAATCTGTATATTATTTTATCAATTTTTTTTTTGATGAAGAAATGTTTTACAATTAAATCATTTTGTATTAATTATTAATTATGCCTAGTATCGATGTTATCTCAGTAAATGCAAAAGACTTTAATCATTCTTTAAGCTTGTTTTTTAAAGTGTTTACGTTATTACATTCTCTATTATGCAGGGGAATTTTGTTATAGCATTTGGGGCCGTTATAAGTTGCATACCTTTGCATATGGTTTTATGTACTTTAGGGATTTGAAGGCTCTTGTTAGTGATTTGTCCAGCATGATAATATACTATTATAATCTCTGATATCGATAAACAATAATATTACTTACTTCAAAGTCAAAGTAATTAGTCATCGTTGTGTTTGGTTAAGGAGAATGGAGTATATAAAAAGTATGATTCCTGTCAAATAAATATATTTAAGCTTTATTATTATACGATTCCACCTATTTTTATAATACGTACCAATTCGTTGTTGAAGATATTTGAGGGGATATTAAATTTGCTATTTAACGAACACAGACTTTGGGCAAACGATACCTTGCTACCTCGATACCTCTTCGTCAGTAAAAAACTCGAAAACATTTTTTCTAGGTCTATAATTCCGAGCACGATATCTTTTTTGGGTACCAACTATGTTTAAAATTTGAAGAAGATCCTCATCGTCTGTAATCAGCTCATCTTCTGGCACATTCATATCTTTACTATCTACTTCAATTTTCTTCGCCTTTTTCTCTCTGTATCGACTACAAGAACCATGATTCACGAACATAACTCCCGCTTTATTTTCATTTTTGGAGGTTAAGTGGAGTTTAACCTATCGCGATCGAGCGATTAGTAAACCACCAGTTTAAACTTTGGATTAACTATAAGCTCGAACTGAAATACTATTATAGTCGTTTAATCGCAAGTTTACTTAATCTTAAGGTTAAACTTGAATTGAAATACTGGCCCTTAATGTGTTTAGGTTAAATATTATAGGGTGACTATGTAGTGTGACTTAATATGTATGACAGTTAACTATTCTTCTAATGTTGTTTGTTTAATTGTATTGCTCCTTGTCCAGACGTCGTTGGTTCCGTCGCTGCTGCTACCGATGCTTAACCAATTTTAGTACCCAGTGTTACCGGCGTTATAGTGTTTTGTCGCTGCTGTACCCGATGTTGTGGCTAATTCAGAGTTCTTAGTTGTTCTTGTTATTGGTCTACTGAACTTTGCTTGTTGTGATAAGTTACTTGGTAGTGAAGTTGCTCCTCTCTTTAATGGTATTATGGATTTTGGGGGGATGTTACTGGACTTGTGATTATTATTTATGGCAGTCGCTATGATATCGTCTGATTCTGCTATCTTTGTCTTCATATGATCATGTATCAAATTATCTTCGTGATTCTCAAATTGTTTTAACTTGTAAACATTTCCATCAATTACAATTGTATCTTTGCGTATTTTAGCATAAACAGATTCAATTGCCATCTTTTGATGCACTAGTAGTTTCCTTCTTAACGCAATATCTTCTGGTAATAGATCATCCGAGATAGCGAAGTTAGTACCTTTTAGCTTGTTCACTTGCTTTATAATTGTAGTCCTCGTCAAATAACTTATTAATTCAAGAAAAATTGGTCGCGTCTTACCATCTTGCCGCTTTCCCAATCTATAGATGTTGTTAATTTGGGATGCATCAAGATTTACGCCAAAATAGCTCCTCCTTAGAAATTCAGTCGTTGCTACCAGTATGTTCTCTTGTTCTTCTTCTGGTATTCGATATATTACTATATTATTTCTACGGAGCTTTCTATTTAGGGGTCTTATTAATTTATCTGTTAATATTTTGTACGTTTATTTCATTTAAATATTGATTGACGGATGTGATATTGTCTGTTAATGTCTTAAATTCAGTTGTAATTTCCTGTGATTGCTTATTAATAGATGATCGAAGTATTGCTTTAGTTCACTTACGGTATTCGAGTCGATAATCATTTTGGGCGATTCTTCAATTAATTCTTCGTAAATTGATCAAAATTTAGAAAAGTTTACTAGAAATTTTGACAATGAGGTTTTTGAAATAAATAAATCGGAAATTACTAAATAGCCTGCAGGAAATAATTACTACCGACTAAAGGTCTGAACCAACGGGTCTAACTTACTACTGTGCATTTGCCTGAAATCTTGAGATGCTGGGATGCTCTAGAAGATGCATTATAACTAAGGTGACCAAAACGTCCCGTTGTCCCAATAAATTACATCGGGACGGGCGTTTGTCCCGTTTCTTAACAAGCGTAAAATTTTGTATCATTTTTCACGTATTCCGAAACTTTCGAAATGTTTGTAGCAGATGAGGACATGTTGCCCTCTATGAACTGACATACAAAGTATAAAGTCGCCAAGCCAACCAATCAACGCACACCCGAATTAATTTCAGATTGGTGGTGCTACAGCTGGGCCTCGTTCAGAAATTCGTCCGTCCGGACGAACTTCCTCTAATTTATAAAGATGTTGCTCTAGTGCTTAGAAATCCCCTGTTTGCTTGAATTATACAGTACAACAGTAGTCTTTTACGTCTTAATAAAGTGCCAAATAAGTAAATAATTTCTTAATATAAATCTAATTAAGCCACGCCGAAGAGAAAGTGCACTGTATTTAATGAAGTTAAAATCTAAATAACCTGTTATTAAAAAAACCGTTTCTGATAGTGATGTGAAGTGCAATAAATGCAGACCGAGTTTAGAGTTTCTCGTAGCGGAGCTGATATCGAACAACATTTAATTTTATTAATAAACAACTGTTGTGCCCGTTTTCGTGCTATAAAAATGCATTTTTTTAATATCCCGTTATGAAAAAAATATTTATGGTTATCTTAATTATAACACCATAGACACATTTTCTTTCTTAGTTAAACAGTCCGCAATCCTAAAGATTGGTTGGAAACAGCACGCCATGCCGATCTATCCTGAGCTAATCCCTTCATCTCCCTATAGCTATTCATCTCAACGTCTTCAACTATCTGACTCACATACTCCAATCTAGGCCTACCTACCCCTCTCTTTCCCTCCACTCTACCTTCTATGATCAATTGCATAATCCCCCCATGCCTAAGAATATGCCCTACTAATCTGTCTCTCCTACGCTGTAACACTCTCCAGATACTTCTCTTCTCCCCTACTAACTCTAGTACAGCTTCATTTGTTACTTTATCTTCCCAACCAATCCTCATCATCCTCCTATAACACCACATTTCTAATGCTTGTAATCTACGCTTCTCTTCCTTTCCTATAGTCCACGCCTCACACCCGTACAGTGCTACACTCCAAACATATACCTTCAGTAATCTTTTTCTAATACCCAAGTCAATATTTGATCTTAAAATCTGTTCTTTTTCTACGAATGCCTTCCTACCCTGTGCTATCCTACACTTTATATCTACTTTGCTTCGATTATCTTTTGTGATTCTACTGCCTAAATAACAAAAATCTGACACTTCTTCGATTCTATTATCTCCTATTGAGATCTTCATTTTTCTACTGCATTCCTTTTTGTCACACCTCATCACTTTAGTTTTACCTATATTTATTTTCATGTTAAAATCCCTAGTCAATACTGCCTGCATACCATTCAATACCCTTTCTAAATTCTTTTCGCTTTCTTCTAATATAGCTATATCGTCGGCGAATCTCAACATATATATTTTCTCTCCCTGTACATTCACACCTACACTATACTCTTCTTTTACTTTGTTTATTGCATCTTCTATATATAGATTAAATAATAACGGTGAGAGTGTACATCCCTGCCGAACTCCCTTCCCTATTTTTGCTACCTCTTCTTCCCCCTCAATTCTAACTAAGGCAGTTTGGTGTTTATATAAATTAAAAATTATTCTCCTATCCTTATAATCTATACCCGTTTCTTTTAAAATTCTAAACATTATGTCCCAATCTACATTATCAAATGCCTTTTCTAAATCTACAAAAGCTATGCAAGTTACCTTTCCTACCCTATTTCTTTTTTCTACTACCGTTCTTAGTGCTAGAATCGCCTCTCTCGTCCCTCTGTTTTTCCTAAAACCAAACTGATCTTCTCCTAGCCTTTCCTCTACTTTATTTTCTAATCTCCTATAAATAATCTTTAATATCTTCGATGCATGTGATAGTAGGCTAATGGTCCTATAGTTCTCACACAATTTAGCTCCTATTTTCTTCGGCATTGTTACTATTCTACTACGCTGAAAATCCTGTGGTACTTCTCCCTTCTCATATATTTTACAAACTAACCTGTATAATCGCTCCTGCATTTTTTCCCCTGCGTGTTTTATTAATTCGGCTGGTATCATATCAATCCCCTCTGCTTTGTTATTCCGTAAATCATTTAATGCTCTATGAAACTCTGACCTAAGTATGCTAGGACCTAAGTCATCCTCATCTATCTGTTCCACATTTTCTAGCTCCTCCATGTCCTGCCTACCTTTATATAAATCTTCAAGATACTCCTTCCATCTTCTAGCTTTTTCCTTATTTTCTGTGAGTTCCTTACCCTGCTTATCACATATAATGTTACCCTTTGGTTTTACTTTAGAAAAATGTGACTTAATTTTCCTGTAGCCCAAATCTACTTTACCTCTTCTCATATCCTCCTCAATATCCTCACAGTTTCCTTTTATCCACTCTTCTTTCGCTAGCTTGCATTTCCTATTAATTAAGTTCCTTAGTTCCTTATATTTTTTCTGTCCTGCTTCTGTGTTTCCTATTTTAATTTTCCTTCTTGCTTCTATCATTTCAACTATTTCTTCCGTGATCCATTCCCTCCTACCTGCCCTTTTCTTTGTGCCTAATACTTCATTTGCTGCTGTAGTTAGCCCATTTCTGATTTCCCTCCATTCGCAATCTATGTCGTTCCTAGATGTTCCATTAGCCATGATTTCTACTTTCTGCTTGTACTTTTCACATACATCAGCTAATTTTAACCTATCGACATCTACTCTGACCTGTTTAGACTTCTGTAATTTCTTGAATTTGACCTCTGAGTCCAGGACTACTAAATTATGGTCACTATCAATATCTGCTCCAGGGTAACTCTTACAATTCTTAATCTGGTTCCTAAACCTCTCTTTAACCAGTATGTAATTTTTAATTTTTCTTTCTATTCACGAATAATTTTATCGTAATAATATTTTTATTGGTTTAATGGGTTTTAATTAATCCACAATTTAAACTACAACACGGTGCTATTGACTAGGTTCCACTTTACAGTAGATCTACGAAATGCAAGTAAAAACTTGAAAATGGACTATTTTTGTGAATTTTTATTTGCAGAAAATAAAATCTCTATCTTCCACTATTTGTAGGCACTTCCTGATTTGTGACGGAAGACAGAACCATTATTATAACGACAGGAACTATGTACATCCACTACAAAACAACGAATTATAAATGGTTTATTCTAATATAAAATATTCTTAGAAATACTTACATATTTTGCTAGAAAAGAACGGTTATCCTTAACCTCTCCACGGTCTCTAGCCTCTCGTTCGCGATCTAGTTTCTGAATGTATGAAGCTGTGTCTGGGCTAGGTCCATTATATGTATGTTTAACATGGACTGAAGTACTAAACTCGAGTAACTTATTTGTATCTACATAAGCACCCTCACATGTTGATGTAGATGCCACTAGTGCCACCACCGAAATTACGTTACCACTGTAATCAAGCGTCACTGTCAAAATATCCGTTAGTTCTGCTTCAGCCAACATACATGCTTTAATGTATGATACGTGCATGCTGCTTCCCCTATCCTGTCCCTGTATGATTGATTTCAATTGATAATATTTATTAGCAATTGCTAAGTCACGTAATAGCGTTCGCTCATCCGCAGACAGAGGTTTTTGGTTTATTAGAGCTTGCCCGAGCCGCAGACTTGCTATGCTTATGTTCCCACGTTCACTGAAAACTGGTTGGGTACTTCCATCGAAAGCATGCATGAGCTTAATGTTTGCAACTCCATCGTATTCGACGTTATTCTAAAACATAGAATTGTAATTGTATTACATACACATATAGTAGACTTTCTGCCTTTTAGTCAGTTAGTCCACAATTGGTTGGAAATAACATGCCATTTCACAGGCCATAACTACATGCTGTGGATATTTTTTGGTAAGAAGTTATTTTGATTTTGAAAATAATGAATACAATGATAAAAATTACTCAATATTTAACAAAAGAATTTCTTTTATAAAAAAATGTTTTCATTGAAATAAAAAATAGTATTTAGCCAAACATAAATATCTTATATTTTACAAATTTTAAATTTTAAT
The DNA here is from genome assembly GCA_947310635.1 of Leptodirus hochenwartii. Lineage (NCBI taxonomy): Eukaryota > Metazoa > Arthropoda > Insecta > Coleoptera > Leiodidae > Leptodirus > Leptodirus hochenwartii. Next base: position 30,208,394 of record OX371177.1, on the reverse strand, counting down.
AGATGCGCATTTCGAAGGCTGGACCCCAATCTTCAGTAGTAGATTAAACTTTTGACAAATTAGCGGTTGTTTTGCCACTAGTTACAACTGTCAATATACTGACTCATTACGTAGTGAATCAGGATATTTACTACGTTTCCTCTATATATGTATATATGACGTGTATATACATTGAAAATAATTCTCCTATCCTTGTAGTTTACTGTCATAGTTTCCTTTAAATTTAAAGTTTTCTAAAAATTTAAATTTTGTATGTCCTTTTATATTATAATCTTCTTCTTGGCGATCAAATAGCATCCCTAGTCACGTAAGCATCCCTGTTCTACGTAAAACTGAACAGATCTCCTGCTAGCCTTTCTTCTATATTATTTTCTAACCTATAAATAATCTCTCACACAGATTAGCTCCTACGTTCTACGGCATTGTTACTATTCTACAGCGCTGAAAATATTGTGGTCCCTCTTCCTCGTTATATATTTTACAAACTAGCCTGTATAATCTATTCCTGCATCTTTTCCCCAGTATGATTTATTAATTCTGTTGGTAGCATATGCACTCCTGCTGCTTTATTATTCCTAAAAATGGTATAAGGGTCTATCAACTGACAAAAGAATGCTAGAACCTAACTTATCGTGATCTATCTGTTTTAATTGATTTATTTTCATAATCGAATTAAGTAAAATTAGAAAAGAATTTCTTATTCTATATTTTTAGAAATTTAGATTTTTTTTTATAAATATTGGTTGTGTCCTTTTAAACATTTAATTATGTAAAATCGTCTCTGCGGCGTTAAATAATTGTATAGAATATAACCCAAATAAAATAACACAAATAGCATAGAATAATTGAATGCTTAGCTAAAATGCCAAAATTGTCAATTTTTTTCAAACCAATTGTAACGAAACCGAAGAGTCCAAGTATATCGAGCGATGGAGAGGAGTTAGAAAACGATGACATCAACGAAAAAATGCAAGCTGATTCTAATGATGATGAAATACATCATTGTACTGAAGATTTTCGCAAAAATACAATTAATTTCGACGAAGATATAATATAAATAACGATTCTAAGATTCTAACGATTATTTTCAACGGACATTGCAGATTTTCAGAACAAAATATTAACAGATGATGTCAAGAAAATTATTATATTATCTAACTCATGTCGACCCCGAGGACCTTTTAGACGAGATCTATCGCAAAATAATCGTAAGTTTTCGGAAGAGTTTTACAAAACTTCAACAAAATATGGATGTGTTGAAAGGTTGTGAATTTGTTGTTCTCCTCAATTGGAAGCACAATGGAGCACAATATAAAACACTTATTTAGAAGTGAAATTTAGAAGAACAAATTCGATACGAATCGAATTTTTGTGTACAAGTGTTAGAGCGACTCGTTAATATAACGTTGGTACTTTCTAAAAATTGTTTGTCTTTTCGTGGTCATGGTGAATCGCTTGATGAAGAACATAATGGATTTTTTTTAACCCAAGTACCCAGTATCAAAATATGATAATGTTATGAACCAAGTTTTGAACATACTACAAAATATTTAAGCCATAATATCCAAAATGAAATTATTATTATACATTGCCTTGCAACACGTTTAAACGCAACGTTAATCGCCGACAATAACAATGCACCTTTTTATTAAATTATCATGGATACCACGCAGGATATAACGAAAAGAGACCAACTAAGTCGAGTATTTAGATACGTGAAAATCATTACAAATGAAAGAGGAACCAACATCAATAGAAATTAGGGAAGTTTTTTGGGGGGTTTTACAGAAATACACAATCACACATCTGATGGAATATATAAAGAAACATTAAATCTGCTTGAAAAGAATGACATAAAATTAAGTAAATGCAGAGGACAAGCGTATGATGAGGCTAATGTTATGAGTGGGGCTTACAATGGTGTTCAGGCTCTTCTTATACAAGGCGTGTTGTGATGGGGGACCTGGTAGGACCTGTAAAATGGAGTTTCAAGCTTGGCGCTTCTTTCTCCTGGATTAGTGTTTGGTTATGTAGTTTGGCGTGAGTCATAGCTCTTGGGTTGTTAGGTATGTTTTGGGTCTTATACAAGAGGTACCCAATGCTATATACATACACAGTACATCTCATAACTTGAACCTAGTTATAAACGATGCTGTCAAAAGTTGCAAGAAGGTATCTACATTTTTTACAAATTTAGAAAGTATTTATACATTTTTCGGCAATAGTGTAAAAAGTAGTGTAAACCTACTATAAAGATTTACAGGCGAGTCGCAGATTACACTTAAAAGATTAAATCCAACACGTTCGGCTGGAAGATAAACTTCACTTTTGGTAGTTAAACTTGGCTTTGTGGATATAATGAAAGGGCTTTCTGAATTTATCCTTAAGAAGTCAGAAAAAAGACCAACGCGACGAAGCGTCTAGGCTTCAGAAAAATATGAGCTCATTTGAATTTGTTTTTCTATGCGTGATTTTGTCTAGGATGCTAAGTGAAGTACATTTACCATCAAAATTGTTACAAAAGAAAAATTTAGATCTCATGATGGCGACGGAATCTTTACAAACTTCAAGTAAACATTTAAAACAATACAAAAATATGTATTATTCGGCAAAAGACAAAGCAATTCAAATTGCAGCCAAATGGAAAATTAACCTAACTTTTGCATGGAAAAGACAAAAATTTGTGAAAAATCATTTTGATGAAATATCGAATGATCACCGTTTTGGCAATGAGGCTGACTTTCGTGTCAATGTATTTATTAAAGTTTTAGATGTGGTTATAAACCAAGTAGACAACAGATCTAAAGGGATGCACGAGGTTTCAAATTTATTTGCTTTCATGGTACTTACAAAATTAGCAGAAATGGAAGAACCCGAAATTTTAAAATCTGCTGAAGCGCTTCAATTAAAATAGAAATAAGATCTTACGACAGATTTTCCAATACAAACGATAATGATAACCGCTATGCTTAGAATATATTTAAGTTTTACAGATGTCATTACCACATTGTTATTGTACCTCAAACTACTCGTCACCGTGGCAACGGCGGAAAAATCATTTTCAAAACTTAAAATAAAAAATGATTTTACGCAATTCAACAGGCGAAGAACGTTTACATAATCTCTCTATATTAGGAATTGAAGCGAAAACAGCCAAAAATATGGTAATAAAAGATGTGATTAGAGATTTTGCAAATTTAAAATGCAGGAGGAAGAATTTAAAATATATTTTCTTTTAAGAGGCCCGAATATTTTGCGGGGAGGGCGGCAAAAATTTTCAGTTCCGCCAATGGATTTGTTTTCGTAAATGGACTTGCAACGTCTGTGTATACGTTGTCATTTATTGAATATTTTAAATAATAAAATCCATTATTTATTTTCTTCATTATTCTTATTTATTTTCATCTTAATTTCAATATTTTATCCAGAATATATAAGCCAGTTCAATAGTGAGGGCCAAACCTAGCTTTTTATCGTGTAGTTATAGTTGCCTATATCTATTTTCCTTTCCTTATTCGGCTATTGTCAACCAGAATTGTACCGAAATTAGCTCAAGAGATCGGCTAGCGTGCTGTTTCTAACCATTGCCTAGGATTCAGGACTATCAACTAATAAAACTGGATTATATAAACCAGTTAAATGATTTAAATGCAACCCTAGGTTTTTATCGTGCAATTTTAGTTCCCTATGCGTCTACCCCTAGCAAGAATCGTACCCACTATACCCACCTACTATTCTCTGCAAGAATCGTAACATAAATTTTCTAAATTTGCTCGATATTCACATAATATGTGATACCTATATTATATACTTGTCAATATTGGCTCTATGCTCTTTCGTGTGCAATAACAATAAAGCAGATTAAAATGTGCCAACTTTGTGACGGATATATTCGATTTATAAACACGTCCACTTATTACTATTTTAATGGATTATTTCTTAGCTTACCGCATTTGAAAATCGTAGTACTATCAGTAGAATATATACTTTTTGCATTGTAATAACAGTCTACATACAACACAAGGTTACAGACTAATGTTTGGCAAAACCTGTGGAGGATGTGCAAATCAATTCATTGAATATAACCTCAAACCGAAATCGATAGGGGAGTAGCTTGCAAAAATGACAAGGTATACATAAACGTTGCAAGTCCATATACGAAAACGAATCAACTTTAAGCGGTTGTTTTTCTTCTGGCGACATCTGTCGATATCTTCCCCACGAGAACTTGGTGAAGATAACTGAAGACTGCGCTAGTATATTGAGCAAATACACGGGAGCGAAATTTTGACAATTTGTCACTTAGTGTGGCGCCATTGTCTCCCTATAAGCAAATGTTAATTGAATTCAATATGCGCGTTGCGTCCCCAAATTAACTTAAACCAAGCATTCGATTACTGTGCCCAGGAAAATACGAAATGGCCACGCTCAGCTGTTCCGACGTCAAAAATGTCAAAACAATGATTAAAATGTACCAAACATAAAGAAGCGGAGAAAAATGTAATAATGGATTAAATTTGGTGTTATTAAAATATAATCGATGGTGATCTGTACTTTTGTCTTGGGCAATAATTAAGAATAATATCCGAAGCGCTTTGTGCAATACGAGCCATGCAGATAGATATCAGGTTTAATGGTATTGTTTATTTGCGTAAACATATGTTATGGAATTATATTCTACAAATGAAAGGAGGTAATCGTAAATCAAATAGAAATATTATTTTCCGAATATTAAACTACATACTCGATTTTTACAGCTTTGACTTTGTGCGAACTGTTTCCTCAGGCCCATTGTTTGGAATCTGGACAAATTGCTTAATGTTTGCTAAATTGGACTGATATGAAAAAGTTAGCGGATATTCTGGTTCTGATAAAAATGAAGATACATATTCATATTTAAATGTACGAAAGTTGAACACGTCTGTACACATAACTATTAGCTTGAAACTACTTTCTATGATTGGCTAATCTTCTCATCCCAACGTCCTGCACAATTCACTATCTAACTTTGTTGTTTAATTTGGTTCTACTTGCCGATCTCTTGCGTTCTACAATAAATACCACGATACCTCCATGTTTTAGAGTGATAATCGTAATTATACTATTGATTCAAATAAAAATATAATTTAAGTTTATTTTACTAAACATAAAATCTGTTAAATAATTTGAACTTGCATCTCGTTCCTACATTTAAACACACAGACATACTGTGCTGTACAGTAATATACTTTAATTAATTATACAATAGTAGAATTTGTTTCATCGGACTTCTAGGTAAGATTCGGTTTCTGACCGCTTAGTTATTCGTCTAATGCTTGAACTGAGGAGCTTTTCGGCAAACGTATATTTACGAGGATATTGTGTGTGTATGTGGCACCACTTGTTTACACTGGTCCAAACAAACAATTCAAAATAGTGCAGATTATATTGTTTCAATTCTCATCTGAAAGTCAGTGCAATATTATATTGTAAGAACTTCCGTGTGAAAATAGATAAGTAATTAGGGTTTAAATTTAGACTCTTAACTTACGCCAAATCATATCTTATAAGATTTCGTATTTGGCGTTCAATGGTGTGAAGACGTATTTTAATTACAATGATTCAGTGTGAATAACCTTTCCATCCAAAATTCATCATGTTAATTTCAACTACAGCAACAATATGAAACAGCAGCAACATAATTCTTCAAATCTGTACAGATCATGTAATATATGACAACTATGTGTTTTTTGCCGGCGACTAATAATAATCTGGTATTTCAAATATTTTTTTATTGATTAAACGAACTCGTCTCCGAACTATCCCGATGAAAAATGAATGAAAAGGCAAGTAGCGCATGACCGCTCTGGCGTTTGTTCAAATTAACGATCCACTTAACTCACTTAACGATCTACCTGCTTAACTACTGCTCGAACTTACATTAGACGTATTTTTCGTGTAATTCGTTTGACGTGTAATTATTTTGCTATACTATTTATGTTGATTACAATATTTGTTTGAGTTTTCTATCCTTTTTTCATGTTATTGTGTTTTAAATTGATAAGTGAAAATTAAAACCAGATTTTTTAGTTGAAATTTGTTTCCAATACTTTCTAAATAGATGCGAACAAGTTATTCGCTTACCGACCAAGTCGTGGCAACGGAACTCTGTCGTTAAGTGAGGAGCATCTGCATAGATGCTGCATCCAACAGATTTCGTGCTAGATATCAGATATTTTAACCCAACTACAATCTATAGATCACCATCAGAGTGCAGCACTTCATAGCATATGAAATTTGTGGAAATGTGATTCCCCTCTGATTTTCTCATTTATATGGACTTGCAATGTCTATATATACATTGTCATTGTCATTGCTTGCAACATTGACGAATTACTATAGACAGAGCAACACTATATAAAAATGCGTATCAATTTTAAATGGTTGCTTTACATCTAGCGACATCCTTACTCATGTAGTCAGTAAGGATATCGAAAGAGGACACCACTAGCGCAAAGAGTAAGGATTGCGGAAGATGGCACTAGTATAAAATACAATTAATGTTGTCAACAAAGCATAAATATAACCCCAATTCATTCACAGAAAATACGCTATACTTACAAGTAAATATAGGAATAAAACAACATTTGCCATTAATGAAGAGGCTTTCACTATAACCATCGTATTGTCCACTCCATATTAGTCAATAACAGAGTGAAATTATACAACACAAAATGAATTTAACCGGGATATATGGTGCTAATGATGCATAGCGCTTGGTGCCTCCGTTTTGCTTTCGTAAAATTCTCTACGAGTCTGTTTTAGATACCTAAAAAGTAGGTGGAATAATTAGTGCATATGTGCTTGCATATACAAATTGAACGAATGGATGTTCTTAGAATGGAATATACAATTAATGGCAAAAATTACAGCATGAATGCTTGTAGGATGCAGAATCCTTGTACAACATAATTGAGAAACACCGAGCAAATCTTTAATCACTATTCCAATCTCAATTCGACTCCAACTGATATGTGTGCAATTTATTTAAAAGATTCCAAATTTAAATCACACTAACTAGTAAATAAATTGTAATAAATGTAAACATTGTAATACTCGTACATCATATAATCATTATTTTAGGGTCTGTATAAATGATTGAGGTATCACATTTATGAATTGATTCCGAAGAAGTAATGCGTAAATAATGCTATTATTTAATAAACAATTGTATCTCAAGTGAAGGAAAACAGAAGACTTGAGTCCAAGAATGAGAAGAATGAATAATTGCTTGGACGTCAAAGTTTTTAATATTAGGTCTGGAATATTATCAATGTATATAAATATTGAAATTAAAACTACATTCATATGTATGAAAATAATTTATTAAAATAGAAGTGCCCACATTCACACAGTATTTATCCCTTTTCATCGTATATATACGAGCATGGGAAAAATGTGGGGAAAAAACCCATAGGACAAACACTGATTCTAACTATGTTATGAACACATTGATGAATACAAGTTGACATTCTATTTTGCGTGTGTGCAAAGTCACTTATCGTACGGAATTTTATTCTGCGGTTCGAGTGGTGAGACGAAACGTCTCCTAATTCTACAAAAAAAATTTGTGAGATTAATATGTAAAGCCCACTACTGTGCAAACTGTAAACCTCTCTTTCGTATTTTAAAAATAATGACAGTATTTTCATTATTTCTGTATAACTTATGTTTAAACGTGCATAAAAATCTGGTTGAGTTTTTAACTAATAGTGACGTTTATGATAAGGATTTCACAATAACGCCCAGAAATGTTAACGGCAACTGGAAATGGGTACGAAATACATGTCAATTATAGTGTTTAATAAATTACCCAATTCGCTAAAAATTATTCGAGATTTCAAAATATTCAAAAATAATGTAAAAACATATTTCACCGAGAACATTTTTTATGCTATTAAAGATTATTTAGAGTAGTCTCTTTCGCAATCTGACTTAGAATATTGTTAGCGTCACTCGTGTTTAAATCGTTTGTGACAATCTCTATGTAACGTTTCATTTTGTGTAAATACATGCTCTTTAGTTAAAGAGTCCGCAATCCTAAAGATTGGTTGGAAACAGCACGCCATGCCGATCTATCCTGAGCTAATCCCTTCATCTCCCTATAGCTATTCATCTCAACGTCTTCAACTATCTGACTCATACTCCAATCTAGGCCTACCTACCCCTCTCTTTCCCTCCACTCTACCTTCTATGATCAATTGCATAATCCCCCCATGCCTAAGAATATGCCCTACTAATCTGTCTCTCCTACGCTGTAACACTCTCCAAATACTTCTCTTCTCCCCTACTAACTCTAGTACAGCTTCATTTGTTACTTTATCTTCCCAACCAATCCTCATCATCCTCCTATAACACCACATTTCGAATGCTTGTAATCTACGCTTCTCTTCCTTTCCTATAGTCCACGCCTCACACCCGTACAGTGCTACACTCCAAACATATACCTTCAGTAATCTTTTTCTAATACCCAAGTCAATATTTGATCTTAAAATCTGTTCCTTTTCTACGAATGCCTTCCTACCCTGTGCTATCCTACACTTTATATCTACCTTGCTTTGATTATCTTTTGTGATTCTACTGCCTAAATAACAAAAATCTGACACTTCTTCGATTCTATTATCTCCTATTGTGATCCTCATTTTTCTACTGCATTCCTTTTTGTCACACCTCATCACTTTAGTTTTACCTATATTTATTTTCATGTTAAAATCCCTAGTCAATACTGCCTGCATACCATTCAATACCCTTTCTAAATTCTTTTCGCTTTCTTCCAATATAGCAATATCGTCGGCGAATCTCAACATATATATTTTCTCTCCCTGTACATTCACACCTGCACTATACTCTTCTTTTACTTTGTTTATTGCATCTTCTATATATAGATTAAATAATAACGGTGAAAGTGTACATCCCTGCCGAACTCCCTTCCCTATTTTTGCTACCTCTTCTTCCCCCTCAATTCTAACTAAGGCAGTTTGGTGTTTATATAAATTAAAAATTATTCTCCTATCCTTATAATCTATACCCGTTTCTTTTAAAATTCTAAACATTATGTCCCAATCTATATTATCAAATGCCTTTTCTAAATCTACAAAAGCTATGCAAGTTACCTTTCCTACCCTCTTTCTTTTTTCTACTACCGTTCTTAGTGCTAGAATCGCCTCCCTCGTCCCTCTGTTTTTCCTAAAACCAAACTGATCTTCTCCTAGCTTTTCCTCTACTTTATTTTCTAATCTCCTATAAATAATCTTTAACAATATCTTCGATGCATGTGATAGTAGACTAATGGTCCTATAGTTCTCACACAAATTAGCTCCTATTTTCTTCGGCATTGTTACTATTCTACTACGCTGAAAATCCTGTGGTACTTCTCCCTTCTCATATATTTTACAAACTAACCTGTATAATCCCTCCTGCATTTTTTCCCCTGCGTGTTTTATTAATTCGGCTGGTATCATATCAATCCCCGCTGCTTTGTTATTCCGTAAATCATTTAATGCTCTATGATACTCTGACCTAAGTATGCTAGGACCTAAGTCATCCTCATCTATCTGTTCCACACTTTCTAGCTCCTCCATGTCCTGCCTACCTTTATATAAATCTTCAAGATACTCCTTCCATCTTCTAGCTTTTTCCTTATTTTCTGTAAGTTCCTTACCCTGCTTATCACATATAATGTTACCCTTTGGTTTTACTTTAGAAAAATGTGACTTAATTTTCCTGTAGCCCAAATCTACTTTACCTCTTCTCATATCATCCTCAATATCCTCACAATTTCCTTTTATCCACTCTTCTTTCGCTAGCTTGCATTTCCTATTAATTAAGTTCCTTAGTTCCTTATATTTTTTCTGTCCTGCTTCTGTGTTTCCAATTTTAATTTTCCTTCTTGCTTCTATCATTTCAACTATTTCTTCCGTGATCCATTCCCTCCTACCTGCCCTTTTCTTTGTGCCTAATACTTCATTTGCTGCTGTAGTTAACCCATTTCTGATTTCCCTCAATTCGCAATCTATGTCGTTCCTAGATGTTCCATTAGCCATGATTTCTACTTTCTGCTTGTACTTTTCACATACATCAGCTAATTTTAACCTATCGACATCTACTCTGACCTGTTTATACTTCTGTAATTTCTTGAATTTGACCTCTGAGTCCAGGACTACTAAATTATGGTCACTATCAATATCTGCTCCAGGGTAACTCTTACAATTCTTAATCTGGTTCCTAAACCTCTCTTTAACCAGTATGCAATCTATCTGATACCTCCCTATATCTCCTGGCATTTTCCACGTATATATCCTGCGCTTGTGATTCTGAAAAAGCGTGTTTGCTACCACTAGCTTATTCCTAATACAAAACTCTACCAATCTATCCCCTCTATCATTACGTGTTCCTATTCCATATTCTCCTACTATTGAAACTTCCTTTCCCTTACCTACTACGGCATTCCAATCTCCGATTACAATTAGATTATCCTGTCCTTTAACGTTTGCTAACCTAGATTCAATCTCCTCATAAATGGATTCTACCTCCTCATCATCGTGACTTGAAGTTGGCATATATACTTGCACTATAACTGTGTCCGTTGGCTTCGTGTCTAATCTAATAGTTATAATTCTATCACTAACTTGGCAATGACTCTTTACTCTAAATCCCAACTTTCTATTCATTATAAAACCTACACCGGTATGCCCATTATCTGATGCTGTGGTTATTAATCTATATTCTCCTGACCACGTATCTACTTGATCTTTCCCCCTAACTTCACTAATCCCTACAATATCCAGTTTAAGTCTCTCCATTTCTAATTTCAAATTCTCTAACTTTCCTATCCTATTCATACTGCGTACATTCCGTACATTCCGTACATGCTCTTATATATAAATAATGTTGTACTATTTTAATATGTAACCTTCTTGTAATCTATTATATATGATTTTATACTTATCTATGACGACACTATGTTATGAATTGTAAACATATGGCAATTAAATTGAAATTGAAATTGAAATTGAAAATAAGTGGCAAAATGTCAAAATTTGGTTCCCGTGTATTTGGTCAATATACTAGAGCAGTCTTCAGTTATCTTCACCAAGTTCTCGTGGGGAAGATATCGACAGATGGCGCCACATGAATATCAACCGCTTAAAGTTGATTCGTTTTCGTATATGGACTTGCAACGCCTATGTATATATTGTCATTGTCACTGATATATGAACGTCAACCAATATATATATATAGACATTGCAAGTCCGTATAAAAGAGACAATCAAAGGGGAATCACATTTCTAGCACAGCAGCAACAGAAGCACATGGAGCGCAGCATACGAGTGTAGTGTAGTCTAGCGAGCGAGCAACACGTATAGTGAACCGGTGAATAACCAAAGCAAACAAAGGTTTAGTTTTCGGTACGTATACCGAAACATAAAAAAAAACCCAGTGCCATATCGGACTCATCTGCCGACGAATTGGATGGAGGCTTCTCCACGCTTTCGCACTGGAAGACGAAGCGGAAGAGAAGGCTAGAACCCCCGCCCAGGACAACACCAACGTCAACAACGACAATCCCGACCAAGAACAGGTATCAACCCCTAACCTCCGACGAAGGCAGTGACATAGAACAAAACATGGACACAGACGCAAACTCACAACACGCAACACACAATAACACACGCAAAGACAAAAACATCCCGCCAATATACGTATACACTAACAACACCAGGAAACTAACAAAAGACCTTACCAACATCACAAAACACGAACTAATAATAAAACACAGCCTAGACCACCTAACAATAAAGTCGACAGATCTTGTTGACGCATTAGGAGTAAATAACTACTAGAAATCCGAAAACATCGAACACTTCACATACAACAGGAAGATAGACAGACCCGCTAAAATCATCCTTAAACCAATACCAACAGACATCACCATAGAAGACATCAAATTAGCATTACCGGAAAACGTAAAACTGCCTTTCCTGTCTGCCTCTCGACTGGAACTAAATAACAAACCCACGCACTGCATCCTGCTAACAATCCACCGTGACTTCCTGGACAAGGCCATGAAGACTAGGCATCTATGCGGCCTTGTCATAAGTACGGACACCTACCACACAAATAACATCTCACAATGCCATACCTGTCAAGGTTTCGTACACTCATCCCATACCTGTAGAATGAGCTCCAAATGCATGAAATGCGCCCAACCACACAAGATAAAAGACTGCACGAAACCCAGAGACATACCTGCTAAATGCACTAACTGCGGCGACGCATACCCTGCACTATACAAGGGCTGCCCGGCTCTAAAATCATACAAAAAGACAGACTAAGACATATAAGGAACAAAACAACCCAACAAACCCAGCCGACAAACGCACAGAACACACACAGCACCACCCAAAAACATACAACCAAAACTAACACGCCCACAACCATATAAGACAACTAACGCAACAAGAACACAAGACAAAACATATGCCAAAGCCCTTAACCCAAACAAAAATCACAACAATACAACAAATAATGTCCCTACAGAAAACCCAATGAACGAAATCGTAAACCTACTAAAATCCATCAATTTCCAAAAAATCAAAGAAACCCTAACCAAACTATCCGCAGACTAATATGATACACACTTTTTCTCATAGACAATAAGCTGTTCACGTTTGATAAAAATAACTTGGGTCATAGATAAGTGAGTGTAATAGCGGTTCAAATAAATAAGAAGTATTAAGGTTGGGCGCCACTGATAAATATCAGATTTATAGAAACAAATTATGAACCCTCTCTATTTTCCTTTGTCAGGAAGGGATTAAAACAAAATTTCTCTATCAGTGTAACTATCTGCTGTAATAAAAAACCACTTGTTAACACAAATTACTTTACTTTTAGTTGGCCAAAATGAAATAACAACATAAGAAGTTCACCTCCGTTTGGTAGGAAAATGAACTTTACATAATTTCCTTTAAATAATAACCTTAAAGAAACAGCCTAAATTTAATAAATTAAGGTATAATGAATTATAAGTGAATCTTAGATTAATAAAATAATCAAATTATTAAAATAGTTACAAAAAGGTAACATATATAAGATCCGACAATAGGAAATACTCGTCAAACAAATTGAAATTAGCGAAACTACATTGTTTACCTCGGTGAACTACGGAACTACAGATGTTGAAGGCGACTCCAAGACGTTTCGCGAAGTTCTAACGTATTAGACCCCGCGAGAGAGAGACCAGCTTAGCCCACAAGCAGTCTGATAGTGGTAGAGTACTCTGGGCGCATCGATTCGAATAGAAATTGGAAGTACTCGGATCTGCCACTACCCTTGATGTCTCCAAGAGCCAGTTGCCCTTAGGCACTCAACGTATCTCGTTGTTCAGATAGGTTCCAGTATTTATTTCCGTGTTCAGGTAATTCAGTGTGTTATTCGATACTTCTTAGGTACAGTGGGTATTCACAACCCAAATCAATATATAAATCGGGAAGAACAGAACATTAACAGAAAATCGACAAATCTTATTAAATCGTAGTAAATTTGTTAAGTATTTAAATATGAAACGGCTAAATTAACGAATTTACAATGATAATTACGTACAATAAACAATAAATATTTGTCAAGCCTTGCTTGACTACGCAAGTACAAGAAAATATCGAAAAAGTCGATTTATGTTCATGAAGTCATAAACAACATTACTATAGAAACGCAAAATATGCCATATGGCCAATTATTGACAATGCCGACGCCGGTAAGGAAAGGGATAGACAGAGATCTTCTCACTCACACGTTCAAACAATTGACAAACATACACGAAACGGTCACTCACACGTTCATACCGTCTGAATAATAGAGTCTCTGGCCGTTTGGCATTCAATTAACTCAAGGAAACTAGATAGACGCCATCTTGGTACGCCGTATAGCGTGGTTTACAAAAAAATACACTGAATAGAAAATTAAGACTTTTACTGTGAAATGAAATACTCTATGAGAACTCGATAAAAGTCACCCAGCAAGCCAAAATAAACTCTGAAGATAATAATGAAAAGAGAACGTTCATTTACTTAATTTACGGATTACGAAAAATAATCAAGAAATCGTAAAAATCGCTAATCTGCAAATTAAACTACTTCAGATAAGATAGAAAATACATGATGTTGGCTATCTAGCTTCATGCTCTAATTTTAACCAATTTGGTTAAATAATCAAAATTAAATTTAGATAGATTTCGTAAAATCAATGAAAAGCAACCAGAATTTTAGGACTCACCCATTAATCAGACCTCAATCAGTAACAGCTGCTCTTCTTTTTTAGTGACCTCAAACGCACACCAAGACGAGTTCCTCGCTTTTCGACGTTCACACCAAGAAGAGCTAGAAGAAACTCTTGCTTTTCCGACGTTCACACTAAGAAGAGCTAGAAGAAACTCTTGCTTTTCCGACGTTCACACTAAGAAGAGCTAGAAGAAACTGTCCCATCGTACAAGATGCTTATCTCATCCCTAAAAAAATCAAGTGTTCCCACTCTATTTCGACCGCGCCATATACACCCGTGTCCAAATAGATAATATCAGAGTAATGAGTACAAATCAACAATCTAGTTCTAATTACATAGTTAATTTACTAGATAAAATGTAGTAAGCTCTTATACTCCATAAGGAAAAATATACATACCTATAACTCATTGCAATTAATCAATTAGAATATTAAATCAATAGGTGCTAAAAATAGGATAATTGGACTACAATGTATTTAAATTGACAGGGTCACGAAGAGGGGGTCAGAACTCAAGGAATTGGTTATTGAAATGTAGGAGAGATGAAGAGGAGGATGAAGCAACTATTTATTAGAAATGAAGTTCAGATTGTTTTTTCTTCAACGCACTCTGACTCCAATATCTCTCTCCCCAGCAACAGCATAATAACGCGATGCAAACTATTGTGTCTAGCTCGCATGTGCATACATACATCACATGTTACAATAGAAAGATAGGCAAATAGTAGAGATGGGAACGTAAATGACAATGACCATGTTTTCATTGTCTTAAAATGACTAAACATGTACGACCGGAAAACGCATCGTAACAAGACCTAAAAACAAAAACCAATCCTATAGACAAACTACTCACGATACTAGAAGCCGCCATGCAAATTCTCAACTAATGACCCAAGCCCTTAAACTGATAACATACAACGCCAATGAAATTAACCGACAAAAACACGAACTAATCCACTACATAAAGGAACACAGACCCGACATAATCCTAATCCAAGAAACTTTCCTAAAACCACACACATCATTCACAATCCAAAACTGCATAACGTACAGAAATGACAGAACCACACGTAAAGGAGGCACTGCGATACTAATCAAACGAACCATACAACACACAGAAATTATCACACCTCCATTCAAAATAATAGAAGCAACAACAATCCTAGTAAACAACACCTCGATATCATCCGTATACAAATCACCCACAAAAAAACTAGACATAACAGATCTCTACACACTAACAACTAATACGAACAGAGCCATTATAGCGGGCGACCTAAACTCGAAACACATAACATGGCACTGCTACTACAATAACACAGAAGAACAAACAGTCTTTAATCTTACACAAACAGATCCAAGCTACAGAATTATATCCCATAACTCACCCACAATACTCACATTAACCACCAGAAAACAACACACATCAGTCATAGATATAGCTATCCTAAAGAACCTACACAACAACACAAACATAAGCACACTCCCGGAACTCAACTCGGACCACATCCCAGTCCTTATAGAAATTGACCTAAATGCCAAATACAGAGAAACGCATAGAAACTACAACATCAAAGACTTTAATCTCACACTATTCAACAAAACGATGGAAGATAAAACGCAAACGACCAATACGCAACAGACAGAACTGCAAACACAAAACGATATTAATAACACAATAGACGAAATTACCAAACTTATTCAAGAAGCCATGACACAATCCCTAATAAACAAAAACACAAAAATAAGACAATACACAATCACACTCCCACAACACATAATACTGTTATAAAACAAAGAACAAAGACAAGACAGAAGTTTAGGAATACTAGAGACATAAGACTCAAAACAATCATCAACAGACTAACCAAACAGATTAAAACATTCGTAGAAATATTAAAAACTGACCAATGGACATCATTTGCAGAAAACAACACAGACAATCCATACAAACTACCACGAATACTAAAGAAAAAACGCACAAACATACCAGCACTAACACTGAATAATGCAACAGCAACGACAGACGAAGAAAAACAACAACTAATAGGACAATCACTAACACTGCAGTTCACACACAAAGAACTCCCGGACAGAAATACAAACATAAATTGCAACACATTCTACAATACGTTAAAAACAAGACATCACAGACACACCTGAAATCAAAATAACAACACACACAGTCTCCACAAAAATAAAACATCTCAACAACAAAAAAGCCCCAGGACAAGACAACATAACAAACTTCATACTAAAAGCACTCCCAAAGAACGTTATAGAACGTATCACAAACATATTTAACGCCATATTTAAAACCGCATACTACCCCACACAATGGAAACAAGCCATAATCATACCTATCCTAAAACTAAACAAACCCAAACACATCCACACTCACAACATCCTCCCAAACCACAGGAGACAACACTCGACAACACTACAACTCCTCAGAATCATAGACCACATACAAACCACACAAAACAACAAACAACACACCGCAATACTATCCCTCGACTTAGAAAAAGCCTTCGATAAAATCCCACACAAAGCACTAACATTCAAACTTATCAAACACGAATTTAACACAAGACTATGTAAACTCATACAGAACTACCTACACGACAGAACTTTCAGAGTCAAAATGAACAACTCTATATTAAACACATTTCCCCTAAGTGCAGGAGTACCGCAAGGCTCAGCCCGAGGTCCAATCATATTTAACCTCTACATAGCGGATATCCTATCCCCGAAAGATCACAGGACCATATACTCACAATACGCAGACGACACAGCCATACTAACAACATCAAAGAACATTAAACTACTAACTAAAATCCTACGAAAAGAAACCACACAACTCACAGAATACTACGAACATTAAAGGGACTAACAGTAAACCCAACAAAAACAGAATTAACGCACTTCACACTTAGAAGCAAACACCAACACAACGAACCTAACAAGATCAAAGTAAACCAGAACTGGATCAACTGGACGGACGTCATAAAATACTTGGGACTCACACTTGACAAAGACTCTTATTGAACAAACACACTAATAACACCGTCAAAATAGCCATCCAAAAAATGCACCAACTCATCCCTATAATAGTAACCCCGTCCACAATACAAGAACACACTATCCTACTATACAAAACATACATCCTCCCCATCCTATCATATGCCGCACCAGCCTGGATTTACACATAAAAACATAATATGGACATGCTCCAACTAATACAAAACAAATTCCTGAGACTAGCTACCAGATTACCCATGTATACAAGCATCAAAATACTTCACGAACAAACAGCAATGACATACCTACAAAAGCAACTAAAGAAAAAAAACCTACAGTTCTACAAAAACATCAAACACATCAACAACCCAAGACTCGAAAGACTAACAATAGAAATCGCATCACACAAACGAAAGACCAGCAAACAAACGCTACAATCTCTAACATAACAGCCATGTAATTACAATTATTAAAAACTCACTAACTAACTAAAACGTCAAGAACACAGACTCACGTCAAGACCACACTATTAAAAATAGAGAAAACACCGGGGAAAGAAACAGACGTTTGACACTCCAAACGCAGGCCTAACAAGCCACCACATACAAGACGCAATCACATTTCCACAAATTTCACAGGCCAGGAAGTGCCTCAATCTAATGGTGATCTATAGATTGTGGTTGTATTGAATACCTTTAAAGCTAGGATAAATCCTGCTTGAATGCATCTATTATATAATTTAGTTGATTCGAACGCCAGAGTAGTACTTGCGCTGCTTGTATTTGTAATTAAAATACGCCTTCGCACCATTGAATACCAAATGCAAACTCTTACAATATAAGATCTAGCGTAATTATAGAATCGAAATTTGAACCCTAATTAGTAATTACGTATCTATTTTCACACGGAGGTTCTTACAATAGTTTCAACAATACTTTATTATAATCACAAAATACATTGTCTTTCAGATGAATTGCGGAAATGAGAATTGGAACAGTATAATCTGCACTATTTTGTATTGTTTGTTTCCAACAGTTTGGACAAAAAGCGGTGCCATATACACACAATATCTTCGTAAATATACATTTGCTGAAATCTCAGATAAAGTATTAGATAAATAAACAAGCGGTCAGAAACCGCAATGTATGAAGCAACCAATTATTACCAATGATGTAGATCAGAATTATATTAAAAGGACATGTAATATGCATAAATAACTTCCTTAAAATACCATAATGTGTATTTTAGAGATCTACCACAGAAATTGAGCTAATGCTATCCGCTTCTACTATCAAAGGATGCTAAAATGTGATAGGTAAGTGTCTCAAAGGGCAAGATGTAATATACTCGACAACGATAATAAATAGCAAGCACCTATTATACCAATAAGAAAAATTCAAGCATAATTATCTTGAGTTTCAATTACCAGGAAAATAGACATAAAAAGCGACAGTAATTTAAACGCTTCATCTAGTGAAGATTTTAATGTCTACTTCTGAATGCAAGCTGGGAAATTACTGCGAAATAGAACATAAGTGAAAGCATAAGTGTTGTTCTGGCAATTAAAACTTAAAATTACATTTTGTTATGTCCTTTAACGAAACTGAAAGTGAAGCACATAGCAAGATCAATGAAGAATAAAACACCCACCGGTATATACGATCAAATCTGACGAGTAGAATACATTTGGTGTTAAGCAGAGAGGGTCCATGTAGCGCCACAGAAATCACCAGTAGAAAATTACAGTATTCTTATCATGGTACCTATATGTAAATGATTTTCCAAAATATGTCAGCTTACTCAACATTGTTTGCAGACAATACAACCAGAAGCACAAAGAAGACTTGCGTCATCAACTCAATAAACGCAATTAGGAGACACTAGACCATAAAGAATGAAGTGCTACTAAGCATAAACCAAATATCCATAATTGACTATAAAATGAATGGATGAAGTATAGCAGGAGTAGAAGAAAAATTTTATACCCATCGTGCGAGTCTTGCAGTGAAAGCCATTCCTATGTAGGCATGGCAGTAAAATTCCATTCCATTCCATTCTATTCCTACCCACCATGTAGCCAATGGGACATGTACAACATATGCCCATACAATTGGAATGCGTTGAGGTGTCTTAGAAATTATTATTATTATCAATGTGATACATTATAAATATAATTAGGATATATATATTTTTTTTAATTCTAAGCTGATTAATGAACGTATTTTATATGTCTATATGTAATGTTGACCAAAGGAGAAAAAGGTAGTTATTCACGTATGTGATGACACATAATGTTGTTCATTTAAGACGGACTCTTGGAGCAATATATTGTTGTTTGTTTAATCATGAATTTTAATTACTTCCAGAAGAAATTGGAATTGAGTAGGTGAAGAATATAAAAGGCAAAGCAAGCATTGCCTCAACAGCCATTCTATTGTCAACTCTATCATAGATAAGACACTGTGTTAACCTAAATATTTTAAAATTAAACTTTATAAAAATTAATAAATAATAAAGATTAATCTCAACCGAGTTAAATTGTTGTACTTCGACTTATTATACAAAATTTATCCGTCGTTCAAGCTACACGAACGCAACAGAATGAATACTTTTCCTAGGTACATTCAAAACCCGTCCAATAACACTGATGAGCTGGTCAAAAGTCCGATGAAACAAAATATACTATTTTACTATTGTATGATTAATTAAATTATATGACTTTGTACAGCATAGTATGTATATAAATTCTATGTCTGTGGGTTTAAATGTAGCAAGGAGATTGAAGTTCAAATTATTTAATAGATTTTATCTGTAATTTAGACTACGTAAGTTAGATAGTGAATTGTGCAGGACGTTGGGATGAATAACTAGGCAAATGAGAAGATTATCCCTCTACCATAGAGAGTAGTTTGCAGTTAACATTTTTACTAATAGATTATGTGTACAAACGTATTTAATTATCGTACATTAAAATGGGAATATACGAGTATATATCTTTTCAAAACCAGAATATCGGTTAACAGTTTCAGATCTGTTCAATTTAGCAAACACTAAGGTTTTGTCAACTTTCAAACAATGGGTCTGAGGAAACAGTAATCACCAAGTCAAAGCTGTAAAAATCGAGTAGTTCAGTATTCGGAAAAGAATCTTTCTATTTAATTTACTATTAACTCCTTTCATTTGTAGAAAATAATTCGTTAACATCGATATGATCGTTTCTAGTTGTATGTTTACGCAAAACACAATATCCATTTAATCTGATATCCATTTGCTTGGACTCTTCTTGCACAAAGCGCGTCGGATATTATTTTAAATTATTGATTGTCACCATCGATTACACTTTAATTAGACCAAATTTTATCAATTTGATATATTTTCTCGGTTTGTTTAGATTCAGCACATTTAAATCATTGTTTAGACGTTGCTGATGTCGGAACATCAGACAGTGGCCATTTCGTAGTTTCCCGTGCATAGTAATCGAATGCTTGAATTAAGTGGATTTGGATGCAACGCGCGTATTGAATTCAATTCAATTAATATGTTGCTTATGGCGAGATAATGGCGTGAAAGTAAATGATGTTGTTGCGTAACTGTAAACTGTACTTTTACCATCATATTACTAGTATGATCTCCCTTCAGGAAATTTCTTACATTTTATATTATTACAGTGCGACTTTACTTTTGTATAAGCAACCTAATATAGGGCTGTTTGGTCTCAATATTATATTCAGCTCGAATCGACATTTTCATTTAATTTTATCAAATACAGATTTTACTCCAAAGCGTATATACAGGTTGGCGCATAAAGATCTTCCACATTTTGAAGTGGTATAAAAATGAACCAATCTATCTAGAAAAAAATTGTATTTATTTTTGAAACGTACATAAAAACATTTTAAAAATTATCACTACGGTGTTAAATTATAGTATAGAATATCACCCAAATACCGTAACTTACAGCTTTAAGTAGCTAAATGTACATTTCGAAGGCTATGCCCCCATCTTCAGCAGCACAATATAAAAACTAAATAAAATACCTCTGTCACGAATCGTGATTGATATATTATTAAATAAATAAGTCAACATGACAGAAGTACTTCACAAATGGCATATAATATGACCTATAAATCTTTTAAAAACAATACAAATTAACAAATAACGAAAATAACAAGCGAATAACAGCAAAAAATATTGGTTTGTGAAATCTAAAATAAATTAAATAAAAATAAATTTAAAAATAGTTCTTATTAAATAAATTAAATAGACAATATGACATTGGGCCCGAATCTAAGTTCATTAAATTGTATATTTGTTAAGATTTATAGATATTTGCCTATATTTACAGATATTTGTTCAGATTTGTAGATATTTGCAGGGATTTGTAGAAATGTGTACACCAGATTTACTAGGTGAGCAACCCCTTGGTGTTTCCCTAATACATGAATCAATAAACGAACTATAACCATATTTTGATATTATATTAAGATATTCCTCAACTATTAAGCTATTGGAGTCCATTAGATTTATATTTATGTCTCCCATAAATATCCTAATTTTCTGATTACTTTGCCCCTGCTGAACCATATTCAAATTCTCGTCCAAATCTGAAAGAAACGGATCTAATTTCACTGAATCCTAATAAATTTATTGTAATGTTATTGATTTTTAAAATACATTGTACTATAGTTATATCTCTTAAACGAAGATTTTTTTAGTTTTTTTTTCACTTAGACAACGCACCCGTCATTTTGATTAAATTCTGAATGGCTATATATAATATCGTAGTTATCTAATTCATATTGTTTTTCCATTAGGTTTGTTCCATGTTTCTGTTAAAACTATTACATGCATATCAATGTCCTTTAATCCTTCAATAAGTATTTTGAGATTATCAAAATTTTTTGCAATGCTTCTAATATTCATATGGATCATGTTAATAAACTTTCTACTACCCTGTTCTATTCTGTACCCTTTCACTAAATTATCTATCTCTATAACTTGACAGTTTTCTTAATTTTTTTTCAAGTAATCAAACATATTCCTATTTATAATTATTATTGTTTACTGTTGTATTAATATAGAATATCACCCAAATACCGTAACATGCATTAAGTAGCTAGATGTACATTTCTAGGGCTATGCCCCCATCCTCAGTAGCACAAGATAAAACTAAATAAAATACCTCCGTCACGAATCGTGACTATTAAATAAATAAGTCGACATGACAGAAGTACTTAAAAAATGGCATATTTTATCAATTTTAATTTTATATATTTAATCCGGTAGATCATATTATAATGATATGGGACAGGTCATTTACATATAATTATTAAGTATAAGGTACATAGAATATGATATAGTTGTAGTACTTAAATAGTTACACTTAGTTACATTTTCTTACATTACAAACTTTCAAACATAACAAATGAAGCTGTACTAGAGTTAGTAGGGGAGAAGAGAAGTATTTGGAGAGTGTTACAGCGTAGGAGAGACAGATTAGTAGGGCATATCCTTAGGCATGGGGGGATTATGCAATTGATCATAGAAGGTAGAGTGGAGGGAAAGAGAGGGATAGGTAGGCCTAAATTGGAGTATGTGAGTCAGATAGTTGAAGACGTTGAGATGAATAGCTATAGGGAGATGAAGGGATTAGCTCAGGATAGATCGGCATGGCGTGCTGTTTCCAACCAATCTTTAGGATTGCGGACTCTTTAACTAACAAACTTTCAACGAATACAAGCTTTTTTAGACATTTTCGTGCTTCGCGGACGCAAACAGTATTTTTCACGACAAAAAATATTTTCTATCTCTGAAAATAAATTTATTTAATTTAACGTCATAGAGCTGGACACGTCTAGAAACGACCACTCTCAACGAATACAAGCGTTTTTAGATATTTTCGTGCTTCGTGGATTAAAACTGTACTTTTCACAACAAAAAATATTTTTTATCTTTGAAAATAAATTTCTTAACGTCAGAGAGTTGGAAACGTCTAAAAACGATCACTTTCAACGAATACAAGCTTTTTTAGACATTTTCGTGCTTCGCGGACGAAAACAGTATTTTTCACAACAAAAAATATTTTTTATCTTTGAAAATAAATTTACTTAATTTAACGTCAAAGAGCTGGACACGTCTAAAAAAGATCAATTTCGACGAATACAAGCGTTTTTAGACATTTTCGTGCTTCGCGACTTAAAACTGAACTTTTCATGAAAATTTTTTTTTTTTATCTCTGAAAATAAATTTATTAACGTCAGAGTGCTCGACACGTCTAAAAAAAGTCAATTTCGACGAATACAAGCATTTTTAGACATTTTCGTACTTCGCGGACTGTATTTTTCACGACAAAAAATATTTTTTATATCTGAAAATAAATTTATTAACGTCAGAAAGCTGGAAACGTCTAAAAACGATCACTTTCAACGAATACAACCGTTTTTAGACATTTTCGTGCTTCGCGGACGAAAACAGTATTTTTCATGACAAAAAATATTTTTCATCTCTGAAAATAAATTTATTTAATTTAACGTCAAAGAGCTGGACACGTCTAAAAAAGATCAATTTCGACGAATACAAGCGTTTTTAAACATTTTCGTACTTCGCGGATTAAAACTGTATTTTTCACGACAAAAAATATATTTATCTCTGAAAATAAATTTATTTAATTTAACATCAGAGAGCTGGAAACGTTTAAAAACGACCACTTTCAATGAATACAAGCTTTTATAGACATTTTTGTACTTCGCGCACTAAAACTGTATTTTTCTCGACAAAAATATTTTTTATCTCTGAAAATAAATTTATTAACGTCAGAAAGCTGGAAACATCTAAAAACGATCACTTTCAACGAATACAAGCTTTTTTAGACATTTTTGTACTTCGCGGACTAAAACTATATTTTTCACGACAAAAAATATTTTTTATCTCTGAAAATAAATTTATTAACGTCAGAAAGCTGGAAACGTCTAAAAACGATCACTTTTAACGAATACAAGCTTTTTTAGACATTTTTGTACTTCGCGGACTAAAACTGTATTTTTCACGACAAAAATATTTTTATCTCTGAAAATAAATTGATTAACGTCAGAAAGCTGGAAACGTCTAAAAACGATCACTTGCGATGAATACAAGCATTTTTTAACATTTTCGTGCTTCGCGGTCTAAAACTGTATTTTCACGACAAAAAAATATTTTTATCTCTGAAAATAAATAAATAACGTCACAGAGCTGGAAACGTCTAAAAAACTATCACTTTCGGCTAATACAAGCGTTTTTAGACATTTTCGTGCTTATCGTTCTAAAACTATATTTTTAACGACAAAAAATATTTTTATCTCTGAAAATAACTAAATAACGTCACAGAGCTAGAAACGTCTATAAAAACGATCACTTTCGGCTAATACAAGCGGTTTTAGACATTTTCATGCTTCTCGGACTAAAACTGTATTTTTCACGACAAAAAATATTTTTTATCTCTGAAAATCAATTTATTAACGTTAGAAATCTGGAAACGTCTGATAATGATCACCCTCGACGAATAGAAGCGTTTTTAGACATTTTCGTGCTTCGCAGACTAAAACTGTATTTTTCACGACAAAAAATATTTAGTATCTCTGAAATTCAATTTAGTAACGTTCGAAAGCTGGAAACGTCTAAAAATGATCATTTTCGACGAGTACAAGTGTTTTTAGATAATTTCGTACTTCGGGGATTAAAACTGTATTTTTCACAACAACAAATATTTAATATCTCTGAAATTCAATTTAGTAACGTTCGAAAGCTGGAAACGTCTAAAAATGATCACTTTCGACGAATACAAGTGTTTTTAGACAATTTCGTACTTCGGGGATTAAAACTGTACTTTTCACAACAACAAATATTTTTTATCTTTGAAAATAAATTTCTTCACGTCAGAGAGTTGGAAACGTCTAAAAACGATCACTTTTAACGAGTACAAGCGTTTTTAGACATTTTCGTGCTTCGCGACTTAAAACTGAACTTTTCATGAAAAAAACAATTTTTTATCTCCGAAAATAAATTTATTAACGTCAGAGAGCTGGACACGTCTAAAAAAGGTGAATTTCGACGAATATAAGCGTGTTTAGACATTTCCGTACTTCGCGGATTAAAACTGTATTTTTCACGACAAAAAATATATTTATCTCTGAAAATAAATTTATTTATTTTAACATCAGAGAGCTGAAAACGTCTAAAAACGACCACTTTCAACGAATACAAGCTTTTTTAGACATTTTTGTACTTCGCGGACTAAAACTGTATTTTTCACGACAAAAAATATTTTTTATCTCTGAAAATAAGGTTATTTAATTGAACGTCAGAGAGCTGGAAACGTCTAAAAACGAGCACGTTCAACGAATACAGGCGTTTTTAGACACATTCGTACTTCGCGGACTAAAACTGTATTTTTCACGACACAAAATATTTTTTTTCTCTGAAAATAAATTGATTAACGTCAGAAAGCTGGAAAATTCAAAAAACGATCACTTTCAACGAATACAAGCGTTTTTAGGCATTTTCGTACTTCACGGACTAAAACTGTATTTTTCACGACACAAAATATTTTTTATCTCTGAAAATCAATTTATTAATGTCAGAAAGCTGGAAACGTCTAAAAACGATCACTTGCGATGAATACAAGCATTTTTTAACATTTTCGTGCTTCGCGGTCTAAAACTGTATTTTCACGACAAAAAAATATTTTTATCTCTGAAAATAAATATAATAACGTCAGAGAGCTGGAAACGTCTAAAAAATCGATCACTTTCAACCAATACAATCGTTTTTTGAAAATTTCGTACTTTGCGGACTAAAGCTGTATTTTTCACGACAAAAAAATTCTTTATCTCTGAAAATAAATTTAATAACGTCACAGAGCTGGAAACGTCTAGAAAGGATCACTTTCGACGAATACAAGCGTTTTAGACATTTTCGTGCTTCGCGGACTAAAACTGTATTTTCCCGACAAAACATATTTTTATCTCTGAAAATAAATAAATAACGTCACAGGGCTAGAAACGTCTATAAAAAAGATCACTATCGGCTAATACAACCGTTTTTAGACATTTTCGAGCTTCTCGGACTAAAACTGTATTTTTAAAGACAAAAAATATTTTGTAACTCTGAAAATCAATTTATTAACGTTAGAAACCTTGAAAAGTCTAAAAATTATCACTTTCGACGATAGAAGCGTTTTTATACATTATCGTACTTCTCGGACTAAAACTATGTTTTCATGACAAAAAATATTTTGTATGTTTGAAAATCAATTTATTAACGTTAGAAAGCTGGAAACGTCTGAAAATGATCACTTTCGACGAATAGAAGCGTTTTTAGACATTTTCGTGCTTCTCGGTCTAAAACTGTATTTTTCACGACAAAAAATATTTTTATCTCTGAAAATAAATAAATAACGTCACAGAGCTGGAAACGTCTAAAAAACTATCACTTTCGGCTAATACAAGCGTTTTTAGACATTTTCGTGCTTCTCGGTCTAAAACTATATTTTTCACGACAAAAAATATTTAGTATCTCTGAAATTCAATTTAGTAACGTTCGAAAGCTGGAAACGTCTAAAAACGATCACTTTTAACGAGTACAAGCGTTTTTAGATATTTTCGTGCTTCGCGACTTAAAACTGAACTTTTCATGAAAAAAACAAATTTTTATCTCCGAAAATAAATTTATTAACGTCAGAGAGCTGGACACGTCTAAAAAAGGTGAATTTCGACGAATATAAGCGTGTTTAGACATTTTCGTACTTCGCGGATTAAAACTGTATTTTTCACGACAAAAAATATATTTATCTCTGAAAATAAATTTATTTAATTTAACATCAGAGAGCTGGAAACGTCTAAAAACGACCACTTTCAACGAATACAAGCTTTTTTAGACATTTTTGTAATTCGCGGACTAAAACTGTATTTTTCACGACAAAAAATATTTTTTATCTCTGAAAATAAATAAATAACGTCACAGAGCTGGAAACGTCTAGAAAGGATCACTTTCTACGAATACAAGCGTTTTAGACATTTTCGTGCTTCGCGGACTAACACTGTATTTTCCCGACAAAACATATTTTTATCTCTGAAAATAAATAAATAACGTCACAGAGCTAGAAACGTCTATAAAAAAGATCACTATCGGCTAATACAAGCGTTTTTAGACATTTTCATGCTTCTCGGACTAAAACTGTATTTTTAAAGACAAAAAATATTTTGTAACTCTGAAAATCAATATATTAACGTTAGAAAGCTTGAAAAGTCTAAAAATTATCACTTTCGACGATAGAAGCGTTTTTATACATTATCGTACTTCTCGGACTAAAACTATGTTTTCATGACAAAAAATATTTTGTATGTTTGAAAATCAATTTATTAACGTTAGAAAGCTGGAAACGTCTGAAAATGATCACTTTCGACGAATAGAAGCGTTTTTAGACATTTTCGTGCTTCTCGGTCTAAAACTGTATTTTTCACGACAAAAATTTTTTTATCTCTGAAAATAAATAAATAACGTCACAGAGCTGGAAACATCTAAAAAACTATCACTTTCGGCTAATACAAGCGTTTTAGACATTTTCGTGCTTCTCGGTCTAAAACTATATTTTTCACGACAAAACATATTTTTATCTCTGAAAATAACTAAATAACGTCACAGAGCTAGAAACGTCTATAAAAACGATCACTTTCGGCTAATGCAAGCGGTTTTAGACATTTTCATGCTTCTCGGACTAAAACTGTATTTTTCACGACAAAAAATATTTTTTATCTCTGAAAATAAATTTATTAACGTCAGAAAGCTGGAAACGTCTAAAAACGATCACTTTCAACGAATACAACTGTTTTTAGACATTTTCGTGCTTCGCGGACGAAAACAGTATTTTTCACGACAAAAATATTTTTTATTTCTGAAAATAAATTTATTAACGTCAGAAAGCTGGAAACGTCTAAAAACGATCACTTTCAACGAATACAAGCTTTTTTAGACATTTTTGTAATTCGCGGACTAAAACTGTATTTTTCACGACAAAAAATATTTTTTATCTCTGAAAATAAATTTATTTAATTGAACGACAGAGAGCCGGACACGTCTAAAAAAGGTCAATTTAGAGGAATACAAGCGTTTTTAGACATTTTCGTACTTCGCGGACCAAAACTATATTTTTCACGACAAAAAATATTTTTTATCTCTGAAAACATATTTATTAACGTCAGAGAGCTGGAAACGTCTAAAAACGAGCACGTTCAACGAATACAAGCTTTTTTAGACACATTCGTGCATCGCGGACTAAAACTGTATGTTTCACGACACAAAATATTTTTTATCTCTGAAAATAATTTTATTTAATTTAACGTCAGAAAGCTGGAAACGTCTAAAAACGATCACTTTCAACGAATACAAGCTTTTATAGACATTTTTGTACTTCGCGCACTAAAACTGTATTTTTCTCGACAAAAATATTTTTTATCTCTGAAAATAAATTTATTAACGTCAGAAAGCTGGAAACATCTAAAAACGATCACTTTCAACGAATACAAGCTTTTTTAGACATTTTTGTACTTCGCGGACTAAAACTATATTTTTCACGACAAAAAATATTTTTTATCTCTGAAAATAAATTTATTAACGTCAGAAAGCTGAAAACGTCTGAAAACGATCACTTTCAACGAATACAACCGTTTTTAGACATTTTCGTGCTTCGCGGACGAAAACAGTATTTTTCACGACAAAAATATTTTTTATCTCTGAAAATAAATTTATTAACGTCAGAAAGCTGAAACGTCTAAAAACGATCACTTTCAACGAATACAAGCTTGTTTAGACATTTTTGTACTCCGCGGACTAAAACTGTATTTTTCACGACAAAAAATATTTTTTATCTCTGAAAATCAATTTATTAACGTCAGAAAGCTGGAAAAGTCTAAAAGCGATGACTTTTAAAGAAATCAAGCGTTTCTAGATATTTTCGTGCGTCGACGATTAAAAATGTATTTTTCACGACAATTTTTTTTTTTTTATGTGTGAAAATAAATTTATTAACGTCAGAGAGCTGGAAACATTTAAAAACGATCACTTTCAACGAATACAAGCGTTTCTGGACATTTTCGTGGTTTGCGGATTAAAACTGTATTTATCAAGACAAAAAATATTTTTTATCCCTGAAAATCAATTTATTAACGTCAGAAAGCTGGAAACGTTTAAAAACGAGCACGTTCAACGAATACAGGCGTTTTTAGACATATTCGTACTTCGCGGACTAAAACTGTATTTTTCACGACACAAAATATTTTTTATCTCTGAAAATAAATTTAATAACGTCACAGAGCTGGAAACGTCTAGAAAGGATCAATTTCTACGAATACAAGCGTTTCTGGACATTTTCGTGGTTTGCGGATTAAAACTGTATTTATCAAGACAAAAAATATTTTTTATCCCTGAAAATCAATTTATTAACGTCAGAAAGCTGGAAACGTCTAAAAACGAGCACGTTCAACGAATACAGGCGTTTTTAGACATACTCGTACTTCGCGGACTAAAACTGTATTTTTCACGACAAAAAATATTTTGTATGTTTGAAAATCAATTTATTAACGTTAGAAAGCTGGAAACGTCTGAAAATGATCACTTTCGACGAATAGAAGCGTTTTTAGACATTTTCGTGCTTCTCGGTCTAAAACTGTATTTTTCACGACAAAAATTTTTTTATCTCTGAAAATAAATAAATAACGTCACAGAGCTGGAAACGTCTAAAAAACTATCACTTTCGGCTAATACAAGCGTTTTTAGACATTTTCGTGCTTCTCGGTCTAAAACTATATTTTTCACGACAAACAATATTTTTATCTCTGAAAATAACTAAATAACGTCACAGAGCTAGAAACGTCTATAAAAACGATCACTTTTGGCTAATACAAGCGGTTTTAGACATTTTCATGCTTCTCGGACTAAAACTGTATTTTTCACGACAAAAAATATTTTTTATCTCCGAAAATAAATTTATTAACGTCAGAAAGCTGGAAACGTCTAAAAACGATCACTTTCAACGAATACAACTGTTTTTAGACATTTTCGTGCTTCGCGGACGAAAACAGTATTTTTCACGACAAAATTTTTTTTATCTCTGAAAATAAATTTATTAACGTCAGAAAGCTGGAAACGTCTAAAAACGACCACTTTCAACGAATACAAGCTTTTTTAGACATTTTTGTGCTCCGCGGACTAAAACTGTATTTTTCACGACAAAAAATATTTTTTATCTCTGAAAATAAATTGATTAACGTCAGAAAGCTGGAAACTTCAAAAATCGATCACTTTCAACGAATACAAGCGTTTTTAGGCATTTTCGTACTTCACGGACCAAAACTGTATTTTTTTAGGACAAAAAATATTTTTTATCTCTGAAAATCAATTTATTAACGTCAGAAAGCTGGAAAAGTCTAAAAGCGATCACTTTTAAAGAAATCAAGCGTTTCTAGATATTTTCGTGCGTCGACGATTAAAAATGTATTTTTCACGACAATTTTTTTTTTTTAATGTGTGAAAATAAATTTATTAACGTCAGAAAGCTGGAAACATTTAAAAACGATCACTTTCAACGAATACAAGCGTTTCTGGACATTTTCGTGGTTTGCGGATTAAAACTGTATTTATCAAGACAAAAAATATTTTTTATCCCTGAAAATCAATTTATTAACGTCAGAAAGCTGGAAACATTTAAAAACGAGCACGTTCAACGAATACAGGCGTTTTTAGACATATTCGTACTTCGCGGACTAAAACTGTATTTTTCACGACACAAAATATTTTTTATCTCTGAAAATCAATTTATTAATGTCAGAAAGCTGGAAACTTCTAAAAACGATCACTTGCAATGAATACAAGCATTTTTTGACATTTTCGTGCTTCGCGGTCTAAAACTGTATTTTCACGACAAAAAAATATTTTTATCTCTGAAAATAAATATAATAACGTGAGAGAGCTGGAAACGTCTAAAAAATCGATCACTTTCAACGAATACAATCGTTTTTTGAAATTTTCGTACTTTGCGGACTAAAGCTGTATTTTTCACGACAAAAAAATTCTTTATCTCTGAAAATAAATTTAATAACGTCACAGAGCTGGAAACGTCTAGAAAGGATCAATTTCTACGAATACAAGCGTTTCTGGACATTTTCGTGGTTTGCGGATTAAAACTGTATTTATCAAGACAAAAAATATTTTTTATCCCTGAAAATCAATTTATTAACGTCAGAAAGCTGGAAACGTCTAAAAACGAGCACGTTCAACGAATACAGGCGTTTTTAGACATACTCGTACTTCGCGGACTAAAACTGTATTTTTCACGACAAAAAATATTTTGTATGTTTGAAAATCAATTTATTAACGTTAGAAAGCTGGAAACGTCTGAAAATGATCACTTTCGACGAATAGAAGCGTTTTTAGACATTTTCGTGCTTCTCGGTCTAAAACTGTATTTTTCACGACAAAAATTTTTTTATCTCTGAAAATAAATAAATAACGTCACAGAGCTGGAAACGTCTAAAAAACTATCACTTTCGGCTAATACAAGCGTTTTTAGACATTTTCGTGCTTCTCGGTCTAAAACTATATTTTTTACGACAAACAATATTTTTATCTCTGAAAATAACTAAATAACGTCACAGAGCTAGAAACGTCTATAAAAACGATCACTTTTGGCTAATACAAGCGGTTTTAGACATTTTCATGCTTCTCGGACTAAAACTGTATTTTTCACGACAAAAAATATTTTTTATCTCCGAAAATAAATTTATTAACGTCAGAAAGCTGGAAACGTCTAAAAACGATCACTTTCAACGAATACAACTGTTTTTAGACATTTTCGTGCTTCGCGGACGAAAACAGTATTTTTCACGACAAAATTTTTTTTATCTCTGAAAATAAATTTATTAACGTCAGAAAGCTGGAAACGTCTAAAAACGACCACTTTCAACGAATACAAGCTTTTTTAGACATTTTTGTGCTCCGCGGACTAAAACTGTATTTTTCACGACAAAAAATATTTTTTATCTCTGAAAATAAATTGATTAACGTCAGAAAGCTGGAAACTTCAAAAATCGATCACTTTCAACGAATACAAGCGTTTTTAGGCATTTTCGTACTTCACGGACCAAAACTGTATTTTTTTAGGACAAAAAATATTTTTTATCTCTGAAAATCAATTTATTAACGTCAGAAAGCTGGAAAAGTCTAAAAGCGATCACTTTTAAAGAAATCAAGCGTTTCTAGATATTTTCGTGCGTCGACGATTAAAAATGTATTTTTCACGACAATTTTTTTTTTTTAATGTGTGAAAATAAATTTATTAACGTCAGAAAGCTGGAAACATTTAAAAACGATCACTTTCAACGAATACAAGCGTTTCTGGACATTTTCGTGGTTTGCGGATTAAAACTGTATTTATCAAGACAAAAAATATTTTTTATCCCTGAAAATCAATTTATTAACGTCAGAAAGCTGGAAACATTTAAAAACGAGCACGTTCAACGAATACAGGCGTTTTTAGACATATTCGTACTTCGCGGACTAAAACTGTATTTTTCACGACACAAAATATTTTTTATCTCTGAAAA
Source organism: Leptodirus hochenwartii (assembly GCA_947310635.1). NCBI lineage: Eukaryota > Metazoa > Arthropoda > Insecta > Coleoptera > Leiodidae > Leptodirus > Leptodirus hochenwartii. The sequence continues at coordinate 30,175,420 of OX371177.1, read as the reverse complement.
TCAATTTATTAATGTCAGAAAGCTGGAAACTTCTAAAAACGATCACTTGCAATGAATACAAGCATTTTTTGACATTTTCGTGCTTCGCGGTCTAAAACTGTATTTTCACGACAAAAAAATATTTTTATCTCTGAAAATAAATATAATAACGTGAGAGAGCTGGAAACGTCTAAAAAATCGATCACTTTCAACGAATACAATCGTTTTTTGAAATTTTCGTACTTTGCGGACTAAAGCTGTATTTTTCACGACAAAAAAATTCTTTATCTCTGAAAATAAATTTAATAACGTCACAGAGCTGGAAACGTCTAGAAAGGATCAATTTCTACGAATACAAGCGTTTCTGGACATTTTCGTGGTTTGCGGATTAAAACTGTATTTATCAAGACAAAAAATATTTTTTATCCCTGAAAATCAATTTATTAACGTCAGAAAGCTGGAAACGTCTAAAAACGAGCACGTTCAACGAATACAGGCGTTTTTAGACATACTCGTACTTCGCGGACTAAAACTGTATTTTTCACGACAAAAAATATTTTGTATGTTTGAAAATCAATTTATTAACGTTAGAAAGCTGGAAACGTCTGAAAATGATCACTTTCGACGAATAGAAGCGTTTTTAGACATTTTCGTGCTTCTCGGTCTAAAACTGTATTTTTCACGACAAAAATTTTTTTATCTCTGAAAATAAATAAATAACGTCACAGAGCTGGAAACGTCTAAAAAACTATCACTTTCGGCTAATACAAGCGTTTTTAGACATTTTCGTGCTTCTCGGTCTAAAACTATATTTTTTACGACAAACAATATTTTTATCTCTGAAAATAACTAAATAACGTCACAGAGCTAGAAACGTCTATAAAAACGATCACTTTTGGCTAATACAAGCGGTTTTAGACATTTTCATGCTTCTCGGACTAAAACTGTATTTTTCACGACAAAAAATATTTTTTATCTCCGAAAATAAATTTATTAACGTCAGAAAGCTGGAAACGTCTAAAAACGATCACTTTCAACGAATACAACTGTTTTTAGACATTTTCGTGCTTCGCGGACGAAAACAGTATTTTTCACGACAAAATTTTTTTTATCTCTGAAAATAAATTTATTAACGTCAGAAAGCTGGAAACGTCTAAAAACGACCACTTTCAACGAATACAAGCTTTTTTAGACATTTTTGTGCTCCGCGGACTAAAACTGTATTTTTCACGACAAAAAATATTTTTTATCTCTGAAAATAAATTGATTAACGTCAGAAAGCTGGAAACTTCAAAAATCGATCACTTTCAACGAATACAAGCGTTTTTAGGCATTTTCGTACTTCACGGACCAAAACTGTATTTTTTTAGGACAAAAAATATTTTTTATCTCTGAAAATCAATTTATTAACGTCAGAAAGCTGGAAAAGTCTAAAAGCGATCACTTTTAAAGAAATCAAGCGTTTCTAGATATTTTCGTGCGTCGACGATTAAAAATGTATTTTTCACGACAATTTTTTTTTTTTAATGTGTGAAAATAAATTTATTAACGTCAGAAAGCTGGAAACATTTAAAAACGATCACTTTCAACGAATACAAGCGTTTCTGGACATTTTCGTGGTTTGCGGATTAAAACTGTATTTATCAAGACAAAAAATATTTTTTATCCCTGAAAATCAATTTATTAACGTCAGAAAGCTGGAAACGTTTAAAAACGAGCACGTTCAACGAATACAGGCGTTTTTAGACATATTCGTACTTCGCGGACTAAAACTGTATTTTTCACGACACAAAATATTTTTTATCTCTGAAAATCAATTTATTAATGTCAGAAAGCTGGAAACTTCTAAAAACGATCACTTGCAATGAATACAAGCATTTTTTGACATTTTCGTGCTTCGCGGTCTAAAACTGTATTTTCACGACAAAAAAATATTTTTATCTCTGAAAATAAATATAATAACGTGAGAGAGCTGGAAACGTCTAAAAAATCGATCACTTTCAACGAATACAATCGTTTTTTGAAATTTTCGTACTTTGCGGACTAAAGCTGTATTTTTCACGACAAAAAAATTCTTTATCTCTGAAAATAAATTTAATAACGTCACAGAGCTGGAAACGTCTAGAAAGGATCAATTTCTACGAATACAAGCGTTTCTGGACATTTTCGTGGTTTGCGGATTAAAACTGTATTTATCAAGACAAAAAATATTTTTTATCCCTGAAAATCAATTTATTAACGTCAGAAAGCTGGAAACGACTAAAAACGAGCACGTTCAACGAATACAGGCGTTTTTAGACATACTCGTACTTCGCGGACTAAAACTGTATTTTTCACGACAAAAAATATTTTGTATGTTTGAAAATCAATTTATTAACGTTAGAAAGCTGGAAACGTCTGAAAATGATCACTTTCGACGAATAGAAGCGTTTTTAGACATTTTCGTGCTTCTCGGTCTAAAACTGTATTTTTCACGACAAAATTTTTTTTATCTCAGAAAATAAATAAATAACGTCACAGAGCTGGAAACGTCTAAAAAACTATCACTTTCGGCTAATACAAGCGTTTTTAGACATTTTCGTGCTTCTCGGTCTAAAACTATATTTTTCACGACAAACAATATTTTTATCTCTGAAAATAACTAAATAACGTCACAGAGCTAGAAACGTCTATAAAAACGATCACTTTTGGCTAATACAAGCGGTTTTAGACATTTTCATGCTTCTCGGACTAAAACTTTATTTTTCACGACAAAAAATATTTTTTATCTCTGAAAATCAATTTATTAACGTTAGAAAGCTGGAAACGTCTGATAATGATCACCCTCGACGAATAGAAGCATTTTTAGACATTTTCGTGCTTCGCAGACTAAAACTGTATTTTTCACGACAAAAAATATTTAGTATCTCTGAAATTCAATTTAGTAACGTTCGAAAGCTGGAAACGTCTAAAAATGATCATTTTCTACGAGTACAAGTGTTTTTAGATAATTTCGTACTTCGGAGATTAAAACTGTATTTTTCACAACAAATATTTAGTATCTCTGAAATTCAATTTAGTAAAAAAGGTCAATTTAGAGGAATACAAGCGTTTTTAGTCATTTTCGTACTTCGCGGACCAAAACTATATTTTTCACGATAAAAAATATTTTTTATCTCTGAAAATATATTTATTAACGTCAGAGAGCTGGAAACGTCTAAAAACGAGAACGTTCAACGAATACAATCGTTTTTAGACACATTCGTACTTCGCGGACTAAAACTGTATTTTTCACGACACAAAATAGTTTTTATCTCTGAAATTAAATTGATTAACGTCAGAGAGCTGGAAACGTCTAAAAACGATTACTTTCTACGAATACAACCGTTTTTAGACATTTTCGTGCTTCGCGGACGAAAACAGTATTTTTCACGACAAAAAATATTTTTTATCTCTGAAAATAAATTTATTAACGTCAGATAGCTGGACACGTCTAAAAACGACCACTCTCAACGAATACAAGCGTTCTTAGATATTTTCGTGCTTCGTGGATTAAAACTGTACTTTTCACAACAAAAAATATTTTTTATCTTTGAAAATAAATTTCTTAACGTCAGAGAGTTGGAAACGTCTAAAAACGATCACTTTTAACGAGTACAAGCTATTTTAGACATTTTCGTGCTTCGCGACTTAAAACTGAACTTTTCATGAAATTTTTTTTTTTTATCTCTGAAAATAAATTTATTAACGTCAGAAAGCTGGAAACGTCTAAAAACGATCACTTTCAACGAATACAACCGTTTTTAGACATTTTCGTGGTTTGCGGATTAAAACTGTATTTATCAAGACAAAAAAAATTTTTTATCCCTGAAAATCAATTTATTAACGTCAGAAAGCTGGAAACGTCTAAAAACGAGCACGTTCAACGAATACAGGCGTTTTTAGACATATTCGTACTTCGCGGACTAAAACTGTATTTTTCACGACAAAAAATATTTTTTATATCTGAAAATAAATTTATTAGCGTCAGAAAGCTGGAAACATCTAAAAACTAGCACGTTCAACGAATACAACCGTTTTTAGACATTTTCGTGCTTCGCGGACGAAAACAATATTTTTCATGACAAAAAATATTTTTTATCGCTGAAAATAAATTTATTTAATTTAACATCAGAGAGCTGGAAACGTTTAAAAACGACGACTTTCAACGAATACAAGCTTTTTTAGACATTTTTGTACTTCGCGCACTAAAACTGTATTTTTCACGACAAAAATATTTTTTATCTCTGAAAATAAATTTATTAACGTCAGAAAGCTGGAAACATCTAAAAACGATCACTTTCAACGAATACAAGCTTTTTTAGACATTTTTGTACTTCGCGGACTAAAATTGTAATTTTCACGACAAAAAATATTTTTTATCTCTGAAAATAAATTGATTAACGTCAGAAAGCTGGAAACTTTAAAAAACGATCACTTTCAACTAATACAAGCGTTTTTAGGCATTTTCGTACTTCACGGACTAAAACTGTATTTTTTTAGGACAAAAAATATTTTTTATCTCCGAAAATCAATTTATTAATGTCAGAAAGCTGGAAACGTATAAAATCGATCACTTTCAACCAATACAATCGTTTTTTGAAATTTTCGTACTTTTCGGACTAAAGCTGTATTTTTCACGACAAAAAAATATTCTTTATCTCTGAAAATAAATTTAAGAACGTCACAGAGCTGGAAACGTCTAGACAGGATCACTTTCGACGAATACAAGCGTTTTAGACATTTTCGTGCTTCGCGGACTAACACTGTATTTTCCCGACAAAAAATATTTTTATCTCTGAAAATAAATAAATAACGTCACAGAGCTAGAAACGTCTATAAAAAAGATCACTATCGGGTAATACAAGCGTTTTTAGAGATTTTCATGATTCTCGGACTAAAACTGTATTTTTAAAGACAAAAAATATTTTATAGCTCTGAAAATCAATTTATTAACGTTAGAAAGCTTCAAACGTCTGAAAATGATCACTTTCGACGAATAGAAGCGTTTTTAGACATTTTCGTGCTTCTCGGTCTAAAACTGTATTTTTCACGACAAAAAATATATTTATCTCTGAAAATAAATTTATTTAATTTAACATCAGAGAGCTGGAAACGTTGAAAAACGACCACTTTCAACGAATACAAGCTTTTGTAGACATTTTTGTACTTCGCGCACTAAAACTGTATTTTTCACGACAAAAATATTTTTTATCTCTGAAAATAAATTTATTAACGTCAGAAAGCTGGAAACATCTAAAAACGATCACTTTCAACGAATACAAGCTTTTTTAGACATTTTTGTACTTCGCGGACTAAAACTGTATTTTTCACGACAAAAAATATTTTTTATCTCTGAAAATAAATTGATTAACGTCAGAAAGCTGGAAACTTCAAAAAACGATCACTTTCAACGAATACAGGCGTTTTTATGCATTTTCGTACTTCACGGACTAAAACTGTATTTTTTTAGGACAAAAAATATTTTTTATCTCTGAAAATCAATTTATTAACGTCAGAAAGCTGGAAAAGTCTAAAAGCGATCACTTTTAAAGAAATCAAGCGTTTCTAGATATTTTCGTGTGTCGACGATTAAAAATGTATTTTTCACGACAATATTTTTTTTTAAATCTGTGAAAATAAATTTATTAACGTCACAGAACTAGAAACGTCTAATAACAATCACTTTCAACGAATACCAGCGTTTTTAGACATTTTCGTGCTTCGCGGACTAAAACTGTATTTTTCGCAACAAAAAATATTTTTATCTGTGAAAATAAATATAATAACGTCAGAGACCTAGAAGGGTCTAAAAAACGATCAATTTCAACGAATACAATCGTTTTTAGACATTTTCGTACTTCGCGCACTAAAACTGCATTTTTCACCACAAAAAATATTTTTTATCTCTGAAAATCAGTTTATTAACGTCAGAAAGCTGGAAACGTCAAAAACGATCACATTCGATGAATACAAGCGTTTTTTGACATTTTCGTACTTCGCGGACTAAAACTGTGTTTTTCACCACAAAAAATATTTTGCATCTCTGAAAATAAATTTATTAACGTCAGAGAGCTGGAATTGTCTAAAAACGTTCACTTTAAACGAATACGAGCGTTTTTAGGCATTTTCGTACTTTTCCGAATAAAACTGTATTTTTCACGACAAAAAATATTTTATATCTCTGGAAATAAATTTATTCAGGTCAGAAAGCTGGAAACGTCTAAAAACGTTCACTTTCGACGAATACAAGCGTTTTTAGACATTTTCGTACTTCGCGGACTAAAACTGTGTTTTTCACCACAAAAAATATTTTGCATCTCTGAAAATAAATTTATTAACGTGAGAGAGCTGGAAATGTCTAAAAACGTTCACTTTCAACGAATACGAGCGTTTTTAGACATTTTCGTACTTCTCGGACTAAAACTACATTTTTCACAACAACAAATATTTTTTATCTCTGAAAATAAATTTATTAACGTCAGAGAGCTGGAAATGTCTAAAAACGATCACTTTCGACGCATCCAAGCGTTTTTAGACATTTTCGTACTTCTCGGACTAAAACTGCATTTTTCACAACAAAAAATATTTTGTATCTCTGGAAATAAATTTATTCAGGTCAGAAACCTGGAAACATCTAAAAACGATCACTCTCGACGAATTCAAGCGTTTTTAGACATTTTCGTACTTCTCGGACTAAAACTGCACTTTTCACAACAACAAATATTTTTTATCTCTGAAAATAAATTTATTAACGTCAGAGAGCTGGAATTGTCTAAAAACGTTCACTTTCAACGAATACAAGCGTTTTTAGACATTTTGGTACTTCTCGGAATAAAACTGTATTTTTCACGACTAAAAATATTTTTTATCTCTGAAAATAAATTTATTAACGTCAGAAAGCTGGAAACGTCTAAAAACTATCACTTTCGACGAATACACGCGTTTTTACAAATTTTCGTACTTCTCGGACTAAAACTGCATTTTTCACAACAAAAAATATTTTTTATCTCTGAAAATATTTTTTTTAACGTCAGAGAGCTGGAAATGTCTAAAAACGTTCGCTTTCAACGAATACAAGCGTTTTTAGACATTTTCGTACTTCTCGGAATAAAACTGTATTTTTAACGATAAAAAATATTTTTTATCTCTGAAAATCAATTTATTAACGTTAGAAAGCTGAAAACGTCTGAAAATGATCACTTTCGACGAATAGAAGCGTTTTTAGACATTTTCGTACTTCGCGGACTAAAACTGAATTTTTCACGACAAAAAATTATTTTTTATCTCTGAAATTCAATTTATTAACGTCAGAAAGCTGGAAACGTCAAAAACGATCACATTCGATGAATACAAGCGTTTTTTGACATTTACGTACTTCTCGGACTAAAACTGTGTTTTTCACCACAAAAAATATTTTGCATCTCTGAAAATCAATTTATTAACGTTAGAAAGCTGAAAACGTCTGAAAATGATCAATTTCGACGAATACAAGCATTTTTAGACATTTTCGTGCTTCGCGGACTAAAACTGTATTTTTCACAACAACAAATATTTTTATATCTGAAAATAAATATAATGACGTGAGAGACCTGGAAACGTCTAAAAAAACGATTACTTTCGACGAATACAAGCGGTTTTAGACATTTTCGTGGTTTGCGGATTAAAACTGTATTTATCAAGACAAAAAATATTTTTTATCCCTGAAAATCAATTTATTAACGTCAGAAAGCTGGAAACATCTAAAAACGAGCACGTTCAACGAATACAGGCGCTTTTCGACATATTCGTACTTCGCGGACTAAAACTGTATTTTTCACGACAAAATTTTTTTTTTATATCTGAAAAGAAATTTATTAACGTCAGAAAGCTGGAAACGTCTAAAAACGATGACTTTCAACGAATACAACCGTTTTTAGACATTTTCGTGCTTCGCGGACGAAAACAGTATTTTTCATGACAAAAAATATTTTTTATCTCTGAAAATAAATTTATTTAATTTAACATCAGAGAGCTGGACACGTCTAAAAAAGATCAATTTCGACGAATACAAGCGTTTTTAGACATTTTCGTACTTCGCACACTAAAACTGTATTTTTCACGACAAAAATATTTTTTATCTCTGAAAATAAATTTATTAACGTCAGAAAGCTGGAAACATCTAAAAACGATCACTTTCAACGAATACAAGCTTTTTTAGACATTTTTGTACTTCGCGGACTAAAACTGTATTTTTCACGACAAAAAATATTTTTTATCTCTGAAAATAAATTGATTAACGTCAGAAAGCTGGAAACTTCAAAAAACGATGACTTTCAACGAATACAACCGTTTTTAGACATTTTCGTGCTTCGCGGACGAAAACAGTATTTTTCATGACAAAAAATATATTTATCTCTGAAAATAAATTTATTTAATTTAACATCAGAGAGCTGGAAACGTTGAAAAATGACCACTTTCAACGAATACAAGCTTTTGTAGACATTTTTGTACTTCGCACACTAAAACTGTATTTTTCACGACAAAAATATTTTTTATCTCTGAAAATAAATTTATTAACGTCAGAAAGCTGGAAACATCTAAAAACGATCACTTTCAACGAATACAAGCTTTTTTAGACATTTTTGTACTTCGCGGACTAAAACTGTATTTTTCACGACAAAAAATATTTTTTATCTCTGAAAATAAATTGATTAACGTCAGAAAGCTGGAAACTTCAAAAAACGATCACTTTCAACGAATACAAGCGTTTCTATGCATTTTCGTACTTCACGGACTAAAACTGTATTTTTTTAGGACAAAAAATATTTTTTATCTCTGAAAATCAATTTATTAACGTGAGAAAGCTGGAAAAGTCTAAAAGCGATCACTTTTAAAGAAATCAAGCGTTTCTAGATATTTTCGTGTGTCGACGATTAAAAATGTATTTTTCACGACAATTTTTTTATTTTAATCTGTGAAAATAAATTTATTAACGTCACAGAACTAGAAACGTCTAATAACAATCACTTTCAACGAATACCAGCGTTTTTAGACATTTTCGTGCTTCGCGGACTAAAACTGTATTTTTCGCAACAAAAAATATTTTTATCTGTGAATATAAATATAATAACGTCAGAGACCTAGAAACGTCTAAAAAACGATCAATTTCAACGAATACAATCGTTTTTAGACATTTTCGTACTTCGCGCACTAAAACTGCATTTTTCACCCCAAAAAATATTTTTTATCTCTGAAAATCAGTTTATTAACGTCAGAAAGCTGGAAACGTCAAAAACGATCACATTCGATGAATACAAGCGTTTTTTGACATTTTCGTACTTCGCGGACTAAAACTGTGTTTTTCACCACAAAAAATATTTTGCATCTCTGAAAATAAATTTATTAACGTGAGAGAGCTGGAAATGTCTAAAAACGTTCACTTTCAACGAATACGAGCGTTTTTAGACATTTTCGTACTTCTCGGACTAAAACTACATTTTTCACAACAACAAATATTTTTTATCTCTGAAAATAAATTTATTAACGTCAGAGAGCTGGAAATGTCTAAAAACGATCACTTTCGACGCATCCAAGCGTTTTTAGACATTTTCGTACTTCTCGGACTAAAACTGCACTTTTCACAAAAACAAATATTTTTTATCTCTGAAAATAAATTTATTAACATCAGAGAGCTGGAATTGTCTAAAAACGTTCACTTTCAACGAATACAAGCGTTTTTAGACATTTTGGTACTTCTCGGAATAAAACTGTATTTTTCACGACAAAAAATATTTTTTATCTCTGAAAATAAATTTATTAACGTCAGAAAGCTGGAAACGTCTAAAAACTATCACTTTCGACGAATACACGCGTTTTTACAAATTTTCGTACTTCTCGGACTAAAACTGCATTTTTCACAACAAAAAATATTTTGTATCTCTGGAAATAAATTTATTCAGGTCAGAAACCTGGAAACATCTAAAAACGATCACTCTCGACGAATTCAAGCGTTTTTAGACATTTTCGTACTTCTCGGACTAAAACTGCACTTTTCACAACAACAAATATTTTTTATCTCTGAAAATAAATTTATTAACGTCAGAAAGCTGGAAACGTCTAAAAACTATCACTTTCGACGAATACACGCGTTTTTAGACATTTTCGTACTTCTCGGACTAAAACTGCACTTTTCACAAAAACAAATATTTTTTATCTCTGAAAATAAATTTATTAACGTGAGAGAGCTGGAAATGTCTAAAAACGTTCACTTTCAACGAATACGAGCGTTTTTAGACATTTTCGTACTTCTCGGACTAAAACTACATTTTTCACAACAACAAATATTTTTTATCTCTGAAAATAAATTTATTAACGTCAGAGACCTAGAAACGTCTAAAAAACGATCAATTTCAACGAATACAATCGTTTTTAGACATTTTCGTACTTCGCGCACTAAAACTGCATTTTTCACCACAAAAAATATTTTGCATCTCTGAAAATAAATTTATTAACGTTAGAGAGCTGGAATTGTCTAAAAACGTTCACTTTCAACGAATACGAGCGTTTTTAGGCATTTTCGTACTTTTCCGAATAAAACTGTATTTTTCACGACAAAAAATATTTTATATCTCTGGAAATAAATTTATTAACGTCAGAAAGCTGGAAACGTCTAAAAACGATCACTTTCGACGAATACACGCGTTTTTAGACATTTTCGTACTTCTCGGTCTAAAACTGTATTTTTCACGACAAAAAATATTTTATATCTCTGAAAACAAATTTATTAACGTGAGAGAGCTGGAAATGTCTAAAAACGTTCACTTTCAACGAATACGAGCGTTTTTAGACATTTTCGTACTTCTCGGACTAAAACTACATTTTTCACAACAACAAATATTTTTTATCTCTGAAAATAAATTTATTAACGTCAGAGAGCTGGAAATGTCTAAAAACGATCACTTTCGACGCATCCAAGCGTTTTTAGACATTTTCGTACTTCTCCGACTAAAACTGCATTTTTCACAACAAAAAATATTTTGTATCTCTGGAAATAAATTTATTCAGGTCAGAAACCTGGAAACATCTAAAAACGATCACTCTCGACGAATTCAAGCGTTTTTAGACATTTTCGTACTTCTCGGACTAAAACTGCACTTTTCACAACAACAAATATTTTTTATCTCTGAAAATAAATTTATTAACGTCAGAAAGCTGGAAACGTCTAAAAACTATCACTTTCGACGAATACACGCGTTTTTACAAATTTTCGTACTTCTCGGACTAAAACTGCATTTTTCACAACAAAAAATATTTTTTATCTCTGAAAATATTTTTTTAACGTCAGAGAGCTGGAAATGTCTAAAAACGTTCGCTTTCAACGAATACAAGCGTTTTTAGACATTTTCGTACTTCGCGGACTAAAACTAAATTTTTCACGACAAAAAATATTTTTTATCTCTGAAATTCAATTTATTAACGTTAGAAAGCTTGAAATGTCTAAAAATTATCACTTTCGACGAATACAAGTGTTTTTAGATAATTTCGTACTTCGGGGATTAAAACTGTATTTTTCACAACAACAAATATTTAGTATCTCTGAAATTCAATTTAGTAACGTTCGAAAGCTGGAAACGTCTAAAAATGATCACTTTCGACGAATACAAGTGTTTTTAGACAATTTTGTACTTCGGGGATTAAAACTGTATTTTTCACAACAAAAAATATTTTTTATCTTTGAAAATAAATTTATTAACGTCACAGAGCTGGAAACGTCTAAACAAAGGATCACTTTCGACGAATACAAGCGTTTTTAGACATTTTCGTGCTTCTCGGACTAAAACTGTATTTTACGACAAAAAATATATTTATCTCTGAAAATGAATAAAAGAACGTCAGAGAGCTGGAAACGTCTAAAAACGATCACATTCGACGAATACAAGCGTTTTTAGGCAATTTCGTACTTCGGGGATTAAAACTGTATTTTTCACAGAAAAAAATATTTTTGATCTCTAAAAATAAATTTATTAAGGTCAGAAAGCTGGAAACGTCAAAAACGATCACATTCGATGAATACAAGCGTTTTTTGACATTTACGTGCTTCGCGGACTAAAACTGTATTTTTCGCAACAAAAAATATTTTTATCTGTGAAAATAAATATAATAACGTCAGAGACCTAGAAACGTCTAGAAAACGATCAATTTCAACGAATATAATCGTTTTTAGACATTTTTGTACTTCGCGCACTAAAACTGCAATTTTCACCACAAAAAATATTTTTTATCTCTGAAAATCAATTTATTAACGTCAGAAAGCTGGAAACGTCAAAAACGATCACATTCGATGAATACAAGCGTTTTTTGACATTTACGTACTTCGCGGACTAAAACTGTGTTTTTCACCACAAAAAATATTTTGCATCTCTGAAAATCAATTTATTAACGTTAGAAAGCTGAAAACGTCTGAAAATGATCAATTTCGACGAATACAAGCATTTTTAGACATTTTCGTGCTTCGCGGACTAAAACTGTATTTTTCACAACAAATATTTTTATATCTGAAAATAAATATAATAACGTGAGAGACCTGGAAACGTCTAAAAAACGATTACTTTCGACGAATACAAGCGTTTTTAGACATTTTCGTGGTTTGCGGATTAAAACTGTATTTATCAAGACAAAAAATATTTTTTATCCCTGAAAATCAATTTATTAACGTCAGAAAGCTGGAAACATCTAAAAACGAGCACGTTCAACGAATACAGGCGCTTTTCGACATATTCGTACTTCGCGGACTAAAACTGTATTTTTCACGACAAAATTTTTTTTTTATATCTGAAAAGAAATTTATTAACGTCAGAAAGCTGGAAACGTCTAAAAACGATGACTTTCAACGAATACAACCGTTTTTAGACATTTTCGTGCTTCGCGGACGAAAACAGTATTTTTCATGACAAAAAATATTTTTTATCTCTGAAAATAAATTTATTAACGTCAGAGAGCTGGAAATGTCTAAAAACGATCACTTTCGACGCATCCAAGCGTTTTTAGACATTTTCGTACTTCTCCGACTAAAACTGCATTTTTCACAACAAAAAATATTTTGTATCTCTGGAAATAAATTTATTCAGGTCAGAAACCTGGAAACATCTAAAAACGATCACTCTCGACGAATTCAAGCGTTTTTAGACATTTTCGTACTTCTCGGACTAAAACTGCACTTTTCACAACAAAAAATATATTGCATCTCTGAAAATAAATTTATTAACGTCAGAGAGCTGGAATTGTCTAAAAACGTTCACTTTCAACGAATACAAGCGTTTTTAGACATTTTCGTACTTCTCGGAATAAAACTGTATTTTTCACGACAAAAAATATTTTTTATCTCTGAAAATAAATTTATTAACGTCAGAAAGCTGGAAACGTCTAAAAACTATCACTTTCGACGAATACACGCGTTTTTACAAATTTTCGTACTTCTCGGACTAAAACTGCATTTTTCACAACAAAAAATATTTTTTATCTCTGAAAATATTTTTTTTAACGTCAGAGAGCTGGAAATGTCTAAAAACGTTCGCTTTCAACGAATACAAGCGTTTTTAGACATTTTCGTACTTCTCGGAATAAAACTGTATTTTTAACGATAAAAAATATTTTTTATCTCTGAAAATCAATTTATTAACGTTAGAAAGCTGAAAACGTCTGAAAATGATCACTTTCGACGAATAGAAGCGTTTTTAGACATTTTCGTACTTCGCGGACTAAAACTGAATTTTTCACGACAAAAAATATTTTTTATCTCTGAAATTCAATTTATTAACGTTAGAAAGCTTGAAAAGTCTAAAAATTATCACTTTCGACGAATACAAGTGTTTTTAGACAATTTTGTACTTCGGGGATTAAAACTGTATTTTTCACAACAACAAATATTTAGTATCTCTGAAATTCAATTTAGTAACGTTCGAAAGCTGGAAACGTCTAAAAATGATCACTTTCGACGAATACAAGTGTTTTTAGACAATTTTGTACTTCGGGGATTAAAACTGTATTTTTCACAACAAAAAATATTTTTTATCTTTGAAAATAAATTTATTAACGTCACAGAGCTGGAAACGTCTAAACAAAGGATCACTTTCGACGAATACAAGCGTTTTTAGACATTTTCGTGGTTTGCGGATTAAAACTGTATTTATCAAGACAAAAAATATTTTTTATCCCTGAAAATCAATTTATTAACGTCAGAAAGCTGGAAACATCTAAAAACGAGCACGTTCAACGAATACAGGCGCTTTTCGACATATTCGTACTTCGCGGATTAAAACTGTATTTTCACGACAAAAAATATATTTATCTCTGAAAATAAATTTATTTAATTTAACATCAGAGAGCTGGAAACGTTGAAAAACGACCACTTTCAACGAATACAAGCTTTTGTAGACATTTTTGTACTTCGCGCACTAAAACTGTATTTTTCACGACAAAAATATTTTTTATCTCTGAAAATAAATTTATTAACGTCAGAAAGCTGGAAACATCTAAAAACGATCGCTTTCAACGAATACAAGCTTTTTTAGACATTTTTGTACTTCGCGGACTAAAACTGTATTTTTCACGACAAAAAATATTTTTTATCTCTGAAAATAAATTGATTAACGTCAGAAAGCTGGAAACTTCAAAAAACGATCACTTTCAACGAATACAAGCGTTTTTATGCATTTTCGTACTTCACGGACTAAAACTGTATTTTTTTAGGACAAAAAATATTTTTTATCTCTGAAAATCAATTTATTAACGTCAGAAAGCTGGAAAAGTCTAAAAGCGATCACTTTTAAAGAAATCAAGCGTTTCTAGATATTTTCGTGTGTCGACGATTAAAAATGTATTGTTCACGACAATTTTTTTTTTTAAATCTGTGAAAATAAATTTATTAACGTCACAGAACTAGAAACGTCTAATAACAATCACTTTCAACGAATACCAGCGTTTTTAGACATTTTCGTGCTTCGCGGACTAAAACTGTATTTTTCGCAACAAAAAATATTTTTATCTGTGAAAATAAATATAATAACGTCAGAGACCTAGAAACGTCTAAAAAACGATCAATTTCAACGAATACAATCGTTTTTAGACATTTTCGTACTTCGCGCACTAAAACTGCATTTTTCACCACAAAAAATATTTTTTATCTCTGAAAATCAGTTTATTAACGTCAGAAAGCTGGAAACGTCAAAAACGATCACATTCGATGAATACAAGCGTTTTTTGACATTTTCGTACTTCGCGGACTAAAACTGTGTTTTTCACCACAAAAAATATTTTGCATCTCTGAAAATAAACTTATTAACGTCAGAGAGCTGGAATTGTCTAAAAACGTTCACTTTCAACGAATACAAGCGTTTTTAGACATTTTCGTACTTCTCGGAATAAAACTGTATTTTTAAAGACAAAAAATATTTTTTATCGCTGAAAATAAATTTATTAACGTCAGAAAGCTGGAAACGTCTAAAAACGATCACTTTCGACGCATCCAAGCGTTTTTAGACATTTTCGTACTTCTCCGACTAAAACTGCATTTTTCACAACAAAAAATATTTTGTATCTCTGGAAATAAATTTATTCAGGTCAGAAACCTGGAAACATCTAAAAACGATCACTCTCGACGAATTCAAGCGTTTTTAGACATTTTCGTACTTCTCGGACTAAAACTGCACTTTTCACAACAACAAATATTTTTTATCTCTGAAAATAAATTTATTAACGTCAGAGAGCTGGAATTGTCTAAAAACGTTCACTTTCAACGAATACAAGCGTTTTTAGACATTTTGGTACTTCTCGGAATAAAACTGTATTTTTCACGACAAAAAATATTTTTTATCTCTGAAAATAAATTTATTAACGTCAGAAAGCTGGAAACGTCTAAAAACTATCACTTTCGACGAATACACGCGTTTTTACAAATTTTCGTACTTCTCGGACTAAAACTGCATTTTTCACAACAAAAAATATTTTTTATCTCTGAAAATATTTTTTTTAACGTCAGAGAGCTGGAAATGTCTAAAAACGTTCGCTTTCAACGAATACAAGCGTTTTTAGACATTTTCGTACTTCTCGGAATAAAACTGTATTTTTAACGATAAAAAATATTTTTTATCTCTGAAAATCAATTTATTAACGTTAGAAAGCTGAAAACGTCTGAAAATGATCACTTTCGACGAATAGAAGCGTTTTTAGACATTTTCGTACTTCGCGGACTAAAACTGAATTTTTCACGACAAAAAATATTTTTTATCTCTGAAATTCAATTTATTAACGTTAGAAAGCTTGAAAAGTCTAAAAATTATCACTTTCGACGAATACAAGTGTTTTTAGACAATTTTGTACTTCGGGGATTAAAACTGTATTTTTCACAACAAAAAATATTTTTTATCTTTGAAAATAAATTTATTAACGTCACAGAGCTGGAAACGTCTAAACAAAGGATCACTTTCGACGAATACAAGCGGTTTTAGACATTTTCGTGCTTCTCGGACTAAAACTGTATTTTACGACAAAAAATATATTTATCTCTGAAAATGAATAAAAGAACGTCAGAGAGCTGGAAACGTCTAAAAACGATCACATTCGACGAATACAAGCGTTTTTAGGCAATTTCGTACTTCGGGGATTAAAACTGTATTTTTCACAGAAAAAAATATTTTTGATCTCTAAAAATAAATTTATTAACGTCACAGAACTAGAAACGTCTAATAACAATCACTTTCAACGAATACCAGCGTTTTTAGACATTTTCGTGCTTCGCGGACTAAAACTGTATTTTTCGCAACAAAAAATATTTTTATCTGTGAAAATAAATATAATAACGTCAGAGACCTAGAAACGTCTAGAAAACGATCAATTTCAACGAATATAATCGTTTTTAGACATTTTTGTACTTCGCGCACTAAAACTGCAATTTTCACCACAAAAAATATTTTTTATCTCTGAAAATCAATTTATTAACGTCAGAAAGCTGGAAACGTCAAAAACGATCACATTCGATGAATACAAGCGTTTTTTGACATTTACGTACTTCGCGGACTAAAACTGTGTTTTTCACCACAAAAAATATTTTGCATCTCTGAAAATCAATTTATTAACGTTAGAAAGCTGAAAACGTCTGAAAATGATCAATTTCGACGAATACAAGCATTTTTAGACATTTTCGTGCTTCGCGGACTAAAACTGTATTTTTCACAACAACAAATATTTTTATATCTGAAAATAAATATAATAACGTGAGAGACCTGGAAACGTCTAAAAAAACGATTACTTTCGACGAATACAAGCGTTTTTAGACATTTTCGTGGTTTGCGGATTAAAACTGTATTTATCAAGACAAAAAATATTTTTTATCCCTGAAAATCAATTTATTAACGTCAGAAAGCTGGAAACATCTAAAAACGAGCACGTTCAACGAATACAGGCGCTTTTCGACATATTCGTACTTCGCGGACTAAAACTGTATTTTTCACGACAAAATTTTTTTTTTATATCTGAAAAGAAATTTATTAACGTCAGAAAGCTGGAAACGTCTAAAAACGATGACTTTCAACGAATACAACCGTTTTTAGACATTTTCGTGCTTCGCGGACGAAAACAGTATTTTTCATGACAAAAAATATTTTTTATCTCTGAAAATAAATTTATTTAATTTAACGTCAGAGAGCTGGACACGTCTAAAAAAGATCAATTTCGACGAATACAAGCGTTTTTAGACATTTTCGTACTTTGCGGATTAAAACTGTATTTTTCACGACAAAAAATATATTTATCTCTGAAAATAAATTTATTTAATTTAACATCAGAGAGCTGGAAACGTTGAAAAACGACCACTTTCAACGAATACAAGCTTTTGTAGACATTTTTGTACTTCGCGCACTAAAACTGTATTTTTCACGACAAAAATATTTTTTATCTCTGAAAATAAATTTATTAACGTCAGAAAGCCGGAAACATCTAAAAACGATCACTTTCAACGAATACAAGCTTTTTTAGACATTTTTGTACTTCGCGGACTAAAACTATATTTTTCACGACAAAAAATATTTTTTATCTCTGAAAATAAATTGATTAACGTCACAGAACTAGAAACGTCTAATAACAATCACTTTCAACGAATACCAGCGTTTTTAGACATTTTCGTGCTTCGCGGACTAAAACTGTATTTTTCGCAACAAAAAATATTTTTATCTGTGAAAATAAATATAATAACGTCAGAGACCTAGAAACGTCTAAAAAACGATCAATTTCAACGAATACAATCGTTTTTAGACATTTTCGTACTTCGCGCACTAAAACTGCATTTTTCACCACAAAAAATATTTTTTATCTCTGAAAATTAGTTTATTAACGTCAGAAAGCTGGAAACGTCAAAAACGATCACATTCGATGAATACAAGCGTTTTTTGACATTTTCGTACTTCGCGGACTAAAACTGTGTTTTTCACCACAAAAAATATTTTGCATCTCTGAAAATAAATTTATTAACGTCAGAGAGCTGGAATTGTCTAAAAACGTTCACTTTCAACGAATACGAGCGTTTTTAGACATTTTCGTACTTCTCGGACTAAAACTACATTTTTCACAACAAAAAATATTTTATATCTCTGAAAACAAATTTATTAACGTGAGAGAGCTGGAAATGTCTAAAAACGTTCACTTTCAACGAATACGAGCGTTTTTAGACATTTTCGTACTTCTCGGACTAAAACTACATTTTTCACAACAACAAATATTTTTTATCTCTGAAAATAAATTTATTAACGTCAGAGAGCTGGAAATGTCTAAAAACGATCACTTTCGACGCATCCAAGCATTTTTAGACATTTTCGTACTTCTCGGACTAAAATTGCATTTTTCACAACAAAAAATATTTTGTATCTCTGGAAATAAATTTATTCAGGTCAGAAACCTGGAAACATCTAAAAACGATCACTCTCGACGAATTCAAGCGTTTTTAGACATTTTCGTACTTCTCGGACTAAAACTGCACTTTTCACAACAACAAATATTTTTTATCTCTGAAAATAAATTTATTAACGTCAGAGAGCTGGAATTGTCTAAAAACGTTCACTTTCAACGAATACAAGCGTTTTTAGACATTTTGGTACTTCTCGGAATAAAACTGTATTTTTCACGACAAAAAATATTTTTTATCTCTGAAAATAAATTTATTAACGTCAGAAAGCTGGAAACGTCTAAAAACTATCACTTTCGACGAATACACGCGTTTTTACAAATTTTCGTACTTCTCGGACTAAAACTGCATTTTTCACAACAAAAAATATTTTTTATCTCTGAAAATATTTTTTTTAACGTCAGAGAGCTGGAAATGTCTAAAAACGTTCGCTTTCAACAAATACAAGCGTTTTTAGACATTTTCGTACTTCTCGGAATAAAACTGTATTTTTAACGATAAAAAATATTTTTTATCTCTGAAAATCAATTTATTAACGTTAGAAAGCTGAAAACGTCTGAAAATGATCACTTTCGACGAATAGAAGCGTTTTTAGACATTTTCGTACTTCGCGGACTAAAACTGAATTTTTCACGACAAAAAATATTTTTTATCTCTGAAATTCAATTTATTAACGTTAGAAAGCTTGAAAAGTCTAAAAATTATCACTTTCGACGAATACAAGTGTTTTTAGATAATTTCGTGCTTCGGGGATTAAAACTGTATTTTTCACAACAACAAATATTTAGTATCTCTGAAATTCAATTTAGTAACGTTCGAAAGCTGGAAACGTCTAAAAATGATCACTTTCGACGAATACAAGTGTTTTTAGACAATTTTGTACTTCGGGGATTAAAACTGTATTTTTCACAACAAAAAATATTTTTTATCTTTGAAAATAAATTTATTAACCTCACAGAGCTGGAAACGTCTAAACAAAGGATCACTTTCGACGAATACAAGCGTTTTTAGACATTTTCGTGCTTCTCGGACTAAAACTGTATTTTACGACAAAAAATATATTTATCTCTGAAAATGAATAAAAGAACGTTAGAGAGCTGGAAACTTCTAAAAACGATCACATTTGACGAATACAAGCGTTTTTAGGCAATTTCGTACTTCGGGGATTAAAACTGTATTTTTCACAGAAAAAAATATTTTTGATCTCTAAAAATAAATTTATTAACGTCACAGAACTAGAAACGTCTAATAACAATCACTTTCAACGAATACCAGCGTTTTTAGACATTTTCGTGCTTCGCGGACTAAAACTGTATTTTTCGCAACAAAAAATATTTTTATCTGTGAAAATAAATATAATAACGTCAGAGACCTAGAAACGTCTAGAAAACGATCAATTTCAACGAATATAATCGTTTTTAGACATTTTTGTACTTCGCGCACTAAAACTGCAATTTTCACCACAAAAAATATTTGTTATCTCTGAAAATCAATTTATTAACGTCAGAAAGCTGGAAACGTCAAAAACGATCACATTCGATGAATACAAGCGTTTTTTGACATTTACGTACTTCGCGGACTAAAACTGTGTTTTTCACCACAAAAAATATTTTGCATCTCTGAAAATCAATTTATTAACGTTAGAAAGCTGAAAACGTCTGAAAATGATCAATTTCGACGAATACAAGCATTTTTAGACATTTTCGTGCTTCGCGGACTAAAACTGTATTTTTCACAACAACAAATATTTTTATATCTGAAAATAAATATAATAACGTGAGAGACCTGGAAACGTCTAAAAAAACGATTACTTTCGACGAATACAAGCGTTTTTAGACATTTTCGTGGTTTGCGGATTAAAACTGTATTTATCAAGACAAAAAATATTTTTTATCCCTGAAAATCAATTTATTAACGTCAGAAAGCTGGAAACATCTAAAAACGAGCACGTTCAACGAATACAGGCGCTTTTCGACATATTCGTACTTCGCGGACTAAAACTGTATTTTTCACGACAAAATTTTTTTTTTATATCTGAAAAGAAATTTATTAACGTCAGAAAGCTGGAAACGTCTAAAAACGATGACTTTCAACGAATACAACCGTTTTTAGACATTTTCGTGCTTCGCGGACGAAAACAGTATTTTTCATGACAAAAAATATTTTTTATCTCTGAAAATAAATTTATTTAATTTAACGTCAGAGAGCTGGACACGTCTAAAAAAGATCAATTTCGACGAATACAAGCGTTTTTAGACATTTTTGTACTTCGCGCACTAAAACTGTATTTTTCACGACAAAAATATTTTTTATCTCTGAAAATAAATTTATTAACGTCAGAAAGCTGGAAACATCTAAAAACGATCACTTTCAACGAATACAAGCTTTTTTAGACATTTTTGTACTTCGCGGACTAAAACTGTATTTTTCACGACAAAAAATATTTTTTATCTCTGAAAATAAATTGATTAACGTCAGAAAGCTGGAAACTTCAAAAAACGATCACTTTCAACGAATACAAGCGTTTTTATGCATTTTCGTACTTCACGGACTAAAACTGTATTTTTTTAGGACAAAAAATATTTTTTATCTCTGAAAATCAATTTATTAACGTCAGAAAGCTGGAAAAGTCTAAAAGCGATCACTTTTAAAGAAATCAAGCGTTTCTAGATATTTTCGTGTGTCGACTATTAAAAATGTATTTTTCACGACAATTTTTTTTTTAAATCTGTGAAAATAAATTTATTAACGTCACAGAACTAGAAACGTCTAATAACAATCACTTCCAACGAATACCAGCGTTTTTAGACATTTTCGTGCTTCGCGGACTAAAAATGTATTTTTCGCAACAAAAAATATTTTTATCTGTGAAAATAAATATAATAACGTCAGAGACCTAGAAGCGTCTAAAAAACGATCAATTTCAACGAATACAATCGTTTTTAGACATTTTCGTACTTCGCGCACTAAAACTGCATTTTTCACCACAAAAAATATTTTTTATCTCTGAAAATCACTTTATTAACGTCAGAAAGCTGGAAACGTCAAAAACGATCACATTCGATGAATACAAGCGTTTTTTGACATTTTCGTACTTCGTGGACTAAAACTGTGTTTTTCACCACAAAAAATATTTTGCATCTCTGAAAATAAATTTATTAACGTCAGAGAGCTGGAATTGTCTAAAAACGTTCACTTTCAACGAATACGAGCGTTTTTAGGCATTTTCGTACTTTTCCGAATAAAACTGTATTTTTCACGACAAAAAATATTTTATATCTCTGGAAATATTTTTATTCAGGTCAGAAAGCTGGAAACGTCTAAAAACGATCACTTTCGACGAATACAAGCGTTTTTAGACATTTTCGTACTTCTCGGAATAAAACTGTATTTTTAAAGACAAAAAATATTTTTTATCTCTGAAAATAAATTTATTAACGTCAGAAAGCTGGAAACGTCTAAAAACGATCACTTTCGACGAATACACGCGTTTTTAGACATTTTCGTACTTCTCGGTCTAAAACTGTATTTTTCACGACAAAAAATATTTTATATCTCTGAAAACAAATTTATTAACGTGAGAGAGCTGGAAATGTCTAAAAACGTTCACTTTCAACGAATACGAGCGTTTTTAGACATTTTCGTACTTCTCGGACTAAAACTACATTTTTCACAACAACAAATATTTTTTATCTCTGAAAATAAATTTATTAACGTCAGAGAGCTGGAAATGTCTAAAAACGATCACTTTCGACGCATCCAAGCGTTTTTAGACATTTTCGTACTTCTCCGACTAAAACTGCATTTTTCACAACAGAAAATATTTTGTATCTCTGGAAATAAATTTATTCAGGTCAGAAACCTGGAAACATCTAAAAACGATCACTCTCGACGAATTCAAGCGTTTTTAGACATTTTCGTACTTCTCGGACTAAAACTGCACTTTTCACAACAACAAATATTTTTTATCTCTGAAAATAAATTTATTAACGTCAGAGAGCTGGAATTGTCTAAAAACGTTCACTTTCAACGAATACAAGCGTTTTTAGACATTTTGGTACTTCTCGGAATAAAACTGTATTTTTCACGACAAAAAATATTTTTTATCTCTGAAAATAAATTTATTAACGTCAGAAAGCTGGAAACGTCTAAAAAATATCACTTTCGACGAATACACGCGTTTTTACAAATTTTCGTACTTCTCGGACTAAAACTGCATTTTTCACAACAAAAAATATTTTTTATCTCTGAAAATATTTTTTTTAACGTCAGAGAGCTGGAAATGTCTAAAAACGTTCGCTTTCAACGAATACAAGCGTTTTTAGACATTTTCGTACTTCTCGGAATAAAACTGTATTTTTAACGATAAAAAATATTTTTTATCTCTGAAAATCAATTTATTAACGTTAGAAAGCTGAAAACGTCTGAAAATGATCACTTTCGACGAATAGAAGCGTTTTTAGACATTTTCGTACTTCGCGGACTAAAACTGAATTTTTCACGACAAAAAATATTTTTTATCTCTGAAATTCAATTTATTAAAGTTAGAAAGCTTGAAAAGTCTAAAAATTATCACTTTCGACGAATACAAGTGTTTTTAGACAATTTTGTACTTCGGGGATTAAAACTGTATTTTTCACAACAAAAAATATTTTTTATCTTTGAAAATAAATTTATTAACGTCACAGAGCTGGAAACGTCTAAACAAATGATCACTTTCGACGAATACAAGCGTTTTTAGACATTTTCGTGCTTCTCGGACTAAAACTGTATTTTACGACAAAAAATATATTTATCTCTGAAAATGAATAAAGGAACGTCAGAGAGCTGGAAACGTCTAAAAACGATCACATTCGACGAATACAAGCGTTTTTAGGCAATTTCGTACTTCGGGGATTAAAACTGTATTTTTCACAGAAAAAAATATTTTTGATCTCTAAAAATAAATTTATTAACGTCACAGAACTAGAAACGTCTAATAACAATCACTTTCAACGAATACCAGCGTTTTTAGACATTTTCGTGCTTCGCGGACTAAAACTGTATTTTTCGCAACAAAAAATATTTTTATCTGTGAAAATAAATATAATAACGTCAGAGACCTAGAAACGTCTAGAAAACGATCAATTTCAACGAATATAATCGTTTTTAGACATTTTTGTACTTCGCGCACTAAAACTGCAATTTTCACCACAAAAAATATTTTTTATCTCTGAAAATCAATTTATTAACGTCAGAAAGCTGGAAACGTCAAAAACGATCACATTCGATGAATACAAGCGTTTTTTGACATTTACGTACTTCGCGGACTAAAACTGTGTTTTTCACCACAAAAAATATTTTGCATCTCTGAAAATCAATTTATTAACGTTAGAAAGCTGAAAACGTCTGAAAATGATCAATTTCGACGAATACAAGCATTTTTAGACATTTTCGTGCTTCGCGGACTAAAACTGTATTTTTCACAACAACAAATATTTTTATATCTGAAAATAAATATAATAACGTGAGAGACCTGGAAACGTCTAAAAAAACGATTACTTTCGACGAATACAAGCGTTTTTAGACATTTTCGTGGTTTGCGGATTAAAACTGTATTTATCAAGACAAAAAATATTTTTTATCCCTGAAAATCAATTTATTAACGTCAGAAAGCTGGAAACATCTAAAAACGAGCACGTTCAACGAATACAGGCGCTTTTCGACATATTCGTACTTCGCGGACTAAAACTGTATTTTTCACGACAAAATTTTTTTTTTATATCTGAAAAGAAATTTATTAACGTCAGAAAGCTGGAAACGTCTAAAAACGATGACTTTCAACGAATACAACCGTTTTTAGACATTTTCGTGCTTCGCGGACGAAAACAGTATTTTTCATGACAAAAAATATTTTTTATCTCTGAAAATAAATTTATTTAATTTAACGTCAGAGAGCTGGACACGTCTAAAAAAGATCAATTTCGACGAATACAAGCGTTTTTAGACATTTTCGTACTTTGCGGATTAAAACTGTATTTTTCACGACAAAAAATATATTTATCTCTGAAAATAAATTTATTTAATTTATCATCAGAGAGCTGGAAACGTTGAAAAACGACCACTTTCAACGAATACAAGCTTTTGTAGACATTTTTGTACTTCGCGCACTAAAACTGTATTTTTCACGACAAAAATATTTTTTATCTCTGAAATAAATTTATTAACGTCAGAAAGCTGGAAACATCTAAAAACGATCACTTTCAACGAATACAAGCTTTTTTAGACATTTTTGTACTTCGCGGACTAAAGCTGTATTTTTCACAACAAAAAATATTTTTTATCTCTGAAAATAAATTGATTAACGTCAGAAAGCTGGAAACTTCAAAAAACGATCACTTTCAACGAATACAAGCGTTTTTATGCATTTTCGTACTTCACGGACTAAAACTGTATTTTTTTAGGACAAAAAATATTTTTTATCTCTGAAAATCAATTTATTAACGTCAGAAAGCTGGAAAAGTCTAAAAGCGATCACTTTTAAAGAAATCAAGCGTTTCTAGATATTTTCGTGTGTCGACGATTAAAAATGTATTTTTCACGACAATTTTTTTTTTTAATCTGTGAAAATAAATTTATTAACGTCACAGAACTAGAAACGTCTAATAACAATCACTTTCAACGAATACCAGCGTTTTTAGACATTTTCGTGCTTCGCGGACTAAAAATGTATTTTTCGCAACAAAAAATATTTTTATCTGTGAAAATAAATATAATAACGTCAGAGACCTAGAAGCGTCTAAAAAACGATCAATTCAACGAATACAATCGTTTTTAGACATTTTCGTACTTCGCGCACTAAAACTGCATTTTTCACCACAAAAAATATTTTTTATCTCTGAAAATCAGTTTATTAACGTCAGAAAGCTGGAAACGTCAAAAACGATCACATTCGATGAATACAAGCGTTTTTTGACATTTTCGTACTTCGCGGACTAAAACTGTGTTTTTCACCACAAAAAATATTTTGCATCTCTGAAAATAAATTTATTAACGTCAGAGAGCTGGAATTGTCTAAAAACGTTCACTTTCAACGAATACGAGCGTTTTTAGGCATTTTCGTACTTTTCCGAATAAAACTGTATTTTTCACGACAAAAAATATTTTATATCTCTGGAAATAAATTTATTCAGGTCAGAAAGCTGGAAACGTCTAAAAACGATCACTTTCGACGAATACAAGCGTTTTTAGACATTTTCGTACTTCTCGGAATAAAACTGTATTTTTAACGATAAAAAATATTTTTTATCTCTGAAAATCAATTTATTAACGTTAGAAAGCTGAAAACGTCTGAAAATGATCACTTTCGACGAATAGAAGCGTTTTTAGACATTTTCGTACTTCGCGGACTAAAACTGAATTTTTCACGACAAAAAATATTTTTTATCTCTGAAATTCAATTTATTAAAGTTAGAAAGCTTGAAAAGTCTAAAAATTATCACTTTCGACGAATACAAGTGTTTTTAGACAATTTTGTACTTCGGGGATTAAAACTGTATTTTTCACAACAAAAAATATTTTTTATCTTTGAAAATAAATTTATTAACGTCACAGAGCTGGAAACGTCTAAACAAAGGATCACTTTCGACGAATACAAGCGTTTTTAGACATTTTCGTGCTTCTCGGACTAAAACTGTATTTTACGACAAAAAATATATTTATCTCTGAAAATGAATAAAAGAACGTCAGAGAGCTGGAAACGTCTAAAAACGATCACATTCGATGAATACAAGCGTTTTTAGGCAATTTCGTACTTCGGGGATTAAAACTGTATTTTTCACAGAAAAAAATATTTTTGATCTCTAAAAATAAATTTATTAACGTCACAGAACTAGAAACGTCTAATAACAATCACTTTCAACGAATACCAGCGTTTTTAGACATTTTCGTGCTTCGCGGACTAAAACTGTATTTTTCGCAACAAAAAATATTTTTATCTGTGAAAATAAATATAATAACGTCAGAGACCTAGAAACGTCTAGAAAACGATCAATTTCAACGAATATAATCGTTTTTAGACATTTTTGTACTTCGCGCACTAAAACTGCAATTTTCACCACAAAAAATATTTGTTATCTCTGAAAATCAATTTATTAACGTCAGAAAGCTGGAAACGTCAAAAACGATCACATTCGATGAATACAAGCGTTTTTTGACATTTACGTACTTCGCGGACTAAAACTGTGTTTTTCACCACAAAAAATATTTTGCATCTCTGAAAATCAATTTATTAACGTTAGAAAGCTGAAAACGTCTGAAAATGATCAATTTCGACGAATACAAGCATTTTTAGACATTTTCGTGCTTCGCGGACTAAAACTGTATTTTTCACAACAACAAATATTTTTATATCTGAAAATAAATATAATAACGTGAGAGACCTGGAAACGTCTAAAAAAACGATTACTTTCGACGAATACAAGCGTTTTTAGACATTTTCGTGGTTTGCGGATTAAAACTGTATTTATCAAGACAAAAAATATTTTTTATCCCTGAAAATCAATTTATTAACGTCAGAAAGCTGGAAACATCTAAAAACGAGCACGTTCAACGAATACAGGCGCTTTTCGACATATTCGTACTTCGCGGACTAAAACTGTATTTTTCACGACAAAATTTTTTTTTTATATCTGAAAAGAAATTTATTAACGTCAGAAAGCTGGAAACGTCTAAAAACGATGACTTTCAACGAATACAACCGTTTTTAGACATTTTCGTGCTTCGCGGACGAAAACAGTATTTTTCATGACAAAAAATATTTTTTATCTCTGAAAATAAATTTATTTAATTTAACGTCAGAGAGCTGGACACGTCTAAAAAAGATCAATTTCGACGAATACAAGCGTTTTTAGACATTTTTGTACTTCGCGCACTAAAACTGTATTTTTCACGACAAAAATATTTTTTATCTCTGAAAATAAATTTATTAACGTCAGAAAGCTGGAAACATCTAAAAACGATCACTTTCAACGAATACAAGCTTTTTTAGACATTTTTGTACTTCGCGGACTAAAACTGTATTTTTCACGACAAAAAATATTTTTTATCTCTGAAAATAAATTGATTAACGTCAGAAAGCTGGAAACTTCAAAAAACGATCACTTTCAACGAATACAAGCGTTTTTATGCATTTTCGTACTTCACGGACTAAAACTGTATTTTTTTAGGACAAAAAATATTTTTTATCTCTGAAAATCAATTTATTAACGTTAGAAAGCTGGAAAAGTCTAAAAGCGATCACTTTTAAAGAAATCAAGCGTTTCTAGATATTTTCGTGTGTCGACTATTAAAAATGTATTTTTCACGACAATTTTTTTTTTAAATCTGTGAAAATAAATTTATTAACGTCACAGAACTAGAAACGTCTAATAACAATCACTTCCAACGAATACCAGCGTTTTTAGACATTTTCGTGCTTCGCGGACTAAAAATGTATTTTTCGCAACAAAAAATATTTTTATCTGTGAAAATAAATATAATAACGTCAGAGACCTAGAAGCGTCTAAAAAACGATCAATTTCAACGAATACAATCGTTTTTAGACATTTTCGTACTTCGCGCACTAAAACTGCATTTTTCACCACAAAAAATATTTTTTATCTCTGAAAATCAGTTTATTAACGTCAGAAAGCTGGAAACGTCAAAAACGATCACATTCGATGAATACAAGCGTTTTTTGACATTTTCGTACTTCGTGGACTAAAACTGTGTTTTTCACCACAAAAAATATTTTGCATCTCTGAAAATAAATTTATTAACGTCAGAGAGCTGGAATTGTCTAAAAACGTTCACTTTCAACGAATACGAGCGTTTTTAGGCATTTTCGTACTTTTCCGAATAAAACTGTATTTTTCACGACAAAAAATATTTTATATCTCTGGAAATATTTTTATTCAGGTCAGAAAGCTGGAAACGTCTAAAAACGATCACTTTCGACGAATACAAGCGTTTTTAGACATTTTCGTACTTCTCGGAATAAAACTGTATTTTTAAAGACAAAAAATATTTTTTATCTCTGAAAATAAATTTATTAACGTCAGAAAGCTGGAAACGTCTAAAAACGATCACTTTCGACGAATACACGCGTTTTTAGACATTTTCGTACTTCTCGGTCTAAAACTGTATTTTTCACGACAAAAAATATTTTATATCTCTGAAAACAAATTTATTAACGTGAGAGAGCTGGAAATGTCTAAAAACGTTCACTTTCAACGAATACGAGCGTTTTTAGACATTTTCGTACTTCTCGGACTAAAACTACATTTTTCACAACAACAAATATTTTTTATCTCTGAAAATAAATTTATTAACGTCAGAGAGCTGGAAATGTCTAAAAACGATCACTTTCGACGCATCCAAGCGTTTTTAGACATTTTCGTACTTCTCCGACTAAAACTGCATTTTTCACAACAGAAAATATTTTGTATCTCTGGAAGTAAATTTATTCAGGTCAGAAACCTGGAAACATCTAAAAACGATCACTCTCGACGAATTCAAGCGTTTTTAGACATTTTCGTACTTCTCGGACTAAAACTGCACTTTTCACAACAACAAATATTTTTTATCTCTGAAAATAAATTTATTAACGTCAGAGAGCTGGAATTGTCTAAAAACGTTCACTTTCAACGAATACAAGCGTTTTTAGACATTTTGGTACTTCTCGGAATAAAACTGTATTTTTCACGACAAAAAATATTTTTTATCTCTGAAAATAAATTTATTAACGTCAGAAAGCTGGAAACGTCTAAAAAATATCACTTTCGACGAATACACGCGTTTTTACAAATTTTCGTACTTCTCGGACTAAAACTGCATTTTTCACAACAAAAAATATTTTTTATCTCTGAAAATATTTTTTTTAACGTCAGAGAGCTGGAAATGTCTAAAAACGTTCGCTTTCAACGAATACAAGCGTTTTTAGACATTTTCGTACTTCTCGGAATAAAACTGTATTTTTAACGATAAAAAATATTTTTTATCTCTGAAAATCAATTTATTAACGTTAGAAAGCTGAAAACGTCTGAAAATGATCACTTTCGACGAATAGAAGCGTTTTTAGACATTTTCGTACTTCGCGGACTAAAACTGAATTTTTCACGACAAAAAATATTTTTTATCTCTGAAATTCAATTTATTAAAGTTAGAAAGCTTGAAAAGTCTAAAAATTATCACTTTCGACGAATACAAGTGTTTTTAGACAATTTTGTACTTCGGGGATTAAAACTGTATTTTTCACAACAAAAAATATTTTTTATCTTTGAAAATAAATTTATTAACGTCACAGAGCTGGAAACGTCTAAACAAATGATCACTTTCGACGAATACAAGCGTTTTTAGACATTTTCGTGCTTCTCGGACTAAAACTGTATTTTACGACAAAAAATATATTTATCTCTGAAAATGAATAAAGGAACGTCAGAGAGCTGGAAACGTCTAAAAACGATCACATTCGACGAATACAAGCGTTTTTAGGCAATTTCGTACTTCGGGGATTAAAACTGTATTTTTCACAGAAAAAAATATTTTTGATCTCTAAAAATAAATTTATTAACGTCACAGAACTAGAAACGTCTAATAACAATCACTTTCAACGAATACCAGCGTTTTTAGACATTTTCGTGCTTCGCGGACTAAAACTGTATTTTTCGCAACAAAAAATATTTTTATCTGTGAAAATAAATATAATAACGTCAGAGACCTAGAAACGTCTAGAAAACGATCAATTTCAACGAATATAATCGTTTTTAGACATTTTTGTACTTCGCGCACTAAAACTGCAATTTTCACCACAAAAAATATTTTTTATCTCTGAAAATCAATTTATTAACGTCAGAAAGCTGGAAACGTCAAAAACGATCACATTCGATGAATACAAGCGTTTTTTGACATTTACGTACTTCGCGGACTAAAACTGTGTTTTTCACCACAAAAAATATTTTGCATCTCTGAAAATCAATTTATTAACGTTAGAAAGCTGAAAACGTCTGAAAATGATCAATTTCGACGAATACAAGCATTTTTAGACATTTTCGTGCTTCGCGGACTAAAACTGTATTTTTCACAACAACAAATATTTTTATATCTGAAAATAAATATAATAACGTGAGAGACCTGGAAACGTCTAAAAAAACGATTACTTTCGACGAATACAAGCGTTTTTAGACATTTTCGTGGTTTGCGGATTAAAACTGTATTTATCAAGACAAAAAATATTTTTTATCCCTGAAAATCAATTTATTAACGTCAGAAAGCTGGAAACATCTAAAAACGAGCACGTTCAACGAATACAGGCGCTTTTCGACATATTCGTACTTCGCGGACTAAAACTGTATTTTTCACGACAAAATTTTTTTTTTATATCTGAAAAGAAATTTATTAACGTCAGAAAGCTGGAAACGTCTAAAAACGATGACTTTCAACGAATACAACCGTTTTTAGACATTTTCGTGCTTCGCGGACGAAAACAGTATTTTTCATGACAAAAAATATTTTTTATCTCTGAAAATAAATTTATTTAATTTAACGTCAGAGAGCTGGACACGTCTAAAAAAGATCAATTTCGACGAATACAAGCGTTTTTAGACATTTTCGTACTTTGCGGATTAAAACTGTATTTTTCACGACAAAAAATATATTTATCTCTGAAAATAAATTTATTTAATTTATCATCAGAGAGCTGGAAACGTTGAAAAACGACCACTTTCAACGAATACAAGCTTTTGTAGACATTTTTGTACTTCGCGCACTAAAACTGTATTTTTCACGACAAAAATATTTTTTATCTCTGAAATAAATTTATTAACGTCAGAAAGCTGGAAACATCTAAAAACGATCACTTTCAACGAATACAAGCTTTTTTAGACATTTTTGTACTTCGCGGACTAAAACTGTATTTTTCACGACAAAAAATATTTTTTATCTCTGAAAATAAATTGATTAACGTCAGAAAGCTGGAAACTTCAAAAAACGATCACTTTCAACGAATACAAGCGTTTTTATGCATTTTCGTACTTCACGGACTAAAACTGTATTTTTTTAGGACAAAAAATATTTTTTATCTCTGAAAATCAATTTATTAACGTCAGAAAGCTGGAAAAGTCTAAAAGCGATCACTTTTAAAGAAATCAAGCGTTTCTAGATATTTTCGTGTGTCGACGATTAAAAATGTATTTTTCACGACAATTTTTTTTTTTAATCTGTGAAAATAAATTTATTAACGTCACAGAACTAGAAACGTCTAATAACAATCACTTTCAACGAATACCAGCGTTTTTAGACATTTTCGTGCTTCGCGGACTAAAAATGTATTTTTCGCAACAAAAAATATTTTTATCTGTGAAAATAAATATAATAACGTCAGAGACCTAGAAGCGTCTAAAAAACGATCAATTCAACGAATACAATCGTTTTTAGACATTTTCGTACTTCGCGCACTAAAACTGCATTTTTCACCACAAAAAATATTTTTTATCTCTGAAAATCAGTTTATTAACGTCAGAAAGCTGGAAACGTCAAAAACGATCACATTCGATGAATACAAGCGTTTTTTGACATTTTCGTACTTCGCGGACTAAAACTGTGTTTTTCACCACAAAAAATATTTTGCATCTCTGAAAATAAATTTATTAACGTCAGAGAGCTGGAATTGTCTAAAAACGTTCACTTTCAACGAATACGAGCGTTTTTAGGCATTTTCGTACTTTTCCGAATAAAACTGTATTTTTCACGACAAAAAATATTTTATATCTCTGGAAATAAATTTATTCAGGTCAGAAAGCTGGAAACGTCTAAAAACGATCACTTTCGACGAATACAAGCGTTTTTAGACATTTTCGTACTTCTCGGAATAAAACTGTATTTTTAACGATAAAAAATATTTTTTATCTCTGAAAATCAATTTATTAACGTTAGAAAGCTGAAAACGTCTGAAAATGATCACTTTCGACGAATAGAAGCGTTTTTAGACATTTTCGTACTTCGCGGACTAAAACTGAATTTTTCACGACAAAAAATATTTTTTATCTCTGAAATTCAATTTATTAAAGTTAGAAAGCTTGAAAAGTCTAAAAATTATCACTTTCGACGAATACAAGTGTTTTTAGACAATTTTGTACTTCGGGGATTAAAACTGTATTTTTCACAACAAAAAATATTTTTTATCTTTGAAAATAAATTTATTAACGTCACAGAGCTGGAAACGTCTAAACAAAGGATCACTTTCGACGAATACAAGCGTTTTTAGACATTTTCGTGCTTCTCGGACTAAAACTGTATTTTACGACAAAAAATATATTTATCTCTGAAAATGAATAAAAGAACGTCAGAGAGCTGGAAACGTCTAAAAACGATCACATTCGACGAATACAAGCGTTTTTAGGCAATTTCGTACTTCGGGGATTAAAACTGTATTTTTCACAGAAAAAAATATTTTTGATCTCTAAAAATAAATTTATTAACGTCACAGAACTAGAAACGTCTAATAACAATCACTTTCAACGAATACCAGCGTTTTTAGACATTTTCGTGCTTCGCGGACTAAAACTGTATTTTTCGCAACAACAAATATTTTTATCTGTGAAAATAAATATAATAACGTCAGAGACCTAGAAACGTCTAGAAAACGATCAATTTCAACGAATATAATCGTTTTTAGACATTTTTGTACTTCGCGCACTAAAACTGCAATTTTCACCACAAAAAATATTTTTTATCTCTGAAAATCAATTTATTAACGTCAGAAAGCTGGAAACGTCAAAAACGATCACATTCGATGAATACAAGCGTTTTTTGACATTTACGTACTTCGCGGACTAAAACTGTGTTTTTCACCACAAAAAATATTTTGCATCTCTGAAAATCAATTTATTAACGTTAGAAAGCTGAAAACGTCTGAAAATGATCAATTTCGACGAATACAAGCATTTTTAGACATTTTCGTGCTTCGCGGACTAAAACTGTATTTTTCACAACAATAAATATTTTTATATCTGAAAATAAATATAATAACGTGAGAGACCTGGAAACGTCTAAAAAAACGATTACTTTCGACGAATACAAGCGTTTTTAGACATTTTCGTGGTTTGCGGATTAAAACTGTATTTATCAAGACAAAAAATATTTTTTATCCCTGAAAATCAATTTATTAACGTCAGAAAGCTGGAAACATCTAAAAACGAGCACGTTCAACGAATACAGGCGCTTTTCGACATGTTCGTACTTCGCGGACTAAAACTGTATTTTTCACGACAAAATTTTTTTTTTATATCTGAAAAGAAATTTATTAACGTCAGAAAGCTGGAAACGTCTAAAAACGATGACTTTCAACGAATACAACCGTTTTTAGACATTTTCGTGCTTCGCGGCCGAAAACAGTATTTTTCATGACAAAAAATATTTTTTATCTCTGAAAATAAATTTATTTAATTTAACGTCAGAGAGCTGGACACGTCTAAAAAAGATCAATTTCGACGAATACAAGCGTTTTTAGACATTTTCGTACTTTGCGGATTAAAACTGTATTTTTCACGACAAAAAATATATTTATCTCTGAAAATAAATTTATTTAATTTAACATCAGAGAGCTGGAAACGTTGAAAAACGACCACTTTCAACGAATACAAGCTTTTGTAGACATTTTTGTACTTCGCGCACTAAAACTGTATTTTTCACGACAAAAATATTTTTTATCTCTGAAATAAATTTATTAACGTCAGAAAGCTGGAAACATCTAAAAACGATCACTTTCAACGAATACAAGCTTTTTTAGACATTTTTGTACTTCGCGGACTAAAACTGTATTTTTCACGACAAAAAATATTTTTTATCTCTGAAAATAAATTGATTAACGTCAGAAAGCTGGAAACTTCAAAAAACGATCACTTTCAACGAATACAAGCGTTTTTATGCATTTTCGTACTTCACGGACTAAAACTGTATTTTTTTAGGACAAAAAATATTTTTTATCTCTGAAAATCAATTTATTAACGTCAGAAAGCTGGAAAAGTCTAAAAGCGATCACTTTTAAAGAAATCAAGCGTTTCTAGATATTTTCGTGTGTCGACGATTAAAAATGTATTTTTCACGACAATTTTTTTTTTTAATCTGTGAAAATAAATTTATTAACGTCACAGAACTAGAAACGTCTAATAACAATCACTTTCAACGAATACCAGCGTTTTTAGACATTTTCGTGCTTCGCGGACTAAAAATGTATTTTTCGCAACAAAAAATATTTTTATCTGTGAAAATAAATATAATAACGTCAGAGACCTAGAAGCGTCTAAAAAACGATCAATTCAACGAATACAATCGTTTTTAGACATTTTCGTACTTCGCGCACTAAAACTGCATTTTTCACCACAAAAAATATTTTTTATCTCTGAAAATCAGTTTATTAACGTCAGAAAGCTGGAAACGTCAAAAACGATCACATTCGATGAATACAAGCGTTTTTTGACATTTTCGTACTTCGCGGACTAAAACTGTGTTTTTCACCACAAAAAATATTTTGCATCTCTGAAAATAAATTTATTCAGGTCAGAAAGCTGGAAACGTCTAAAAACGATTACTTTCGACGAATACAAGCGTTTTTAGACATTTTCGTACTTCTCGGAATAAAACTGTATTTTTAAAGACAAAAAATATTTTTTATCTCTGAAAATAAATTTATTAACGTCAGAAAGCTGGAAACGTCTAAAAACGATCACTTTCGACGAATACACGCGTTTTTAGACATTTTCGTACTTCTCGGTCTAAAACTGTATTTTTCACGACAAAAAATATTTTTTATCTCTGAAAATAAATTTATTAACGTCAGAGAGCTGGAATTGTCTAAAAACGTTCACTTTCAACGAATACAAGCGTTTTTAGACATTTTGGTACTTCTCGGAATAAAACTGTATTTTTCACGACAAAAAATATTTTTTATCTCTGAAAATAAATTTATTAACGTCAGAAAGCTGGAAACGTCTAAAAACTATCACTTTCGACGAATACACGCGTTTTTACAAATTTTCGTACTTCTCGGACTAAAACTGCATTTTTCACAACAAAAAATATTTTTTATCTCTGAAAATATTTTTTTTAACGTCAGAGAGCTGGAAATGTCTAAAAACGTTCGCTTTCAACGAATACAAGCGTTTTTAGACATTTTCGTACTTCTCGGAATAAAACTGTATTTTTAACGATAAAAAATATTTTTTATCTCTGAAAATCAATTTATTAACGTTAGAAAGCTGAAAACGTCTGAAAATGATCACTTTCGACGAATAGAAGCGTTTTTAGACATTTTCGTACTTCGCGGACTAAAACTGAATTTTTCACGACAAAAAATATTTTTTATCTCTGAAATTCAATTTATTAACGTTAGAAAGCTTGAAAAGTCTAAAAATTATCACTTTCGACGAATACAAGTGTTTTTAGACAATTTTGTACTTCGGGGATTAAAACTGTATTTTTCACAACAAAAAATATTTTTTAAATTTGAAAATAAATTTATTAACGTCACAGAGCTGGAAACGTCTAAACAAAGGATCACTTTCGACGAATACAAGCGTTTTTAGACATTTTCGTGCTTCTCGGACTAAAACTGTATTTTACGACAAAAAATATATTTATCTCTGAAAATGAATAAAAGAACGTCAGAGAGCTGGAAACGTCTAAAAACGATCACATTCGATGAATACAAGCGTTTTTAGGCAATTTCGTACTTCGGGGATTAAAACTGTATTTTTCACAGAAAAAAATATTTTTGATCTCTAAAAATAAATTTATTAACGTCACAGAACTAGAAACGTCTAATAACAATCACTTTCAACGAATACCAGCGTTTTTAGACATTTTCGTGCTTCGCGGACTAAAACTGTATTTTTCGCAACAAAAAATATTTTTATCTGTGAAAATAAATATAATAACGTCAGAGACCTAGAAACGTCTAGAAAACGATCAATTTCAACGAATATAATCGTTTTTAGACATTTTCGTACTTCGCGCACTAAAACTGCATTTTTCAACACAAAAAATATTTTTATATCTGAAAATAAATATAATAACGTGAGAGACCTGGAAACGTCTAAAAAAACGATTACTTTCGACGAATACAAGCGTTTTTAGACATTTTCGTGGTTTGCGGATTAAAACTGTATTTATCAAGACAAAAAATATTTTTTATCTCTGAAAATAAATTTATTTAATTTAACGTCAGAGAGCTGGACACGTCTAAAAAAGATCAATTTCGACGAATACAAGCGTTTTTAGACATTTTCGTACTTTGCGGATTAAAACTGTATTTTTCACGACAAAAAATATATTTATCTCTGAAAATAAATTTATTTAATTTAACATCAGAGAGCTGGAAACGTTGAAAAACGACCACTTTCAACGAATACAAGCTTTTGTAGACATTTTTGTACTTCGCGCACTAAAACTGCATTTTTCACCACAAAAAATATTTTTTATCTCTGAAAATCAGTTTATTAACGTCAGAAAGCTGGAAACGTTAAAAACGATCACATTCAATGAATACAAGCGTTTTTTGACATTTTCGTACTTCGCGGACTAAAACTGTGTTTTTCACCACAAAAAATATTTTGCATCTCTGAAAATAAATTTATTAACGTCAGAGAGCTGGAATTGTCTAAAAACGTTCACTTTCAACGAATACGTGCGTTTTTAGGCATTTTCGTACTTCTCCGAATAAAACTGTATTTTTCACGACAAAAAATATTTTATATCTCTGGAAATAAATTTATTCAGGTCAGAAAGCTGGGAACGTCTAAAAACGATCACTTTCGACGAATACAAGCGTTTTTAGACATTTTCGTACTTCTCGGAATAAAACTGTATTTTTAAAGACAAAAAATATTTTATATCTCTGAAAACAAATTTATTAACGTGAGAGAGCTGGAAATGTCTAAAAACATTCACTTTCAACGAATACGAGCGTTTTTAGACATTTTCGTACTTCTCGGACTAAAACTACATTTTTCACAACAACAAATATTTTTTATCTCTGAAAATAAATTTATTAACGTCAGAGAGCTGGAAATGTCTAAAAACGATCACTTTCGACGCATTCAAGCGTTTTTAGACATTTTCGTACTTCTCGGACTAAAACTGCACTTTTCACAACAACAAATATTTTTTAACTCTGAAAATAAATTTATTAACGTCAGAGAGCTGGAAATGTCTAAAAACGTTCACTTTCAACGAATACAAGCGTTTTTAGACATTTTGGTACTTCTCGGAATAAAACTGTATTTTTCACGACAAAAAATATTTTTTATCTCTGAAAATAAACTTATTAACGTCAGAAAGCTGGAAACGTCTAAAAACGATCACTTTCGATGAATACAAGCATTTTTTGACATTTTCGTGCTTCGCGGTGTAAAACTGTATTTTCATGACAAAAAAATATTTTTATCTCTGAAAATAAATATAATAACGACAGAGAGCTGGAAACGTCTAAAAACGATCACTTTCGACGAATACAAGCGTTTTTAGGCAATTTTGTACTTCGGGGATTAAAACTGTATTTTTCACGACAAAAAATATTTAGTATCTCTGAAATTCAATTTAGTAACGTCAGAAAGCTGGAAACGTCTTAAAACGATTCTTTCGACGAATACAAGCGTTTTCAGACATTTTCGTACTTCGCCGACTAAAGCTGTATTTTTCACGACAGAAAATATTCTTTATCTCTGAAAATAAATTTAATAACGTCACAGAGCTCGAATCGTCTAAAAACGATCACTTTCGTTGAATACAAGCGTTTTTAAATATTTTCAGACTTCGCGGACTAAAACTGTATTTTTTACGACAAAAAATATTTTTCATGTCTGAAAATCAATTTATTAACGTCACAGAGCTGGAAACGTCTAAAAACTATCACTTTCAACGAATACAAGCGTTTTTAAACATTTTCGTTCTTGGCGGACTAAAACTGTATTTTTCACAACAAATTTTTTTTTTACCTCTGAAAATCAATTTATTAACGTCAGAAAGCTGGAAACGTCTTAAAACGATTCTTTCGACGAATACAAGCGTTTTCAGACATTTTCGTACTTCGCGGACTAAAACTGTATTTTTCACAACAACAAATATTTTTATATCTGAAAATAAATATAATAACGTGAGAGACCTGGAAACGTCTAAAAAAACGATTACTTTCGACGAATACAAGTGTTTTTAGACATTTTCGTGGTTTGCGCATTAAAACTGTATTTATCAAGACAAAAAATATTTTTTATCCCTGAAAATAAATTTATTAACGTCAGAAAGCTGGAAACGTCTAAAAACGAGCACGTTCAACGAATACAGGCGTTTTTAGACATATTCCTACTTCGCGGACTAAAACTGTATTTTTCACGACAAAAAATATTTTTATCTCTGAAAATAAATAAATAACGTCACAGAGCTGGAAACGTCTAAAAAACGATCACTTTCGGCTAATACAAGCGTTTTTAGACATTTTCGTGCTTCTCGGTCTAAAACTGTATTTTTCACGACAAAAAATATTTTTATCTCTGAAAATAACTAAATAACGTCACAGAGCTAGAAACGTCTATAAAAACGATCACTTTCGGCTAATACAAGCGGTTTTAGACATTTTCATGCATCTCGGACTAAAACTGTATTTTTCACGACAAAAAATATTCTTTATCTCTGAAAATAAATTTAATAACGTCACAGAGCTGGTAACGTCTAGAAAGGATCATTTTCGACGAATACAAGCGTTTTAGACATTTTCGTGCTTCGCGGACTAACACTGTATTTTCCCGATAAAAAATATTTTTATCTCTGAAAATAAATAAATAACGTCACAGAGCTAGAAACGTCTATAAAAAAGATCACTATCGGCTAATACAAGCGTTTTTAGACATTTTCATGCTTCTCGGACTAAAACTGTATTTTTCACAACAAAACATATTTTGGATCTCTGAAAATAAATTTATGAACGTCACAGAACTAGAAACGTCTAATAACAATCACTTTCAACGAATACCAGCGTTTTTAGACATTTTAGTGCTTCGCGGACTAAAACTGTATTTTTCGCAACAAAAAATATTTTTATCTGTGAAAATAAATATAATAACGTCAGAGACCTAGAAACGTCTAATAACAATCACTTTCAACGAATACCAGCGTTTTTAGACATTTTCGTACTTCGCGCACTAAAACTGCATTTTTCACCGCAAAAAATATTTTTTATCTCTGAAAATCAATTTATTAACGTCAGAAAGCTGGAAACGTCTTAAAACGATTACTTTTGACGAATAGAAGCGTTTTTATACATTATCGTACTTTGCTGACTAACACTATGTTTTTCATGACAAAAAATATTTTGTATGTTTGAAAATCAATTTATTAACGTTAGAAAGCTAGAAACGTCTGAAAATGATCACTTTCGACGAATACAAGCGTTTTTAAATATTTTCAGACTTCGCGGACTAAAACTGTATTTTTTACGACAAAAAATATTTTTTATGTCTGAAAATCAATTTATTAACGTCACAGAGTTGGAAACGTCTAAAAACGATCACTTTCATCGAATACAAGCGTTTTTAAACATTTTCGTTCTTGGCGGACTAAAACAGTATTTTTCACAACAAAAAATTTTTTTTTTATATCTGAAAATCAATTTATTAACGTCAGAAAGCTGGAAACGTCTTAAAACGATTCTTTCGACGAATACAAGCGTTTTCAGACATTTTCGTACTTCGCGGACTAGAGCTGTATTTTTCAAAACAAAAAATTTATTATCTCTGAAAATCAATTTATTAACGTTAGAAAGCTGGAAACGTCTAGAAATGATCAATTTCGACGAATACAAGCGTTTTTAGACATTTTCGTGGTTTGCGGATTAAAACTGTATTTATCAAGACAAAAAATATTTTTTATCCCTGAAAATCAATTTATTAACGTCAGAAAGCTGGAAAAGTCTAAAAGCGATCACTTTTAAAGAAATCAAGCGTTTCTAGATATTTTCGTGTGTCGACGATTAAAAATGTATTTTTCACGACATTTTTTTTTTAAATCTGTGAAAATAAATTTATTAACGTCACAGAACTAGAAACGTCTAATAACAATCAATTTCAACGAAAACAATCGTTTTTAGACATTTTCGTACTTCGCGCACTAAAACTGCATTTTTCACCACAAAAAATATTTTTTATCTCTGAAAATCAATTTATTAACGTCAGAAAGCTGGAAACGTCAAAAACGATCACATTCGATGAATACAAGCGTTTTTTGACATTTACGTACTTCGCGGACTAAAACTGTGTTTTTCACCACAAAAAATATTTTGCATCTCTGAAAATTAATTTGTTAACGTTAGAAAGCTGGAAACGTCTGAAAATGATCACTTTCGACGAATAGAAGCGTTTTTAGACATTTTCGTACTTCGCGGTCTTAAACTGAATTTTTCACGACAAAAAATATTTTTTATCTCTGAAAATCAATTTATTAACGTTAGAAAGCTTGAAAAGTCTAAAAATTATCTCTTTCGACGAATAGAAGCGTTTTTATACATTATCGTACTTCGCGGACTAAAACTATGTTTTTCATGACAAAAAATATTTTGTATGTTTGAAAATCAATTTATTAACGTTAGAAAGCTAGAAACGTCTGAAAATGATCATTTTCGACGAATAGAAGCGTTTTTAGACGTTTTCGTGCTTCTCGGTCTAAAACTGTATTTTTCACGACAAAAAATATTTTTATCTCTGAAAATAAATAAATAACCTCACAGAGCTGGAATCGTCTAAAAACGATCACTTTCGTCGAATACAAGCGTTTTTAAATATATTCGTACTTCGCGCACTAAAACTGTATTTTTCACGACAAAAAATATTTTTTATGTCTGAAAATCAATTTATTAACGTTAGAAAGCTGGAAACGTCTGAAAATGATCACTTTCGACGAATAGAAGCGTTTTTAGACATATTCGTACTTCGCGGACTAAAACTGAATTTTTTACGACAAAAAATATTTTTATCTCTGAAAATAAATAAATAACGTCACAGAGCTGGAAACGTCTAAAAAACGATCACTTTCGGCTAATACAAGCGTTTTTAGACATTTTCGTGCTTCTCGGTCTAAAACTGTATTTTTCACGACAAAAAATATTTTTATCTCTGAAAATAACTAAATAACGTCACAGAGCTAGAAACGTCTATAAAAACGATCACTTTCGGCTAATACAAGCGGTTTTAGACATTTTCATGCATCTCGGACTAAAACTGTATTTTTCACGACAAAAAATATTCTTTATCTCTGAAAATAAATTTAATAACGTCACAGAGCTGGAAACGTCTAGAAAGGATCATTTTCGACGAATACAAGCGTTTTAGACATTTTCGTGCTTCGCGGACTAACACTGTATTTTCCCGATAAAAAATATTTTTATCTCTGAAAATAAATAAATAACGTCACAGAGCTAGAAACGTCTATAAAAAAGATCACTATCGGCTAATACAAGCGTTTTTAGACATTTTCATGCTTCTCGGACTAAAACTGTATTTTTCACAACAAAAAATATTTTGGATCTCTGAAAATAAATTTATGAACGTCACAGAACTAGAAACGTCTAATAACAATCACTTTCAACGAATACCAGCGTTTTTAGACATTTTCGTGCTTCGCGGACTAAAACTGTATTGTTCGCAACAAATAATATTTTTATCTGTGAAAATAAATACAATAACGTCAGAGACCTAGAAACGTCTAAAAAACGATCAATTTCAACGAATACAATCGTTTTTAGACATTTTCGTACTTCGCGCACTAAAACTGCATTTTTCACCACAAAAAATATTTTTTATCTCTGAAAATCAATTTATTAACGTCAGAAAGCTGGAAACGTCTTAAAACGATTACTTTCGACGAATAGAAGCGTTTTTATACATTATCGTACATCGCTGACTAATACTATGTTTTTCATCACAAAAAATATTTTGTATGTTTGAAAATCAATTTATTAACGTTAGAAAGCTAGAAACGTCTGAAAATGATCACTTTCGACGAATACAAGCGTTTTTAAATATTTTCAGACTTCGCGGACTAAAACTGTATTTTTTACGACAAAAAATATTTTTTATGTCTGAAAATCAATTTATTAACGTCACAGAGTTGGAAACGT
This sequence comes from Leptodirus hochenwartii, assembly GCA_947310635.1. Lineage (NCBI taxonomy): Eukaryota > Metazoa > Arthropoda > Insecta > Coleoptera > Leiodidae > Leptodirus > Leptodirus hochenwartii. The sequence continues at coordinate 30,132,311 of OX371177.1, read as the reverse complement.
CTAAAAACGATCACTTTCATCGAATACAAGCGTTTTTAAACATTTTCGTTCTCGGCGGACTAAAACAGTATTTTTCACAACAAAATTTTTTTTTTTTACATCTGAAAATCAATTTATTAACGTCAGAAAGCTGGAAACGTCTTAAAACGATTCTTTCGACGAATACAAGCGTTTTCAGACATTTTCGTACTTCGCGGACTAGAGCTGTATTTTTCAAAACAAAAAATTTATTATCTCTGAAAATCAATTTATTAACGTTAGAAAGCTGGAAACGTCTAGAAATGATCAATTTCGACAAATACAAGCGTTTTTAGACATTTTCGTGGTTTGCGGATTAAAACTGTATTTATCAAGACAAAAAATATTTTTTATCCCTGAAAATCAATTTATTAACGTCAGAAAGCTGGAAACGTCTAAAAACGAGCACGTTCAATGAATACAGGCGTTTTTAGACATATTCGTACTTCGCGGACTAAAACTGTATTTTTCACGACAAAAAATATTTTTTATCTCTGAAAATAGATTTATTAACGCCACAGAGCTGGAAACGTCTAAAAACGATCACTTTCGACGAATACAAGCGTTTTTAGTCAATTTCGTACTTCGGGGATTAAAACTGTATTTTCACAACAAAAAATATTTTTTATCTCTGAAAATAGATTTATTAACGCCACAGAGCTGGAAACGTCTAAAAACGATCACTTTCAACGAATATAAGCGTTTATAGACTTTTTCGTGATTTGCGGTCTAAAACTGTATTTTCACGACAAAAAATATTTTTATCTCTGAAAATAAATATAATAACGTCAGAGAGCTCGAATCGTCTAAAAACGATCACTTTCGTCGAATACAAGCGTTTTTAAATATTTTCAGACTTCGCGGACTAAAACTGTATTTTTTACGACAAAAAATATTTTTTATGTCTCAAAATCAATTTAATAACGTCACAGAGCTGGAAACGTCTAAAAACGATCACTTGCGATGAATACAAGCATTTTTTGACATTTTCGTGCTTCGCGGTCTAAAACTGTATTTTCACGACAAAAAAATATTTTTATCTCTGAAAATAAATATAATAACGTCAGAGAGCTGGAAACGTCTAAAAACTCGATCACTTTCAACCAATACAATCGGTTTTTGACATTTTCGTACTTTGCGGACTAAAGCTGTATTTTTCACGACAAAAAATATTCTTTATCTCTGAAAATCAATTTATTAACGTCAGAAAGCTGGAAACGTCTAAAACCGATCACATTCGATGAATACAAGCGTTTTTTGACATTTACGTACTGCGCGGACTAAAACTGTATTTTTCACGACAAAACATATTTTTTATGTCTGAAAATAAATTTATTAACGTCAGAGAGCTGGAAAAGTCTAAAAACGACCACTTTCGACGAATACAAGCGTTTTAGACATTTTCGTGCTTCGCGGACTAAAACTGAATTTTCCCGACAAAAAATATTTTTATCTCTGAAAATAAATAAATAACGTCACAGAGCTGGAAACGTCTATAAAAAAGATCACTATCGGCTAATAGAAGCGTTTTTAGACATTTTCATGCTTCTCGGACTAAAACTCTATTTTTCACGACAAAAAATATTTTTTATGTCTGAAAATCAATTTATTAACGTCAGAAAGCTGGAAACGTCTAAAAACGATCACATTCGATGAATACAAGCTTTTTTTGACATTTACGTACTTCGCGGACTAAAACTGTGTTTTTCACCACAAAAAATATTTTGCATCTCTGAAAATCAATTTATTAACGTTAGAAAACTGGAAACGTCTGAAAATGATCACTTTCGACGAATAGAAGCGTTTTTAGATATTTTCGTACTTCGCGGACTAAAAATGTATATTTCACGACAAAAAATATTTTTTTTCTTTGAAAATTAATTTATTAACGTCACAGAGCTGGAAACGTCTAGAAAGGATCACTTTCGACGAATACAAGCATTTTTAGACATTTTCCTGCTTTGCGGTCTAAAACTGTATTTTTCACAATAAAAAATATTTTTATATCTGAAAATAAATATAATAACGTGAGAGAGCTGGAAACGTTTAAAAAAACGATTACTTTCGACGAATACAAGCATTTTTAGACATTTTCGTGCTTCTCGGACTAAAACTGTATTTTTTATGACACAAAATATTTTTTATCTCTGAAAATCAATTTCTTAAGGTCAGAAAGCTGGAACCGTCATAGAACGATCACTTTCGACGAATACAGGCGTTTTTAGACATTTTCGTAATTCGCGGACTAAAACTGTATTTTTCACGACAAAAAATATTTTTTATGTCTGAAAATAAATTTATTAACGTCAGAGAGCTGGAAACTTCAAAAAACGATCAGTTTCGACGAATAAAAGCATTTTTAGATATTTGCGTACTTCACGGACTAAAACTGTGTTTTTCACCATAAAAAAATATTCTGTATCTCTGAAAATCAATTTATTAGCGTTAGAAAGCTGGAAACGTCTAAAAACGATCACCTTTGACGAATACAAGCGTTTTTGGACATTGTCGTACTTCGCGGACTAAAGCTGTATTTTTGACGACAAAAAATATTCTTTATCTCTGAAAATAAATTTAATAACGTCACAGAGCTGGAATCGTCTAAAAACGATCAATTTCGTCGAATACAAGCGTTTTTAAATATTTTCAGACTTCGCGGACTAAAACTGTATTTTTTACGACAAAAAATATTTTTTATGTCTCAAAATCAATTTAATAACGTCACAGAGCTGGAAACGTCTAAAAACGATCACTTGCGATGAATACAAGCATTTTTTGACATTTTCGTACTTTGCGGACTAAAGCTGTATTTTTCACGACAAAAAATATTCTTTATCTCTGAAAATCAATTTATTAACGTCAGAAAGCTGGAAACGTCTAAAACCGATCACATTCGATGAATACAAGCGTTTTTTGACATTTACGTACTGCGCGGACTAAAACTGTATTTTTCACGACAAAACATATTTTTTATGTCTGAAAATAAATTTATTAACGTCAGAGAGCTGGAAAAGTCTAAAAACGACCACTTTCGACGAATACAAGCGTTTTTAGACATTTTCGTGCCTCGCGGACTAAAACTGTATTGTCACGACAAAAAATATTTTTATCTCTGAAAATAAATATAATAACGTCAGAGAGCTGAAAACGTCTAAAAAACGATCACTTTCGACGAATACAATCGTTTTTAGACATTTTCGTACTTCGCGGACTAAAACTGTATTTTTCACGACAAAAAAATATTTTTTTCTCTGAAAATCAATTTATTAACATTAGAAAGCTGGAAACGTCTGAAATTGATCGCTTTCGACGAATACAAGCGTTTTTAGACATTTTCGTACTTCGCGGACTAAAACTGTATTTTCACGACAAAAAATATTTTTATCTCTGAAAATAAATATAAGAACGTCAGAAAGCTGGAAACGTCCAAAAACGATCACTTTCGACGAATACAAGCGTTTTTAGACATTTTCTGCTTCTCGGACTAAAACTGTATTTTTCACGACAAAAAATATTTTTTATCTCTGAAAATTAATTTCAACGTTGCACGGATTCGATATTCGTTAAAGAATTGATTGTATGCGCCGGCTAGAGCGCACCATCGTCTAACTTCGGACGTGCCCTTTTCTAGTCAGTTTGTTGTAAAAGATTCTAAGTAGGTTTAAAATAGCGACGCAGTTTTATATTTAGCAATACCAGTTCAACAAATAAGCGTATGATTGCGGCCATTAACTCGCAACGAATTAGTATCTTATGCCAACGAAAATACTCTATAATTTCATGTTGGAGTATCGCAAGATAAGGCTGGTTCTGTTATCGCTATAATTACTAAATTGCACTTGCATTACAGATTTTAAATAAGTAAGAGTTCGCAATATTAATATATAACAGTAAATTATATATAATTAAATATAACCCACGGTATTAGGGGGATTAGGCTGAATCGGTGGGGCGACGGCTAAAATATGCACTCATTGGTCGGTGCAAGGCAAGGAGAAACCAGCACTGTACCTTTCTCAAGCTTACAGCAAAATGAAAATGTCGATTACTATTAATGTATTACCCCAGGTGAGTAGAGCCAATGGCTCAGAGTCTCACCCGGCTACTTCGGTAGCAGGCAAGCCCTCGGATTCTGGGGCGGGCAAGAAATCGATTTCGTCGAGAGTTCTACGAGTTGGAGCGTGGAATGTACGCAGTATGAATAGGATAGGAAAGTTAGAGAATTTGAAATTAGAAATGGAGAGACTTAAACTGGATATTGTAGGGATTAGTGAAGTTAGGGGGAAAGATCAAGTAGATACGTGGTCAGGAGAATATAGATTAATAACCACAGCATCAGATAATGGGCATACCGGCGTAGGTTTTATAATGAATAGAAAGTTGGGATGTAGAGTAAAGAGTTATTGCCAAGTTAGTGATAGAATTATAACTATTAGATTAGACACGAAGCCAACGGACACAGTTATAGTGCAAGTATATATGCCAACTTCAAGTCACGATGATGAGGAGGTAGAATCCATTTATGAGGAGATTGAATCTAGGTTAGCAAACGTTAAAGGACAGGATAATCTAATTGTAATCGGAGATTGGAATGCCGTAGTAGGTAAGGGAAAGGAAGTTTCAATAGTAGGAGAATATGGAATAGGAACACGTAATGATAGAGGGGATAGATTGGTAGAGTTTTGTATTAGGAATAAGCTAGTGGTAGCAAACACGCTTTTTCAGAATCACAAGCGCAGGATATATACGTGGAAAATGCCAGGAGATATAGGGAGGTATCAGATAGATTACATACTGGTTAAAGAGAGGTTTAGGAACCAGATTAAGAATTGTAAGAGTTACCCTGGAGCAGATATTGATAGTGACCATAATTTAGTAGTCCTGGACTCAGAGGTCAAATTCAAGAAATTACAGAAGTCTAAACAGGTCAGAGTAGATGTCGATAGGTTAAAATTAGCTGATGTATGTGAAAAGTACAAGCAGAAAGTAGAAATCATGGCTAATGGAACATCTAGGAACGACATAGATTGCGAATGGAGGGAAATCAGAAATGGGTTAACTACAGCAGCAAATGAAGTATTAGGCACAAAGAAAAGGGCAGGTAGGAGGGAATGGATCACGGAAGAAATAGTTAAAATGATAGAAGCAAGAAGGAAAATTAAAATTGGAAACACAGAAGCGGGACAGAAAAAATATAAGGAACTAAGGAACTTAATTAATAGGAAATGCAAGCTAGCGAAAGAAGAGTGGATAAAAGGAAATTGTGAGGATATTGAGGAGGATATGAGAAGAGGTAAAGTAGATTTGGGCTACAGGAAAATTAAGTCACATTTTTCTAAAGTAAAACCAAAGGGTAACATTATATGTGATAAGCAGTGTAAGGAACTCACAGAAAATAAGGAAAAAGCTAGAAGATGGAAGGAGTATCTTGAAGATTTATATAAAGGTAGGCAGGACATGGAGGAGCTAGAAAGTGTGGAACAGATAGATGAGGATGACTTAGGTCCTAGCATACTTAGGTCAGAGTTTCATAGAGCATTAAATGATTTACGGAATAACAAAGCAGCGGGGATTGATATGATACCAGCCGAATTAATAAAACACGCAGGGGGAAAAATGCAGGAGCGATTATACAGGTTAGTTTGTAAAATATATGAGAAGGGAGAAGTACCACAGGATTTTCAGCATAGTAGAATAGTAACAATGCCGAAGAAAATAGGAGCTAATTTGTGTGAGAACTATAGGACCATTACTCTACTATCACATGCATCGAAGATATTGCTAAAGATTATTTATAGGAGATTAGAAAATAAAGTAGAGGAAAAGCTAGGAGAAGATCAGTTTGGTTTTAGGAAAAACAGAGGGACGAGGGAGGCGATTCTAGCACTAAGAACGGTAGTAGAAAAAAGAAAGAGGGTAGGAAAGGTAACTTGCATAGCTTTTGTAGATTTAGAAAAGGCATTTGATAATGTAGATTGGGACATAATGTTTAGAATTTTAAAAGAAACGGGTATAGATTATAAGGATAGGAGAATAATTTTTAATTTATATTAACACCAAACTGCCTTAGTTAGAATTGAGAGGGAAGAAGAGGTAGCAAAAATAGGGAAGGGAGTTCGGCAGGGATGTACACTTTCACCGTTATTATTTAATCTATATATAGAAGATGCAATAAACAAAGTAAAAGAAGAGTATAGTGTAGGTCTGAATGTATAGGGATAGAAAATATATATGTTGAGATTCGCCGACGATATAGCTATATTGGAAGAAAGCGAAAAGAATTTAGAAAGCGTATTGAATGGTATGCAGGCAGTATTGACTAGGGATTTTAACATGAAAATAAATATAGGTAAAACTAAAGTGATGAGGTGTGACAAAAAGGAATGCAGTAGAAAAATGAGGATCACAATAGGAGATAATAGAATCGAATAAGTGTCAGATTTTTGTTATTTAGGCAGTAGAATCACAAAAGATAATCGAAGCAAGGTAGATATAAAGTGTAGGATAGCACAGGGTAGGAAGGCATTCGTAGAAAAGGAACAGATTTTAAGATCAAATATTGACTTGGGTATTAGAAAAAGATTACTGAAGGTATATGTTTGGAGTGTAGCACTGTACGGGTGTGAGGCGTGGACTATAGGAAAGGAAGAGAAGCGTAGATTACAAGCATTCGAAATGTGGTGTTATAGGAGGATGATGAGGATTGGTTGGGAAGATAAAGTAACAAATGAAGCTGTACTAGAGTTAGTAGGGGAGAAGAGAAGTATTTGGAGAGTGTTACAGTGTAGGAGAGACAGATTAGTAGGGCATATTCTTAGGCATGGGGGGATTATGCAATTGATCATAGAAGGTAGAGTGGAGGGAAAGAGAGGGTAAGAGAGGTTAAAGAGTCCACAACTCTTTAACTAACTAACAGTAAATAAGGTTTTCTTTTTTCAAGGGACTCTATCAAGGGACATGAAATATAACGAATGCAATAAATAAAATTGCTCCTAAAGCAATAAACTCTCGTAGCGATTTATGTCTTATGCCGAAGAAAAGCCTCGACATAATGTAATATTAAGGTACCACAAAGAGTGAGATAGGACTGGTTTTGATACCGCTGTGATTACTCGAATCTACTCGATTTAAATGTTTTGTGTAAATTGTTCTATAGCAGTGATTATAAATAAATAAATCTAATGAGTGAAAATCATTTAGTGAATAAGCTATTTTATTGTGTAATATTATATAATAAGAATAATTCTGTTTGTATCATAAAAAATAAGAAGTAATTGGTCTGCAGATTCGTATCATAATATAATAAACAAGCAGCAAAACTCTATTTGATTTATATTTACTGTTTGTAAAATAGTACATAATAAAATTAAAAAATATGATATCCTACGATAACATTGCTCTAGTATATGCAGTACGATAAGTAAATTGTATATTGACTTGCCAAAATTAAAAAAAAAACAAGATAAATATGGGCATAATATTACAATACTTTAAACTTCTTTTAGAAAAATGTTATATATATTGGCACGAAAAGGCGAAGTTTGGGCGTCAGTTAGAAAACTTCATCAAAATAAAATTCAAAGGTGTTTTTTCGTCTCGGTGAAATAATGTTGTGGGTCTTCTTTCCTCTCGTTCGTTGTTTGGTTTAGTTTCTTCCTCATCTGGAGTCCCAAAGAATTTCAGCTTCTTTTAAAAACTATAGAAAAAATGATTAAGGCAATGAATACTAATCCTACGATCAGAGTTATATATTTGTATTTATATGGTCGCTGCATCGCAATTATCCGCTTCCACATCGTGTTCTTCGCGACCTCTTCCAAGAGATGGAAGACGAGCGTAGATGAGCGTTAGCGGGCGGCTAACAACACCAGAGCATTGTTTATATTCACATAGTACTGGGAGGCGACGGGTACTTGGGTATAGTACCGTCAAGCGATGGAATACCACCGTAGATGAACATTAGTGAACGGCTAACAACACCAGAATATTGTTTATATTCACACAGCACTGGGTGGCGATGGGTACTTGGGCATAGTACCGGCAGGCGATAGAATACGATCGTAGATTTATAATCTATGAATAAAGTTAGTATTCGTTGGTAAATATTAATAAATATTAAGTAGATTTATCATATTATTTACAATTAAGAGCATCTTCATCTGCCAACATATCTCATCTACGAAATTGCTAATACGCTCTCTAATCGTCTCCAGCCATGGATTGCCATGTATAGATCCGTTTTCGTTTGATTCACGCTTTTGCATTAAAAATTCGTCTATTTCATTGATTGCATTCCCAGTTCCAACTAAGGCGTCATCGTTTGGAAATGATGGAATATCTATATTATCTGGAACATATAAAAATTGCCCCCATTTCGCATACATGGCCACGGCGTGAATGTGCTTGCATGCGGAGGTCTTTATAGTAAATTCGTAACAGGTACTTGAAAAACTATGAATACAAATGTCAAAAGAATAACAAAACATTTGCTTACAATTACATATGCAATTAAATTTAAAATCATATTTATGAGTAAGTTTTCTTACCTGGTACTCACCGGCACTCACCATATTTACATATTGCACGAGCAGACGCGATTCTAAATAGGAAGATATATCTATTAACTTAAAATCCTTTGTAACTTTTAATAAATTGTTATAATCATCAAGCATGCACCCTTCCAAACATTTGGACGGGCTCCCTGCAGAGGACGCAATGTCCATTTCTGTTTCTGTGGAGCTGTTCCGCGCAGACGCCACAAACTACAAAATGTCCATAGGGCATAAAAATATGTGTAAGTGCATTAACCAGACACACAACGCAAACTATATAATATGGAATTTAAATTTTATTTATAATAAAATAAATGTAGGTACCATTTAAGAGTATGTTTGTGATTATGTAGATTATAATTCTAGATGATTAAATCACATATTGTAATATATTTAACAGTTACCTTGTGCGGGTGCATGAACTGGTAATTGTTTGGCTGCCACTGGAACACCTGCACTGGTCCAGCCGCCTCTGGTACCACTACAGGTCCTTGCACTGGTCCAATCGCCTCTGGAATAGCTGCAGGTCCTCGTACAGGTCCAGCCGCCTCTGGAAGAACTGCCCGTCGTTGCACAGGTTGAGCAGGTCCTGGTTGTTCTAGACCTTGGTTCGGGTGTGGAACGAACATCACCCCTTGCAAGTCTATGACGTCTTCCACGTCTGGAGCGGCGGCCCCCCATACATTGAAAATTCCGTCCACATTTTCCATGAAATGGCTTGCTTGTTCCAGAAACTGGGCCATCGTAATGTTGTTGTTGGCCACATTCCTCCAAGACCTATTAAGATTAGCGTGGAAATTTCGCATACTTACCCTAGGTCCACGTCGTATTGCGTTGCCCATATGCAATTGGCCCACTTCCACCTTTGCCGTAGCTTGAATGCGCTTCAAGCAGGTGAGCAGGTGGAAGATATGAGGATATAGGATGAGGCACTCTAACTATATCATTTAGGCGCCTGTGATACGCCTCCATGATATTATTGGTCCGATGTCCTTCGCCGAACACAGACATATGTACAATGCCCACTCTGTTAATCCACTGACGTCGTACATATTGCGCCAATGGTGCCATCACAGCAGGTTGCTCTACCTGCAGTTGATCCAGTGCTCCTGCGATGGTATTTTCAGGTAGCAACACAACCGCATAGTATTTGCGCAGAATCCGCTGCGCGACACTATCATCTGGGATGGCAGCAATTATGCCCAATGCTCTCGCCTTGCGGAACACAGCCTGGTATAGAAGATAAATTAGAATGACTTTTACATCAATTGTAATGTGATTATACCTGTGCATAATGGAAAAAGCATCCATGTACATTTGCATTATGGTAAATGCTTCGCAAGGCACTGTAGAGGGCCATTTCATAATCCGCCATTAGAAAGGTTGGCCTGAATTGCAGCATCAAATGGTCCTAGACAAATGAAAAGCAAGCCTCATAAAGAGCTCTCGTCTTATTTTCCATCAAAATATGGACGATCGGTAAAGCCTGTTTGGATAATCTATAATATTTAATAAATGGCATTGGTTAAAATAAGAAAAAATGGATGAGTATATTAAATAATAGTAAATAAGTTTTAAAAATTATTACTGCGGTGTTAAATGATAATACAGAATATCACCCAAATACCGTAAATCAAAGAATTAAGTAGTTTATATATATATATATCCATTGTAATATCTTATTGGTTGTTGCTGCCTGTGCAGTGGTTATCGGTGCGCGGACGTTCGCCAGTTGGAAAAAAATTACCTGTATCTCTTTTAGTAAAATACAGGTAGCTGTTAGCAAAGTCAACGTTTATTTATACTTGTAGTTTTCAACGATATTTTTCGTTGTGCCTAGCATTAAAACTCATGTACGATGCAAAATGCAGACAGAAAAGTCACGAGTCAACGAGCCAAAAGTGATTGAATTATTCAGAGTTAAATGCTTATTTTAAAAGATTACTGAAGGTATATGTTTGGAGTGTAGCACTGTACGGGTGTGAGGCGTGGACTATAGGAAAGGAAGAGAAGCGTAGATTACAAGCATTCGAAATGTGGTGTTATGGGAGGATGATGAGGATTGGTTAGGAAGATAAAGTAACAAATGAAGCTGTACTAGAGTTAGTAGGGCAGAAGAGAAGTATTTGGAGAGTGTTACAGCGTAGGAGAGACAGATTAGTAGGGCATATTCTTAGGCATGGGGGGATTATGCAATTGATCATAGAAGGTAGAGTGGAGGGAAAGAGAGGGGTAGGTAGGCCTAGATTGGAGTATGTGAGTCAGATAGTTGAATACGTTGAGATGAATAGCTATAGGGAGATGAAGGGATTAGCTCAGGATAGATCGGCATGGCGTGCTGTTTCCAACCAATCTTTAGGATTGCGAACTCTTTAACTAACTAAATGCTTATGAAAGTATATACATGCAAAATATAAATAAAATTTAATGAATTTAGATTCAGGCCAAATTTTCTCTTTTCTACTTAATTTGATAATGTAGATTGGGACATAATGTTTAGAATTTTAAAAGAAACGGGTATAGATTATAAGGATAGGAGAATAATTTTTAATTTATATAAACACCAAACTGCCTTAGTTAGAATTGAGGGGGAAGAAGAGGTAGCAAAAATAGGGAAGGGAGTTCGGCAGGGATGTACACTCTCACCGTTATTATTTAATCTATATATAGAAGATGCAATAAACAAAGTAAAAGAAGAGTATAGTGTAGGTGTGAATGTACAGGGAGAGAAAATATATATGTTGAGATTCGCCGACGATATAGCTATATTGGAAGAAAGCGAAAAGAATTTAGAAAGGGTATTGAATGGTATGCAGGCAGTATTGACTAGGGATTTTAACATGAAAATAAATATAGGTAAAACTAAAGTGATGAGGTGTGACAAAAAGGAATGCAGTAGAAAAATGAGGATCTCAATAGGAGATAATAGAATCGAAGAAGTGTCAGATTTTTGTTATTTAGGCAGTAGAATCACAAAAGATAATCGAAGCAAGGTAGATATAAAGTGTAGGATAGCACAGGGTAGGAAGGCATTCGTAGAAAAAGAACAGATTTTAAGATAAAATATTGACTTGGGTATTAGAAAAAGATTACTGAAGGTATATGTTTGGAGTGTAGCACTGTACGGGTGTGAGGCGTGGACTATAGGAAAGGAAGAGAAGCGTAGATGACAAGCATTCGAAATGTGGTGTTATAGGAGGATGATGAGGATTGGTTGGGAAGATAAAGTAACAAATGAAGCTGTACTAGAGTTAATAGGGGAGAAGAGAAGTATCTGGAGAGTGTTACAGCGTAGGAGAGACAGATTAGTAGGGCATATTCTTAGGCATGGGGGGATTATGCAATTGATCATAGAAGGTAGAGTGGAGGGCAAGAGAGGGGTAGGTAGGCCTAGATTGGAGTATGTGAGTCAGATAGTTGAAGACGTTGAGATGAATAGCTATAGGGAGATGAAGGGATTAGCTCAGGATAGATCGGCATGGCGTGCTGTTTCCAACCAATCTTTAGGATTGCGGACTCTTTAACTAACTTAATTTATTTAATAAGAACTATTTTTATAATTATTTTTATTTTCTTTCTTTATTTATTTATTTTTGGTTATTTTACATTTCGCAAATTAATATTTTCGTTAATGGTTAATTTGCATTGTTTTAAAAGATTTATAGGTCATATTATATGCCATTTTTGAAGTACTTCTGTCATGTTGACTTATTTATTTAATAGTATATCAATCACGATTCATGACAGAGGTATTTTATTCAGTTTTATCTTGTGCTACTGAAGATGGGGGCATAGCCCTTGAAATGTACATCTATCTACTTAATGCTTGTTACGGTATTTTGGTGATATTCTATATTAATATTAATTTATATTGTTTTAAAAAATGTATAGGTCATATTATATGCCATTTTTGAAACGCTTCTTTCATGTTAACTTATTTTTTTAATAGTATATCAATCACGATTCGTGACAGAGGTATTTCATGTAGTTTTTATCTTGTGCTACTTAAGATGGGGTGTAACCTTCGAAATGTACATCTAGCTACTTAATGCTTTAAGTTATGGTATTTGAGTGATATTCTATACTATTATTTAACACCGTAGTGATAATTAAAAAAAAAAAATTCTTCTAATCAAAATTTATTTTTTAATAGTAATATATTTCTTAATTCATTAATTACTGAATTTAGAACGTCATTATTATACTTTATATTTAAATCACTGAAAGTGATTTATTTAAATCAGCTTTTATGATAATTGTAAGGTATTTCTTAGTTGTTAGAATGCCTAAAATTATCACTTGAAAGAATTCAATTAAAAACAAATTTATCCAATAATACAAAAGAATTATGCAACACGCAAATGATTTAAAATAAATTGTTGATTTGTATAGTGTACAGATAGTTAAATAGTCGTCAATGCTAAGGATTAGTTGGAAACAGCATGCCACGCCGATCTATCCTGAGCTCATTCCTTCATCACCCTATTACTATTCATCCGAACATCCTCCACTATCTGACTCTCATACTCAAATCCAGGCCTACATACCCCTTTCTTTCCCTCTACTTTACCTTGTATAACTAATTGACTAATTGACACACTCTATAACACACATCAATACTTTGGTCTTGCCTATATTTATTTTCATGTTATAATCTTTAATCATTACTTCCTGCATACCATTTAATACGTGTTATAAATTCTGCTTCCTTTCTTCTAAGATAACTGTATTGTCGGCGAATCTCAACATATATATTTCCTCTTCGTGACTTTTCACACCTACACTATACTCTTCTTTTACCTTGGTTATTGCATGTTCTATATACAGGTTAAATAACAATGGCGAACGTGTACATCCCTGCCTCACTCAATTTCCTATTCTCGCTACCTCTTCTTCCCCCTCAATTTAACTAAAGTCGTTTGATGTTTTTATAGATTAAAAATAATTCTCCTATCCCAATAATCTATTCCCATTTCTTTTAAAATTCGAAACATTATGTCCCAGTCTACATTACCGAATGCTTTTTATAAATCTACGAAAGCTATGTGAGTTGTCTTTCCCATCATTCTTTTTCCTACTACCGTTCTTAGTGCTAAAGTAGCCTCCCTCGTTCTTCTGTTCTGCTTAAAACCAAACTGATCTTCTCCTAGCCATTCTTCTACTTTATTTTCTATTATTTTATAAATAATCTTGAACAATATCTTCGATGCATGGGATAGTAGGCTAATGGTCCTATAATTCTCACATAAATTAGCTCCTACCTTATTCGGTATTGTATCATATCAACTCCTGCTTCTTTGTTATTCCTTAAATCATATAATGCACTATCAAATTCTGATCTAAGAATGCTATGACTTAACTCATCATGATATACATGTTCTACATTTTCCAGCTCCTCCATTTCCCGCCTACCTCTATATAATTCTTCAAGAAACTGTTTCCATCTTCTAGCTTTGTCCTTATTTTCTGTAAGCTTCTTACCTTGCTTATCATATATAACGTTGCCCTTTGGCCTTACTTTGCAAAAATGAGACCTAATTTTCCTGTAGCCCAAATCTACCTTACCTCTTTTCATATCTTCCTCAATATACGCATATTTTTCTTTTATCCATCCTTCTTTCGATAATTTACAAGTAAATTAGCGATAGTGTATAATAAATGAAGACAAATGAAATTTATAGACGGCATTGAGAAAAGTAAAAATTAGAACAAAAGCAATTTTTTAGCAAATCGCCAAATTAGAAAAACTTTCAAATCCAATTGAAATTGCGTTGTAATTTGCTTTGTAATTTTGCTTAACTAAATTTTTCATATTAATTTATTGAATGGCTTCATATATAATGTTTGGTGGAACAACGTGCTGCAGTAATAACTATAAAAAATCCCAAAAGTAATAAAAATGCAACGTTTACCACAAAATAAGCAGGTACGGAACTTAAACTACAATTATGTAAAATTATTTAAAAAATATATATTTCATTATAATTAGAAGTTGAATAACTGGCTAGAATGTATAGGATGGTTGGAACTAATAGATGCATTATGTTTCTCAAAAATGGATAAAAAAATACATTGCCTACCGCAGATGTGACGTATGTTTAAATTTTACAAATACTATAGAAGAAAAAGAAAACGTTTCGTGCTCCATTAAAAGAAAAAACTTGCATAAAACGAGTAAGTATATAAAAAATATCATATCTGGTTGTTATTAAATACTATATTTTGTAAAAAGCTTGTGATATTATGTTATAATATTATCTTTTTATTACGATTTAGGTAAACCAGTTCGCAAGACACAAAGAAAATTATTACGCCATGTGCGAATTAAAAAAAAAAACGTATGGAAGGAATAAATTTACGAAACCAGAAATCTACAACAAAAATCGGCAATAACGAAATTTTCGATTCACCTCACTTCATCAAAGGGACGGCATCAAAGGCAAGCAACATGGGACCATCTTATTAAGTTATATAAAATGGATTAAGGTGATCTTGATACTCGCATGTGTGAAAAACTAACTGTTCAACATACATATACAGAATCAATTACAAAAATGTAGGTGAAATACGCAACTCAAGTTTTATCTCGGCGTATTTCTTGTACTATGCGTGGATTTGCAGAAGGGTACGAGAAATTGCCTCGAGCTACCATTAACACCGCCGACTTTTTACTATTTATGGGTACTCTTTGATAGTGTCGATCCATCCTACTCATTGGAAGGATTTGAGACGCGCCTTTTTTTTAGTTTCTTGTATAAGAATAAAGTTTAAAAAATTTTAATTAAAATATTTATTAAAATATATTTGTTTCATAATTATTTCTCTAATAGATGTATTTGTGTAATATATAACGAAAAAATAAATTTATAATTACACTTGTGCAATATAATATGCAACTTTAATTTTTCATCAAGAATTTTTCATTTTTCATTCAAATTATTGAATTAATGAATTCCTTTAAGAAGAATATCATTTTGAATGAATAATTAAATTTGACTTTGAACACATATTTTATTATGTACTAAATATTTATAATAAGATATGTGTTCAATATCAAATTTAAATATTAATTCAAAATAATATAATTTTTAAAGCAATTCATTAATTCAGTAATTTGAATCTACCCGCCAACCTCTAATAAAGCAACAGTCATGCAAACAGATTCAGTGGGCGAATTTTTTGTTGAGTGTTAGCTATAGACTAGTTTACTCTGTCATCTCTGAAGACTGCTGCAATTCCACAGCCTGCAAACATGTAAGAAATCCCCATTTAGGTCATGCTCCTCAGATAAAATATCTTAATAATTCCAACATTCCGTTTTTTAAACAGACGTTGAGCTACGGACGAATATCTATGGGAATTTTTATTTATTTTTTGGAATTCTCATTTTTCTGGCAGTTATCACATTTTATACGCTCTTCAGTATCTGAATTCATTCTGTTTCCTCTATATATCACTTCATTTATAAATTAATGAGCTCGTTCTAATTCGCATTTAAATATTCGCATACTTTCTGTCACCTACTAATTTTGTGGCTGCGATTGATGGCGATTATTAAATGACTTCTCTTGACAAACCAGGATTGTAAACATAGTATTATTGCTTAAACAATTAACTTTTGATATCTATCATTAAATTATTTTATATAACTTTATGCATAAAATTTTACAGTATGGAATATATTTAATAAAACGATGCAAGATTGTATAAATTATTACGTATTATGTACGATAGATTAGAGGTGTACTAAATATTGTAATAAAATGTATCGTATTTTATTTTCCATTTGGAGTGCAGGAGCTTCTGTAAGTAAATTTAAAAAAATATATGAACATATTAAATGTACGGTAAAATATTAAATTATTTTCAGTGCTTTGCCTTTGGTTTGTTAATAATAGCAGGAACTGCAATGGCACCAAATAGACTAGATCCAATTTATCCACGCAATTCATATCTACCACTTGTCCTGGTACCTGTAGCAATAGCTCAATTAATGTTAGTTGTATTATTTATAGTGGCATTAATTATTCGTTCTGGTGGCCTTTTTTATTGTGTGAGTATATTTTCATTTTATGGTGTAAGAAAAAGATTAAGAGAAATAGATTATATCGTTATTATTCATCAAAGTGAAATTTACGAAAATGAAAATATATATTTTTTTCTATTTCTGAAAACTTAATCTAATTTTTACTAGTGTTATGATTATGAATCCAGATTAGTTGTATATCGATCTGGATCTCGAAATGATGCACATTAACGGTTCCGATTAGAATTTTTACATACAATATAAGTTTCGTTCATTATTTTTCGAATCAATAAATGTGATAATATATCGATGGGGCTATAAATTATAAACTTCGCTTCTTTTACTTACTAAAAATCTCCAAAAATATAAAAACCTCCACGTGTTGTAATTGGTGTACACATTTTAATTAATTATACAATTTAAAACATGAACGAATTCGTCGTGTATAACTTTTTAAAAACAGCGATTCGTCTGATTGTGAATCGCGTGATTACATAAAATTTTCAGTTATTTAGGCCATCCTTATTCAGGCCTTTAGGGCCCCCCATTGTAAATCAATTGAAGACAATTTCGACTGTATGTGGATGCCAGCGGTTTGAACACAATTGATGCTAAATTCGTTGGAGAAAGTTATGCTGCGAAAATTTTGAGATTATGTCCCTCTATCGATGATTATGTCCCTCTAAAATCGAATGGGAATCAATTTTTACATACATTATTGGAATACTTTTAGGGATCAAATTAAATGTTTACTAAATTAAACTCTGAACACCTAGCACTGTACTCAAAAAAAAATGTATATCAAAATTACTTGTGAGATACCAAATGATGATCGAAAAATGAAATTTGCTTCACTAAAATAATAACGGTTCCTATTGTTTTAGAAATGTATTTTAATAGAAATATAAATGGAACTACAAGTATTTACAGGTAACTGCAGGCAGTGTATGGGTATTACTAGTGTTATTTTTTGGTCAGAAAAAGAACTTTAGATTTAGTCATGAATTATTAATTTTAATTTCAGTTCCAATCTCATAAGAAATAACATAAATATGATTACAATTTCCCCGTTTTTTAAATATGTAGTCTTACGTTTGGTAAATATTATTTTGCTTACAAATGATAAAAGAGACTAACAAGAAGTCAATATCTGGTTATTGATATTAAATTAGATATCATCTAAGATTTGGTGAACATTTACTATTTTTGCGAAACAAAAAGTTTTTTTTAGTGGCAAGTAATATAATGAGTAACAAGAAGTAAATATCTAGTTAACACTTTAATATTAAATATGGTGTAAAAATTGGTCATCTTTTATTATTTGCGGGAAACGAAATTATTTTTTTGTATGCATATTTTCATTAATTTTGGTAAGCAGTTAAACACAAGCCATACTTTTATAGGGTACATATATATATATATATATATAAATTTTTAGTTAAACTCTCTATAAGAAGAAGTGGTCCGCGGCTATTTTTCGACGTGGATAGGGATAATATCACGAGGGAAATGTAGGTTAAATATATATTAAAAATATACTCCATCCAAATTGGTGAACTTATATAAAGCAGCAATTGCAGTATGATTTTAAGCAAGTATTATGTAATTAAATGATCCGTTATATTTGAATACGGATCGATGACTGATGAAGAACCATGTTTAGTAACCATATAGATAGACATTGCAACTTCATAGGAAAAAGTAAATCGTAGGGATATTTGAGGGGATTCATATTGAGCCATTTTCAGGATCAGGGGATAAATATGAAAATAAATAATTTTTATTTATTAAATTGTATATTAAAGCAATATTTATTCCACTATCTTTAGTTATGGCTTTGATATAGGACAGTTCGTAGTCCAAGTCCTTCTTATTAATAGGGATCGTACATAGATGCTCTATAAATCATTGAATTATATGTTGACATCATATCTGTGGTAAGATGGCAAAACATGATATGTGCAATTTTATATATTTTACAGGAGAGTAAAAATTAAGTTTCTGAAGCCATTGTATTTGATTGTACATATCATAAGTGCATTCGTGAATTTCTATGGATTTAAAAGCCGTTGACAAGACAAGTTTACCAGCATATAAATCTCAAGATGTGCTATTTACTGCAGTAAAAATCAGAAAATTACCAAAACGTGTCATCTCATATTTTGCCATCTTACCACAGATATGTCTTTTTCCCGTGATTGGAGTCAATTGTTATAGTAATAGGAGAAAAAGTTGGTTTTCTATAAATCTTGTATTCTTATTATCATTATATATATATTTTTAACCATATTTATTGGATTTAGCTTTGTAACTCCTTACCAATTTCTCATTGTAATTGAACTATTTTCTTTTATACGATATGATATATTATGTTGTGTGAATAACACGCATGTTGTGACGGTCGTGCAAAACTAAGCATTTTCTTAAGTTAAAAGTTACCAAAAAAGCTGAATCAAAAGTTATTGGAACCAGCGAAAGTTACTCTACGGAACGGTTATACATTTATTAATCTGCCACACGCACTTTAGTTGCATTTTGGTAATATCTTTATACAGGGTTGGGCAGTTCAAACGAATCGGAATCCCCTGCCCAAACTAATTCAAATAAAAATGCGAAAAATTGCAAACTTATATTTAATTATATTAATTATAATTATATGAGTTGCACACTGTAAAATTAATTTCAAGTATACAGGATGAATGATAAAAGCACAATTAAAACTGGTCTTATTTTTTTTAAATAGAATACTATGTATATTTTAATCCCATTTCCTAGTAGACATTCAAGTTCTTATGAACACGTAAATTATAATTTATTAGAATGCGGCGTTGCCAAGATATTAGCAATTTTGTAAAATATTGCTCCATTGCAAGCCCAATTTCAAAAAATCATAACTTACTTAGATAGCGAATTTAAGTAGCACAGCTTTAAATCTGAGTAACCAGTAACATGGCATTATTTTTTGTAAATCGGTTTTTCTCCTGAAACATACAGGCACATGTAAGAGTCATGTGCAATTAGGGCATTTTCCTTGAAAGGTAAGTCCGATTTTTTAAATGGAACACCCCATATATAATTATTCTGAAAGATAACTCGATTATAATTGAACCATTTTCATTGAATATATGCTATACCTAAAACTAGTAGTTTCTGAGATATTGACATATTTTTGAAAAATGCAGCATCCAAAGAAACAATTCAATTAAAATTAATATAAATCTTTAAGATTGCCATGGAAGATCATGTAAACTGTAATATTTGTGATTCGACAATTAAAGTTTACTTAAACCTACTTTACATTAAAACCATAAAGATGTGGCATACTCTTTGCAAGAGAAGATCGACATGATTGGGTGTTTAGGAGAGTGCCACAAGAACCCTCTATTGGCCAATAAAATATACAAAGCAAATTTTCCAAATAGAAGACATCCAAATGCAACTAGATTTCAACATTTATTAAATACTTTCACAACGACTGGATCTGTTAAAAATACAACACACGAAAAACATAAAACTGTAAGATTGGAAGAAAATAAAATAAAAGTTCTTCCGTCTGTGATTGAAAATACAAAAAAATAAATAAACAGTAAAAACTACTATTTTAATAAATATTCAAATGTATTTTCATGTATTTCCATGTATTTCATTTCTATGCACATGCGAAGACTGATTTTGATATTTTTTGATATTCTTCCATTGATATTTGTACATTACGTAACATATCCGGAGTGATCGATGCAAATGCATACGTATTCTTTCCTTCATGTCTTCTGATGTGGTAGGTGGCACTTGGTAAACTTTATTTTAAATGTAACCCCATAAAAAGTAATTGCATGGATTGCATTAATTGCATCCGGAGACCGCGCCGGCCAGTTAACAGCACTACCTCTGCCTATCCACCTGTTCGAGAATTCTTGGTTTAAATGTCCCCGTACATGCCTTCCATAGTGCGTCGGCGCTCCATCATGCTGGTGCCATAATACAACATTTAATGGTATATTCTCCATTAAATCGTCCAAGGTTGTTCGCACGAAGTTCAAATACGTGATGTTATTTGAATGATGTTAAAAAAAATAAGGACCTATTATGTTTTCACCGACAATCCCTGTCTATGTGTTAACTGACCAGCGATGCTGTTTATCCACACTTCTTCTAAAATTCGGGTTTTCTATTGCATAATAGTGACAGTTTTTCCGGTTGCAGACACCCGATTCGGAAAAAGTGGCTTCATCCGTAAAAAGAATTCTATTTAGAAATGCTGGCTGATTAGCAATCTTTTCTAACAGCCGTTCGCAAAATTCAAACCTTATTCCGAAATCGGTTTCTTGTAGATCCTATTGTAGTCTCACCTTATATGGATGGTATTCATATTCCTTCAATATTCTTCCAACAGTACGTCGGGAAATTGTTTCCTCTTTCTCTATTTCAGTAGAAGAGACTTGGGAAGTACTTTTATTTTATTTTCTTCCGTTCTTACAGTTTTATGTTTTTCGTGTGTTGTATTTTTAACAGATCCAGTCGTTGTGAAAGTATTTAATAAATGTTGAAATCTAGTTGCATTTGGATGTCTTCTATTTGGAAAAATTTCTTTGTATATTTTACTGGTCAATAGAGGCTTCTTGTGGCACTCTCCTAAACACCATATCATGTCGATCTTCTCTTGCAACGGGTATGCCACATCTTTATGGTTTTAATGTAAAGTAGGTTGAAGTACACTTTAATTGTCCAATCACAAATATTACAGTTTACATTATCTTCCATGGCAATCTTAAAGATTTATATTAATTTTAGTTGAATTGTTTGTTTGGATGCTGCATTTTTCAAAAATATGTCAATATCTCAGAAACTACTAGTTTTAGGTATAGGATATATTTAACGAAAATGGTTCAATTATAATCGAGTTATCTTCCAGAATAATAATATATGGGGTGTTCCATTTAAAAAATCGGACTTACCTTTCAAGGAAAATGCCCCAATTGCATATGACTCTTATATATGCCTGTGTGTTTTAGGAGAAAAACCGATTTAGAATAAATAATACCATTTTAGTGGTTACTCAGATTTAAAACTATGCTACTTAAATTCGCTACCTAAGTAAGTTATGATTTTTTGAAATTGGGCTTGCAATGAACCAATATTTTATAAAATTGCTAATATCTTGGCAACGCCGCATTCTAACAAATTACTATTTACGTGCTCATAAGTGATTGAAGGTCCGCTATGAAATAGGATTAAAATATACATAGTGTTATATTTAAAAAAATAAGACTAGTTTTAATTGTGCTTTCATAGTTCATCCTGTATACTTTAAATTAATTTAAAGTGTGCATCTCGTAATTCTATATAAGATTACAATTTTTTGCATTTTTATTTGAATTCGTTTGGGCAGGGGATTCCTATTCGTTAGAAGTGCCCAACCCTGTATATAAGGATTAAATCAATAATGGCTAATGTGACCCCGGACGAGATAAAATCACTATCTGTGTTTTTCTTGCAATCATGACTGAATTTAACGAAAAGCTATATAAGGCAACCAGTACCGGCGACGAGTCATTTAGCGTGGACATATTACGTCAAGAATATTTTGAATTTCAATCGAACATTATGAGTATGGTCGACAACTTATATCAAATGGTCATTGCAGTTAATAAACAAGGTAAGGAATTGGCAATGAATACCAGAAGGAATTGCTTGCTGTTCCATGGAATAGAGGAGAAACCTAATGAAGATGTAGAGGAAGTTGTGATTAAAGCTATAGGCAACATGAAAATTCCTAAGTGGAAATTCGAGGCAGATTACATGCTGGATTGGTGCCACAGGTCGGGTCCAAAGCAGTATATGACTCTAAAAAGCAAACAAGGCCAATTATTATCAAGCTAATATCCCACCGGTTCAGAAATATTATCTGGTCAAATATTAATCAATTATATATATTTTTTATATAATTAATTTTTATATAATTAATCTTTATATAATTAATTTTTATATAATTTTGTATTATAAATTTATATAATTATATAATTAATCAATTATATATTATATTTTTATATTTTTATTTGATATATTTTTATATTAAAAAAATTATATCATATAAAGGAAGTATTCGGACCCAAGAAGGTGTGGACTAAGGACGGACGTATAATTGCACTACTTCCTAACGGAACAACGATCTCAATAACCAAGGATGAAGATCTAAAGAAAGGGGATAAAAAGAAAGAACCGAAGAAGACATCGGCCCCCGATGAGAGTTCGTCCAATGGAATACGCAATAAAGGTCGGAAATTTTAAAAAGAAAAATGATTTAATTCTAAAACGCACATAATTTCAATGATTCTAAAAACTATTTCCAATTATTAGTAATTCATGGTTCAGTTACAGTACTCTTGTTGCGTTTATTTTTATTACTTATTTTTTGCTCTATCATTTGAAATCGATTCTTTATTTCATTTATTTTATTTTGTTTTTACTGTTGCATTTTATTATTCATGAGGTAAAAATGTATTACTTACTTATTATTTTATAATTCCTATATATATATTATAATATTTCGTATAATTATTAATACCGTCACTTATATATTTTTGTTAATTCTAATTAGGTTTAATTTTTTTTTCAACTTATTATTTACAAACATTTATACTTATTTTTGCACGCCCGTTATTTGTTGTATTTATACAATTGTTATACACAAATTCGAACTGTGAATCACTATTTTAATATATATTTAATATTCAATATACTAAAGCACACAATATAACACATATAGCAGCACAACCCACAAGTTTGTCCAGACTACAGATTAATTATTATTTTTAACCTTTATTTACATTTACCAATGTCGCAATATTTAATAGTTGGCTCACAGTTGGATTATTATAGAAATAATTTAAATTAAAAATTTATTAAATATAAGTGCAAATTTTTTGAACTGCTTATACTCGTCATTATGGCGTAGAATTAAAATTTTTTTTTGACATAATCTAACAAAAAATATGCCTAAGAAATTGAGTTTGGCACACATTAACGCGGGGTTCGGACATTAGCATAGGTCTATAATTACCTGTTCCGGACACTAGCGTAGTTCGCAGCTGGGTGTCGCCGAGTTGCTGCTGCAGGTACATACTAGGTGCATATGTATGTAATATCTGGCCGTAGCAAACTAAAGAATTTCATTTACATTATTAATTCAATTACAATATTAAATTCAATGAAATTGTAGAAGTCCATTTGTAAGGTTCAGATTTAATAAAAAGGCTGACGAGAGGTAAATCCTTACACGTGTATTTTAATATATAATTTAAATCCTCGACTAGTTTCGGTTACATAATAACTATCTTCAGGAGGAAACTACAAATAAAATAAAACATGATTTTTTTTTAAATATGAAAACAGGTAATTTCTTAGTTTACTTAATTGGTATAAGTGGAATAAGGAAAAACTATCATGAGACGTTTGAACAGACTTGTACCAGCAAATATAAATATTTAACAAAAATTGAACATTAATGTGTATTAATGTGAAGTAATCTTATAATATAACAAAATTTAGGGGCGCTTACGTGTCAGTGGGTTAAAATAGTCAACATGATGTGGGGATAGTATTGTGGTAGCATTCTCATTGAAGTGTATCAATCATCGTAAACGGCTATAAAACAAAAGGGAATAGGGGTGTAATGAAACTAGCATCATATCTAAAGTTAAAAGTATAGAGAAAGGGGTTATAGAACAACTAGTCAAATGTGCTTAAAGTTAAGTTAACTTAGGATAATCAGTATATATAGAGTTTGGGGTACCTTGTAGTAGAATGCGATCAGCGATATCATTGTGTAAAATCGTCAAAGGTGTAATCACAACAGAAAACGTTAATTCAATATAAATATTAATAATAAAAAATAATAAATAAATATAGATCCATCGCCATATAGTGATAGATGATGATAGATAGGCTCGGTTAATATGGAGGTATACATTATAGTGTGTTCTGACCTAGATGGCGTTACTGTGTGTGTATTCTATTATAATAAATTAGATGTACTATTAGAATGAAATCTTTATATAAAATATAAATGGTATACATTTTAGACGTATGAAATTGTATATTTAAGAAGTAACTGTAGTTATAGTATGCAACAGAATTCAAGATGGCGGGAAGTGACAATACGCCTAGTGCAGAGAATGACGAAATTTGCGAATTAAACTGCAATAAATGCAAAAGTGTGGTGAAACTTCCAGTACAATGTCTGGATTGTGGGACTATGTTCCACGCGAGCTGCTACAAACGGCACTTAGAAGCGAATTGTACAAATTACCATACAAAACAAAAACCCAAATTGGAGGTTACTTTACCTGCGGAGTCGTTTTTGGTAAAAGAAAACGCATTGTTGAAGAAGTTAGTTGAGGAAATGAGGGACAAAAATAAAATCCTGCACGAAAACAATCTGTTATTAAAATTCAAGATGAAGACTATTGTATCAAGATATCAAGAATCCACGCTTAGTGGCAACGATGGTAAGGCTTCAAATGGTATTCATGATACCAACACGGTTGGTAACTGTGGAGCAGCGAATAAAATGTCAACCATCACTGCAAAACCAGCTCACGGGCCACTTGCTAATAGTTAATTGTATCCAAACTACAAAACAAACAAATACACAATTTGAACATAAACAACCGGCACCAGTCGCTGCGGCATGCACCAACCATGAAACTGTTAAAGGTAATTCCCAACAGTGGACAGAAGTTACACGTGAAATAAAGAAGAGAACCAATTCCACCAACATAGTCGGTCAAATAAATGGCAAGTCTCATAATATTCGAGGGTCTGCTGATACCACCTGCTTCAGCGCTGCTGAAAGAATGGCTTGAATATTCGTCGGAGGATGTAGTGCTAATACGATAGTCAGTAATATCCGAGACCATTTAACAAATAAGTTAAAAGAGGATTTCAGGATTGAACCCATCGAGGAATATCCCGATAGTTTAAGTCAAAGGCAATGTTTCAAAGTTGGTTTCAATTTTGACGCATTAAACAGAGTCATTCAAGCTCAAATATGGCCGAAAAATGTTGTTGTCAAGAGATACCAGTTTTTTCGAGAATTAGGAAGAAGTGCAGCAACCGCATGTGGAAACCTCAAGGACAGCAGATAGTATTATATATAAAATACTCCACCTGAACGTTCAGTGCATCAGGAATAAATTAGCAGACATCGAATGTTTGACAGTTGCAAATAATCATTCTGGCGATATTATATGTATAATTGAATCATGGTTGCGTTCTGTTGAGTTATCGGGAATAAATATTCCAGGATATAAAATTGCAAATAGCTTCTGTAGAATTGTATATAAGAATAGCGGCTTTTAATATAAGTAAAAAACATAGTGTTCGATGGTGTTGATGCGATTGCCAAACTATCTATAGAAAAATATTGTGAGATGTCAGCTATATATTTAAAAGATGCTAATCTATTTGCTGTAATTGTGTACAGATCACCGTCAGGTGATTTTAATAATTTCTTGGATATATTTAATAACATGCTGACATTCGTGACGAGAAACATCAATAATCATATAATTATCAATAGCGACTTTAATATGCATTTTGAAAAATCAGACCGGAAAACAATACAGTTTTCAGATCTAATTAATAGTTTTAATATAAAACTTACAATTAAAGAATGTACTAGGAAAACCGCATGGCTGGATAATGTTCTGACAAATCTAAACACAGGAAAATATGTTGCGTACACCTATGATCCTGCAACATCCGATCACTCAGCTCTAACGATAACAGGTTCTTTACTTGGGAAAATTCCCGCATTCAAGCGAATAGAATACTGCCCAATCACTCAGTTAGGTCTCAACCATTTTTTTAATTTTGTGAATCAAATTAATTGGAATAATATACTGATTGATTATAAAAGCGTAGGCGCGCATTCCAATGTTTTAACGAAATTTTTGAAGACTTATTGTATTCGAGTTTTCAGTTAAAAAAGAAACTGTTTTAAATACAGCATTACCTAAACTCAGAAACGAATAGTTTAATAATGACCTAAGAAATATGCGCGAAAAACTGATAATTCTAAACAAATTGGTTAAGAAGAAAAGGTTGCCAGTCATTAAATATAAATTGTATAAAGGTGAATATAGAAATGCGATTAAAAAAGCCAAACAAACGTCCAGTGACACATTTATTCGGAACTCGCATAATATTGGCAAAACTACATAGCAACTTATCCATGATAATTGCGATATGAGGAAGAAAACATATACAGAGTGTAGTACTAATCTCAATGCGGACAAATTTAATGAATATTTTTCAAGTATAGCGAACCACATAACAAAGACTTTACCGGTAAACGGAATTGGTAGCCTGGACTATCTACAGCTACTATCTGTAGACCCTAATACAAC
Organism: Leptodirus hochenwartii; assembly: GCA_947310635.1. Classification (NCBI taxonomy): domain Eukaryota; kingdom Metazoa; phylum Arthropoda; class Insecta; order Coleoptera; family Leiodidae; genus Leptodirus; species Leptodirus hochenwartii. The sequence continues at coordinate 30,105,306 of OX371177.1, read as the reverse complement.
ATTTTCATTTCATGAAATATCTGTTATCCAAGTACGGGATGTAATTCTGAAATAGAAAAATAGCACTAGCACGGACTTGACGGGGCTAAATGTTAAAGTACTGAAATCTGTTGCTCATGTGATCTGTTATCCACTGACAAAGATGTTCAACTATAGTTTGAGGGAGGGAAAATTTCCGTCAATATTGAAAATATCAAAAATCATACCTATATTTAAAAAGGGTGACAAGGAGATAATTGGTAATTATCGTCCGATAGCAATCATTCCGCTTATAGCAAAAGTGTTTGAAAAGGTTTTAGCTCGTCAAATCGTCTCGTATTTCGAAACAAATAACTTATTTTATAATCGCCAATATGGGTTTAGAAAAAGTAAGTCGACCTTGCTCGCTATACTGGATATGTGTGACGTAATCTACAATGGTTTTGAGCAGGTTGAATTTACGGGTGTATCATTGTATGACTTGTCAAAGACTTTTGACTATGTTTCACACATAATTCTCTTGGATAAATTGGTTTATTACAAGTTTGCGAATAATAGTTTTAATCTAATGCGTTTGTACTTAGCAAATAGAAAACAATGCGTTCTTTATAGTAATGTACTGTCTCCTACTATAACAATAAAAGAAGGTGTCCCACAAGGCTCTGTACTGGGTCCTATCCTATTCATAATATATATTAATGATTTCTATAAGACTATACTACTTTCTCGCCCGATATTATAAGCAGATGACACGACATTAATTTATGCAAATGCTGATCTTATGAATGTCCAACAAACTCTGGAATCAGAGCAGATTATAGTACGTAACTGGTTCGCAGCAAATTGTTTATGTCTGAATGATAGTAAAACAGAAAATATAATTTTTAGCACAGTTTCAGAAAAGAACAGCGTTAAATTCCTAGGTGTGTATATCACGTATATTGTCTTATATGGCCGAGTATCCCATATTTAATGTAGCCTTACTATAAAATTTAATGCAACAAAAGTTTTTTTAAATAAAAATATTTCGTTTTGAGAAAAGATTTTTTCCAACACTGGTTGCATACGTGTCATACGATACGTTATTGATATATTGCCAATGATTGGCTTTGCGACATGTTTCCTACGTCATAGTGTGCCTCTAAACATATCTATGTACATTAAGGAAGTGATTATGTTGGTTAATAGCAACAACCTCTCGCGCAAGTGCGAGTTCCGCAACTAGGCAATACCTTACGCAATCCGCCCTGAAGGGTGGATTGTTGGCTGTTGCAGGGTCTCGGCGCCTCGCGGCTCGAAGAGTATCCCTGACTTGTTAAGTTCAGACATTGTTTTTCGAGTTTTCAATCACGCAATCGCGACTTCTACTTCTAGAGCGTAAGCAAATATATGGTTATATTTGGGTAATGCGATATTTGAAATGGCAAACGTACCGTAAAATAGAACGAATGAAGAATCTTATAAAACAATTGCACTATTATTGCACAATATTTAACAATTCCACATACAATATTAACACACACACACACACACATATATATATAATAAAAAATAAAAATAAACAGTATAAAAAGTAATGCAATCATTGCCCAAGAAAACAATTCCTTACAATTATGTTTCATTAAAAAAATCTTCATACTAAGATATCACTTGTATTATTTTATCATATTATCATAGAATCATGGAATAATGATAGAGAATTAACATAAAGTCACCGGACGAATCTATCGCTTGGTCAGGGCCATGTGGATCGATGTTCCACTTATTCTGTGTGGATTAGTGCCGCAGTAGTATCTACGCTGAAGATACCGGGTGTCTCTTTGAAGTGCTCTGTACGCCTAAACAAACTATCTACATCATCAAAAACAGATGCAAATGTGTTGAAGTGTCTTCAAGACATCCAGGCTAGGCTAATGGATCTTCAGAGCTATTACGTTGATACGCAGGTGAACTCTGATGAGCTGGTTAAATCTGTAAAATTTGCCACGGCTTTTCAGAAAGCTTTGGACAGTCTCTTGTCGATTAAACCGAAGGTGGATAAGCTCAAGGAGGAAATAAAATTCTTTAAGCTACGCACAATAGACGAGTAGGATCAAATCGATACCCTTGAAAACTATAGCCGTCGCAAATACTTAACGAAACATGGAGTTCCGTTCAAGCAAAACGAAAACTTACAAACCATCATGCTAAATCTGGGTTCTATAATCAGGTGCAAAATCGAGGTAAATGATATTGATATGGTTCATCGCGGCGCTACTTTTGATAATCGAAGAGAGTTTCAAGTGAATAATAAGTCAACTCGGCATCCGTCTATTATTATCATATTCGTAAGACGAATAGTAAATGAAAATTTCCTCATTGCGGCTAAGGCGCATATAAAATCTCTACGAATGAGTAGTAAGAGTGGTATTGTTATTTCTTAGTTCTGCAATACTGGCGGTTACGTAAACCAGCATCTATCCCAATTTTTAAACAATCTCCACTTCAAAGCGCGAGTAGTTTGCAAGGATAGTGGTTTCAAATTCTGTTGGGATCTATATTAGTATGACAGCAAGAGAAATCTCGATCGTTTTTTATTAAACAAGAGTCTGACTTTGCGAAAATAAGGTCCTAAGTTTCAGTGTACATTCCCACCACTGTGTATATGTTTAATATTTCAAAATGGCTAATCACACAAATAAAACACCACAGCGAATAAATTCGCTTAATATATTTTACCGAAACATCCGAGGCCTATGTACTAAAACTCATAATGTTTACCTAACGGCTATACAATTAAATTTTAATCTCTTCTGTTTATCTGAGACTTGATTAAAGGACTCGGTACATGATGGGGAAATTTTCAACCCAAATATTTACGACGTTTTTCGAAAAGATCGTGACAGCCTTACCTCAAATAAATCTGATGGAAGTGGAGTACTTATAGCAGTGGCGTGCTATCTAAGAGATTTCATTATTAGCAGACCTGAATAGCAAACTATGAATGAAGATTTATGGTTAACTCTCGTGCTTACTTTCCACAAACCCATCCATATTTGTTGTGTTTATCATACTCTTAAAATGGGTTGGTTACATTACAGTTAATTTTTGATAAATTGGCATCCATCTACAATGGTTTCTCTGATAATATATTTGTGATAAGAGGCCATTTAAATTTACCGTCACTTGCATGGAAAGTTTTTTTTTTTTATCATCTTCGTCTTTATTCATAATCTGTTAATCATAATAACAATAAATGAATTATTTGTCTAATTCTATTAACATGGACAAGTTTTCTTAATTGACTTAATTCTACTTTTAGATATTATTTCAGACGGTTTGCAAAATATTATTACATAGGTAAGTGAGAATAGTTCGTTATATAATTATGACTACACTATAACACTTTAGTTTCGATTAGGTAGATCTGTGGGTGTGTATCGTTTTAGTCTTCGTGTATCGTATCTGTTGTCTATTAGATTATCGATAAGGATATTGGAGTGCTCATGTATTCTTGTATGGTATTTTTGGCTTGTGGTTTTGATTTCGTCTCTCACGGATATCACATGGAGGTTGCGACTGATGACCTCGTTAGGTACATACAATGGAGCATTAACAACCATTCTTAGGACCTTGGATTGAAATCTTTGCAGAATTTCTATATTTGTATTACTGGCCGTACCCCATCGTTGAATAACATGTCCAAATCAGTTTAAGTATAGACATGTAAATAATTCGTTTATTAGGGATTGATAGTTGTGACCTTGGACCCATCAGCCAGTATACTTTGCTTAGCTGTATTCCTAGCTGTTTTATTTTGGTAAAAATATGCTTTTTCCACGTCAGCCTCTTTTCTCAATGCATTCCCAGGTATTTTACATCGTCCTTTTGTGGCAATATTTGGTTATTTAGAGATACTGGAGGGCAGGTACTTTTTCTCAATGTAAATGTCACGTGAACGCTCTTTGTTTCGTTTATTATAATGCCCCATTTTTTGCACCAGGTTTGAATATCATTCAAGTGTTGTTGCAACTTTTCAAATGCAATGGTTGGATTTGGATCTGATGATATGTTAGCTGTATCATCAGCAAATGTAGCTACTAACGTATCTTCAGAGTCGGGTAGGTCTGCAGTGAATATGAGACACAGGATTGATACTGTAACGCTTCCTTGAGGTACTCCTGATGATATTGAGATGAAGTTGCTATGTTCATTGGCGGATTTATCTTGTATATATCTGTCTGATAGGTATGATTGCAAAATTTTGTACAATGTATATGGTAGGTTTTTTTTAAATTTGTAAAGTAGGCCAGGGAGCCAGACCTTATCAAACGCTTGTGATATATTTAAGAATGTGGTGGAACAGTAACCGTTCTTCTCAAAGTTTTGATTGATGGCATTTACCAAGCGATGTACTTGTTCTATATTACCATGCTGATGGCGAAATCCAAATTGATGATCTAGTATAAGTTTCCGGCGTGATATCAGCGGTTCCAGTTTAGACAATAATATTTTTGTCGAATATTTTTGACAGGGTAGGTAACAAGCTTATTGGTCCGTAGGATTTTGCTTCATCGGTCGCCTTTCCCGGCTTTAGAATCATGGTTACTTGCGCTAATTTCTACTGTGAAGGAAAGTGACCGGTTCTGAAAATAGCGTTAAATAATGCAATTACTTTGTACATTTTCTCCGGTAGGGCCTGCATAATTTTACCGGTAATTTGATCATATCCTGGAGCCTTCTTAATGTTGAGATCCTTAATGATTAATTTTATGTCATTGACATTAATGTTCTTGATTGGTAAATCCATTTGTAAAGGGGCTTCCATGAACTGCTTGATTCATAAGGAATTTCTGACGGTTATGGCTGGAAAACTTCCGTGAGTTGTTCTGCAAATCTACTCGCTTTTTCTTGGTTTGATTTTGCCCAGCTACCGTCAGTTTTGCGAATTGGAGGTACGTGTAGTTTTGGTTGCTTGATTTTCTTAGTTGTTTTCCAAAGAGAGTAGTTTGTAGCTTCAGTAGGTGATAGGTTTTCTAAATATTTTTTAGTCGCTGCGTGTTTTAAATTATATAGCAAAGTTTTTAGCTCCCTACATGCCTTATTGAAGTTTGTTCTGTCATTGGGGTATCTTGTGGTTTGCCATAATCTTGTGAGTTTTCTTTTATTAGCAATAGCTTGTTTAACAATAATAGGACAATTTTCATTGTTGGTGTTCATTGCAAGATTAGTTGGCGTAGCTTCTGATGCAGCTTCTTGGATAGTTCGTGTAAGATATTCGGTGGCTTCATTAAGGTCTTTCTCGGATTTAAGGGGCATATTGCAAACGGTTCTCTCGTTAAGTAGTAGTCTGAAATAGTTCCAGTTGGTTTTATTATTACAGAGATGTATTTTTTTTTTAAATGAGCTGTACTTCCGAGTTTAATATGACTATTAATGGAAAATGGTCAGATAACAAGTCGAGGCAAGACTCAATTCTTAGGTAATTCGTGGCTGTTCCTTTAACAGTACAGCAGTCTATAAGATCTGGAATTTTTTAGTATCGGTTGGCCAATAAGTTGGCTGTCCAATCGAAACATGATTTATGTTGTAATTGTTCATTGACTTTAGGAGTTCTCGACCTCATGGTAGAGTCAGTCTGGAGCCCCATATTGTGTGTTTGGCGTTGTAATCTCCGCCACATATAAATCGTGTACCCAATGTATCAAAAAAGTGACTGAAGTCATTGGATTTAATTTTATGTTTTGGAGGGCAGTATATTGCAGTGAATATAATGGGTCCAATCCAGTCTTTTATTGCGATACTAGTGGCCCGTATGTGCTCACTTTTCTATTTGGGTAGCTCATAGTGGTTTAAAATATTTCTGATAATAATTGCTGTTCATCCATGGGCGTTACCAGCTGGGTGTTAGGTGTTGTAGATAGAGTAATTATTTAATGCAAAGTGACTTCTATTAGTGAAGTGTGTTTCTGAGATTAGGAAAATGACTATTTTATGATTTAAAATAAAGTGTTTGATCTCTTGACTGTATTGCATCAAGCCGCTGGCATTTCAGACTGCTAATTTAAGAAACTGAGGCATCAAGGCAGTTTGGAAACGAGAGTTGTGAGGAGATTTAACATTGTGTCCATTCGCTCCATCAGTTTGGTCATCATTTCTTCCATTCTTGAAGTATTTTGTTGATTGGTTTCGGTCTTTTGTTCTTGGGTGTTAATATTAGTAGCATTTTCTTCTCTTTGTTTTGTTATTTGGGAATATTGGATATCTTTGGTAACTTTTTGTACTGCCTGGTGTTGTCCTTTACTTTGTGTTGTTTGGTTCTCCATTATTTCTTGTGGTCTTAGAGCAGGAAACTTTATCTTTTGTAACTCTTTGTAGATTTCACATCCTTTATAATTAGCAGGGTGAGAGCCATTGCAATGGGCACAAGTGGCAACGGTAGTTTTTTCTTTTGTGCATTCGATGGTTACATAGCCTTTGCCGTACTTAACGCATCTAGGGTGTCTGTAGCAGTATGCTTTAGTATGCCCATATATTTGACATTTGGCGCATTGAGGTATTTCTCGTTTGTGCTGGGGCGCTTCTATTTGGATTTTCGATCTAAGTAGGTATTGCAGTTCATATATTTTGTTATTATTACTTTGCGGTAGTATATCCACGTAGAATAAGGATAATGGTGATTTTGTAACTCTATGTTTAATATTATGGATGTTTTTAACTACGTATCCATGACGTTCAATATCTTCGTTAAGATCGTTTACATCAGTTGAATAATGCAAATTTCTTATGACTACTCTGAAATTTCTATTTCCCTTTAGTTGGTATGTGTGGAAAGCGGTATCTTTTTCTTTAAGAATTTTTATGATATTTGTATAATCAGTATCAGATGTTTGTTGAATTTTTATTTGATCTTTACCTACCATGCTCAACAGATATTTGTTAGTAGCTACACTATCTAATACAGTGGTGAATTCTTTGATGATTTTAACTTCTCGGATAAATATTGGAGGAGGTTTTGACTTTAATGCTGCTTGTAGTTCTGGGTGTTGTTCAGTAGATTCTTTCTTTTATTGTATACTCGTGCTAGCCAGCGCTTGGAATCTATTAGAGGTATTCATTTTTGGAAAAATATCAGTGATCTTCTTTTTTTGTGGACTGCGTCTCTCTCCTGGACAGCTCCTTTTCTTCTTACGCGGGTTGTATTGTCTCCATTCATCATCTGACGTCACTTCGGTAATTTCGTCGGTTTCAGTTTGTGTATTATAATTATAATTGCCTTGGGTTTGTGCGCCACTGGATAATGATGTTATGATTTTGCCTGGCATTGTAGGTAATGCATTTGCTGATGCTGCAACCTCTTTACCGATCAGCAGGCCGGCTCGGCTGTTCGCCGCCGCCGACGCAGCCGCTGCTGGTGCTGCTGCTGCTACTGGCGCTGCTGCTGCTGCTATTCTCGCTGGTGTTGTTGGTGGATTATTATGGATTTTATGGAACTTGGCAACTTCCATTGCCGCCATAGCCATAATTTATAGCATTTACGCATAACTTTTAATATTGCAAATCGATTGTGTTAAAATCGCTGACTCAACTTTCAACCGTACGCGCCGACGTTAACCTCACCTCGAGGTAATTTATTTCTAAATTTTGTTTCACTCCTGGATCTCTATCAATTAAACCATAATTTCAATTGTAAAAACATGCTACTAGACTTAATTCTTTGTAATATTAATAAAATTTAATTAATGAAGTCGGACCCGCAGGTCAAAAAACATTTATCATCATGCTTTAAGTTTTACAATCTCGCTAGAGAAGGATAATTTTATTCAACCCAAGTCCCCTAAAATTAAATTGTTCTCTAAACGCAATTATTTGGAAATCAATAATACAATTATTGAATCTATAGATTGGTTTGAAATATTTCATAATGATGATATTGATGATATTGCTATTTTCTATAATATTTTTAATAAAATAATAGACTCACATATTCCTACAATAATCGCTAAACATTAGATTTCAAACTTGGGTCTCTTCTGCAACGATTGAAATATACAAAGAAAAATCTAAATTTAACAATAATTCGACGAAAGATGCAAATTTATGCGATTATAAAACATTTGCTCTGCTGAGGCGAAGATTCAAAAATTGTTTAAAAAATGACCACAACGGATTGTTAAATGGCACGAAAAACAACCTTGTCTCTAATATTAAATGTTTTTGGAAATATGTGTCTGTTAAGCAATCTACCAATAGTATTCTATATAGAATGGACCTGATCAGATTCCGCCTTATTTCATAAAAAACTTCCTTTACTAATCCTCTTCATTATTTTTAACAAAGCTCTTTCTTGTAGCAAATTTCCTTCGGCATGAAAACATGCATACATAAAAGTGCTTAAAAAAATTAATCAACAAATATAGGCTTATTTTTAAACGTTCGGTTTTCGGCAAAATCTTTGGAAAAATAATCTGCAATAGATTGAGTACATATTTGAAGAACAATATTATAGAACAACAGCATGGTTTCTCGCTATTTCTAAATCAGTAATCACGAATTTTTCCTTTCTCGGACTACGTCTTCTTCTCTTCGGATAAATCAAAGCAAATGGATATAGTTTCTACGGACTGTAAAATGGATTTTGATAAGGCTGACCACCAGTTACGTGTTGTTAAATTGAAAACCTTTTGAATACATAGTAATTTATTAGGCCTTTTATGTTCCTATTTACGAGACAAAGCTCAGGTGGTTGCATTAAATTGCGTGGTTTCATCTTTCTATAATGTGACATCGGGTGTGCCACAGGACAGTAATCAAGGCCCTATAGTTTTCAATATTTTCATCAACGATGTTGCCTATTGTTTTAAGTTTAGCAGATTTGCTCTATTTGCGGATGATATGAAAATATTATACTGAAGTAAAACCTCATTGAATGGCGCATTACTTTTTTAAAAGGACCTTCATGCCTTTCATGATTATTACTAATATAACAAATTACTCCTTATCTTGAATAAGTGTCAATACATATCGTTTTCTAAGAAAAATTTCCTATGATATTTAATTACAGCATTGATTACACCATCTGATACAAAACTGAGTTCGGTCAACTTTGTTAGAGATTTAGGTATAATATTTCATAACAAATTAATTTTATTTGTTTATTTATTTAAATCGCTGTTATATTGTCTTTTGAATTATTTTCCAACAATTTGGTCGCCTCAATATAATGTATATAGTAATAAATTAGAAACTGTCCAAAACATATTTTCTAAGTATATAGATTTTAAATTCAATAAAAATAGTTTATGTATTAATTACGAGGAGAGATTAGAGCGGTACCATTTAATATCTCTATACAACAGAAGGTGGTCAACAGATATGTTGATTTTACATAAAATAAATCATAGCAAATTCAATGTATACCTAATTAGCCTTTTATTTTTCAATGTTCCAAATGTTAACACTAGAATTATCCTTTTATTTATGCCGCCCAGCAAACAAAAGTCGTGTGTTCTAAATGCACCTTTTCATTGTTTAATGTCTACGTTCAATAAATACTTCAATACGATTGATATATGTAAACTGCTTCTATTTAATTTTATGTTGAAACTGGGTTATCTTATCCTTCATCTTAGCGATGTGTAGTTCACTCGCGAACCGTTCACTCTGAACGGTTCAATCAAATGATGGGCGTACTGTGACGATGTTTTGCAACGACCGATAGGTCAATATGACCTAGTTCGTGAACTATGAACTACATGGTGAATGGTGTACTTGTACTAGGTCCTGAACCCGTCGTGTACTAAACCGTTTATGAATCACAACGACTCATAAACGATGCAGGATAGTATACATTACATATACAGTACTAACATTTATTTAGTGATAAAGTGTTATTGTGAACGGAACGAAATAGGAAACTCTTTACGATATTGCAACAGCAGCATTGCCGAGCTGAGTCACAATTTATATGTTGGTATCAGATTTCATTGGGAATAATATAATTAATATATTCGCAAGATTAAATATGTTCTTAAATATGTCATGCCATAGCAAATTTTTGCAATAATGCGAAAATAAACATCTAAATCTTATAGTTCTTCTATTTCATACTAAGTGCAATGCAATCAGTTAGTATCAAATCAAAGCGTTGAAGATTGAACAGAGAAGATGCGGAATAAAAAATATAAATTATAACGCCAAACAAAACGATTCTATCTCGTTCATTTTATTATAGTTTGTATATTTAATTTTCAAGTGTTAGTAAAGTAGTAAACATTTTCATCAGTAACTACCAATCCAATCAGTATTTTAGAACTTCATATAAATAATCGTGAGTACCTAGAGAAGTGGATTCATATGACTAACAAGATATTGTAGCTTCAAATCTTATTGATTAATTTTAGAATCATACACCATTAAGATCAAATATGCCGAAAAGAACTAGTGAAATATGGGCATATTTTACGCATGAAGGAGAATCCAGGGCGAAGTGTAAATTTTGCTCGAAGAGTCTGTCTTTCAAAAGTGGCTCAGGACGTAATTTAACAAGACATTTACGATGTGTGCATGCAAATCTTCCACAAAAATCAATGAATAAAGAAATAGACACGAAAAATGAAAAAAGGCAATTGAAAAAGGAACTTGAAGCGTATGCACCTGGAATCAATGACGTTAACGAGGATTTTCAACAGCCATCTATATCTCAACAAATTACTGATGCAGGAGTAAGCGGTCGAAATTTGAAACAAACTGAAATTGTTACATTTATGGAAACACATTTAAGTGACCGTAAAAATAATGAAATTAATTTTAGTATAGTCAAAACCATAGCAAAAAACGACTTGCCTTTTCAGTTAGTGGAGAGCCCATATTTTCAAGAGTTTGTAAAGAAACTAAATAGTTCTTATACTCTTCCAAATAGGAAATCAATTTTGGGTACGCTAGTGCCACAATTATACGAGTTAGTCCGAGAAAGAGTAAAAAATCGAATTAGTAAACCAACATCATTTAGCGTTACAATAGACGGTTGGACATCAACAGCAAATGAAAGCAATATTTCAGTAACCGTGCATTACATAGAAGATAATAAGCTCGTATCAAATTTATTAGACTGTTTTATTTACTGCGATAAATACACTGCACAAATTTTGTCAGTGGAAATTATAAGAATAGTCTCAGAATGGGGCATTAAAGACAAAATTGCATGTGTTGTCACAGATAATGCGGCAAATGTAAAAGCTGCAGTAAGACTAAAAGGATACAAACATATTCCATGTTTCGCTCATACCTTGAATCTAATTGTGCAAGGAGGTACAATTACAGATATATCGGCAATACACAAAAAAGTGAAATCCGTGGTTGAATTCTTTATACGCAGTCCACAAATAACGGAAAAATTAAAACAAAAACAAGAACAATTAGGTATGCCGATTTTAACACTTAAACAAGACATAATTATTCGCTGGAACTCTACCTTTGTAATGTTTCGACGAATCTTTAATATTGAAGAGTCATTAATAACTACAATATCTTTGCATTATCCACATTTAGATTAAATTTCCCATAGTGATTTTGTTACTATTCGGCAAATTTGCGACATTCTTGAAGTATTTAAAAATGTTACAGAAGAGATGAGTAGCGAACAAAATGTGAGTGTTACAAAAATAATATTAATTATGAATGGGTTGCAGAAATATTGTGAAAACTACTTATTGAGAGAAGATTTACTTCCTTCATCAAGACAGTGGTGCAAAAAGTTGATTCGTAATGTTAGTTAGTTAAAGAGTCCGCAATCCTAAAGATTGGTTGGAAACAGCACGCCATGCCGATCTATCCTGAGCTAATCTCTTCATCTCCCTATAGCTATTCATCTCAACGTCTTCAATTATCTGACTCACATACTCCAATCTAGGCCTACCTACCCCTCTCTTTCCCTCCACTCTACCTTCTATGATCAATTGCATAATCCCCCCATGCCTAAAAATATGCCCTACTAATCTGTCTCTCCTACGCTGTAACACTCTCCAGATACTTCTCTTCTCCCCTACTAACTCTAGTACAGCTTCATTTGTTACTTTATCTTCCCAACCAATCCTCATCATCCTCCTATAACACCACATTTCGAATGCTTGTAATCTACGCTTCTCTTCCTTTCCTATAGTCCACGCCTCACACCCGTACAGTGCTACACTCCAAACATATACCTTCAGTAATCTTTTTCTAATACCCAAGTCAATATTTGATCTTAAAATCTGTTCTTTTTCTACGAATGCCTTCCTACCCTGTGCTATCCTACATTTTATATCTACCTTGCTTCGATTATCTTTTGTGATTCTACTGCCTAAATAACAAAAATCTGACACTTCTTCGATTCTATTATCTCCTATTGACATCCTCATTTTTCTACTGCATTCCTTTTTGTCACACCTCATCACTTTAGTTTTACCTATATTTATTTTCATGTTAAAATCCCTAGTCAATACTGCCTGCATACCATTCAATACCCTTTCTAAATTCTTTTCGCTTTCTTCCAATATAGCTATATCGTCGGCGAATCTCAACATATATATTTTCTCTCCCTGTACATTCACACCTACACTATACTCTTCTTTTACTTTGTTTATTGCATCTTCTATATATAGATTAAATAATAACGGTGAGAGTGTACATCCCTGCCGAACTCCCTTCCCTATTTTTGCTACCTCTTCTTCCCCCTCAATTCTAACTAAGGCAGTTTGGTGTTTATATAAATTAAAAATTATTCTCCTATCCTTATAATCTATACCCGTTTCTTTTAAAATTCTAAACATTATGTCCCAATCTACATTATCAAATGCCTTTTCTAAGTCTACAAAAGCTATGCAAGTTACCTTTCCTACCCTATTTCTTTTTTCTACTACCGTTCTTAGTGCTAGAATCGCCTCTCTCGTCCCTCTGTTTTTCCTAAAACCAAACTGATCTTCTCCTAGCCTTTCCTCTACTTTATTTTCTAATCTCCTATAAATAATCTTTAATAATATCTTCGATGCATGTGATAGTAGGCTAATGGTCCTATAGTTCTCACACAAATTAGCTCCTATTTTCTTCGGCATTGTTACTATTCTACTACGCTGAAAATCCTGTGGTACTTCTCCCTTCTCATATATTTTACAAACTAACCTGTATAATCGCTCCTGTAATGTAAAAAATCGATTTTCCTATGTAGAAGAAAATGAACAATATGCCGCAGCGACTCTACTGGATCCTAGATTCAAGCAACACGGATTCTCAAATATTGACAACTTTAACTCCATTAAAGTAAAAATAGAGGCAGAACTTTCTGCAATACTTAGAGAATCTACTTCTACAGTTCCTTCGCAATCTGTTGTAGTTCCTTCAGAGAGTAGTAGTGGTGGTGGTAACGGTAAGAATGTTTGGGATTTATTCGGTTCTAATATTTCTAATATTCTATATAGCCGCGATAACGAATCTTTATCCCATAAAGAATTAAATAAATATATAGACGAGCTCCTACTACCAAGATTTGAGAATCCACTAATATGGTGGAAAGACAGGCAGTCCATTTATCCTAATTTGTTCAATATTGCAATGTCCAAATTATGTATGATGAGCACTTCTGTTCCGAGTAAAGGAGTTTTCTCCAAAGAGGGACAAACTGTGACAGATTCAAGAAATCGCAACAATGGCTCAGCAAGAAAGTTGCTCAGCCATTGTTTTTAATTTATAATGCGTAAATCTTTTTTTTGTTTTGCTCAAAGTTTTGTAGTATTTTTATTAAGTCCATAATTTTTTATTTATACTTTTCATACTTTCATAGTAAAATTTAAAATTACCGTATAATTTTTTGATTATAAGATTATATTTCCTTATATATATGTTTTGTATAAATTATAAACATTGTTGTCTCTTCTTTGTCATTCTTAATTCAAAATAAGTATTGTAATATTTCAATTTATTTATTCTTTACCATTTAATATTTTTATATTGAGGAAAAAAGAGATTATTTGCATTATGTGCATGTATTTCATATAGGTGGTGAACTAGTTCATTTTTTAAAGATGTAGTAGTTCACGATCTATAGCTCGTGAATGTACATTGAAATGAAATAAGAACTACGAACTAGGTCCTCGAAGTGACCTACAGTTTGCCATCGCTACTTCATCTGCATTACAAACAAATATTTTTTGAATTTTTAGCTGAATAACGATTATCTAATGAACATTTAGACATTCTTAATAAAGAATGTCACTCAAATACCATAACAAGCATTAAGTAGCTAGATGTACATTTCAAAGGATATGCCCCCATCTTCAGTAGCACAAGATAAAACTAAATTTAAAAAAAATATATGTATATATATATAGGACAAACACGTAGATCAATTGAAACTAGATTTAAGGAGCATTTAGCTCATTTCAGATTAAATAGAAAAGATAAGAATCAGATAAAAAAATAATTTAAAAATATGAAAAAAATTAATAATAATAGAATCAGGCCATCCTATTCAAATTAGTTGACTTAAATTACTTAAAAGTGTTTTGAATTATTCCGACTTAAATGCTTACGAAAGTATATACATGCATAAATCTAAATCAAATTTAATGAACTTAGATTTTTAAATTTATTTTTATTTTGTTTATTTATTTTTGGTTATTTTAAAAATTATTGTTGAAATTCTCTCTTTTTCTCAAACATAACTTGATACTTTTTTGAAGTAATTGCAAAAGGATATCTTTCAATATATTTTTTGCCTTTTCGTTGCGGTGTAGCTGGCCTTGTTAGATAATTCACGGCGAACAATTTACACTGATTCATTTTATTTCTTTTTTATCTTGTGCTACTAAAGATGGGGGCATAGCCTTCGAAATGCGCATCTAGCTACTTAATGCTTTGAGTTACGGTATTTGAGTGAAATTCTATACTATTATTTAACACTGTAGTGATATTTTTTTAAATCAATATCTGTTTGTTTAAATGTAGGAAGAAAATGCAAGTTCAAATTCTTTAACAGATTTTAGCTATATATTAGACAACGTAAGTTAGATAGTGAATTGTGCAGAACGTTGGGATGAATAACTTGGCTAATGAGAACATTAGTCCTTCATCATAGAAAGTAGTTTCTATTTAACAATTTTATTTGGTTATGTGTACAGACATTTTCAAGTTTCGTACATTCAAATGGGAATGTATAAATAAATCTTCATTTCATTAGTTCTAGAATATTCGTTAACTCTTTCAGATCAATCCAGTTTAGCGAACACTAAGATGATTGAATCAAGTGTTACCGTGTGGTAGTTCATAGTAAATAGGGTTGAAGGAAAATAACTTATTTATAATACCACTTAAAATATTTTAATTTTTGTTCACCTGGTTTCGCTGGTAAGAGCATATAATCGAAAACTTACATTTAATAGTATTTATACAAAATTGTGAACAGGTAAGATAGACAATAATACATAGTAGAACGGCATTATAATATACGTGGGTACAAGGCTAGTTATAAAATTCGGTATAATTAAAATAAATTCGGCTTGCAAAGTACGCACCAGTTAGTTAACGAATATGAACATAATTATTTGCAAAATAGCTAAATATTAGAACTACATAAATACAGTGTAAATATATAAAATATTTGTATAAAATATTTGCAACAATTTATATTAATTTTTTTTATAGGAAAAGAGGGTAGAAAGTATACTTTATTAAAGTATATTGCTGATATTATAAATAAATCAAGTAATATAAAGCAAATTTTTACGATTCCTCCTGGGAAATTTCATAGTCAGGGGAAATTACTTAATGATTTTAATGTCAATGTATATCGGATCTTCTCACATGGAGACTATCGTTGCCTTATGTTATGCACCATGAAGTGACTATAGCAATTATCTATTTTGCTTCAATTATAATTATCGATTTCAGCTCCAAGTGAACTTTAGAAAGGTCTAAGATAAGATAAGATAAGAATTTATTTATTTCTAAATTACACATGAAATACAGTTAATATAAAATGGTAAAATAGAACATTCATCAGAAGAAAATCATTATAAGAACGAGGAACAGATTGCAGCTAAAATGAAAGTAAAAATGAAAGTACATATTGAATGATGTCGGTCATCGTAGAAGCGTATTTACATCTGCTAAGGCTATCGTAGGCCTGGCTAAAATGCGACCCTTATCATTCTTCACATATTGAAGAGTATTCTTCACATATTAAGAATTCTCGAAACTGATTTCTCGAAACCTAATATTTATTTTATAAATCATGAAAAGATTAATTACGTCTACTGGTATTAACATTGAGGAAATCAAGTGGAAAATTTGATCGAAATAAAAACATGCCTAAATTATCAATGAGCACAAAATTGAATAGGATTCATGCGTTTGTTACAAATTATTATGAAAGAAAATTATAGAATTTAAATCTTATTATATAAATATACGACGACGGAGTAGTACCACAGGATTTTCAGCGCAGTAGAATAGTGACAATGCCGAACAAGATAGGAGCTAATTTTTTTGAGATCTATAGGATCATTAGTCTACTATCGCATCTTCTATTTATAGTACCTTTTCCAGTAATGAACGTTCACGACCATATTCGCGATGATGACCTTATTAACTGCGGATCGGAACAGTTGGGCTGTCGATTTGTTAAACTATTCTCGAAGAATATTAAGCAATGATGGTCTTCTGCCTTGTATTTTCCCCTGCACTATTTGACGTACAATTTTGTATTTTTCCTGATTCCTCATTAAATGTGCGAAGTATTGCAGTTTTCGGGTTTTTGCAGCGACAGCAATCTCTCTCTCTTTTTGGACCCTTTGCAGGATATATTCATTTGTTATTCGGTCTCTGCAGCTAATTTTTAACATTCTTCTATACGTCCACATTTCGAAACCTCGAGACACTTCATTGATTGGTTAGATATTGTCCACGATTCGTCTTCATATAGAAGAATCAAGAACACCAGACATTTCAGGAGTCTTAATTTTAGTTGTACTGACAGATCTCTGGAGCATAATACACTTATTAGTTTTATAAAAGCGGCTCTGGCTTGCTCAATTCGACATTTTATTTCGAATGCATTATCCCAAATGTCACCGATATATCGACCTAGGTACTTAAATTTGTTTACCCGTTCCAGTTGTATATTGTCAACTGTGATACTGTTATTCTGTATATGATGTCTGCTAATAACCATATACTTGGTTTTGTTAGCATGTAATTTTAGGCCGTAGTTTGTGCTAGCATTTATCCTCAATTTTCGTAGTTTTAAGGATGCTTATCATTCGATTATGTTGCACCTTGTCGAATGCCTTTTCAAATCGATGAAACAGGCATATACGTCCGCATTGTAGTCGCGACATCGTTCTATGAAAACCTGAATTCCCAACAGAGCATCTTTAGTCCCCAGACCACATCGGAAGCCAAACTGTGTCTCTCCTATTTTTTTCTCTTTTTTACAGTATATTCTTTCATGTATGACCCTAAAAAATATTTTTAGCGCATGACTCATCAAACTAATACTGGCTACCTTTTTTAGCATTAGTCTTCTTGGGGATTGTGATAAACGTCGAACGTAACCAGTCTATATGAATGTTACCGGTCTTATAAATGTTGTTGAATAGTCCAGTTAGTCTCTTTACTCGGTCCGATTCCATGAGTTTTTTGTATTTAATCATGAATGTTATCCGGTCCTAATACATTTCCATTTTTCATTTTATTTATAACGTTTATAACTTCGTTTTTTATTATTGCTGAACCAGCTTCACACGGTAGTTTGCATTCCAAGGGTCTGTCCATCATCGAATAGTTCAACAATATATTCCTTCCATCGGGTGCTGTTTTAACTCCAGATATTTCCTTTACCTTTTTAAGCAGATGAAATGAATCGTGAGCTCTATCCAGGCGTTCAATCACTTCACATTATTTTTGAAGCCATTGTGTTTTTGTATATCTTATTTTCCTTCTGATTTCAGTGCGTAACCTTTTGTATTCATGTATATTTTTATTTTTTTAGGTTCTTCGTTCATCCATAAGTTGTGAAATACTATCATTCATCCATTCCTATTTGAAATTTCTTCTAGAGTGCTTATATTCCTTGTTCGAAATTTCGTGAAGTGTATCTTTTATCATTTTCCAGTCCTCTTCCACGTTTTCCTCGCCTATTCCACTTAGGTCCGGGTTCTTAAATTTTTCATTTATTTGTTTTTTGACAGTATCATATTTAGCCTCAGTTTTTAATAGTTTCATGTTGTAACCGTCATTTGTTTGACTCTTCTGTAGTTTTTTTATAACGTATATGCATCATCATTGCTATGATGAGATTATGATCCGAAGGTACATCTGCTGACGGGTATGTTTTTACGGATTTAATAGCGTTTTTGTATCTTGACTTTATAGTTATGTAATTTAATTGATTTCTAACTATATTGTCAAGCCCATCAGCTGGTGATTTCCACATGTAAAGACGTCGATTGGGTAAGTTGAAGAATGTATTCGTTACAATTTGTTGAGTTTCCGTACACAAGCGAGCAAAGCGATCGCCTCTTTCATTTCTCACTACTAACTCGAATTCTCCAACCACGTTTCCATCTTCACCAAGTTTCACGTTTAGATCCCTCATAATAATATTTATATCACGTTTCTTTATGAACCTCATATCTTCTAAGAGTTGGTCGTAAAAATTTTCACAATTTCCTCCTCTCCACTGTCACTAGTAGGTGCATATACTTGCATTATATTAATTCTTGTTGACGAGGCTTGTCAAGAGGTAGCATTAATATCATTCATTCGGAATGTGGGGTGACATTAATTACACAGTTATTAATATATTTGGAAACTATTAAAGCGACTTCGTTTCGATTTCTTGCGTCTCCACCAGAGTTGTAAACGTAATAGTCGTCAACACAGCACCTTCCCCATTACGGTCACCACATTTCGCTTATTGCTAGCAGGTTTATTTCTAGACGTTGCATTTCTCTAATGGAGTTGTGTACTTTCCCTGGTTCGAACATGTTTCCGATGTTCCAAGTTCCCATATTTATAGGTTTTTTTAAGGTTAATAAGAGCTCACCGGGAGATTCTTCGCACCCCTGCCCCACTCAAGGGGCGCCGTACTCAGAGCCGTTTGATTCATCACCCATATCATAATTATGCAGGGGAAATTTAATGAGGTGGTTTCCCGTTGCGTTCTTCATCCTATGCCGTTGACAATTGCTTTCTTGTTCATCCGCGTTTAGAACCGATTTCTCAAATCAAAGACAAAAGGGTGTACTATCACATGCATCGAAGATATTCTTAAAGATTATTTATAGAAGATTAGAAAATAAAGTAAAAGATAGGCTAAGAGAAAATCAGTTTGGTTTTAGAAAGAACAGAGGGACGAGGGAGGCTATTTTAATACTAAGAACGGTAGTAGAAAAAAGATCGTGAATAGGAAGGACAACAAAGAGTAGGAAAGAATAGCTTTTGTAGATTTAGAAAAGGCATGCGATATTGTAGATTGGGACATAATGTTTAGAATTTTAAAAGAAACGGGAATATATTATAAGGATAGGCGTTATTTTCAATATACATCATTTTCTATACAAACATCAAACGGCTTTAGTTAAATTTCAGGGGGAAGAAGAGGTAGCAAGAATAGGAAAGGGAGTATAGACAAGAATAGGCAGGAGGGATGTACACTTTCGCTATTGTTATTGAGCCTTTATATACAAGATGCAATAAACAAGGTAAAAGAAGAGTATAGTGTAGGTGTCAAAATTCTGGGAGAGGAAATATATATGTTGAGGTTCGCAGACGATATAGCTATCTTGGAAGAAAGAAAGCAGAATTTAGAATATGTATTAAGTGGTATGCAAGAAGGAGTGATTAGAGATTATAACATGAATATAAATAGACCAAATTGATGAGGTGTGACAAGAAAGAATGCTAGCGAAAAATAAGGATAAGAATAGGAGATGATAGAATAGAAGAAGTGTCAGACTTTTCTTATTGAGAAAGTAGGATTACAAAGGATAACCGAAGTAAGGTAGATATAAAATATAGGATAGCACAGTGTAAGAAGGCATTCGTGGAAAAGAAGTAGATTTTAAGATGAAATATTGAATTGGGTATTAGATAAAGATTACTGAAGGCATATGTGTGGAGTGTAGCATTCTACAGGTGTAAGGCGTGGGCTATAGCTAAAATAGAGAAACGTAAATAGAAGCATTCGAAATGTGGTGATATAGAAGGATGATGAGGATTGGTTGGGAAGATAAATTAACAAATGAAGCCGTACTAGAATTAGTATGGGAGAAGAGAAGTATTTGGAGAGTATTACAGCGCAGCAGAGATAGACTAGTAGGTCACATTCTTAGACATGGCGGTATTCTGCAATTAGTCATAGAAGGTGAAGTAGAGGAAAAGAAAGGAGTACGTAGGCCTAGATTGGAGTATGTGGTTCAGTGGAGGACGTTAGGATGAATAGATCTATAAAGATGAAGGAATTAGCTCAGAATAGATCGGCGTGGCGTGCTATTTCCAACCAATCCTTACGATTGAGGACTATTTAACTAACTAAATAAATGTTATCAGGAATAGATTTTTATGTTGTTTATTATACAGATACTTACATTGTAATAAATATAATCCAATACCAAGTATAAAGTGGTATTATTGATCTATTAAATATGTACTTTCAACATTTACTTTCACAGAAGTAGATAAGGTATCTTCTTCCTTGTTTCACATGCAATTCAGTTTGAAAGAATTTGCATTGTTGCAATTCAATACAACTACAATCTATATATCACCATCAGAATGCATTACTTCCTGGCCTATGAAATTTGTGGAAATGTGATTCGCCTCTGATTTTCTCTCTTAAATGGACCTGGAATATCTATATATACATTGTCATTCACGCAACGCAATACGAATTGTATAGACCAGAAAGAGAAATAATGCTTGGCACAACCAACTAAAATACAGTTAGTACAATAAATAAAGACAAGTATGCTACATTTATTAAAGATAATTTGGAAAACTAGGAGAACAATTAAATAATATTGTGGAAAATACAAAGATATCTAATTACAAAATATATTTTCCCAGGATAAAAGGATACCCCAAAGTATTGGAAACTAATAACAAATTTGGCCCTTCCACTTTCAGAGCGGCGATATATCTCAATGCATACTTGAAATCCTGAGTAGCTACAGACCGATAAGTTTGCTTTCAGTATTTTCCAATATATTTGAAAAAAACAGTTTTTACAAGGCCAGTAAATTTTTTCAACAAACATAAGCTTCTGAATTCTAGCCAACATGGCTTTATCGGTCATAGGAATACCAATGCGGCTATTTTAAAGTTTTTGACAGTTATTTATGAAGCGCTAGAGAATCGTGAACTTCCATGTGGATTCTTCCTCGACGTGTCTAAGGTTTTCGACTGTATCGACCACGAAATGTTATTAAGTAAACTATCGAACTATGGTGTTCACGGTATTCCGTATAATTGGATTCATTCATATCTTACGAACTGTAAGCAGATAGTTGAATTGAAATCACATAACAGTGGAGTGCGTTCCGAATCTCTGGATAGGATCAGGGGCGTACAACAGGGGACCTTGGACCTATTCTGTTCATAATTACTTGGGACCTATTCTGTTCATAATCTTTGTTAATGACTTCACCAACGTTATCAATCATTTAAAACACAATATTGTGCAATATGCTGATGATACCAATATATTAATTAAATCGAGCACTGTCGAGACACTTTCAATAGATTGCAATGATATAATGATTAATGCCACAAATTGGTTCCAGAGTAATAATCTATGCCTCAATAATGACAAAACAAATTGCATATTATTCCGAAGCTCTCCACTTACAATCACTCCAGATGAATTGAATTTGGCAAATTTTTCACCATTACTAACTTCAAATAATACTAAGTTTCTTGGCCTGTTCATTGATGAAAATTTAAAATGGGAACATCATATTCAATATATCTGTAGCAGATTGAATCATGTTTGCTACTGTGTTCGAAGTTTGTGCTCTTATATTCGTTTAGATGTAATAAAACAATTATATTTCTCTAGTTTCCAATCGATAATTGTGTACGGAATTATTTTTGGGGGTTCTTGCAAAGATCTGAATCGCGTCTTTGCAATTCAATATAGTATAAGTATAGTATAAGAAAAACAATATTTTGACTGAAACAGCGCTTCACATCTATGAGTGTATTAAATTTGTACAGAAAAAACCTCTATACTTTCATAAAGACAGATTTGATCAAGATCATTTAACGCGCTCAAAGCTAAATTATAAATATCCTAATCGTAGACTTTCGATGACACATAAAGGTGTCTACTATATGTGTTTAAAACTATACAACTCATTGCCTTAGTCTGTAAAGACCAACCCATGTTATAATAAATTCAAGTCAGCTGTGTATTCATATCTGTGATATTGAACCGTACAGTCTTACAGAATATTTTGGATAAGTAAATAGTATCGCTTGTTCAATGTAATTTTTTTTTTCTCTGGTCACTTGTTGCTTACTTGTAACATAAACTTGTAATATATACAGCAATGTAATACTGGTAGGTTGAAGTTTGAAATAAAAGAGTTTCTATTTCTATTCTATTCTATTCTATGAAATGCCAATAAAGTGTTGTCAAGAAAAAGTGTCCCTTGTCCCATTTCCGTTTTCGAACATGTGCACATGTGCACATTTTGTAAGTATCTTGACAATCTTGTTGTCTTGGTTAGTGATTTATTTCATTTCCTTTGCATTGCGTATGCTTATAAATTTTAAGCTTTTAGTGAATTGTGCTTACTATACGCCTTATGCTGATTTATATTTTATTGATTTGATATTTTTTATTTTTTCAGTTTTGAAATTTTGCAATGTTGCATTTTTGCTTTTTAGCATTTTTACAATTTTTGTTATGATTGAATTTGGTACGTCCTCTGTATAGAGACTGAACAGCTCCTTGTACTTCATGTTTAAGTTTAATTATTTCATGTTTAAGTTTAATTATTTCATATTTCTGTTTAGAAATATTTGGCTTGTATGACTGATAGGTTATATTGGTGTACTGCAATTGATAACGTATACATGTCATTGCAAGTCCATTTACGAAAACGAATCAACTTTAAGCGGCTGATTTGTATGTGTCGACATATGTCGATATCTTCCCCACCAGAACTTGATGAAGATAACTGACCACTGCGCTAGTATATTGACGAAAACTCGGGAAGGAAATTTTGAGAACTTGTCATTTACTGTGTCAATTTGTCTCGCCATAAGCAATATGTTAATTAATTCAATATTCGCGTTGTGCCGAAATCCACTTAAACTAAGCATTCATTACTGTGCGCGGGAAACTCAGAAATGGCGACGGTCAGCTGTTCCGAGGTCCGCAACGTCAAAACAATGAATAAAATGTGCCAAACATAAGCAAGCCGAGAAAAATGTATGAAATAGATTAAATTTAGTGAAATTAAAATATAATCGATGGTGATAGTGTAATTCTGTCTTTTGCAATAATTAAAAATAATAATATCCGAAGCGCTTTGTGCAATACGAGTACAAGCAGATGGATATCAGGTTTAATGGATATTGTTTATTTGCGTAAACATATAACTAGAAACAATCATATGTTAAGGAATTATTTTCTACAAATGAAAGTAAGTAATAGTAAATCAAATAAAAACATTGCTTTCCAAATATTGAAATACTCAATTTTTACAGTTATCACTTGGTGATTATTGTTTCGTCGATCCTCAGTTCCCCATTGTTTGGAAAGTTGACAAATACCTTAGTGTTTGCTAAATTGAACCGATATGAAAGAGTTAGCGGATATTATGGTTCTGATAAAATGAATATATATATATATATATTCCCATTTGAATGCATGAATATTGAATACGTCTGTACACATAACCTGTTAATAAAAAATGTTAGATGGAAACTGCTTCCTGTGATGTAGGGCTATTTTTCCCATCTTCTCATTTGCCTAGTTATTCATCGCCACGTCCTGCACAATTCACTATATAACTTACGTAATCTAATTTATGTGTACTTACTCATCACTTTCCTTCTGCAATAAATTCCACAATATCCCCCGGGTCTAAGAGTGATAATCGTAATTATACTATTGATTTAAATAAAAATATAATTTAAGTTTATTTTACTACAGATAAAATCTGTTAAATAACTTGAACTTGCATCTCCTTGCTACATTGAATTTATTTACATATTATGCTGTACAAAGTCATACACATTAATTAGTTGTACAATAGTAAAATTTGTTTCATCGGACTTCTAGAACAGACTCATCAGTGTTATAGATCGGATTTTGAATGCATTTAGGAAAAGTCTAAATTCTATTGCCTTCCAATTGTCTGGGCATCTGTTGTACTTGTACCATTAGCTACATGGCGGGTGCTGTAGGAATGGCTTGCACTTTGTCAGGATCGGTTAGAATTAGTTTAGTGGGCATATTTTTCATCTACTCCCGTTATACTTCATCCATTCATTTCATAGCCAACTATGGCTATTTCGTTCATGCTTAGTGGCACTTCGTTCTTTGCCAAGAGTTTTCTATGGTCTTACAATTACCTTGATTCAGTTGATGACACAAGTCTTCTTTGTGCTTCCAGTTGTATCATCTGTAAACAATGTTTTGTAACCTGACACATATTTTGGAAATATTCTCAGTAATTTCCCACCCTTGCATCGAGAAGTAGACATTAAAATCTTCACCAGATCGAGCGTTTAGATTACTGTCGCTTTTTATGTCTTCCTGATTAATGGAATTCCACACCATCTTTGAGTTATTTTCGGAATAATATTTTCGAAGTTATCTACTTCCCTTTTGCATTTAATACGAATATTGCAATTCATAAATACTAAATTATCTAAGTGAATCGTCGTGTACAAGAATTGAACATAATTCTTCAAATCTGTACCAATCATGTAATATATGACAACTATGTGTTGATTGCCGGCGACTAAAAATAGAACTTCGTTTGCGAACTATCCCGATGAAAATCAAAAGAAAAGGGAATGGGCGCATGTTCCGTTGTGGCGTTTGGATCAACTAGATTATATAATATATGCATTCAAGCAGGATTTATCCTAAATATTTCTGATAATTAATACAACCACAATATATATTATCATCATCAGAGTGCAGCACTGGCACTATGGACTTGCAATGTCTATATAGACATTGTCATTAGTACTATTAATCACTTTTGTTTTTGCTTGACTCATCTTAAGTGCTCTTATGGTGAGCACGTACCTGTTTCCCGTTCTTTGGTTGGCCGCTAAATAGCAGTGCATAGAGGAGGTTTAACTAAACTTTAAGTGATCTTCCCCATTTGCTTCGATTGGTTCTAGCCTATTTTATATACTTACTTAGCATTGTTAAAAGTCTTGTCGATAAATATATTAGTATAGAATATCTCCCAAATACCGCAATGTAAAGCATTAAATAGCTAGATACGCATTTCGAAGGCTTTGTCCAAACTAAATAAAATACCTCTGTCACGAATCGTTATTGCTATACGATTATAGTACTTTTTTCACTTTTGATTTAGGCTTTCCTTTTATTAGAAATATTTTAAGCTTAACTTCTAGGTTTATTTGCCGGACCTTTTTCTACTTGATGATGTAAATTTTATTGAGTATTCTGAGGTTTGTGTGCGTTCAATTAAAGTATTTTCTTGGCTTCAACTCGCTTAAAGTTTTGCATTTAGTAACTTGAGTAAGCTTGTGTGTAAATACTGAGTAAAAGTTATTTAGTTCATGAGTTTAAGTGTAGTAATACGTCAGTATTACGGAGGTTGAAATACGTCCTGGCGCCCAATCTTTAGCAGGCACGAACCTAGCGCTCTATCTTATACCTTCAAACGCGAGGATAGGTAAGATCTGGTGTAACCACAATTCTGTTTTTCGGGTTATTTTCCCCAACTGAGGTTATAATACTTACACTATCACTGTGTGTTAGTGTCATGTCTAACCAAATAGTTATAATTCTATCGCTCACTTGGCAATAGAGCTCTTTACTCCTCATCCTAATTTTCTATTCATCAGAAAACAGACGTCTATATGCACACTATTTGGTGTTGTGGTAATTCTTCTATATCCTACTAACCACGTATCTATCTGATATAATGATATAACTGCACTAGTCTTACGATATATAATGTAATTCTCTTCAATACTAATTACAATTCTCTAATTTTCATATCCTAGTAAGAATAGGGACATTCCACCCTTCGATGCGTAGAATTTTCTTCTTCTTCTTTCTCTTGAAATAGGCCAGGCTAAAGCCGGTTTTTTCAACATTATTGTATTATTAACATTAACTTGGGATGTTGATGTCCAGCTATTTTTCTATCACTTTTGTGGTCTGCTTAGAAGTCTTCTTGTTCGTGGTTTTCTATCTCTTGATATTTTTACTATTCTGTTGTCGTCCATTCTTGACACATGCTCGGACCAGTCTCGTCTTCGTTGCTGATCCATTTTACGGCGTCTTAGATATTGCAGATTCTTCTTATTTCTGTGTTCTGTATTTTGCCTATGAGGGAGATAATACCGTTATACTTCCGAGCGTCTTCATTTCCGTCGTCCGCACCGCTGTCTTAGTTTTGCAATTATTGGCGCTGGTTTCTGTAGCGTAGGTCATTATGGGACTTATGCAAGTTTTGTATATTCTGGTCTTGGCTTTTTGATTCATGGAGTTGTTTTTCCAAATACGATCTTTCAAGCATCCCGATACTCTTGCAGCTTTGTTGGTTTGAATATGTAGCTCGGTTTTTCTGTTTTGACTAGCTGATATCTATACACCTAAGTAGGCGAATGTCATTATTTGTTTCATTATTACATCGTTGATAGTCAGTTTATATTTGATGGGTTCCTTTGCCACAATGAGCGTTTTCGTTTTCGGTACTGAGATCAACATGTTATATTGCGTAGCCGTAAGTTAGAATCAATGTACTAGTCGTTGTAACTTATTTTCATTTTCGATTGAGTTCTGGCTAGTGTTTTTCATATCTTTTATTATTTTATCCATAATCATATTGAAAAGAAGTGGGCTTAAGGAACCCCCTGTCTCATTACTGCCGAGATTGGTATTTCCCCCGTTAGTCTGTTGTTGACATGTATCATGGGGTAAACGTTCAGAGCTTGTTTTATGTTGACGGTATTTCTAAGTATACCTTCCTCCATTATGGTATTAATATCATCTCTGAGCTTGACTCGATCAAATGCTTTGGTCAGATTTATAAAGCACATAAACGCTGGTTTGTCATACTTTATAGATATATCTACTATCTGTCGAACTACGAATATGGTGTCTGTGGTAGATCTGCGTAAGCCTTGTTGTTCATCAGTCAAGGGTGTAAACTCTGGTGCCAATGCCAAATACCAAAAAGGGTGCCAATGATTCGGGTTTATAGCTTCTTTACCGTGCTTAGGAGCGTTATGCCTGTATAATTTTTAGGTCTTTTATTGTCTCCTTTTTTGAATATCGGTTAGTAATGCTCTTCTTTCAGTTATTTGGAATTGGCGTATAATGGCCGAATCAATTGGTCTAATCGGTTTCTCACCACCCTACCTTGAATCCGTTCGGCCGCCTCGGAAATTTTCCAGGAGAATTTATTATAATTTTTATTAATTGTCAAAATATATCGATACAATACCATGAAGTACGAAACATTTGACAAACACACACTTCATTAAAGTTTGAATTGACTTATATATAAGGTGCATAATAGGATGAAAACTGTAAGAAAAGTATAAGAAACTGTAGGAATTTAATAGATTATAGCACTCCCTGGCCTAGGATAATTACTTTAAAATGATTACCCTCCAATGCTCTTACAATTATCTTTTTCCTATAAAGTTGCAATATCTATCCATTTCAGTCTATGCTCACAGTAAATTTGTAAGCTGGAAAAATATTACTTTGTGCGAAAATACCCTGAATGTGTAATATGGATACTCATTTCGCCATGTATTTAGCATTAAATTTCATACTTTAGGTACAAATTTACAGAAACTATTCTGTATATCTGAATATCATACTCTTAGTCTAGTTGTACCTAAAGACCTTGAAGAAAATATTTAGATATGTTTTGTACTGATTGATAATATGGCTATTAAAATCATAAATCATCAGGTGGTAATTGTATTCTTGTGTCATATAAATGTGTAGATTCTATTATATTTACTGGATAATTAAGATTCAGAACTATGAAATCGCGAATTATATGATTTGTTATTTGAATTGTTATTTATGCAGCGTTTTGTTCTGTAATTATAGTATTTAATCATTTTTAGCTATTTGTATGGTTAATTTTATTAGCCATGGCCATGTTTTGTTGTGTTATCGCATGTACAGCGGGTGCTCTAGAAGAAAATGATCGACTCACTAACGAATCAATATTTCACACAATGCATTTATATAAATCTAATCCTGATGTGGGAGAGTTTTGGGAGAATTTCCAAAGAACCGTAAGTTTTATGTCCTTAGTATCTTATTCCGAATTTTAAAATATGCATAGTGTGTTCTGCATCTTCCCCAATTTTCCATATGTTAAATAATATTGAACGTATTTCTGAACTTTTGTTTAAATTATTGTAAATAGTTAATAGTCATTACATTGACGTAAGTAGATTTTATTCTTACAAGATTGGTCATCGATAAAAGTATGCAGAAGTAACAACATATTCAATATCTCATGTAAAAGATAAATTTCACTTCGTTGCAATTTGTGTTTTTATTTAAGGAATAACTTATATTGAATCTATTTTTAACAGCAGAAATTCTAATTTAGAACAATTACACAAAAGCTGTAATATAAAGTACAGTAACTTCAAGAACTCATAATGATAAAAAGATGATCAAATCGAAATTTGAGTTGAGTCGCATGTGAACAATATTCAAGCACCACAGTGCATTATAGGTGTATATATATATGTATATATATATTCAGGGTTGGGCAGTTCTAACGAATCGGAACATCTACCCAAACTACTTCAAATAGAAATGCGAAAAATTGTAGTCTTATATAGAATTACGAGTTGCACACTCTAAAATTAATTTCAAGTATACAGGATGAACCATGAAAGCACAATTAAAACTGGTCTTATTTTTTTAAATAGAACACTATGTATATTTTAATCACATTTCATAGCAAACATTCAAGTACTTATGAACACGTAAATTGTAATTTGTTAGAGTGCGGCATTGCCAAGATTTTAACAATTTTGTAAAAAATTGGTTCATTGCAAGCGCAATTTGAAAAAATCATAACTTACTTAGGTAGCGAATTTAAGTAGCACAGTTTTAAATCTGAGTTTTAAATCTGGCATTATCTTTTGTAAATCGGTTTTTCTCCAGAAACATACAGGCACATGTAAGAGTCATGTTCAATTGGGGCATTTTCCTTGAAAGGTAAGTCAGATTTTTTAAATAGAACACCCCATATATTATTATTCTGAAAGATAACTCGATTATAATAAAACCAATTTCATTAAATATGTCCTATACCTAATATTAGTAGTTTCTGAGATATTGACATATTTTTGAAAAATGTAGCATCCAAACAAACAATTGAATTAAAATTAATATAAATCTTTAAGATTGCCATGGAAGATAATGTCAACTGTAATATTTATGATTCGACAATTAAAGTTTACTTATCGTACGGCATATATTAGAGCAATGTTCTATCCATGGGTTTTTCCATATTTTCTCATATAAAATTAAAGGTCGATCATTGGGTGGATATGGACACACCTAGTATATAGCTTTTTAGAATATTTTTTACCTAAATATGAAAAAATTAGGCACGTATGTTGCTCGTATTCCATCGCATGCCGGTACAATGCCCGAGTATCCGTCGCCTCCAGAAATTCTTTAGATGCTCAAATATAAATAAGATGAATGGATATTATTAATTATTTAGGTTTCACGGTACGAAGAACATGTTGAAAACCGGTGTTAGTATTAAAATGCAAGGAACATGCCCTTCAAGAATGATGACGAATTTCATAGAATATATTATTATGTTCAATATATTTATATATTTTTTGAATTAACAATTTAATTAAATACTTCTAGCTCATGTAATTGTACAATTTTTTGACACACTTCGAACATGAAGAATATTTATTCATATTTACCGATTAATACTAATTCTATTTATAGAGTTAGACCACGTCTGTAATATAAACTTGCGCAGGATATCATATTTTTTAATTTTTTTATGTACTATTGTTTCGATGCGATTAATGGGCAAATATTTTGTTGCAATTGCCCAGTAAGAATTATAATTGCATCGGGAATCCAAGAGATATTGAATACCTAATTATTGAACTGCTTGTTCAATAAAAAATCTGATATTTACGAAATATCTTCTTCTAGTCGTCCTAAAGTATATATAGGACAAACACGTAGACCATTGAAACTGGATTTAAGGAGCATTTAGCTCATTTCAGATTAAATAGAAAAGATAAAAGTGCTGTCACCGAGCATATTTTTGAATCAGGCCATCTTATTCAAACTAGTTCCCTTAAATTACTTAAAAATGTTTTGAATTATTCCGAGTTAAATGCTTATGAAAGTGTATACATGCATAAATCTAAATCAAATTTAATGAACTTAGATTCAGTCCAAATTTTCTCTTTTCTATTTAATTTATTTAATAAGAACTATTTTTAAAATTATTTTTATTTTCTTTATTTTTTTATTTTTGGTTATTTTACATTTTACAAATTAATATTTTCGTTAATGGTTAATTTGTATTGTTTTAAAAGATTTATAGGTCATATTATATGCCATTTTTGAAGTACTTCTGTCATGTTGACTTATTTATTTAATAGTATATTAATCACGATTCGTGACAGAGGTATTTTATTTAGTTTTATCTTGTTCTACTGAAGATGGGGGCATAGCCCTTGAAATATACATCTAGCTACTTACTGCTTGTTACGGTATTTGGGTGATATTCTATATTAATTTCTTAATTAGTTTTAAAACCGTCCCTTTATCGCTTTTTCTAATCTATTTAGATAAACGTAGAGAAATACATCTTCTCCTAAAACATGATACTTATATCGCAATTGTTTTCTAAACTAAGTGTTTTTGCTAAATGTGCTCTAGAGCACAAATACATTTTTTTAAATATGATAATATGCTTAAATTTTGGGTCTATTTACCCATCCCTTTCCTTCTGCAATAAATACCGCAATACAGGGGGTATTGTGGTATTTATAGTGATAATCATAATTATACTATTGATTCAAATAAAAATATAATTTAAGTTTATTTTACTACAGGCAAAATCTGTTAAATAATTTGAACTTGCATCTCCTTTTTACATTTAAACACACAGACAATGAATTTATATATATACTGTATTGTACAAAGTCATACAATTTAATTAATTATGCAATGGTAAAATTTGTTTCCTCGGACTTCTAGGTCAAACTCATCAGTGTTAGGACCACCATGATGGGTGCAAGTATTTTTCATCTACTCTTGCTCTACTACATCCATTCATTTCATAGACAACTGTGCCTATTTTGTTCATGCTTAGTAGCACTTCGTTCTTTGCCAAGGGTTTTCTTGGGTCTCACAATTGTGTTGATTCAGTTGATGACGCAAGTCTTCTTTGTGCTGCTACTTGTATCGTCTGCAAATAATGTTGCGTAAGCTGGCACATATTTTGGAAAATCATTTACATATACCACGATAAGAATACTAGAATTCTAGTGGTAATTCCTGTGGCGTTACTTGGACCCTCTTTGCTTAACACCAAGTATTTTATTCTTCATTAATGTTGCTATATGCTGGACTTTCAATTTCGTTAAAGAATATAAGAAAATGTTATTTTAAGTGGTTTTAATTGTCAGAACAACACTTATGCTTTCACTTTTGGTATATTTCGCAATAATTTCCCAGCTTTCATTGAGAAGTCGACATTAAAATCCTAACTAGATGGAGCGTTTAAATTACAGTCGCTTTTTATGTCTTCCTGATTAATGGAATTCCACACCATCTTTGATTAATTTTCGAAATTAATATTTTTTTCCATATTCTAGAATTTTTTATTTGTGTTCGTAAGCTCGAGGTAAATATGCTTGAATTTTATTTACGATTTTTTATTATCGTTGTCGGGTATATTACCTCTTGCCCTCTGAGAAGCTTGATTGTTTCCTTACACATTTTAGCATCTTTTCATTGTACAAACGGATAGCATCCGCTCAATTTTTGTGGTAGATCTCTAAAACACACATTATGGTATTTTACGGAAGTTATTGATGCTTATTATATGTCCTTTTAATATAATTCTGATTTATATCATCGGTAAAAATTGGTACCTTCATAAATTGTGGTTTCTGGCGGCTTATTTATTCATCTAATGCTTAATCTGAGCTTTTCGCCAAACGTATATTTCCGAAGATGTTGTGTGTGTATGTGGCACATCTTTTTGTCCAAACTATTCCAAACAAACAATTAAAAAATGGTTCAGATTATATTGTTTCAATTCTTGTTTCAAGACAGTATATTTTGTCATTATAATGGATTGTTGACACTGTTGTCTAGATACACCATATCAAATGTCTTTACCTATCAAGCCAATTAAATTACATGAGATACAAGTATTAATCACCACAAAATTCAATGTGAAGAAAGCTCCTGGTTAAGATGTAATTACTGGGGAAATAGTTAAATAATTGCCGAAACAAGCTCTTATTTCATTGACACATATATTTAATGCAATACTAAGACTCAACCACTATCCATCCCAATGGAAAATATGGCAAATAATATTAATTCCAAAGCCCAGGGAAAGCAGTGGAGGAAGTTACCTCCTATCGCCCAATTAGTCTTTTACCCACCTTATCAAAATTATTCGAAAAGGTTTTTATGAATAAACTAAAACCAATATTAGATGAACTCAACATTATTCCAGAACACAAATTTGCGTTCAAAGAAGAACACTCAACTGTCGAGCAGGTGCACCGAAATTCTTCATAAAACATTTGAAAACAAGAAGTGCTGCTCAGCTGCGTTGCTGGACGTCACACAATCTTTTGATAAAGTGTGGTAATAAGGTCTGCTCTACAAACTCAAACTTAAACTACCCGATCAAATATTGAAATATTTCAGAGATTCCAATCAAAGACGCTAAGAATAATTGCAAACGCGGCTTGGTTCGTGTCAAATGAAACATTACACCGCGATCTAAATGTACCAGCAGCGATAACTAATTTTATCTATATTACTTAAAATATATATTTTTTAATTTTAAATTTTAATATAAAACCTAAAAAATATTTAATATTATATAAACGAAACCAAACGCGTTAGTGAAAGATACATTAAAAGACTCTAAGTTCATACAATTCTGTTAGTGGTGAACCTCCTAGACAATAGCAGGACCACCTACCGCCTAAAACGATATGTTCCGCTGGATATTCCAAATAGACAGTGAAGTCGCTATGACATTTTTATCATATGTAGTTAAAAATAACAGCGGATTAAGTTATCAATATAATGTATAATGAAAAACCATAAACCAACGTTTGCTCTAAGCATAAACATTTGAACATTTACTTAATGTCTTAGGATAGATTGTAAATTTCTCATAGGAGCTTAATATATATATATATATATATATTTAAAACACAATCAAGATTTTTCTTTCAAAATTCATCATGTTAATTTCAATAACAGTACAACAATATTGGACGATTGTCCAGATAGTTTTTGGACATGTGCAAGTGTTTAGTTTGAACATTGGTTGTCAGTTTATTGATATGACTATGGGTTTGGGAATTTATGACTGTTAATGCATTTCTTGTAATTCTGTAAACCGTCTATTGAAACATTTGGCGCCTGGCGTATAACAACTTATAGTTATGTCTCTGTCTCCTGTATGTCCTTGTTTGTGAGTATGATGTTACATTGTATCCCCCCTATCTATGATCAACTCCCTTTGACCAATGTTTTTTTGTTTCCTACGCTGTCATTTTTATGTAAGCGAAGTTATGTTTTCTGGTGGAAGAGCACATGTAGAGTTCAAGATCATCATTGTAACTAACAAGACCTTGATTAAAATATTTAGTGTGAAATATAAATTGTGGTTTTATTTCCCGTATAGTGAAAAAGCTCACTGTACGTAAGTGTGTAGCTTGCGAGGAATCACGAATTGCTAAAATTTACATGGTCCTTCGAGCCGGATTTTACTTCACCAATAAATGAAGAATCAGTGATTAATAAATACAGTCCACTGAAGAAGAACGTTAAACAATTTTAGAATAGATAAACTGGCTAACTGTAGTCTATAAAAAATATTTTGTTGCGACGAAATATATTCTATAAAAGTTTATCGGGAAGTTCGCAAATTACGTATTCGCGATCGTTTATAAGTTCAACTAGAATACAAATCAAGAAACTGACTAGGTGCACAATGGCAGATCAGCAGGTGCTCTCAAGAAACAGACACACCCAGAAAGCACAAGTTACGAGGTTTGCCAATTTTCTCGAAGAAATTGACAAACAAAACGTCGATACGTTGAAATTAAAACGTCAACTGACTATGTTTGAAGAACTTCACAAATCAATATGTACTACGTTTGAGAAGATAGTCAATACAGCAGAAGAAAACAACGTAGAAGCAATCATCGAAGAAAGAGTGCAGTACGAAGACATGTACTTCGAACTCTACAACACAGCAAACGACTTGATTACAACAAACTCCAAAGTGAATGTTTCGTTTGAAACACGTAATTTGGTAAATTCGCCGCAAGTGAAACTTCCAATAATTGAATTACCGAAATTTGGCGAATTAATAGAGGACTGGACGTCATTTAAAGACACATTTAATTCATTAGTGAATCAAAATGCCTCATTATCCGATGTGCAAAGGTTTCACTACCTCAAGGCATGCGTGAAAGGAAGTGCAGCGTCTGCTATACAGTCGATTACAATTTGTGAAGCTAATTATAATGTTGCGTGGAACATGCTCACAAATCAATTTGAAAATAAAAAGGTGATCACAGAAACATATTTAAAGAAATTGTTTAACTTGCCAAATGTGGAAAGCGAATCACCAGTGTCAATTAGAAACCACTACAACAGCTTTATGAAAATTATGCGAGCGCTAGAAGCCATTGGGGAACCATCAACTGATAGTTTATTAATATATCTATCGGTGTCGAAATTGGACAGCGTCTCGTGTGACAAGTGGCAAGAATATTGCTTAAAAAAGGAGCAACCCAAGTTAGAAAATCTCTCAGACTTCTTAAATGATCGTTGTCAAATACTCGAAGCGCGAAGAGTACCGGAAGTAGTGAAAAAACTAACCTAGAATCGTGGGTTTAAGAGAAACAATGCGTCGGTTAGCAACGTGGCAGTTAATATTCAGTGCGTGATTTGTAAGGACAGTCATTACATACAAAATTGTAGTGTATTTAAAAACTTAAGTGTGGAAGGTCGTTATAGTGAAGTGCGTAAAAACAATCTATGCTTCAATTGCTTGCGTAAAATCATATGAACCGTGAGTGTCGATCAAGAACATGTGTAAAATGTGGCCGAAGGCACAACATTTTGCTACATTCTGCAAGTACTCAGTCATCGTCATTTTATTCGACACCGTCTACCTCGAAACAACCAGCAGAGGATCAAACACACAAGATGACGCCAAACAACGCACAGCCTTCCACATCGAGCAGACA
Source organism: Leptodirus hochenwartii (assembly GCA_947310635.1). Taxonomy (NCBI): domain Eukaryota; kingdom Metazoa; phylum Arthropoda; class Insecta; order Coleoptera; family Leiodidae; genus Leptodirus; species Leptodirus hochenwartii. Next base: position 30,069,591 of record OX371177.1, on the reverse strand, counting down.
CGACACGCAGCTGAAACAACCACAAGAAATAGGTACTTTAGTAGCTCATAATAATACAACATTAAACAACGCGGAAGACAACAGTCAGATCCTATTAAGTACTGCTCTAGTAAATGTAGTAGCGATCGATGGAAGGTTACATGAATGTAGAGCGTTACTAGACAGCGGTAGTCAATCCAACATTATCACAGAAGATTTCGCAAATAGATTGAATCTGAAACGAAGTTCTATAAACACGAAATTACACGGATTAGGTGGATCGACGTCAAAAATTAGAGGATTAATCAACGCTACAATCTGTTCTCAACATAACAACTACAAGGAAAAATGGTCATTCCTGATAGTCAATGCCATAACACAGGACTTACCATCTACAAACATAAACCGAGAACATTGTAAAATACCCAAAAATATAAGGCTTGCGGATAGAACGTTCGATAGAGTCGGAAAGATTGCGATGCTGCTAGGAGCAAAAAAATTCTACGAATTAATGTCCCAAGGGCAAATTCAGCCTACCCGAAATGGGCTGATGCTGCAGAATACATTGTTAGGATATATTGTATCTGGAAAATACCTACCAAAGAACGCGTCAGGTAGAACCAGCATCTGTAATGTGACATATGACGAAATGTTACACGATCGAGTAACAAAATTCTTGGAGATAGAAAATATTACGGCAAATAGGATTACCAACATGTCAATGGAGCAGATAGCTAGCGAAGAACATTAAAAAAAAATGTAGCTCGAAATGAAATGGGAAGATTCATAGTTAAGCTTCCATTTAATGACAAATTGAATACATTAGGTATGTCCAAGCAAATGGCAATAGTGCGATTTACAATACTGGAGCGCAAACTTGTGCCAAATGCAGATCTAGCGCAGAAATATGGCGAATTTATACGGGAATATGAAGACCTTGGACATATGATTAAATTAAAGACAAACGATGGTACGGGATACTATTTCCCACATCACGTAGTCCTTAGAGAATCCAGTCTAACCACCAAGTTACGAGTCGTGTTCGACGGTTCCGCTAGAACTTCAACAGGAACATCGCTGAACGACACATTACATATTGGCGCGCCGGTGCTGAATACCCTATTTGAAATTATGCTGCGGTTCCGAAAACATGCTATAGTATTCACGACTGATATAGTGAAAATGTATCGCCAAATTCTCGTAGCAGAGGAGGATCGGAAATATCAGAAGATTGTCTGGAGAACTTCAAAAAATGAAGAAATAAGTACCTACGTTCTGAACACAGTAACATATGGGACATCAGCCGAACTATTTCTTGCCACAAAATGCCTTAATGAATTAGCGAGAATTGAATCCAACAATTACCCGAAGGCATGCGCAATTCTAAGAAAGGATTCATACGTTGATGATATAATAAGCGGTTGCGGCACTATAGAAGAAGTCAAAGAACTCAAGGTACAACTACAAGAATTATTGGAGCTAGGCGGCTTTCAGCTGCAGAAATGGAGATCGAACAGGTCGTCACTAGTAAACGAACCCGATATATCCAACTTCGTAGTTAGTAATAGTTCTGCTAGCAAAACATTAGGACTCTTGTGGAACTCGGAAGAGGATACCCTCAACTACACAATCCAATATCCAAATCCAAACATAAGAGTAACTAAACGAACGATCCTGTCATATGCGTCGACGATTTTTGATCCATTGGGAATTCTTGGCGGTGTAACAGTTACAGCAAAAATTCTTCTCCAAAAATTGTGGCAGTTGAACCTGCACTGGGATGAAGCAGTGCCAAGTGCAATACATACGGCGTGGTGCAACTATTGTGAACAGTTACAGGATGTAACAAAATTAAAAATACCGCGACGCATAACTAGTTTGAAATATTGTGCGCGAATAGAACTACACGAGTTTTGTGACGCGTCGGAACGCGCATACGGTGCCTGTGTTTATGTAAAAACTGTGGAACATACAGGATCCGTTGCAGTTCAACTATTGTGCGCGAAATCAAAAGTGGCGCCGACTAAACAACAAACAATTCCCCGGTTAGAATTATGTAGTGCGGTGCTATTAGCAGAGCTGTCTGCAAGGGTGCGAGAAATAATGAATTTTACCTTATCGGGAGAATACTACTGGAGTGACTCGACAATCGTTCTTGCATGGCTAGCGCATCCTCCGAGTCATTGGACTACTTTTGTAGCGAACAGAATAAGCGCCATACAAAAATTAATCCCTTGTGAAAAATGGCGCCATGTGCGCACGCGCGACAACCCCGCGGACATAATTTCTCGCGGAGTGAATCCGACTGAATTAAATGACAGTGATAAGTGGTTTAATAAGTTTTTTAAGATTAAGTGAAGAACACTGGCCGACTTTAAATAACGTCATAACAAAGGAATTTCCAGAAACACGTCGGGTTAAAAATGTTACTTTAGTGACGACGAAAGGCTTTGAACAAATAGAACGATATTCGTCCTATAAGAAACTACGTTGCCGTGTTCGTTTGCCTTTTCACGAAGGCAGTATACTTGGAGCTAGTTGGAGACTTGACAACGGAGTCATGTCTAGCAGCAATCAAACGATTTGTTTCAAGACGAGGACTCGTCGCTCATTTGTATTCGGATAATGCTACTAACTTCGTGGGAACCAGGAACATGCTCAAGGAATTAGCTGAGCGATTCTCGGAGACTGCAGAACAACTCGCGGAAGATAATATCCAGTGGCACTTTATCCCCACGAGATCCACTCACTTCGGAGGCATTTGGGAGTCGGCAGTCAAGTCTGCGAAACACCATCTACGAAGAGTAGCTGGAGATGCAAACTTAACGTTTGAAGAATTTTCCACCCTTCTGAGTCAAGTAGAAGCGTGTTTAAATTCGCGACCTCTCGTTTCCTTGACAGAAGATCCAGATGATATCACAGTACTAACACCGGGTCATTTTCTGATCGGCGAAGCGTTGACCACACCACGAGAGGATAATTTAATGGACGTCCAAGTTAACAGACTATCCCACTGGCAAAGGACCCAACAACTTCAATAATCATTTTGGAAACAGTGGTCTAGAGAAGTTCTTTGCCAGATGCAAGCCCGCACCAAATGGAAACTAGGACAGCTAACTGAACTTCTCCCCGGCAAGGATGGAGTACCTCGAGTTGCCACCGTGAAGACAGCGACCGGCTTCGTCACCATCACAGTGAACAAATTGTGCCCCATACCTCGTGAATAGTGCGCGAGTGCATTAGGATAATTACAGGTTGAATGGAAGTACATCCAAGGCTAGCGGGATGGACGATTGTCCAGGTAGTTTTTGGACATGTACAAGTGTTTAGTTTGAACATTGGTTGTCAGTTTATTGGTATGACTATGGTATTGGGAATTTATGACTGTTAGTGCATTTCTTGTAATTCTGTAAACCGTCTATTGAAACATTTGGCGCCTGGCGTATAACAACTTATAGTTATGTCTCTGTCTCCTGTATGTCCTTGTTTGTGAGTATGATGTTGCATTGTATCCCCCCCATCTATGATCAACTCTATTTGACCAATGGTTTTTTGTTTCCTACCCTGTCATTTTTATGTAAGCGATGTTATGTTTTCTGGTGGAAGAGCACATGTAGAGTTCAAGATCATTATTGTAACTAAGAAGACCTTGATTAAAATATTTAGTGTGAAATATAAATTGTGGTTTTATTTCCCGTATAGTGAAAAAGCTCACTGTGCGTAAGTGTGTACCTTGCGAGGAATCACGAATTGCTAAAATGTACAAATATGATTAAATGAATATAAACATAAGTAAAGGCAGGTTATCTACTTCCATGTTGCATTTAATATTAAGGTTGTAATTCATAAATACTAAATTATATTAGTGAATCGTCGTATACATGAATTGAACATAATTCTTCAAATCTGTACCAATCATGTAATATTTGACAACTATGCGTTGATTGCTGGCGTTGATTACTACAACCTGCCATATTTGTGAACAGGCCCTGAAACCCGAGGATATTAAAGTAAGAGACCATTCACACCTAATATGTGAATTTGTAGGCGCTGTTCTCAGCGCTTGTAATTTAAATTATAAGGTTCCTAAATATATTCCAATATTTTTCCATAATTTGAGTGGTTACGATAACCACCTCTTCATTCGAGAGCTAAGTCTTGATATAATTGATGTAATTCCTCGCAGTATGGAGAAATTTCTTTCTTTCTCAAAAACAATTTTTGTGGATACTTATCACAAATCTAAAAATATCCGTCAAAATGTTTTTATTAAATGAGGTTTCTCGACTCTTGCAGATTTATGTCGAACTCGCTCGATAAATTAAGTAAAATTCTTACAACTGATCAGTTGAACAGTGTTCGTGAGCACTCTACTGATTTTTCTTATAGTATTTCTCTATAGTTATATTACCAGTTTTCAAGTTCCATCCGAGACAAGTTTACCCGCGAAAAATAAAATTTTCGATAATTTACATAATACCTCCATTAGTAATGAAGACTATGGACATGCTAATGTTTAAGGTCAAACTGCAAAAATTTATAATGCTATTAAAATATTTATTTAATTACAGATGTTTTACTATTATCTGATACCTTCGAATCTTTCAGAAATGTCTGTAAATCAATTTATTCTCTAAACCCCGCAAATTTCTATGCTAGCCCTTCTCTCAACTGGTCGGCAATATTGAAAATCACTAATATTGAATTAGAACTTCTCACGGACATTGACTAATATCATTTTATAATATCATTTCGAGGAGGAATTTGTGCTTGCTCCCTTTGCTAGGCTCATGCAAATAATAAGTATATGCCCGAGTATGATGTGGGGTAGGATCCTCTTTCCTCGCTGGGACGCTAATAGTTTGTATGGTTGATGCTTGACATTAATAGCGTTAATGACTAGTCACCTCAAGGATATATTTTCGAGTTTGATGTGGAATATCCTCGCGAACCCCATGACTCTCACAATGATCTCCCCTTTCTTGCCGAAAACATTATTCCACCTAATTCCAAATTTAATAATAATAAACTAATCATAAGCCTTACTACTAAAACTAAATATAATTAAAAAACTAATCTATAATTCATTATAAAAATTTAAAACATTGCATTCAAAACGGTCTAATTATTATTCAAATCAAACGTGTTCTTAAATTTAATCGATCGGATTATATGCGTATATATATCGAATTAAATACAAGTTACCGTAAAACCGCAAAAAAATAAATTTGAAAAAGATTTTTATAAAGTAATGAATAATAGTGTTTTCGGTAAGATGATGGAGAACATCGATAAGAGAGTAAATATTAAGCTTATTAATTCTGGGAATAGCATTGGTAAGCGTAAAGCTGCAGAATCTCTAATTGCAGAACTTAATTTTAATCGTAGCGTTATTTTCACTGAAAATTTAGTTGGAATTCATTTAAATAAAGATAAACTTACTATAATAAACTTATTTATATTCGATTTGCCCTTTTGGATTTGTCAAAATTGCTAATGTATAAATTTTATTATGATTTCATAAAGCCATCCTATGGGAATAGGGTATTGTTTTGTTACATGGACATGGACAGCTTTATTTTTAAAATACAGATTGTCATTTTATATAGTGACATTCGACAAAACCAGCAGAGGTTTGATACTAGTAATTTCTCTCCCAACATTTCCTACAACATCATCCCTTAACACAAAGCCATCCCTGGTCTGATAAAGGATGAAAATGGTAGTTTGTAGGCCTCCGTGCGAAAATGTATGCTTATCGCACAGAAGCTAGTGATACTTGGTTTAAAAAGGCGCAGGGTATAAAACGTTTAGTCGTTGAAAATGATATAGATGCTGATGATTATAAAGATTCATTGTTCAATTCAGCTTTAATTTACAAAAATCAAAATTTATTTCTGTCCATCCATCATACAATTTTTTCAATTATTCAAAATAAGCTGGCTTTATAACCTTACAACGATAAGCGTTTTATTTACACCGATGGATTCCAAACTCTCGCATGGGGCAATTACAAAATAGAATGATTTACAAAAATGTAAAATCTCATCGCAAGCGATATAAAAGAAGCTCATGATATAATTTGTTCCTTTTTTTATATTTTGTTACAGGTACAGGAATAGAATAGATATGTGTATATAATTTTTGATTGTTTATTTGATAAGTAATTAGAGATAATTCAAAACAATATCCTATTTAAACTATTTTATATATAAATTATTTTTTAATATTAATTCATTTTCAAATATTACTGTGTATACTAGTAAATATGAATATGAATTCAGCTTAATAATAATATTTTACATTTTAAAAATTATCACTACGGTGTTAAATTATAATATATAATATCACCCAAATACCGTAACAAGCATTAAGTAGCTATATGTACATTTCAAGTGCTATGCGCCCATCTTCAGTAGCACAAGATAAAACAAAATAAAATACCTCTGTCACGAATCGTGATTGATATACTATCAATTGATAGTATATATTTTAATATATAATATAATATAATATATAAAAATATTTTAAGAGTTGTTTAAATATATTTTGTATTAAGAATCCACTTTTATACTATTGTATTAATGATTTAATATATTAAAAATATGGTTCACATGCGGTTTTTAAATTCGCTCAAATTGATAATAGTACACTTTATTACAAAACGATGGTAATGGTATATGGATGGCTCTCGGAGTATGATATTAGATATTGATGACGGAGAATGATAATTAAAATAATATTTGTATATAATATCTGTTCTTAAGCCATAAATTTATGTCATAATCACTTTTTTATTATTTTTAATGAAGAAGAAAAAGAAGATATGATAGATAAATTGTATAATAGATTGTGAAAAAGAAGAAATAAATAAAATATTAGATTTTATACATCAATGATGCAATAGTGGATTCAACATTGTTGAATAGGTATAAAAAGATTTGTTTCAAGGATGATGTCATTGTCTACTTGATCCCACAAGTATGCACAAGTCGATCAGGTGCAGAGTGGCAAGAGTGCGCTCGTGATCGTCATAGATTCCATCAGAGACTTCTGCGAGGTGGAGCTTTGTGTTGGATAGTATTCTACAATGAGGAACATCAGAAAGTCATCGCGATTGTGATTTATATATTTTGTCAATATATATATTGATATATTCGTCACCAACACATTTGAATTCAAGGATATTTCGATGACTTTCGATGGGGATAAATTGTACACATATATTGTAAAGCCGAATTTTAAATTTAGCGAATTCTCGTAAGCCGATAAAATTGCGTTGTTTGGCTGGAGAACTACTACCATACTATTCGATCTGGTACGTGGTACATACAATCCTATGGCTTAACCAACATTCTTTCAACAATTCTCAAGCATACGGGATTGAAAACGGTTCATGTGAAGGGATCTGCAAAACGGGAATTTCTCAAAAAAATATGTTAATTGTAATGGTGTATCCGATATAAACAATTGGATTTGAATTCGATAAATTTAGAAAAAACATATCATGAATGTATTCATCATTCTAATGCATTTGCTAACTGCTCCGCAGCAAATGTTAGAAAATATATTGTTATATTGAAAATATCATAATAATAATGGTGATGATAATAACAATAATTACTAATGACTGTAGTGAATTACGAGTATTATTATTTTCTCAATAAAACATATGTAAATAACAATAAAATATTTTATTAATTAATGAACTCTTAAGGCGTACAAATTTACATTTTATTTTTTATTTTATTTTTTCTCTTATACTTATCGCTGATATAATTATATTTTAGTAACTTGCACTGTAGTGGTGGTGGCTTTACACTCTTAGTTTTATAAGTTTTATAGTAATAGCTGGCTTTGTTGCTGATACCATCGCCCGCACATCTTTAACCGCAGCCACTTGTTGTTCAATTTTATCTTGTAGAATTTTGATATTATTGCTTAATTCCTTGAGGTTTGTAATAATTTCTTTTCAACACTGTCTTTATGCACATTCAATAATTTATCCATTTTTTTATTTTGCTGAATAAATTTGAACTTGAGTATTTGTAACCACTCATTATCCATCTCAGGTTTTGCTACATTACACATTCTATTATATTCATTATCATAGTCGCCATCTGAGGTTAAGGGTAGTGTTGAACGATTATCTGTTCTCCGCTTAGATTCATCATATTGGCTTGAAGAATTGATTCTACTGAATCTACCAAATTTATCCGTACTCACTACAAATCGATGGCTAATAAAAATAATTTGCTTAGCATAAAATAATTTTAATTTATTACAGCGTAGGAGAGACAGATTAGTAGGGCATATTCTTAGGCATGGGGGGATTATGCAATTGATCATAGAAGGTAGAGTGGAGGGAAAGAGAGGGGTAGGTAGACCTAGATTGGAGTATGTGAGTCAGATAGTTGAAGACGTTGAGATGAATAGCTATAGGGAGATGAAGGGATTAGCTCAGGATAGATCGGCATGGCGTGCTGTTTCCAACCAATCTTTAGGATTGCGGACTCTTTAACTAACATAAAATAATACTAATTATTATTATAATTGTTGCACTTATATATATATTATGTATATTTATGTATATTGATTTATTGCCCATCATTCGACAGTACAGTGTTTCATATTCATTCCATTCATTCCATGGTTTACAATATAATGTTATAATAAATAATATTAGGTATAATGGTGAGTATAAATAAAACTTATGTTACATGTATGAGGTGTAAAAGGTAATTAGATTCGTTATCAAAATAATCGCCCTTTATGATCATTAATGACAATCGGACAAAAGTCAAGATTTGTTTTAAAGATATCACAGTAATATAAAAGCAGATCAGAATTACGAACAATTTTGAAATCAAATGAAAATAATCGTTAAAGTTAATAAAATTGATAAAAATAATAAAGTAATAATTTTTACATTAAAAGCAAATATTTAGTATTAACATATCACATTAGTTAAAATCACATACAAAATATATATATTTAAAACAATATGTATAAAAAATATGTATAAAATATTTCATAAAACAATATTTAATTTTTAATTAATTATTATATTTTTTTTGATTAAGTCTTATATCCTTATTTAAAAAAATTAAAACTATGTAAGAGTATCTGTTAAGAACTCATCAATCGAATAGTATGCTTTATCAATAGTAATGGATCTTAGGATTGTTTTAAACTTCTGTTTACTATTTATAATTTTATAACGCTTAGGAAGTTTATTGTACATAACACGTGACATATACATGAATGAATTTTTATAAAATGCAGAATTTGGCTTGTCAAAATAAATATTATTTTGCGATCGCGTCATATAATTATGTTTATCTTTAGTCAATACAAATTTGTTACGATTCTCAAATGCTAACACACAAAGTTCAATAATTATATTACTAGCTAGAGTGAGGATACCTAATTTTCGGAAAATGGGTCTACAGTGAGCTCTCCACTGGGCTCTATCAAGGATGCGTACAGCCCTCTTTTGAATTTTAAATATTTTTTGAAAATTTCCACTACTTGAACTTCCCCAGAAGTGAATCCCATATCGTAGCGTTGACTCAAATAACGCATAATAAACATATAATGCAGTTTTATAACTTGTATCATTTCTAATATTCTTCAGAGCAAAACACGCTGAAGACAATTTCTTAGATAAGTTATTTATATATTGCACAAATTTTAATTCCTTATCTATAATTAACCCCAGGAACTTTACACCATTTGCAGGTACAATTTCTGAATTATTGGTTTTGATTGATAAATTAAGTGTTGAATTTTTAAATACCATATAAGATGTTTTAGTTGAATTTAGAAACAGTTTATTTTTTGAGAACCAATCATTTAGTAAAATTAAATCGTTATTAATAATATTTGAAAGTGAATCTGTGAGGTGGCTTGGAACAGTCCAGTGAACAGTTGTGTCGTCTGCAAATAATGTAAAGTGACCAGAGATTGGTAGATCAGTTAAGTCATTAATATATAAAAGAAACAAGATTTCGCCCAGAATTGACCCTTGGGGTGCGCCTCGCAAAGTATGTAAAGTGTTTGATGATACTAATTTGCCATTATTTTTAATTTAAACAGTTTGACTGCGTCCACTCAGGTAAGATTGAAACCATTGCGAGGCGATCCAACGGAAACCATATTAATCTAGCTTATCCATTAATATTTGATGGTCAACACAATCGAACGCCTTAGACAGATCGCAGAATAAAGCAGTCGATATGTAATTGTTTGCATTGAAGCTGTCATAAATTCTGTTAAGGAAGCTATAAACCGCATGGGTTGTGCATGTAGAACACTGAAAGCCAAATTGTTTATTAGAGATAATATTATTTTTGTGAACAAAAGATAACATTCTATTCTTAATTAGTTTTTCTATTACTTTTGAAAATGATGACAAAAGTGAAATAGGCCTGTAATTTTCCAGAATTTCTTCGCCACCTTTATGTGCGGGATAACAATAGCATGTTTAAGTGGGGAAGGAAATATGCCTAGTTCAAATGTTTTATTTATTAGGTTAACAATTAAATCTAGCAAATAATCGGGGAAGAGATAAAATAATTTCATGGGTATCTGATCGTAGCCGTTGGAGGGTTTATTTTTTAAGCTTTTGATTATTGATTTCATCTCATATATATCAGTGGGATTTAGAAAAAAAGTAGGAATGTTTGTAAATCCAGAGCTTTTCTGAAGTACATTAATTGTTTCGTAAGATTTTATGGACTTATCCGTGAGTAGCGAAGAGGCAACTTTAATAAAATAGGAATTTAATTTATTGGAGACTTGCCAGCATCAGATAGAACATTATCCTCGTTTAATTTTAATTTTATATGGTGTTCCTTTTGAGATCTACCTAGTTTATCATTAATTATTCTCCAAGTGTCCTTCATTACATTTGTCAATTTCTTAATTCGGTTTTCAAAAGATAATCATTTAGCACATGCTAATAATTTTTTAAATGTATATTTATATTTTAAATAATATTTTTTCAACCAATTATAATTGTCGTGTTTATATAATGTGTGCAAGAATTTTTTATTCCTCGCAGATAATATATATATTATATATATATATACACACACACACATATATATATATATATACAGAGAGAGAGAGAGACAGAGAGAGAGATTAACAATCTATATCACTTAAAATAACCACATCTTTACTTATATATACAGCACTAAATTCTCGTTTTAATTGATCACTCTGATATTGTAAAATTTCCAACAATGATGTTACATTTCCCAATAAAATGGTACACCTAATGCTTATATAAATGATATAAATGATTGAAACAATAATACTTTTACCTCCTCACTCATTGTATTTTGATTATTACTAGTGCTATTATTATTATTATTATTATTATTATTATTACTATTATCAATCGCCTTATTAAGTACTAAGTAATAAAAATCTTAGAAATTTACATATTCAAGTAGTTGCATTCTAGATTCGAGATTGATAGGTTTCAGATATATTATATAATAATGCGCATATAGTTTCTTGCTCATTCGCTATTCAATTTTATATACCGTTTCAAGTACTTTCAATCCGTTTTAAAGTTTAAACAATGTCTAACATTTATGATACATTGAATGAATCCATCGCGTCAATTATTAGTGAAAATTTGTATATAATAAGCATTGGTAGTTTAGATTTGCGCGTTGGGTAAAGGATGGAAAAATTGTAAAGAGCAAAAACGAAATATGGCGAGCAGGTGATGGCAATAATTGTAATTGAGGTGAGCAAAAACCGAGTGAAGGTTTTCCTACCATTGCACGAGTTCTTAGAGATGATGATATTGTAGAACTTGGGGATGGTCAATCTGCGCTTGTATATCTTGGAAAGACTTCTGGGGAAACTTTCAATATCAAATTTCAACCATATATTGAGTAAGTATCATCTTTTTTCTTCCTATTTTTATTATTATTATTGTTGCTGTTATTGTTGCTGCTGCTGTTATTATTTAATGTTGCATTAAATACTGTCTTTTTCATTGTTATAAAATGTATAACAAAAATGGCGTTCCAACCTCGATGCATATAATAATGTTTGATGATGGAGCGCTACAAAAGGCACTACCATCATTATTACCGGCTACCATAACCGATGACCATGCGCAATCTATCGCCATAATACACTCCTCAATATCCTTCCCAGAAAATATACGCAGAAGATAGTATAAATCCATTAAAAATATGTTCTCAATGGATTAGTTTAGTATAACGACAGGGATCTATGGACTCGATGGTTCAGTTTAGTATAACGACGGGGACCTACGGACTCAATGGGTCAATTTAGATACCACGTAGACCTATGTACTCGATGGTTCAGTTTAATATAACGACGGGGACATACGGACTAGATGGTTCAGTTTAGTATAACGACGGGGATCTGTGGACTCGATGATGTCAGTTTCTTATGGTGACGGTGAACTATAGATTCGATGGGTCAGCATAGTATAACAATGGAGTCCTATGGACACGATAAGGTGAGTTTAGTATAATGATGGGACCTGCGGACTCTATGAGTGATTTTGGTATAACGACGGAGACCTATGGACTCGATGGGTCAGTTTAGTATAACGACCGGGATTTATGGAATCGATAAGGTCAGTTTAGTATAATGACGGGGATCTATTGACTCGATGGTTCTGCTTAGTACAAAGACGGGGTTCTACAGACTTGAAGGTTCAATTTAATATAACGACGGGGACCTGTGTTCTCAATGGGTGAGTTTAGTATAACGACAGGGACTTATGGACTTGATAAGGTGAATTTAGTATATTGACGGAGACTTGTGCGCTCGATGGGACAATTTATATAACAACGGAGACCTATATACTCGATGGTTCAGTTTAGTATATCGACGGGGACCTATGGAAACGACGGTTGAGTCTAATATAATGACCGGGACCTATGTGCTCATTGGGTGATATTAGTATAAGGACGGAGAGCTACGAACTCAATAAGGTCAGTTTAGTATAACGACGGGTACTTATGGACTCGATGGTGTCAGTTTCTTATGTTGACGGGGAACTATCGACTCAATGGGCCAGTTTAGAATAACGACGGATTCCTGTGGACGCAATAGACCTATGTTCTCAATGGGTTAGTTTAGTATAACGACAGGGAACTATGGACTCGATGGTTCAGTTTAGTATAACGACGGCGACCTACGGACTCGATGGGTCAATTTAGATAATCACGGAGACCTATGTACTCGACAGTTCAGTTTAGTATAACGACGGGGCCATACGGATTCGATGGTTCAGTTTAGTATAACGCCGGGGATCTGTGGACTCGATGATGTCAGTTTCGTATGGTGACAGGGAACTATAGACTCGATGGGTCAGCTTAGTATAACGACGGGGTCCTACTGACTCGATTAGGTCAGTTTAGTATAACGACCGTGATCTATGGACTCGATAAAGTCAGTTTAGTATAATGACGGGGAACTCTTGACTCGATGGTTCAGTTTAGTACAAAGACGGGGTTCTATGGACTTGATGGTTCAATTTAATATAACGACAGGGACCTATGGACGATGAAGTCAGTTTAGTATATTGATGGGGACCTATTGACTCGATGGTTCAGTTTAGTAAAAGGACAGGGTTCTATGGAGTCGATGATTCAGTTTAGTATAACCATACGGTCCTACAGACTCAATGGGTCAATTTTGATAACCACGGAGATCTATGTACTTGATGGTTCAGTTTAGTATAACGACGGAGATCTACGGATTCGATGGGTCAGTTTAGTATAACGATGGAGACATAAGGACTCATCAATGGGTCAACTTAGATAACAACGGAGACGTATGTACTCGACGGTTCAGTTTAGTATATCGACGTGGACCTATGGACTCGATGAGGTCAGTATGGTCACGGGAACTGTAGCCTCGATGGGTCAGTTTAGTATAACCATAGATTCCTTTGGATTCAAAGGGTCAGTTTAGTATAACGACGAGCACCTATGGACTGGATGGTGACAGTTTCTTATGGCGACGGGGAACTATGGACTCGATAGATCAGTTTAGTATAACGATAGGAACCTATGGACACGATAAGGTGAGGGTAGTATATTAACGGGGACCTGTGGACTCTATGAGTCAATTTGTTATAACGACGGTGACCTACGGATTCGATGAGGTCAGTTTAGCATAACGATGGGGACTCGATAAGGTGAGTTTAGCTTATTGACGGGGACCTATGGACTCAATGGTTTAGTTTAGTACAAAGACGAGGATTTATAGACTCGATGGTTCAGTTTAATATAACGACGGGGTTCTATGGAATTGATGGTTCAGTTTATTATAACGACGGGGATATATGGACTGGATGAGTTTAGTGTAGTATAATGCCGGGGACATGCGGACTCGATAAGGTGAGTTTAGTATAATGACGTGCACCTATGCACACGATGGGTCAGTTTAGTATATCAACGGGTTCCTACGGACGCGATGAGGTCAGTTTAGTATAACTACGGCTACCTAGAGACTCGATCAGGTCGGCTTAGTATAACGACGGGGACCTATGGACTCGATAGGCTAGTCTAATATAATGACGGGGAACTATGAACTCGACGGTTCAATCTTATATAACGACGGGGACCTATGTTCTAAATGGGTGAGTTTAGTTTCAGGACAGGGACCTATTGATACAATGATTAAGTTTAGTATAACGACGGGGACCTAAGGACTCGATGGGTTAGTTTAGTATTACGACGGGGATCTGTGGAATCGATGACGACAGTTTCTTATGGTGACGAGGAACTATAGGACTCGATGGGTTAGTTTAATATAACGACGGGGACCTATATTCTCAATGGTTCAGTTAAGTATAACGACCGGGACTTATGGACTCGATAGTTCAGTTTAGTTTAACGATGGGGATCTATGGAATCGATGGTTCAGTATAGTATTACGACGGAGACCTGCGGACTCTATGGGCTAATTTAGATAACAACGGAAACCTATGTACTCGATGGTTCAGTTTAGTATATCGACGGGGACCTATGGACTCGCTGAGGTCAGTTTAGTGTAATGCCGGGGAACTATTGACTCGATGGTCCAGTTTAGTAGAAATACGGGGTTCTATGTACTCGATGATTCACTTTAATATAACAACGGGGACCTATGTTCTCAATGGGTGAGTCTAGTATAGCGACAGTGACCTATGGACTCGACGGTTCAGTTTAATATAACGACGGAGACCTACAGACTCGATGAGTCAGTTTAGCATAGCGACGGATACCTACGGACTCGATGGGTCAGTTTAGTATAACGGTGGGGATATATGGACTCGATGAGGTCAGTTTAGTATAATGCCGGGAATCTGTGAACTCGATGGTGTCAGTTTCTTATAGTGACGGGGAACTACAGACAGGGTAATATTAGTATATCGGCGGGGACCTATAGATGCGATGAGGTCAGTTTAGTATAACGACGGATACCTAGAGACTCGATGAGGTCGGCTTAGTATAACGACGGGGATATACGAACTCGATTGTTCAGTTTAGTATAACGACGGGAACCTATGGAATCGATGGGTCAGTTTAATATAATGACGGGGAACTATGAACTCGACGGTTTAGTCTAATATAACGACGGGGACCTTTGTTTTCTATGGGTGAGTTTAGTTTAATAACAGAGACCTATGGATACAATGGTTCAGTTTAGTATAACGATGGGGAGCTACGGATTCGATGGGTCAGTTTAGCATAATCACGGAGACTTACGGACTCGGTGGTTGAGTTTAGTATAACGACGGGAACCTATGGACTCGATGGGTCAGTTTAGTATATCGGCGGGGACCTATGGAATCGATGAGGTCAATTTAGTATAATGACGGTGACCTACGACTCGATGGTTCAGTTTAATAAAACGACGGGACCTATGGAGTCGATGGGTCAGTTTATTATAACAGCGGGGATATATGGACTCGATTAGGTCAGTGTAGTAATATCGACGGGGACATATGCAACCGATCAGGTCAGCTTAGTAGAACGACAGGGATCTGTGGACTCGATGATAACAGTTTCTTATGGTGGCAGGGAACTATGGACTTGACAGATCAGTTTAATATAACGACAGGGACCTATGTACTCGATGTTTCCGTTTATTGTAACGACAGGGACCTGTCGACTCGACAGTCCAGTTTAGTATAACGACGGGGACCTATGGAGTCGATGGTTCAGTTTAGTATAACGGCGAGGACATATAGAGATAATGAGTCCAGTTTTGTATAACGACGGGGACCTATTGACAAAATGATGTCATTTTTGTATAACGACAGGGACCTGTCGACGGTGAAGTCAGTTTCCTATATTAACGGGGACCTATTGACTCGATGGTTCAGTTTAGTACAAAGACGGGGTTTTTGGACTCGATGGTTCAGTTTAGTATAACGATGGGGATATGTGGACTCGATGTTGACAGTTTCTTATGGTGACAGGGAACTATGGACATGACAAATCAGTTTAGTATAGCGACAGGGACCTATGTACTCGATGTTTCAGTTTAGTATAACGACCGGGACCTATCGAGTTGACAGTTCAGTTTAGTATAACGACGGATACCTAGAGACTCGATGAGGTCGGCTTAGTATAGCGACGGGGGCCTATGGACTCGATGGTTCAGTTTAGTATTACGACGGAAACCTGCGGACTCTATGGGTCAATTTAGATAACAACGAAAACCGATGTGCTCGATGGTTCAGTCTAGCATAACGCCGGAGACCTACGGATTCGATGGGTCAGTTTAGTATTACGACGAAGACCTACGGACTCTCTGGGTCAATTTAGATGACAACGGAGACCTATGTGCTCGATGGTTCAGTTTAGTATAACGACAAGGACCTATGGACTTGATGGTGTCAGTTTCTTATGGCGACGGGGAACTATGGACTCGATAGATCAGTTTCGTATTAGGATAGGAACCTATGGACACGATAAGGTGAGGTTAGTATAATGACGGGGACCTGTGGACTCTATGAGTCAGTTTGGTATAACGAGGGAGACCTACGCATTCGATGAGGTTAGTTTCGTATAACGACGGGGACTGGATAAGGTGAGTTTAGTATATTTACGGGAACCTATGGACTCGATGGTTTAGTTTAGTACAAAAACGAGGATTTATAGACTCGATGGTTCAGTTTAATATAACGACGGGTTTCTATGGACTCGATGGTTCAGTTTAGTATAACGACGGGGACCTATGGACAGGATAAGGTAAGTTTAATAGAATGGCGGGGACCCATGGACTCGATGGGTCAGTTTAGTATAACAACACGGACATACGGAATCGGTGGATCAATTTTAATAACCGCGGAGTCCTATGTACTTGATAGTTCAGTTTAATATATCGACGGGGACATATGGACTCGATGGTTCAGTTTAGTATAATGACAGGCACCTATGGCCTACATGGGTCAATTTAGATAACCACGGAGACCTATGTACTCGATGGTTCAGTTTAGTATAACGACGGGGACATACGGTCTCGGTGGTTTAGTTTAGTATAACGATGGGAATCTGCGGGCTCAATGATGTGAGTTTCTTATGGTGACGGGGAACTATAAACTTGATAGGTCAGCTTAGTAAAACGACGGGGTTCTACGAACTTGATAAGGTCAGTTTAGTATAACAACGGGGATCTATGGACTCAATAAGGTCAGTTTAGTATAATGACGGGGAGTTATTGCCTCGATGGTTCAGTTTAGTACAAAGACGAGGTTCTACGCAATTGATGCTTCAATTTAATATAACGACCTGGAACTATATTCTCAATGGGTGAGCTTAGTTAAACGACAGAGACCCATGGACTCAATGGTTCAGTTTAGTATAACGACAGGGACCTACAGAATCGATCAGTCAATTTACATAACCACGGAGACCTATATACTCGATGGTACAGTTTGGTATATCGACGGGGATCTATGGACCCGATGGGTTACTTTAGTAAAACGGCGGGGACTTATGTACTCGATGGGTCGGTTTAATATAATGACAGGGATCTATGGACTCAACGGTTCAGTTTAGTATAACGATGGGGATCTTATTTCGCCATGGTTCAGTTTAGCATAACGACGCAGACCTACGGACTCGATGGGTCAGTTTTGTATTACGATGGATACCTACGGACTCGATGAGGTCAGCTTAGTATAACGACAGGGACTTATGGACTCGATAAGTAGAATTTAATATAATGGCGGGCATCTATGGACTCGATGGTTCAGTTTAGCATAACGACGGGGAACTATGGACTCAATGGTTCAGTTTAGTTCAAAGAAGGGGATCTATGGACCTGATGTGTCAGTTTAGTATAACAATGGAAACCTCCGGACTCGATGAGGTCAGTTTAGTATAACGACGGATACCTTGAGACTCGATGAGGTCGGGTTAGTATAGCGATGGGGACTTATGGACTCGATGGGTCAGTTTAGTATTACGGCAGAGACCTGCGGACTATATGGGTCAATTTAGATAACCACGAACACCTATGTGCTCGACGGTTCAGTTTAGTATATCGACTGTGACCTATGGATTCGATGAGGTCAGTTTCTAATGGTTTCGGGGAATTATAGTCTCGATGGGTCAGTTTAGTATTACGACGGAGACCTGCGGACTCGATGGGTCAGTTTATTATAACGACGGGGAGCTATGGACTGGATGGCTCAGTCTAGTATAACGGCGGGGATATATGGACTAGATGAGTTAATGTAGATAACCACGGATTCTTATGTACTCGATGGATCAGTTTAGTATATCGACGGGGACATATGGACCCGATGAGGTCAGCTTAGTAGAACGACAGGGATCTGTGCACTTGATGATGACAGTTTCTTATGGTGACGGGGAACTATGGACTCGACAGATCAGTTTAGTATAACGACAGGGACATATGTACACAATGGGTCAGTTTAATATAACGACGGTTATCTATGGACTCGATGGTTAAGTTTAGTATAACGACGAAGACCTACAGACTCGATGGGACAGCTTAGTATAACGACGGACACCTACGGACTCGATAAGGTGAGTTTAGTATAATGACCGGCACCTATGCACACGATGGGTCAGTTTAGTATATCGACGGGTTCCTACGGACGCGATGAGGTCAGTTTAGTTTAACTACGGCTAGCTAGAGACTCGATCAGGTCGGCTTAGTATAGCGACGGGGGCCTATGGACTCGATGGTTCAGTTTAGTATTACGACGGAAACCTGCGGACTCTATGGGTCAATTTAGATAACAACGAAAACCGATGTGCTCGATGGTTCAGTCTAGCATAACGCCGGAGACCTACGGATTCGATGGGTCAGTTTAGTATTACGACGAAGACCTACGGACTCTCTGGGTCAATTTAGATGACAACGGAGACCTATGTGCTCGATGGTTCAGTTTAGTATAACGACAAGGACCTATGGACTTGATGGTGTCAGTTTCTTATGGCGACGGGGAACTATGGACTCGATAGATCAGTTTCGTATTAGGATAGGAACCTATGGACACGATAAGGTGAGGTTAGTATAATGACGGGGACCTGTGGACTCTATGAGTCAGTTTGGTATAACGAGGGAGACCTACGCATTCGATGAGGTTAGTTTCGTATAACGACGGGGACTGGATAAGGTGAGTTTAGTATATTTACGGGAACCTATGGACTCGATGGTTTAGTTTAGTACAAAAACGAGGATTTATAGACTCGATGGTTCAGTTTAATATAACGACGGGTTTCTATGGACTCGATGGTTCAGTTTAGTATAACGACGAAGACCTACAGACTCGATGGGACAGCTTAGTATAACGACGGACACCTACGGACTCGATAAGGTGAGTTTAGTATAATGACCGGCACCTATGCACACGATGGGTCAGTTTAGTATATCGACGGGTTCCTACGGACGCGATGAGGTCAGTTTAGTTTAACTACGGCTAGCTAGAGACTCGATCAGGTCGGCTTAGTATAACGACGGGGACCTATGGACTCAATCGTTCAGTTTAGTAAAACGGCGGGGACATATGGACGCGACGAGGTCAGTGTAGTATAATGACGGGGACCTATTATGGACTCGATTGTTCAGTTTAGTTCAAAGAAGGGGATCTATGGACCCGATGGTTCAGTTTAGTATAATGACGAAGACCTACGGACTCGATGGGACAGCTTAGTATAACGACGGACACCTACGGACTCGATAAGGTGAGTTTAGTATAATGACGGGCACCTATGCACACGATGGGTCAGTTTAGTATATCGACGGGTTCCTACGGACGCGATGAGGTCAGTTTAGCATAATCACGGAGACTTACGGACTCGGTGGTTGAGTTTGGTATAACGACGGGAACCTATGGACTCGATGGGTCAGTTTAGTATATCGGCGGGGATATATGGACTCGATGAGGTCAGTTTAGTATAATGCCGGGAATCTGTGAACTTGATGGTGTCAGTTTTTATAGTGACGGGGAACTATAGACCCGATGGGTCATATTATTATATCGGCGGGGACTTATAGATGCGATGAGGTCAGTTTAGTATAACGACGGATACCTAGAGACTCGATGAGGTCGGCTTAGTATAACGAAGGGGATATACGAACTCGATGGTTCAGTTTAGTCTAACGACGGGTACCTATGGACTGGATGGGTCAGTTTAATATAATGACGGGGAACTATGAACTCGACGGTTCAGTCTAATATAACGACGGGGACCTTTGTTTTCTATGGGTGAGTTTAGTTTAACGATAGAGACCTATGGATACAATGGTTCAGTTTAGTATAACGACGGGGACCTACGGATTCGATGGGTCAGTTTAGCATAATCACGGAGACTTACGGACTCGGTGGTTGAGTTTAGTAAAACGACGGGAACCTATGGACTCGATGGGTCAGTTTATTATAACAGCGGGGATATATGAACTCGATTAAGTCAGTGTAGTATATCGACGGGGACATATGGACCCGATGAGGTCAGCTTAGTAGAACGACAGGGATCTGTGCACTCAATGATGACAGTTTCTTATGGTGACAGGGAACTATGGACTTGACAGATCAGTTTAGTATAACGACAGGGACCTATCTACTCGATGTTTCCGTTTATTGTAACGACCGGGACCTATCGACTTGACAGTTCAGTTTAGTATAACGACGGGGACCTATGGAGTCGATGGTTCAGTTTAGTATAACGGCGAGGACGTATAGAGATGATGAGGCCAGTTTTGTATAACGACGGGGACCTATTGACAAAATTATGTCATTTTTGTATAACGACAGGGACCTGTCGACGGTGAAGTCAGTTTCCTATATTGACGGGGACCTATTGACTCGATGGTTCAGTTTAGTACAAAGACGGGGTTCTTTGGACTCGATGGTTCAGTTTAGTATAACGACGGGGATCCGTGGACTCGATGTTGACAGTTTCTTATGGTGACAGGGAACTATGGACATGACAGATCAGTTTAGTATAGCGACAGGGACCTATGTACTCGATGTTTCAGTTTAGTATAACGACCGGCACCTATCGAGTCGACAGTTCAGTTTAGTATAACGACGGATACCTAGAGACTCGATGAGGTCGGCTTAGTATAACGACGTGCACCTATGGACTCGATGTGTCAGTTTAGTATAACGGCGGGGATATATGGACTCAATGAGGTCAGTGTAGTATAATGACGGTGACCTATGGACTCGACAAGGTGAGTTTAGTATGATGACGGAAACCTATGGACGTGATGGGTCAGTTTAGCATAACGATGGAGACCCACAGACTCGCTGGCTCAGTTTAGTATAACGACAGGGACCAATAGACACGATGATGTCAGTTTATTATGGTCATAAACTGGAGAGTTATGGACTCGATGGGTCAGTTTAATATAATGACGGGGAACTATGAACTCCATTGTTCAGTGTAATATAACGACGGGTACCTATGTTCTCATTGGGTGATTTTAGTATAACGACGGGGACCTAAGGACTCGATGGGTCAGTTTAGTATATCGGCGGCGACCTACGGATGCGATGTGGTAAGCTTTGTATAACCACGGATACCTAGAAAATCGATGAGGTCAGTTTAGTATAACGATGGGGACCTACAGAACTAATCAGTCAATTTAGATAACCACGGAGACCTATGTATTCGATGAGTTACTTTAGTAATGCGGCGGGGACCTATGTACTCTATGGGTCAGTTTAATATAACTATAGGGACATATGGACTCAATGATTCAGTTTAGTATAACGACGGGGACCTATGGCCTCGATGGGTTACTTTAGTAATGCGGCGGGGATCTATGTACTCTATGGGTCATTTTAATATAACGACGGGGACCTATGTTCTCAATGAGTTAGTTTAGTATAACGACGGGGCCTTCGGACTCGATGGGTTAGTTTAGCATAACACCGGAGACCTACGGACTCGATTGTTCAGTTTAGTATTACGACGGAGATCTGCGGACTCTATGGGTCAATTTAAATGACAACGGAGACCTATGTGCTCGATGGTTCAGTTTAGTATATCGACGGGGACGTATGGACTCGATGAGGTCAGTTTCTTATGGTGATGGGGAACTATAGTCTTGATGGGTTAGTTTAGTATAACGATAGATTCCTTTGGATTCAATGGGTCAGTTTAGTATAGCGATAGATTCATTTGGATTCAATGGGTCAGTTTAGTATAACCACGGGGACCTATGGACTTGATGGTGTCAGCTTCTTATGTCGGCGGGGACCTATGTACTCTATGGGTCAGTTTAATATAACGACGGCGACCTATGTTCTCAATGAGCGAGTTTAGTATAACGACAGGACCTATGGACCCGATAAGGTGAGTTTAGTGTAATGAAGGGCAGTTTGTATAACGACGGATACCTAGAGACCCGATGAGGTCGGCTTAGTATAACGACGGGAACATACGAACTCGATGGTTCAGTTTAGTATAACGACGGGAACCTATGGACTTGATGGGTCAGTTTAGTATATCGGCGGGGACCTATGGCATCGATGAGGTCAATTTCGTATAATGACGTTAACCTACGACTCGATGGTTCAGTTTAGTAAAACGACGGGACCTATGGACTCGATGGTTCAGTTTATTATAACAGAGGGGATATATGGACTCGATTAGGTCAGTGTAGTATATCGACGGGGACATATGGACCCGATGACGTCAGTTTAGTAGAACGACAGGGATCTATGGACTCGATGATGACAGTTTCTTATGGTGACAGGGAACTATGGACTTGACAGATCAGTTTAGTATAGCGACAAGGACATATGTACTCGATATTTCAGTTTAGTACAACGACCGGGACCTATCGACTCGACAGTTCAGTTTAGTATAACGACGGGGACCTATGGAGTCGATGGTTCAGTTTAGTATAACGGTGAGGACGTATAGAGATGATGAGGCCAGTTTCGTATAACGACGGTGACCTATTGACAAAATGATGTCATTTTTGTGTAACGACAGGGACCTGTCGACGGTGAAGTCAGTTTCCTATATTTACGGGGACCTATTGACTCGATGGTTCAGTTTAGTAGAAAGACGGGGTTCTTTGGACTCGATGGTTCAGTTTAGTATAACGACCGGGATCTGTGGATTCGATGATGACAGTTTCTTATGGTGACAGGGAACTGTGGACTTGACAGATCAGTTTAGTATAGCGACAAGGACATATGTACTCGATATTTCAGTTTAGTACAACGACCGGGACCTATCGACTCGACAGTTCAGTTTAGTATAACGACGGATACCTAGAGACTCGATGAGGTGGGCTTAGTATAACAACGAAAACCTATGTGCTCGATGGTTCAGTCTAGTATATCGACGGGGACCTATGGAATCGATGAGTCAGTTTAGCATAACGACAGAGACCTATGGATTCGATAGTGTAGTTTAGCACAAAGAAGGGGATCTATGTAACCGATAGTTCAGTTTAGTATAACAACAGCGACCTACGGATTCGATGGGTCAGTTTAGCATAACGACAGGTACCTATGGACTCGATGGGTCAGTTTAATATAATGACGGGGAACTATGAACTCGACGGTTCAGTCTAATATAACGACGGGGACCTTTGTTCTCAATGGGTAAGTTTAGTTTAACGACAGGGACCTATGGATATAATGGTTCAGTTTAGTATATCGACGGGGATCTAAGGACTCGATGGGTCAGTTTAGTATAACAACGGGGATCTGTGTACTCGATGAGGTCTGTGTAGTATAATGACATGGACCTATGGACTCGATAGTGCAGTTTAGTTCAAAGGAAGGGATCTATGTAACCGATGGCTCAGTTTAGTATAGCGACGGAGACCTACGGATTCGATGGGTCAGTTTAGCATAATGACAGAGATCTACGACACGATGGTTCAGTTTAGTATAACGACAGGAACCTATGGACTCGCTGAGGTCAGTTTAGTATAATGCCGGGGAACTATTGACTCGATGGTTCAGTTTAGTACAAAGACGGGGTTCTATGTACTCGATGGTTCAGTTTAATATAACGACGGGGACCTATGTTCTCAATGGGTGAGTCTAGTGTAGCGACAGTGACCTATGGACTCGATGGTTCAGTTTAATATAACGACGGAGAACTATGAACTCGACGGTTCAGTCTAATATAACGACGGGGACCTTTGTTTTCTATGGGTGAGTTTAGTTTAACGACAGAGACCTATGGATACAATGGTTCAGTTTAGTATAACGACGGGGACCTACGGATTCGATGGGTCAGTTTGGCATAATCACGGAGACTTACGGACTCGGTGGTTGAGTTTGGTATAACGACGGGAACCTATGGACTCGATGGGTCAGTTTAGTATATCGGCGGGGATATATGAAATCGATGAGGTCAGTTTAGTATAATGCCGGGAATCTGTGAACTTGATGGTGTCAGTTTTTATAGTGACGGGGAACTATAGACTCGATGGGTCATATTATTATATCGGCGGGGACCTATAGATGCGATGAGGTCAGTTTAGTATAACGACGGATACCTAGAGACTCGATGAGGTCGGCTTAGTATAACGACGGGGATATACGAACTCGATTGTTCAGTTTAGTATAACGACGGGAACCTATGGAATCGATGGGTCAGTTTAATATAATGACGGGGACCTATGTTCTCAATGGGTGAGTCTAGTGTAGCGACAGTGACCTATGGACTCGATGGTTCAGTTTAATATAACGACGGAGACCTACATACTCGATGAGTCAGTTTAGCATAGCGACGCATACCTACGGACTGGATGGGTCAGTTTAGTATAACGGTGGGGATATATGGACTCGATGAGGTCAGTTTAGTATAATGCCGGGAATCTGTGAACTCGATGGTGTCAGTTTCTTATAGTGACGGGGAACTATAGACTCGATGGGTCATCTTAGTATAACGATGGTGTCCTATGGACGGAATAAGGTGAGGTTAGTATTATGAATGGTACGTGCGGACTCTATGAATCACTTTGGTACAACGACGGAAACCTACGTACTGGATGAGGTCAGTTTAGTATAACGACGGGGATCTATGGACTAGATGAGTTAATGTAGATAACCACGGATTCTTATGTACTCAATGGATCAGTTTAGTATATCGACGGGGACATATGGACCCGATGAGGTTAGCTTCGTAGAACGACAGGGATCTGTGCACTCGATGATGACAGTTTCTTATGGTGACGTGGAACTATGGACTAGACAGATCAGTTTAGTATAACGACAGGGACCTATGTACTCAATGTTTCGGTTTACTATAACCACCGGGACCTGTCGACTCGACAGTTCAGTTTAGTATAGCGGCGGGGACTTATGGTCTCGATAGTTCAGTTTAGTATAACAATGGGGACCTATAGAGTCGATGGTTCAGTTTATTATAACGGCGACGACGTATATAGATGATGAGGACAGTTTAGTATATTGACGGGGACCTATGGACTCGATAAGGTGAATTTAGTATAATAATGGGCACCTATTGGCTCGATGGTTCAGTTTAGTTCAATGAAGGGGATCTATGGACCTGATGGTTCAGTTTAGTATAACAACGGAAACCTCTGGAATCGATAAGGTCAGTTTAGTATAACGACGGGAACCTATAGACTCGATGGATCAGTTTAGTATATCGGCAGGGACCTACGGATGCGACGAAGTCAGGTTAGTATAACAACGGATACCTAGAGACTCGATGAGGTCGGCTTAGTATAAGGACGGGGACCTATATACTCGATGGGTCAGTTTAGTATTCCGACGGAGACCTGCGGACTCAATGGGTCAACTTAGATAACGACGGAGACCTATGTACTCGACGGTTCAGCTTAGTAGATCGACGGGGACCTATAGATTCGATGAGGTCAGTTTCTTATGGTCACGGGGAATTATAGTCTCGATGGGTCAGTTTAGTATAACCATAGATTCCTTTGGATTCAAAGGGTCAGTTTAGTATAACGACGGGCACCTATTGACTCGATGGTGTCAGTTTCTTATGGCGACGGGGAACTATAGACTTGATAGGTCAGCTTAGTAAAACGACGGGGTTCTACGAACTTGATAAGGTCAGTTTAGTATAACAACGGGGATCTGTGGACTCAATAAGCTCAGTTTAGTATAATGACGGGGAGTTATTGCCTCGATGGTTCAGTTTAGTACAAAGACGAGGTTCTACGCAATTGATGCTTCAAGTTAATATAACGACCTGGAACTATATTCTCAATGGGTGAGCTTAGTTAAACGACACAGACCCATGGACTCAATGGTTCAGTTTAGTATAACGACAGGGACCTACAGAATCGATGAGTCAATTTACATAACCACGGAGACCTATATACTCGATGGTACAGTTTGGTATATCGACGGGAATCTATGGACACGATGGGTTACTTTAGTAAAACGGCGGGGACCTATGTACTCGACGGGTCAGTTTAATATAACGACAGGGATCTATGGACTCAACGGTTCAGTTTAGTATAACGATGGGGACCTTATTTCGCCATGGTTCAGTTTAGCATAACGACGCAGACCTACAGACTCGATGGGTCAGTTTTGTATTACGATGGATACCTACGGACTCGATGAGGCCAGCTTAGTATAACGACAGGGACTTATGGATAAGTAGAATTTAATATAATGACGGGGACCTATGGACTCGATAAGGTGAGTTTAGTATAATAATGGGCACCTATTGGCTCGATAGTTCAGTTTAGTTCAATGAAGGGTATCTGTGGACCTGATGGGTCAGTTTAGTATAAGAATGGAAACCTCCGGACTCGATGAGATCAGTTTAGTATAACGACGGATACCTAGAGACTCGATGAGGTCGGCTTAGTATAACGACAGGGACCTATGGACCCGATGGTTCAGTTAAAGTATAACGACGAGGACGTATAGACTCGATGAGGTCAATTTTGTACAACGACGTGGCCCTATGTACTCGATAGTTCAGTTTATTATAACGACCGGGACTTATAGACTCGACGGGTCAGTTTAGCATAACGACGGGGACCTATGGACTCAATGGTTCAGTTTAGTTCAAAGAAGGGGATCTATGGACCTGATGTGTCAGTTTAGTATAACAATGGAAACCTCCGGACTCGATGAGGTCAGTTTAGTATAACGACGGATACCTCGAGACTCGATGAGGTCGGCTTACTATAGCGACGGGGACTTATGAACTCGATGGGTCAGTTTAGTATTACGACAGAGACCCTCGGACTCTATGGGTCAATTTAGATAACAACGAAGACCTATGTGCTCGACGGTTCAGTTTAGTATATTGACGGGGACCTATGGATTCGATGAGGTCAGTTTCTAATGGTGACGGGGAACTATAGTCTCGATGGGTCAGTTTAGTATTACGACGGAGACCTGCGGACTCGATGGGTCAGTTTAGTATAACGACGGGGACCTATGGACTGGATGGCTCAGTCTAGTATAACGGCGGGGATATATGGACTAGATGAGTTAATGTAGATAACCACGGATTCTTATGTACTCGATGGATCAGTTTAGCATAACGACGGGGACCTATGGACTCAATCGTTCAGTTTAGTAAAACGGCGGGGATATATGGACGCGACGAGGTCAGTGTAGTATAATGACGGGGACCTTTGGACTCGATTGTTCAGTTTAGTTCAAAGAAGGGGATCTATGGACCCGATGGTTCAGTTTAGTATAACGACGAAGACCTACGGACTCGATGGGACAGCTTAGTATAACGACGGACACCTACGGACTCGATAAGGTGAGTTTAGTATAATGACGGGCACCTATGGATTCGATGGTTCAGTTTAGTACAAAGATGGGGATTTATAGACTTAATGGTTCAGTTTAATATAACGACGGGGACCTCTGTTCTCAGTGGGTTAGTTTAGTATGACGACAGGGACCTATGGACTCGATGGTTCAGTTTAGTATAACGACGGGCATCTGCGCGCTCAATAATGTCAGTTTCTTATGATCACGAAGAACTATAGACTCGATGGGTCAGCTTAGTATAACGACGGGGTCCTACGGACTCGATGAGGTTAGTTTAGTAAAACGGCGGGGACCTATGTACTCGATGGGTCGGTTTAATATAACGACAGGGATCTATGGACTCAACGGTTCAGTTTAGTATAACGATGGGGATCTTATTTCGCCATGGTTCAGTTTAGCATAACGACGCAGACCTACGGACTCGATGGGTCAGCTTTGTATTACGATGGATACCTACGGACTCGATGAGGTCAGCTTAGTATAACGACAGGGACTTATGGACTCGATAAGTAGAATTTAATATAATGGCGGGCATCTATGGACTCGATGGTTCAGTTTAGCATAACGACGGGGAACTATGGACTCAATGGTTCAGTTTAGTTCAAAGAAGGGGATCTATGGACCTGATGTTTCAGTTTAGTATAACAATGGAAACCTCCGGACTCGATGAGGTCAGTTTAGTATAACGACGGATACCTTGAGACTCGATGAGGTCGGCTTAGTATAGCGATGGGGACTTATGGACTCGATGGGTCAGTTTAGTATTACGGCAGAGACCTGCGGACTATATGGGTCAATTTAGATAACAACGAAGACCTATGTGCTCGACGGTTCAGTTTAGTATATCGACGGTGACCTATGGATTCGATGAGGTAAGTTTCTAATGGTGACGGGGAATTATAGTCTCGATGGGTCAGTTTAGTATTACGACGGAGACCTGCGGACTCGATGGGTCATTTTAGTATAACGACGGGGAGCTATGGACTGGATGGCTCAGTCTAGTATAACGGCGGGGATATATGGACTAAATGAGTTAATGTAGATAACCACGGATTCTTATGTACTCGATGGATCAGTTTAGTATATCGACGGGGACATATGGACCCGATGAGGTCAGCTTAGTAGAACGACAGGGATCTGTGCACTTGATGATGACAGTTTCTTATGGTGACGGGGAACCATGGACTCGACAGATCAGTTTAGTATAACGACAGGGACCTATGTACTCAATGGGTCAGTTTAATATAACGACGGTTATCTATGGACTCGATGGTTAAGTTTAGTATAACGACGAAGACCTACGGACTCGATGGGACAGCTTAGTATAACGACGGACACCTACGGACTCGATACGGTGAGTTTAGTATAATGACGGGCACCTATGCACACGATGGGTCAGTTTAGTATATCGACGGGTTCCTACGGACGCGATGAGGTCAGTTTAGTTTAACTACGGCTAGCTAGAGACTCGATCAGGTCGGCTTAGTATAACGACGGGGACCTATGGACTCAATCGTTCAGTTTAGTAAAACGGCGGGGATATATGGACGCGACGAGGTCAGTGTAGTATAATGACGGGGACCTATTATGGACTCGATTGTTCAGTTTAGTTCAAAGAAGGGGATCTATGGACCCGATGGTTCAGTTTAGTATAATCACGAAGACCTACGGACTCGATGGGACAGCTTAGTATAACGACGGACACCTACGGACTCGATAAGGTGAGTTTAGTATAATGACGGGCACCTATGCACACGATGGGTCAGTTTAGTATATCCACGGGTTCCTACGGACGCGATGAGGTCAGTTTAGTTTAACTACGGCTAGCTAGAGACTCGATCAGGTCGGCTTAGTATAACGACGGGGAACTATGAACTCGACGGTTCAGTCTAATATAACGACGGAGACCTATGTTCTAAATGGGTGAGTTTAGTTTAAGGACAGGGACCTATTGATATAATGATTAAGTTTAGTATAACGACGGGGATCTGTGGAATCGATGACGACAGTTTCTTATGGTGACGAGGAACTATAGGACTCGATGGGTTAGTTTAATATAACGACGGGGACATATATTATCAATGGTTCAGTTAAGTATAACGACCGGGACTTATGGACTCGATAGTTCAGTTTAGTTTAACGATGGGGATCTATGGAATCGATGGTTCAGTATAGTATTACGACGGAGACCTGCGGACTGTATGGGCTAATATAGATAACAACGGAGACCTATGTACTCGATGGTTCAGTTTAGTATATCGACGGGGACCTATGGACTCGCTGAGGTCAGTTTAGTATAATGCCGGGGAACTATTGACTCGATGGTTCAGTTTAGTACAAATACAGGGTTCTATGTACTCGATGGTTTAGTTTAATATAACGACGGGGACCTATGTTCTCAATGGGTGAGTCTAGTATAGCGACAGTGACCTATGGACTCGATGGTTCAGTTTAATATAACGACGGAGAACTATGAACTCGACGGTTCAGTCTAATATAACGACGGGGACCTTTGTTTTCTATGGGTGAGTTTAGTTTAACGACAGAGACCTATGGATACAATGGTTCAGTTTAGTATAACGACGGGGACCTACGGATTCGATGGGTCAGTTTAGCATAATCACGGAGACTTACGGACTCGGTGGTTGAGTTTGGTATAACGACGGGAACCTATGGACTCGATGGGTCAGTTTAGTATATCGGCGGGGATATATGGACTCGATGAGGTCAGTTTAGTATAATGCCGGGAATCTGTGAACTTGATGGTATCAGTTTTTATAGTGACGGGGAACTATAGACTCGATGGGTCATATTATTATATCGGCGGGGACCTATAGATGCGATGAGGTCAGTTTAGTATAACGACGGATACCTACGGACTCGATGAGGCCAGCTTAGTATAACGACAGGGACTTATGGATAAGTAGAATTTAATATAATGACGGGGACCTATGGACTCGATAAGGTGAGTTTAGTATAATAATGGGCACCTATTGGCTCGATGAGATCAGTTTAGTATAACGACGGATACCTAGCGACTCGATGGGGTCGGCTTAGTATAACGACAGGGACCTATGGACCCGATGGTTCAGTTAAAGTATAACGACGAGGACGTATAGACTCGATGAGGTCAATTTTGTACAACGACGTGGCCCTATGTACTCGATAGTTCAGTTTATTATAACGACCGGGACTTATAGACTCGACGGGTCAATTTAGTATAATGGCGGGCATCTATGGACTCGATGGTTCAGTTTAGCACAACGACGGGGACCTATGGACTCAATGGTTCAGTTTAGTTCAAAGAAGGGGATCTATGGACCTGATGTGTCAGTTTAGTATAACAATGGAAACCTCCGGACTCGATGAGGTCAGTTTAGTATAACGACGGATACCTCGAGACTCGATGAGGTCGGCTTACTATAGCGACGGGGACTTATGAACTCGATGGGTCAGTTTAGTATTACGACAGAGACCTTCGGACTATATGGGTCAATTTAGATAACAACGAAGACCTATGTGCTCGACGGTTCAGTTTAGTATATTGACGGGGACCTATGGATTCGATGAGGTCAGTTTCTAATGGTGACGGGGAACTATAGTCTCGATGGGTCAGTTTAGTATTACGACGGAGACCTGCGGACTCGATGGGTCAGTTTAGTATAACGACGGGGACCTATGGACTGGATGGCTCAGTCTAGTATAACGGCGGGGATATATGGACTAGATGAGTTAATGTAGATAACCACGGATTCTTATGTACTCGATGGATCAGTTTAGCATAACGACGGGGACCTATGGACTCAATCGTTCAGTTTAGTAAAACGGCGGGGATATATGGACGCGACGAGGTCAGTGTAGTATAATGACGGGGACCTTTGGACTCGATTGTTCATTTTAGTTCAAAGAAGGGGATCTATGGACCCGATGGTACAGTTTAGTATAACGACGAAGACCTACGGACTCGATGGGACAGCTTAGTATAACGACGGACACCTACGGACTCGATAAGGTGAGTTTAGTATAATGACGGGCACCTATGGATTCGATGGTTCAGTTTAGTACAAAGATGGGGATTTATAGACTTAATGGTTCAGTTTAATATAACGACGGGGACCTCTGTTCTCAGTGGGTTAGTTTAGTATGACGACAGGGACCTATGGACTCGATGGTTCAGTTTAGTATAACGACGGGGACATACGGATTCGATGGTTCAGTTTAGTATAACGACGGGCATCTGCGCGCTCAATAATGTCAGTTTCTTATGATCACGAAGAACTATAGACTCGATGGGTCAGCTGAGTATAACGACGGGGTCCTACGGACTCGATGAGGTTAGTTTAGTATAACGACGGGGATCTATGGACTCGATAAGGTCAGTTTAGTATAATGACGGGGAACTATCGACTCGATGGTGTCAGTTTCATATGGCTACGGGGAACTATGGACTCGGTAGATCAGTTTAGTATAACGACAGGACCTATGGATCCGATAAGGTGAGTTAGGTATAATGAAGGGCACCTATGGAATCGATGCGTCAGTTTAGTATAACAACGAGGATATATGGAATCGATGAGGTCAATATAGTATGACGGGGACCTATGGACTCGATCGTTCAGTTTAGTTCAAAGAAGGAGATTTATATAACCGGTTGCTCAGTTTAGTATAACAACGGGGACCTACAGACTCGATGAGTCAATTTAGATAACCACGGAGACCTATGTACTCGATGGTTCAGATTAGTATATCGACGGGTACCTATGGACTCGATGGGTTACTTTAATAAAACGGCGGGGACCTATGGACTCTATGAGGTCAGTTTCTTATGATGACGCGGAACTATCGAGTCGATGGGTCAGTTTAGTTTAACGACTGATCCCTGTGGAGTTAATGGGTCAGTCGAGTATAACGACAGGGATCAATAGACACGATGATGTCAGTTTATTATGGTGTTAAACTGCGGAATTATGGACTCGATGGGTCAGTTTAATATAATGACGGGGAACTATGAACTCGTCGGTTCAGTCTAATATAACGACGGGGACCTATATTCTCAATGGGTGAGTTTAGTTTAACGACAGGGACTAATGGATACAATGGTTCAGTTTATTATAACCACGGGGACCTAAGGACTCGATGGGTCAGTGTAATATAACGACGAGCATCTGTGGACTCGATGACAGTTTCTTATGGTGAAGGGGAACTATAGGATTCGATAGGTCAGTTTAATATTACGACGCCGACCTATGTTCTCAATGGTTCAGTTAAGTATAACGACTGGGACTTATGGACTTGATAGTTCAGTTTAGTATAACGACGGGGATATATGGAGTCGATAATTCAGTATAGTATTATGACGGAGATCTGCGGACTCTATAGGTCAATTTAGATAACAACGGAGATCTATGGACTCGATGGTTTAGTTTAGTACAAAGACGGGGTTCTACAGACTTGATGGTTCAATTTAGTATAACGACAGGGATCTATGTTCTCAATGGGTGAGCTTAGTATAACAACAGAGACCCATGGACTCGATGGCTCAGTTTAGTATAACGACGGATATCTACGGACCCGATGGGTCAGTTTAGTATAACAGCGGCGACCTATGGACTCGATGGTGTCAGTTTCTTATGGCGACCGGAAACTATGGACTCGATAGATCGGTTTCGTATAACGACAGGACCTATGGATCCGATCAGGTGAGTGTAGTATAATGAATGGCACCTATGGAATCGATGGGTCAGTTTAGTATAACGACGGGGATATATGGCCTCGATGAGGTCAGTGTAGTATAATGACGGGGATCTGTGAACTCGATGATGTCAGTTTCTTATGGTGACGGGGAGCTATAGTCTGGATGGGTCAGTTTAGTATAACGATAGATTCCTTTGGATGCAATGGGTCAGTGTAGTATAATGACGGGGACCTATGAACTCGATTGTTCAGTTTAGTTCAAATAATGGGATCTATGAACTCGATGGGTCAGTTTAGTATAACGATAGATTCATTAGGATTCAATGGGTCAGTTTAGTATAACGGCGCGGGCGTATAGAGATGATGATGTCATTTTTGTATAACGACAGGAACCTATCGACGATGAAGTCAGTTTACTATATTAACGGGGACCTATTGACTCGATCGTTCAGTTTAGTACAAAGATGGGGTTCTTTGGACTCGACGGTTCAGTTTAGTATAACCACACGGACCGACGGACTCGATGTGTCAATTTTGATAACCACGGAGACCTATGTACTTGATGGTTCAGTTTAGTATATCGAAGGGGACCTATGGACTCGATGAGGTCAGTTTAGTATAACGACGGGGAACTATGGACAAGATAAGGTGAGTCTAGTATAATGACGGGGCCCTGTGGACTCGATGGTTCAGTTTAGTATAACGAAGGGAAGCTATGGACTCGATGGGTCAGTTTAATATAATGACGGTGACCTTTGTTCTCAATGGGTGAGTTTTGTTTAACGACAGGGACCTATAGAGATAATGGTTCAGTTTAGTATAACGACGGTGACCTACGGACTCGATGGGTCAGTTTAGTATATCGGCGAGGACTTACGGATGTGATGTGGTAAGCTTTGTATAACCACGGATACCTAGAAACTCGATGAGGTCAGCTTAGTATAACGATGGGGACCTACAGACCTAATCAGTCAATTAAGATAACCACGGAGACCTATGTACCCGATGGGTCAGTTTAATATAATGACGGGTAACTATGAACTCGACGGTTCAGTCTAATATAACGACGGGGACCTTTGTTCTCAATGGGTGAGTTTAGTTTAACGACAGGGACCTATGGATACAATGGTTCAGTTTAGTATAACGACGAGGACCTACGGACTCGATGAGTCAGTTTAGCATAAAGACGGAGACCTATGGATTCGATACTGTAGTTTAGTTTAAAGAAGGGGACCTATGTAACCGTTGGTTCAGTTTAATATAACGACGGAGACCTACGGATTCGATGGGTCAATTTAGCATAACCACGGAGACCTACGGACTCAATGGTTCAGTTTAGTAGAACGGCGAGGATATATGGACTCGATGAGGTCAGTGTAGTATAGAGACGGGGACGTATGGACTCGATGGTTCAGTTTAGTTCAAAGAAGGGGATCTATGTAATCGGTGGTTCAGTTTAGTATAACGACGGAGACCTACGGACTCGATGGGTCAGTTTAGTATATCGATGGGCACATATGGACCCGATGAGGTCAGTTTAGTATATCGACGGGGACCTATAGACTCAATGATGTCAATTTAGTATAATGACGGGGACCGATTGACTCGATGGTTCAGTTTAGTATAACGACGGCGACCTACGGACTCGATGAGTCAGTTTAGCATATCGACGGATACCTACGGACTCGATGGGTCAGTTTAGTAGAACGGCGAGGATATATGGACTCGATGAGGTCAGTGTAGTATAGAGACGGGGACGTATGGACTCGATGGTTCAGTTTAGTTCAAAGAAGGGGATCTATGTAATCGGTGGTTCAGTTTAGTATAACGACGGAGACCTACGGACTCGATGGGTCAGTTTATTATAACGATAGATTTCTTTGGATTCAACGAGTCAGTTTAGTATAACGACGGGGACCTATGGACTTGATGGTTTCAGTTTCTTATGGCGACGGGGAACTATGGACTCGATAGATCAGTTTAGTATATCGATGGGCACATATGGACCCGATGAGGTCAGTTTAGTATATCGACGGGGACCTATAGACTCAATGATGTCAATTTAGTATAATGACGGGGACCGATTGACTCGATGGTTCAGTTTAGTATAACGACGGCGACCTACGGATTGGATGGGTCAGTTTAGCATAAAGACGGAGACCTGGGGACTCGATGGTTCAGTTTAGTATAACGAAGGGAACCTATGGACTCGATGGGTCAGTTTAATATAATGACGGGTAACTATGAACTCGACGGTTCAGTCTAATATAACGACGGGGACCTTTGTTCTCAATGGGTGAGTTTAGTTTAACGACAGGGACCTATGGATACAATGGTTCAGTTTAGTATAACGACGAGGACCTACGGACTCGATGAGGTCAGTTTAGTATAACGACGGGGAACTATGGACAAGATAAGGTGAGTCTAGTATAATGACGGGGCCCTGTGGACTCGATGGTTCAGTTTAGTATAACGAAGGGAAGCTATGGACTCGATGGGTCAGTTTAATATAATGACGGGGACCTTTGTTCTCAATGGGTGAGTTTTGTTTAACGACAGGGACCTATAGAGATAATGGTTCAGTTTAGTATAACGACGGTGACCTACGGACTCGATGGGTCAGTTTAGTATATCGGCGAGGACTTACGGATGTGATGTGGTAAGCTTTGTATAACCACGGATACCTAGAAACTCGATGAGGTCAGCTTAGTATAACGATGGGGACCTACAGACCTAATCAGTCAATTAAGATAACCACGGAGACCTATGTACCCGATGGGTCAGTTTAATATAATGACGGGTAACTATGAACTCGACGGTTCAGTCTAATATAACGACGGGGACCTTTGTTCTCAATGGGTGAGTTTAGTTTAACGACAGGGACCTATGGATACAATGGTTCAGTTTAGTATAACGACGAGGACCTACGGACTCGATGAGTCAGTTTAGCATAAGGACGGAGACCTATGGATTCGATACTGTAGTTTAGTTTAAAGAAGGGGACCTATGTAACCGTTGGTTCAGTTTAATATAACGACGGAGACCTACGGATTCGATGGGTCAATTTAGCATAACCACGGAGACCTACGGACTCAATGGTTTAGTTTAGTAGAACGGCGAGGATATATGGACTCGATGAGGTCAGTGTAGTATAGAGACGGGGACGTATGGACTCGATGGTTCAGTTTAGTTCAAAGAAGGGGATCTATGTAATCGGTGGTTCAGTTTAGTATAACGACGGAGACCTACGGACTCGATGGGTCAGTTTATTATAACGATAGATTTCTTTGGATTCAATGAGTCAGTTTAGTATAACGACGGGGACCTATGGACTTGATGGTTTCAGTTTCTTATGGCGACGGGGAACTATGGACTCGATAGATCAGTTTAGTATATCGATGGGCACATATGGACCCGATGAGGTCAGTTTAGTATATCGACGGGGACCTATAGACTCAATGATGTCAATTTAGTATAATGACGGGCACCGATTGACTCGATGGTTCAGTTTAGTATAACGACGGAGACCTACGGACTCGATGAGTCAGTTTAGCATATCGACGGATACCTACGGACTCGATGGGTCAGTTTAGTAGAACGGCGAGGATATATGGACTCGATGAGGTCAGTGTAGTATAGAGACGGGGACGTATGGACTCGATGGTTCAGTTTAGTTCAAAGAAGGGGATCTATGTAATCGGTGGTTCAGTTTAGTATAACGACGGAGACCTACGGACTCGATGGGTCAGTTTATTATAACGATAGATTTCCTTGGATTCAACGAGTCAGTTTAGTATAACGACGGGGACCTATGGACTTGATGGTTTCAGTTTCTTATGGCGACGGGGAACTATGGACTCGATAGATCAGTTTAGTATATCGATGGCCACATATGGACCCGATGAGGTCAGTTTAGTATATCGACGGGGACCTATAGACTCAATGATGTCAATTTAGTATAATGACGGGGACCGATTGACTCGATGGTTCAGTTTAGTATAACGACGGATATCTACGGACCCGATGGGTCAGTTTAGTATAACAGCGGCGACCTATGGACTCGATGGTGTCAGTTTCTTATGGCGACCGGAAACTATGGACTCGATAGATCGGTTTCGTATAACGACAGGACCTATGGATCCGATCAGGTGAGTGTAGTATAATGAATGGCACCTATGGAGTCGATGGGTCAGTTTAGTATAACGACGGGGAACTATGGACAAGATAAGGTGAGTCTAGTATAATGACGGGGCCCTGTGGACTCGATGGTTCAGTTTAGTATAACGAAGGGAAGCTATGGACTCGATGGGTCAGTTTAATATAATGACGGGGACCTTTGTTCTCAATGGGTGAGTTTTGTTTAACGACAGGGACCTATAGAGATAATGGTTCAGTTTAGTATAACGACGGTGACCTACGGACTCGATGGGTCAGTTTAGTATATCGGCGAGGACTTACGGATGTGATGTGGTAAGCTTTGTATAACCACGGATACCTAGAAACTCGATGAGGTCAGCTTAGTATAACGATGGGGACCTACAGACCTAATCAGTCAATTAAGATAACCACGGAGACCTATGTACCCGATGGGTCAGTTTAATATAATGACGGGTAACTATGAACTCGACGGTTCAGTCTAATATAACGACGGGGACCTTTGTTCTCAATGGGTGAGTTTAGTTTAACGACAGGGACCTATGGATACAATGGTTCAGTTTAGTATAACGACGAGGACCTACGGACTCGATGAGTCAGTTTAGCATAAGGACGGAGACCTATGGATTCGATACTGTAGTTTAGTTTAAAGAAGGGGACCTATGTAACCGTTGGTTCAGTTTAATATAACGACGGAGACCTACGGATTCGATGGGTCAATTTAGCATAACCACGGAGACCTACGGACTCAATGGTTCAGTTTAGTAGAACGGCGAGGATATATGGACTCGATGAGGTTAGTGTAGTATAGAGACGGGGACGTATGGACTCGATGGTTCAGTTTAGTTCAAAGAAGGGGATCTAAGTAATCGGTGGTTCAGTTTAGTATAACGACGGAGACCTACGGACTCGATGGGTCAGTTTATTATAACGATAGATTTCTTTGGATTCAATGAGTCAGTTTAGTATAACGACGGGGACCTATGGACTTGATGGTTTCAGTTTCTTATGGCGACGGGGAACTATGGACTCGATAGATCAGTTTAGTATATCGATGGGCACATATGGACCCGATGAGGTCAGTTTAGTATATCGACGGGGACCTATAGACTCAATGATGTCAATTTAGTATAATGACGGGCACCGATTGACTCGATGGTTCAGTTTAGTATAACGACGGCGACCTACGGATTCGATGGGTCAGTTTAGCATAAAGACGGAGACCTGGGGACTCGATGGTTCAGTTTAGTATAACGACGGGGACCTTTGTTCTCAATGGGTGAGTTTAGTTTAACGACAGGGACCTATGGATACAATGGTTCAGTTTAGTATAACGACGAGGACCTACGGACTCGATGAGTCAGTTTAGCATAAGGACGGAGACCTATGGATTCGATACTGTAGTTTAGTTTAAAGAAGGGGACCTATGTAACCGTTGGTTCAGTTTAATATAACGACGGAGACCTACGGATTCGATGGGTCAGTTTAGCATAACCACGGAGACCTACGGACTCGATGGTTCAGTTTAGTAGAACGGCGAGGATATATGGACTCGATGAGGTCAGTGTAGTATAGAGACGGGGACGTATGGACTCGATGGTTCAGTTTAGTTCAAAGAAGGGGATCTATGTAATCGGTGGTTCAGTTTAGTATAACGACGGAGACCTACGGACTCGATGAGTCAGTTTAGCATATCGACGGATACCGACGGACTCGATGGGTCAGTTTAGAATAACAGCGGGGATATATGGACTCGATCAGGTCAGTGTAGTATAATGACGGGGATCTATGGACTCGATAGTGCAGTTTAGTTCGAAGAAGGGGATCTATGTAACCGATGGTGCAGTTTAGTATAACGACGGAGAACTACGGATTCGATGGGTCAGTTTAGCATAACAACGGCGACCTACGGACTCGATGGTTCAGTTTAGTATAACAGCGGGAACCTATGGACTCGATGGGTCAGTTTAGTGTATCGGCCCGGACCTACGGATGCGATAAGGTAAATTTAGTATATCGACCGATATCTAGAGACTCGATGTGGTCGGCTTAGTATAACGACGGGGACCTACAGACCTAATCAATCAATTTAGATAACCACGGAGACCTATGTACTCGATGGTTCAATTTAGTATAACAACGGGAACCTATGGACTCGATGGGTTAGTTTAATATAATGACGGGGAACTATGAACTCGACGGTTCAGTCTAATATAACGACGGGGACCTTTGTTCTCAATGGTTGAGTTTAGTTTAAAGACAGGGACCTATGGATACAATGGTTCAGTTTAGTATAACGACGGGAACCTATGGACTTGATCGGTCAGGTTAGTATATCGGCAGGGACCTACGGATGCGATGAGGTAAGTTTTGTATAACGACGGATACCTAGAAACTCGATGAGGTCAGCTTAGTAAAACGATGGGGACCTACAGACCTAATTAGTCAACTTAGATAACCACGGAGACCTATGTACTCGATGGTTCAGTTTAGTATAACGACGTGGCCCTATGGACTTGATGGGTCAGTTTATTATAACAGCGGGGATATATGGACTCGATTAGGTCAGTGTAGTATATCGACGGTGACATATGCACCCGATGAGGTCAGCTTAGTAGAACGACAGGGATCTGTGGACTCGATGATAACAGTTTCTTATGGTGACAGGGAACTATGGACTTGACAGATCAGTTTAATATAACGACAGGGACCTATGTACTCGATGTTTCCGTTTATTGTAAGACCTACAGACTCGTTGGTTCATTTCGGTATAACAACGGGGACCTATGGGCTCGATCATGTCAGTTTTGTATAACAACGGGAACATATGTACTCGATGGTTCGGTTTAATATAACGGCGGGGACATATGTTCTCGATGGATCAGTTTAGTATAACGACGGGGACCTATGCGCTCGATGGTGTCAGTTTTTTATAACGACGGCAACTATGTTCTCAACGGGTCAGTTTAGTTTAACCACAGGGACCTATGGAATCGATGGTGCAATTTAATATAACGACGGGGACCTATAGACTCGACGGATCTGTTTAGTATAACGACGGGGATCTATGGACCCGATAATGTCAGTTTTTTATTGTGACGGGCAACTATGGACTCGATGGGTCAGTTTAGTATAACGGCGGGGATGTGTGGACTAGATGATGACAGTTTCTTATTGTGACTGGGTACTACAGACTCGATGGGTCAGCTTCCTATAGCGACGGGGACCTATGAAATCAATAGTTCAATTTAGCATAATAACGGGGACCTATGGAATCGATGAGGTGAGTTTAGTATAATGACTGGAATCTGTGGACTCGATGAGGTCAGTTTAGTATAATAAAAGAGAACTATGGACTCGATGGTTCAGTTTAGTATAACGACGGGACGTATAGATTCAATGCGGTCAGTTTTGTATAGCGACGGGGATCTTTGGACGCGATGAGGTCAGCTTAGTATAACGACGATGGTTCAATTTAGTATAATGACGTGGCTGTATGGACTCGATGATTCAGTTTATTATAATAACAGGGAGCTATGTTCTTATTGGGTGAGTTTAGTACAACGACGGAGACTTTTGGACTCAATGGGTTAGTTTAGTATTACGACGGAGACCTATGTTCTCAATGGGTGAGTTTAGTATAAGGTCAGGGACCTACGGACTCGTTGGTTCAGTTCAGTATAACAACGGGGACCTATGGGCTCGATCATGTCAGTTTCGTATAACAACGGGAACATATGTATTCGATGGTTCGGTTTAATATAATGACGGGGACATATGTTCTCGATGGATCAGTTTAGTATAACGACGGGGACCTATGCGCTCGATGGTGTCAGTTTTGTATAAAGACGGGCAACTATTTTCTCAACGGGTCAGTTTAGTTTAACCACAGGGACCTATGGAATCGATGGTGCAATTTAATATAACGACGGGGACCTATGTTCCAAATGGGTGAGTTTGGTAGAACGACGGGGACCTATGGACTCGATGGTTCAATTTAGTATAACGACGGGGAGCTATGTTCTCAATGGGTGAGTTTAGTATAACGACAGGGACCTATGGACTCAGCGGGTCAGTATAGTATAATGACGGGGAAAATGGACTCGATAGTTCAGTTTAGATTAACGACAGAGAGATAGGGACTCGATGAGTCAGTTTAGTATAACGACGAGCACCTATGTACTCGATAGTTCGGTTTATTATAACGACGGGGAGCTATGTTCTCAATGCATGAGTTTAGTATAACGACGGGCATCTATGGACTCGATGAGGTCAGCTTAGTATAACGATGATGGTTCAATTTAGTATAGCGACGTGGCCGTATGGACTCAATGATTCAGTTTATTATAATATCGGGGAGCTATGTTCGTAACGGTTGAGTTTAGTATAACCACGGGCACCTATGAAATCGACGGGTCAGTTAAGTATAACGACGGTGACCTATTCACTCGATGGTTCAGTTTATTATAACGACGGGGAGCTATGTTCTCAATTGGTGAGTTTAGTATAACGACGGGCACCTATGGAGTCGATGGAGTCTTAACTAATAATCGCCATATAATTATTATTATTGCTAACGTAAGAATTAACTGAAGGAACTACGAAATATTTTACTTTAATTTTGAATGCAGTTAATCTAGATTTTACGGAATTCGAAGTATATTTATTAACATGTGTAGAATTCAGATTAATAACTCCTAAAATTTGATTGCTCGACCTTGGCCTTAATTGAAGTTTATTTACTAAGGCTTCGCTTATCAAATTGTATTTGCTTCTGCTATCCAATATGATTCTACAGTGGTGTGCGTTGCCAGTGCTATCATTTACATGAACCGAGGCTGTAGGCAACAATACTTGATATTCGATCCTATTAACAGGTTGTATGTGGCCACATGTTGAAGGGCCAGCCGTATTTTCAATTCTTAAAGAGCCTGTATTAATGCCCCTTGTAAACTCCTGATTATTATTATTATTATTTTTTTTTTTTTTTTTTCACATGGAGAGACAACAGATACTATATCCAAATATGCAGAAATGTGTGGTGCTTCCTTTTACATATAGAGCAGGGTTCCTTATAGCATCTAAATACGACATGTTTCTTGGAAGCTAAGCAATTTAAACATAAATGTGCTAGTCTAGCCTTATTAAATCTATCTTTTATTGACATTGCTTTAAAAATGCCGCACTTACTGACGTTGCCATGTGAATTACCTTTACAAATAGGACAAGTACATTTTTTGTTGTTAATCGAAGGTATCGATTTCTGAACATTAGAATTCGACGTGACACTTGACAATTTCATAAGCTCTCCATACTGAATGATTTAAGATTCAAGAAATCTATAAGAATTTTTAATGTAGGCATTTCTCTATTAAATGAAAGTTCCCATTCTCTTCTTGCAACAGAATTAAGCTGATTACATGTTATACAAATAATTAAATGATCCCAGTGTTTAGTAGGCCTTTCCAGATTATTTAGTGACCTCGTATGTTTATTACAATTGTCAACTATATGCCTAAGTCCAGCTGCAGAACCTTTATAATAATAATAATAATAACTTTATTTAGAAATACATTTTTTATATTACATATAAATTATTCCATTTATATAAATTTGATTAAATAGTATTCCTAAAGGGGCGAAGTTTAGAGTTATTTTACACAACGTAAAACTCTCTATTCTTACACTTAACCCAGTAATACTGATTACGAATTACGAATTACATTTTGAAATCGAATTATTAATAGAATATAGTACTAGCAGTGGAAACAAAGCATTAGTTTGGACAAATATTTACCTATTATTAAAAATATTGTAACTATTGAATTAAATTTAAACTATTGAAACTATTGAAATTATTGAAACTATTTATACTATTGAGACTATTGAAACTATTAAAGCTATTACAACTATTAAAACTATTGCCTAATATTTTGTGAACAATTTTGCGAATTTAGTGGAAGGGAATTAAACATTTTGCACATGGTGAAAGTAAATCTTCTAAGACTATTAATACTATTGTCTGGAAAATAATAAGGTTGACATCCCGCGTCGAAAAATACATTGTAAACAATTCTGCAAATTTAGTGGAAGGGAGTTAAAAATTGTGTACACAGTGAATGTAAAACTTCTACAAAACATAGCTGTGTTGTGCTTGGGCGGTGAGATCCTACCCCTAGACCTCACATTTACACTATGGACATCACTTATAAAAACTATTTTATTATATAGATACGGCGGTGATTTACACTGGATAATTTTTTGAGCTAGAACAGCAAAATATAGTCTCCTTCTATGGTACATATTGAGCCAAGCTAAATCTATTAACTTATGAGATATTCTCTCCCTGCGCCTGACACCAAATATTAATCGCATACATGAGTTTGAACTAATTGGA
Organism: Leptodirus hochenwartii; assembly: GCA_947310635.1. Taxonomy (NCBI): domain Eukaryota; kingdom Metazoa; phylum Arthropoda; class Insecta; order Coleoptera; family Leiodidae; genus Leptodirus; species Leptodirus hochenwartii. Next base: position 30,025,105 of record OX371177.1, on the reverse strand, counting down.
TTCTTCTAGAATCAGAATTTGTTAGGCAGGGATCATACACTGTGTCACAAAAGTTTAGATGCGATAGTACAAAAGATTCACATAATATTTTTTTAGTGGAGACACTCATATGCCTATGCGGATAAATAGTTTTAAGTCCAAAATATGCTTTTTTAATACAATTTGAAACATGTTGTGAGAACTTCCAGTCACTATCCATCAATAACCCTAAATTTCGTACCTTGTCAATTTGTTTCAACTTAGTATTATTTATATGTATATTAATTTCTACATTAGCAAGAGCACGTTTCATTTTTGGTCCAAATAATATCAAACAAGATTTTCACGGGTTAAGTTAAGAGATAGTTTAGTTAATAATAGATTAAGACTCTTGAGATCCTCATTAATTTTTAGACATGCAGCATTCCTGTCCATATACGGAAAAGACAGATAGATTTGCGAATCATCCGCATAGAAGTGTGATGAACAATATGCCAAGGAAGTATTAAGCTGAGATGAGTACATGGAAAAGAATAATGGACCTCAATAGATCCTTGGGGAACACCAGCTGTTAGGTTACATAAATAAGACAGTTGATTGTTTATTTTGACAGCTTGCTTTCGGTTCATTAAATAGTTTTCGTTTAAAATTATAGCTAATTCTCCAAACCCAAAGTAGTGCAATATGGATAAAAGCATCCTATGGCACACGGTATCGAATGCCTTACTAAAATCGAGAAGTATCAACGCAGTTAAATCACCCCTGTCTGTAGCAATCAAGATATCATCCGTAATTTTTGATAAAACAGTGGCGCAACTGTATCCTGGACGAAAACCTGATTGATATACAGGAAAAAGTTTATAGCTTTCAAGTAAACCTGTTATCTGCCTCTTAATAATTTTCTCCAATATTTTTGACAAAACAGGTAGAATACTCATAGGATGTAAACTATTGAAGTCAGCGGGTGTTTTATTCTTTGGAACTGGAATTACAATAGTTATTTTCCAGCAGTCTGGGAATACAGAATTAAGTAAGCAGTAATTAAAAATATGTATCAATATAGGGGTAAGCAAAGATAGACACAACCATATCATATCTATGTTGATTTGATCATAACCGGTAGCTTTTGATTTTATTTTTTTGACAATATTTAAAGCTTCATACTCTGTAGTAGATGTAAAACTTAGCAAGTTGTTTATATTCAATTTGAAATTGTTATTACAAAAACTGACTAAATCGCCATCACTGTTGCTCGTAATATTCGAAAAATACTTATTTATTAAATTTGGATCTGATAAATTAGCAGGTAATGAAATATGTGACCTTTGCTTTCTTCCAGCTAGAATGTTTAGATTACTTAGTTGATTCCACAAAACTTATTCCACAAGAATATTATTATTCAGAAACGCAATTTGAGGATCAATTAAATTAAACCTAAAAATGTCTTCCCATTTAACGTTCATTAAGTCAAATTGAAAGACTTCCAGATCAATAGATCTTAAGTTTCTGCATATAATATCCGAATCTACATGATCTAGCTTCATATCAATTGCACAGTGAATAATGTTCTGATCCGAAATTAAGTGCACTGAGGTATTCATCACACTCTTGATTGCGCTGTCTTTAAACGAAGTAATAATCAAATTTATTAGAGTTGATGACGTAGCACTAACCCTTATTTGCGTTAAACTGTATCTATTTAAAACTGACTCAAAGCTAAAAGTTACATTACTATTAATTGACAGGTCAATGTTAAAATCACCAACACAGATAAGTCTGTCATGAGAGGTATTTACAAAGCAGATTATATGTTCAAACGAAAGTCAAGGACAGGAACCGTAGGTGACCTGTATATTACCCCAAATACAACACTAAGATTACAAATTTTAATAGTTATCCAAAGTTGTTCACAACCAATGCAAATGGGAAGCGCTTGAATTACTTTGTATTTAAAATTAGATTTTAAATAAATTGGTACCCCCCCTCCACGAGTTTGTCAATCATGTCTAAGTAACTCATAACCAGGAATATTAAGATTATCATAATTGTTGTTATTAGTTAGCTATGTTTCTGACAGACCAAGAATGTCAAAATTATTCAAGTGAGTATATTCTCTTAGTTCATCAAATCCAGTAAAAATTGATCTAATATTTAAATGCGCAATATTTAACGTTTCCAAGCAATTAAATTTTATTTAAATAGTATAAAATCATTAATTACAAATCTACTATATCTAAAAAAAAAAATTTTTTTTTAGTTCATCAACTCAATAGCGGAAAACAATATTATCAGATAATATACTGTTACCTAGAATAGCAAGATTGTGGTAATACATTTACATTATAGGTTATTGAACAATAGTTTTTCTATTATTATAAATTTGCTTTTTGTAAATATTTAGTAAATATAGTTATCAATTCACAGGTTGATTTGATTTGAATGAATTGCAAGATATTAATAAATATAGTTATCAATTCCCAGGTTGATATGATTTCGAATTCAATTTCTTAGCAACTATACTAGCATATTACGTAATATTCTATATAGTAAGCAAATGTTTATAATATGTAATAGGAGACAAGAAAGTATGTATATGAACAATAAATTTCGCGATAATATTTGCTGTAAAATAAAAATAAAAATAAATATATAATTCTGTATGTTATAAATCACAGGCGACTAACAGAAATGAGACAACGTTCGTAGCCGTAAATAACTAAAATAAAGTATACAATGCATTTCGGTTTTTATACCCCTTAATGATAAAAAATAATGAATAATGACGAAACAATATTGATCTTTCAGACTTATTACATAAAATAAAACAATAAAGAAAGAAGTATAGAAAGAAAGAAAGTAAAACAAAAAAGAAAAAAGAAATAAGCAAAAAAGCAAATTGGACAATGGAAATTTTGAACCGAGAATCATAACAGAAGAAAATCCAAAAATATTTAATTAAATAAATAAATATTTAAGTGAAAGAATTAGATTTGAAATATATTATGAATCGATTTAATTTACCAGCATTTAAATATTTAAATGGTTATTTGACTATTTAGAGACAGATGCCGTTTTCCTTCGCGGCCTGGACGATGTTTCGATATGTTGTCCATCAGCATAAGCACCAGCGACAGCCTGAGATAGCTGCGAGGTACCAGGAACGACTAGTGCTTTTCATTTCCTGATGTTTGAGTATGTTTCAAGATCTGTGTTGGATTTAATCTGTCTTTTGCTTCCATCAGGCAATAGCAACATTACTCTCCCATCTAGGGTCTAGATATTACGGATACCAAACTTTTCCTTGGCCAGCGAATAAAGTTGAGCTTTATTACGGGTCAAAAAGTCACTTAGCATAATTTTTTAGCCCTTTAAACTGCTTTTATTAAACCACTATTTACTTCGGTTTAGATATGACAAGAATTTTATAATTATCGGTCTACCTGGACTTTTTCTTTGTCATCAGATATTTTAATTTTCCCCAAACGATGACAGCGGTCCAGCATATCAATCCAAAAGGACCAATCTTTCACTTTAATTGCACCAAGAACCGATTTAACCACGTCATTAATGTCCTCGTTTTTACCTTCCTTCACTCTGTGAACTATTAGACAATTCCGTCGAGAATAATTATTTTGTTCCTCAATGTAATTCACAATATTAGAATGAATTTAAAATCACTCAGCGAATCCATCACAAATTTCTGATACTGCGCAAAGTCATGTCTTAGAATTTCAATGGCACAGCTTTATCACCGCTGACCATCACTGGTGCACTAAGAGATATGTTTATTAACGTGCTCCGCCAGAGGCACTACACGATAAAGCAGCAGCGACACGCGGTGTTCCCAAGTGGTCACCCCATCCAAGTACTAACCGCGCTGGACGTTGCTTAACTTCAGTGATCGATGGGAACCGGTGCTTTCAACGTGATATGGTCGCTGCTACTGGTGCACTAAGAGCTGCATTCAGCTTATCACTGACTTCATTTATTCTTGTGTTGAAGGAATTTTCAAAACACTATAATAAATCATTAGTAGCCATTTTCACAATGTACTCACTCCGGTCCTGCAAGGACAATAACGGATAACAACGCGATAATTACACAGAGCTAGAAAATAATTGTTTTTCTTGCAAAAATATGCACTTAGAGTTTCCACTGAGCATTTAAGCCTATACTATATGACGGGGAGTAAAATTTGGTATAAGCACATACCAAATTTTTACTTATAGGGTAATTAAAAACCGGTAAATCGACTAAAATTCACAGCTACGACAGCAACACGTCTAGTCTGTTTCGGCCATTTTCTTCGAATCGGATACCGATGTATGTTAAAAATCGATCTAATGTGATTACTTACAATTAATCTAGGATTATCGTACCGTTCCATGAGTAAATCGTACGATTCGATATAATTTTCTTCACAAATTGCAATTGACTGAATAATTTCAGCAGCAGGCCCGTATAAACAACAACTCACACACTGCATTTAACAAACTCTGATAAATTTCGCTTTGAATGAATTATAGAATTGAACACATTGATGAATGTAAGCCATTCATCGAAGTTACCAGAAAATTTTGTTAATTTTAATTCTGGTAAGCGAAGTTCAATGTTCTTTTGTTCTGTTCTGATGACATTAATTTTGCTATTAATTAGTTTCTTAGCTCTAGTTAATGTACTACAATAACACTTATCAAAGCGTGATCGTGATCAAGCTTATTTGGACCGGCATATAAACATCTATCCGCGGCAATCGTTTGAAATTCTTTAAAATGTTTTTTAAATTTTTCTAATTGTTCACTAAATTCCTCTGGATTCTTATTATTTTTATCCGAAAGGAAATTACCAAATTTAATAATCCTTTCCGAAACGATAATTCTTTTAGACCTTAATTAGACCTTTGGACCAAAGCGACTGATTCTGTCATATCGTTCTCCATGATTAAAAGGAAAGAAGGTCAACTAAGAAAATATAGTTAAAGTAAGGATGACCAAATATATAATTCAATTTTTTCAATTTTTTTTTCTAATTTTCAAATTTTAACTCCAGAATTTGTTAAATTACCATTTGATCCTATAATTGCACGTGGTTTAGATAGTATTTTAAATAAATATAATTTTAAATTAACATATAATACTTCTAATAGTCTTGCTAATTTTCTAAGAAATCCCAAAGATTTGATTGATTTCAATAAAAAATCGGGTATTTACGATATATCTTGTTCTAGTTGTCCTACGGTATATATAGGACAAACACGTAGACCCATTGAAACTAGATTTAAGGAGCATTTATCTCATTTCAGAATAAATAGAAAATATAAAAGTGGTGTAGCCGAGCATATTTTTGAATCAGGTCATCGTGTTCAAATTGGTTCGCATAAACTACTTAAAGGTGTTTTAAATTATTCTGAGTTAAATGCTTATGAACGTATATACATGCATAGATCTAAATCAAATTTTATGAATTTAGATTCAAGCCCAATTTCATTAACCTATTGTAGCACAACACTAGAAAATATATTTAGTATTAATTAACGTAATGATCCCGTTGAAACTGTAAAGAAACAATAATGCAAAAATATAAAGGTGCAACATATAAAATGTCTAACATGTAGAAAATAAAGAAATTGTTAAAGTAGAATGAGCGCAAAAAAATAAACAATCTCGTGAATACTTCGCTTGAATTGAGGTAGTGTTTGCGCATGTCCAATGTTGGATTAATTTTATAAATAGCGTTGTAGAGGTTGCTAACCTTGTCCGTGGAGAATTTAAGTCTGAGTTGGTGTTATTGAAACGTATGTGGAATAAAGATACATTGTGTGTGTTTACATTAGGAACACGTATATATATGAGAGACAACAGATCGAATGACTTGATAAGATACAAATTTTGTAAAGCGTTATCAAATCTAGGCTATCATGCCTGATTTTATCAAATATTTATCCGAATTTTGCAGTTTTTAAATGAAACTTCTGTTTGAATAAAAACTTAAGTTTTTTTCGATTGGATTCCGATTGGAAATAAAACATTACACCAATTAAAATCCTTAATGCTTGTGACTATATAGAACAGATCAAATATATATTTTTTCAAATGATTAGCAGAGGTTTTACTTAGTACTGCTGAAATAAGTAAAATTACGATATTTCTAAATTACTGAATGTGGAACCTGCATTAGATCTAGGACTTTAAAATCACAAATTTTATGAGATTCTGATACTATACTTACATGGGGTAACTTACTGCTATAAATTGACATTATCATTAAAATAAAGTGCTGGTTTCTCCTTGCATTGTACTGACCAATGAGTGTATATTTTAGCCGTTACCCTTTATCCTACAGATTTAGCCTAATCAAGCAAATATCGTCGGTTAGCTTGAAATTGTTACTATAGATTTGGGTCTCTTATACGGACCGCTTTATGAGCTAATTCGTCGTTGCCCATGTCGTGTCCCTAGGAGGTATATGCGATGCATTATCACACCATCGGCACCATATGGATAATGATATGGAAAGTAACTAAATAGTAAATTTGTGGACTTTTAATAGCATTCTCGATTACTAGACAATTAAACTTAGGCATGTTGTAAATAAATTATATCCAACAATGATTATACGTATGGCAAAGACAGTTACCTTCATGAAAAATGACAAACATCGCACTATTATAACATTTATCAACATAAAATTATTCAGTATCAAATTATTCGAATCTGCAATTTACATGAATAGATGCAAATGCATATACTCTTTACAAATTACAAATCATGTTGCGCTTTTATTGTAAGCTGCCCTTTTCACAATGAAATAAACTACCGAAAGGGTAACAAATACCTCGCTTATTTTATAGACTTTATGATTTCACCATTGATAAATTAAGTGATGAATGTATTTAGTTAAGATAGATAGATTATTAAAGATTGTTATGACGATCTAAATTTTGATGTTGCTTTTCCGCACTCTGCTTTACGGATTTACATTTACTACTATCTTTGAGAAATTGTGAATATGTAAAATTTCATTGCATTAAGGTATAAAAAACCTACTTTTTGCGCACATAAATTAGAACAAGTGATTTTCAATTAATAAATAGTCTCAACAGTTGATATGTTTTTTTTTCAACACGTTATGCCGACTGGGATATGTACGAGAATTCTAATAACAAGGCTTTTAACGTTGTAAAAATAGTTAAAATCATATGGCTAGAAGAATGTCATAATTAATTGTTTCTAAATCACGTAGTTTTATAGATTACCAAACCATGATTATTTTAAACTGAACATTTTTTATTTGACAATATTTGACGATATTTCAATGGAATGCTATTGATTTGTTCATATCATGTTCAGAATTTATGTGATTTTGTAATGTTGTGGAGCATTTTACATAACCACATAAATAAATTAGGGTATTTAACCTGGTTGTTAATTATTCTAAAATAATTTATAGGAATTATGCTGTGGATACTTCGGTCCGGGTGATTGGTTGTATACTATAAACAGTAAAAAATATCCAAAATCATGTTGCACACATATTGGCATATCTAAACACCATAGTAGGCGTTCTAAAATATGTTTACTCCAATATCGTACCCGCCTATATGTATTCAAACTTGGATGTTTCGAATCAATAAATGAACATCGTGGATTCGAAGTTAGATATACAACATTTATTATTATTGGAGTTGCTGTCGTTGTATACAATGTAAGTATCATATTTTATTAAAAAAATAGCAATAAGTTGCATTGCAAATTCGCAGATTATTCCTTGCCATATTTTATGAAATAAAATCCACATTTGGTATAAAGTAAATATCAAGAGAATAATGCAAATATTTTAGCATTTACCGTGTGCCTAATTTTAGAAAAATGGATCAGAAATATAAAATTAACCGCTAAGTTCGATTTGCATAAAAAGTTATTACATAATTGTATAGAATATCACCCAAATAACGTAACTATGGGTATTTAATAGCTATATGCGCATTTCGAAGGCTATCCCCGTCTTCAGTAGCATAAGATAAAACCTAAATAAAATACTTGCGTCGCTAACGGTGATTGTTATACAATTGTATACAATTGATATACCTACTATGAGAGCTCATTTATAGCAAATTAAAGAATTACATGAAAGAATTTAACGTCCACTAGCCTTTCTTCCATTTTATTCAGTAATTAAACGATCAATAACATAATTTCAACACCTTAAATAATAGACTAATAGTTCTCACATGAATTACCTCCTACTTTCTATGAAATTTCACTTCACTCGAATTCCTGTGGTACATCTTTCTTGTCGTATAATCGACAAACTAACCTATATAAAAGATCCTGCATATGTTTCCCTGTATATTTAACAAAATCTGCTGGTATCATACCTACTCTTGCTACTTTGGTATTCCTTAAATCATGCAATGCTCTAACAAACTCTGACCTAAGAATTCTATGAATTAACTCATCCCCATCTGTCTGTTGTATATGTTTTATCTCCTCTATTCCATCTCTACCTCAGTACTACGGATACAAGGTTTTTCTAGACCTACCCCCATTCTGGTGACAGTGATTTTAAGATTTTAGCGAAACAGTAACCCCCAATTAATCTAATCTAATTTTAAACCGTTCTTATGGGTTGAATGTATATTGTTTTGAACGCCTGCTTCAAACATTTGAATAGGGGATTTTAATGAACCAGTGCCCCCAAACAATTTAGTTCCAATTTCAAAACATTGCAATCTAATTTATATGGGTCTAAAACATATAGTTTAAATTTAAATTTAAACAGGGAACCCCTGTTTAAATACTAAAATATTTCCAGCAAGTGATAACATGGTGGATATAAGGGGTTAATTTGTGAGAATACTATAATATTTCACTTTTAATCGAGCGAGAGCGCTGCCAAAGTCAAGTTTTTTCAAATTAAATTGATAGATGGCATTGAGGAAAATGAAAATTAAGAAACATAATCAATTTTTGACAAAACGTCAAATGACGAATATTTTACAATTTAAGTAAAATTGCAAATAAACTTTACTGCAATTTTGCAATATGTAATAGTAAATCGCTCGTTTGAATTTATTTACAACTATAAATCATGGTTGGGGTGCTGCACACCCCAATCATGGTGCTGCAGCAGGAAATTTAATGTAAATATATAAAAATGCATAGAATATTATTTTAGAAATTATCACTACGATGTTAAATAATAGTATAGAATATCACCCAAAATACCGTAACATAAAGCATTAAGTAGTTAGATGCGCATTTCGACGGCTATGCCCCCATCTTCAGTAGCACAACATAAAAACTAAATAAAATACCTCTGTCACGAATCGTGATGGATAAAATAATAGTAAATAATAATAGTAAATAAAATAATAATAAAATAATAATAGATACTTAATGCTCTAAGTTACGCTATTTGGGTGATATTCTATACTATCATAGAATAATAATTTAAATTAATATATAATTATTTTAAATAATTTAAATTTAAATATTGTATTATATTTAGAAGCTAATGAACTGGCACGAGAGTCTGGAACGTTCAAATTTAATAAATCAATGCTTTTCAAAAATCAATGAAAATTAAATGTTTGTCTCTATTAATGTATCCCAGTATCAAAAATTGCCGAATTTAATTTAACCATATTACATTTCCGACCATTCCATGTATTGAACAATTGAAACAAATTATTTTGATATTATTAGTTATGTATAATTCGTGCTGGCGATGGATATATTCTTACACGTTATATTTGAAGCTGCAATATAATTCCTCTCTTTTTTAGAATTTCAACTGCCGTGAAATTGTTTCATTTTTCCAATAACCATCTTATAGTTGATAACGGAGGCGATGATGACTACCACTATATACAGTATGATAGTCTCGGGTAAATGTCAATAACCAATATCTCTTTCTTCTTCCGCTAGCTTGATGTGTTGAAATTGGTTGCTTAATTTTTATAGTTGTGCCGGTCTCAAATGAAGATTTGGTAGGTAGTTTTTGTAGGCTGGAGCAGCTAGGTGAAGGTCCAATGAAGGTAGTTTAACTCTTATGCTGTCGTTGAAAAATAAATGTTGGTTAGTTGTTATCGATAAGATACACGCAATCTGGATTATCGTCGAATACGTAAGTGCCGCTTATCCTTTGAGTGGTTCACCCATTTCGACAATTTGATTTAATTATTGTTGGATCCGGAAAGATTCCCAAGTACTTATTAACTACGGGAATAAAGTCTGGCATGTTATGTTTTATCAGCTGATAATGTAAATTTTGGCAATTTTAGAAATTGTTCTGTACCAGTATATCTCGTTCGCAGGTTACATTACGGTATATTCGTGTATGTTACATGCATAAATATCGCGCATTGGTAAAGCCACAGATATCTGATAATGGAATTATTGTCAAATCGGATTTCAAGACATATTTCTTGGTTTATTAGTTATGATAGTTTGAAAGGTTTTCGATGGAATTGGTACAAAATAAAATAATTCATAGGTATTATTTTCGAATAAGGCAAGATATATTGTATAAATGATTTCATTTGATTTCACAATATGATTTGGGTAGTGCCTTGTAAAAGTGTGTAGTTTCTGTTGTATTCTCGAAAGCCACATTTGATTTATAGAAGCAATATATTTTTTGTAACTCAACGAGTAATTCGTTATCACTAATAATACCCGGGTGTAGCATTTTCAGATAACAAAATAAAAGGAAATTATCCGTAATGCGAGAGCTCTCTCGTCGTGTCTGATATTTCTTTTTTTTTTTGTTAAATTTGAATATAATTGCGTTGTTTATTGAATATTGTTGATTGGAATTAATTGTTTGAATCATTTTGTGAGAGTTCTTAGTAAATTGCTTAGAAGGCAAATAACTTTGTTTTTATATCACTTAAAATTTAAATGGTAAAATCACTAAGTTATTTTCCTTCCAACTTATTGTTGATTAATCTGTTGAGCTAGGTTGAATTGGTTTTTCTTAAGTATTTAAAAGATTTTTTTTTTCTCGCTATAACTTTTATGAAGATTACCTGTTAGCATTTTAATGAATGTCCCAAGACCGTCAACAAGTTCACGTTTGTAACGCTTTTGTTCTATAAACGAAACTAACTTCTCAGCTATTAGTTTTATTAAGTATTCTAGAATTTTAAGGTAATTTGATAATTCTGCAATTTGATAATTCGCTTTTGCTGTGTTTTTGATAGATACCAATTATGTGATTAAATTTTAATATTCATTAGTTAGATTTATGACGTCCAGGTAGTGAATAAATTATATGCGATGCTATTTGCAATTTTGCTTCACCAACTTTCATAGAAAGGATTATCTATTATATTTCACCATGCGAAGATGATTCAACTTGCGGTAAGCCATGTGAAGAGAATGAGCTTGGAACAGGAGGTGATTGATATTTAGTGGCGCGTTTAATATTGTCAATGTGTGCCATAATAAATTTGCGGCCTGATTTTGTTGTTGAAATGACAGGTTGAAAGGGTTTTCTAGCTGGATTGATTCGCGAATACCTTCTCAGCCAAATCTGGTACATTTGCTTCGTTTAACTTCCCTATTGTTTTATATTTATGTTCTATATTTTATAAAATTTTGATGTTGTCGTTATGGGAATTGATTTAATTATTTAAAAACTGTTCCTCTAAACTAATGTCGACTATTTCGTTCATATCATAATTTAGAATATTAAACGGGGTTAAATTTGTAGAATAGTGAATGGTGTTGTTATATGCAATTACGGCATAGAGAACTTTTGTTTCAATCGGATCTGCTTTAAAGTTTTAACTGTTATTTAAATTAATCAAGTGTTCTAAGAAAGTAGTGTGGAATCATTCGATTAGCCCATTACTTGATGGGTGATGAGGACTACGAAGATGTATTTGGACTTTTTTTAAAATTCTGATACTAAACCGTTGTCAAATTCTGAGCCGTTATCGGCTATAATCATACCCGGTTCAGAATGATGGCTAAAATAGTTAAGCAATTTTTTCATAATTTCCATTGCTGTCACATTATCTGGCATATAAACTTGTGCATATTTGCTAAATCCGTCTATAATGGTGAGAAATTTGAGACACTCGTATTTAAAATATCTATATGTACCATACTGAAGAGTTTTGATAGTTTAGGTTTAATATTAAATTTTAACTTAAGGGGTTTTTGGTCATTTAACTTTATAGATATCACAGTTATTTATGATATTTAGTATTAATATAGAATATCACCCAAATACCTTAACTTAAAGCATTAAGTATCTAGATGCGCATTTCGAAGGCTATGTCACCATCTTCAGTAGCACAATATAAAAACGAAATAAAAAAATAAATTAAAAAGTTATTGAATTATGATTTGGTGATGGTTACTTTTACCCTCATGGTACTTAATTATTTACTTCGTTGGTCTTCGATGTAATCTGTATGTTCAACATTGTATTGTATTAAAAGCTTGTATTGCATCTTCTGAGTTTTAGTTTATTATCGAACGTATTATGAATTATGGATATTAATTTATTATAGAGAGTTTATTATCGAAATAGCAGAAATAATGAACTTTTGGTATTAGATATTATTTCAAGAATTGAATGAAATCATCTGTAAATTTATTTTTAGAAATATGAACTCTGAAACGTATTTTACTACTTTTTAATAATTTTAAATTTTTTTGTTAGAGAGGGTGAATGAAGGTAAGATGATGAAGGTAAGATGATGAAGGTAAGATGATGAAGGTAAGATGATGAATTAAGCATATTAAAATGAATTTGATTTTTTCTTGCTGAATTTAAAACATTAATTGAAATGGGTATGTACAAATTGGATTTTCCAGATTGGAATGAATTTGATTATCTTCTGTATTATCTAAATTTTTATCATCAGGTTCAGGCGGTTCTACTATGATTGAATGTGTCTCACCTACTTGTCATTCTAGAGGTTTGCGTAACATTTCTTCGTTCAATTCTGTCAAGAAATTAATAATTGCTTCTTCAGAGTTTGATTGTATAGTAATAGCTACTTTAAGTTTGGTGGACTGAACAATGCGTCGGCATTGCTATTTAGTGTACATTTTTTGATGTTTTCAATATTGATCTTAATTTTTTGTTCTGTTTTCGGCATAATAATCAAACCATTATTATAATTGGTTAATTGCTTGAATTGAAATTGTATCTTTGTGTGAGGTAAGGTAATTCATTGGAAACTAAGTTTACACATGTTTTAAATTGTTTACATGGCAATATCGATTTCTAATAATGTATTACCCCAGGTGAGTAGAGCCGATGGCTCAGATTCTCACCCTGCTACTTCAGCAGTGGCCCTTGAATTCTGGGGCAGGCAAGAAACCGATTAGACCAATTGGATTGGGAGTTCTACGAGTAGGAGGGTTGAATGTATGGAGTCTTAATAGGATAGGAAAACTATAGAATTAGAAATTAGAAATGGAGAGGCTTCAGTTAGATATCATAGGGATTAGCGAAGTTAGAGGGAAAGATCAGGTAGATACGTGGTCAGCAGAATTTTAAAAAATAACCACAGCGTCAGATAATGGGCATACAGATGTAGGTTTTATAATGAATAGAAAATTAGGATATAGGGTAAAGAGTTATGGCCAAGATAGTGACAGAATTGTAACTATTAGGTTAGGCACAAAACAAAAAAGATATAGTAATAGTGCAGGTATATATGCCAACCACAGATAACGATGATGATGTGGTACAAGCATTTTATGATGAGATGGAATCTGGGTCAGCAAATATAAAACCTCAGGGAAATCTACTTATAATAGGAGACTGAAATTCAGTAGTAGGGAAAGGAAGGATCAACGGTAGGAGAGCATGGAATAGGAACACGTAATGACAGAAGGGATAGATTAGTAAAGTTTTATATTAGAAATAAGCTAGTGGTAGCAAATACGCTCTCTAAGAATCCTAACCGCAGAATATATACGTGGAAAATGCTAGGAGATAAAGGAAGATATCATATAGATTACATATTAGTTAGAGAAAGGTTTAGACAACAGATTAAGGATTGTAAGAGTTACCGTGAAGGTAGATTTGGACTACTGATAATTTAAGTCTCATTTTTGATAAGTAAAGCCAAGGGGCAACATTATATGCGATAAGCAATCTTGAAGAATTATATAGACGTAGGCATGAACCGGAGGAGCTAGAAAGTATAGAACAGTTAGATCATGATAAGTTAGGTCCTAGCATTCTTAGGTTGGAGTTTGACAGAGCATTATACGATATAAGGCATAACAAAGCAGCAGGAGTAGATATGATACCAGCAGAATTAATAAAACACAGCAGAAAAGATGCAGGATCGATTATACGGGCTAGTTTGTAAAATATATGAGGAGGGAGCAGTACCACAAGATTTACAGCGCAGTAGAATAGTAACAATGCCGAAGAAAGTATAGGTGCTAATTTGTGTGAGAACTGCATGCATTTAAAATGCATGCATCGGAGATATTGTTAAAGATGAGAAAATAAAGTAGAAGAAAGGCTAGAAGCAGATCAGTTTGGTTTTAGGAAAACAGCGGGACGAGGGAGGCTATTTTAGCACGAAGAACGCTAGTAGAAAAAATAATGAGAAACACAATTTACGTAGCTTTCGCAAATTTAGAAAAGGCATTCGATATTGTATGGGTTAAATTGCTTAAATGTATTTTGATTTAAGTTTAAGATTTAAGTTTAATACATTATATACATGCATAAATCAAAATAAAATTTAATGAATTTAGATTAAGGCCCAATTTCATCTTGTCTATTTAATTTATTTAATAAAGGACTGTTTTTAAATTTATTTTTATTTTTGTTTATTTTAGGTTTGACAAACCAATATTTGTTGTTACTTGTTAGTTTTGGTAATTATTAATTTATATTGTTTAAAAAATTTATAGGTAATATTTTATGCCATTTTTGATATACTTCTGTCATGTTGACTTCTTTATTTAATTGTATAGCAATCACGATTCGTGACACAAGTATTTTATTTATTTTTTATCTTGTGCTATTGAAGATGGGGGAATAGCCTTCGAAATGTGCATCTAGCTATTTAATGCTTCGAGTTACGGTATTTGGGTGATATTCTGTACTATTATTATAAGATTACTGAAAACATATATATGGTGTGTAGCATTGTACGGGTCTGAAGTGCGGACTATAGGAAAGAAAAGTAAAATAGAAGCATTTGAAATGTGGTGCTATAGAAGGTTGATAAAGTGGATTGGTGGGAATATAAAATAACAAACTAAGCCGTACTAGAGTTAGTAGGGGAGAAGAGAAATATTTGAAGAGTATTGCAGCGTAAGAGTGATATATTAAATTTTATTCTTAGACATCGGAGTATTATGCAATCGGTTATAGAAGGTGAAGAAGAGGAAAAGAAAGGGATAGTCAGGCCTAGATTAGAGTATGTGGATCAGATAATGGAAGACGTTATGATGAATAACCCTAGCGAGATGAAGGAATTAGCTCAGGATATTTTAAAATTTTATAAAAATTATTTTTATTTGTAAAGATATGGCCATGAATATAGACAACTATTATTGTTATATATCGACGTCAGGTGCAGTTTGCAACTAATCTCTAGGATTGAGGACTACTTAACTAATTGGGTTATATTCTATATTATAATGGAACACATATTTTGTTATTAATAAAATTGTATAATACGAAATAATATAAGCAGGTAATCTTGGGGACATCTAGGGTGTGTCTGCAATGTATTTTCTTATGGACTTCCGGTGAATCGTTTTGCTACAGCTCCCTTGCTCTGATTGGCTGAGACGTCATGATAAGTGGTGGTGGGTGTTGCGCAGCACGGTGTGCGTAGAAGATGGGCCAATGGGAGCGCATTATGAGTGTTACTGATAACATTGTGGTTTTCACAGAGAGAGGGCTATATGGAATACAGGCTGTAGCGAAAAAAATGTGGATTTCTTTGTATTGGTACAGGACAGATGTAAAAAATAGTGCAATGCCACACTCGGTATATTGTAGCGATGAGGAGCGCCCCCTACTGATAAGCGGGCGGCGGAACAAGTAATTAAGATAAAGAGGCTCTGCTGTCGGAGTGAGATTACCCCCCCCCCTCTAGCCGAATAATATATAGTAAAAAGCGGGCAAAATGGCGGGTGTGATGGCTGTGGCATTGGTTAGCGTTCAAATTGACACTACTTAGTGTATGAATGGTTGCATATGCACAAATCGCTACTAATATGTGTGTGTGTGTGTGTGTTTGTGTGTATATGTAGTATGCGCGAGCATGCATATACAGACCTGCTAATAGCGGGGAAAGCTACTATTATTTGCTTGTGCATCTAGGGTGCAGCCCTAGCACAAAGCGCATGTTCTAAGAGGTTGTTTCTAGTAAAATTGAAAAATACTCACTATTTTATATCATAGATTGTGAAACACGAGAATAATCTTTTTGCTATTCAAATAAGCACTGATACAACACTATTTTTCTTTTGCATGAACATACACACACCGTGAAAAAAACTTGTAGATACCCTTAGCTACTAGAATACACTCAAATACCTCAAAGACTTCAGGTTTCGGTGGAGGGCTTCTAATGTTGAGTTGACTCGAGATTTTCTGTCGACATTTTTGTGCTATACATTAATTTTAATAACAGGTACAGCGCCAAAAATTACAATGAAACTCGCAAATATATATCCACAGCTCGGCACACACAATCATATCACTTTCACTTATATTATTCATATTCGAAAAGCTCAATATTAGAACGAGAATACTATTTTAAACAAGATGCTTGTCAAAATAGCTAAAGCGCACGTATATTGTATATATATATATATAATGATATATATATATATATATTGCGATGTATATTGGAACATCAACTATTAGCGAGAGCGCCTCTCTGATAAAACTCATTAACAGGAAGTATTTGGTGATAAGGCGAACACAATTTTATATTTGAAATATTCAAAAACATACTTAAATTATACATATAGATTAATTAACACAATAAGATGTTTTGCAATTGAGAGGGGAACCCCCCCACATTATTACTAACATTATTAACCATACGTTTTAAAAGATGTACGTAGCGAGTCTTTAAAAACATGGTGTTTACACAGCGTTTTTGCGATGAAAGACACATTTTGTTACGTAGTAAAAGCAGCATTTTATAACGGACAGCCTGTGCAAATGTGTCTTATAATAATTATATATAAGAACTGAAGAAGAAACATGCCAACATAAAAAAGTTGATGGTACGGGCGTTTTAAAAAATTCAATACATCGACATCTTCGACTGAATAATACAATTACGTTTTAAAAAATAGGCAATATTTTATTAAGACTTTTACATGTTTTTTGACGAACACTCACGCACACCAACCGAAAAGTTTAAATTGAGCGTCCACAGAATGTTCTCTACGCGATACGGGCCACGAGGCTATGTGCTATATCGAAAACTATACAGTCATCAAATCGTGGGTACTACATGCTGCGCTACCTAGATTCCACTACACGCGCATATGCTTCCTTCTACCTTCTCTAATAGAGCACATTATACCCCACGCCAAATAATGCGATCGATCATTCTATTACCATCTATTGGTTTTTAAATTTGACGAAACATTTTTTAAAAGATTTTACTCCACACATAGAATATTTTCTTAAAAACCCGATTCTTGGATCATTTTCGCATAATATATTTTAAAATAATAAATACGGTATAATTAGCGCTGTCTATATGTGAGAATAGCAATAGTTTTGTAAAGCCGAAAATATGTTTACGCTGTTATCAGTTTATGGCAGATTAAAATTTTATAATAGTATGATAATAATAATAATAATAGTAATAATAATAATATGTTTATTCATCCAACAGCTCAAGGGCCAATTACAGGAGAATACATAAATAAGATTACAGATTAAATTATAAGGTAAACATTTATGAAGAGATTAGACGATAAGTTAATTGATATAATATGTCAATGCTGATAATATGTGAATACGAATGAAATTATACAGAAATAATATAAAAAGATAATAGATAAAGAAAACATAATATGTGAATATATATGAAATTATACAGAAATAAAAAATAAAACAAAACAAAACAAAAAAACGAATGAATTATTAAGGATGTACAAGATTAAGGTATGCTAATAAAGCTGAAGGTGTTGCGAAGAAAATGTCAATTGTTGGCATATAAAAATTATAATTGCGACTCATTGATAAAATAGGCGAATGGTAATAATTATTTGTTTTTGCATATGGTAACTTGAATACAGTATTGTGTCTGTTGGTTAAACGAGGTACATTAATGTTTATACATGATAGTATTTATGGTGCATCTATTTTGTTATATATTATGTTATATAAAAATGTTATTCTTGAACACTGGCGACGATTTTCGACAGACTTGTAATTGAATTCTAGTAAGAGTAATTCATATGAATATCCTATTGCTGGATAAATACCATGCTCCCTAAAATACAAGTATTTCAAAAAACGCTTTTGAACATGTTCAATATGCTCGGCGTGTATTTTATAATTTGGGCACCAGACAACAGAGCCATACTCCAGTTTTGAGCGTACATACGCATTGTACATTGATTTCATGAGATCTATAGAATCAAATTCCTTGCAGGTTCTCACAATGAAGCCTAGTACTTTGATAGCATCTTAAGTTATATGATCTATATGTGATGAAAAAGACAATTTAGTATCAAAATAAATTCCAAGGTCCTTTATACAAGACAATCTTTCGAGAACAATTCCACCGATCTCATAATCCCAAGTTACAGCGGTATGTTTCCTGGAATAGGTAACTACCTTACATTTATTAGTATTAAGATTTAGTCTATTTAGAATACACCATTCATGGAGTTTGGATAGACATAATTGCAACTCATTACAGTCAATATTGTTATTTATACATTTGATTAACTTCACATCATCTATATAGGTTAAATGGTTACCAATTGATAGAGATATATCAGATAAAAACAAGTTAAACAGAAGTGGTCATAGATTTGACCCCTGAGGTACGCCGGATCCAGATACATAACACTCTGATTTTATGTTCTTATATTCTATATAATTTTTCCTATTTTGCAAATAACTTCTAAAGAGAATGATCAACGCATCAGAAAAAACATATTTATTTAATTTCCGAATTATTATGTCATGATTTACAAGATCAAACGCCTTCGAGAAATCTGTATATATAACGTCTACTTGGTTCTTATTATCCAAGGCCTCAGATATGAAATGTGTTAGCGATACTAAATTAGACACGGTTGACCGACCTTTCATAAAGCCATGCTGTGTTGTAGATATCTTGTGTTTAACTTCCTCATAAATATATTTAAATAAGGTTATCTCAAATAACTATGAAAAATTACACAGAATAGCGATGGGTCTATAATTGTTGATGTCTGATCTATTTCCGCTCTTAAATACCGGTACAATTTTAGATAATTTCTCTCGGTCAGGGAATTTATTTTAGTTTAAAATACTATTGAAAATTAAACAAAGAGGATATATGAAATTTTCAGAACAATCCTTTATTAGAAATGCGGGTATTAAGTCCGGTCCCATTGTAAAGTTACACTTGATTTTCTTAAACGCCGCAGCTATATCTGTAGGCAAGATTTCAGTTAACGATTTCAGTTAGAATTCAATATTAATAATATCATTTATCGGATTTAATCCATCATTATTTACATTAAAATATACAGACGAAAACTTTTTCGCATAAGCGTTGACAATATCAGAGGCAGTAGTAACAAAGTTACAATCATATTTCGTACATCCTGGTATACGAGTTATGTTCTTTTTGTCTTTTATATAAGACCAAATCAACTTAGGATTATGCTTAATATTATTTTCACATTTCAAAATATAATCACTGTGTGCCTTTTTAATGCAAGATTTAAGTTTCCGCCTTAAATATATTAGTTTCAAATCTATCCACAATACACACCTCTTCGATCTATTTCTCAATTTAATGTAACGTTCGTTCTTATTTAACATTTTTATAATTGCAAAATTAAACCATTGCGGATGCTTTTTGTCAACCTGTTTAGTTTTGGGAACATACAAATCCAGCAATGAGTAAATTTTATCATACATCAACGTACACATATCATTAATACAGTATTTATTCGTACTTAAAAATTCCAATCCACCTTAGATATGGCCTTATACAGTTCAGCATAGTTATCTTTACGAAAGTTATACACTAATTTTTTATTATTATCTACAAAGTTTGGTAGAATATCAGCTGTTATCATATACTCTATTGAAAGTGATGGGTGGTGGGTATCTTCATCAATTAATGGGTTGTCAAACTTATAGACGTTGCAAGTTAAGATATTTGAATTTATAGCTAAGTCCAACAACCTTTCATTGTTATTTAAAATGTGGTTGCGTTGTGTTAAATTAGAAAATAGTATAAATTGTTAAAGGCAATTACTTTTCTGTTCGTTCGTTGAGAAGCATAATATTTTTGAAGTTCGGCGATATTAAGGTCACCTATTATAATAATATTCTCTTGATTAACAACTACAGACAACAATAGTTCTAGAATATGTTCGAATGTTTATATACATACAGATGGTGGTATATAAATAATATAGAGAAAGACCAGTGGCGGTGCAAATGAAATTTCACACACAATAATTCGCAATTGAAGTCATGCTGAACAGGAACTTTTTCACTGGGGAAGTCATCATTTAATGCACATAGAACCCCATCACCGCGACCCCACTGACGATTTTGACGATATACCACATAATCCATCGGAAAAAGCTCTGTGTTGAGTACAGAGTCAGTGAGCCAGGTCTCTGTTAGTGCTACGATGTTGAATTCTTTACAGGATAATATGTTGTTGGATAATTTGGCACTCTTCGTGTTTAGCCCTCCTACATCCTACAGTATATTTAACGTTGGCTGTTGGATAGAAGTAACGTTGGTTGTCGGCAATGGCCCAGATGTTGTTCCAATGCAGAATAAATTTCGCCGTTAAAATCTTTAATTTTCTTATATGACGACAGAGACACCTAACTGCATAATATAACAATAATAATAATAGTATGGAATATTACCCAAATACCATAACTTAAAGCATATATAATATTATGTTAATCAAGATTTGTGACAGAGGTATTTTACTTAGTTGTTATCTTGTGCTACTAAAGATGGGGGCATAGCATTCAAAACGTACATCTAGCTACTTAATGCTTTAAGTTACGGTATTTGGGTGATATTCTATACTATTATTTAACACCGTAGTGATAACTTTTAAAATAATAATGATAATGAAAAATATGTATGGCGCATGTATTCGTTTTCTAAAAATTGAAAATATATTTCCAAAACCCAAAATTTCTTATGCCAAAACGCTATTTAAAGTTTGAGTTTCGTATATGAATTTATAAATGTTTTTGTTTTCACTTTCTCAGCCTATTATAGATGATGATTCATATGATGCTCTACCCTTGTTTATAAATTGCATGTTTCGCCGCATATATCATTTGCCAGGTGTTTTTTGTTTAGAACTACCGTGTGTACATAGTGTAGTCTATAGTAGGTTGTACGTGTTATGTGGGTGTTGCGTCGACGCGTGTTCATCGTATATAGTACATTGGCGGCATTTTAAGTATGTATTACATGGCAACTGCTGCTACCACTGCCACCTCACGGCTATAACTATATATGTATGATGTATGTATGTATGTATATATTTATGTATGTATGTATGTATATATGTATGTATGTATATGTGTATGTATGTGATACCTAGTTGGTGTGCTCATAATGTAACTATAAAGTAAAAAATAAATGAAAACTAAATTGAATATTTTTTTCTGCATTGGCTTATGAAGAATAATCCTTTTTTTGTTTTTTGCAACGAAAGCACTAACACAATTTATGTTTCTTGACACTATAAACACAAGCACTGAGGTATCTATGGAGGTATGTTAACTGCAGCAGCTTTTCTCTCTCTCCAGGTGATTTAATAAGCAATTGCAGCGCACCTCAAGGTCGAGGGCAAATTGAAAAACACTTTTCGAGCCTCAAGTTGTACAAAAATTATCTTATTTTGTTCAGATGAGAACAGCCTGATGCTGTTGTGGGTTCCATTTACTTAAAACTCATTACAAGAAGCTTCCCGTATTTCGCATTAACCAATACAATTCATTTTGTTCTCTGCTCTTTAAAAATATTAATATTATGGTAACTGCAATGAACATGCAAATGTGACTAATACAAAATTGAATATTATGTTCCGTGTATGGTGAAAACCGTATACATATATTTTTTCCATTCTATTATAGATTAATAATAATAAGTGTACGATGTAAGAAGCAACCAAATCTGTTATTGCCCATTGAAACGACAACATTTGAGGAAGTATCACCGCAAAATTAAATAACAATAAGTAACTCTGCTAACGTGTACATGAATTTTATATGTAAATGTATTCAGTTTCAATTCATTTAAAATATTCAAATAATAAATGAAAAATAATTTGCCCTTATTTGTTTGTAGAAATATTATCTGAGAAAATTACCGACATTTTTAGCGAACATAGTGAGTCTAGAGGGCGCACCGAGTCAGAGAATGTGCTTTTACACTGTAAAGTACATTAGTTAACGAATAACTGCTAACGGTGATGGTGATGAAATGAAAAAAATATTTTTTCTCGTTGTCCACTTGCTCACATCGTAAAAATCACCCCCCATGTAAAAAAATGGGTGACGTGAAAAAGATCTTATTATCTATCTTATTATATGGTATTGTTGATGTGCTGACGATACAGTTATATTGCCGAAATTTTTATTAACACCTAACATTCACACTGATTTCAAAGCAACAAGTATTAGTGGAAATCTTCTGCGACGAATTTCCCGTCTTCTAAACGACTTTGGAACTTTGTAACACATATACACACTTTTAAAATGAGGTGATTGTTTTATAACGAGGGATACTTTTTATATTTTCACGCACTAAAGCCGAAAAGTTCAAATTGTTATGTGGTTACCAGTGGCGGCTCGTGCCATTTCAATCGGGGGGGCGCATTTCTTAAAATATAACATAATAGAGAGAAATCTGACCTAAATTGGATGCAAAATGATTAAATTCAATCATTTCTTGAAAGTGAATTCCACTCTTCTATCTTTCATTGATATAAACTTTTCAAAACTTTTTCGTTAAAATTGTAAATATCTTGCACCACATTTTTATTAATACACATCATCGCCAATGCGTTTAAACGATCATTACCCATAGCATTTCGCAAAAAAGTCTTGATTCTTTTAAGTGTTGAGAAACAACGCTCTGATTCAGCAATGGTCATCGGGGTTGTTAAAATAATTTTAAGTATTTTTATAGTTTCTGGGAAAGTTTCACTGAGATTATTTTGTAGCAATAGTGAAAGCAAATTTGTGTCTCCAATTATTTGATAAAAATCCGGGCGTGAGTAAATGACTTCTAATTCTGTTTTTAATCTGGTAAGGAATAAGGAAAAATAAGCAGGGTAAGGAACTCACAGAAAATAAGGAAAAAGCTAGAAGATGGAAGGAGTATCTTGAAGATTTATATAAAGGTAGGCAGGACATGGAGGAGCTAGAAAATGTGGAACAGATAGATGAGGATGACTTAGGTCCTAGCATACTTAGGTCAGAGTTTCATAGAGCATTAAATGATTTACGGAATAACAAAGCAGAGGGGATTGATATGATACCAGCCGAATTAATAAAACACGCAGGGGAAAAAATGCAGGAGCGATTATACAGGTTAGTTTGTAAAATATATGAGAAGGGAGAAGTACCACAGGATTTTCAGCGTAGTAGAATAGTAACAATGCCGAAGAAAATAGGAACTAAATTGTGTGAGAACTATAGGACCATTAGCCTACTATCACATGCATCGAAGATATTGTTAAAGATTATTTATAGGAGATTAGAAAATAAAGTAGAGGAAAGGCTAGGAGAAGATCAGTTTGGTTTTAGGAAAAACAGAGGGACGAGAGAGGCGATTCTAGCACTAAGAACGGTAGTAGAAAAAAGAAAGAGGGTAGGAAAGGTAACTTGCATAGCTTTTGTAGACTTAGAAAAGGCATTTGACAATGTAGATTGGGACATAATGTTTAGAATTTTAAAAGAAACGGGTATAGATTATAAGGATAGGAGAATAATTTTTAATTTATATAAACACCAAACTGCCTTAGTTAGAATTGAGGGGGAAGAAGAGGTAGCAAAAATAGGGAAGGGAGTTCGGCAGGGATGTACACTCTCACCGTTATTATTTAATCTATATATAGAAGATGCAATAAACAAAGTAAAAGAAGAGTATAGTGTAGGTGTGAATGTACAGGGAGAGAAAATATATATGTTGAGATTCGCCGACGATATAGCTATATTAGAAGAAAGCGAAAAGAATTTAGAAAGGGTATTGAATGGTATGCAGGCAGTATTGACTAGGGATTTTAACATGAAAATAAATATAGGTAAAACTAAAGTGATGAGGTGTGACAAAAAGGAATGCAGTAGAAAAATGAAGATCTCAATAGGAGATAATAGAATCGAAGAAGTGTCAGATTTTTGTTATTTAGGCAGTAGAATTACAAAAGATAATCGAAGCAAAGTAGATATAAAGTGTAGGATAGCACAGGGTAGGAAGGCATTCGTAGAAAAAGAACAGATTTTAAGATCAAATATTGACTTGGGTATTAGAAAAAGATTACTGAAGGTATATGTTTGGAGTGTAGCACTGTACGGGTGTGAGGCGTGGACTATAGGAAAGGAAGAGAAGCGTAGATTACAAGCATTAGAAATGTGGTGTTATAGGAGGATGATGAGGATTGGTTGGGAAGATAAAGTAACAAATGAAGCTGTACTAGAGTTAGTAGGGGAGAAGAGAAGTATCTGGAGAGTGTTACAGCGTAAGAGAGACAGATTAGTAGGGCATATTCTTAGGCATGGGGGGATTATGCAATTGATCATAGAAGGTAGAGTGGAGGGAAAGAGAGGGGTAGGTAGGCCTAGATTGGAGTATGTGAGTCAGATAGCTGAAGACGTTGAGATGAATAGCTATAGAGAGATGAAGGGATTAGCTCAGGATAGATCGGCATGGCGTGCTGTTTCCAACCAATCTTTAGGATTGCGGACTGTTTAACTAATCTGGTATTATTGAAAAATGGATATGCATTAGACATGGTTTCCAAAAGGTCCATTGGAAATTGTTTCGAAAATGTTGGCATCGATTTCGTTTAACTAACTCAGCGGCTTATAGATGGCCACGATATGAGAATCTGTTCTTCATCTGTGTTATAATTTTTTTTGTAAATGTCTCGTGTAAAACGCCGTGTAAATGTTCGGTTTTGAGCACTCCTTGCACAAGTTTGCGATAAATTTAAATCAGGCAATGGCCTACCTAATTCTTTAATTTTTACTTTGTCCACAAGAGAAAGTCTACAAAACTCTATTTTGAATAAAGAACTAATACTATTCATTTTTATTAATTTATTTCTATTAAATATATTCTTGGAGAAACACGTAGCAAAATCGTACATACGTACATATCGTACATACACAGAACAAATGCACTGTCTTATCTGGCCAATTAATATGGCCTAATATATATATATATATATATATATATATATATATATATATATAAACTCTCTGTATATATATACTACTCTCTGTTCTCTCTGAACTTCTCTAGGACGTTAAAGAAGCGCGGCATCCTATAGATGATATACTACATCGGTCGCCCGCACTCTATAATACACTCATCTCATTGCCTGCACTCATTGCATCTGTACTGTATATATGTATTTAACTTGTACTGGCCTTGGATAGCCGCTGGAATGTGCGAAACATATCAGACGATGTAAGCGACGAGCGAACCGAAGAAACAGAAGATATACTGTATACGGTCGCTCTCACCTATTGCTTGCAATAGAGTGAGATGAGTGCATATGCATTTAACTCGTATTTGGTCGTCTGGCTTGGCGCTGGAATGTCGGCACCATATTAGCGATATAGGTATTACACCACGCGAACGATAGATACAGATGATATACTGCATACGGTCGCTCTCACTCTAGAGCTTCCAACAGATAGGATGAGATTTGAGTCGTACTTGCTAGCTTCCATATCGTGTTGAGTCATGAGTGTTATGTATGTTCGCGGCGCAAGCTTTTTCTTTTAGGAATAATAATGCCGAGATAAAATATCGCAATACAATTATATATCTACGGTGATGCGCTCAATATTCAGGAGGGGCGCGCGGCCCTGCGGCCTGCATAAGGAACCGCCAATGTGACAGAGGCACTTATGTGATGAGCCAAGTTGATTTCTATAATAAAATTAGAATAGCTATATAGGTAATAAGTCAATAATTATGATATTAATTTATATATATATTTGTTGGACAAATTGAAATATAGGGTATTTATAGTGCGCTAGTCAAGATTTCTTCATTTGAGTAAGTTGCAAATTCAAATTTACACTAGTACATTTAAATTCTCTCGCTCTTCAACTTCCTTAAATATCTCTAGGCAGCATAGGCGTCGTTACACATATTTTAAGGGAGGGGGGGGGCATAACGCACAAACAGACAAACTAAATCAAACCACGTATAAGTAATAATATATAATAATCGTATAATAAAATACATTTACAAAAATATTAAATTTAATAGCTATCAGTTAAGAAAACAATAATTTTATATTCCTTCGGTCAGCACCGAAAACAACAATAACAGCAGTAATTATGTTCTGCTTGACTGCTTCCACCAAATTTCTATGCACACTGATCATACAAAGACCCGATAATCTGGCTTCACTCATTGTAGACCTAAGCCATGTTTTTACCCTTCTTAATGTGCTGAAAGATTGCTCAATAATACAAGTTATTGGTGGCAAAGCTAAGAATATTATTATAGCTTTTTTCTAGCGAGAAAAAACTCACACTCTTGGTTAAGCAGCTCAACAATCTCTAAGTCTTTTGCCACTTGCCTCTCTTTCCAAGCTGACATCCACATTAAATATTCTGCTTCAAAATTGTGTATTCCATATTTCTTTGTTATATTTTCAGTATCATCTGATTTCAACACATCATTGTTTCGAACTTTTATTGGATGCACTATACTTAAGGAAAATGCAATACTAGTATCTTTAGAAATCTAGTATCTAGTTTGGAGTGATGTAATTTAACGCCGAGTGGCCTATGCGGGTAATGCAATGAGCGTCGATAACAAGAGTTAAGCAACGGCTCGCTAGGTCAATGCTTGGACCGTAGCTCAGCGCCACCTATCCTGTATACTCGGCACCATTCTTAGTTGGGATACAATTAACTAAGCTTTAGCGGAATAGCGAACCGCTATAGTAACAGGCTTCCCACCCTTCCCATATGTTCCTAATATCTCCCCAAGAACTCAGATATGCATCACTGGCTTCGAGCTATTTGGAATCTAATTCCAATCATAAACAATAAATAAATAAACAATAAATTAAGGAATTCAAGTATGGGTTAAATATAGATCTTCTAAAATACTCATTAGCTGATTTTGCAGGAATATTAGTTCGATGAGAGTGCCGTCCAGTGAACTGTGGTAGCCTTATTGCCATGTCCATCGTTTTTGATCATTCTTCTATAGTTTTGAATATATCAGAAAAAAACTTTCTCTGAATTATCTCGATCGCTTTGAAAATTTTGAGTCGGTTTCTCAATATATTTTATGGACAAAAGATTGATTGAAACACCTTGCATTGTATTAGTGACAGGTTTAAGCTAAGAAGAATATCGAGATATAATTTATAAGCATTTGATAAATGTTGGACATGATATAACATTAAGAAGATGATTTGCCCGTGTAGTATCTGTGAGTTGAAGCCTTCATCAAACGACATGTCCTCTAAAGCATTTCCTAGCGTAATAAACTATACGTTCAGAAAATATACGTATCGTCTTGTATTTGGCACTCCACCGAGTTTCAGATAAAAGAGTTTGGTACACAGCTTCTTCTTTTTGGGCTCTCTCTAAAGAATTTAGTAACCCATTTTATAGTACCAAGAGAGTTCTGAATCTGTTGTACTGCGTTAAGATCATTTACAACTAAGTTTAATCTGTGAGAACTGTAATGGAAAAATGTTGTGAGCGGATATTGATCTTGTATACGTTTTTGTATACCGTTCTCTTTTCCTGCCATTGTTGAACAACTGTCAAATCTGAGACCAACAATTTGTTTAAATTGAGCCTATATGTATTTAGAGATTTCACTATAGTATCGGCGATTGATTTCGCATCTATAGACTGCAAGTCTACGAAACCAAGGAATTCTTCTCGTAGCGCATTTGCCTTGTCCACAAATCTGATACCTAACGACAACTGCTCGATGCCAGCTATATCAGCAGATTCGTCTGCTAATACCGAAAAAGTTTCACAATCATTCGCTTAATTAACAAATTTTTGTCTAATAATGTTGCTAAAAATATCAATGAGCTGGTTCTGAATTTGGACAGAAGTATATTTTTGTTTGATGTGACAGGTTCATAAATGAGTCTCCAAATCATTATCGCCGCTTTCCACTCTAAATTTTAATAAGTCGTTGAAATTCCCTTCATTTGAATACTTTCCCTTTAGGGGAATGTCGTGAGAACCACAAAAGAGAGTTTTGGATATTATAGGCATCAATTTGTTATGATTTTGATCTATGACCTCTCTCTCTTCATTATTGATTTGTTCGATCACACTGACCATTGTACCAGATGCAACTTTTATAAAAATTTATAAAATAGAAGTTGATGGAAGCGACCAGAACATAATTGCCGCAGTTATTGATGTTTTCGGTGCTGACCGAAGGAATATAAAAACAATTGTTTTCTTAACTGATAGCTATTAAATTTAATATTTTTGTAAATGTATTTTATTATATTATTATAATATAATATTAATTATACATGGTTTGATTTAATTTGTCTGTTTATGTATTTTACCCCCCCACTGACAATATGTGTAACGACGCCTGTGCAAGTCATCATCAATAATTGTACACTTAAAAAAAATGGACTTGCAATTCGCGCCTCAGCTCCATACCATCCCTCCCATTTTGTGACTAATTTATTATTCGAATGATTCTGTAAGTTTTGTAAAAGAATTCCCGAAAACCGCGTTATTCAGTAATTTATATAAATTTTTCTCAAAATCTGTCTTGGCTTGTAATCTCAGTCGTGTATTTAAGTCTATGTAACCTTAAAGCCTTTGATTGATCAAATCTCAATGCTTGATGGATTTGCTTTAAAATGAACCCACGAGCAACAACCAGTTTGAGAATCCGATAATGTATAACGTACGGAGTTTTGAATTTTACTGTAGTCAGAATATGGAATTTCATTTCTTTACTGTCTTCAGGACATAATTATTCAGGACGCAAGGTTAAATCGGCATGCATGTCAAGCAAGTGTTTCGGATATATTAAGTCAACTTCCGAATTATACCCGAATGGTGATTTATCATCAATGCTATGATTTAAAGATTCACAGTTTTCAACCCATTTAAAACCGCCCGTTGGTAAAAATTGAGACATGATGTGTGCATATAAATTATTAACATCGAAATGCATTAGGTATTTTGATGGTATTCAGGATCATACCCTGAATACATGTACTTGTCGTTTGATTCCGCGTACCTTTTCATGCATTAATTAATTCCTCCCCGTACGCTCATCTCAATAAACAATCTATGTCATAGAGTAATTCTAATTCAAACCTGGTATATTTTAGCATTGCTTGCCAAGTGAAACCGGGCATGGTGTAACAATGCGATGAATCAAAGTTATATGTCTTTAAACAACTCGTTTTGAATATTTCAAAAATTTCTGCAAGTAAAATTATGTCCAACTTCATGTATTTACTAGAGTACTCACCAAGTGTCTTGCATTGGAATAGGTTCCAAACACTTTGCGCATATGCGTAATCTTCATCTGTATATCACAGTCATTTATTTTATTGTAAATTTTATTTTTTTATTTTTTTAAATTATCACTACGGTGTTAAATTATAATATAGAATATCACCCAAATACCGTAACAAGCATTAAGTAGCTAGATAAGTAGCTAGCATCTTCAGTAGCATAAGATAAAACTAAATAGTTTTATCTTGTATCTTTTATCATGTGCTACTGAAGATGGGCGCATAGCGCTTGAAATGTACATCTAGCTACTTAATGCTTGTTACGGTATTTGGGTGATATTCTATATTATATTGTAAAATTTGATTTTTGGGGACAAACAAGTCTCTTCTAACCGTTCCATGCAGTCTACGCTATCATAAGGATGGATTCATTTTCGTTTCAACAAATTTAGGTCATCATCAGATACGTCAGGAAATTCCGATTTTACTATTGGAAAGTTTACTAATAATTCCGCTAATTTGTCAAGCGGTGCACTTAGAAATCGATAACTATCGATGAACCTGAATTTTATCAAGTTGTCCTGTACGTGTTTAGTAAATGAAATATACTTTTCCGCGCTAAATGGAAGTAATTCAATTCTTCCTTTAAAATCTACAGCAATATTTTTAATTATACATCATACCCGCTGAGATTATGAAATATTACAGGTGCATAATGAGCGTCTTGATAATTTAGGTTGCGGTACTCGTGTGCTGGGCCTTGATATTCATCAATGGTATGACTGTGGACTTGAACTTTAACCTCTTCACAGGAAAACGGTCTTTCACACATGTGGCATTGCGTGGGGGTTTCGAATTCCATATTTTCCGTAGGAGAAAGCTCGTTCATTGGTTGTGGATACAGGTACACTGTCTCAACGTCCTTCGGCAAATTGTGCCAGCTCTACCGTAAAGCTTTTAATATAATCTTCCCCCGTGTACGATTTGAAAAACGACAACGTGTCATCATGTGAACATTTAACATAATACCCTATGGAATAAGGAATATGTTTCTGCAATTCTCTGTTTTGATCGTACTTATTTTCCAGCAAACACCAAATCGGCGTATATCGTTAAGAGTACTGGTTTCTTAAATTGACGGTTTGGAGCTTTAAATGTTGTTTGTTGGTAAACGAACTTTGCATTCATTATTATCGTGCAATCCACTATATGAGCGTCCAGTTTAATTTGGGTGCTGAAATAGTGCATGCATCTGTCACAGAAAACATTTTGTGATCATGTTTGCTCAGTTGTGAATTCATCAGTCGCGACGAATCCTTAATCCACACATGATGGTATTGGATTGGCATCTCATCCATTTCCGCCTCTTCCTCATCTGATGTTTTCTCGTTGATATATCTGTTTTGTAGGAGTAGCAAGTTTACATGTTTATTGGATTTGTTCTCCGCTAGGAATGCAGGCAGAACCATGAACGACTTCTCTGTACGTTCGATCGAGTATACATTAACATTTATTTCGTTTTGTTTCTGGAATCGTGGAATTTGCTTCATCGTCATTGCAAACGCGATGTTTTTCAGATTCAATACCGTAGAATAATTGGAAAATGGAAAGAATGGAAAAAAAATATATATACGGTTTTCACCATATACGGAACATAATATTCAATTTTGTATTAGTTACATTTGCATGTTCATTGCAGTTACCATAATATTAATATTTTTAAAGGGCAGAGAACAAAAGGAATTTTATTGGTGAATACGAAATACGGGAAGCTTCTTGTAATGAGTTTTAAGTAAATGGAACCCACAACAGCATCAAGCTGTTCTCATCTGAACAAAATAAAATGTACAACTTGAGGCTCGAAGAGTGTTTTTCGATTTCCTCTCGACCTTGAGGTGCGCTGAAATTGCTTATTAAATCACCATCGAGAGAAAGGGAGAACCTGCTGCAGTTAACATACCTCCACAGATACCTCACTGCTTGTGTTTATAGTGTCAAGAAGAAACATAAATTTTGTGTCAGTGCCTTCGTTGCAAAAAATAAAAAAAGGATTATTCTCCATTTATTTTTTACTTTATAGTTATATTATGGGCATACCAACTAGGTATCACATATATACATACATACATATATAGATACATCATACATCATTTTATACAGTCATAGCCGTTAGGTGGCAGTGGTAGCAGCAGTTTCCATGCAATACACACTTAAAATTCCGCCAATATACTATATATACAATGCGCACTTATCGGGGCACCAGCCAGGTAACACGTACAGCCTACTATAGACTACACTATGTACACACGGTCGTTCTAAACACCAAACACCTTGCAAATGACTTATGCAGCGAATTCAAAACCTGCAAAATAACGTAAGCAAGAACATGTTATCCTTACGAGGAATTATTGTACAATCATCTATATGATACTATATATATATATATTTATATAAATTTATATATATATAAATTTCTAGAAATTATGATTTTGCTTTGGACGTAACCTGCTAATGTTCCCGCGCTTGCATTTCTTCCTATAACATTCACCACTACGCTAGCTACATAATTTGGGGTTGTGCTTCATTTTTTTTACTTCACCATTTACCAGTTGGTATAACCAATATATATATATATACAAATTAACTATATCAATAATTTGAGTTTATGTTCCATTTGTTTGTTCACATTTCACAAGTGCACTACCTTAAGCAGGTAAAGTAGGTATCATTCTTACTTGCTAAGATTTCAGAAGTTAGCCTCCGAAGACACCAAGGCCCCTTCCGCAAAGATACACTGTGAAGTTAGCCCTAAAGCACCCTTCAACACTTGTGTGAATTAGTAGGTCAATGACCCCCTTTGAAATTCCCCCAACCATTCCCCAACCAGTGCATTTGAAGTAGTGATATTCTGGCTTATTTGTTAGCTCTGTCCAGGTTAACCGTCTGTCAAATTTCCCGCCATTTTTTAAATTTCCACATCTTTCCAAATTTCCCTCCCTTTTTCAAATTTCCGCCACTTCTTCCAGTGGTGGACATCTTGGAAATGTGCATTTGAAATTCTGCCCAGGTTACAGGACTTCCACGTTGAAGACGACGGCAATTTTGAATTTTTTTACCCCTATGTTTTTCCCATGTTAATCCTTATGGGAGATTGGTCCCGTATCGGCATATCTATTTTACTCCTGTCATTAAAATTCATGTATACCACAAAAATTTCGACAGAAAAGTCTAGATTCAACTCAACATTTGTAGCCCTCCTCCGAAACCTCAAGTCTTTGAGGTGTTTGAGTATATTCTAGGCGCTAAGGGTGTCTAAAAGTTTTTACACTATATGTGTATGTTCATGTGAAAGAAACATTGTGTTGTGTCAGTGTTTATTTGAAAGGCGAAAAAGGATTATTCGTGTGTTTCACAATCTATGATTCAAAATGGTGAGTATTTCTCAATTTTCCCATAAACAACCTCTTAGATCATGCGCTTTGTGCTAGGGCTGCACCCTAGATGGACACGCAAATCATAGTAGGTTTCCCCCACTAATAGCAGGTTTATATATGCATGCTCGCGTATACTACATATATACACACACACACATTGGTAGAGATCTGTGCATATGCGACCATTCATAGACCACGTGCTGTCAATTTGAACGCTAACCAATGCCACAGCCATCGCAGCCGCGATTTTGTACGCTTTTTCCTATACACTATTCGGCTGGAGGTAGGGGGCGGGGCGTGGCCTCACTCCGATAGCGGAAGCTCATCTCTTAGTTACTTATTCCCCCGTCCGCTTATCAGTAGGTGGCGCGGATCATCGCTACATTATACTGATTGTGGCATTGCCCTATTTTTTACATCTGTCCTAAACCAATACATAAAAATCCACATTTTTTTCGCTACACCCTGTATTTCATAAAGCTCCCTCTCTCTCTCCAATACAAACACAAAGTTATCAGTAACACACATAATGCGCTCCTATTGGCCCATCTTCTGCATATACCGTACTGCGCAATAAATTCCAAAGCTTATCATACCGGCTCAACCTATCAGATCTAGTGGGCGGTAGCAAAAAGATTGACGGGAAGTTCATAAGGATGTGGGGCAATTATAGCGCGTGCGCAAAGTTATGCGCTACAATATCTAAGATGGCGGCTTGACGAAATTTACCCCTATTTAAAATAACCCAGGAAATTGTGCGAGAAACCCCTCCACCATATGTACTCAGATGTTACAGTATATACTCCACCTACTCAGATCTAACAGTAAAATAACACATAACTGATAGTATAACAATTTCCAATGAAATAAGAATCATTGAAAACGCCGTTATAAAAAGTAAAAATTTTATTTAATGTTTATGGAAGATGACGTTACTCTCTTCGTTTGGTGTGATTAACTGTGTAGACATAATTTGTTGGGGATTGTTTAAATAGAAACACATGTAATGGTTACAATAGTATTTATATCAAAAAATATATACAATTGAATTTTTTTTTTCCCAAATAATTATTTAGGGTATTATTCCCTGTGTACGAAATTAGTGAGAGATTTTATAAATAAATAACATCATATAATATTAAACAAAGAACCTTTGTTTTTGACTAAATGCTTCAGCAGCGTTCATTTCAATTTTCGTGTCCATCATTGCAGATTTTATAAATTCGACTGATTTCGAACAATCAAACACATACAATGGACTATTTTTGAATCCCTTATAATATAGTGCCGGTTTGTTTGTGGATCGTTATAATGACTACTTTGAAAATTTGTATACATCCAATATGCAGTGATATAATATATAGATTTTCGTAGTAACCTTATGCCGGTTCTGGATACTCCTCCTCATCGAGTTATGACGTCATCAAGTAGTAGTGAACTCAAGGAAGAGGAGGAGCCAGAACCGTCATAAAAGTGAACTGGTTCTTCATTCTCTCTCACTATCGTTGTACCTATGGAGTACTTCTTGGTTATAGCGCTGAAGTGCTCTATTGGCAATAGAGGGTATTACGCAATACTTCTTGTAGCTGAAGAAGTACCCTATTGACAATAAATGGTATTACGCAATACTTCTCGTAGCTGAAGACGTAGTGCCCTATAGAAAGTCCAGAGGGTATTACGTAATACTTGTTGGAGGTAGCGCTGAAGAAGTGCACTATTGGCATCGACTAAGAAGTGATTAGTCATTATAGCTGCAGAAGTGCCATTTTGGCATCTAGTGCTTTTTGAATAAGTAGCAGGTTAGGTTAGGTTAACCTATATTACTAATTAAGAAAGAAATGCTACACATCTCAGGTGAGCTAGGCTAGGTTAATGCAACGTGCCCTACTGAAACCTTCTCATTGAGGAATGATGCCGCTACACGAAGACGTCATCCATCAGTGATGGATAAAATTATAAACCGGCATAAAATAAACAGCTTCTTCTCTTTCTCTTACTCTTATTGTATACATGGAGCATCAGTTTAAACGAAACGATATATACAGTGTGAAATATATAATGCGAATCAATTGTATATATATACTAGACGTGAAAAATACCATTTAAAATACACCCTGTATTCTTCAATTTACAGAAACGCTTTAAATTAAACGAATACACAATGTTTTGCAATATGTAAGTGCTGCTGTTGCCACGGCAGCAGACTAACCTGAACGGTGAACGGGCTAGTTTACATTTGCTTGAGCAAGCCGCGTGTGATGCAAACAGATAATTGCGATTTTACCTTGCCCATACCACTACGATAGATTGTTTATTTATAATAGGTAAGCTACTTTATCTCTACATGTCAGTACATATTTCAAAATAGAAGCAACACAAGCTGCTTTGTTTACTCTGAATACAGAGAGTGTTTTATTAAATTTAAAAAACATTGAATAATACATTATTTCAAAATTCATATTACCAGTTAATTCAAAAAATAAATAAGTTTGCGAGTGTAAGTAGCTCTATCCGAAGATAGCAATATAGTAAACTTGTCTAAGTATCTTGTCCAAACAGGAAAATCGTGTGTTGTATTTTAACCTATATTGTATAAATTACGAAATACTGTAGTGTCTGTAAGCGGTTTGAAAAAAAAATACCGTACAATAAACTGCACATATCATCATATATGCGAACATTATAGGTACTGTTACAAGTTAACAAGTACTATATGTTCTTTCATAATTAAACTATATAATGCATATTTATGTTATTGAAATCAAAGCGTATAAGAAATAATATTGGGTTTTATGTATTTGAAAGTTGCATTTTTCATCATCAGCTTCATGTAGGAAAAATTAATTTAAAAAAAATATATAAGATATATAAGACAAACACGTAGACCAATTGAAACTAGATTTAAGGAGCATATAGTTCATTTCATATTAAATAGAAAAGATAAAAGTGCTGTAGCCGAGCATATATTTGAATCAGGTCATCCTATTCAAATTAGTTCACTTAAATTACTTAAAAGTGTCTTGAATTATTCCGAGTTAAATGCTTATGAAAGTATATACATGCATAAATCTGAATTAAATTTAATGAATTTAGGTTCAGGTCCACTTTCATCTTGTCTATTTAATTTATTTAATAAGAACTATTTTTAAAATTATTTTTATTTAATTTATTTTTGGATATTTTATTTTTGACAAACCAATGTTTATTATTGTTAATTGTTAGTTTCGTTAATTATTAATTTATATTATTTTAAAAGATTTATAGGTCATATTAATTGCCATTTTTGAAATACTTCTGTAATGTTGACTTATTTGTTTAATTGTATATCAATCAAGATTCGTGAAAGAGGTATTTAATTTAATTTTTATCTTGTGCTACTGAAGATGGGGGCATATCTTTCGAAATGTACATTTAGCTACTTAATGCTTTAGGTTACGGTATTTGGGTGATATTCTATACAATTATTTAACACCGTAGTAGCGATGTGTAGTTCACTCGCGAACCGTTCAATCAAATGACGGGCATACTGTGACGATGCTATTAAATATACAGTACTAACATTTATTTGGTGACCGGAACCAAATAGGAAACTCGATGCAATATTGCAACAGCAGCATTGCCGAGCTTGAGTTACAATTTATATGTTGGTATCAGATTTCATTTGGAATAATTTAATTAATATATTCGCAAGATTATTTATAGGAGATTAGAAAATAAAGTAGAGGAAAGGCTAGGAGAAGATCAGTTTGGTTTTAGGAAAAACAGAGGGACGAGGGAGGCGATTCTAGCACTAAGAACGGTAGTAG
Source organism: Leptodirus hochenwartii (assembly GCA_947310635.1). Classification (NCBI taxonomy): domain Eukaryota; kingdom Metazoa; phylum Arthropoda; class Insecta; order Coleoptera; family Leiodidae; genus Leptodirus; species Leptodirus hochenwartii. The sequence goes on along the minus strand of OX371177.1, from coordinate 29,987,972 downwards.
AAAAAAGAAAGAGGGTAGGAAAGGTAACTTGCATAGCTTTTGTAGATTTAGAAAAGGCATTTGTTAATGTAGATTGGGACATAATGTTTAGAATTTTAAAAGAAACGGGTATAGATTATAAGGATAGGAGAATAATTTTTAATTTATATAAACACCAAACTGCCTTAGTTAGAATTGAGGGGGAAGAAGAGGTAGCAAAAATAGGGAAGGGAGTTCGGCAGGGATGTACACTCTCACCGTTATTATTTAATCTATATATATAAGATGCAATAAACAAAGTAAAAGAAGAGTATAGTGTAGGTGTGAATGTACAGGGAGAGAAAATATATATGTTGAGATTCGCCGACGATATAGCTATATTGGAAGAAAGCGAAAAGAATTTAGAAAGGGTATTGAATGGTATGCAGGCAGTATTGACTAGGGATTTTAACATGAAAATAAATATAGGTAAAACTAAAGTGATGAGGTGTGACAAAAAGGAATGCAGTAGAAAAATGAGGATCACAATAGGAGATAATAGAATCGAAGAAGTGTCAGATTTTTGTTATTTAGGCAGTAGAATCACAAAAGATAATTGAAGCAAGGTAGATATAAAGTGTAGGATAGCACAGGGTAGGAAGGCATTCGTAGAAAAGGAACAGATTTTAAGATCAAATATTGACTTGGGTATTAGAAAAAGATTACTGAAGGTATATGTTTGGAGTGTAGCACTGTACGGGTGTGAGGCGTGGACTATAGGAAAGGAAGAGAAGCGTAGATTACAAGCATTCGAAATGTGGTGTTATAGGAGGATGATGAGAATTGGTTGGGAAGATAAAGTAACAAATGAAGCTGTACTAGAGTTAGTAGGGGAGAAGAGAAGTATTTGGAGAGTGTTACAGCGTAGGAGAGACAGATTAGTAGGGCATATTCTTAGGCATGGGGGGATTATGCAATTGATCATAGAAGGTAGAGTGGAGGGAAAGAGAGGGGTAGGTAGGCCTAGATTGAAGTATGTGAGTCAGATAGTTGAAGACGTTGAGATGAATAGCTATAGGGAGATGAAGGGATTAGCTCAGGATAGATCGGCATGGCGTGCTGTTTCCAACCAATCTTTAGGATTGCGGACTCTTTAACTTAATTCGCAAGATTAAATATGTTCTTAAATATGACATGCCATAGCAAATTTTTGCAATAATGCAAAAATAAACATCTAAATCTTATAGTTCTTCTATTTCATACTGAGTGCAATGCAATCCATGAATATCAAATGAAAGCTTTGAAGTTTGAACAGAGAAGATTCGGAATAGAAAATATAAATTATAACGCCAAACAAAACGATTCTATATAGTTCATTTTATTATAGTTTGTACATTTAATTTTCAAGTGTTAGTAAAGTAGTAAACATTTTAATCAGTAACTACCAATAAGTATTTTAGAACTGCATATAAATAATCGTGAGTACCTGGAGAAGATTATGTTTCCTTATATATATGTTTTGTATAAATTATAAGCATTGTTGTCTTTTCTTCCTCATTCCTAATTCAAAATAAGTATTGTAATATTTCAATTTTTTTTTAATCATTTTTATCATTTTTAAATTGAGAATAAAAGAGATTATTTTCCGTATGTGCATGTATTTCATATAGGTCATGAACTAGTTCATTTTTAAAAGATGTAGTAGTTCACGACCTATAGTTCGTGAAAGGTACTTGAAATGAACTGCGAACTACGAACTAGGTCCTCAAAGTGACCTACAGTTTGCCATCGCTACACGGTAGTCATAAGTTTTAAAATAATAATAGTAATAATAGTAATTACAATCGCAAGTTCAATCAATTTAAGAGCTCTAATAGTATGTTGACCTCCCTGATCTAGACAAACGGTTTTATGTACAAACTCATCGTGAATACTAGTTATAGTCGCCCCCACTGAACGAAGTAGGTATAAATTGTCTGTGTTATTAATAACCACGGTACCTCTACGGCCTGTACGCTCTTCATTAAAACTATTATAAAATCCGGTACTCAGTTTTTCGACCTGTTCTGTGGGGCATCTTGATTCTAGAAACGGTTAATCTGAACGTACTAGTGCCAAGACCCTCACTGTTGCTTTGGAATACCGACTCCAGCGTCTGCCACATCTGCTCAAAGACAACCTGATCCGCTCTCTTGAAATCTAAATGTACCTAGTTATCCAGATTATTTGCCGAAAATGTCATACCAATTTTTTCAGGTGCCTCAATATACCTCGAAACGTGTTTTATCCTCGATACCGCTACCATTCCATTTCACAGGTTCTTGCTCTTGTTCCTTCGGTATAGGGATTAGTTTAGAAACGACCGCATTTCGCGTTAAATTAAACTTCGGCATCTGATAGGTGCGGTCGTGGATTATGGTGCATTCTTTACCACGAGACATCTACCATAAGAAAATAATATTAGATCCATATTTAAAATTCTTACTATTTATGTTTACCTTTTCTTCTAGTATATTTACTAAAAATATACCAGTAAGTACTAAGCACAACTGCACTTTATGTATATTGCTAATGCACTGATGGCTTGTTACAAATTTTTCAATAAAAGTACTAAACTGTATACATTCTTATCATGGGTGTTTCCATACTTGCTGATAAAAAGTACAGAGCTACTGGTTTAAAGATAAAATGTAAACGATATTGTTTGACAAGATTTTTTCCGCTAAGAATTTTTTATGTGAAGCTGATGATAAAAAATGCAGCTTTCAAATTCATAAAACCCAATATTATTTCTTATACGCTTTGATTTCAATAACATAAATATGCATTGTATAGTTTAATTATGAAAGAATATATAGTACGTATAGTACTCGTTAACTTGTAATAGTACCTATAATGTTCGCAGATATGATGATATGTGGAGTTTATTGTACGATCTTATTTTTTCAAACCACTTACAGACAGTACGCTATTTAGTAATTTATGTAATATAGAATAAAGATAGAATAAAACACATGAATTTTCCTGTTTAGGCAAGAATTTTAATTAATAATAATAATGCAGAGAGCATGCGTATACAATTAATACATAAGGGCAGCGTATCATTTGACTCAACTATAATAGACACCTATAATAGTCACCTGATAATTTGATCTATTATGCATTGATAATAGAGCATGCAATTAATAAAGAAGGGCAGAGCATCATATGAATCATCGTCTATAATAGGGGTATGCTTACTAATAATACTACATCCGCCATATGGTGCTCTGATAATTTTACGCACACCCGATAATTTTACTACTTCTACCCCTGACGTACTCTGATAATTTCACTACTGCCGCGAATCATTTTACTACGTCCACTTTATAAGCGCCATCGAAAACTACAAAGTATATCATACAGGGTGTATCCAATAAATGGAGTTTCTCACGTATAGTATGTAAATACAATTCCTTCAACTTATATATTTCACGCTGTATATATGGTTTCATTTAAAGTGACGCTCCATAACCTGCTCACTTTTATGCCGGTTCTGGAACCTCCTCCACAGTGACGTCTTACCTCAACCAGTAGGGGGATCCAGAACCGGCATAAACCCATGACTGATTTAAAATCCAAATTTAAATTTGTGTATAGGAAAGATACATCATTTAAATAAACATGAATATTTCGAATGTTAGAGTGATCGAATAAACTAATATCCTTGTCTGCTTGATCCTGCGATCTTGTTGAAAGCCAATGATAACATATCTTGGACGTTCTAAACTTGTTGAAATCCTTATGTTCCACACATTCCTGTCTGTACTGTTTAGAGATGATAATTCAACACATGACCCCTTCTAAAGGGCATTTGAATTGCCTTATCCGAGTTTAAAGTTTCCAAGAATATCAATTTGCTTTGATCATTTAAGCTTTTGTCTGGTATTTTCCATTTAAACCGATTTAAACGTATATATACCTTCCCATTTTGAATCGTAGACATTAACATCTTGAACGCAAAAAAACGAGTTCTTGTTTGCAATTTATTAAGACTTTTCTATAATCCTCGGCTTCTATAATAAATATCTCAGAGGGAATCAGACTACGAATTTATACAATCCATTTGTTGGTGTATTGTAGAAAAAATTTGTGTGTCAAAAAATGCGTAGCCATTATTTACAATTCTAAAGCCCTGGTCTGTAATTGCAGTAGTAGTACTAATTTCATCCTCAAATAGTAAAAAACTGTTGCTTTTATTAAGATACATATCTTGATTTTGTACGATGAATTTTATTTAGACGAATATATATATTTTTATTACCACTAGTGTTAAATAATATATTAAATTATATTCTATAAGTAATATTCTTCTTTCGTAATATTATCATTATATCGTATCACATTAAATAAAGTTATCATTATTCTTATAAAATATTTTTTTTATTCGAAATTCGTTTTGTATTATTATTATTATTATTTCATTATTATTATTATCGTAACCAAACTGTTTAGTGTATTGACGGTAGGTCTGTCTTGTATTATTATGATTTATCCTTTTTTATTTTCAATATTTATATAGCTTTTATGGTGTTGCATTGTTAAAATTAATACCGATTTTCCTCGGTTAAAAAAAAAAAAAAAATTGTTCACTTGTTTTAGTTCTGTTCGTTTTATAATTTGTTCGTTACGAAAGTCGATTAAATGATTGTTTTAATCAACTATTCGCAGTGTAATTTAATTTTGTTTATGTTGTTATGGGATCAGATTGCAAACAGCTTGCAGCGAGTGAAGCATATCTGAGATCTTGGGGATATTAGGAATGGTGGGAAGCCTGTTACTATTGCGGTTCGCTATGCCGCTAAAGCTTAGTTAATTGTATCCCAACTAAGAATGGTACAGAGTATATAGTATAGGTGGCGCTGAGCTACGGTCACACATCAAAGTACTGACCTAGCGAGACGTTGCTTAGCTCTTATTATCGAAGCTCAATGCATTACCCGCATAGGTCACTCGGCATTTTATTATCAATGGAACTTTTTACGTTGATTGGTAGGTAATATATATTACGCGGTTCGATAATCAATGCATGTCCGGAATCGACATTTGGACTAAATTCATAAAACGTGTGCTATGAGTTACCGTTATGGAATGCACCTGAAAATAAACTGCAATTAATGCTTGTGGAGCTAATTCTACTAATTCCAACGGGTAGATCACTTTCGTGTAATATGTTCTTATTATATATTTTCAATGAAAAACCAATAGCACTAGCTATACTATCTGAAGATGTAAAATCTACAATGTATGGTGAATATAATTCACATTTAAGTCTATTTATATTAGGTTTGGGAGAAAATAATTCATCTTCCGTTTTTTATCCATTGCCTCACTGATTGCACTGCGTGAGTTAACAGATGTTGTGTGGTTATCTATAACTAGTTGTTTCTGTATATTTTTCAATATCAAAAACATCATAACTCCCAATAGGTAGTTTTATCAGTGTTGCTATAGGATTTTGCTTATTAATTCTATAGTAACAGTACAATTTACAATTGGATGCGTCGATGTTTACTATGGAATTGTAGGTAGAAAATTATAGCATTACCATATAATATTCTACAATTATATTTAAGTATATTGGAGGGTAATAATTTTGGGAAATTAAGTATTCGCGCCCCTAAGTGTAAATGTGTATGACATTTGGTATACGTGTGTGTGTGTATATATGACAATTTAGATTAATAATAACACATTTTTATATGAAAATGATTATTTATAGGTTCCTGTAGAAATAATAAGCATTAATGTCCACGTATAATAATACTAAATTTTTGATATTTATAAAAGTTGAAATAGATTTGGCAACCAGTGAAATATTATTGCACTTCAACCGTTGGTTGAAGATTTCCAAAACTATCAAAATAATAAATGGTACTTCCACGTTTTTTGTAAGCCACGCAATGAGTGCCTAAACCAGTTGCATCATCAAAATTTATAATACCCGATTCGCAATAATGTGGCCCACCTTTCGGTAAATCATTCCGCATAAATACATTATGAAAATGAACAATTTTATGTTTACGGGCATATTGCAATAGGTCAATGTTACTTAATGCACGATTACTGGGCAGCTTAGTTATTAGTTTTTTACTATTGTTTTCCTGGAAGTTTTCATTTTTCTAGATTTTTTCTTTTCAACTCCACCCAATCCAGACTCTTTTTTTCTTATAGAATTATTTATATGTAATCCATGTCATTGGCAATAGGGTTTAAGAAAAAGCCCCTTTCGACCAGTTTCACCATCTTTACCGAGTGTAATCCGGCAAATATTGGAATTAGTAAAAGTATTCCACCCGTTTTCGGTACGGCAATTGTTCGTGGGATTCGAATTTTTCGCTTTCCAGCCACAGATTTAACAGCCATTCGTGCTGCCGCCATAGCTATGTTATTTCCCTCCTTCCAGTCGACGTTTTTATTTGCACTTAGAACTATTTTAAATTTTTGAATAAGTGCAGTACGTAATGAAGTTCTTTTTCCCCTTCTTTTTGTAGAAGAAGAAGCAGATTTTTATTTTTTATTGATACCCATTCCCACTTTACGCTTAATAGGCGTAATTAGGTGAAAGATGTAACGCAAACGGTAGCTTATTATTACAAGTCTTTTACTTTTCGACATTTATATATAAATTGAAACGCACTTACGTTCTTACTTAGGTCTTGGTTGCTCATAGACAATAAGACGTTTACAATTTTAAAAAAATAGCATGAGTGGTGAATAAGTGAGTGCAGTAGAAGTTCAAACAAACAAGAATATATACTGTTGGGCGCCACTGATAAATATCAGATTGATAGAAAACAATTAATGAACCCTTTCTGTTTTCATTTGTCAGGAAGGAATAAAACAAGTTCGCTCTCTCAGTGCAACTATATGCCGTAATAAAACACAACTGGGTAACACGAAATATTAATTCAAAAAATAATAATAATAAAAAAATAAAAATAAAAATAATATTAATTCTATTTGTCGGCCATAATTATTTAACAATAAAAGGAAATAGTTCACCTCCGTTTAGTATAAAAATGAATTTTACACAAATACCCTTAAATAAATAGCAAAATTTAATAAAATAAGATACGGTGAATTCCAAGTGAAACTTGGATTAATAAATCGGTCAAATTATAAATAAAGCTACAGTAAGGTAACATACATGACTTCTGACAATAGGAATATACTAAACAAAGAATTTAGAATTAGCGAATATACACTATGTACTTCGGCGAACTACTGAACTTCAGACGTCGAAGGCGACTCCAAGACACTTCGCGAAGTTCCAACGTATAACACTCCGAGAAAGATACGAGCTTAGCCCACAAGCAGTCTGATAGTGGTAGAGTAGTCTGGGCGCGTCGATTCGAGTAGAAGTTGGAAGTACTTGGATCAGTCACCACCCTTGATGTCTCCAAGAGCCGGCTGCCCTTAGGTTCTCAACGTATATCTCGTTGCTCAGATAGATTCCAGTATTTATCTCAGTGTTCAGGTAGATTCACAGTATAATTCGATATAACTCGGATACAGTTGGTGTTCATAATCTAAAAATATATATATAATTCGGAAAGAAGAGAGAATTATCAGAAAAATGTATTTACAAATATTTGTCAATTCTAGACGGCGGGCTGAATTATGTATAAATATTATCAAACCGTAGTAAATTCCCTAAATATATAAATACAGAACTAATAAATTAATATATCGTGTATACACGTACAATTAAAATAGATATTTGTCAAGCCTTGCTCGACTACGCAAGTACAACAAATATAGAAAAAGTCGATTTATGTTCATTACGATATAAACAACATTATTACAGATATGCAAAATATGCCATATGCCTAATCATTTACAATATGATCAAAATTATTTTGAAAAAAATAGTTGGATGTCTATTAAAATTAGAGTTATGAGCAAAATTAGTTAAAGCCAAAGGTGGTCTAAAATTTTGATTTGCATTTTGAAAATTTGGCGTCATTTGATGTCTCGAATTAAAATTTGTATTATATCTTTAAATGGGTTTTTCTATTTTATCTTTCACAATTTTATCTATTTGAAAATCGTTGGTTAGCATTCATAGCGCGAAATTTTTAGTTCTCATAAGAGAACCGAGTGGTTCTTTCAATCCGCGTAGAAGAATTCTTAAAGCAAAATCGCGGCAATATTTTGATAAGACTCTAGCTTCATCAGCTTTATGTATTGTAATATAAGATATTTGCAAATTAAGTAAATGTTTTATTTTGTTATAGAATTCAAAAACTCTTTCTTGACCTTGTTTGAGTTCAGTCATTTCTATTGCAAGTGTGAAACAATCCCACTTATCTGCGTAACTAGATAATAATGCATTCTTTAGATCATCAAAACTATTGAGTACAAAAGATGCAATGGTTATAGCTGCTGGACATTTTATCTTAGAGAGAATTCTCGACATTAAATACTCATTTTGAAAGTCTGCTTGATCGTCGCGATTATAAAATATAGATACTAATTTTGTTGAAATTTCTATGAATCTATAATTCTGGTTTTCCTTTAAAGTCGGGAACCATATTTAGGTAATCTTGTTTTAGTACAGGGTGAGCCATGTTTTTTAGTTTAATACTTGTTTCAGTTAAGTTAATTATTTTTATTTGATAATTTTTAATTATTGGGGATCGAGATCTTGAACGGGAATGGGATGGTGAATCATAAACTGAGGCAGATTGCGAAATATTATCTTATAACCTCTTAGGGATATCTAGCACTTACAGTATAGTTATCCTCGATGATTCCCTAAGGATTCCTCGCCTTTTGGAACTCCGCCGAAATTCGATACTACAGTATTGTCTATATTCCTTTAGTGTTAGCTACTCAATTCACCAACAGGAACACTTTTACAGGACCGGATGTTTCTCGAGGTTTTTTGAATTGTCAATAAATCGTTGAAACGAACCGATATATCGAAATGAATATCGATTGACAATTCTACCGACTGCGCCAATTATATTTCAATACCGTGGTAGTGCGTTTTTAAAAATCAAATTTATTAATCTATTCTAATTTGAACAATACTTCTTAGACGCTAGATTAATACTTGCCGCGAGATGCGCTGTAGTTTACTTATATAGTCTAAATGTGCTTACATAGCAAAATGAGTTTTTATATTAGCTTAAATAGTATCTTATGTAATATAACTTACATTGAATTTAAATCTTGTTCAATATCAATTTCAGTTTTTATTTCATAATACAATGAAGAATTTTGAAAATTATTCTGTTCTGTTGCTGGATTCAATTGTGGTATAGTCATAATACCAATATGCACTTGTGGTTGAACATTCAATTATTAGGATTTTTATTAACTTTTAAGTTAAACATCTTTTCAACATAACTACCATATATAAAATGGCCTCCACAATAAGTAGCAAAGTAAGTTTCTTTTATTGTTTTATTAATACTAAATTTACCTTCTTTATCACTTTTTAAAGCCAAAGTTTTTAAAGTAACAATATTAGATGGTATTATAGTTATTAAAGATACATTATTATCAATATTTAAATCAAACAATTTTGTCTTCAGTTCATCTCTAGCAGGATAAGAGTTATAATTAAGAATATTAATAGCAACCGCAGGAATTACATTAAATCTTTGTAAATGCTGATCTAATAGTATTGCCATTAGTATGTGCTGGTGGATTTTTATTAGTACTAAAAAAATAAGATCCATATAAATCGAATGCTCTAGGAATTCCTATAGAACATGCTACATCATCAGTATATATTTTTTTACAAATTAGCTCATATCATCGGTAGTAAGTTCAGTTGATATCATTGGCGCCGCAGCGATACAATAATTATACCGTTTTCAAATATATTTTTTTCATTTAAGCCATTACCATACCAATCCAATGGTACATGCTCAGTATTTGCAGTTCCGGTTAATGTTGAACCGGTATCAAAAGCAGTTCTAAAGCCTAATATTTTAATTATACATCTAACCTCTTTTACTACAGCTGAAATATTTAAATTATCAAATTCACCTAGACTTAAATAAAAAGGAATAAAATCAACTGGGATTAATGGTAATGACTTTGCAAAACGATCATACTTATCTATAGAAGTTAATTTAAGAGTATTATATCCATATGAATATATTATTCTATTTTTTGTTATAGTAAATTTCTGTTTACCACCATTATTACTTTTTTAAAAATTATCACTATGGTGTTAAATTATAATATAGAATATCACCCAAATACCGTAACAAGCATTAAGTAGCTAGATATACATTTCAAGCGCTATGCGCCCATCTTTAGTAGCATAAGTTAAAACTAAATAAAATACGTCTGTCACGAATCGTGATTGATATACTATTATATACTATATATTATATACTATTATACACCTTATGCGATTTGTAAGAGTCAGATAAATCTTTTTGGCATTTTTTATAAGCTATTTGTGCTAATGCTAATGGTATTTTTGTTGATGACATAAAAGGATATAACACTCCAAATTTAGATTCGATTAAATTTTTAAGTTTAACTCCATTAAATCCAAACACACTATGTACATTTTGATTAATAATAAAATCAAAAATAAACTCGTTTGCTGAATATTTATCACTATTCTAAAAATCACGATACTTTTGAGAAATACTATATAAAAAATCGTGTTCTTTAGCAATATAATCATCCAAATCTATAGGTTCGTCTTCATTTAACTTATTACCGCGACCAGTATATTTATGAAAAGGTAATAATATTCTGGGCATACTATTAATAGTAATGTATAAATTCCACCCTTTATATATTTGATCAAATTCACTTTCGATTCCATGTGTATTGATTTAAGTAAATCCATAGTTTTACCGACACCTGCGACGAGGACTCCGCCATTCACTTACGTCACACACGTACCAGATATGATGTAACATATTCATGCGCTTCGCGTGAATATACCATTATGGTACATCTGAGAATGTACAAGAATGTACCATATTCAGTAGTGTGTGTGTGTATTTTTTACTTAAAATTTTCCATTTGATTCTGTCGGTGAGTTTGCTCTTGCTATTGGGATTTCTTTCTTTCTTTTGGGATTATAAACTAAGTTTGTACGGGGTTTTAAACTACCTCATCTCGGCTTTCTTCCACCATTGTTGCAATATCCTTTGTCTTGCAAATTTCTACTTTGCATAGATATTGTCTATTTTCTCCTACCAATTTTAAAGTACAAAACTCTTCGCGTATCCTTTTGCAAATGTTTTGCGATATTACACTACTATTGTCTAGTGATATATGTTCGCCAAAGTACTTTTCGTAAGAGTTGTTTAGATTGTCTAGCTGGCATGACTCTGGAACAACAACAGGTTCCATTGGAGTATTGACAATCGTGAATGAGGTGGATGTGGTCGGTGTGATGACTGACCCAGAAGATTTATCTTTCGTAAGGCTTTCTACAGCATTGATTAATATGACTTTTTGCTGAGTCGTAAGAATAATCTGGTAAAATGTCGTGAACAATTCTTTTCCTCGGAGGATTTTCTCGAATCGATCGTATGAGTTTACATTCTCGATTTTGATTTCTTCTTTTTTCAATTTCTTCACAAACTTCCTCATCACTGTCACCACTTCTTGAAATCCCCGTTTATTCGTCAAACCTCTCGATTTGGTCGCCATCTGAGTCGCTTTCGTTTGTACAAGGTCTTTAACTACCACCGTCAACAAGTGATGTACCAATTCCTTCTTTTTGATTTTCCTCATAACACACATTTAATTTATTATCATATTTTAACTTTGATGTTTCTAATTTCGCTAAATTCCCCCAAAACTTTTTTAGATGTTATTACGCCCAATTTTACACTATAAATCTATTCAATAGTTGTATTTTGGTTACAATAAGCTGTTTATATTTCTGTAATTTATGCACATTATTATTACTACTTGAACTTAATTGAATAGATAAATTCAATATTATATCAGTTTTAAAAATTATCACTATGGTGTTAAATATGAATATAGAATATCACCCAAATACCGTAACAAGCATTAAGTAGCTAGATGTACATTTCAAGGACTATGCCCCCATGTTCAGTAGCACAAGATAAAACTAAATAAAATACCTCTGTCACGAATCGTGATTGATATACTATTAAATAAATAAGTCCACATGACAGAAGTACTTCAATAATAGCATACAATATGACCTATAAATCTTTTAAAACAATACAAATTAACAATTAACGAAAATATTGATTTTTGAAATTTAAAATAACCAAAAATAAATAAATAAACAAAATAAAAATAAAAATAAATTTAAAAATTGTTCTTATTAAATAAATTAAATAGATAAGATATAATTGGGCCTGAATCTAAGTTCATTAAATTTGATTTAGATTTATGCATGTATATACTTTCATAAGCATTTAACTCGGAATAATTCAAAACACTTTTAAGTAATTTAAGTGAACTAATTTGAATAGGATGTCCTGATTCAAAAATATGCTCGGCGACAGCACTTTTATCTTTAATAACTTTTAGTTTATTTTAAACTAGATTTAAGGATCATTTAGCTCATTTCAGATTAAATAGACCACCATATTTTAACGTAAGCTAGCTCTGATTTAAATGTTCCAGTTGTTTACCGTATAGAAGTGATTACTGAAACGGTCCGGTAAGAAACATATGAACTCGCCATCAATTTAAACAGTAAGTTTCTTACCGTTTTGATATTTATAAATTTAAAATAATCAATTTTGTACAACATATTTTGTTTTAGTTCGCGTAAAGGTTTCACTGGTAGGAAATCATCCCCGGTTGCAGCGGCGTTCAGTAAAATTGACGGAAGTTCTTTTCCCTTCAATCTCAATATACACTCCTTCGGTTCTTCTTCTTCTTTTGCATCCGTAGCAGGTACAGAATCTTCAGCAAATAATATTACGATACACTTTTTTCAAATAACCTCTTCCTCTGTCGCGTCACTCTCTTCTTATTTTTCTTCTTCAGCCCACAGCAGTGGCGATTCCTGTAGTTGTGGTACATTAAATAAGCGTTTTATTGATATTTTCTTTGGTGCATGTGCCGGTGTTAATTGTGTTGATACACTTTTATCACTTGGTGAAGCACCAGCTATTGAAGAGTTACCGGTACCGATTACATATTTAAGTAGAGGATTTTTTAATATATTGTTTGTTCAACAAATAAATTATGAATGCACTCACACCATAAGTACTCTTATATATATCTGAATGTAAGACGAAAGTGGATTTCCCTAAAACTAATATGTTGTATATGATATGCGCGCGCGCACACACACAAAATAAATAAAATTAAAAGAAACGCATCGCACCCTCTAATGAGAGAAAGAGGAACCAAATTTCATTGTTGTGAATACACACACACATTAGTAGCGATCTGTGGCATATGCGCATATGCAACCATTTATACACCATGTAGTGTCAATTTGAATGCTAACCAACGCCACAGCCACTGCAGCCGCGCTTTTATACGCATTTTACAACACACTATTCGCTAGAAGGGGGGGCATGGCTTCACTCCGACAGCGGAGCCTCTTTATCATAGTTACTTGTTCTGCCGCCCGCTTATCAGTAGGTGCCGCTCATCATTGCTACATTAAACCTAGTGTGGCATCTCTCTCTCTCCCATATAACCACAACGTTATCAGTAAAACTCATAATGCGCTCGCATTGACCCATCTTCTGCGCACACCGTACTGCGGAACACCCACCACTACTTAACATGACGTATTGTCCAATTAGAGCGAGGGGGGCGGTAGCAACAAATTCATCGGATTTCCATAAGAAATTACATTGAGGACACACCCCAGATGTCCCCAAGATTACCTACTAATATACCTTACTATTTGTTTGCAATATATATGAATTATTATTTTTATGTTGCTGCGTAACAATGTTCAAGGAACGGAGCGTGATTGCAATTCTTTATTTGAGTACGATATATGATGGATTGTGGTATATTATAGTATATGATTGCAATCCATGGCATCTATGAATTATAAAAACTCTTGTAGTTCCAGAAAATTCTTATTAAAATGCATGATCTCACTAGCTATCGGGTCGATTATTGTGTGTATCTGTGTGTAACGCTGAATTTAATGGGTGCATATTTTCCCATAAGGTTACACTACTATAAAATATTACGTATATATTGGTAATCCATAAACCGGGTGTAAAGCTGGATTGGATATATGGACCATATTGTGGAGGTGCTTTAAATGAAAGAATAAACCTAAACATTCTAACTTAATTTCAAACATGTTATATATATATATATATATATATATATATATATGTGTATATATATAAATAACACACGAATGATTCCACCGTTTTATAATGTGACCATGCAAGGGGAAAATGATTCGTGTCCGCTATGTGAACAGAGTTGAGTAATGCATTGACCCGATTTGATTAGAATATTTTAATTGGGAGCGAATGGCACCAATTTTAGTTCGCTGGCTGATGTAGCTTCCGAGGACATAACATGTGCACAAAATTTTACGAAATTTTTGAAATTATATGAAACAGATAGATAGATGAGCGAATAATGATATGGAAGCTGTGTATATGAATAATGATATGGAAGCTCATGTCATACAGATGATAAACTCAGCTAATGTGTCAAAAAATTACGTGTTTTTGTATTTAGGTATTTGCATTCATACTGTACTGAACGATACAAGTTTATTACATACTGTGTACTTCATTTGGATTTGTATGTTATATGGGCTAAATTGGGAACTATTCGTACAAATTTAAGTGATTTTATTATGTGTTGAATATGTTTGCAAAATAAAAAAATTGCTTTAATTTATGTGTAAGTAACTATAAATGTATTTTGAACCTATTTGGTAATCGCAGCAACTGTCAAATACCTAAAAATGCGACACATTATACATTTACATGTCGAAAAAGTAATATGCAGTACAACTAATGTATGGCCTATATATTTTGCAAAATACAATACTTTTCGTTTTAAGTCGAATGAGTTATGCGCAATACTTTTGAATTGTTGGATTTAGATTTCATTCTTTTAATATTATTCATAAAAGCTAATTAAAAATTTTCAATTTGAATAACGCTGTAAATTGTTGTGCGCAAGTGATAGTTGAGCGCAAGTGAAGTGTAGTATAAACACTAGTAAGCAATTATCACCGGCAAAGAGCGTTCGTCGAATAAACACTTTCAACAAATGATAACACAATTTGAAATTATAATTACATTTTGGATTGGATTCTTCATTTTTCCAGTAATACACATCACTTCGAGTGCACTACATATTATAGTCTCATAATATATTTGAAAATGGGTGAAAAATAGAATGAATGGTTGCCGCCATATTTCTTTATAATTTAGCACTGCAGTTATAATTAGTTAAAGCAAGTACGTTCTCCATTTTATTTGCGTTATTATTTACTGTGAAGCTGTGTTTTATGTGACATTTTTGCACATCGTAAACTCGTATTGCTACAGGGAACTTAACCAAGTTTAATGTGTGCGGGACAGTCTAATACAGACATGTGTAAGACAGTCTAAAAATTATGTGGTTGTGATTGCTGATATTTTGTCCTAAAATCAAATAGAAGCACTACACATTGTAATTATATAACGTTCATTATTTCCATTGTGCTATAATCCGGACAAGATCCCATTTAATGAATAGGATGCATTCGATATATGAGCTTGCCCTGGATAGAATAAAATATATTCGTTCATCTAGATAAGCCGATTTGTTCACCTTGCAGTTCTAAATAAAAAATTACGGCTATATCCTTTGGTAACAGACATATTGAAATTTATTTTTATACACAAACCATAATCGATCTAACGCTCAACATATGTAAATTGTATTTATCCTACTGATCTTTGTAATGGGATGAAATAATTTGAATATGATACGGTCTGTTTATGAAAAGATGATGCGCACATAACAGTTTTATTCTGGAAATATAAAGCATCTTAAAAATACTTATGACATGCATGATTTGCGAATATCTGTATGTCTTCTTTTAAATTATCACTACGGTGTTAAATTATAATATAATAGTATATCAATCACGATTCGTGACAGAGGTATTTTATTTTGTTTTATCTTGTGCTACTGAAGATGGTCGCATAGCGCTTGAAATGTACATCTAACTACTTAAAGCTTGTTACGGTATTTGGGTGATATTCTATATTATCTGTATGTTTAATAAAAAAATACTTTTATTTCTGAAAAGCGAATGTGCTAAGTAAGATCTTATTTTAAATCCTAGGAGACCGTATTTTTCAAATTAACCAAACATTAAAACCATTGTGACTACAATTAGAGTATTTGTAGAACCATTTGAAAAATTATAGCCTTCGTTTGATGTTTGTTTATAGCAGTTTAATGAACGCAATTGCAGAAAGTGATAATTTTCTTTACTCTACCTGGAAAAGTTTAAAGGTAATAAAATGATTTTGTTAATATTTTTTTGATTCTATAAAGTCCTCCAATAAATATAATTATTCGAATGAACTATTAAATAAAACCGTTATGTGCGTACAAATAGCTACGTTTTCCAAATATTTTGCATTTATATGGGGGCCTGTACATCTACAATATAAATAATTTCTTAAAAAGTCTCAAAAAGCTCAATTTCTATATTATTTTGAAAAAATATTTAACGTAACTAATACCATTAGAACCTATCAATACTGAATCCGAGGCTTTCTTAATTTGCTTTAAAACCGCCGCTTTATCGCTTTTCTAATCTATGTTGCTAAACACATTCAAATATATCTCCTAAAACATGGGACTAACGGCACAATTATTTTCTAAAATAAGGGTTTGTGTTCAATATGCTCTAGAGCACAAATTGATAACTTAAATTTTTTAAATAAGCTTGAAATTGTGAAATTGTATATATATATGTTATTAAAATAGTCCTCAATCCTAAGGATTGGTTGGAAACAGCAAACGCCGATCTATCCTGAGCTAATTCCTTCATCTCTCTATAGCTATCCATCCCTACGTCCTCCACCATCTGACTCACATACTCCAATCTTGGCCTACCTACCCCTTTCTTTCCCTCCACTTTACGTTCTATAACTAATAGCATAATACCCCTATGCATAAGAATCTGACCTACTAGTCTATCTCTCCTGTGCTGTAATACTTTCCAAATACTTCTCTTCTCCCCTACTAACTCTAGTTCAGCTTCATTTGTTACATTATCTTCCCAACCAATCCTCATCATACTCCTGTAGCACCACATTTTGAATACTTGTTCTTATTAAAATAAAATAATTGTTCATTGTTTTTCTTCTTTTTCTATAGTCTACGCCTCACACACGTACAATGCTACACTCCATACATATGCCTTCAGTAACCTTTTTCTAATACTCAAGTCAATATTTGATCTTAAAATGTGCTCCTTTTCTACGAATGATATCTGTGCTATCCTACATTTTATATCTACCTTACTTCGGTTATCCTTTGTAATCCTACTTCCTAAATAAGAAAAGTCCGACACTTCTTCTATTCTATCATCTCCTATTCTTATCATCAGTTTTCGCTTGCATTCCTTCTTTTCACATTGTATAAAACATCATCCAAAAACCGTAACACAGAGCATTTATTAGCAAGATGCGCATTTCGGAGGCTATGCCCCCATCTTCAGTAGCACAATAATAGAACAAATAGGGATACCTCTGTCACTCACTGAGATTGCTATATAATTATACAATGAAAGTATAGTAATCCCGGT
The DNA here is from genome assembly GCA_947310635.1 of Leptodirus hochenwartii. Lineage (NCBI taxonomy): Eukaryota > Metazoa > Arthropoda > Insecta > Coleoptera > Leiodidae > Leptodirus > Leptodirus hochenwartii. The sequence continues at coordinate 29,970,238 of OX371177.1, read as the reverse complement.
ATCACGTACATGACGCACTTGTCTCAAATTCGCCACATTGGAATATGATATTTTTCACTTCTTTTTATAATTATTTTGAGCTGGAATTCCTAAAAAGTAGATTAAGTATGGGAAAAATAAATGGGTATAAAGTGGTTCAATTTTCACATTCTGCAATTACGGAAGAAGACATGCATAGTTATACATATGTACAAAAAGTATAAAAGCACAAGTGTATAATCCACGAGTAATCAAAAATTCTCTTCACAATGAGCATCGCACTTGTATCAGAAAATCTAAAATTGAGGCTAATAACAAATATATATAAAAATCTTCTAATCAAATTAGGTTGTTGTGGAATATATTAACGCACAGAAATAAATAACGAAGAAATCAAATATCCCCGTTCTACCAGTTAATTCTATTAATGAAGTTATTAGAATGCCTGTAAAATTGTCAACGATCTATCACCTTCTAATTTGAACCTTTTTTTCATAAGTTGTATTCAGTTACTAATTAACCATAAGTATTATTTTAAAGAAATATTTGAAGTAGCAGTTAGAGATATCTTGAAATCTTAAACAATAGTACAGCAAAAGACAAATATGGAACGAACCCTTATCTTATCAAAAATATCATCATAGAACCTTTACTTAACTTGTTAATATTTCATTTAAATCGATTATATTTCCTGATTTTATGAAAATAGCGAATGTTACACCAATGTTTAAAAAAGGTCATTTTAATAATATTGCGAACTGTCGACCAATCTCAATCCTCCCGATATTCTTGAAAATCTTAGAAAAAGCTATGTCCAATTAAATTATGATATTCATTGAACATACTAAACTTCGCGATCTTCAAATTGGTTTTGCAAAAATCATTGTATATCTGACGCAGTTAATGAGTTTATAACATATAATATGGGTTGCTTCTAAAGCGGTAGATATTATGCAACTAAATTAATTGATTTAACATGCGCCTTCGCTTGTGTCTCTCATAATATTTTATTATTTTTTATTACTGCAGAACATCTAAAAATTTTATAAAACCAGTATTAATTTAATAAGCTCATACTTAGAAAATAGATATTAACAAGTTTGTATCAATAATGTGACATCAGATAGATAGAAGAAAGGTGATCATGAAAGTATACCACAGGGATCCATATTGGGACCCCTACTATTTCTCATTTACATTAATGATATGCCGGGTTACACTAACCTGAGTGCATCAATTTGTACATTATATGCGGATCATGCTACGCAACTTACCTCCAGCTCTATTAGGGACATGGCGATCGATCAGTGTAACGCAACTTTAAATCGTGCTTCGTATTGGTGTACTGCCAATGAGGTAGCAGTCATTCAAACCAAAACTTAGTCTTTGTTGGTATTTTGGGGCTATGGGGGAATTTTGGAATCTGCAGTATGTTCAATTTCTAGGAGTTATAATTGATGCAAAATTGTTATTAAACTTTCACACAGAACATGTTGCTGCCAAACTGAACAGTGGTATATTTGTATTGCATTGCTTATCTGACCAAGTTTCTAACGCAATTCTTATTAATGTCTATTTAGCTACAGCTACTGAAGTTATTCAATATTGGATATTAGAAGAATGGGATATTGTTCCACCTGGACTAGAATATTTGACCTTCAAAGAATAGCTTTTAGAATTATTGCTAGTATAGGGTGCACAGAAGATTGTAGATGTGCATTTACCAATCCTAATATTCTAACATTACCTTCTATATTTGTTATGGAATGTATTTTATACGAGAAACGTAATATTGATAGTCATATAATGGCAAGAGTTCTATATGATTATAATATTCGATCTAGAAATAACATCATACCAGAATTTAGTACGTTCGAAAATGCAAAAATAGATTTATACTTAACTCCAGCAATGTATAATGAAATACCTGCCCATATAGAAAATTTAGATATTAGTTTTGTCTTTTTGTAATTCCTCTGAATATATGATGTATTGATTTGACGATACTTTATCTATTGTAATTTTTATTCTAAACATGACATTTATATTTATATTTATAGACGAATGTAAATTTATCTTTTACATCCACACATGAACACATAATTCTATTCTATTCTATTCTATTCTATTCTATTCTGTTCTGTTCTGTTCTGTTCTGTTCTGTTCTATTCTATTCTATTCTATTCTATTCTATTCTATTCTATTCTATTCTATTCTATTCTATTATATTCTATTCTATTCTATTCTATTCTATTCTATTCTATTCTATTCTATTCTATTCTATTCTATTCTATTCTATTCTATTCTATTCTATTCTATTCTATTCTATTCTATTCTATTCTATTCTATTCTATTCTATTCTATTCTATTCTATTCTATTCTATTCTATTCTATTCTATTCTATTCTATTCTATTCTATTCTATTCTATTCTATTCTATTCTATTCTATTCTATTCTATTCTATTCTATTCCATTCTATTCTATTCCATTCTATTCTATTCCATTCTATTCTATTCTATTCTATTCTATTCTATTCTATTCTATTCTATTCTATTCTATTCTATTCTATTCTATTCTATTCTATTCTATTCTATTCTATTCTATTCTATTCTATTCTATTCTATTCTATTCTATTCTATTCTATTCTATTCTATTCTATTCTATTCTATTCTATTCTATTCTATTCTATTCTATTCTATTCTATTCTATTCTATTCTATTCTATTCTATTCTATTCTATTCTATTCTATTCTATTCTATTCTATTCTATTCTATTCTATTCTATTCTATTCTATTCTATTCTATTCTATTCTAAATGTAGGCGCGTGAGTTCATGATCGAGTCTACATATGGTACAAGTATACTATATATATGTATTTAATAATAATAATTTTCTTTATCCGCGGTCTCTATGGGTCAGTTTCTTAGGGCAACGGGGATCTATGGATTAGATGGGTAAATTTCTTATAACGGCGGGGACATATGGACTGGTCGGGTCAGTTTCTTATAGCAACGGAGACCTATGCATTCGTCGGGTCAGTTTCTTATGGCGGAGCGCTATACACAACTATATGAATGCAGGCGCGCGAGTTTATGATGGAGTCTCCTGCCGAGCCAGTTTTTATTTTATAATAATTTAAAAATTTATTTAATTTTGTAAATTGGCTATAAATAAACACAATTATTTTGTTAACATGTGGAATAAAGCATGTGTGTAGTTAATATATGATTTGCATTTACTAGAAGCGTACGAAAAATAATTTATACCACATAAATCTAAGGTTCTTAATATAGACTTGATAATTAAAATGATGTTATTAATATGTATTTATTAATTGTAGATTATTGGAATTATTTTATCATATTGCATAGCAAAAAGAGGATTTGAAAAGAACGAATACAATTATGAAGAATAATAATATAAATTCGATATGGTTTATTAGTATTATGTATATACTAAATTAAGTTTACAAAGCATTACACTATGGTTATCAGTGACTCACCATGTAACAATTTATAGGATATCTGAAGAAATGGAAAACTAAATTAGATGTATCATCGTACGAATCAATTTTGCATTTTGCTTATGTTAAATACAGTATAAATGTCTAGTACTTTTGTTATAGAAGTGTTGTACAGTTTTGTAAAACGTTTGCACTCCAAAGTAAATTATAAAGAAAACTACAGCATACACCAACTGAATTTAATCAAATCGAATGATTTCGCATATAAATTTCTCACACTAATTATTGAGAACATAATATCACCATAAATTGTAATGGTTCATTGTTTCTAAATTATTCTAAATGAGTTATTCTAAACGGTTATGCAAATCAAGCTTCTGGCATTAATGACCGTATTTATTAGAAACTTTTCTGTTGTGAAAATTTTATTTTTAGTCCTGGGTACCCGAACGCCTAAAAAATAATAATGTTTTTGAAGTATACGAACGAACTTCTACTCCACGGAACATAAAACGTCGAAAAATAACTTGTATCCATGCTAACGTACTGTTTTGGACGTTTGAAGCTGTGTACAGCATTTTCTCGTTCAATTTTATTCCTAGCAGGCCGAAACATCTAAAAACAAATGTGCGATTTCAGATGTTCTTAATCTCATGGCATTTATGTTCTGATTTAGCAGAACTTTGAAACATTTTTTCTCTTCAAATATACATTTTTAAATACACTCTAGCATATTTATACTGATTTACTAGAACTCGGATTTTTTCCTCTTCAAAGACTCAAATGATGGTTTTCTATATATTTGGGATTCTATATGGTTGTTATTTGTGTACGAAATGGTTAGGTCTAAAAAGTAAATTTTAAGGTCTGATTCTATATCTATTCTGAACTGTATGTTAGGATGTTGTTGATGTGATTGGGGAATATATAGAATCCAAATATATAGCAAACCATCCTTTTCATGAATTAAAATCCCTAACGATTCCCTGTTTACTCAACATAAACTAGCAGCTATCCGCTCACTTATACATATAATTCATTCTTTTCTAACAATTTATTTATTTTTATTTTTAAATTTCAATTGCTTTAACTCCCATAGACCTCCGCAATGAAATCAATTACATTAAATATGTAGCAACAACTAAAGGTTATAACCCCACATTATTAACAAATTAATCTCCAGCAAACAATATAAATTACTGCAACATTTTATCTATCCACGCCCTAAACAACCCAACAATAAATCTATATCACTCTCCTACCACCCAACACTAACTCCCAAAAGAGAAAATATCTTAGCAAAATCAAAACTGAATGTACCCTATAAAATACCTATGAAAGTTTCCAACATCCTCTTCAACAATAAAACCAAAACCAATCTTATGGAAAATTATGGTGTGTACCTTCTGAAATGCCCTGATTTCACCAACTCGGTCTACATCGAGCAAATAGGAAGAGCCTTTCAAAAAAGATATTCAGAACACCTACCTTATTTAACCTTATTAATAATGAGTCCAAATTCTCCAAACACACATATAAATGTAATAAAAACTTTCCTCCCATAGAAGATCTTAAGATTTTATATATAGCTTATAAAAGTTGATCTACTAGAAGCACTGACAATTTGTAAATATTACAATAACAAAGACTACAATTGATTAAATGAATAAACCGATATTTACAACTCTCCTCTTTTCAAACTAACATTAAAATAAGCCGAGTATTCGGAAATTCCCAATTGATAGATTTAGTCATTTATCTAGACTAATACTCACCTATATTATAATGCCGTTCTGTATTCTCTATTATACCTCTAATATAACATGTGGTAGTATTTAGTAGTATTTATACAATTTTGTATAAATACTACTAAATGTAAGTTTTCGAATTCCTACTATCCAAAATCCTAGACTCCATCATATTAGACCACATCCGCACATATATGGACATGCACAACATCCTTCCAATTCACCAATTTGGTCTCACGACACAACACTCCACAATACTACAACCCTTCAGAATCATAGACCACATACAAACCGCACAAAATAACAAACAACACACCGTAATCATATTTGTCCATAGACTTAGAAAAAGCTTTCGACAAAATCCCCCCTAAAGCACTAATATTCAAAATTATCAAACACGGATTTAACACAAGACTATGCAAACTCGTACAGAGCTACCTCCTACACGACAAAATCTTTATAGTCAAAAGAAACGACTCCATATCAAACCTCCTAAGTTCTGGAGTACCGCAAGGCTCAGCTGAGGTACAATTTTATTTAACCTGTATATAGCCAATATCCCATCTCCTAAAGATCACAGGACCTAAATACTCATAATACGCAAATGACACAGCCATAATAACAACATCAAAGAACATTCAACTACTAACTAAAATCCTACAAAAAAAACCATACAACTCACAGAATAACTACGAATACTGGGGACTAACAGTAACATCAATAAAACAGAACTAACATACTTCACACTTAAAAGCAAACACCAACATGACGAACCCAGCAAGATCAAGGTGAACCAGAACTGGATAAACTGGACGGACGATATAATATACCTGGGTCTCACACTTGACAGAAGACTCACATTCACCAAACACATTAACAACATCACCACAAAAGCCATCCGTAAAATGCACCAACTGGTCTCAATCATAATAAACCCTTTTACCACACAAGAACGTACCATCCTACTATACAAAACATATATCCTCCCCATCCTATCATATGCCGCACCAGCCTAGACTGATACATTAAAACAAAACATGAACACGCTCCAACTAATACAAAACAAATTCCTAGTCACCAAACTACCCATGTACACAAGCATCAAAACTTTCAGTTGATCATATATTTAATTTTGTGATAGTTTTCCGGGAAAACAGCTTTCTACTAAGCGTTGACTCGACTTGCATGTCGTTTCCTTTCTCTATCATTTGGTAGTATCTATCTATCGGTTCTCCGTTTCTCCTTCTCAAGTTTTTCTATATTTTAATTGGCCAATGTTGAGCCACTTTGGTTGTATATTTAATTCCTGCAATATAATTGGCTAATTCTATAACTCTGTTAAAATAATATTGCATTTCACAAGTATTTCACAAGTCTATAAAGCCTATAAATGTTTAATATTAAGTTAGTTCTAGTTTATCTGCGAAAGCTATCAAATCGTTATTGTTATATTGTTGTTCTTAGTGTAATTAAACGCATAAACCAATATTGAGTTATTGGTTTATCTAAGCTTACTTCAAACGCGGTTCAATAATTAGGTGTTCAATATCCAAACAAAACAAACTTAATGTTCTGCAACAACATCAAACACATCCAAAACACAACACAAAAAAAGACTATCATTAGAAACTACATAACGTAAACGAAAGACCAGCAAACAAACACTACAATCCCTAACATAACAGACATGTAATAACAAATATTAAAAACCCACTCACTGACTAATACGCTAAGAACACAGATTCACGCTAAGACCACACTCTAAAAACAGTTAAAACACTAGTAAAAGAAACAGGCGTTTGACACTCCACAAACAGGCTTAACAAGTCACCACATACAAGATCTGCTTTCGAATTACTCTGATGATACCCTTACCGGCGAAACCTAGTAAAAAATATTTAAAATATTTTAAGTGATATTATACCTAAGTTATTTTCTTTCAAACCCATTTAAAAATATAGCTATAATATTCAATTAAATTGTAAATATATAGAATATAGAATATCAACCAAATACCGTAACAAGCATTAAGTAGCTAGATGTATATTTCAAGGGCTATGCCCCCATATTCAGTAGCTCAAGATAAAACTAAATAAAATACCTATGTCACGAATCGTGATTGATATACTATTAAATAAATAAGTTAACATAAAAAATAATACTTCAAAAATGGCATATATTATGACCTATACATCTTTTAAAACAATACAAATTAACAAGTAACAGCAAAAAATATTGGATTGTAAAATCTAAAATAACCAAAAATAAATAAATAAAAAAAATAAAAAAAAATTTAAAAATAGTTCTTATTAAATAAACTGTACCTTTCTCACAGGATGAAAATGTCGATTACTATTAATGTATTACCCCAGGTGAGTAGAGCCAATGGCTCAGAGTCTCACCCGGCTACTTCGGTAGCAGGCAAGCCCTCGGATTCTGGGGCGGGCAAGAAATCGATTTCGTCGAGAGTTCTACGAGTTGGAGCGTGGAATGTACGCAGTATGAATAGGATAGGAAAGTTAGAGAATTTGAAATTAGAAATGGAGAGACTTAAACTGGATATTGTAGGGATTAGTGAAGTTAGGGGGAAACATCAAGTAGATACGTGGTCAGGAGAATATAGATTAATAACCACAGCATCAGATAATGGGCATACCGGTGTAGGTTTTATAATGAATAGAAAGTTGGGATGTAGAGTAAAGAGTTATTGCCAAGTTAGTGATAGAATTATAACTATTAGATTAGACACGAAGCCAACGGACACAGTTATAGTGCAAGTATATATGCCAACTTCAAGTCACGATGATGAGGAGGTAGAATCCATTTATGAGGAGATTGAATCTAGGTTAGCAAACGTTAAAGGACAGGATAATCTAATTGTAATCGGAGATTGGAATGCCGTAGTAGGTAAGGGAAAGGAAGTTTCAATAGTAGGAGAATATGGAATAGGAACACGTAATGATAGAGGGGATAGATTGGTAGAGTTTTGTATTAGGAATGAGCTAGTGGTAGCAAACACGCTTTTTCAGAATCACAAGCGCAGGATATATACGTGGAAAATGCCAGGAGATATAGGGAGGTATCAGATAGATTACATACTGGTTAAAGAGAAGTTTAGGAACCAGATTAAGAATTGTAAGAGTTACCCTGGAGCAGATATTGATAGTGACCATAATTTAGTAGTCCTGGACTCAGAGGTCAAATTCAAGAAATTACAGAAGTCTAAACAGGTCAGAGTAGCTGTAGATAGGTTAAAATTAGCTGATGTATGTGAAAAGTACAAGCAGAAAGTAGAAATCATGGCTAATGGAACACCTAGGAACGACATAGATTGCGAATGGAGGGAAATCAGAAATGGGTTAACTACAGCAGCAAATGAAGTATTAGGCACAAAGAAAAGGGCAGGTAGGAGGGAATGGATCACGGAAGAAATAGTTGAAATGATAGAAGCAAGAAGGAAAATTAAAATTGGAAACACAGAAGCAGGACAGAAAAAATATAAGGAACTAAGGAACTTAATTAATAGGAAATGCAAGCTAGCGAAAGAAGAGTGGATAAAAGGAAATTGTGAGGATATTGAGGAGGATATGAGAAGAGGTAAAGTAGATTTGGGCTACAGGAAAATTAAGTCACATTTTTCTAAAGTAAAACCAAAGGGTAACATTATATGTAATAAGCAGGGTAAGGAACTCACAGAAAATAAGGAAAAAGCTAGAAGATGGAAGGAGTATCTTGAAGATTTATATAAAGGTAGGCAGGACATGGAGGAGCTAGAAAGTGTGGAACAGATAGATGAGGATGACTTAGGTCCTAGCATACTTTGGTCAGAGTTTCATAGAGCATTAAATGATTTACGGAATAACAAAGCAGCGGGGATTGATATGATACCAGCCGAATTAATAAAACACGCAGGGGAAAAAATGCAGGAGCGATTATACAGGTTAGTTTGTAAAATATATGAGAAGGGAGAAGTACCACAGGATTTTCGGCGTAGTAGAATAGTAACAATGCCGAAGAAAGTAGGAGCTAATTTGTGTGAGAACTATAGGACCATTAGTCTACTATCACATGCATCGAAGATATTGTTAAAGATTATTTATAGGAGATTAGAAAATAAAGTAGAGGAAAGGCTAGGAGAAGATCAGTTTGGTTTTAGGAAAAACAGAGGGACGAGGGAGGCGATTCTAGCACTAAGAACGGTAGTAGAAAAAAGAAAGAGGGTAGGAAAGGTAACTTGCATAGCTTTTGTAGATTTAGAAAAGGCATTTGTTAATGTAGATTGGGACATAATGTTTAGAATTTTAAAAGAAACGGGTATAGATTATAAGGATAGGAGAATAATTTTTAATTTATATAAACACCAAACTGCCTTAGTTAGAATTGAGGGGGAAGAAGAGGTAGCAAAAATAGGGAAGGGAGTTCGGCAGGGATGTACACTTTCACCGTTATTATTTAATCTATATATAGAAGATGCAATAAACAAAGTAAAAGAAGAGTATAGTGTAGGTGTGAATGTACAGGGAGAGAAAATATATATATTGAGATTCGCCGACGATATAGCTATATTGGAAGAAAGCGAAAAGAATTTAGAAAGGGTATTGAATGGTATGCAGGCAGTATTGACTAGGGATTTTAACATGAAAATAAATATAGGTAAAACTAAAGTGATGAGGTGTGACAAAAAGGAATGCAGTAGAAAAATGAGGATCACAATAGGAGATAATAGAATCGAAGAAGTGTCAGATTTTTGTTATTTAGGCAGTAGAATCACAAAAGATAATCGAAGCAAGGTAGATATAAAGTGTAGGATAGCACAGGGTAGGAAGGCATTCGTAGAAAAGGAACAGATTTTAAGATCAAATATTGACTTGGGTATTAGAAAAAGATTACTGAAGGTATATGTTTGGAGTGTAGCACTGTACGGGTGTGAGGCGTGGACTATAGGAAAGGAAGAGAAGCGTAGATTACAAGCATTCGAAATGTGGTGTTATAGGAGGATGATGAGAATTGGTTGGGAAGATAAAGTAACAAATGAAGCTGTACTAGAGTTAGTAGGGGAGAAGAGAAGTATTTGGAGAGTGTTACAGCGTAGGAGAGACAGATTAGTAGGGCATATTCTTAGGCATGGGGGGATTATGCAATTGATCATAGAAGGTAGAGTGGAGGGAAAGAGAGGGGTAGGTAGGCCTAGATTGGAGTATGTGAGTCAAATAGTTGAAGACGTTGAGATGAATAGCTATAGGGAGATGAAGGGATTAGCTCAGTATAGATCGGCATGGCGTGCTGTTTCCAACCAATCTTTAGGATTGCGGACTCTTTAACTAACTAAATAAATTAATAGACAAGATGAAATTGGGCCTGAATTTCAATTCATTAAATTTGATTTAGATTTATGCATTTATATACTTTCATAAGCATTTAACTTGTAATAATTCAAAACATTGTTAAGTAATTTAAGTGAGCTAATTCGAATAGGATGACCTGATTCAAAAATATGCTCGGCGACACCACTTTTATGTTTTCTATTTTATCCGAAAAGAGCATTTATCTCATTTCATCTTGTCTATTTAATTTATTTAATAAGAACTATTTTTAAATTTATTATTATTATTTTATTTACATATTTATTTTTGGTTATTTTAGATTTCACAAACCAATGTTTTTTGCTGTTACTTGTTATTTTCGTTCATTTGTAATTTCTAATTTGTAATTTTTAATTTGTATTGTTTTTAAAAGATTTATAGGTCATATTATATGCCAATTTTGAAGTACTTCTGTTATGTTGGCTTATTTATTTGATAGTATATCAATCACGAATCGTGACAGAGGTATTTTATTTACTTTTAACTTGTGGTACTGAAGATGGGCGCATAGCGCTTGAAATGTACATCTAGCTACTTAATGCTTGTTACGGTATTTGGGTGATATTCTATATTATATATAAATGGTGATATGAGTTTTGAGAGATTGAAGCAGATATGTTCGAGATGCTGGAATGAAGACAAGTTTGGTTTTCTAACAATTGTTAGAGATTGCGATTTAAACGATGGACGCTATCGCAACAAGTTGGATTCAGTTGAAGTGAAAAGGAGTATAAATATATGGTGATTTCATCATTATAGCTCAAAATTCTACTTCATTACATAATCATGGAGACGAGCAATGATATTAAGAAAAAATTTCCAATATTAAGAATACAATTCCACAAAAACTGCGCTCTATGCGAGAAATTGATATGACTCAGCAATTAAATGCCGAAAATATTTTTAAGACAATTGTTGAACCGTTGCGTGAAATAAGTAGCAAATTGAATGTTGGTGAAGGCGAGAATAATATAAAAATTGAAAAGTCTACTAAATTATAAAATGGACTTGACGTTGATTTAAGAAACGAAGATTATCAAAACCTATTAAAATAAATAATGATACGCCATTAGCAGCTAGCACTAGTAGAGAAGCTATTAAATCTAACGATAGTAAAGAGGAGCATTTTGATGATGCTAATGAATCGATAATTACAAATGATGATACAGATAAATTTCCTACTACTGCTCAAACTGTTGCTGCCTCGGTTTTTAGTCCCGCTTCTTTTTCAGACCAGAAAACATTTCATAAATTGATACAATCTTATGAGTGGGATTTTGAAGGTTAGAGCGCGGGGAATTTGATACTATATTTGGTCCAATATATGATTCCGAAATAAAGGTGTGGCAAATAGGAAACAACGTTATTAGTTTCAATGATGCAAACATTATAATAAATAAGATGAGGTTTGCCAATTCCATAGGATTATTTCAATTGTTATTTAAAAAGCATCCCAAGGTATACAATACGCCTGATTTACAAAAATATAAAAAGATATTGAAGTTCACAAGTGTTACCAAACGCAACCTTGATATTTCAAGAGGTACACACGGAAGTTGCAATTCTAAATATCGAAGCATTATAAAACCATTACTTGCTGGAATTATAGTTAGAGCATTACCTAATAAAAAAAACATTGGTAGAGGCTTATTGCAAAATGAGTTCATGCGTTTATATAGCAATGGTTGTGGAAACTACGATTATGTATACTGGAATGATTTAAATGAGCTTGTTGATAGATTAAGATTGTTATTCGGATGAAAACAAGCGGGCAACACATCGCATGATAATGAAATTCTATCAATTGTAGAAGAGCTGCGAAAAGCTAATATTATTTAATAAATAATGAGTAAAGTTAAAGCTGGTATAGTTAAAGAATTCCTACATCCAGCACGGCGTAATCATTTGCGAAGAAGAGTTATTCTAAAAGGTTTAAATGAACTATGGCAAGCCGATTTGATTGATTTCATGTCTTTTGCTAAAGAGAATCGTGTATATAAATATATATTAATTGTTATAGACTGTTTTTCTAAATTTATATAGTTAAAACCTCTGAAAAATAAAATAGCTCAAGCAACGACTGATACGATGGAAATTTTTTAGGAGATGCTCATGAGTATCCAAATAATCTACAAACTGATAATGTAAATAATAATTTTTTAAAAGTACATTCTGAAATTTGATGCAAAGATTTGAAATTAATCACTACTCATCTTATTCACCGCTTAAAGTGAGTATAGTTGAACGAGTTATATGCACAATAATGACTAAGATGTATGAATTATTTTATTTGGGAGCAAATATGTGTGGTATAATTCGCTTAATAATATATCTAAGTGGTATAACGAAAGGCAGCATCGTACAATTGGTATGCGACCATGTGATTTAATTAATGATAAGAATGCAGCAAAAACTTTACTCTCAACTGTATTCGCAAGTGAGAAAATAGTTAAGCCCTACAAGTATAATGTTGGTAATATTGTTCGCATCTCTAAAGTGGAGAGTTTATTTGAGAAGTGTTACACTGCTAATTGGAGTACTGAATTATTTCGAATTACCAAAGTGCATCATACGAACCAGTTACATATCTGCTTGAAAATTTATATGGGTCTCCTATTCTGGGTGGGCTTTATGAAAAGGAAATTTATCCCGCAAATTATAAAGATTCATATCTTGTAGAATAAATTACATGTAAAAGGGGAAACAAGTCTCTAGTGAAATGGTTAATTTTGGGAACGCACACAACATTTGGATATTAAATAGAAATATTTTGTAAAACTAAATAAAAAACATTTTATTTTTTTATAATAGAAATATGTTTTTATTTTCATATTATTTTGTAATACGTTTATCTTAAAACTAGATAAATGTGTATAGATAATAAATATATTTTACATTATATACTTAAATTTAAATAAGCAACTATTGTAACAGGTAACATTGTACAACCTATTATATATATATATATATATACTCGTATATATATAGATAAATAAATTGAAATTAGATTATTTACTTTATGGTTTTTTATGGTAATGCATTTATATCCATTCAAAAAAGAGAGTTCGCGAAAAGGTGATTCAATTAATTAAAATCTTTTTTTCGGATTTGCTAGCTTCCCCACGCAATTGCCCTGACATTGTCCTTACATATAAAGCGTTTATCATCATTAGGTGATAACGCAATTTTATTTTATTCAACACTTACTATAGTATGCTTAATGGATCTGAATAAATTTAGTTTTTTATAAATAACATCATTATTAAATAAGCAATGCTTATATTCTTCATTTTCGATATCATTTTCCATATCGCTGCGCCTAACTCCTTTTGCTCGCTTCTTCCAATACAAATCATCCAAACAAATAAATGCATACGTCTTTGTACGTATCCCGTAAATTCCAACATGATCCTACCACCATTTTCATCTTTTATAAGTCCGGGGATTGCTTTGTCTTGGGGAATAATGTCATATGGATTGTTTTGTGGGAAATTGCTAGTATCGAATAAGTTTGCATGATTATTCATATCTAAATATAAGTCGTCTGTTTTAATCTGTAAGATGGCACTGTCTGTATCTGAATAGCAAAGCGATGCTGTTTCACCATATAGAGGTTTAATAAAATCATAATAAACATTGTACATTAATAATTTTGACAATTATAAAACTGTGAAACCTATGTATGTTGGCTTATGATAAAATACCTTTGCCCGATTCAATTGTATACCCACGAAATTTTCTTCAAAAATGATTGAACGGTCTTGCAATAATGTCTTAAACTTTGGTTTGGCAATAAGAGATCCAGCATCTCGAATTTTTCCAACATCATGCCAGCGATTTGCCAATTTAATATCAACGCGTTTATCAATATTTTCTAATGTCTTGCCGAAAGCACTATTATGCATTAATTTATAAAAATCTTTTTCAACTTCATTTTTTGCTAATTGACGACGTTTGTATTTATTGTGATATATTTACTCATGAAATCTGATTGATTAAATTTTAATACTCTGTGAATATGTTTCAATTTAAGTCCACGTTTGAGGCATTGTTTTAGGTTTTTATAGTGAATAATATATTTACCCTTATTGTGCAAGTTCGTAATTAATTTACAATTCTTATACTTTGAATTTGGTGGAATAATGTTTTCGGCTAAAAACAGAAAATCATTATGCACATCATGTAGCGCATCCGGATATTCTACATCTACTTCTAATATATAACCCACTTTAGATTGCACTGGCATGCTGTTTATATCAAGGTTTTAAATTTCATCATCACTTAACCATCTGAAACCTCCATATGGTAGATATTGTGACATTGCCAAGCCATATAAATTATTCGCATCCCAATAAGCTAGGAATGAAGACTATTGCTCTTTATCAAATGTTGGCATGTACTTGTTGTTGGCGGTAGCATGTCCAACGTGCAAGTGCATATACCACCACGTATCCCTCGTCTTATGAAATTGTGTTGGTCAATGTCTGTCAAAAGTTGCAGTGTAACCCCGGTATATTTTAACATTGCCGACCATTACAGCAATGGGGCGGTGAAAAAAATTTGCGGGATCCAGTGGCAAACAGAATGGTAAACCTTTTTGAATGCTTCATAAATATCTGATAGGAGGAGTACTTCAGTAATAAGATAGATTTCATTAAATTGTTTTAATGTTTGACAATAAAAAGTCGCCCATACATTTTTAGCATGCTCATAATCCTCAACGCTAATGCCTTTACCATTATGGTATTATAAAATTTATCTTTGGATGGAAGTTGCGTTTCGAAAAGGGTGTTATAGCTTGTAATGTATGAATATGAAGAGACACCCCTTCGGCAAAATAATTGGAATTTATTATCATCCTTACTTTGTCGAGCGAACTGGACATAAATTTGAACGAGTCTAAAAAACGCAGCTTAACAAAAACACTTTTTTCACGATTGTTTGCAACGAGACGAGTATCAATGTGAATTGTTTTTGAAAATGATATGTATTTTTCCATATTCTGACGGATTATCTCAATAGGTTGATCATTATCGAGGGCTAGTTCACGAATAAACAAATGGTTATCATATCCACTAAAATTGTGGAAAAATACGGGAAAAAAAAGTGGGCACCTTGTAATTTAAGTTAAATTGTGAATGTGTAGCACCAACAAATTCCCCATTTAAATGATTGGGATCCCGTACTTTAATATCATCTATTCTTATGACGCGTTCACAAATATGGCAACTTGTAGCTGCATTGAATTCGCTTCATTGAAATGAAGTTAAATCTTTGATAGCTACAGTTACCTTCAAATAATCGTTGTATAATCGTTTACAATCCTCCGTGACTCGATTGATAAATACCGAGTACAAGCTAAACCGGTGTATTGAACTAATTTGTTTAATGATGAGTCAAAATATCTAAAAACGCTGCTTTGCTTTGAGAGTGATCGTTTCTGAAAGCTTCCAGTTCTCTGACGTTAATAATTTTATGTTAAATGAAATACAGATAAAAAATGTTTTTTGTCGTGAAAAATACATTTTAAATCCTGAAGCAAGAAAATATCTAAAACGAAAAACGCTTGTTTTCTTTGAAAGTGATCATTTTTGGACGTTTCTAGTTCTATGAAGTTAATAAAATTATTTTTAGCGATAAAAAATATTTTTTGTCGTGAAAAACACATTTTTAATCCTCGAATCACGAAATGTCTAAAAACGCTTGTCTTCTTCGAAAGTGATCATTTTTGGATGTTTCCAGTTCTCTAACGTTAACAAATTTATTTTCACACATAAAAAATGATTTTCGTCGCGAAAAATACATTTTTAATCCCCAAGCACGTAAATATCTAAAAACGTTGCTTTGCTTTGAGAGTGATCGTTTATGGACATTTCCAGTTCTCTGACGTTAATAATTTTATGGTAACACATAGACAATGTTTTTTTGTCGTGAAAAATACATTTTTAATCCTTAAGCACGAAAATATCTAAAAGCACTGCTTTGCTTTGAGAGTGAACGTTTTTGAACGTTTCCAGTTCTCTGACGTTAATAAATTTATTTTCAGAGTTAAAAATATTTTTTGTCGTTAAAAATACATTTTAATCCTCAAAGCACGGAAGTGTCTAAAAACACTTTTTTTCTTTGAAAATGATCGTTTTTGGATGTTCTAGGTCTCTGAAGTTAATAAATTTATTTTCAGAGATGAAAATATTTTTTGTCGTGAAAAAAATATTTTTAATCCTCAAGCACGAAAATATCTAAAAACACTGCTTTGCTTTGAGAGTGAACGTTTTTGAACATCTCGAGTTCTTTGACGTTAATAATTTTATGTTAAGAGATAAAAAATGTTTTTTGTCGTGAAAAATACATTTTTAATCCTCAAAGCACAAAATATCTAAAAACGCTTGTTTTCTTTAAAAGTAATCGTTTTTTGACGTTTGCAGCTTTCAGACGTTAATAAATTTATTTTCAGAGATAAAAAATATTTTTTGTCGTGAAAAATACATTTTTAATCCTCAAAGCACGTAAATATCTAAAAACGCTAGTTTTCTTTGAAAGTGATCGTTTTTGGACGTTTCTAGTTCTATGAATTAATAAATTTATTTTCACAGATAAAAAATATTTTTTGTCGTTAAAAATACATTTTTAATCCTCGAATCACGAAATGTCTAAAAACGCTTGTCTTCTTCGAAAGTGATCATTTTTTTATGTTTCCAGTTCTCTGACGTTAATAAATTTATTTTCACAGATAAAAAATATTTTTTGTCGTTAAAAATACATTTTTAATCCTCAAGCACGAAAATTTCTAAAAACACTGCTTTGCTCTGAGAGTGAACGTTTTTGAACTTTTCCAGTTCTCTGACGTTAAGTATTTTATTTTAACAGATAAAAAATGTTTTTTTGTCGTGAAAAATACATTTTTAATCCTCAAAGCACTAAAATATCTAAGAACGCTAGTTTTTTTTTAAAGTGATCGTTTTTGGACGTTTCCAGTTGTCTGATGTTAATAAATTTATTTTCACAGATAGAAAATTTTTTTGTCGTCAAAATTCTTTTTTCAATCCTCGAATCACGAAAATGTTTAAAAACTCTTCTTTAAATTGAAAATTATCGTTTTTGGACGTTTAAAATCCTATAGAAATGCTTGTTTTCCTTGAAAGTTATCGTTTTTTAATGTTGCCAGTTCACTGATGTTAAGAAATTTATTTTCACAGATAAAAAATATTGTTTGTCGTGACATATACATTTTTAATCCTAAAGCACGAAAATATCTAAAAACGCTGCTTTGCTTTGAGAGTGAGCGTTTTTGGACGTTTCCAGTTCTCTGACGGTAATAATTTTATTTTAACACATAAAAATATTTTTTGTCATGAATAATATAGTTTTAACCCTCGAAGCACGAACATATCTGTCTAAAAACGCTTGTTTTCTTCGAAAGTGATCATTTTTAGATGTTTCCAGTTCTCTGACGTTAATAATTTTATGTTAACAAATAGATAATGTTTTTTGTCGTGAAAAATACATTTTTAATCCTTCAGGCACGAAAGTGTCTAAAAACGCTTGTTTTCTTTGAGTGTGATAGTTTTTGGACGTTTCCAATTCTCTGACGTTATTGGCAGCGACCATATCATGTTGAAAGCACCGGTTCCCATCGATCACTGAAGTTAAGCAACGTCGAGCGCGGTTAGTACTTGGAAGGTGACCACTTGGGAACACGGCGTGTCGCTGCTGCTTTATCGTGTAGTGCCTCTGGCGGAGCACGTTAATAAACATATCTCTCTGATGTTATTAATTTTATTTTAACAGATAAAAAATATTTTTTGTCATGAAAAATACATTTTTAATCCTTGAGACACGAAAGTGTCTAAAAACGCTTGTTTTCTTTAAAAGTGATCGCTTTTTATGCTTCTAGGTCTCTGACATTAATAAATTTATTTTCAGAGATAAAAAATATTTTTTGTCGTGAAAAATACATTTTTAATCCTCAAAGCACGTAAATATCTAAAAACGCTAGTTTTCTTTGAAAGTGATCGTTTTTGGACGTTTCTAGTTCTATGAATTAATAAAATTATTTTTAGCGATAAAAAATATTTTTTGTCGTGAAAAACACATTTTTAATCCTCGAATCACGAAATGTCTAAAAACGCTTGTCTTCTTCGAAAGTGATCATTTTTTGATGTTTCCAGTTCTCTGACGTTAATAAATTTATTTTCACAGATAAAAAATATTTTTTGTCGTTAAAAATACATTTTTAATCCTCAAGCACGAAAATTTCTAAAAACACTGCTTTGCTCTGAGAGTGAACGTTTTTGAACTTTTCCAGTTCTCTGACGTTAAGTATTTTATTTTAAAAGATAAAAAATGTTTTTTTGTCGTGAAAAATACATTTTTAATCCTCAAAGCACTAGAATATCTAAGAACGCTAGTTTTTTTTTAAAGTGATCGTTTTTGGACGTTTCCAGTTGTCTGATGTTAATAAATTTATTTTCACACATAGAAAATTTTTTTGTCGTCAAAATTCTTTTTTCAATCCTCGAATCACGAAAATGTTTAAAAACTCTTCTTTACTTTGAAAATTATCGTTTTTGGACGTTTAAAATCCTATAGAAATGCTTGTCTTCCTTGAAAGTTATCGTTTTTTAATGTTGCCAGTTCACTGATGTTAAGAAATTTATTTTCACAGATAAAAAATATTGTTTGTCGTGACATATACATTTTTAATCCTAAAGCACGAAAATATCTAAAAACGCTGCTTTGCTTTGAGAGTGAGCGTTTTTGGACGTTTCCAGTTCTCTGACGGTAATAATTTTATTTTAACACATAAAAATATTTTTTGTCATGAATAATATAGTTTTAACCCTCGAAGCATGAACATATCTGTCTAAAAACGCTTGTTTTCTTCGAAAGTGATCATTTTTAGATGTTTCCAGTTCTCTGACGTTAATAATTTTATGTTAACAGATAGATAATGTTTTTTGTCATGAAAAATACATTTTTAATCCTTGAGACACGAAAGTGTCTAAAAACGCTTGTTTTCTTTAAAAGTGATCGCTTTTTATGCTTCTAGGTCTCTGACATTAATAAATTTATTTTCACAGATAAAAAATATTTCTTGTCGTTAAAAATACATTTTTAATGCTCAAAGCACGAAAATATCTAAGAACGATAGTTTTCTTTGAAAGTGATCGTTTTTGGACGTTTCCAGTTGTCTCACGTTAATAAATTTATTTTTAGATATAAAAAATATTTCTTGTCGTGAAAAATACATTTTTAATCCTCAAACAAGAAAATATCTAAAAACGCTGCTTTGCTTTGATAGTGATTGTTTTTGGATGTTTCCAGTTCTCTGACGTTAATAATTTTATGTTAAGAGATAAAAAAAGTTTTTTGTCGTGAAAAATACACTTTTAATCTTCAAAGCACGAAAATATCTAAAAACGCCAATTTTCTTTGAAAGTGATCGTTTTTGAACGTTTCCTGTTCTCTGACGTTAATAATTTTCTTTTAGGAGATAAAAATATTTTTCGTCGTGAAAATTTTATTTTTAACCCTCGAAGCACGAAAATGTCTAAAAACGCTTATTTTCTTGGTAAATGATCGTTTTTGGATATTTATAGGTCTCTGAAGTTAATAAATTTATTTTTAGAAATAAAAATTTTTTTTTGTCATGAAAAATACATTTTTAATACTCAAGCTTGAAAATATCTAAAAACACTGCATTGCTTTGAGAGTGAACGTTTTTGAACATTTCCAGTTCTCTGACGTTAATAATTTTATGTTAACAGTTAAAGAATGTTTTTTGTCGTGAAAAATACATTTTAAATCCTCAAAGCACGAAAATATCTAAAAGCGTCAATTTTCTTTGATAGTGATCGTTTATGGACGTTTCCTGTTCTCTGACGTTAATAAATTTATTTTCACAGATATAAATATTTTTTGTCGTGAAAAATATATTTTTAATCCGCAAAGCTCGAAATTGTCTACAAACTCTAGCATTCGTTGAATGTGGTCGTTTTTAGACGTTTCCAGCTTTCTGGAACGTGAACGTTTTTTTAGATGCTTCTAGCTCTCTGACGTTATTATATTTATTTTCAAAGATAAAAATATTTTTTGTCGTGAA
This sequence comes from Leptodirus hochenwartii, assembly GCA_947310635.1. Lineage (NCBI taxonomy): Eukaryota > Metazoa > Arthropoda > Insecta > Coleoptera > Leiodidae > Leptodirus > Leptodirus hochenwartii. Next base: position 29,949,583 of record OX371177.1, on the reverse strand, counting down.
AATACAGTTTTAAACTGCGAAGCACAAAAATGTCTACAAATGCATTTATTCGTCGAAAGTGATGGTTTTTTTACGTTTCCAGCTCTCTGACGTTAATAAATTTATTTTCAGAGATAAGAATATTTTTTGTCGTGAAAAATACAGTTTTAGTCCGCGAAGTGCGAAAATGTCTAAAAACGCTTGTATTCGTTGAAAGTGATCGTTTTTAGACGTATCCAGCTTTTTGACGTTAATAAAGTTATTTTCAGAGATAAAAAACTTTTTTTGCCACGAAAAATACAGTTTTAGTCCGCGAAGCACGAAAATGCCTAAAAACGCTTTTATTCATCGAGACTAATCATTTTTTTAGATGTTTCCAGCTCTCTGACGTTATTATATTTATTTTCAGAGATAAAAATATTTTTTGTCGTGAAAATACAGTTTTAGACCGCGAAGCACGAAAATGACTAAAAACGCTTGTATTCGTTGAAAGTGATCGTTTTTAAATGTTTCCAGCTCTCTGACGTTGATAAATTTATTTTCAGAGATACAAAATATTTTTTGTCGTGACAAACACAGTTTTAGTCCGCGAAGCACGAAAATGTCCAACGCTTGTATTCGTTGAAAGTTATCGTTTTTAGACGTTTCCAGCTCTGTGACGTTAATAAATTTATTTTCAGAGATAACAAATATTTTTTGTCGTAAAAAACACAGTTTTAGTCCGCGAAGCACGAAAATGTCCAAAAACGCTTGTATTCGTCGAAAGTTATCGTTTTTAGACGTTTCCAGCTCTGTGACGTTAATAAATTTATTTTCAGGGATAACAAATATTTGTTGTTGTTAAAAAGACAGTTTTAATCCCCGAAGTACGAAATTGCCTAAAAACGCTTGTAATCGTCGAAAGCGATCGTTTTTAGCCGTTTTCCTACTTCTCGGACTAAAACTGTATTTTTGACGACAAAAACAATTTTTTATCTCTGAAAATCAATTTATTAACGTTAGAGAGCTGAAAACGTATAAAAACGATAACTTTCGACGAATGCAAGCGTTTTTAGACATTTTTGTACTTCTCGGACTAAAACTGCATTTTTCACGACAAAAACTATTTTTTATCTCTGAAAAATAATTTATTAACATCACAGAGTTGGAAACGTCTGAAAACGATCAGTTTCAATGAATACAAGCGTTTTTAGACATTTTCGTACTTCTCGGACTAAAACAGTATTTTTCAAGACAAAAAGTTATTTTTGTCTCTGAAAATCAATTTATAAACGTCAGAAAGCTGGAAACATTTAAAAACGACCACTTTCGACGAATACAAGCGTTTTTAGACATTTTCGTACTTCTCGGTCTAAAACTGCATTTTTCACGATAAAAAACCTTTTTATCTCTGAAGATAAATTTGTTAACATCAAAGAGTTGGAAATGTCTAAAAACGATCACTTTCAACGAATACCAGCGTTTTTAGACATTTTCGTAGTTCTCGCACTAAAATTGTATTTTTGAAGATAAAAACAATTTTTTATGTCTGAAAATAAATTTATTAACGTCAGAAAGCTGGAAACATCTAAAAACGATCACTTTCGGCGAATAACATCGTGTTTAGACATGTTCGTACTTCTCGGACTAAAACTGCATTTTTCACGACAAAAACTATTTTTTATCTCTCAAAATCAATTTCTTTACGTCAGAAAGCTGCAAATGTCTAAAAACGATCACTTTCGACGAATACAAACGTTTTTACACATTTTCGTACTTCTCGGACTAAAACTGTATTTTTCACGACAAAAAATATTTTTTATCTCTGAAAATCAATTTATTAACGTCAGAAAGCTGGAAACGTCTAAAAACGATCACTTTTAACGAATACGAGCATTTTTAGACATTTTCGTGGTTCGTGGATTAAAACTGTAATTTTCACAACAAATATTTTTGATCTCTAAAAATCAATTTATTAACGTCAGAAAGCTTGAAACCTTTAAAGACGATCAAGTTCGAGGAATACAAGCGTTTTTAGACATTTTCGTATTCTCGCACAAAAACTGTATTTTTCATAACAAAAACTATTTTTTATCTCTGAAAATCAATTTATTAACGTCGGAAAGCTGGAAACGTTAAAAAACGATCACTTTCAACGAATTCAAGCGTTTTTAGACATTTTTGTACTTCTCGGTGTAAAACTGCATTTTTCACGACAAAAAAATATTTTTTATCTCTGAAAATCAATTTATTAACATCAGAGAGCTGAAAACGTATAAAAACAATCACTTTCGACGAATACAAGCGTTTTTAGACATTTTTGTACTTCTCGGACTAAAACTGCATTTTCCACGACAAAAACTATTTTTTATCTCTGAAAAATAATTTATTAACATCACAGAGTTGGAAACGTCTGAAAACGATCAGTTTCAATGAATACAAGCGTTTTTAGACATTTTCGTACTTCGCAGACAAAAACTGTATTTTTCATGACAAAAAATATTTTTTAACTCTGAAAATAAAATTATTAACGTAAGAGAGCTGAAAACGTCTAAAAACGATCACTTTCGACGAATTCAAGCGTTTTTAGACATTTTCGTACTTCTCGGTCTAAAACTGCATTTTTCACGATAAAAAATCTTTTTTATCTCTGAAGATAAATTTGTTAACATCAGAGAGTTGGAAACGTCTAAAAACGATCACTTTCAATGAATAGAAGCGTTTTTAGTCATTTTCGTACTTCTTGGACTAAAACTACATTTTTCACGACAAAAAATATTTTTTATCTCTGAAAATAAATTTATTAATGTCAGAGAGTTGGAGATGTCTATAAACGATCACTTTCAACGAATACCAGCGTTTTTAGACATTTTCGTACTTCTCGGACCAAAACTGTATTTTTTACGACAAAAAATATTTTTGATCTCTGAAAATCAATTTATTAACGTCAGAGAGCTTGAAACATTTAAAGACGATCAATTTCGAGGAATACGAGCGTTTTTAGACATTTTCGTACTTCTCGCACAAAAACTGTATTTTTCATAACAAAAAATATTTTTTATCTCTGAAAATCAATTTATTAACGTCAGAGAGCTGAAAACGTTTAAAAACGATCACTTTCAACGAATTCAAGCGTTTTTAGACATTTTTGTACTTCTCGGTCTAAAACTGCATTTTTCACGACAAAAACCATTTTTTATCTCTGAAAATCAATTTATTAACGTCAGAAAGCTGGAAACATCTAAAAACGACTACTTTCGGCGAATACAAGCGTTTTTAGACATTTTCGTACTTCTCGGACTAAAACTGTATTATTCACGACAAAAACTATTTTTAATCTCTGAAAATTAATTTATTAACGTCAGAAAGCTGAAAACGCCTAAAAACGACAACTTTCGACGAATTCAAGCGTTTTTAGACATTTTCGTACTTCTCGGTCTAAAATTGCATTTTTCACAATAAAAAATCTTTTTTATCTCTGAAGATAAATTTGTTAACATCAGAGAGTTGGAAACGCCTAAAAACGATCACTTTCAACGAATACAAGCGTTTTTAGACATTTTCGTACTTGTCGCACAAAAACTGTATTTTTCATAACAAAAAATATTTTTTATCTCTGAAAATCAATTTATTAACGTCAAAGAGCTGAAAACGTATAAAAACGATCACTTTCGACGAATACAAGCGTTTTTAGACATGTTCGTACTTCTCGCACAAAAACTGTATTTTTCATAACAAAAAATATTTTTTATCTCTGAAAATCAATTTATTAACGTCAGAGAGCTGAAAACGTATAAAAACGATCATTTTCGACAAATACAAGCGTTTTTACACATTTTCGTACTTCTTGGACTAAAACTACATTTTTCACGACAAAAAATATTTTTTATCTCTGAAAATAAATTTATTAATGTCAGAGAGTTGGAAATGTCTATAAACGATCACTTTCAACGAATATCAGCGTTTTTAGACATTTTCGTTCTTGTCGGACTTAAACTGTATTTTTCACCACAAAAAATATTTTTTATGTCTGAAAATCAATTTATTAACGTCAGAAAGCTGGAAATGTCTATAAACAATCACTTTCAACGAATACAAGCGTTTTTAGAAATTTTCGTACTTCTCGGACTAAAACTGCATTTTTCACGACAAAAAATATTTTTTATCTCTGAAAATAAATTTATTAATGTCAGAGAGTTGGTAATGTCTATAAACGATCACTTTCAACGAATACAAGCGTTTTTAGACATTTTCGTACTTCTCGGACTAAAACTGCATTTTTCACGACAAAAATTATTTTTAATCTCTGAAAATTAATTTATTAACGTCAGAAAGCTGGAAATGTCTAAAAACGATCACTTTCGACGAATACAAACGTTTTTAGACATTTTCGTACTTCTCGGACTAATACTGTATTTTTCACGACAAAAAATATTTTTTATCTCTGAAAATCAATTTATTAATGTCAGAAAGCTGGAAACGTCTAAAAACGATCACTTTTAACGAATACGAGCATTTTAAAACATTTTCGTGGTTCGTGGATTAAAACTGTAATTTTCACAACAAATATTTTTGATCTCTGAAAATCAATTTATTAACGTCAGAAAGCTTGAAGCATTTAAAGACGATCAAGTTCGAGGAATACAAGCGTTTTTAGACATTTTCGTACTTCTCGGACTAAAACTGCATTTTTCACGACAAAAACCATTTTTTATCTCTGAAAATCAATTTATTAACGTCAGAAAGCTGGAAACATCTAAAAACGACTACTTTCGGCGAATACAAGCGTTTTTAGACATTTTCGTACTTCTCGGACTAAAACTGTATTATTCACGACAAAAACTATTTTTAATCTCTGAAAATTAATTTATTAACGTCAGAAAGCTGAAAACGCCTAAAAACGACAACTTTCGACGAATTCAAGCGTTTTTAGACATTTTCGTACTTCTCGGTCTAAAATTGCATTTTTCACAATAAAAAATCTTTTTTATCTCTGAAGATAAATTTGTTAACATCAGAGAGTTGGAAACGTCTAAAAACGATCACTTTCAACGAATACAAGCGTTTTTAGACATTTTCGTACTTGTCGCACAAAAACTGTATTTTTCATAACAAAAAATATTTTTTATCTCTGAAAATCAATTTATTAACGTCAAAGAGCTGAAAACGTATAAAAACGATCACTTTCGACGAATACAAGCGTTTTTAGACATGTTCGTACTTCTCGCACAAAAACTGTATTTTTCATAACAAAAAATATTTTTTATCTCTGAAAATCAATTTATTAACGTCAGAGAGCTGAAAACGTATAAAAACGATCATTTTCGACAAATACAAGCGTTTTTACACATTTTCGTACTTCTTGGACTAAAACTACATTTTTCACGACAAAAAATATTTTTTATCTCTGAAAATAAATTTATTAATGTCAGAGAGTTGGAAATGTCTATAAACGATCACTTTCAACGAATATCAGCGTTTTTAGACATTTTCGTTCTTGTCGGACTTAAACTGTATTTTTCACCACAAAAAATATTTTTTATGTCTGAAAATCAATTTATTAACGTCAGAAAGCTGGAAATGTCTATAAACAATCACTTTCAACGAATACAAGCGTTTTTAGAAATTTTCGTACTTCTCGGACTAAAACTGCATTTTTCACGACAAAAAATATTTTTTATCTCTGAAAATAAATTTATTAATGTCAGAGAGTTGGTAATGTCTATAAACGATCACTTTCAACGAATACAAGCGTTTTTAGACATTTTCGTACTTCTCGGACTAAAACTGCATTTTTCACGACAAAAATTATTTTTAATCTCTGAAAATTAATTTATTAACGTCAGAAAGCTGGAAATGTCTAAAAACGATCACTTTCGACGAATACAAACGTTTTTAGACATTTTCGTACTTCTCGGACTAATACTGTATTTTTCACGACAAAAAATATTTTTTATCTCTGAAAATCAATTTATTAATGTCAGAAAGCTGGAAACGTCTAAAAACGATCACTTTTAACGAATACGAGCATTTTAAAACATTTTCGTGGTTCGTGGATTAAAACTGTAATTTTCACAACAAATATTTTTGATCTCTGAAAATCAATTTATTAACGTCAGAAAGCTTGAAGCATTTAAAGACGATCAAGTTCGAGGAATACAAGCGTTTTTAGACATTTTCGTACTTCTCGGACTAAAACTGCATTTTTCACGACAAAAATTATTTTTAATCTCTGAAAATTAATTTATTAACGTCAGAAAGCTGGAAATGTCTAAAAACGATCACTTTCGACGAATACAAACGTTTTTAGACATTTTCGTACTTCTCGGACTAAAACTGTATTTTCACGACAAAAACTATTTTTTATCTCTGAAAATCAATTTATTAACGTCAGAAAGCTGGAAATGTGTAAAAACGATCACTTTTAACGAATACGAGCATTTTAAAACATTTTCGTGGTTCGTGGATTAAAACTGTAATTTTCACAACAAATATTTTTGATCTCTAAAAATCAATTTATTAACGTCAGAAAGCTTGAAACCTTTAAAGACGATCAAGTTCGAGGAATACAAGCGTTTTTAGACATTTTCGTATTCTCGCACAAAAACTGTATTTTTCATAACAAAAACTATTTTTTATCTCTGAAAATCAATTTATTAACGTCGGAAAGCTGGAAACGTTAAAAAACGATCACTATCAACGAATTCAAGCGTTTTTAGACATTTTTGTACTTCTCGGTGTAAAACTGCATTTTTCACGACAAAAAATATTTTTTATCTCTGAAAATCAATTTATTAACATCAGAGAGCTGAAAACGTATAAAAACAATCACTTTCGACGAATACAAGCGTTTTTAGACATTTTTGTACTTCTCGGACTAAAACTGCATTTTCCACGACAAAAACTATTTTTTATCTCTGAAAAATAATTTATTAACATCACAGAGTTGGAAACGTCTGAAAACGATCAGTTTCAATGAATACAAGCGTTTTTAGACATTTTCGTACTTCGCAGACAAAAACTGTATTTTTCATGACAAAAAATATTTTTTATCTCTGAAAATAAAATTATTAACGTAAGAGAGCTTAAAACGTCTAAAAACGATCACTTTCGACGAATTCAAGCGTTTTTAGACATTTTCGTACTTCTCGGTCTAAAACTGCATTTTTCACGATAAAAAATCTTTTTTTATCTCTGAAGATAAATTTGTTAACATCAGAGAGTTGGAAACGTCTAAAAACGATCACTTTCAATGAATAGAAGCGTTTTTAGTCATTTTCGTACTTCTTGGACTAAAACTACATTTTTCACGACAAAAAATATTTTTTATCTCTGAAAATAAATTTATTAATGTCAGAGAGTTGGAGATGTCTATAAACGATCACTTTCAACGAATACCAGCGTTTTTAGACATTTTCGTACTTCTCGGACCAAAACTGTATTTTCTACGACAAAAAATATTTTTTATCTCTGAAAATCAACTTATTAACGTCAGAGAGTTGGAAATGTCTAAAAACGATCACTTTCAACGAATACCAGCGTTTTTAGACATTTTCGTACTTCTCGGACTAAAACTGCATTTTTCACGACAAAAACTATTTTTTATCTCTGAAAATCAATTTATTTACGTCAGAAAGCTGGAAATGTCTAAAAACGATCACTTTCGACGAATACAAACGTTTTTAGACATTTTCGTACTTGTCGGACTAAAACTGTATTTTTCACGACAAAAAATATTTTTTATCTCTGAAAATCAATTTATTAACGTCAGAAAGCTGGAAATGTCTAAAAACGATCACTTTCAACGAATACGAGCATTTTTAAACATTTCCGTGGGTCGTGGATTAAAACTGTAATTTTCACAAAAAATATTTTTGATCTCTGAAAATCAATTTATTAACGTCAGAGAGCTTGAAACATTTAAAGACGATCAATTTCGAGGAATACGAGCGTTTTTAGACATTTTCGTACTTCTCGCACAAAAACTGTATTTTTCATAACAAAAAATATTTTTTATCTCTGAAAATCAATTTATTAATGTCGAAGAGTTGGAAATGTCTATAAACGATCACTTTCAACGAATACAAGCGTTTTTAGACATTTTCGTACTTCTCGGACTAATACTGTATTTTTCACGACAAAAAATATTTTTTATCTCTGAAAATCAATTTATTAATGTCAGAAAGCTGGAAACGTCTAAAAACGATCACTTTTAACGAATACGAGCATTTTTAAACATTTTCGTGTTTCGTGGATTAAAACTGTAATTTTCACAACAAATATTTTTGATCTCTAATAATCAATTTATTAACGTCAGAAAGCTTGAAACCTTTAAAGACGATCAAGTTCGAGGAATACAAGCGTTTTTAGACATTTTCGTATTCTCGCACAAAAACTGTATTTTTCATAACAAAAACTATTTTTTATCTCTGAAAATCAATTTATTAACGTCGGAAAGCTGGAAACGTTTAAAAACGATCACTTTCAACGAATTCAAGCGTTTTTAGACATTTTTGTACTTCTCGGTGTAAAACTGCATTTTTCACGACAAAAAATATTTTTTATCTCTGAAAATCAATTTATTAACATCAGAGAGCTGAAAACGTATAAAAACAATCACTTTCGACGAATACAAGCGTTTTTAGACATTTTTGTACTTCTCGGACTAAAACTGCATTTTCCACGACAAAAACAATTTTTTATCTCTGAAAAATAATTTATTAACATCACAGAGTTGGAAACGTCTGAAAACGATCAGTTTCAATGAATACAAGCGTTTTTAGACATTTTCGTACTTCGCGGACAAAAACTGTATTTTCCATGACAAAAAATATTTTTTATCTCTGAAAATAAAATTATTAACGTAAGAGAGCTGAAAACGTCTAAAAACGATCACTTTCGACGAATTCAAGCGTTTTTAGATATTTTCGTACTTCTCGGACCAAAACTGTATTTTTTACGACAAAAAATTATTTTATCTCTGAAAATCAATTTATTAACGTCAGAGAGCTGAAAACGTTTAAAAACGATCACTTTCAACGAATACGAGCATTTTTAGACATTTTCGTACTTCTCGGACTAAAACTGCATTTTTACGACAAAAACTATTTTTGATTTCTGAAAATCAATTTATTAACTTCAGAAAGCTTGAAACATTTAAAAACGACCACTTTCGGCGAATACAAGCGTTTTTAGACATTTTCGTACTTCTCGGACTAAAACTGCATTTTCACGACAAAAACTATTTTTGATTTCTGAAAATCAATTTATTAACTTCAGAAAGCTTGAAACATTTAAAAACGACCACTTTCGGCGAATACGAGCATTTTTAGACATTTTCGTACTTCTCGGACTAAAACTGTATTTTTCACGACAAAAAATATTTTTTATCTCTGAAAATCAATTTATTAACGTCAGAAAGCTGGAAATGTCTAAAAACGATCACTTTCAACGAATACGAGCATTTTTAGACATTTTCGTGGGTCGTTGATTAAAACTGTAATTTTCACAAAAAAATATTTTTGATCTCTGAAAATCAATTTATTAACGTCAGAGAGCTTGAAACATTTAAAGACGATCACTTTCAACGAATTCAAGCGTTTTTAGTCATTTTCGTACTTCTCGGACTAAAACTACATTTTTCACGACAAGAAATATTTTTTATCTCTGAAAATAAATTTATTAATGTCAGAGAGTTGGAGATGTCTATAAACGATCACTTTCAACGAATACCAGCGTTTTTAGACATTTTCGTTCTTGCCGGACTTAAACTGTATTTATCACGACAAAAAATATTTTTTATCTCTGAAAATCAATTTATTAACGTCAAAGAGCTGAAAACGTATAAAAACGATCACTTTCGACGAATACAAGCGTTTTTACACATTTTCGTACTTCTCGGTCTAAAATTGCATTTTTCACAATAAAAAATCTTTTTTATCTCTGAAGATAAATTTGTTAACATCAGAGAGTTGGAAACGTCTAAAAACGATCACTTTCAACGAATACAAGCGTTTTTAGACATGTTCGTACTTCTCGCACAAAAACTGTATTTTTCATAACAAAAAATATTTTTTATCTCTGAAAATCAATTTATTAACGTCAGAGAGCTGAAAACGTATAAAAACGATCACTTTCGACAAATACAAGCGTTTTTAGACATTTTCGTACTTCTTGGACTAAAACTACATTTTTCACGACAAAAAATATTTTTTATCTCTGAAAATAAATTTATTAATGTCAGAGAGTTGGAAATGTCTATAAACGATCACTTTCAACGAATATCAGCGTTTTTAGACATTTTCGTTCTTGTCGGACTTAAACTGTATTTTTCACGACAAAAAATATTTTTTATCTCTGAAAATCAATTTATTAACGTCAGAAAGCTGGAAATGTCTAAAAACGATCACTTTCAACGAATACGAGCATTTTTAGACATTTTCGTACTTCTCGGTCTAAAACTGCATTTTCACGACAAAAACTATTTTTGATTTCTGAAAATCAATTTATTAACTTCAGAAAGCTTGAAACATTTAAAAACGACCACTTTCGGCGAATACAAGCGTTTTTAGACATTTTCGTACTTCTCGGACTAAAACTGCATTTTCACGACAAAAACTATTTTTGATTTCTGAAAATCAATTTATTAACTTCAGAAAGCTTGAAACATTTAAAAACGACCACTTTCGGCGAATACAAGCGTTTTTAGACATTTTCGTACTTCTCGGACTAACACTACATTTTTCACGACAAAAAATATTTTTTATCTCTGAAAATCAATTTATTAATGTTAGAATGGTGGAAACATTTAAAAACGACAACTTTCGGCGAATACAAGCGTTTTTAGACATTTTCGTACTTCTCGGACTAAAACTGCATTTTCACGACAAAAACTATTTTGATTTCTGAAAATCAATTTATTAACTTCAGAAAGCTTGAAACATTTAAAAACGACCACTTTCAACGAATACAAGCGTTTTTAGACATTTTCGTACTTCTCGGATTAAAACTGTAATTTTCACAAAAAATATTTTTTATCTCTGAAAATCAATTTATTAATGTTAGAATGGTGGAAACATTTAAAAACGACAACTTTCGGCGAATACAAGCGTTTTTAGACATTTTCGTACTTCTCGGACTAAAACTACATTTTTCACGACAAAAAATATTTTTTATCTCTGGAAATCAATTTATTAATGTCGGAGAGTTGGAAATGTCTATAAACGATCACTTTCAACGAATACAAGCGTTTTTAGTCATTTTCGTACTTCTCGGACTAAAACTGCATTTTTCACGACAAAAAATATTTTTTATCTCTGAAAATAAATTTATTAATGTCAGAGAGTTGGAAATGTCTATAAACGATCACTTTTAACGAATACAAGCGTTTTTAGACATTTTCGTACTTCTCGAACTAAAACTGTATTTTTCATAACAAAAACTATTTTTTATCTCTGAAAATCAATTTATTAACGTCGGAAAGCTGGAAACTTTTAAAAACGATCACTTTCAACGAATTCAAGCGTTTTTAGACATTTTTGTACTTCTCGGTGTAAAACTGCATTTTTCACGACAAAAAATATTTTTTATCTCTGAAAATCAATTTATTAACATCAGAGAGCTGAAAACGTATAAAAATGATCACTTTCGACGAATACAAGCGTTTTTAGACATTTCCGTACTTCTCGCACAAAAACTGTATTTTTCATAACAAAAACTATTTTTTATCTCTGAAAATCAATTTATTAACGTCGGAAAGCTGTAAACTTTTAAAAACGATCACTTTCAACGAATTCAAGCGTTTTTAGACATTTTTGTACTTCTCGGTGTAAAACTGCATTTTTCACGACAAAAAATATTTTTTATCTCTGAAAATCAATTTATTAACATCAGAGAGCTGAAAACGTATAAAAATGATCACTTTCGACGAATACAAGCGTTTTTAGACATTTTTGTACTTCTCGGACTAAAACTGCATTTTCCACGACAAAAACTATTTTTTATCTCTGAAAAATAATTTATTAACATCACAGAGTTGGAAACGTCTGAAAACGATCAGTTTCAATGAATACAAGCGTTTTTAGACATTTTCGTACTTCGCGGACAAAAACTGTATTTTTCATGACAAAAAATATTTTTTATCTCTGAAAATAAAATTATTAACGTAAGAGAGCTGAAAACGTCTAAAAACGATCACTTTCGACGAATTCAAGCGTTTTTAGACATCTTCGTACTTCTCGGTCTAAAGCTGCATTTTTCACGATAAAAAATCTTTTTTATCTCTGAAGATAAATTTGTTAACATCAGAGAGTTGGAAACGTCTAAAAACGAACACTTTCAATGAATAGAAGCGTTTTTAGTCATTTTCGTACTTCTTGGACTAAAACTACATTTTTCACGACAAAAAATATTTTTTATCTCTGAAAATCAATTTATTAACGTTAGAAAGGTGGAAACATATAAAAACGACCACTTTCGGTGAATACAAGCGTTTTTAGACATTTTCGTACTTCTCGGACTAAAACTGCATTTTTCACGACAAAAACTATTTTTAATCTCTGAAAATTAATTTATTAACGTCAGAAAGCTGGAAATGTCTAAAAACGATCACTTTCGACGAATACAAACGTTTTTAGACATTTTCGTACTTCTCGGACTAAAACAGTATTTTCACGACAAAAACTATTTTTTATCTCTGAAAATCAATTTATTAACGTCAGAAAGTTGGAAATGTCTAAAAACGATCACTTTCAATGAATACGAGCATTTTTAGACATTTTCGTGGTTCGTGTACTAAAACTTTAATTTTCACAACAAATATTTTTGATCTCTGAAAATCAATTTATTAACGTCAGAAAGCTTGAATCATTTAAAGACGATCAATTTCGAGGAATACAAGCGTTTTTAGACATTTTCGTACTTCTCGTACAAAAATTGTATTTTTCATAACAAAAAATATTTTTTATCTCTGAAAATCAATTTATTAACGTCAGAGAGCTGAAAACGTTTAAAAACGATCACTTTCAACGAATTCAAGCGTTTTTAGACATTTTTGTACTTCTCGGACTAAAACTGCATTTTTCACGACAAAAATTATTTTTTATATCTGACAATAAATTTATTAATGTCAGAGAGTTGGAAATGTCTATAAACGATCACTTTCAAGGAATACCAGCGTTTTTAGACATTTTCGTTCTTGTCGGACTAAAACAGTATTTTTCAAGTCAAAAACTTATTTTTGTCTCTGAAAATCAATTTATAAACGTCAGAAAGCTGGAAACATTTAAAAACGACCACTTTCGACGAATACAAGCGTTTTTAGATATGTTCGTACTTCTCGCACAAAAACTGTATTTTTCATAACAAAAAATATTTTTTATCTCTGAAAATCAATTTATTAACGTCAGAGAGCTGAAAACGTTTAAAAACGATCACTTTCAACGAATTCAAGCGTTTTTAGATATTTTTGTACTTCTCAGACTAAAACTGCATTTTGCACGACAAAAACTATTTTTTATCTCTGAAAATCAATTTATTAACATCCGAAAGCTGGAAATATCTAAAAACGATCACTTTCAACGAATACGAGCATTTTTAGACATTTTCGTGGGTCGTGGATTAAAACTGTAATTTTCACAACAAATATTTTTTATCTCTGAAAATCAATTTATTAATGTCGGAGAGTTGGAAATGTCTATAAACGATCACTTTCAACGACTACAAGCGTTTTTAGACATTTTCGTACTTCTCGGACTAAAACTGCATTTTTCACTACAAAAAATATTTTTTATCTCTGAAAATAAATTTATTAATGTCAGAGAGTTGGAAATGTCTATAAACGATCACTTTCAACGAATACAAGCGTTTTTAGACATTTTCGTACTTCTCGGACTAAAACTGCATTTTTCACGACAAAAACTATTTTTAATCTCTGAAAATTAATTTATTAACGTCAGAAAGCTGGAAATGCCTGAAAACGATCACTTTCGACGAATAGAAACGTTTTTAGACATTTTCGTACTTCTCGGACTAATACTGTATTTTTCACGACAAAAAATATTTTTTATCTCTGAAAATCAATTTATTAACGTCAGAAAGCTGGAAATGTATAAAAACGATCACTTTCAACGAATACGAGCATTTTTAGACATTTTCGTGGTTCGTGGACTAAAACTTTAATTTTCACAACAAATATTTTTGATCTCTGAAAATCAATTTATTAACGTCAGAAAGCTTGAATCATTTAAAGACGATCAATTTCGAGGAATACAAGCGTTTTTAGACATTTTCGTACTTCTCGCACAAAAACTGTATTTTTCATAACAAAAAATATTTTTTATCTCTGAAAATCAATTTATTAACGTCAGAGAGCTGAAAACGTTTAAAAACGATCACTTTCAACGAATTCAAGCGTTTTTAGACATTTTTGTACTTCTCGGACTAAAACTGCATTTTGCACGACAAAAACTATTTTTTATCTCTGAAAATCAATTTATTAACATCAGAAAGCTGGAAATATCTAAAAACGATCATTTTCAACGAATACGAGCATTTTTAGACATTTTCGTGGGTCGTGGATTAAAACTGTAATTTTCACAACAAATATTTTTGATCTCTGAAAATCAATTTATTAACGTCAGAAAGCTTGAAACATTTAAAGACGATCAATTTCGAGGAATACAAGCGTTTTTAGACATTTTCATACTTCTCGCACAAGAACTGTATTTTTCATAACAAAAAATATTTTTCATCTCTGAAAATCAATTTATTAACGTCAGAGAGCTGAAAACGTATAAAAACGATCACTTTCAACGAATTCAAGCGTTTTTAGACATTTTTGTACTTCTCGGACCAAAACTGCATTTTGCACGACAAAAACTATTTTTTATCTCTGAAAATCAATTTATTAACGTCAGAAAGCTGGAAACGTCTAAAAACGATCACCTTCAATGAATAGAAGCGTTTTTAGTCATTTTCGTACTTCTTGGACTAAAACTACATTTTTCACGACAAAAAATATTTGTTATCTCTGAAAATCAATTTATTAACGTCAGAGAGTTGGAAATGTCTGAAAACGATCACTTTCAACGAATACCAGCGTTTTTAGACATTTTCGTAGTTCTCGCACTAAAATTGTATTTTTGAAGATTAAAACAATTTTTTATCTCTGAAAATCAATTTATTAACGTTAGAAAGCTGGAAACATCTAAAAACGATCACTTTCGGCGAATACAAGCGTTTTTAGACATTTTCGTACTTCTCGGACTAAAACTGCATTTTTCACGACAAAAACTATTTTTGATTTCTGAAAATCAATTTATTAACTTCAGAAAGCTTGAAACATTTAAGGACGATCACTTTCAATGAATAGAAGCGTTTTTAGTCATTTTCGTACTTCTCGGACTAAAACTACATTTTTCACGACAAAAAATATTTTTTATCTCTGAAAATCAATTTATTAATGTCGGAGAGTTGGAAATGTCTATAAACGATCACTTTGAACGACTACAAGCGTTTTTAGACATTTTCGTACTTCTCGGACTAAAACTGCATTTTTCACGACAAAAAATATTTTTTATCTCTGAAAATAAATTTATTATTGTCAGAGAGTTGGAAATGTCTATAAACGATCACTTTCAACGAATACAAGCGTTTTCAGACATTTTCGTACTTCTCGGACTAAAACTGCATTTTTCACGACAAAAACTATTTTTAATGTCTGAAAATTAATTTATTAACGTCAGAAAGCTGGAAATGCCTAAAAACGATCACTTTCGACGAATACAAACGTTTTTAGACATTTTCGTACTTCTCGGACTAAAACTGCATTTTTCACGACAAAAAATATTTTTTATCTCTGAAAATAAATTTATTAATGTCAGAGAGTTGGAAATGCCTATAAACGATCACTTTCAACGAATACAAACGCTTTTAGACATTTTCGTACTTCTCGGACTAATACTGCATTTTTCACGACAAAAACTATTTTTAATGTCTGAAAATCAATTTATTAATGTCAGAAAGCTGGAAACGTCTAAAAACGATCACTTTTAACGAATACGAGCATTTTTAGACATTTTCGTGGTTCGTGGATTAAAACTGTAATTTTCACAACAAATATTTTTGATCTCTGAAAATCAATTTATTAACGTCAGAAAGCTTGAAACATTTAAGGACGATCACTTTCAATGAATAGAAGCGTTTTTAGTCATTTTCGTACTTCTCGGACTAAAACTACATTTTTCACGACAAAAAATATTTTTTATCTCTGAAAATCAATTTATTAATGTCGGAGAGTTGGAAATGTCTATAAACGATCACTTTGAACGACTACAAGCGTTTTTAGACATTTTCGTACTTCTCGGACTAAAACTGCATTTTTCACGACAAAAAATATTTTTTATCTCTGAAAATAAATTTATTAATGTCAGAGAGTTGGAAATGTCTATAAACGATCACTTTCAACGAATACAAGCGTTTTTAGACATTTTCGTACTTCTCGGACTAAAACTGCATTTTTCACGACAAAAACTATTTTTAATGTCTGAAAATTAATTTATTAACGTCAGAAAGCTGGAAATGCCTAAAAACGATCACTTTCGAGGAATACAAGCGTTTTTAGATATTTCCGTACTTCTCGCACAAAAACTGTATTTTTCATAACAAAAACTATTTTTTATCTCTGAAAATCAATTTATTAACGTCGGAAAGCTGGAAACGTTTAAAAACGATCACTTTCAACGAATTCAAGCGTTTTTAGACATTTTTGTACTTCTCGGTGTAAAACTGCATTTTTCACAAAAAATATTTTTTATCTCTGAAAATCAATTTATTAACATCAGAGAGCTGAAAACGTATAAAAACGATCACTTTCAATGAATACGAGCATTTTTAGACATTTTCGTGGTTCGTGGACTAAAACTTTAATTTTCACAACAAATATTTTTGATCTCTGAAAATCAATTTATTAACATCAGAAAGCTGGAAATATCTAAAAACGATCACTTTCAACGAATACGAGCGTTTTTAGACATTTTCGTACTTCTCGGACTAAAACTGCATTTTTCACGACAAAAATTATTTTTTATCTCTGAAAATCAATTTATTAACGTCAGAGAGTTGGAAATGTCTAAAAACGATCACTTTCAACGAATACCCGCGTTTTTAGACATTTTCGTAGTTCTCGCACTAAAATTGTATTTTTGAAGATAAAAACAATTTTTTATCTCTGAAAATCAATTTATTAACGTTAGAAAGCTGGAAACATCTAAAAACGATCACTTTCGGCGAATACAATCGTGTTTAGACATTTTCGTACTTCTCGCACAAAAACTGTATTTTTCATAACAAACAATATTTTTTATCTCTGAAAATCAATTTATTAACGTCAGAGAGCAGAAAACGTTTAAAAAGGATCACTTTCAACGAATTCAAGCGTTTTTAGACATTTTTGTACTTGTCGGACTAAAACTGCATTTTGCACGACAAAAACAATTTTTTATCTCTGAAAATCAATTTATTAACGTCAGAGAGCTGAAAACGTATAAAAACGATCACTTTCGACAAATACAAGCGTTTTTAGACATTTTCGTACTTTTTGGACTAAAACTACATTTTTCACGACAAAAAATATTTTTTATCTCTGAAAATAAACTTATTAATGTCAGAGAGTTGGAAATGTCTATAAACGATCACATTCAACGAATATCAGCGTTTTTAGACATTTTCGTTCTTGTCGGACTTAAACTGTATTTTTCACGACAAAAAATATTTTTTATCTCTGAAAATCAATTTATTAACGTCAGAAAGCTGGAAATGTCTAAAAACGATCACTTTCAACGAATACGAGCATTTTTAGACATTTTCGTGGTTCGTGGATTAAAACTGTAATTTTCACAACAAATATTTTTTATCTCTGAAAATCAATTTATTAACGTTAGAAAGGTGGAAACATTTAAAAACGACCACTTTCGGCGAATACAAGCGTTTTTAGACATTTTCGTACTTCTCGGACTAAAACTGCATTTTTCACGACAAAAACTATTTTTGATTTCTGAAAATCAATTTATTAACTTCAGAAAGCTTGAAACATTTAAAGACGATCACTTTCAATGAATAGAAGCGTTTTTAGTCATTTTCGTACTTATCGGACCAAAACTACATTTTTCACGACAAAAAATATTTTTTATCTCTGAAAATCAATTTATTAATGTCGGAGAGTTGGAAATGTCTATAAACGATCACTTTCAACGACTACAAGCGTTTTTAGACATTTTCGTACTTCTCGGACTAAAACTGCATTTTTCACGACAAAAAATATTTTTTATCTCTGAAAATAAATTTATTAATGTCAGAGAGTTGGAAATGTCTATAAACGATCACTTTCAACGAATACAAGCGTTTTTAGACATTTTCGTACTTCTCGGACTAAAACTGCATTTTTCACGACAAAAATTATTTTTTATATCTGACAATAAATTTATTAATGTCAGAGAGTTGGAAATGTCTATAAACGACCACTTTCAACGAATATCAGCGTTTTTAGACATTTTCGTTCTTGTCGGACTTAAACTGTATTTTTCACGACAAAAAATATTTTTTATCTCTGAAAATCAATTTATTAACGTCAGAAAGCTGGAAATGTCTAAAAACGATCACTTTCAACGAATACGAGCATTTTTAGCCATTTTCGTGGTTCGTGGACTAAAATTTTAATTTTCACAACAAATATTTTTTATCTCTGAAAATCAATTTATTAACGTCAGAGAGCTGAAAACGTTTAAAAACGATCACTTTCAACGAATTCAAGCGTTTTTAGACATTTTTGTACTTCTCGGACTAAAACTGCATTTTGCACGAGAAAAACTATTTTTTATCAATGAAAATCAATTTATTAACATCAGAAAGCTGGAAATATCTAAAAACGATCACTTTCAACGAATACGAGCATTTTTAGACATTTTCGTGGGTCGTGGATTAAAACTGTAATTTTCACAACAAATATTTTTGATCTCTGAAAATCAATTTATTAACGTCAGAAAGCTTGAAACATTTAAAGACGACCAATTTCGAGGAATACAAGCGTTTTTAGACATTTTAATACTTCTCGCACAAAAACTGTATTTTTCATAACAAAAAATATTTTTCATCTCTGAAAATCAATTTATTAACGTCAGAGAGCTGAAAACATATAAAAACGATCACTTTCAACGAATTCAAGCGTTTTTAGACATGTTTGTACTTCTCGGACTAAAACTGCATTTTTCACGACAAAAATTATTTTTTATATCTGACAATAAATTTATTAATGTCAGAGAGTTGGAAATGTCTATAAACGATCACTTTCAACGAATACCAGCGTTCTTAGACATTTTCGTTCTTGTCGGACTAAAACAGTATTTTTCAAGTCAAAAAGTTATTTTTGTCTCTGAAAATCAATTTATAAACGTCAGAAAGCTGGAAACATTTAAAAACGACCACTTTCGACGAATACAAGCGTTTTTAGACATTTTCGTACTTCGCGGACAAAAACTGTATTTTTCATGACAAAAAATATTTTTTATCTCTGAAAATAAAATTATTAACGTCAGAGAGCTGAAAACGTCTAAAAACGATCACTTTCAATGAATAGAAGCGTTTTTAGTCATTTTCGTACTTCTTGGACTAAAACTACATTTTTCACGACAAAAAATATTTTTTATCTCTGAAAATCAATTTATTAACGTCAGAGAGTTGGAAATGTCTGAAAACGATCACTTTCAACGAATATCAGCGTTTTTAGACATTTTCGTTCTTGTCGGACTTAAACTGTATTTTTCACGACAAAAAATATTTTTTATCTCTGAAAATCAATTTATTAACGTCAGAAAGCTGGAAATGTCTAAAAACGATCACTTTCAACGAATACGAGCATTTTTAGACATTTTCGTGGTTCGTGGACTAAAATTTTAATTTTCACAACAAATATTTTTTATCTCTGAAAATCAATTTATTAACGTCAGAGAGCTGAAAACGTTTAAAAACGATCACTTTCAACGAATTCAAGCGTTTTTAGACATTTTTGTACTTCTCGGACTAAAACTGCATTTTGCACGAGAAAAACTATTTTTTATCAATGAAAATCAATTTATTAACATCAGAAAGCTGGAAATATCTAAAAACGATCACTTTCAACGAATACGAGCATTATTAGACATTTTCGTGGGTCGTGGATTAAAACTGTAATTTTCACAACAAATATTTTTGATCTCTGAAAATCAATTTATTAACGTCAGAAAGCTTGAAACATTTAAAGACGACCAATTTCGAGGAATACAAGCGTTTTTAGACATTTTAATACTTCTCGCACAAAAACTGTATTTTTCATAACAAAAAATATTTTTCATCTCTGAAAATCAATTTATTAACGTCAGAGAGCTGAAAACATATAAAAACGATCACTTTCAACGAATTCAAGCGTTTTTAGACATGTTTGTACTTCTCGGACTAAAACTGCATTTTTCACGACAAAAATTATTTTTTATATCTGACAATAAATTTATTAATGTCAGAGAGTTGGAAATGTCTATAAACGATCACTTTCAACGAATACCAGCGTTCTTAGACATTTTCGTTCTTGTCGGACTAAAACAGTATTTTTCAAGTCAAAAAGTTATTTTTGTCTCTGAAAATCAATTTATAAACGTCAGAAAGCTGGAAACATTTAAAAACGACCACTTTCGACGAATACAAGCGTTTTTAGACATTTTCGTACTTCGCGGACAAAAACTGTATTTTTCATGACAAAAAATATTTTTTATCTCTGAAAATAAAATTATTAACGTCAGAGAGCTGAAAACGTCTAAAAACGATCACTTTCAATGAATAGAAGCGTTTTTAGTCATTTTCGTACTTCTTGGACTAAAACTACATTTTTCACGACAAAAAATATTTTTTATCTCTGAAAATCAATTTATTAACGTCAGAGAGTTGGAAATGTCTGAAAACGATCACTTTCAACGAATACCAGCGTTTTTAGACATTTTCGTAGTTCTCGCACTAAAATTGTATTTTTGAAGATAAAAACAATTTTTTATCTCTGAAAATCAATTTATTAACGTTAGAAAGCTGGAAACATCTAAAAACGATCACTTTCGGCGAATACAATCGTGTTTAGACATTTTCGTACTTCTCGGACTAAAACTGCATTTTTCACGACAAAAACTATTTTTGATCTCTGAAAATCAATTTATTAACGTCAGAGAACTGAAAACATGTAAAAACGATCACTTTCAACGAATTCAAGCGTTTTTAGACATTTTCGTTCTTGTCGGACTAAAACAGTATTTTTCAAGTCAAAAAGCTATTTTTGTCTCTGAAAATCAATTTATTAACGTCAGAAAGCTGGCAATGTCTAAAAACGATCACTTTCAACGAATACGAGCATTTTTAGACATTTTCGTGGTTCGTGGACTAAAATTTTAATTTTCACAACAAATATTTTTGATCTCTGAAAATCAATTTATTAACGTCAGAAAGCTTGAATCATTTAAAGACGATCAATTTAGAGGAATACAAGCGTTTTTCGACATTTTCGTACTTGTCGCACAAAAACTGTATTTTTCATAACAAAAAATATTTTTTATCTCTGAAAATCAATTTATTAACGTCAGAGAGCTGAAAACGTTTAAAAACGATCACTTTCAACGAATTCAAGCGTTTTTAGACATTTTTGTACTTCTCGGACTAAAACTGCATTTTGCACGACAAAAACTATTTTTTATCTATGAAAATCAATTTATTAACATCAGAAAGCTGGAAATATCTAAAAACGATCACTTTCAACGAATACGAGCATCTTTAGACATTTTCGTGGGTCGTGGATTGAAACTGTAATTTTCACAAGAAATATTTTTGATCTCTGAAAATCAATTTATTAACGTCAGAAAGCTTGAAACATTTAAAGACGATCAATTTCGAGGAATACAAGCGTTTTTAGACATTTTCATACTTCTCGCACAAAAACTGTATTTTTCATAACAAAAAATATTTTTTATCTCTGAAAATCAATTTATTAACGTCAGAGAACTGAAAACATGTAAAAACGATCACTTTCAACGAATTCAAGCGTTTTTAGACATTTTCGTTCTTGTCGGACTAAAACAGTATTTTTCAAGTCAAAAAGCTATTTTTGTCTCTGAAAATCAATTTATAAACGTCAGAAAGCTGGAAACATTTAAAAACGACCACTTTCGACGAATACAAGCGGTTTTAGACATTTTCGTACTTCGCGGACAAAAACTGTATTTTTCATGACAAAAAATATTTTTTATCTCTGAAAATAAAATTATTAACGTCAGAGAGCTGAAAACGTCTAAAAACGATCACTTTCAATGAATAGAAGCGTTTTTAGTCATTTTCGTACTTCTTGGACTAAAACTACATTTTTCACGACAAAAAATATTTTTTATCTCTGAAAATCAATTTATTAACGTCAGAGAGTTGGAAATGTCTGAAAACGATCACTTTCAACGAATACCAGCGTTTTTAGACATTTTCGTAGTTCTCGCACTAAAATTGTATTTTTGAAGATAAAAACAATTTTTTATCTCTGAAAATCAATTTATTAACGTTAGAAAGCTGGAAACATCTAAAAACGATCACTTTCGGCGAATACAATCGTGTTTAGACATTTTCGTACTTCTCGGACTAAAACTGCATTTTTCACGACAAAAACTATTTTTTATCTCTGAAAATCAATTTATTAACGTCAGAGAGCTGAAAACGTTTAAAAAGGATCACTTTCAACGAATATCAGCGTTTTTAGACATTTTCGTTCTTGTCGGACTTAAACTGTATTTTTCACGACAAAAAATATTTTTTATATCTGAAAATCAATTTATTAACGTCAGAAAGCTGGAAATGTCTAAAAACGATCATTTTCAACGAATACGAGCATTTTTAGACATTTTCGTGGTTCGTGGACTAAAATTTTAATTTTCACAACAAATATTTTTGATCTCTGAAAATCAATTTATTAACGTCAGAAAGCTTGAATCATTTAAAGACGATCAATTTAGAGGAATACAAGCGTTTTTCGATATTTTCGTACTTCTCGCACAAAAACTGTATTTTTCATAACAAAAAATATTTTTATCTCTGAAAATCAATTTATTAACGTCAGAGAGCTGAAAACATATAAAAACGATCACTTTCAACGAATTCAAGCGTTTTTAGACATTTTCGTTCTTGTCGGACTAAAACAGTATTTTTCAAGTCAAAAAGTTATTTTTGTCTCTGAAAATCAATTTATAAACGTCAGAAAGCTGGAAACATTTAAAAACGACCACTTTCGACGAATACAAGCGGTTTTAGACATTTTCGTACTTCGCGGACAAAAACTGTATTTTTCATGACAAAAAATATTTTTTATCTCTGAAAATAAAATTATTAACGTCAGAGAGCTGAAAACGTCTAAAAACGATCACTTTCAATGAATAGAAGCGTTTTTAGTCATTTTCGTACTTCTTGGACTAAAACTACATTTTTCACGACAAAAAATATTTTTTATCTCTGAAAATCAATTTATTAACGTCAGAGAGTTGGAAATGTCTTAAAACGATCACTTTCAACGAATACCAGCGTTTTTAGACATTTTCGTAGTTCTCGCACTAAAATTGTATTTTTGAAGATAAAAACAATTTTTTATCTCTGAAAATCAATTTATTAACGTTAGAAAGCTGGAAACATCTAAAAACGATCACTTTCGGCGAATACAATCGTGTTTAGACATTTTCGTACTTCTCGGACTAAAACTGCATTTTTCACGACAAAAACTATTTTTTATCTCTGAAAATCAATTTATTAACGTCAGAGAGCTGAAAACGTTTAAAAAGGATCACTTTCAACGAATATCAGCGTTTTTAGACATTTTCGTTCTTGTCGGACTTAAACTGTATTTTTCACGACAAAAAATATTTTTTATATCTGAAAATCAATTTATTAACGTCAGAAAGCTGGAAATGTCTAAAAACGATCACTTTCAACGAATACGAGCATTTTTAGACATTTTCGTGGTTCGTGGACTAAAATTTTAATTTTCACAACAAATATTTTTGATCTCTGAAAATCAATTTATTAACGTCAGAAAGCTTGAATCATTTAAAGACGATCAATTTAGAGGAATACAAGCGTTTTTCGACATTTTCGTACTTCTCGCACAAAAACTGTATTTTTCATAACAAAAAATATTTTTATCTCTGAAAATCAATTTATTAACGTCAGAGAGCTGAAAACATATAAAAACGATCACTTTCAACGAATTCAAGCGTTTTTAGACATTTTTGTACTTCTCGGACTAAAACTGCATTTTGCACGACAAAAACTATTTTTTATCTATGAAAATCAATTTATTAACATCAGAAAGCTGGAAATATCTAAAAACGATCACTTTCAACGAATACGAGCATCTTTAGACATTTTCGTGGGTCGTGGATTAAAACTGTAATTTTCACAACAAATATTTTTGATCTCTGAAAATCAATTTATTAACGTCAGAAAGCTTGAAACATTTAAAGACGATCAATTTCGAGGAATACAAGCGTTTTTAGACATTTTCATACTTCTCGCACAAAAACAGTATTTTTCATAACAAAAAATATTTTTCATCTCTGAAAATCAATTTATTAACGTCAGAGAGCTGAAAACATATAAAAACGACCACTTTCGACGAATACAAGCGTTTTTAGACATTTTCGTACTTCGCGGACTAAAACTGCATTTTTCACGACAAAAAATATTATTTTTCTCTGAAAATCAATTTATTAACGTCAGAGAGTTGGAAATGTCTAAAAACGATCACTTTCAAAGAATACCAGCGGTTTTAGACATTTTCGTACTTCTCGGACTAAAACTGCATTTTTCAGGACAAAAACAATTTTTTATCTCTGAAAATCAATTTATTAACGTCAGAAAGCTGGAAATGTCTAAAAACGATCACTTTCAACGAATACGAGCATTTTTAGACATTTTCGTGGGTCGTGGATTAAAACTGTAATTTTCACAACAAATATTTTTGATCTCTGAAAATCAATTTATTAACGTCAGAGAGTTGGAAATGTCTGAAAACGATCACTTTCAACGAATACCAGCGTTTTTAGACATTTTCGTAGTTCTCGCACTAAAATTGTATTTTCGAAGATAAAAACAATTTTTTATCTCTGAAAATCAATTTATTAACGTTAGAAAGCTGGAAACATCTAAAAACGATCACTTTCGGCGAATACAATCGTGTTTAGACATTTTCGTACTTCGCGGACAAAAACTGTATTTTTCATGACAAAAAATATTTTTTATCTCTGAAAATAAAATTATTAACGTCAGAGAGCTGAAAACGTCTAAAAACGATCACTTTCAACAAATACAAGCGTTTTTAGACATTTACGTACTTTTTGGACTAAAACTACATTTTTCACGACAAAAAATATTTTTTATCTCTGAAAATAAACTTATTAATGTCAGAGAGTTGGAAATGTCTATAAACGATCACTTTCAACGAATATCAGCGTTTTTAGACATTTTCGTTCTTGTCGGACTTAAACTACATTTTTCACGACAAAAAATATTTTTTATCTCTGAAAATCAATTTATTAACGTTAGAAAGGTGGAAACATTTAAAAACGACCACTTTCGGCGAATACAAGCGTTTTTAGACATTTTCGTACTTCTCGGACTAAAACTGCATTTTTCACGACAAAAACTATTTTTGATTTCTGAAAATCAATTTATTAACTTCAGAAAGCTTGAAACATTTAAAGACGATCACTTTCAATGAATAGAAGCGTTTTTAGTCATTTTCGTACTTCTCGGACTAAAACTACATTTTTCACGACAAAAAATATTTTTTATCTCTGAAAATCAATTTATTAATGTCGGAGAGTTGGAAATGTCTATAAACGATCACTTTCAACGACTACAAGCGTTTTTACACATTTTCGTACTTCTCGGACTAAAACTGCATTTTTCACGACAAAAAATATTTTTTATCTCTGAAAATAAATTTATTAATGTCAGAGAGTTGGAAATGTCTATAAACGATCACTTTCAACGAATACAAGCGTTTTTAGACATTTTCGTACTTCTCGGACTAAAACTGCATTTTTCACGACAAAAACTATTTTTAATCTCTGAAAATTAATTTATTAACGTCAGAAAGCTGGAAAAGCCTAAAAACGATCACTTTCGACGAATACAAAAGTTTTTAGACATTTTCGTACTTCTCGGACTAAAACTGCATTTTTCACGACAAAAATTATTTTTTATATCTGACAATAAATTTATTAATGTCAGAGAGTTGGAAATGTCTATAAACGATCACTTTCAACGAATATCAGCGTTTTTAGACATTTTCGTTCTTGTCGGACTTAAACTGTATTTTTCATGACAAAAAATATTTTTTATCTCTGAAAATCAATTTATTAACGTCAGAAAGCTGGAAATGTCTAAAAACGATCACTTTCAACAAATACGAGCATTTTTAGACATTTTCGTGGTTCGTGGTCTAAAATTTTAATTTTCACAACAAATATTTTTGATCTCTGAAAATCAATTTATTAACGTCAGAAAGCTTGAATCATTTAAAGACGATCAATTTCGAGGAATACAAGCGTTTTTAGACATTTTCGTACTTCTCGCACAAAAACTGTATTTTTCATAACAAAAAATATTTTTTATCTCTGAAAATCAATTTATTAACGTCAGAGAGCTGAAAACGTTTAAAAACGATCACTTTCAACGAATTCAAGCGTTTTTAGACATTTTTGTACTTCTCGGACTAAAACTGCATTTTGCACGACAAAAACTATTTTTTATCTATGAAAATCAATTTATTAACATCAGAAAGCTGGAAATATCTAAAAACGATCACTTTCAACGAATACGAGCATTTTTAGACATTTTCGTGGGTCGTGGATTAAAACTGTAATTTTCACAACAAATATTTTTGATCTCTGAAAATCAATTTATTAACGTCAGAAAGCTTGAAACATTTAAAGACGATCAATTTCGAGGAATACAAGCGTTTTTAAACATTTTCATACTTCTCGCACAAAAACTGTATTTTTCATAACAAAAAATATTTTTCATGTCTGAAAATCAATTTATTAACGTCAGAGAGCTGAAAACATGTAAAAACGATCACTTTCAACGAATTCAAGCGTTTTTAGACATTTTTGTACTTCTCGGACTAAAACTGCATTTTTCACGACAAAAATTATTTTTTATATCTGACAATAAATTTATTAATGTCAGAGAGTTGGAAATGTCTATAAACGATCACTTTCAACGAATACCAGCGTTTGTAGACATTTTCGTTCTTGTCGGACTTAAACTACATTTTTCACGACAAAAAATATTTTTTATCTCTGAAAATCAATTTATTAACGTCAGAAAGCTGGAAATGTCTAAAAACGATCACTTTCAACGAATACGAGCATTTTTAGACATTTTCGTGGTTCGTGGATTAAAACTGTAATTTTCACAACAAATATTTTTTATCTCTGAAAATCAATTTATTAACGTTAGAAAGGTGGAAACATTAAAAAACGACCACTTTCGGCGAATACAAGCGTTTTTAGACATTTTCGTACTTCTCGGACTAAAACTGCATTTTTCACGACAAAAACTATTTTTGATTTCTGAAAATCAATTTATTAACTTCAGAAAGCTTGAAACATTTAAAGACGATCACTTTCAATGAATAGAAGCGTTTTTAGTCATTTTCGTACTTCTCGGACTAAAACTACATTTTTCACGACAAAAAATATTTTTTATCTCTGAAAATCAATTTATTAATGTCGCAGAGTTGGAAATGTCTATAAACGATCACTTTCAACGACTACAAGCGTTTTTAGACATTTTCGTACTTCTCGGACTAAAACTGCATTTTTCACGACAAAAAATATTTTTTATCTCTGAAAATAAATTTATTAATGTCAGAGAGTTGGAAATGTCTATAAACGATCACTTTCAACGAATACAAGCGTTTTTAGACATTTTCGTACATCTCGGACTAAAACTGCATTTTTCACGACAAAAACTATTTTTAATCTCTGAAAATTAATTTATTAACGTCAGAAAGCTGGAAAAGCCTAAAAACGATCACTTTCGACGAATACAAAAGTTTTTAGACATTTTCGTACTTCTCGGACTAAAACTGCATTTTTCACGACAAAAATTATTTTTTATATCTGACAATAAATTTATTAATGTCAGAGAGTTGGAAATGTCTATAAACGATCACTTTCAACGAATATCAGCGTTTTTAGACATTTTCGTTCTTGTCGGACTTAAACTGTATTTTTCATGACAAAAAATATTTTTTATCTCTGAAAATCAATTTATTAACGTCAGAAAGCTGGAAATGTCTACAAACGATCACTTTCAACGAATACGAGCATTTTTAGACATTTTCGTGGTTCGTGGACTAAAATTTTAATTTTCACAACAAATATTTTTGATCTCTGAAAATCAATTTATTAACGTCAGAAAGCTTGAATCATTTAAAGACGATCAATTTCGAGGAATACAAGCGTTTTTAGACATTTTCGTACTTCTCGCACAAAAACTGTATTTTTCATAACAAAAAATATTTTTTATCTCTGAAAATCAATTTATTAACGTCAGAGAGCTGAAAACGTTTAAAAACGATCACTTTCAACGAATTCTAGCGTTTTTAGACATTTTTGTACTTCTCGGACTAAAACTGCATTTTGCACGACAAAAACTATTTTTTATCTATGAAAATCAATTTATTAACATCAGAAAGCTGGAAATATCTAAAAACGATCACTTTCAACGAATACGAGCATTTTTAGACATTTTCGTGGGTCGTGGATTAAAACTGTAATTTTCACAACAAATATTTTTGATCTCTGAAAATCAATTTATTAACGTCAGAAAGCTTGAAACATTTAAAGACGATCAATTTCGAGGAATACAAGCGTTTTTAGACATTTTCATACTTCTCGCACAAAAACTGTATTTTTCATAACAAAAAATATTTTTCATCTCTGAAAATCAATTTATTAACGTCAGAGAACTGAAAACATATAAAAACGATCACTTTCAACGAATTCAAGCGTTTTTAGACATTTTTGTACTTCTCGGACTAAAACTGCATTTTTCACGACAAAAATTATTTTTTATATCTGACAATAAATTTATTAATGTCAGAGAGTTGGAAATGTCTATAAACGATCACTTTCAACGAATACCAGCGTTTTTAGACATTTCCGTTCTTGTCGGACTAAAACAGTATTTTTCAAGTCAAAAAGTTATTTTTGTCTCTGAAAATCAATTTATAAACGTCAGAAAGCTGGAAACATTTAAAAACGACCACTTTCGACGAATACAAGCATTTTTAGACATTTTCGTACTTCGCAGACAAAAACTGTATTTTTCATGACAAAAAATATTTTTTATCTCTGAAAATAAAATTATTAACGTCAGAGAGCTGAAAACGTCTAAAAACGATCACTTTCAATGAATAGAAGCGTTTTTAGTCATTTTCGTACTTCTTGGACTAAAACTACATTTTTCACGACAAAAAATATTTTTTATCTCTGAAAATCAATTTATTAACGTCAGAGAGTTGGAAATGTCTGAAAACGATCACTTTCAACGAATACCAGCGTTTTTAGACATTTTCGTACTTCTCGGACTAAAACTGCATTTTTCACGACAAAAACTATTTTTTATCTCTGAAAATCAATTTATTAACGTCAGAAAGCTGGAAATGTCTAAAAACGATCACTTTCGACGAACACAAACGTTTTTAGACATTTTCGTACTTCTCGCACAAAAACTGTATTTTTCATAACAAAAAATATTTTTTATCTCTGAAAATCAATGTATTAACGTCAGAGAGCTGAAAACGTTTAAAAACGATCATTTTCAACGAATTCAAGCGTTTTTAGACATTTTTGTACTTCTCGGACTAAAACTGCATTTTGCACGACAAAAACTATTTTTTATCTCTGAAAATCAATTTATTAACGTCAGAAAGCTGGAAATATCTAAAAACGATCACTTTCAACGAATACGAGCATTTTTAGACATTTTCGTGGGTCGTGGATTAAAACTGTAATTTTCACAACAAATATTTTTGATCTCTGAAAATCAATTTATTAACGTCCGGAAGCTTGAAACATTTAAAAACGATCAATTTCGAGGAATACAAGCGTTTTTAGACATTTTCATACTTCTCGCACAAAAACTGTATTTTTCATAACAAAAAATATTTTTCATCTCTGAAAATCAATTTATTAACGTCAGAGAGCTGAAAACATATAAAAACGATCACTTTCAACGAATTCAAGCGTTTTTAGACATTTTTGTACTTCTCGGACTAAAACTGCATTTTTCACGACAAAAATTATTTTTTATATCTGACAATAAATTTATTAATGTCAGAGAGTTGGAAATGTCTAAAAACGATCACTTTCAACGAATACCAGCGTTTTTAGACATTTTCGTAGTTCTCGCACTAAAATTGTATTTTTGAAGATAAAAACAATTTTTTATCTCTGAAAATCAATTTATTAACGTTAGAAAGCTGGAAACATCTAAAAACGATCACTTTCGGCGAATACAATCGTGTTTAGACATTTTCGTACTTCTCGGACTAAAACTGCATTTTTCACGACAAAAACTATTTTTTATCTCTGAAAATCAATTTATTAACGTCAGAAAGCTGGAAATGTCTAAAAACGATCACTTTCGACGAACACAAACGTTTTTAGACATTTTCGTACTTCTCGGACTAAAACTGTATTTTTCACGACAAAAAATATTTTTTATCTATGAAAATCAATTTATTAACGTCAGAAAGCTGGAAACATTTAAAGACGATCACTTTCAACGAATACAAGCGTTTTTAGACATTTTCGTACTTCGCGGACAAAAACTGTATTTTTGACGACAAAATATATTTTTTATCTCTGAAAATCAATTTATTAACGTTAGAAAGGTGGAAACATCTAAAAACGACCACTTTCGGCGAATACAAGCGTTTTTAGACATTTTCGTACTTCTCGGATTAAAACTGCATTTTTCACGGCAAAAACTATTTTTAATTTCTGAAAATTAATTTATTAACGTGAGAAAGCTGGAAATATCTAAAAACTATCACTTTCGACTAATACAATCGTTTTTAGACATTTTCGTACTTCTCGGACTAAAACTGTATTTTTCATAACAAAAAATATTTTTTATCTCTGCAAATCAATTTATTAACGTCAGAGAGCTGAAAACGTTTAAAAACGATCACTTTCAACGAATTCAAGCGTTTTTAGACATTTTTGTACTTCTCGGACTAAAACTGCATGTTGCACGACAAAAACAATTTTTTATCTCTGAAAATCAATTTATTAACGTCAGAAAGCTGAAAACGTCTAAAAACGATCACCTTCAATGAATAGAAGCGTTTTTAGTCATTTTCGTACTTCTCGGACTAAAACTACATTTTTCAAGACAAAAAATAATTTTTATCTCTGAAAATCAATGTATTAACGTCAGAAAGCTGGAAATGTCTAAGAAACGATCACTTTCAACGAATACCAGCGTTTTTAGACATTTTCGTAGTTCTCGCACTAAAATTGTATTTTTGAAGATAAAATCAATTTTTTATCTCTGAAAATCAATTTATTAACGTCACAGAGCTGAAAACGTATAAAAACGATCACTTTCGACGAATACTAGCGTTTTCAGACATTTTCGTACTTCTCGGTCTAAAACTGTATTTTTCACGACAAACAATATTTTTTATCTCTGAAAATCAATTTATTAACGTCAGAGAGTTGGAAATGTCTATAAACGATCACTTTCAACGAATACCAACGTTTTTAGACATTTTCGTTCTTGTCGGACTTAAACTGTATTTTTCACGACAAAAAATATTTTTTATCTCTGAAAATCAATTTATTAACGTCAGAGAGTTGGAAATGTCTAAAAACGATCACGTTCAACGAATACCAGCGTTTTTAGACATTTTCGTACTTCTCGGACTAAAATTGTATTTTTGACGACAAAAAATATTTTTTATCTCTGAAAATTAATTTATTAACATCAGAGAGCTGAAAACGTTTAAAAACGATCACTTTCAACGAATTTAAGCGTTTTTAGACATTTTTGTACTTCTCGGTCTAAAACTGCATTTTTCACGGCAAAAGCTATTTTTTATCTCTGAAAATCAATTTATTAATGTCAGAGAGTTGCAAAGTCTATAAACGATAACTTTCAACGAATTCCAGCGTTTTCAGACATTTTCGTTCTTGTCGGACTTAAACTGTATTTTTCACGACAAAAAATATTATTTTTCTCTGAAAATCAATTTATTAACGTCAGAGAGTTGGAAATGTCTAAAAACGATCACTTTCAAAGAATACCAGCGGTTTTAGACATTTTCGTACTTCTCGGACTAAAACTGCATTTTTCAGGACAAAAACAATTTTTTATCTCTGAAAATCAATTTATTAACGTCAGAAAGCTGGAAATGTCTAAAAACGATCACTTTCAACGAATACGAGCATTTTTAGACATTTTCGTGGGTCGTGGATTAAAACTGTAATTTTCACAACAAATATTTTTGATCTCTGAAAATCAATTTATTAACGTCAGAGAGTTGGAAATGTCTGAAAACGATCACTTTCAACGAATACCAGCGTTTTTAGACATTTTCGTAGTTCTCGCACTAAAATTGTATTTTCGAAGATAAAAACAATTTTTTATCTCTGAAAATCAATTTATTAACGTTAGAAAGCTGGAAACATCTAAAAACGATCACTTTCGGCGAATACAATCGTGTTTAGACATTTTCGTACTTCGCGGACAAAAACTGTATTTTTCATGACAAAAAATATTTTTTATCTCTGAAAATAAAATTATTAACGTCAGAGAGCTGAAAACGTCTAAAAACGATCACTTTCAATGAATAGAAGCGTTTTTATTCATTTTCGTACTTCTTGGACTAGAACTACATTTTTCACGACAAAAAATATTTTTTATCTCTGAAAATCAATTTATTAACGTCAGAAAGCTGGAAATATCTAAAAACGATCACTTTCAACGAATACCAGCGTTTTTAGACATTTTCGTAGTTCTCGCACTCAAATTGTATTTTTGAAGATAAAAACAATTTTTTATCTCTGAAAATAAAATTATTAACGTTAGAAAGCTGGAAACATCTAAAAACGATCACTTTCGGCGAATACAATCGTGTTTAGACATTTTCGTACTTCTCAGACTAAAACTGCATTTTTCACGACAAAAACAATTTTTTATCTCTGAAAATCAATTTATTAACGTCAGAAAGCTGGAAATGTCTAAAAAAGATCACTTTCGACGAACACAAACGTTTTTAGACATTTTCGTACTTCTCGCACAAAAACTGTATTTTTCATAACAAAAAATATTTTTTATCTCTGAAAATCAATTTATTAACGTCAGAGAGCTGAAAACGTTTAAAAACGATCACTTTCAACGAATTCAACCGTTTTTAGACATTTTTGTACTTCTCGGACTAAAACTGCATTTTGCACGACAAAAACTATTTTTTATCTCTCAAAATCAATTTATTAACGTCAGAAAGCTGGAAATATCTAAAAACGATCACTTTCAACGAATACGAGCATTTTTAGACATTTTCGTGGGTCGTGGATTAAAACTGTAATTTTCACAACAAATATTTTTGATCTCTGAAAATCAATTTATTAACGTCCGGAAGCTTGAAACATTTAAAGACGATCAATTTCGAGGAATACAAGCGTTTTTAGACATTTTCATACTTCTCGCACAAAAACTGTATTTTTCATAACAAAAAATATTTTTCACCTCTGAAAATCAATTTATTAACGTCACAGAGCTGAAAACGTATAAAAACGATCACTTTCGACGAATACTAGCGTTTTCAGACATTTTCGTACTTCTCGGTCTAAAACTGTATTTTTCACGACAAACAATATTTTTTATCTCTGAAAATCAATTTATTAACGTCAGAGAGTTGGAAATGTCTATAAACGATCACTTTCAACGAATACCAACGTTTTTAGACATTTTCGTTCTTGTCGGACTTAAACTGTATTTTTCACGACAAAAAATATTTTTTATCTCTGAAAATCAATTTATTAACGTCAGAGAGTTGGAAATGTCTAAAAACGATCACGTTCAACGAATACCAGCGTTTTTAGACATTTTCGTACTTCTCGGACTAAAATTGTATTTTTGACGACAAAAAATATTTTTTATCTCTGAAAATTAATTTATTAACATCAGAGAGCTGAAAACGTTTAAAAACGATCACTTTCAACGAATTTAAGCGTTTTTAGAAATTTTTGTACTTCTCGGTCTAAAACTGCATTTTTCACGGCAAAAGCTATTTTTTATCTCTGAAAATCAATTTATTAATGTCAGAGAGTTGCAAAGTCTATAAACGATAACTTTCAACGAATTCCAGCGTTTTCAGACATTTTCGTTCTTGTCGGACTTAAACTGTATTTTTCACGACAAAAAATATTATTTTTCTCTGAAAATCAATTTATTAACGTCAGAGAGTTGGAAATGTCTAAAAACGATCACTTTCAAAGAATACCAGCGGTTTTAGACATTTTCGTACTTCTCGGACTAAAACTGCATTTTTCAGGACAAAAACAATTTTTTATCTCTGAAAATCAATTTATTAACGTCAGAAAGCTGGAAATGTCTAAAAACGATCACTTTCAACGAATACGAGCATTTTTAGACATTTTCGTGGGTCGTGGATTAAAACTGTAATTTTCACAACAAATATTTTTGATCTCTGAAAATCAATTTATTAACGTCAGAGAGTTGGAAATGTCTGAAAACGATCACTTTCAACGAATACCAGCGTTTTTAGACATTTTCGTAGTTCTCGCACTAAAATTGTATTTTCGAAGATAAAAACAATTTTTTATCTCTGAAAATCAATTTATTAACGTTAGAAAGCTGGAAACATCTAAAAACGATCACTTTCGGCGAATACAATCGTGTTTAGACATTTTCGTACTTCGCGGACAAAAACTGTATTTTTCATGACAAAAAATATTTTTTATCTCTGAAAATAAAATTATTAACGTCAGAGAGCTGAAAACGTCTAAAAACGATCACTTTCAATGAATAGAAGCGTTTTTATTCATTTTCGTACTTCTTGGACTAGAACTACATTTTTCACGACAAAAAATATTTTTTATCTCTGAAAATCAATTTATTAACGTCAGAAAGCTGGAAATATCTAAAAACGATCACTTTCAACGAATACCAGCGTTTTTAGACATTTTCGTAGTTCTCGCACTCAAATTGTATTTTTGAAGATAAAAACAATTTTTTATCTCTGAAAATAAAATTATTAACGTTAGAAAGCTGGAAACATCTAAAAACGATCACTTTCGGCGAATACAATCGTGTTTAGACATTTTCGTACTTCTCAGACTAAAACTGCATTTTTCACGACAAAAACAATTTTTTATCTCTGAAAATCAATTTATTAACGTCAGAAAGCTGGAAATGTCTAAAAAAGATCACTTTCGACGAACACAAACGTTTTTAGACATTTTCGTACTTCTCGCACAAAAACTGTATTTTTCATAACAAAAAATATTTTTTATCTCTGAAAATCAATTTATTAACGTCAGAGAGCTGAAAACGTTTAAAAACGATCACTTTCAACGAATTCAACCGTTTTTAGACATTTTTGTACTTCTCGGACTAAAACTGCATTTTGCACGACAAAAACTATTTTTTATCTCTCAAAATCAATTTATTAACGTCAGAAAGCTGGAAATATCTAAAAACGATCACTTTCAACGAATACGAGCATTTTTAGACATTTTCGTGGGTCGTGGATTAAAACTGTAATTTTCACAACAAATATTTTTGATCTCTGAAAATCAATTTATTAACGTCCGGAAGCTTGAAACATTTAAAGACGATCAATTTCGAGGAATACAAGCGTTTTTAGACATTTTCATACTTCTCGCACAAAAACTGTATTTTTCATAACAAAAAATATTTTTCACCTCTGAAAATCAATTTATTAACGTCAGAGAGCTGAAAACGTATAAAAACGATCACTTTCAACGAATTCAAGCGTTTTTAGACATTTTTGTACTTCTCGGACTAAAACTGCATTTTTCACGACAAAAATTATTTTTTATATCTGACAATAAATTTATTAATGTCAGAGAGTTGGAAATGTCTATAAACGATCACTTTCAACGAATACCAGCGTTTTTAGACATTTTCGTTCTTGTCGGACTAAAACAGTATTTTTCAAGTCAAAAAGTTATTTTTGTCTCTGAATATCAATTTATAAACGTGAGAAAGCTGGAAACATTTAAAAACAACCACTTTCGACGAATACAAGCGTTTTTAGACATTTTCGTACTTCGCGGACAAAAACTGTATTTTTCATGACAAAAAATATTTTTTATCTCTGAAAATAAAATTATTAACGTCAGAGAGCTGAAAACGTCTAAAAACGATCACTTTCAATGAATAGAAGCGTTTTTAGTCATTTTCGTACTTCTTGGACTAAAACTACATTTTTCACGACAAAAAATATTTTTTATCTCTGAAAATCAATTTATTAACGTCAGAGAGTTGGAAATGTCTAAAAACGATCACTTTCAACGAATACCAGCGTTTTTAGACATTTTCGTAGTTCTCGCACTAAAATTGTATTTTTGAAGATAAAAACAATTTTTTATCTCTGAAAATCAATTTATTAACGTTAGAAAGCTGGAAACATCTAAAAACGATCACTTTCGGCGAATACAATCGTGTTTAGACATTTTCGTACTTCTCGGACTAAAACTGCATTTTTCACGACAAAAACTATTTTTTATCTCTGAAAATCAATTTATTAACGTCAGAAAGCTGGAAATGTCTAAAAACGATCACTTTCGACGAACACAAACGTTTTTAGACATTTTCGTACTTCTCGCACAAAAACTGTATTTTTCATAACAAAAAATATTTTTTATCTCTGAAAATCAATTTATTAACGTCAGAGAGCTGAAAACGTTTAAAAACGATCACTTTCAACGAATTCAAGCGTTTTTAGACATTTTTATACTTCTCGGACTAAAACTGCATTTTGCACGACAAAAACTATTTTTTATCTCTGAAAATCAATTTATTAACGTCAGAAAGCTGGAAATATCTAAAAACGATCACTTTCAACGAATACGATCATTTTTAGACATTTTCGTGGGTCGTGGACTAAAACTGTAATTTTCACAACAAATATTTTTGATCTCTGAAAATCAATTTATTAACGTCCGGAAGCTTGAAACATTTAAAGACGATCAATTTCGAGGAATACAAGCGTTTTTAGACATTTTCATACTTCTCGCACAAAAACTGTATTTTTCATAACAAAAAATATTTTTTATCTCTGAAAATCAATTTATTAACGTCAGAGAGCTGAAAACGTATAAAAACGATCACTTTCAACGAATTCAATCGTTTTTAGACATTTTTGTACTTCTCGGACTAAAACTGCATTTTTCACGACAAAAATTATTTTTTATATCTGACAATAAATTTATTAATGTCAGAGAGTTGGAAATGTCTATAAACGATCACTTTCAACGAATACCAACGTTTTTAGACATTTTCGTTCTTGTCGGACTAAAACAGTATTTTTCAAGTCAAAAAGTTATTTTTGTCTCTGAAAATCAATTTATAAACGTCAGAAAGCTGGAAACATTTAAAAACGACCACTTTCGACGAATACAAGCGTTTTTAGACATTTTCGTACTTCGCGGACAAAAACTGTATTTTTCATGACAAAAAATATTTTTTATCTCTGAAAATAAAATTATTAACGTCAGAGAGCTGAAAACGTCTAAAAACGATCACTTTCAATGAATAGAAGCGTTTTTAGTCATTTTCGTACTTCTTGGACTAAAACTACATTTTTCACGACAAAAAATATTTTTTATCTCTGAAAATCAATTTATTAACGTCAGAGAGTTGGAAATGTCTAAAAACGATCACTTTCAACGAATACCAGCGTTTTTAGACATTTTCGTAGTTCTCGCACTAAAATTGTATTTTTGAAGATAAAAACAATTTTTTATCTCTGAAAATAAAATTATTAACGTTAGAAAGCTGGAAACATCTAAAAACGATCACTTTCGGCGAATACAATCGTGTTTAGACATTTTCGTACTTCTCAGACTAAAACTGCATTTTTCACGACAAAAACAATTTTTTATCTCTGAAAATCAATTTATTAACGTCAGAAAGCTGGAAATGTCTAAAAAAGATCACTTTCGACGAACACAAACGTTTTTAGACATTTTCGTACTTCTCGCACAAAAACTGTATTTTTCATAACAAAAAATATTTTTTATCTCTGAAAATCAATTTATTAACGTCAGAGAGCTGAAAACGTTTAAAAACGATCACTTTCAACGAATTCAACCGTTTTTAGACATTTTTGTACTTCTCGGACTAAAACTGCATTTTGCACGACAAAAACTATTTTTTATCTCTCAAAATCAATTTATTAACGTCAGAAAGCTGGAAATATCTAAAAACGATCACTTTCAACGAATACGAGCATTTTTAGACATTTTCGTGGGTCGTGGATTAAAACTGTAATTTTCACAACAAATATTTTTGATCTCTGAAAATCAATTTATTAACGTCCGGAAGCTTGAAACATTTAAAGACGATCAATTTCGAGGAATACAAGCGTTTTTGGACATTTTCATACTTCTCGCACAAAAACTGTATTTTTCATAACAAAAAATATTTTTCACCTCTGAAAATCAATTTATTAACGTCAGAGAGCTGAAAACGTATAAAAACGATCACTTTCAACGAATTCAAGCGTTTTTAGACATTTTTGTACTTCTCGGACTAAAACTGCATTTTTCACGACAAAAATTATTTTTTATATCTGACAATAAATTTATTAATGTCAGAGAGTTGGAAATGTCTATAAACGATCACTTTCAACGAATACCAGCGTTTTTAGACATTTTCGTTCTTGTCGGACTAAAACAGTATTTTTCAAGTCAAAAAGTTATTTTTGTCTCTGAATATCAATTTATAAACGTGAGAAAGCTGGAAACATTTAAAAACGACCACTTTCGACGAATACAAGCGTTTTTAGACATTTTCGTACTTCGCGGACAAAAACTGTATTTTTCATGACAAAAAATATTTTTTATCTCTGAAAATAAAATTATTAACGTCAGAGAGCTGAAAACGTCTAAAAACGATCACTTTCAATGAATAGAAGCGTTTTTAGTCATTTTCGTACT
Organism: Leptodirus hochenwartii; assembly: GCA_947310635.1. Classification (NCBI taxonomy): domain Eukaryota; kingdom Metazoa; phylum Arthropoda; class Insecta; order Coleoptera; family Leiodidae; genus Leptodirus; species Leptodirus hochenwartii. Next base: position 29,910,299 of record OX371177.1, on the reverse strand, counting down.
TCTTGGACTAAAACTACATTTTTCACGACAAAAAATATTTTTTATCTCTGAAAATCAATTTATTAACGTCAGAGAGTTGGAAATGTCTAAAAACGATCACTTTCAACGAATACCAGCGTTTTTAGACATTTTCGTAGTTCTCGCACTAAAATTGTATTTTTGAAGATAAAAACAATTTTTTATCTCTGAAAATCAATTTATTAACGTTAGAAAGCTGGAAACATCTAAAAACGATCACTTTCGGCGAATACAATCGTGTTTAGACATTTTCGTACTTCTCGGACTAAAACTGCATTTTTCACGACAAAAACTATTTTTTATCTCTGAAAATCAATTTATTAACGTCAGAAAGCTGGAAATGTCTAAAAACGATCACTTTCGACGAACACAAACGTTTTTAGACATTTTCGTACTTCTCGCACAAAAACTGTATTTTTCATAACAAAAAATATTTTTTATCTCTGAAAATCAATTTATTAACGTCAGAGAGCTGAAAACGTTTAAAAACGATCACTTTCAACGAATTCAAGCGTTTTTAGACATTTTTATACTTCTCGGACTAAAACTGCATTTTGCACGACAAAAACTATTTTTTATCTCTGAAAATCAATTTATTAACGTCAGAAAGCTGGAAATATCTAAAAACGATCACTTTCAACGAATACGATCATTTTTAGACATTTTCGTGGGTCGTGGACTAAAACTGTAATTTTCACAACAAATATTTTTGATCTCTGAAAATCAATTTATTAACGTCCGGAAGCTTGAAACATTTAAAGACGATCAATTTCGAGGAATACAAGCGTTTTTAGACATTTTCATACTTCTCGCACAAAAACTGTATTTTTCATAACAAAAAATATTTTTTATCTCTGAAAATCAATTTATTAACGTCAGAGAGCTGAAAACGTATAAAAACGATCACTTTCAACGAATTCAATCGTTTTTAGACATTTTTGTACTTCTCGGACTAAAACTGCATTTTTCACGACAAAAATTATTTTTTATATCTGACAATAAATTTATTAATGTCAGAGAGTTGGAAATGTCTATAAACGATCACTTTCAACGAATACCAACGTTTTTAGACATTTTCGTTCTTGTCGGACTAAAACAGTATTTTTCAAGTCAAAAAGTTATTTTTGTCTCTGAAAATCAATTTATAAACGTCAGAAAGCTGGAAACATTTAAAAACGACCACTTTCGACGAATACAAGCGTTTTTAGACATTTTCGTACTTCGCGGACAAAAACTGTATTTTTCATGACAAAAAATATTTTTTATCTCTGAAAATAAAATTATTAACGTCAGAGAGCTGAAAACGTCTAAAAACGATCACTTTCAATGAATAGAAGCGTTTTTAGTCATTTTCGTACTTCTTGGACTAAAACTACATTTTTCACGACAAAAAATATTTTTTATCTCTGAAAATCAATTTATTAACGTCAGAGAGTTGGAAATGTCTAAAAACGATCACTTTCAACGAATACCAGCGTTTTTAGACATTTTCGTAGTTCTCGCACTAAAATTGTATTTTTGAAGATAAAAACAATTTTTTATCTCTGAAAATCAATTTATTAACGTTAGAAAGCTGGAAACATCTAAAAACGATCACTTTCGGCGAATACAATCGTGTTTAGACATTTTCGTACTTCTCGGACTAAAACTGCATTTTTCACGACAAAAACTATTTTTTATCTCTGAAAATCAATTTATTAACGTCAGAAAGCTGGAAATGTCTAAAAACGATCACTTTCGACGAACACAAACGTTTTTAGACATTTTCGTACTTCTCGGACTAAAACTGTATTTTTCACGACAAAAAATATTTTTTATCTATGAAAATCAATTTATTAACGTCAGAAAGCTGGAAACATTTAAAGACGATCACTTTCAACGAATACAAGCGTTTTTAGACATTTTCGTACTTCGCGGACAAAAACTGTATTTTTGACGACAAAATATATTTTTTATCTCTGAAAATCAATTTATTAACGTTAGAAAGGTGGAAACATCTAAAAACGACCACTTTCGGCGAATACAAGCGTTTTTAGACATTTTCGTACTTCTCGGATTAAAACTGCATTTTTCACGGCAAAAACTATTTTTAATTTCTGAAAATTAATTTATTAACGTGAGAAAGCTGGAAATATCTAAAAACTATCACTTTCGACTAATACAATCGTTTTTAGACATTTTCGTACTTCTCGGACTAAAACTGTATTTTTCATAACAAAAAATATTTTTTATCTCTGCAAATCAATTTATTAACGTCAGAGAGCTGAAAACGTTTAAAAACGATCACTTTCAACGAATTCAAGCGTTTTTAGACATTTTTGTACTTCTCGGACTAAAACTGCATGTTGCACGACAAAAACAATTTTTTATCTCTGAAAATCAATTTATTAACGTCAGAAAGCTGAAAACGTCTAAAAACGATCACCTTCAATGAATAGAAGCGTTTTTAGTCATTTTCGTACTTCTCGGAGTAAAACTACATTTTTCAAGACAAAAAATAATTTTTATCTCTGAAAATCAATGTATTAACGTCAGAAAGCTGGAAATGTCTAAGAAACGATCACTTTCAACGAATACCAGCGTTTTTAGACATTTTCGTAGTTCTCGCACTAAAATTGTATTTTTGAAGATAAAATCAATTTTTTATCTCTGAAAATCAATTTATTAACGTCAGAAAGCTGGAAACGTCTAAAAACGACCACTTTCAACGAATACAAGCGTTTTAAGACATTTTCGTCCTTCTCGCACAAAAACTGTATTTTTCATAACAAAAAATATTTTTTATCTCTGAAAATCAATTTATTAACGTCACAGAGCTGAAAACGTATAAAAACGATCACTTTCGACGAATACTAGCGTTTTCAGACATTTTCGTACTTCTCGGTCTAAAACTGTATTTTTCACGACAAACAATATTTTTTATCTCTGAAAATCAATTTATTAACGTCAGAGAGTTGGAAATGTCTATAAACGATCACTTTCAACGAATACCAACGTTTTTAGACATTTTCGTTCTTGTCGGACTTAAACTGTATTTTTCACGACAAAAAATATTTTTTATCTCTGAAAATCAATTTATTAACGTCAGAGAGTTGGAAATGTCTAAAAACGATCACGTTCAACAAATACCAGCGTTTTTAGACATTTTCGTACTTCTCGGACTAAAATTGTATTTTTGACGACAAAAAATATTTTTTATCTCTGAAAATTAATTTATTAACATCAGAGAGCTGAAAACGTTTAAAAACGATCACTTTCAACGAATTTAAGCGTTTTTAGACATTTTTGTACTTCTCGGTCTAAAACTGCATTTTTCACGGCAAAAGCTATTTTTTATCTCTGAAAATCAATTTATTAATGTCAGAGAGTTGCAAAGTCTATAAACGATAACTTTCAACGAATTCCAGCGTTTTCAGACATTTTCGTTCTTGTCGGACTTAAACTGTATTTTTCACGACAAAAAATATTATTTTTCTCTGAAAATCAATTTATTAACGTCAGAGAGTTGGAAATGTCTAAAAACGATCACTTTCAAAGAATACCAGCGTTTTTAGACATTTTCGTACTTCTCGGACTAAAACTGTATTTTTGACGACAAAAAATATTTTTTATCTCTGAAAATCAATTTATTAACGTTAGAAAGCTGGAAAAAACTAAAAACGATCACTTTCGACGAATAAAAGAGTTTTTAGATATTTTCGTACTTCTTGGACTAAAACTGCATTTTTCAGGACAAAAACAATTTTTTATCTCTGAAAATCAATTTATTAACGTCAGAAAGCTGGAAATGTCTAAAAACGATCACTTTCAACGAATACGAGCATTTTTAGACATTTTCGTGGGTCGTGGATTAAAACTGTAATTTTCACAACAAATATTTTTGATCTCTGAAAATCAATTTATTAACGTCAGAGAGTTGGAAATGTCTGAAAACGATCACTTTCAACGAATACCAGCGTTTTTAGACATTTTCGTAGTTCTCGCACTAAAATTGTATTTTCGAAGATAAAAACAATTTTTTATCTCTGAAAATCAATTTATTAACGTTAGAAAGCTGGAAACATCTAAAAACGATCACTTTCGGCGAATACAATCGTGTTTAGACATTTTCGTACTTCGCGGACAAAAACTGTATTTTTCATGACAAAAAATATTTTTTATCTCTGAAAATAAAATTATTAACGTCAGAGAGCTGAAAACGTCTAAAAACGATCACTTTCAATGAATAGAAGCGTTTTTATTCATTTTCGTACTTCTTGGACTAGAACTACATTTTTCACGACAAAAAATATTTTTTATCTCTGAAAATCAATTTATTAACGTCAGAAAGCTGGAAATATCTAAAAACGATCACTTTCAACGAATACCAGCGTTTTTAGACATTTTCGTAGTTCTCGCACTAAAATTGTATTTTTGAAGATAAAAACAATTTTTTATCTCTGAAAATAAAATTATTAACGTTAGAAAGCTGGAAACATCTAAAAACGATCACTTTCGGCGAATACAATCGTGTTTAGACATTTTCGTACTTCTCGGACTAAAACTGCATTTTTCACGACAAAAACAATTTTTTATCTCTGAAAATCAATTTATTAACGTCAGAAAGCTGGAAATGTCTAAAAAAGATCACTTTCGACGAACACAAACGTTTTTAGACATTTTCGTACTTCTCGCACAAAAACTGTATTTTTCATAACAAAAAATATTTTTTATCTCTGAAAATCAATTTATTAACGTCAGAGAGCTGAAAACGTTTAAAAACGATCACTTTCAACGAATTCACCCGTTTTTAGACATTTTTGTACTTCTCGGACTAAAACTGCATTTTGCACGACAAAAACTATTTTTTATCTCTCAAAATCAATTTATTAACGTCAGAGAGCTGAAAACGTTTAAAAACGATCACTTTCAACGAATTCTAGCGTTTTTAGACATTTTTGTACTTCTCGGACTAAAACTGCATTTTGCACGACAAAAACTATTTTTTATCTATGAAAATCAATTTATTAACATCAGAAAGCTGGAAATATCTAAAAACGATCACTTTCAACGAATACGAGCATTTTTAGACATTTTCGTGGGTCGTGGATTAAAACTGTAATTTTCACAACAAATATTTTTGATCTCTGAAAATCAATTTATTAACGTCAGAAAGCTTGAAACATTTAAAGACGATCAATTTCGAGGAATACAAGCGTTTTTAGACATTTTCATACTTCTCGCACAAAAACTGTATTTTTCATAACAAAAAATATTTTTCATCTCTGAAAATCAATTTATTAACGTCAGAGAGCTGAAAACATCTAAAAACGATCACTTTCGGCGAATACAATCGTGTTTAGACATTTTCGTACTTCTCGGACTAAAACTGCATTTTTCACGACAAAAACTATTTTTTATCTCTGAAAATCAATTTATTAACGTCAGAAAGCTGGAAATGTCTAAAAACGATCACTTTCGACGAACACAAACGTTTTTAGACATTTTCGTACTTCTCGCACAAAAACTGTATTTTTCATAACAAAAAATATTTTTTATCTCTGAAAATCAATTTATTAACGTCAGAGAGCTGAAAACGTATAAAAACGATCACTTTCAACGAATTCAAGCGTTTTTAGACATTTTTGTACTTCTCGGACTAAAACTGCATTTTGCACGACAAAAACTATTTTTTATCTCTGAAAATCAATTTATTAACGTCAGAAAGCTGGAAATATCTAAAAACGATCACTTTCAACGAATACGAGCATTTTTAGACATTTTCGTGGGTCGTGCATTAAAACTGTAATTTTCACAACAAAGATTTTTGATCTCTGAAAATCAATTTATTAACGTCCGGAAGCTTGAAACATTTAAAGACGATCAATTTCGAGGAATACAAGCGTTTTTAGACATTTTCATACTTCTCGCACAAAAACTGTATTTTTCATAACAAAAAATATTTTTCATCTCTGAAAATCAATTTATTAACGTCAGAGAGCTGAAAACGTATAAAAACGATCACTTTCAACGAATTCAAGCGTTTTTAGACATTTTTGTACTTCTCGGACTAAAACTGCATTTTTCACGACAAAAATTATTTTTTATATCTGACAATAAATTTATTAATGTCAGAGAGTTGGAAATGTCTATAAACGATCACTTTCAACGAATACCAACGTTTTTAGACATTTTCGTTCTTGTCGGACTAAAACAGTATTTTTCAAGTCAAAAAGTTATTTTTGTCTCTGAAAATCAATTTATAAACGTCAGAAAGCCGGAAACATTTAAAAACGACCACTTTCGACGAATACAAGCGTTTTTAGACATTTTCGTACTTCGCGGACAAAAACTGTATTTTTCATGACAAAAAATATTTTTTATCTCTGAAAATAAAATTATTAACGTCAGAGAGCTGAAAACGTCTAAAAACGATCACTTTCAATGAATAGAAGCGTTTTTAGTCATTTTCGTACTCCTCGGACTAAAACTGCATTTTTCACGACAAAAACTATTTTTTATCTCTGAAAATCAATTTATTAACGTCAGAAAGCTGGAAATGTTTAAAAACGATCACTTTCGACGAACACAAACGTTTTTAGACATTTTCGTACTTCTCGGACTAAAACTGTATTTTTGACGACAAAAAATATTTTTTATCTATGAAAATCAATTTATTAACGTCAGAAAGCTGGAAACATTTAAAGACGATCACTTTCAACGAATACAAGCGTTTTTAGACATTTTCGTACTTCGCGGACAAAAACTGTATTTTTGACGACAAAAAATATTTTTTATCTCTGAAAATCAATTTATTAACGTTAGAAAGGTGGAAACATCTAAAAACGACCACTTTCGGCTAATACAAGCGTTTTTAGACATTCTCGTACTTCTCGGATTAAAACTGCATTTTTCACGGCAAAAACTATTTTTAATTTCTGAAAATTAATTTATTAACGTGAGAAAGCTGGAAATATCTAAAAACGATCACTTTCGACTAATACAATCGTTTTTAGACATTTTCGTACTTCTCGGACTAAAACTGTATTTTTCATAACAAAAAATATTTTTTATCTCTGAAAATCAATTTATTAACGTCAGAGAGCTGAAAACGTTTAAAAACGATCACTTTCAACGAATTCAAGCGTTTTTAGACATTTTTGTACTTCTCGGACTAAAACTGCATTATGCACGACAAAAACAATTTTTTATCTCTGAAAATCAATTTATTAACGTCAGAAAGCTGAAAACGTCTAAAAACGATCACCTTCAATGAATAGAAGCGTTTTTAGTCATTTTCGTACTTCTCGGACTAAAACTACATTTTTCAAGACAAAAAATAATTTTTATCTCTGAAAATCAATGTATTAACGTCAGAAAGCTGGAAATGTCTAAGAAACGATCACTTTCAACGAATACCAGCGTTTTTAGACATTTTCGTAGTTCTCGCACTAAAATTGTATTTTTGAAGATAAAATCAATTTTTTATCTCTGAAAATCAACTTATTAATGTCAGAAAGCTGGAAACGTCTAAAAACGACCACTTTCAACGAATACAAGCGTTTTAAGACATTTTCGTCCTTCTCGCACAAAAACTGTATTTTTCATAACAAAAAATATTTTTTATCTCTGAAAATCAATTTATTAACGTCACAGAGCTGAAAACGTATAAAAACGATCACTTTCGACGAATACAAGCGTTTTCAGACATTTTCGTACTTCTCGGACTAAAACTGTATTTTTCACGACAAACAATATTTTTTATCTCTGAAAATCAATTTATTAACGTCAGAGAGTTGGAAATGTCTATAAACGATCACTTTCAACGAATACCAACGTTTTTAGACATTTTCGTTCTTGTCGGACTTAAACTGTATTTTTCACGACAAAAAATATTTTTTATCTCTGAAAATCAATTTATTAACGTCAGAGAGTTGGAAATGTCTAAAAACGATCACGTTCAACGAATACCAGCGTTTTTAGACATTTTCGTACTTCTCGGACTAAAATTGTATTTTTGACGACAAAAAATATTTTTTATCTCTGAAAATTAATTTATTAACATCAGAGAGCTGAAAACGTTTAAAAACGATCACTTTCAACGAATTCAAGCGTTTTTAGACATTTTTGTACTTCTCGGTCTAAAACTGCATTTTTCACGGCAAACGCTATTTTTTATCTCTGAAAATCAATTTATTAATGTCAGAGAGTTGCAAATGTCTATAAACGATAACTTTCAACGAATTCCAGCGTTTTTAGACATTTTCGTTCTTGTCGGACTTAAACTGTATTTTTCACGACAAAAAATATTATTTTTCTCTGAAAATCAATTTATTAACGTCAGAGAGTTGGAAATGTCTAAAAACGATCACTTTCAACGAATACCAGCGTTTTTAGACATTTTCGTACTTCTCGGACTAAAATTGTATTTTTGACGACAAAAAATATTTTTTATCTTTGAAAATCAATTTATTAACGTTAGAAAGCTGGAAAAAACTAAAAACGATCACTTTCGACGAATAAAAGAGTTTTTAGATATTTTCGTACTTCTTGGACTAAAACTGCATTTTTCAGGACAAAAACAATTTTTTATCTCTGAAAATCAATTTATTAACGTCAGAAAGCTGGAAATGTCTAAAAACGATCACTTTCAACGAATACGAGCATTTTTAGACATTTTCGTGGGTCGTGGATTAAAACTGTAATTTTCACAACAAATATTTTTGATCTCTGAAAATCAATTTATTAACGTCAGAGAGTTGGAAATGTCTGAAAACGATCACTTTCAACGAATACCAGCGTTTTTAGACATTTTCGATCTTGTCGGACTAAAACAGTATTTTTCAAGTCAAAAAGTTATTTTTGTCTCTGAAAATCAATTTATAAACGTCAGAAAGCTGGAAACATTTAAAAACGACCACTTTCGACGAATACAAGCGTTTTTAGACATTTTCGTACTTCGCGGACAAAAACTGTATTTTTCATGACAAAAAATATTTTTTATCTCTGAAAATAAACTTATTAATGTCAGAGAGTTGGAAATGTCTATAAACGATCACTTTCAACGAATATCAGCGTTTTTAGACATTTTCGTTCTTGTCGGACTTAAACTGTATTTTTCACGACAAAAAATATTTTTTATCTCTGAAAATCAATTTATTAACGTCAGAAAGCTGGAAATGTCTATAAACGATCACTTTCAACGAATACCAACGTTTTTAGACATTTTCGTTCTTGTCGGACTTAAACTGTATTTTTCACGACAAAAAATATTTTTTATCTCTGAAAATCAATTTATTAACGTCAGAGAGTTGGAAATGTCTAAAAACGATCACGTTCAACGAATACCAGCGTTTTTAGACATTTTCGTACTTCTCGGACTAAAATTGTATTTTTGACGACAAAAAATATTTTTTATCTCTGAAAATTAATTTATTAACATCAGAGAGCTGAAAACGTTTAAAAACGATCACTTTCAACGAATTCAAGCGTTTTTAGACATTTTTGTACTTCTCGGTCTAAAACTGCATTTTTCACGGCAAACGCTATTTTTTATCTCTGAAAATCAATTTATTAATGTCAGAGAGTTGCAAATGTCTATAAACGATAACTTTCAACGAATTCCAGCGTTTTTAGACATTTTCGTTCTTGTCGGACTTAAACTGTATTTTTCACGACAAAAAATATTATTTTTCTCTGAAAATCAATTTATTAACGTCAGAGAGTTGGAAATGTCTAAAAACGATCACTTTCAACGAATACCAGCGTTTTTAGACATTTTCGTACTTCTCGGACTAAAATTGTATTTTTGACGACAAAAAATATTTTTTATCTTTGAAAATCAATTTATTAACGTTAGAAAGCTGGAAAAAACTAAAAACGATCACTTTCGACGAATAAAAGAGTTTTTAGATATTTTCGTACTTCTTGGACTAAAACTGCATTTTTCAGGACAAAAACAATTTTTTATCTCTGAAAATCAATTTATTAACGTCAGAAAGCTGGAAATGTCTAAAAACGATCACTTTCAACGAATACGAGCATTTTTAGACATTTTCGTGGGTCGTGGATTAAAACTGTAATTTTCACAACAAATATTTTTGATCTCTGAAAATCAATTTATTAACGTCAGAGAGTTGGAAATGTCTGAAAACGATCACTTTCAACGAATACCAGCGTTTTTAGACATTTTCGATCTTGTCGGACTAAAACAGTATTTTTCAAGTCAAAAAGTTATTTTTGTCTCTGAAAATCAATTTATAAACGTCAGAAAGCTGGAAACATTTAAAAACGACCACTTTCGACGAATACAAGCGTTTTTAGACATTTTCGTACTTCGCGGACAAAAACTGTATTTTTCATGACAAAAAATATTTTTTATCTCTGAAAATAAACTTATTAATGTCAGAGAGTTGGAAATGTCTATAAACGATCACTTTCAACGAATATCAGCGTTTTTAGACATTTTCGTTCTTGTCGGACTTAAACTGTATTTTTCACGACAAAAAATATTTTTTATCTCTGAAAATCAATTTATTAACGTCAGAAAGCTGGAAATGTCTAAAAACGATCACTTTCAACGAATACGAGCATTTTTAGACATTTTCGTGGTTCGTGGATTAAAACTGTAATTTTCACAACAAATATTTTTTATCTCTGAAAATCAATTTATTAACGTTAGAAAGGTGGAAACATTTAAAAACGACCACTTTCGGCGAATACAAGCGTTTTTAGACATTTTCGTACTTCTCGGACTAAAACTGCATTTTTCACGACAAAAACTATTTTTGATTTCTGAAAATCAATTTATTAACTTCAGAAAGCTTGAAACATTTAAAGACGATCACTTTCAATGAATAGAAGCGTTTTTAGTCATTTTCGTCCTTCTCGGACTAAAACTACATTTTTCACGACAAAAAATATTTTTTATCTCTGAAAATCAATTTATTAATGTCGGAGAGTTGGAAATGTCTATAAACGATCACTTTCAACGACTACAATCGTTTTTAGATATTTTCGTACTTCTCGGACTAAAACTGCATTTTTCACGACAAAAAATATTTTTTATCTCTGAAAATAAATTTATTAATGTCAGAGAGTTGGAAATGTCTATAAACGATCACTTTCAACGAATACAAGCGTTTTTAGACATTTTTGTACTTCTCAGACTAAAACTGCATTATGCACGACAAAAACAATTTTTTATCTCTGAAAATCAATTTATTAACGTCAGAAAGCTGAAAACGTCTAAAAACGATCACCTTCAATGAATAGAAGCGTTTTTAGTCATTTTCGTACTTCTCGGACTAAAACTACATTTTTCAAGACAAAAAATAATTTTTATCTCTGAAAATCAATGTATTAACGTCAGAAAGCTGGAAATGTCTAAGAAACGATCACTTTCAACGAATACCAGCGTTTTTAGACATTTTCGTAGTTCTCGCACTAAAATTGTATTTTTGAAGATAAAATCAATTTTTTATCTCTGAAAATCAACTTATTAATGTCAGAAAGCTGGAAACGTCTAAAAACGACCACTTTCAACGAATACAAGCGTTTTAAGACATTTTCGTCCTTCTCGCACAAAAACTGTATTTTTCATAACAAAAAATATTTTTTATCTCTGAAAATCAATTTATTAACGTCACAGAGCTGAAAACGTATAAAAACGATCACTTTCGACGAATACAAGCGTTTTCAGACATTTTCGTACTTCTCGGACTAAAACTGTATTTTTCACGACAAACAATATTTTTTATCTCTGAAAATCAATTTATTAACGTCAGAGAGTTGGAAATGTCTATAAACGATCACTTTCAACGAATACCAACGTTTTTAGACATTTTCGTTCTTGTCGGACTTAAACTGTATTTTTCACGACAAAAAATATTTTTTATCTCTGAAAATCAATTTATTAACGTCAGAGAGTTGGAAATGTCTAAAAACGATCACGTTCAACGAATACCAGCGTTTTTAGACATTTTCGTACTTCTCGGACTAAAATTGTATTTTTGACGACAAAAAATATTTTTTATCTCTGAAAATTAATTTATTAACATCAGAGAGCTGAAAACGTTTAAAAACGATCACTTTCAACGAATTCAAGCGTTTTTAGACATTTTTGTACTTCTCGGTCTAAAACTGCATTTTTCACGGCAAACGCTATTTTTTATCTCTGAAAATCAATTTATTAATGTCAGAGAGTTGCAAATGTCTATAAACGATAACTTTCAACGAATTCCAGCGTTTTTAGACATTTTCGTTCTTGTCGGACTTAAACTGTATTTTTCACGACAAAAAATATTATTTTTCTCTGAAAATCAATTTATTAACGTCAGAGAGTTGGAAATGTCTAAAAACGATCACTTTCAACGAATACCAGCGTTTTTAGACATTTTCGTACTTCTCGGACTAAAATTGTATTTTTGACGACAAAAAATATTTTTTATCTTTGAAAATCAATTTATTAACGTTAGAAAGCTGGAAAAAACTAAAAACGATCACTTTCGACGAATAAAAGAGTTTTTAGATATTTTCGTACTTCTTGGACTAAAACTGCATTTTTCAGGACAAAAACAATTTTTTATCTCTGAAAATCAATTTATTAACGTCAGAAAGCTGGAAATGTCTAAAAACGATCACTTTCAACGAATACGAGCATTTTTAGACATTTTCGTGGGTCGTGGATTAAAACTGTAATTTTCACAACAAATATTTTTGATCTCTGAAAATCAATTTATTAACGTCAGAGAGTTGGAAATGTCTGAAAACGATCACTTTCAACGAATACCAGCGTTTTTAGACATTTTCGATCTTGTCGGACTAAAACAGTATTTTTCAAGTCAAAAAGTTATTTTTGTCTCTGAAAATCAATTTATAAACGTCAGAAAGCTGGAAACATTTAAAAACGACCACTTTCGACGAATACAAGCGTTTTTAGACATTTTCGTACTTCGCGGACAAAAACTGTATTTTTCATGACAAAAAATATTTTTTATCTCTGAAAATAAACTTATTAATGTCAGAGAGTTGGAAATGTCTATAAACGATCACTTTCAACGAATATCAGCGTTTTTAGACATTTTCGTTCTTGTCGGACTTAAACTGTATTTTTCACGACAAAAAATATTTTTTATCTCTGAAAATCAATTTATTAACGTCAGAAAGCTGGAAATGTCTAAAAACGATCACTTTCAACGAATACGAGCATTTTTAGACATTTTCGTGGTTCGTGGATTAAAACTGTAATTTTCACAACAAATATTTTTTATCTCTGAAAATCAATTTATTAACGTTAGAAAGGTGGAAACATTTAAAAACGACCACTTTCGGCGAATACAAGCGTTTTTAGACATTTTCGTACTTCTCGGACTAAAACTGCATTTTTCACGACAAAAACTATTTTTGATTTCTGAAAATCAATTTATTAACTTCAGAAAGCTTGAAACATTTAAAGACGATCACTTTCAATGAATAGAAGCGTTTTTAGTCATTTTCGTCCTTCTCGGACTAAAACTACATTTTTCACGACAAAAAATATTTTTTATCTCTGAAAATCAATGTATTAACGTCAGAGAGCTGAAAACGTTTAAAAACGATCACTTTCAACGAATTCAAGCGTTTTTAGACATTTTTGTACTTCTCGGACTAAAACTGCATTTTGCACGACAAAAACTATTTTTTATCTCTGAAAATCAATTTATTAACGTCAGAAAGCTGGAAATATCTAAAAACGATCACTTTCAACGAATACGAGCATTTTTAGACATTTTCGTGGGTCGTGGATTAAAACTGTAATTTTCACAACAAATATTTTTGATCTCTGAAAATCAATTTATTAACGTCCGGAAGCTTGAAACATTTAAAAACGATCAATTTCGAGGAATACAAGCGTTTTTAGACATTTTCATACTTCTCGCACAAAAACTGTATTTTTCATAACAAAAAATATTTTTCATCTCTGAAAATCAATTTATTAACGTCAGAGAGCTGAAAACATATAAAAACGATCACTTTCAACGAATTCAAGCGTTTTTAGACATTTTTGTACTTCTCGGACTAAAACTGCATTTTTCACGACAAAAATTATTTTTTATATCTGACAATAAATTTATTAATGTCAGAGAGTTGGAAATGTCTATAAACGATCACTTTCAACGAATACCAACGTTTTTAGACATTTTCGTTCTTGTCGGACTAAAACAGTATTTTTCAAGTCAAAAAGTTATTTTTGTCTCTGAAAATCAATTTATAAACGTCAGAAAGCTGGAAACATTTAAAAACGACCACTTTCGACGAATACAAGCGTTTTTAGACATTTTCGTACTTCGCGGACAAAAACTGTATTTTTCATGACAAAAAATATTTTTTATCTCCGAAAATAAAATTATTAACGTCAGAGAGCTGAAAACCTCTAAAAACGATCACTTTCAATGAATAGAAGCGTTTTTAGTCATTTTCGTACTTCTTGGACTAAAACTACATTTTTCACGACAAAAAATATTTTTTATCTCTGAAAATCAATTTATTAACGTCAGAGAGTTGGAAATGTCTAAAAACGATCACTTTCAACGAATACCAGCGTTTTTAGACATTTTCGTAGTTCTCGCACTAAAATTGTATTTTTGAAGATAAAAACAATTTTTTATCTCTGAAAATCAATTTATTAACGTTAGAAAGCTGGAAACATCTAAAAACGATCACTTTCGGCGAATACAATCGTGTTTAGACATTTTCGTACTTCTCGGACTAAAACTGCATTTTTCACGACAAAAACTATTTTTTATCTCTGAAAATCAATTTATTAACGTCAGAAAGCTGGAAATGTCTAAAAACGATCACTTTCGACGAACACAAACGTTTTTAGACATTTTCGTACTTCTCGGACTAAAACTGTATTTTTCACGACAAAAAATATTTTTTATCTATGAAAATCAATTTATTAACGTCAGAAAGCTGGAAACATTTAAAGACGATCACTTTCAACGAATACAAGCGTTTTTAGACATTTTCGTACTTCGCGGACAAAAACTGTATTTTTGACGACAAAATATATTTTTTATCTCTGAAAATCAATTTATTAACGTTAGAAAGGTGGAAACATCTAAAAACGACCACTTTCGGCGAATACAAGCGTTTTTAGACATTTTCGTACTTCTCGGATTAAAACTGCATTTTTCACGGCAAAAACTATTTTTAATTTCTGAAAATTAATTTATTAACGTGAGAAAGCTGGAAATATCTAAAAACTATCACTTTCGACTAATACAATCGTTTTTAGACATTTTCGTACTTCTCGGACTAAAACTGTATTTTTCATAACAAAAAATATTTTTTATCTCTGCAAATCAATTTATTAACGTCAGAGAGCTGAAAACGTTTAAAAACGATCACTTTCAACGAATTCAAGCGTTTTTAGACATTTTTGTACTTCTCGGACTAAAACTGCATGTTGCACGACAAAAACAATTTTTTATCTCTGAAAATCAATTTATTAACGTCAGAAAGCTGAAAACGTCTAAAAACGATCACCTTCAATGAATAGAAGCGTTTTTAGTCATTTTCGTACTTCTCGGACTAAAACTACATTTTTCAAGACAAAAAATAATTTTTATCTCTGAAAATCAATGTATTAACGTCAGAAAGCTGGAAATGTCTAAGAAACGATCACTTTCAACGAATACCAGCGTTTTTAGACATTTTCGTAGTTCTCGCACTAAAATTGTATTTTTGAAGATAAAATCAATTTTTTATCTCTGAAAATCAATTTATTAACGTCAGAAAGCTGGAAACGTCTAAAAACGACCACTTTCAACGAATACAAGCGTTTTAAGACATTTTCGTCCTTCTCGCACAAAAACTGTATTTTTCATAACAAAAAATATTTTTTATCTCTGAAAATCAATTTATTAACGTCACAGAGCTGAAAACGTATAAAAACGATCACTTTCGACGAATACTAGCGTTTTCAGACATTTTCGTACTTCTCGGTCTAAAACTGTATTTTTCACGACAAACAATATTTTTTATCTCTGAAAATCAATTTATTAACATCAGAGAGTTGGAAATGTCTATAAACGATCACTTTCAACGAATACCAACGTTTTTAGACATTTTCGTTCTTGTCGGACTTAAACTGTATTTTTCACGACAAAAAATATTTTTTATCTCTGAAAATCAATTTATTAACGTCAGAGAGTTGGAAATGTCTAAAAACGATCACGTTCAACGAATACCAGCGTTTTTAGACATTTTCGTACTTCTCGGACTAAAATTGTATTTTTGACGACAAAAAATATTTTTTATCTCTGAAAATTAATTTATTAACATCAGAGAGCTGAAAACGTTTAAAAACGATCACTTTCAACGAATTTAAGCGTTTTTAGACATTTTTGTACTTCTCGGTCTAAAACTGCATTTTTCACGGCAAAAGCTATTTTTTATCTCTGAAAATCAATTTATTAATGTCAGAGAGTTGCAAAGTCTATAAACGATAACTTTCAACGAATTCCAGCGTTTTCAGACATTTTCGTTCTTGTCGGACTTAAACTGTATTTTTCACGACAAAAAATATTATTTTTCTCTGAAAATCAATTTATTAACGTCAGAGAGTTGGAAATGTCTAAAAACGATCACTTTCAAAGAATACCAGCGGTTTTAGACATTTTCGTACTTCTCGGACTAAAACTGCATTTTTCAGGACAAAAACAATTTTTTATCTCTGAAAATCAATTTATTAACGTCAGAAAGCTGGAAATGTCTAAAAACGATCACTTTCAACGAATACGAGCATTTTTAGACATTTTCGTGGGTCGTGGATTAAAACTGTAATTTTCACAACAAATATTTTTGATCTCTGAAAATCAATTTATTAACGTCAGAGAGTTGGAAATGTCTGAAAACGATCACTTTCAACGAATACCAGCGTTTTTAGACATTTTCGTAGTTCTCGCACTAAAATTGTATTTTCGAAGATAAAAACAATTTTTTATCTCTGAAAATCAATTTATTAACGTTAGAAAGCTGGAAACATCTAAAAACGATCACTTTCGGCGAATACAATCGTGTTTAGACATTTTCGTACTTCGCGGACAAAAACTGTATTTTTCATGACAAAAAATATTTTTTATCTCTGAAAATAAAATTATTAACGTCAGAGAGCTGAAAACGTCTAAAAACGATCACTTTCAATGAATAGAAGCGTTTTTATTCATTTTCGTACTTCTTGGACTAGAACTACATTTTTCACGACAAAAAATATTTTTTATCTCTGAAAATCAATTTATTAACGTCAGAAAGCTGGAAATATCTAAAAACGATCACTTTCAACGAATACCAGCGTTTTTAGACATTTTCGTAGTTCTCGCACTCAAATTGTATTTTTGAAGATAAAAACAATTTTTTATCTCTGAAAATAAAATTATTAACGTTAGAAAGCTGGAAACATCTAAAAACGATCACTTTCGGCGAATACAATCGTGTTTAGACATTTTCGTACTTCTCAGACTAAAACTGCATTTTTCACGACAAAAACAATTTTTTATCTCTGAAAATCAATTTATTAACGTCAGAAAGCTGGAAATGTCTAAAAAAGATCACTTTCGACGAACACAAACGTTTTTAGACATTTTCGTACTTCTCGCACAAAAACTGTATTTTTCATAACAAAAAATATTTTTTATCTCTGAAAATCAATTTATTAACGTCAGAGAGCTGAAAACGTTTAAAAACGATCACTTTCAACGAATTCAACCGTTTTTAGACATTTTTGTACTTCTCGGACTAAAACTGCATTTTGCACGACAAAAACTATTTTTTATCTCTCAAAATCAATTTATTAACGTCAGAAAGCTGGAAATATCTAAAAACGATCACTTTCAACGAATACGAGCATTTTTAGACATTTTCGTGGGTCGTGGATTAAAACTGTAATTTTCACAACAAATATTTTTGATCTCTGAAAATCAATTTATTAACGTCCGGAAGCTTGAAA
Source organism: Leptodirus hochenwartii (assembly GCA_947310635.1). Classification (NCBI taxonomy): domain Eukaryota; kingdom Metazoa; phylum Arthropoda; class Insecta; order Coleoptera; family Leiodidae; genus Leptodirus; species Leptodirus hochenwartii. The sequence continues at coordinate 29,892,310 of OX371177.1, read as the reverse complement.
CATTTAAAGACGATCAATTTCGAGGAATACAAGCGTTTTTAGACATTTTCATACTTCTCGCACAAAAACTGTATTTTTCATAACAAAAAATATTTTTCACCTCTGAAAATCAATTTATTAACGTCAGAGAGCTGAAAACGTATAAAAACGATCACTTTCAACGAATTCAAGCGTTTTTAGACATTTTTGTACTTCTCGGACTAAAACTGCATTTTTCACGACAAAAATTATTTTTTATATCTGACAATAAATTTATTAATGTCAGAGAGTTGGAAATGTCTATAAACGATCACTTTCAACGAATACCAGCGTTTTTAGACATTTTCGTTCTTGTCGGACTAAAACAGTATTTTTCAAGTCAAAAAGTTATTTTTGTCTCTGAATATCAATTTATAAACGTGAGAAAGCTGGAAACATTTAAAAACGACCACTTTCGACGAATACAAGCGTTTTTAGACATTTTCGTACTTCGCGGACAAAAACTGTATTTTTCATGACAAAAAATATTTTTTATCTCTGAAAATAAAATTATTAACGTCAGAGAGCTGAAAACGTCTAAAAACGATCACTTTCAATGAATAGAAGCGTTTTTAGTCATTTTCGTACTTCTTGGACTAAAACTACATTTTTCACGACAAAAAATATTTTTTATCTCTGAAAATCAATTTATTAACGTCAGAGAGTTGGAAATGTCTAAAAACGATCACTTTCAACGAATACCAGCGTTTTTAGACATTTTCGTAGTTCTCGCACTAAAATTGTATTTTTGAAGATAAAAACAATTTTTTATCTCTGAAAATCAATTTATTAACGTTAGAAAGCTGGAAACATCTAAAAACGATCACTTTCGGCGAATACAATCGTGTTTAGACATTTTCGTACTTCTCGGACTAAAACTGCATTTTTCACGACAAAAACTATTTTTTATCTCTGAAAATCAATTTATTAACGTCAGAAAGCTGGAAATGTCTAAAAACGATCACTTTCGACGAACACAAACGTTTTTATACATTTTCGTACTTCTCGCACAAAAACTGTATTTTTCATAACAAAAAATATTTTTTATCTCTGAAAATCAATTTATTAACGTCAGAGAGCTGAAAACGTTTAAAAACGATCACTTTCAACGAATTCAAGCGTTTTTAGACATTTTTATACTTCTCGGACTAAAACTGCATTTTGCACGACAAAAACTATTTTTTATCTCTGAAAATCAATTTATTAACGTCAGAAAGCTGGAAATATCTAAAAACGATCACTTTCAACGAATACGATCATTTTTAGACATTTTCGTGGGTCGTGGACTAAAACTGTAATTTTCACAACAAATATTTTTGATCTCTGAAAATCAATTTATTAACGTCCGGAAGCTTGAAACATTTAAAGACGATCAATTTCGAGGAATACAAGCGTTTTTAGACATTTTCATACTTCTCGCACAAAAACTGTATTTTTCATAACAAAAAATATTTTTTATCTCTGAAAATCAATTTATTAACGTCAGAGAGCTGAAAACGTATAAAAACGATCACTTTCAACGAATTCAATCGTTTTTAGACATTTTTGTACTTCTCGGACTAAAACTGCATTTTTCACGACAAAAATTATTTTTTATATCTGACAATAAATTTATTAATGTCAGAGAGTTGGAAATGTCTATAAACGATCACTTTCAACGAATACCAACGTTTTTAGACATTTTCGTTCTTGTCGGACTAAAACAGTATTTTTCAAGTCAAAAAGTTATTTTTGTCTCTGAAAATCAATTTATAAACGTCAGAAAGCTGGAAACATTTAAAAACGACCACTTTCGACGAATACAAGCGTTTTTAGACATTTTCGTACTTCGCGGACAAAAACTGTATTTTTCATGACAAAAAATATTTTTTATCTCTGAAAATAAAATTATTAACGTCAGAGAGCTGAAAACGTCTAAAAACGATCACTTTCAATGAATAGAAGCGTTTTTAGTCATTTTCGTACTTCTTGGACTAAAACTACATTTTTCACGACAAAAAATATTTTTTATCTCTGAAAATCAATTTATTAACGTCAGAGAGTTGGAAATGTCTAAAAACGATCACTTTCAACGAATACCAGCGTTTTTAGACATTTTCGTAGTTCTCGCACTAAAATTGTATTTTTGAAGATAAAAACAATTTTTTATCTCTGAAAATAAAATTATTAACGTTAGAAAGCTGGAAACATCTAAAAACGATCACTTTCGGCGAATACAATCGTGTTTAGACATTTTCGTACTTCTCAGACTAAAACTGCATTTTTCACGACAAAAACAATTTTTTATCTCTGAAAATCAATTTATTAACGTCAGAAAGCTGGAAATGTCTAAAAAAGATCACTTTCGACGAACACAAACGTTTTTAGACATTTTCGTACTTCTCGCACAAAAACTGTATTTTTCATAACAAAAAATATTTTTTATCTCTGAAAATCAATTTATTAACGTCAGAGAGCTGAAAACGTTTAAAAACGATCACTTTCAACGAATTCAACCGTTTTTAGACATTTTTGTACTTCTCGGACTAAAACTGCATTTTGCACGACAAAAACTATTTTTTATCTCTCAAAATCAATTTATTAACGTCAGAAAGCTGGAAATATCTAAAAACGATCACTTTCAACGAATACGAGCATTTTTAGACATTTTCGTGGGTCGTGGATTAAAACTGTAATTTTCACAACAAATATTTTTGATCTCTGAAAATCAATTTATTAACGTCCGGAAGCTTGAAACATTTAAAGACGATCAATTTCGAGGAATACAAGCGTTTTTGGACATTTTCATACTTCTCGCACAAAAACTGTATTTTTCATAACAAAAAATATTTTTCACCTCTGAAAATCAATTTATTAACGTCAGAGAGCTGAAAACGTATAAAAACGATCACTTTCAACGAATTCAAGCGTTTTTAGACATTTTTGTACTTCTCGGACTAAAACTGCATTTTTCACGACAAAAATTATTTTTTATATCTGACAATAAATTTATTAATGTCAGAGAGTTGGAAATGTCTATAAACGATCACTTTCAACGAATACCAGCGTTTTTAGACATTTTCGTTCTTGTCGGACTAAAACAGTATTTTTCAAGTCAAAAAGTTATTTTTGTCTCTGAATATCAATTTATAAACGTGAGAAAGCTGGAAACATTTAAAAACGACCACTTTCGACGAATACAAGCGTTTTTAGACATTTTCGTACTTCGCGGACAAAAACTGTATTTTTCATGACAAAAAATATTTTTTATCTCTGAAAATAAAATTATTAACGTCAGAGAGCTGAAAACGTCTAAAAACGATCACTTTCAATGAATAGAAGCGTTTTTAGTCATTTTCGTACTTCTTGGACTAAAACTACATTTTTCACGACAAAAAATATTTTTTATCTCTGAAAATCAATTTATTAACGTCAGAGAGTTGGAAATGTCTAAAAACGATCACTTTCAACGAATACCAGCGTTTTTAGACATTTTCGTAGTTCTCGCACTAAAATTGTATTTTTGAAGATAAAAACAATTTTTTATCTCTGAAAATCAATTTATTAACGTTAGAAAGCTGGAAACATCTAAAAACGATCACTTTCGGCGAATACAATCGTGTTTAGACATTTTCGTACTTCTCGGACTAAAACTGCATTTTTCACGACAAAAACTATTTTTTATCTCTGAAAATCAATTTATTAACGTCAGAAAGCTGGAAATGTCTAAAAACGATCACTTTCGACGAACACAAACGTTTTTAGACATTTTCGTACTTCTCGCACAAAAACTGTATTTTTCATAACAAAAAATATTTTTTATCTCTGAAAATCAATTTATTAACGTCAGAGAGCTGAAAACGTTTAAAAACGATCACTTTCAACGAATTCAAGCGTTTTTAGACATTTTTATACTTCTCGGACTAAAACTGCATTTTGCACGACAAAAACTATTTTTTATCTCTGAAAATCAATTTATTAACGTCAGAAAGCTGGAAATATCTAAAAACGATCACTTTCAACGAATACGATCATTTTTAGACATTTTCGTGGGTCGTGGACTAAAACTGTAATTTTCACAACAAATATTTTTGATCTCTGAAAATCAATTTATTAACGTCCGGAAGCTTGAAACATTTAAAGACGATCAATTTCGAGGAATACAAGCGTTTTTAGACATTTTCATACTTCTCGCACAAAAACTGTATTTTTCATAACAAAAAATATTTTTTATCTCTGAAAATCAATTTATTAACGTCAGAGAGCTGAAAACGTATAAAAACGATCACTTTCAACGAATTCAATCGTTTTTAGACATTTTTGTACTTCTCGGACTAAAACTGCATTTTTCACGACAAAAATTATTTTTTATATCTGACAATAAATTTATTAATGTCAGAGAGTTGGAAATGTCTATAAACGATCACTTTCAACGAATACCAACGTTTTTAGACATTTTCGTTCTTGTCGGACTAAAACAGTATTTTTCAAGTCAAAAAGTTATTTTTGTCTCTGAAAATCAATTTATAAACGTCAGAAAGCTGGAAACATTTAAAAACGACCACTTTCGACGAATACAAGCGTTTTTAGACATTTTCGTACTTCGCGGACAAAAACTGTATTTTTCATGACAAAAAATATTTTTTATCTCTGAAAATAAAATTATTAACGTCAGAGAGCTGAAAACGTCTAAAAACGATCACTTTCAATGAATAGAAGCGTTTTTAGTCATTTTCGTACTTCTTGGACTAAAACTACATTTTTCACGACAAAAAATATTTTTTATCTCTGAAAATCAATTTATTAACGTCAGAGAGTTGGAAATGTCTAAAAACGATCACTTTCAACGAATACCAGCGTTTTTAGACATTTTCGTAGTTCTCGCACTAAAATTGTATTTTTGAAGATAAAAACAATTTTTTATCTCTGAAAATCAATTTATTAACGTTAGAAAGCTGGAAACATCTAAAAACGATCACTTTCGGCGAATACAATCGTGTTTAGACATTTTCGTACTTCTCGGACTAAAACTGCATTTTTCACGACAAAAACTATTTTTTATCTCTGAAAATCAATTTATTAACGTCAGAAAGCTGGAAATGTCTAAAAACGATCACTTTCGACGAACACAAACGTTTTTAGACATTTTCGTACTTCTCGGACTAAAACTGTATTTTTCACGACAAAAAATATTTTTTATCTATGAAAATCAATTTATTAACGTCAGAAAGCTGGAAACATTTAAAGACGATCACTTTCAACGAATACAAGCGTTTTTAGACATTTTCGTACTTCGCGGACAAAAACTGTATTTTTGACGACAAAATATATTTTTTATCTCTGAAAATCAATTTATTAACGTTAGAAAGGTGGAAACATCTAAAAACGACCACTTTCGGCGAATACAAGCGTTTTTAGACATTTTCGTACTTCTCGGATTAAAACTGCATTTTTCACGGCAAAAACTATTTTTAATTTCTGAAAATTAATTTATTAACGTGAGAAAGCTGGAAATATCTAAAAACTATCACTTTCGACTAATACAATCGTTTTTAGACATTTTCGTACTTCTCGGACTAAAACTGTATTTTTCATAACAAAAAATATTTTTTATCTCTGCAAATCAATTTATTAACGTCAGAGAGCTGAAAACGTTTAAAAACGATCACTTTCAACGAATTCAAGCGTTTTTAGACATTTTTGTACTTCTCGGACTAAAACTGCATGTTGCACGACAAAAACAATTTTTTATCTCTGAAAATCAATTTATTAACGTCAGAAAGCTGAAAACGTCTAAAAACGATCACCTTCAATGAATAGAAGCGTTTTTAGTCATTTTCGTACTTCTCGGAGTAAAACTACATTTTTCAAGACAAAAAATAATTTTTATCTCTGAAAATCAATGTATTAACGTCAGAAAGCTGGAAATGTCTAAGAAACGATCACTTTCAACGAATACCAGCGTTTTTAGACATTTTCGTAGTTCTCGCACTAAAATTGTATTTTTGAAGATAAAATCAATTTTTTATCTCTGAAAATCAATTTATTAACGTCAGAAAGCTGGAAACGTCTAAAAACGACCACTTTCAACGAATACAAGCGTTTTAAGACATTTTCGTCCTTCTCGCACAAAAACTGTATTTTTCATAACAAAAAATATTTTTTATCTCTGAAAATCAATTTATTAACGTCACAGAGCTGAAAACGTATAAAAACGATCACTTTCGACGAATACTAGCGTTTTCAGACATTTTCGTACTTCTCGGTCTAAAACTGTATTTTTCACGACAAACAATATTTTTTATCTCTGAAAATCAATTTATTAACGTCAGAGAGTTGGAAATGTCTATAAACGATCACTTTCAACGAATACCAACGTTTTTAGACATTTTCGTTCTTGTCGGACTTAAACTGTATTTTTCACGACAAAAAATATTTTTTATCTCTGAAAATCAATTTATTAACGTCAGAGAGTTGGAAATGTCTAAAAACGATCACGTTCAACAAATACCAGCGTTTTTAGACATTTTCGTACTTCTCGGACTAAAATTGTATTTTTGACGACAAAAAATATTTTTTATCTCTGAAAATTAATTTATTAACATCAGAGAGCTGAAAACGTTTAAAAACGATCACTTTCAACGAATTTAAGCGTTTTTAGACATTTTTGTACTTCTCGGTCTAAAACTGCATTTTTCACGGCAAAAGCTATTTTTTATCTCTGAAAATCAATTTATTAATGTCAGAGAGTTGCAAAGTCTATAAACGATAACTTTCAACGAATTCCAGCGTTTTCAGACATTTTCGTTCTTGTCGGACTTAAACTGTATTTTTCACGACAAAAAATATTATTTTTCTCTGAAAATCAATTTATTAACGTCAGAGAGTTGGAAATGTCTAAAAACGATCACTTTCAAAGAATACCAGCGTTTTTAGACATTTTCGTACTTCTCGGACTAAAACTGTATTTTTGACGACAAAAAATATTTTTTATCTCTGAAAATCAATTTATTAACGTTAGAAAGCTGGAAAAAACTAAAAACGATCACTTTCGACGAATAAAAGAGTTTTTAGATATTTTCGTACTTCTTGGACTAAAACTGCATTTTTCAGGACAAAAACAATTTTTTATCTCTGAAAATCAATTTATTAACGTCAGAAAGCTGGAAATGTCTAAAAACGATCACTTTCAACGAATACGAGCATTTTTAGACATTTTCGTGGGTCGTGGATTAAAACTGTAATTTTCACAACAAATATTTTTGATCTCTGAAAATCAATTTATTAACGTCAGAGAGTTGGAAATGTCTGAAAACGATCACTTTCAACGAATACCAGCGTTTTTAGACATTTTCGTAGTTCTCGCACTAAAATTGTATTTTCGAAGATAAAAACAATTTTTTATCTCTGAAAATCAATTTATTAACGTTAGAAAGCTGGAAACATCTAAAAACGATCACTTTCGGCGAATACAATCGTGTTTAGACATTTTCGTACTTCGCGGACAAAAACTGTATTTTTCATGACAAAAATATTTTTTATCTCTGAAAATAAAATTATTAACGTCAGAGAGCTGAAAACGTCTAAAAACGATCACTTTCAATGAATAGAAGCGTTTTTATTCATTTTCGTACTTCTTGGACTAGAACTACATTTTTCACGACAAAAAATATTTTTTATCTCTGAAAATCAATTTATTAACGTCAGAAAGCTGGAAATATCTAAAAACGATCACTTTCAACGAATACCAGCGTTTTTAGACATTTTCGTAGTTCTCGCACTAAAATTGTATTTTTGAAGATAAAAACAATTTTTTATCTCTGAAAATAAAATTATTAACGTTAGAAAGCTGGAAACATCTAAAAACGATCACTTTCGGCGAATACAATCGTGTTTAGACATTTTCGTACTTCTCGGACTAAAACTGCATTTTTCACGACAAAAACAATTTTTTATCTCTGAAAATCAATTTATTAACGTCAGAAAGCTGGAAATGTCTAAAAAAGATCACTTTCGACGAACACAAACGTTTTTAGACATTTTCGTACTTCTCGCACAAAAACTGTATTTTTCATAACAAAAAATATTTTTTATCTCTGAAAATCAATTTATTAACGTCAGAGAGCTGAAAACGTTTAAAAACGATCACTTTCAACGAATTCACCCGTTTTTAGACATTTTTGTACTTCTCGGACTAAAACTGCATTTTGCACGACAAAAACTATTTTTTATCTCTCAAAATCAATTTATTAACGTCAGAGAGCTGAAAACGTTTAAAAACGATCACTTTCAACGAATTCTAGCGTTTTTAGACATTTTTGTACTTCTCGGACTAAAACTGCATTTTGCACGACAAAAACTATTTTTTATCTATGAAAATCAATTTATTAACATCAGAAAGCTGGAAATATCTAAAAACGATCACTTTCAACGAATACGAGCATTTTTAGACATTTTCGTGGGTCGTGGATTAAAACTGTAATTTTCACAACAAATATTTTTGATCTCTGAAAATCAATTTATTAACGTCAGAAAGCTTGAAACATTTAAAGACGATCAATTTCGAGGAATACAAGCGTTTTTAGACATTTTCATACTTCTCGCACAAAAACTGTATTTTTCATAACAAAAAATATTTTTCATCTCTGAAAATCAATTTATTAACGTCAGAGAGCTGAAAACATCTAAAAACGATCACTTTCGGCGAATACAATCGTGTTTAGACATTTTCGTACTTCTCGGACTAAAACTGCATTTTTCACGACAAAAACTATTTTTTATCTCTGAAAATCAATTTATTAACGTCAGAAAGCTGGAAATGTCTAAAAACGATCACTTTCGACGAACACAAACGTTTTTAGACATTTTCGTACTTCTCGCACAAAAACTGTATTTTTCATAACAAAAAATATTTTTTATCTCTGAAAATCAATTTATTAACGTCAGAGAGCTGAAAACGTATAAAAACGATCACTTTCAACGAATTCAAGCGTTTTTAGACATTTTTGTACTTCTCGGACTAAAACTGCATTTTGCACGACAAAAACTATTTTTTATCTCTGAAAATCAATTTATTAACGTCAGAAAGCTGGAAATATCTAAAAACGATCACTTTCAACGAATACGAGCATTTTTAGACATTTTCGTGGGTCGTGCATTAAAACTGTAATTTTCACAACAAAGATTTTTGATCTCTGAAAATCAATTTATTAACGTCCGGAAGCTTGAAACATTTAAAGACGATCAATTTCGAGGAATACAAGCGTTTTTAGACATTTTCATACTTCTCGCACAAAAACTGTATTTTTCATAACAAAAAATATTTTTCATCTCTGAAAATCAATTTATTAACGTCAGAGAGCTGAAAACGTATAAAAACGATCACTTTCAACGAATTCAAGCGTTTTTAGACATTTTTGTACTTCTCGGACTAAAACTGCATTTTTCACGACAAAAATTATTTTTTATATCTGACAATAAATTTATTAATGTCAGAGAGTTGGAAATGTCTATAAACGATCACTTTCAACGAATACCAACGTTTTTAGACATTTTCGTTCTTGTCGGACTAAAACAGTATTTTTCAAGTCAAAAAGTTATTTTTGTCTCTGAAAATCAATTTATAAACGTCAGAAAGCCGGAAACATTTAAAAACGACCACTTTCGACGAATACAAGCGTTTTTAGACATTTTCGTACTTCGCGGACAAAAACTGTATTTTTCATGACAAAAAATATTTTTTATCTCTGAAAATAAAATTATTAACGTCAGAGAGCTGAAAACGTCTAAAAACGATCACTTTCAATGAATAGAAGCGTTTTTAGTCATTTTCGTACTCCTCGGACTAAAACTGCATTTTTCACGACAAAAACTATTTTTTATCTCTGAAAATCAATTTATTAACGTCAGAAAGCTGGAAATGTCTAAAAACGATCACTTTCGACGAACACAAACGTTTTTAGACATTTTCGTACTTCTCGGACTAAAACTGTATTTTTGACGACAAAAAATATTTTTTATCTATGAAAATCAATTTATTAACGTCAGAAAGCTGGAAACATTTAAAGACGATCACTTTCAACGAATACAAGCGTTTTTAGACATTTTCGTACTTCGCGGACAAAAACTGTATTTTTGACGACAAAAAATATTTTTTATCTCTGAAAATCAATTTATTAACGTTAGAAAGGTGGAAACATCTAAAAACGACCACTTTCGGCTAATACAAGCGTTTTTAGACATTCTCGTACTTCTCGGATTAAAACTGCATTTTTCACGGCAAAAACTATTTTTAATTTCTGAAAATTAATTTATTAACGTGAGAAAGCTGGAAATATCTAAAAACGATCACTTTCGACTAATACAATCGTTTTTAGACATTTTCGTACTTCTCGGACTAAAACTGTATTTTTCATAACAAAAAATATTTTTTATCTCTGAAAATCAATTTATTAACGTCAGAGAGCTGAAAACGTTTAAAAACGATCACTTTCAACGAATTCAAGCGTTTTTAGACATTTTTGTACTTCTCGGACTAAAACTGCATTATGCACGACAAAAACAATTTTTTATCTCTGAAAATCAATTTATTAACGTCAGAAAGCTGAAAACGTCTAAAAACGATCACCTTCAATGAATAGAAGCGTTTTTAGTCATTTTCGTACTTCTCGGACTAAAACTACATTTTTCAAGACAAAAAATATTTTTTATCTCTGAAAATCAATGTATTAACGTCAGAAAGCTGGAAATGTCTAAGAAACGATCACTTTCAACGAATACCAGCGTTTTTAGACATTTTCGTAGTTCTCGCACTAAAATTGTATTTTTGAAGATAAAATCAATTTTTTATCTCTGAAAATCAACTTATTAATGTCAGAAAGCTGGAAACGTCTAAAAACGACCACTTTCAACGAATACAAGCGTTTTAAGACATTTTCGTCCTTCTCGCACAAAAACTGTATTTTTCATAACAAAAAATATTTTTTATCTCTGAAAATCAATTTATTAACGTCACAGAGCTGAAAACGTATAAAAACGATCACTTTCGACGAATACAAGCGTTTTCAGACATTTTCGTACTTCTCGGACTAAAACTGTATTTTTCACGACAAACAATATTTTTTATCTCTGAAAATCAATTTATTAACGTCAGAGAGTTGGAAATGTCTATAAACGATCACTTTCAACGAATACCAACGTTTTTAGACATTTTCGTTCTTGTCGGACTTAAACTGTATTTTTCACGACAAAAAATATTTTTTATCTCTGAAAATCAATTTATTAACGTCAGAGAGTTGGAAATGTCTAAAAACGATCACGTTCAACGAATACCAGCGTTTTTAGACATTTTCGTACTTCTCGGACTAAAATTGTATTTTTGACGACAAAAAATATTTTTTATCTCTGAAAATTAATTTATTAACATCAGAGAGCTGAAAACGTTTAAAAACGATCACTTTCAACGAATTCAAGCGTTTTTAGACATTTTTGTACTTCTCGGTCTAAAACTGCATTTTTCACGGCAAACGCTATTTTTTATCTCTGAAAATCAATTTATTAATGTCAGAGAGTTGCAAATGTCTATAAACGATAACTTTCAACGAATTCCAGCGTTTTTAGACATTTTCGTTCTTGTCGGACTTAAACTGTATTTTTCACGACAAAAAATATTATTTTTCTCTGAAAATCAATTTATTAACGTCAGAGAGTTGGAAATGTCTAAAAACGATCACTTTCAACGAATACCAGCGTTTTTAGACATTTTCGTACTTCTCGGACTAAAATTGTATTTTTGACGACAAAAAATATTTTTTATCTTTGAAAATCAATTTATTAACGTTAGAAAGCTGGAAAAAACTAAAAACGATCACTTTCGACGAATAAAAGAGTTTTTAGATATTTTCGTACTTCTTGGACTAAAACTGCATTTTTCAGGACAAAAACAATTTTTTATCTCTGAAAATCAATTTATTAACGTCAGAAAGCTGGAAATGTCTAAAAACGATCACTTTCAACGAATACGAGCATTTTTAGACATTTTCGTGGGTCGTGGATTAAAACTGTAATTTTCACAACAAATATTTTTGATCTCTGAAAATCAATTTATTAACGTCAGAGAGTTGGAAATGTCTGAAAACGATCACTTTCAACGAATACCAGCGTTTTTAGACATTTTCGATCTTGTCGGACTAAAACAGTATTTTTCAAGTCAAAAAGTTATTTTTGTCTCTGAAAATCAATTTATAAACGTCAGAAAGCTGGAAACATTTAAAAACGACCACTTTCGACGAATACAAGCGTTTTTAGACATTTTCGTACTTCGCGGACAAAAACTGTATTTTTCATGACAAAAAATATTTTTTATCTCTGAAAATAAACTTATTAATGTCAGAGAGTTGGAAATGTCTATAAACGATCACTTTCAACGAATATCAGCGTTTTTAGACATTTTCGTTCTTGTCGGACTTAAACTGTATTTTTCACGACAAAAAATATTTTTTATCTCTGAAAATCAATTTATTAACGTCAGAAAGCTGGAAATGTCTAAAAACGATCACTTTCAACGAATACGAGCATTTTTAGACATTTTCGTGGTTCGTGGATTAAAACTGTAATTTTCACAACAAATATTTTTTATCTCTGAAAATCAATTTATTAACGTTAGAAAGGTGGAGACATTTAAAAACGACCACTTTCGGCGAATACAAGCGTTTTTAGACATTTTCGTACTTCTCGGACTAAAACTGCATTTTTCACGACAAAAACTATTTTTGATTTCTGAAAATCAATTTATTAACTTCAGAAAGCTTGAAACATTTAAAGACGATCACTTTCAATGAATAGAAGCGTTTTTAGTCATTTTCGTCCTTCTCGGACTAAAACTACATTTTTCACGACAAAAAATATTTTTTATCTCTGAAAATCAATTTATTAATGTCGGAGAGTTGGAAATGTCTATAAACGATCACTTTCAACGACTACAATCGTTTTTAGATATTTTCGTACTTCTCGGACTAAAACTGCATTTTTCACGACAAAAAATATTTTTTATCTCTGAAAATAAATTTATTAATGTCAGAGAGTTGGAAATGTCTATAAACGATCACTTTCAACGAATACAAGCGTTTTTAGACATTTTTGTACTTCTCAGACTAAAACTGCATTATGCACGACAAAAACAATTTTTTATCTCTGAAAATCAATTTATTAACGTCAGAAAGCTGAAAACGTCTAAAAACGATCACCTTCAATGAATAGAAGCGTTTTTAGTCATTTTCGTACTTCTCGGACTAAAACTACATTTTTCAAGACAAAAATTATTTTTATCTCTGAAAATCAATGTATTAACGTCAGAAAGCTGGAAATGTCTAAGAAACGATCACTTTCAACGAATACCAGCGTTTTTAGACATTTTCGTAGTTCTCGCACTAAAATTGTATTTTTGAAGATAAAATCAATTTTTTATCTCTGAAAATCAACTTATTAATGTCAGAAAGCTGGAAACGTCTAAAAACGACCACTTTCAACGAATACAAGCGTTTTAAGACATTTTCGTCCTTCTCGCACAAAAACTGTATTTTTCATAACAAAAAATATTTTTTATCTCTGAAAATCAATTTATTAACGTCACAGAGCTGAAAACGTATAAAAACGATCACTTTCGACGAATACAAGCGTTTTCAGACATTTTCGTACTTCTCGGACTAAAACTGTATTTTTCACGACAAACAATATTTTTTATCTCTGAAAATCAATTTATTAACGTCAGAGAGTTGGAAATGTCTATAAACGATCACTTTCAACGAATACCAACGTTTTTAGACATTTTCGTTCTTGTCGGACTTAAACTGTATTTTTCACGACAAAAAATATTTTTTATCTCTGAAAATCAATTTATTAACGTCAGAGAGTTGGAAATGTCTAAAAACGATCACGTTCAACGAATACCAGCGTTTTTAGACATTTTCGTACTTCTCGGACTAAAATTGTATTTTTGACGACAAAAAATATTTTTTATCTCTGAAAATTAATTTATTAACATCAGAGAGCTGAAAACGTTTAAAAACGATCACTTTCAACGAATTCAAGCGTTTTTAGACATTTTTGTACTTCTCGGTCTAAAACTGCATTTTTCACGGCAAACGCTATTTTTTATCTCTGAAAATCAATTTATTAATGTCAGAGAGTTGCAAATGTCTATAAACGATAACTTTCAACGAATTCCAGCGTTTTTAGACATTTTCGTTCTTGTCGGACTTAAACTGTATTTTTCACGACAAAAAATATTATTTTTCTCTGAAAATCAATTTATTAACGTCAGAGAGTTGGAAATGTCTAAAAACGATCACTTTCAACGAATACCAGCGTTTTTAGACATTTTCGTACTTCTCGGACTAAAATTGTATTTTTGACGACAAAAAATATTTTTTATCTTTGAAAATCAATTTATTAACGTTAGAAAGCTGGAAAAAACTAAAAACGATCACTTTCGACGAATAAAAGAGTTTTTAGATATTTTCGTACTTCTTGGACTAAAACTGCATTTTTCAGGACAAAAACAATTTTTTATCTCTGAAAATCAATTTATTAACGTCAGAAAGCTGGAAATGTCTAAAAACGATCACTTTCAACGAATACGAGCATTTTTAGACATTTTCGTGGGTCGTGGATTAAAACTGTAATTTTCACAACAAATATTTTTGATCTCTGAAAATCAATTTATTAACGTCAGAGAGTTGGAAATGTCTGAAAACGATCACTTTCAACGAATACCAGCGTTTTTAGACATTTTCGATCTTGTCGGACTAAAACAGTATTTTTCAAGTCAAAAAGTTATTTTTGTCTCTGAAAATCAATTTATAAACGTCAGAAAGCTGGAAACATTTAAAAACGACCACTTTCGACGAATACAAGCGTTTTTAGACATTTTCGTACTTCGCGGACAAAAACTGTATTTTTCATGACAAAAAATATTTTTTATCTCTGAAAATAAACTTATTAATGTCAGAGAGTTGGAAATGTCTATAAACGATCACTTTCAACGAATATCAGCGTTTTTAGACATTTTCGTTCTTGTCGGACTTAAACTGTATTTTTCACGACAAAAAATATTTTTTATCTCTGAAAATCAATTTATTAACGTCAGAAAGCTGGAAATGTCTAAAAACGATCACTTTCAACGAATACGAGCATTTTTAGACATTTTCGTGGTTCGTGGATTAAAACTGTAATTTTCACAACAAATATTTTTTATCTCTGAAAATCAATTTATTAACGTTAGAAAGGTGGAAACATTTAAAAACGACCACTTTCGGCGAATACAAGCGTTTTTAGACATTTTCGTACTTCTCGGACTAAAACTGCATTTTTCACGACAAAAACTATTTTTGATTTCTGAAAATCAATTTATTAACTTCAGAAAGCTTGAAACATTTAAAGACGATCACTTTCAATGAATAGAAGCGTTTTTAGTCATTTTCGTCCTTCTCGGACTAAAACTACATTTTTCACGACAAAAAATATTTTTTATCTCTGAAAATCAATTTATTAATGTCGGAGAGTTGGAAATGTCTATAAACGATCACTTTCAACGACTACAATCGTTTTTAGATATTTTCGTACTTCTCGGACTAAAACTGCATTTTTCACGACAAAAAATATTTTTTATCTCTGAAAATAAATTTATTAATGTCAGAGAGTTGGAAATGTCTATAAACGATCACTTTCAACGAATACAAGCGTTTTTAGACATTTTCGTACTTCTCGGACTAAAACTGCATTTTTCACGACAAAAACTATTTTTAATCTCTGAAAATTAATTTATTAACGTCAGAAAGCTGGAAAAGCCTAAAAACGATCACCTTCGACGAATACAAAAGTTTTTAGATATTTTCGTACTTCTCGGACTAAAACTGCATTTTTCACGACAAAAATTATTTTTTATATCTGACAATAAATTTATTAATGTCAGAGAGTTGGAAATGTCTATAAACGATCATTTTCAACGAATATCAGCGTTTTTAGACATTTTCGTTCTTGTCGGACTTAAACTGTATTTTTCATGACAAAAAATATTTTTTATCTCTGAAAATCAATTTATTAACGTCAGAAAGCTGGAAATGTCTAAAAACGATCACTTTCAACGAATACGAGCATTTTTAGACATTTTCGTGGTTCGTGGACTAAAATTTTAATTTTCACAACAAATATTTTTGATCTCTGAAAATCAATTTATTAACGTCAGAAAGCTTGAATCATTTAAAGACGATCAATTTCGAGGAATACAAGCGTTTTCAGACTTTTTCGTACTTCTCGCACAAAAACTGTATTTTTCATAACAAAAAATATTTTTTATCTCTGAAAATCAATTTATTAACGTCAGAAAGCTGGAAATGTCTAAAAACGATCACTTTCAACGAATTCTAGCGTTTTTAGACATTTTTGTACTTCTCGGACTAAAACTGCATTTTGCACGACAAAAACTATTTTTTATCTATGAAAATCAATTTATTAACATCAGAAAGCTGGAAATATCTAAAAACGATCACTTTCAACGAATACGAGCATTTTTAGACATTTTCGTGGGTCGTGGATTAAAACTGTAATTTTCACAACAAATATTTTTGATCTCTGAAAATCAAATTATTAACGTCAGAGAGTTGGAAATGTCTGAAAACGATCACTTTCAAAAATACAGTTTAAGTCCGACAAGAACGAAAATGTCAAAAAACGCTGGTATTCGTTGAAAGTGATCGTTTATAGACATTTGGAACTCTCTGACATTAATAAATTGATTTTCAGAGATAAAAAAACGTTTGCCGTGAAAAATGCAGTTTTAGACCGAGAAGTACAAAAATGTCTAAAAACGCTTGAATTCTTTGAAAGTGATCGTTTTTAAACGTTTTCAGCTCTCTGACGTTAATAAATTGATTTTCAGAGATAAAAAATATTTTTTGTCGACAAAAATACAGTTTTAGTCCGAGAAGTACAAAAATGTCTAAAAACGCTTGAATTCGTTGAAAGTGATCGTTTATAGACATTTCCAACTCTCTGACATTAATAAATTTATTTTCAGAGATAAAAAATATTTTTTGTCTTGAAAAATGTAGTTTTAGTCCGAAAAGTACGAAAATGACTAAAAACGCTTGTATTCATTGAAACTGATCGTTTTCAGACGTTTCCAACTCTGTGATGTTAACATATAATTTTTCAGAGATAAAAATAGTTTTTGTCGTGAAAAATGCAGTTTTAGTCCGAGAAGTACAAAAATGTCTAAAAACGCTTGTATTCGTCGAAAGTGATCGTTTTTATAAGTTTTCAGCTCTCTGACGTTAATAAATTGATTTTCAGAGATAAAAAATATTTTTTGTTATGAAAAATACAGTTTTTCTGCGAGAAGTACGAAAATGTCTTAAAACGCTTGTATTCGTTGAAAATGATCGTTTTTAGACATTTCCAACTCTCTGACGTTAATAAATTGATTTTCAGAGAAAAAAAATATTTTTTGTCGTGAAAAATACAGTTTAAGTCCGACAAGAACGAAAATGTCAAAAAACGCTGGTATTCGTTGAAAGTGATCGTTTATAGACATTTGGAACTCTCTGACATTAATAAATTGATTTTCAGAGATAAAAAAACTTTTGCCGTGAAAAATGCAGTTTTAGACCGAGAAGTACAAAAATGTCTAAAAACGCTTGAATTCTTTGAAAGTGATCGTTTTTAAACGTTTTCAGCTCTCTGACGTTAATAAATTGATTTTCAGAGATAAAAAATATTTTTTGTCGACAAAAATACAGTTTTAGTCCGAGAAGTACAAAAATGTCTAAAAACGCTTGAATTCGTTGAAAGTGATCGTTTATAGACATTTCCAACTCTCTGACATTAATAAATTTATTTTCAGAGATAAAAAATATTTTTTGTCTTGAAAAATGTAGTTTTAGTCCGAGAAGTACGAAAATGACTAAAAACGCTTATATTCATTGAAGGTGATCGTTTTTAGACGTTTCCAGCTTTCTGACGTTAATAAATTGATTTTCAGAGATAAAAAATAGTTTTTGTCGTGCAAAATGCAGTTTTAGTCCGAGAAGTACAAAAATGTCTAAAAACGCTTGAATTGGTTGAAAGTGATCGTTTTTAAACGTTTTCAGCTCTCTGACGTTAATAAATTGATTTTCAGAGATAAAAAATATTTTTGTCGTAAAAAATACAGTTTTAGTCCGAGAAGTACGAAAATGTCTAAAAACGCTGGTATTCGTTGAAACTGATCGTTTTTAGACATTTCCAACTCTCTGACGTTAATAAATTGATTTTCAGAGATAAAAAATATTTTTTGTCGTGAAAAATATAGTTTTAGTCCGAGAAGTACGAAAATGACTAAAAACGCTTCTATTCATTGAAAGTGAACGTTTTTAGATGTTTCCAGCTTTCTAACGTTAATAAATTGATTTTCAGACTTAAAAAATTCTTTTTATCTTCAAAAATACAATTTTAGTGCGAGAACTATGAAAATGTCTAAAAACGCTGGTATTCGTTGAAAGTGATCGTTTTTAGACATTTCCAACTCTCTGACGTTAATAAATTGATTTTCAGAGATAAAAAATATTTTTTGATGTAAAAAATACAGTTTAAGTCCGGCAAGAACGAAAATGTCTAAAAACGCTGGTATTCGTTGAAAGTGATCGTTTATAGACATTTCCAACTCTCTGACATTAATAAATTGATTTTCAGAGATAAAAAATATTTTTTGTCGTGAAAAATACAATTTTAGTCCGAGAAGTACGAAAATGTCTAAAAACGTTTGTATTCGTCGAAAGTGATCGTTTTTAGACCTTTCCAGCTTTCTGACGTTAATAAATTAATTTTCAGAGATTAAAAATATTTTTTGTCGTGAAAAATGTAGTTTTAGTCCAAGAAGTACGAAAATGACAAAAAACGCTTCTATTCATTGAAAGTGACCGTTTTTAGACGTTTCCAACTCTCTGACGTTAATAAATTGATTTTCAGAGATAAAAAATATTTTTTGTCGTGAAAAATACAGTTTAAGTCCGGCAAGAACGAAAATGTCTAAAAACGCTGGTATTCGTTGAAAGTGATCGTTTATAGACTCTTCCAACTCTCTGACATTAATAAATTTATTTTCAGTGATAAAAAATATTTTTTGTCGTGAAAAATGTAGTTTTAGTCAGAGAAGTACGAAAATGACTAAAAACGCTTCTATTCATTGAAAGTGATCCTTTTTAGACGTTTCCAGCTTTCTGACTTTAATAAATTGATTTTCATACATAAAACATAATTTTTGTCGTGCAAAATGCAGTTTTAGTCCGAGAAGTACGAAAATGACTAAAAACGTTTGTATTCGTCGAAAGTGATCGTTTTTAGACATTTCCAGCTTTCTGACGTTAATAAATTAATTTTCAGAGATCAAAAATATTTGTTGTGAAAATTACAGTTTTAATCCACGAACCACGAACATGTCTAAAAATGATCGTATTCGTCGAAAATGATCGTTTTTAGACATTTCCAGCTTTCTGACGTTAATAAATTAATTTTTAGAGATTAAAAATAGTTTTTGTCGTGAAACATCCAGTTTTAGTCCGAGAGGTACGAAAATATCTAAAAACTCTTGTATTCGCCGAAAGTGGTCGTTTTTAGATGTTTCCAGCTTTCTAACGTTAATAAATTGATTTTCAGAGATAAAAAATATTTTTGTCGTAAAAAATACAGTTTTAGCCCGAGAAGTACGAAAATGTCTAAAAACGCTGGTATTCGTTGAAACTGATCGTTTTTAGACATTTCCAACTCTCTGACGTTAATAAATTAATTTTCAGAGATTAAAAATATTTTTTGTCGTGAAAAATGTAGTTTTAGTCCAAGAAGTACGAAAATGACAAAAAACGCTTCTATTCATTGAAAGTGACCGTTTTTAGACGTTTCCAACTCTCTGACGTTAATAAATTGATTTTCGAGATAAAAAATATTTTTTGTCGTGAAAAATACAGTTTAAGTCCGACAAGAACGAAAATGTCTAAAAACGCTGGTATTCGTTGAAAGTAAACGTTTATAGACATTTCCAACTCTCTGACATTAATAAATTTATTTTCAGAGATAAAAAATATTTTTTGTCGTGAAAAATGTAGTTTTAGTCCAAAAAGTACGAAAATGACTAAAAACGCTTCTATTCATTGAAAGTGATCGTTTTTAGACGTTTCCAACTCTCTGATGTTAACAAATTTATCTTCAGAGATAAAAAAGCTTTTTTATCGTGAAAATGGCAGTTTTAGACCGAGAAGTACAAAAATGTCTAAAAACGCTTGAATTCGTTGAAAGTGATCGTTTTTAAACGTTTTCAGCTCTCTGACGCTAATAAATTGATTTTCAGAGATAAAAAACATTTTTTGTTATGAAAAATACAGTTTTTGTGCGAGAAGTACGAAAATGTCTAAAAACGCTGGTATTCGTTGAAAATGATCGTTTTTAGACATTTCCAACTCTCTGACGTTAATAAATTGATTTTCAGAGATAAAAAATATTTTTTGTCGTGAAAAATACACTTTTAGTCCGAGAAGTACGAAAATGTCTGAAAACGCTTGTATTCATTGAAACTGATCGTTTTCAGATGTTTCCAACTTTGTGATTTTAATATATTATTTTTCAGAGATAAAAATAGTTTTTGTCGTGAAAAATGCAGTGTTAGTCCGAGAAGCACAAAAATGTCTAAAAACGCTTGTATTCGTCGAAAGTGATCGTTTTTATAAGTTTTCAGCTCTCTGACGTTAATAAATTGATTTTCAGAGATAAAAAATTTTTTTTGTTATGAAAAATACAGTTTTTGTGCGAGAAGTACGAAAATGTCTTAAAACGCTTGTATTCGTTGAAAGTGATCGTTTTTAGACATTTTCAACTCTCTGACGTTAATAAATTGATTTTCAGAGAAAAAATATATTTTTTGTCGTGAAAAATACAGTTTAAGTCCGACAAGAACGAAAATGTCTAAAAACGCTGGTATTCGTTGAAAGTTATCGTTTATAGACATTTGCAACTCTCTGACATTAATAAATTGATTTTAAGAGATAAAAAATAGCTTTTGCCGTGAAAAATGCAGTTTTAGACCGAGAAGTACAAAAATGTCTAAAAACGCTTGAATTCTTTGAAAGTGATCGTTTTAAAACTTTTTCAGCTCTCTGACGTTAATAAATTGATTTTCAGAGATAAAAAAATTTTTTGTCGTCAAAAATACAGTTTTAGTCCGAGAAGTACGAAAATGTCTAAAAACGCTGGTATTCGTTGAAAGTGATCGTTTTTAGACATTCCCAACTCTCTGACGTTAATAAATTGATTTCAGAGAAAAAAAATATTTTTTGTCGTGAAAAATACAGTTTAAGTCCGACAAGAACGAAAATGTCAAAAAACGCTGGTATTCGTTGAAAGTGATCGTTTATAGACATTTGGAACTCTCTGACATTAATAAATTGATTTTCAGAGATAAAAAAAACTTTTGCCGTGAAAAATGCAGTTTTAGACCGAGAAGTACAAAAATGTCTAAAAACGCTTGAATTCGTTGAAAGTGATCGTTTATAGACATTTCCAACTCTCTGACATTAATAAATTTATTTTCAGAGATAAAAAATATTTTTTGTCTTGAAAAATGTAGTTTTAGTCCGAGAAGTACGAAAATGACTAAAAACGCTTATATTCATTGAAGGTGATCGTTTTTAGACGTTTCCAGCTTTCTGACGTTAATAAATTGATTTTCAGAGATAAAAAATAGTTTTTGTCGTGCAAAACGCAGTTTTAGTCCGAGAAGTACAAAAATGTCTAAAAACGCTTGAATTGGTTGAAAGTGATCGTTTTTAAACGTTTTCAGCTCTCTGACGTTAATAAATTGATTTTCAGAGATAAAAAATATTTTTTGTTATGAAAAATACAGTTTTTGTGCGAGAAGTACGAAAATGTCTAAAAACGCTGGTATTCGTTGAAAGTGATCATTTTTTGACATTTCCAGCTTTCTGACGTTAATACATGGATTTTCAGACATAAAAATTATTTTTTGTCTTGTAAATGCAGTTTTAGACCGAGAACTACGAAAATGTCTAAAAACGCTGGTATTCGTTGAAAGTGATCGTTTTTAGACATTTCCAACTCTCTGACGTTAATAAATTGATTTTCAGAGATAAAAAATATTTTTGTCGTAAAAAATACAGTTTTAGTCCGAGAAGTACGAAAATGTCTAAAAACGCTGGTATTCGTTGAAACTGATCGTTTTTAGACATTTCCAACTCTCTGACGTTAATAAATTGATTTTCAGAGATAAAAAATATATTTTGTCGTGAAAAATATAGTTTTAGTCCGAGAAGTACGAAAATGTCTAAAAACGCTGGTATTCGTTGAAACTGATCGTTTTTAGACATTTCCAATTCTCTGACGTTAATAAATTGATTTTCAGAGATAAAAAATATTTTTTGTCGTGATAAATACAGTTTAAGTCCGGCAAGAACGAAAATGTCTAAAAACGCTGGTATTCGTTGAAAGTGATCGTTTATAGACATTTCCAACTCTCTGAAATTAATAAATTGATTTTCAGAGATAAAAAATATTTTTTGTCGTGAAAAATACAATTTTAGTCCGAGAAGTACGAAAATGTCTAAAAACGTTTGTATTCGTCGAAAGTGATCGTTTTTAGACCTTTCCAGCTTTCTGACGTTAATAAATTAATTTTCAGAGATTAAAAATATTTTTTGTCGTGAAAAATGTATTTTTAGTCCAAGAAGTACGAAAATGACAAAAAACGCTTCTATTCATTGAAAGTGACCGTTTTTAGACGTTTCCAACTCTCTGACGTTAATAAATTGATTTTCAGAGATAAAAAATATTTTTTGTCGTGAAAAATACAGTTTAAGTCCGGCAAGAACGAAAATGTCTAAAAACGCTGGTATTCGTTGAAAGTGATCGTTTATAGACTTTTCCAACTCTCTGACATTAATAAATTTATTTTCAGTGATAAAAAATATTTTTTGTCGTGAAAAATGTAGTTTTAGTCAGAGAAGTACGAAAATGACTAAAAACGCTTCTATTCATTGAAAGTGATCCTTTTTAGACGTTTCCAGCTTTCTGACTTTAATAAATTGATTTCCATAGATAAAACATAATTTTTGTCGTGCAAAATGCAGTTTTAGTCCGAGAAGTACGAAAATGTCTAAAAACGTTTGTATTCGTCGAAAGTGATCGTTTTTAGACATTTCCAGCTTTCTGACGTTAATAAATTGATTTTCAGGGATAAAAAATATTTTTTGTCGTGAAAAATACAGTTTTAGTCCGAGAAGTACGAAAATGTCTGAAAACGCTTGTATTCATTGAAACTGATCGTTTTCAGACGTTTCCAACTCTGTGATGTTAATATATTATTTTTCAGAGATAAAAAATAGTTTTTGTCGTGAAAAATGCAGTGTTAGTCCGAGAAGTACAAAAATGTCTAAAAACGCTTGTATTCGTCGAAAGTGATCGTTTTTAAACGTTTTCAGCTCTCTGACGTTAATAAATTGATTTTCAGAGATAAAAAATATTTTTTGTTATGAAAAATACAGTTTTTGTGCGAGAAGTACGAAAATGTCTAAAAACGCTGGTATTCGTTGAAAGTGATCATTTTTTGACATTTCCAGCTTTCTGACGTTAATACATGGATTTTCAGACATAAAAATTATTTTTTGTCTTGTAAATGCAGTTTTAGACCGAGAACTACGAAAATGTCTAAAAACGCTGGTATTCGTTGAAACTGATCGTTTTTAGACATTTCCAACTCTCTGACGTTAATAAATTCATTTTCAGAGATAAAAAATATATTTTGTCGTGAAAAATATAGTTTTAGTCCGAGAAGTACGAAAATGACTAAAAACGCTTCTATTCATTGAAAGTGAACGTTTTTAGATGTTTCCAGCTTTCTAACGTTAATAAATTGATTTTCAGACTTAAAAAATTGTTTTTATCTTCAAAAATACAATTTTAGTGCGAGAACTATGAAAATGTCTAAAAACGCTGGTATTCGTTGAAAGTGATCGTTTTTAGACATTTCCAACTCTCTGACGTTAATAAATTGATTTTAAGAGATAAAAAATATTTTTTGTCGTAAAAAATACAGTTTTAGTCCGAGAAGTACGAAAATGTCTAAAAACGCTGGTATTCGTTGAAACTGATCGTTTTTAGACATTTCCAATTCTCTGACGTTAATAAATTGATTTTCAGAGATAAAAAATATTTTTTGTCGTGATAAATACAGTTTAAGTCCGGCAAGAACGAAAATGTCTAAAAACGCTGGTATTCCTTGAAAGTGATCGTTTATAGACATTTCCAACTCTCTGAAATTAATAAATTGATTTTCAGAGATAAAAAATATTTTTTGTCGTGAAAAATACAATTTTAGTCCGAGAAGTACGAAAATGTCTAAAAACGTTTGTATTCGTCGAAAGTGATCGTTTTTAGACCTTTCCAGCTTTCTGACGTTAATAAATTAATTTTCAGAGATTAAAAATATTTTTTGTCGTGAAAAATGTATTTTTAGTCCAAGAAGTACGAAAATGACAAAAAACGCTTCTATTCATTGAAAGTGACCGTTTTTAGACGTTTCCAACTCTCTGACGTTAATAAATTGATTTTCAGAGATAAAAAATATTTTTTGTCGTGAAAAATACAGTTTAAGTCCGGCAAGAACGAAAATGTCTAAAAACGCTGGTATTCGTTGAAAGTGATCGTTTATAGACTTTTCCAACTCTCTGACATTAATAAATTTATTTTCAGTGATAAAAAATATTTTTTGTCGTGAAAAATGTAGTTTTAGTCAGAGAAGTACGAAAATGACTAAAAACGCTTCTATTCATTGAAAGTGATCCTTTTTAGACGTTTCCAGCTTTCTGACTTTAATAAATTGATTTCCATAGATAAAACATAATTTTTGTCGTGCAAAATGCAGTTTTAGTCCGAGAAGTACGAAAATGTCTAAAAACGTTTGTATTCGTCGAAAGTGATCGTTTTTAGACATTTCCAGCTTTCTGACGTTAATAAATTGATTTTCAGGGATAAAAAATATTTTTTGTCGTGAAAAATACAGTTTTAGTCCGAGAAGTACGAAAATGTCTGAAAACGCTTGTATTCATTGAAACTGATCGTTTTCAGACGTTTCCAACTCTGTGATGTTAATATATTATTTTTCAGAGATAAAAAATAGTTTTTGTCGTGAAAAATGCAGTGTTAGTCCGAGAAGTACAAAAATGTCTAAAAACGCTTGTATTCGTCGAAAGTGATCGTTTTTATAAGTTTTCAGCTCTCTGACGTTAATAAATTGATTTTCAGAGATAAAAAATATTTTTTGTTATGAAAAATACAGTTTTTGTGCGAGAAGTACGAAAATGTCTTAAAACGCTTGTATTCGTTGAAAGTGATCGTTTTTAGACATTTCCAACTCTCTGACGTTAATAAATATATTTTCAGAGAAAAAAAATATTTTTTGTCGTGAAAAATACAGTTTAAGTCCGACAAGAACGAAAATGTCTAAAAACGCTGGTATTCGTTGAAAATTATCGTTTATAGACATTTGCAACTCTCTGACAATAATAAATTGATTTTAAGAGATAAAAAATAGCTTTTGCCGTGAAAAATGCAGTTTTAGACCGAGAAGTACAAAAATGTCTAAAAACGCTTGAATTCTTTGAAAGTGATCGTTTTTAAACGTTTTCAGCTCTCTGACGTTAATAAATTGATTTTCAGAGATAAAAAATATTTTTTGTCGTCAAAAATACAGTTTTAGTCCGAGAAGTACGAAAATGTCTAAAAACGCTGGTATTCGTTGAAAGTGATCGTTTTTAGACATTTCCAACTCTCTGACGTTAATAAATTGATTTTCAGAGATAAAAAATATTGTTTGTCGTGAAAAATACAGTTTTAGTCCGAGAATTACGAAAATGTCTTAAAACGCTTGTATTCGTTGAAAGTGGTCGTTTTTAGACGTGTCCAGCTTTCTGACGTTAATAAATTGATTTTCAGAGATAAAAAATTGATTTTATCTTCAAAAATACAATTTTAGTGCGAGAACTACGAAAATGTCTAAAAACGCTGGTATTCGTTGAAAGTGATCGGTTCTTAGACATTTCCAGCTTTCTGACGTTAATACATTGATTTTCAGAGATAAAAATTGTTTTTGTCGTGCAAAATGCAGTTTTAGTCCGAGAAGTACAAAAATGTCAAAAAACGCTTGAATTCGTTGAAAGTGATCGTTTTTAAACATTTTCAGCTCTCTGACGTTAATAAATTGATTTTCAGAGATGAAAAATATTTTTTGTTATGAAAAATACAGTTTTAGTCCGAGAAGTACGAAAATGTCTAAAAACGATTATATTAGTCGAAAGTGATCGTTTTTAGATATTTCCAGCTTTCTCACGTTAATAAATTAATTTTCAGAAATTAAAAATAGTTTTTGCCGTGAAAAATGTAGTTTTAATCCGAGAAGTACGAAAATGTCTAAA
Organism: Leptodirus hochenwartii; assembly: GCA_947310635.1. Lineage (NCBI taxonomy): Eukaryota > Metazoa > Arthropoda > Insecta > Coleoptera > Leiodidae > Leptodirus > Leptodirus hochenwartii. The sequence goes on along the minus strand of OX371177.1, from coordinate 29,865,806 downwards.
AACGCTTGTATTCGCCGAAAGTGTTCGTTTTTAGATGTTTCCACCTTTCTAACGTTAATAAATTGATTTTCAGAGATAAAAAATATTTTTTGTCGTCAAAAATACAGTTTTTGTCCGCGAAGTACGAAAATATCTAAAAACGCTTGTATTCGTTGAAAGTGATCGTCTTTAAATGTTTCCAGCTTTCTGACGTTAATAAATTGATTTTCATAGATAAAAAATATTTTTTGTCGTGAAAAATACAGTTTTAGTCCGAGAAGTACGAAAATGTCTAAAAACGTTTGTGTTCGTCGAAAGTGATCGTTTTTAGACATTTCCAGCTTTCTGACGTTAATAAATTGATTTTCAGAGATAAAAAATAGTTTTTGTCGTGAAAAATGCAGTTTTAGTCCGAGAAGTACGAAAATGTCTAAACACGATTGTATTCGCCGAAAGTGATCGTTTTTAGATGTTTCCAGCTTTCTGACGTTAATAAATTAATTTTCAGAGATTAAAAATATTTTTTGTCGTGAAAAATGTAGTTTTAGTCCAAGAAGTACGAAAATGACTAAAAACGCTTCTATTCATTGAAAGTGATCCTTTTTAGACGTTTCCAGCTTTCTGACTTTAATAAATTGATTTCCATAGATAAAACATAATTTTTGTCGTGCAAAATGCAGTTTTAGTCCGAGAAGTACGAAAATGTCTAAAAACGTTTGTATTCGTCGAAAGTGATCGTTTTTAGACATTTCCAACTCTCTGACGTTAATAAATTGATTTTCAGAGATAAAAAATATTTTTTGTTATGAAAAATACAGTTTTTGTGCGAGAAGTACGAAAATGTCTAAAAACGTTTGTGTTCGTCGAAAGTGATCGTTTTTAGACATTTCTAGCTTTCTGACGTTAATAAATTGATTTTCAGAGATAAAAAATAGTTTTTGTCGTGAAAAATGCAGTTTTAGTCCGAGAAGTACGAAAATGTCTAAACACGATTGTATTCGCCGAAAGTGATCGTTTTTAGATGTTTCCAGCTTTCTAACGTTAATAAATTGATTTTCAGAGATAAAAAATTGTTTTTATCTTCAAAAATAACTAAAAACGCTGGTATTCGTTGAAAGTGATCGCTTTCAGACATTTCCAACTCTCTGACGTTAATAAATTGATTTTCAGAGATAAAAAATATTTTTTATCGTGAAAAATGTAGTTTTAGTCCAAGAAGTACGAAAATGACTAAAAACGCTTGTATTCCTCGAAATTGATCGTCTTTAAATGATTCAAGCTTTCTGACGTTAATAAATTGATTTTCAGAGATCAAAAATATTTGTTGTGAAAATTAAAATTTTCGTTCACGAACCACGAAAATGTCTAAAAATGCTCGTATTCGTCGAAAGTGATCTTATACGTTTTCAGCTCTCTGACGTTAATAAATTGATTTTCAGAGATAACAAATATTTTTTGTCGTGAAAAATACAGTTTTAGTCCGAGAAGTACGAAAATGTCTGAAAACGCTTGTATTCGCCGAAAGTGGTCGTTTTTAAATGTTTCCACCTTTCTAACGTTAATAAATTGATTTTCAGAGATCAAAAATATTTGTTGTGAAAATTAAAATTTTCGTTCACGAACCACGAAAATGTCTAAAAATGCTCGTATTCGTTGAAAGTGATCGTTTTTAGACATTTCCAGCTTTCTGACCTGAATAAATTGATTTTCAGAGATAAACAATATTTTTTGTCGTGAAAAATACAGTTTAAGTCCGACAAGAACGAAAATGTCTAAAAACGCTGATATTCGTTGAAAGTGATCGTTTATAGACATTTCCAACTCTCTGACATTAATAAGTTTATTTTCAGAGATAACAAATATTTTTTGTCGTGAAAAATGTAGTTTTAGTCCAAAAAGTACGAAAATGTCTAAAAACGCTTGTATTTGTCGAAAGTGATCTTATACGTTTTCAGCTCTCTGACGTTAATAAATTGATTTTCAGAGATAACAAATATTTTTTGTCGTGAAAAATACAGTTTTAGTCCGAGAAGTACGAAAATGTCTGAAAACGCTTGTATTCATTGAAACTGAAAGTTTTCAGACGTTTCCAACTCTGTGATGTTAATATATTATTTTTCAGAGATAAAAAATAGTTTTTGTCGTGAAAAATGCAGTGTTAGTCCGAGAAGTACAAAAATGTCTAAAAACGCTTGTATTCGTCGAAAGTGATCGTTTTTATAAGTTTTCAGCTCTCTGACGTTAATAAATTGATTTTCAGAGATAAAAAATATTTTTTGTTATGAAAAATACAGTTTTTGTGCGAGAAGTACGAAAATGTCTTAAAACGCTTGTATTCGTTGAAAGTGATCGTTTTTAGACGTTTCCAGCTTTCTGACGTTAATAAATTGATTTTCAGAGATAAAAAATAGTTTTTGTCGTGAAAAATGCAGTTTTAGACCGAGAAGTACAAAAATGTCTAAAAACGCTTGAATTCGTTGAAAGTGATCGTTTTTAAACGTTTTCAGCTCTCTGACGTTAATAAATTGATTTTCAGAGATAAAAAATTGATTTTATCTTCAAAAATACAATTTTAGTGCGAGAACTACGAAAATGTCTAAAAACGCTGGTATTCGTTGAAAGTGATCGTTTTTAAACATTTCCAACTTTATGACGTTAATACATTGATTTTCAGAGATAAAAAATATTTTTTGTCGTGAAAAATGTAGTTTTAGTCAGTGAAGTACGCAAATGACTAAAAACGCTTGAATTCGTTGAAAGTGATCGTTTTTAAACGTTTTCAGCTCTCTGACGTTAATAAATTGATTTTCAGAGATAAAAAATATTTTTTGTTATGAAAAATACAGTTTTTGTGCGAGAAGTACAAAAATGTCTAAAAACGCTGGTATTCGTTGAAACTGATCGTTTTTAGACATTTCCAATTCTCTGACGTTAATAAATTGATTTTCAGAGATAAAAAATATTTTTTGTCGTGATAAATACAGTTTAAGTCCGGCAAGAACGAAAATGTCTAAAAACGCTTGTATTCGTTGAAAGTGATCGTTTATAGACATTTCCAACTCTCTGGCATTAATAAATTTATTTTCAGACATAAAAAATATTTTTTGTCGTGAAAAATGTAGTTTTAGTCCAAGAAGTACGAAAATGACCAAAAACGCTTCTATTCATTGAAAGTGACCGTTTTTAGACGTTTCCAACTCTCTGACGTTAATAAATTGATTTTCAGAGATAAAAAATATTTTTTGTAGTGAAAAATACAGTTTAAGTCCGGCAAGAACGAAAATGTCTAAAAACGCTGGTATTCGTTGAAAGTGATCGTTTATAGACATTTCCAACTCTCTGACATTAATAAATTGATTTTCATAGATAAAACATAGTTTTTGTCGTGCAAAATGCAGTTTTAGTCCGAGAAGCACAAAAATGTCTAAAAACTATTGGATTCTTTGAAAGTGATCGTTTTTAAACGTTTTCAGCTCTCTGACGTTAATAAATTGATTTTCAGAGATAAAAAATATTTTTTGTTATGAAAAATACAGTTTTTGTGCGAGAAGGACGAAAATGTCTTAAAACGCTTGTATTCGTTGAAAGTGGTCGTTTTTAGACGTGTCCAGCTTTCTGACGTTAATAAATTGATTTTCAGAGATAAAAAATTGATTTTATCTTCAAAAATACAATTTTAGTGCGAGAACTACGAAAATGTCTAAAAACGCTGGTATTCGTTGAAAGTGATCGGTTCTTAGACATTTCCAGCTTTCTGACGTTAATACATTGATTTTCAGAGATAAAAATTGTTTTTGTCGTGCAAAATGCAGTTTTAGTCCGAGAAGTACAAAAATGTCTAAAAACGCTTGAATTCGTTGAAAGTGATCGTTTTTAAACATTTTCAGCTCTCTGACGTTAATAAATTGATTTTCAGAGATGAAAAATATTTTTTGTTATGAAAAATACAGTTTTAGTCCGAGAAGTACGAAAATGTCTAAAAACGATTATATTAGTCGAAAGTGATCGTTTTTAGATATTTCCAGCTTTCTCACGTTAATAAATTAATTTTCAGAAATTAAAAATAGTTTTTGCCGTGAAAAATGCAGTTTTAATCCGAGAAGTACGAAAATGTCTAAAAACGCTTGTATTCGCCGAAAGTGTTCGTTTTTAGATGTTTCCACCTTTCTAACGTTAATAAATTGATTTTCAGAGATAAAAAATATTTTTTGTCGTCAAAAATACAGTTTTTGTCCGCGAAGTACGAAAATATCTAAAAACGCTTGTATTCGTTGAAAGTGATCGTCTTTAAATGTTTCCAGCTTTCTGACGTTAATAAATTGATTTTCATAGATAAAAAATATTTTTTGTCGTGAAAAATACAGTTTTAGTCCGAGAAGTACGAAAATGTCTAAAAACGTTTGTGTTCGTCGAAAGTGATCGTTTTTAGACATTTCCAGCTTTCTGACGTTAATAAATTGATTTTCAGAGATAAAAAATAGTTTTTGTCGTGAAAAATGCAGTTTTAGTCCGAGAAGTACGAAAATGTCTAAACACGATTGTATTCGCCGAAAGTGATCGTTTTTAGATGTTTCCAGCTTTCTGACGTTAATAAATTAATTTTCAGAGATTAAAAATATTTTTTGTCGTGAAAAATGTAGTTTTAGTCCAAGAAGTACGAAAATGACTAAAAACGCTTCTATTCATTGAAAGTGATCCTTTTTAGACGTTTCCAGCTTTCTGACTTTAATAAATTGATTTCCATAGATAAAACATAATTTTTGTCGTGCAAAATGCAGTTTTAGTCCGAGAAGTACGAAAATGTCTAAAAACGTTTGTATTCGTCGAAAGTGATCGTTTTTAGACATTTCCAGCTCTCTGACGTTAATAAATTGATTTTCAGAGATAAAAAATATTTTTTGTTATGAAAAATACAGTTTTTGTGCGAGAAGTACGAAAATGTCTAAAAACGTTTGTGTTCGTCGAAAGTGATCGTTTTTAGACATTTCCAGCTTTCTGACGTTAATAAATTGATTTTCAGAGATAAAAAATAGTTTTTGTCGTGAAAAATGCAGTTTTAGTCCGAGAAGTACGAAAATGTCTAAACACGATTGTATTCGCCGAAAGTGATCGTTTTTAGATGTTTCCAGCTTTCTAACGTTAATAAATTGATTTTCAGACATAAAAAATTGTTTTTATCTTCAAAAATACAATTTTAGTGCGAGAACTACGAAAATGTCTAAAAACGCTGGTATTCGTTGAAAGTGATCGTTTTCAGACATTTCCAACTCTCTGACGTTAATAAATTGATTTTCAGAGATAAAAAATATTTTTTATCGTGAAAAATGTAGTTTTAGTCCAAGAAGTACGAAAATGACTAAAAACGCTTCTATTCATTGAAAGTGATCGTTTTTAGACGTTTTCAGCTCTCTGACGTTAATAATTTTATTTTCAGAGATAAAAAATATTTTTTGTCATGAAAAATACAGTTTTTGTCCGCGAAGTACGAAAATGTCTAAAAACGCTTGTATTCGTCGAAAGTGGTCGTTTTTAAATGTTTCCAGCTTTCTGACGTTTATAAATTGATTTTCAGAGACAAAAATAACTTTTTGACTTGAAAAATACTGTTTTAGTCCGACAAGAACGAAAATGTCTAAAAACGCTGGTATTCGTTGAAAGTGATCGTTTATAGACATTTCCAACTCTCTGACATTAATAAATTTATTGTCAGATATAAAAAATAATTTTTGTCGTGAAAAATGCAGTTTTAGTCCGAGAAGTACAAAAATGTCTAAAAACGCTTGAATTCGTTGAAAGTGATCGTTTTTAAACGTTTTCAGCTCTCTGACGTTAATAAATTGATTTTCAGAGATAAAAAATATTTTTTGTTATGAAAAATACAGTTTTTGTGCGAGATGTACGAAAATGTCTAAAAACGCTTGTATTCCTCGAAATTGATCGTCTTTAAATGATTCAAGCTTTCTGACGTTAATAAATTGATTTTCAGAGATCAAAAATATTTGTTGTGAAAATTAAAATTTTCGTCCACGAACCACGAAAATGTCTAAAAATGCTCGTATTCGTTGAAAGTGATCGTTTTTAGACATTTCCAGCTTTCTGACCTGAATAAATTGATTTTCAGAGATAAAAAATATTTTTTGTCGTGAAAAATACAGTTTAAGTCCGACAAGAACGAAAATGTCTAAAAACGCTGATATTCGTTGAAAGTGATCGTTTATAGACATTTCCAACTCTCTGACATTAATAAGTTTATTTTCAGAGATAAAAAATATTTTTTGTCGTGAAAAATGTAGTTTTAGTCCAAAAAGTACGAAAATGTCTAAAAACGCTTGTATTTGTCGAAAGTGATCTTATACGTTTTCAGCTCTCTGACGTTAATAAATTGATTTTCAGAGATAACAAATATTTTTTGTCGTGAAAAATACAGTTTTAGTCCGAGAAGTACGAAAATGTCTGAAAACGCTTGTATTCATTGAAACTGATCGTTTTCAGACGTTTCCAACTCTGTGATGTTAATATATTATTTTTCAGAGATAAAAAATTGTTTTTGTCGTGAAAAATGCAGTGTTAGTCCGAGAAGTACAAAAATGTCTAAAAACGCTTGTATTCGTCGAAAGTGATCGTTTTTATAAGTTTTCAGCTCTCTGACGTTAATAAATTGATTTTCAGAGATAAAAAATATTTTTTGTTATGAAAAATACAGTTTTTGTGCGAGAAGTACGAAAATGTCTTAAAACGCTTGTATTCGTTGAAAGTAATCGTTTTTAGACGTTTCCAGCTTTCTGACGTTAATAAATTGATTTTCAGAGATAAAAAATAGTTTTTGTCGTGAAAAATGCAGTTTTAGACCGAGAAGTACAAAAATGTCTAAAAACGCTTGAATTCGTTGAAAGTGATCGTTTTTAATCGTTTTCAACTCTCTGACGTTAATAAATTGATTTTCAGAGATAAAAAATTGATTTTATCTTCAAAAATACAATTTTAGTGCGAGAACTACGAAAATGTCTAAAAACGCTGGTATTCGTTGAAAGTGATCGTTTTAAAACATTTCCAACGTTATGACGTTAATACATTGATTTTCAGAGATAAAAAATATTTTTTGTCGTGAAAAATGTAGTTTTAGTCAGTGAAGTACGAAAATGACTAAAAACGCTTGAATTCGTTGAAAGTGATCGTTTTTAAATGTTTTCAGCTCTCTGACGTTAATAAATTGATTTTCAGAGATAAAAAATATTTTTTGTTATGAAAAATACAGTTTTTGTGCGAGAAGTACAAAAATGTCTAAAAACGCTGGTATTCGTTGAAACTGATCGTTTTTAGACATTTCCAATTCTCTGACGTTAATAAATTGATTTTCAGAGATAAAAAATATTTTTTGTCGTGATAAATACAGTTTAAGTCCGGCAAGAACGAAAATGTCTAAAAACGCTTGTATTCGTTGAAAGTGATCGTTTATAGACATTTCCAACTCTCTGACATTAATAAATTTATTTTCAGACATAAAAAATATTTTTTGTCGTGAAAAATGTAGTTTTAGTCCAAGAAGTACGAAAATGACCAAAAACGCTTCTATTCATTGAAAGTGACCGTTTTTAGACGTTTCCAACTCTCTGACGTTAATAAATTGATTTTCAGAGATAAAAAATATTTTTTGTAGTGAAAAATACAGTTTAAGTCCGGCAAGAACGAAAATGTCTAAAAATGCTGGTATTCGTTGAAAGTGATCGTTTTGAAACGTTTTCAGCTCTCTGACGTTAATAAATTGATTTTCAGAAATAAAAAATTGATTTTATCTTCAAAAATACAATTTTAGTGCGAGAACTACGAAAATGTCTAAAAACGCTGGTATTCGTTGAAAGTGATCGTTTTTAGACATTTCCAACTTTCTGACGTTAATACATTGATTTTCAGAGATAAAAAATATTTTTTGTCGTGAAAAATGTAGTTTTAGTCAGAGAAGTACGAAAATGACTAAAAACGCTTGAATTCGTTGAAAGTGATCGTTTTTAAACGTTTTCAGCTCTCTGACGTTAATAAATTGATTTTCAGAGATAAAAAATATTTTTTGTTATGAAAAATACAGTTTTTGTGCGAGAAGTACAAAAATGTCTAAAAACGCTGGTATTCGTTGAAACTGATCGGTTTTAGACATTTCCAATTCTCTGACGTTAATAAATTGATTTTCAGAGATAAAAAATATTTTTTGTCGTGATAAATACAGTTTAAGTCCGTCAAGAACGAAAATGTCTAAAAACGCTGGTATTCGTTGAAAGTGATCGTTTATAGACATTTCCAACTCTCTGACATTAATAAATTGATTTTCAAAGATAAAAAATTGCTTTTGCCGTGAAAAATGCAGTTTTAGACCGAGAAGTACAAAAATGTCTAAAAACGCTTGAATTCGTTGAAAGTGATCGTCTTTAAACGTTTTCTGCTCTCTGACGTTAATAAATTGATTTTCAGAGAAAAAATATATTTTTAGGTATGAAAAATACAGTTTTTGTGCGAGAAGTACGAAAATCTCTAAAAACGCTGGTATTCGTTGAAAGTGATCGTTTATAGACATTTCCAACTCTCTGACATTAATAAATTTATTTTCAGAGATAAAAAATATTTTTTGTCGTGAAAAATGTAGTTTTAGTCCGAGAAGTACGAAAATGACTAAAAACGCTTCTATTCATTGAAGGTGATCGTTTTTAGACGTTTCCAGCTTTCTGACGTTAATAAATTGATTTTCAGAGATAAAAAATAATTTTTGTCGTGCAAAATGCAGTTTGGTCCGAGAAGTACAAAAATGTCTAAAAACGCTTGAATTCGTTGAAAGTGATCGTTTTTAAACGTTTTCAGCTCTCTGACGTTAATAAATTGATTTTCAGAGATAAAAAATAGTTTTTGTCGTGCAAAATGCAGTTTTGGTCCGAGAAGTACGAAAATGACCAAAAACGCTTCTATTCATTGAAAGTGATCCTTTTTAGACGTTTCCAGCTTTCTGACTTTAATAAATTGATTTTCATAGATAAAACATAGTTTTTGTCGTGCAAAATGCAGTTTTAGTCCGAGAAGTACAAAAATGTCTAAAAACTATTGGATTCGTTGAAAGTGATCGTTTTTAAACGTTTTCAGCTCTCTGACGTTAATAAATTGATTTTCAGAGATAAAAAATATTTTTTGTTATGAAAAATACAGTTTTTGTGCGAGAAGTACAAAAATGTCTAAAAACGCTTGTATTCCTCGAACTTGATCGTCTTTAAATGTTTCAAGCTTTCTGACGTTAATAAATTGATTTTCAGAGATCAAAAATAGTTGTTGTGAAAATTACAGTTTTAATCCACGAACCACGAAAATGTCTAAAAATGATCGTATTCGTCGAAAGTGATCGTTTTTAGACATTTCCAGCTTTCTGACGTTAATAAATTGATTTTCAGAGATAAAAAATATTTTTTGTCGTGAAAAATACAGTTTAAGTCCGACAAGAACGAAAATGTCTAAAAACGCTGGTATTCGTTGAAAGTGATCGTTTATAGACATTTCCAACTCTCTGACATTAATAAATTTATTTTCAGAGATAAAAAATATCTTTTGTCGTGAAAAATGTAGTTTTAGTCCAAAAAGTACGAAAATGACTAAAAACGCTTCTATTCATTGAAAGTGAACGTTTTTAGACGTTTCCAACTCTCTGATGTTAACAAATTTATCTTCAGAGATAAAAAAGATTTTTTATCGGGAAAATGGCAGTTTTAGACCGAGAAGTACAAAAATGTCTAAAAACGCTTGAATTCGTTGAAAGTGATCGTTTTTAAACGTTTTCAGCTCTCTGACGCTAATAAATTGATTTTCAGAGATAAAAAATAGTTTTTGTCGTGAAAAATACAGTTTTAGTCCGAGAAGTACGAAAATGTTTGAAAACGCTTGTATTCATTGAAACTGATCGTTTTCAGACGTTTCCAACTCTGTGATGTTAATATATTATTTTTCAGAGATAAAAAATAGTTTTTGTCGTGAAAAATGCAGTGTTAGTCCGAGAAGTACAAAAATGTCTAAAAACGCTTGTATTCGTCGAAAGGGATCGTTTTTATAAGTTTTCAGCTCTCTGACGTTAATAAATTGATTTTCAGAGATAAAAAATAGCTTTTGCCGTGAAAAATGCAGTTTTAGACCGAGAAGTACAAAAATGTCTAAAAACGCTTGAATTCATTGAAAGTGATCGTTTTTAAACGTTTTCGGCTCTCTGACGTTAATAAATTGATTTTCAGAGATAAAAAATATTTTTTTGTCGTCAAAAATACAGTTTTAGTCCGAGAAGTACGAAAATGTCTAAAAACGCTGGTATTCGTTGAAAGTGATCGTTTTTAGACATTTCCAACTCACTGACGTTAATAAATTGATTTTCAGAGAAAAAAAAATTTTTTTGTCGTGAAAAATACAGTTTGAGTCCGACAAGAACGAAAATGTCTAAAAACTCTGGTATTCGTTGAAAGTGATCGTTTATAGACATTTGCAACTCTCTGACATTAATAAATTGATTTTCAGAGATAAAAAATAGCTTTTGCCTTGAAAAATGCAGTTTTAGACCGAGAAGTACAAAAATATCTAAAAACGCTTGAATTCGTTGAAAGTGATCGTTTTTAAACGTTTTCTGCTCTCTGACGTTAATAAATTGATTTTCAGAGAAAAAAATAAATTTTTTGTTATGAAAAATACAGTTTTTGTGCGAGAAGTACGAAAATGTCTAAAAACGCTGGTATTCGTTGAAAGTGATCGTTTATAGACATTTCCAACTCTCTGACATTAATAAATTTATTTTCAGAGATAAAAAATATTTTTTGTCGTGAAAAATGTAGTTTTAGTCCGAGAAGTACGAAAATGACTAAAAACGCTTCTATTCATTGAAGGTGATCGTTTTTAGACGTTTCCAGCTTTCTGACGTTAATAAATTGATTTTCAGAGATAAAAAATATTTTTTGTCGTGAAAAATACAGTTTTAGTCCGAGAAGTACGAAAATGTCTGAAAACGCTTGTATTCATTGAAACTGATCGTTTTCAGACGTTTCCAACTCTGTGATGTTAATATATTATTTTTCAGAGATAAAAAACTGTTTTTGTCGTGAAAAATGCAGTGTTAGTCCGAGAAGTACAAAAATGTCTAAAAACGCTTGTATTCGTCGAAAGTGATCGTTTTTATAAGTTTTCAGCTCTCTGACGTTAATAAATTGATTTTCAGAGATAAAAAATATTTTTTGTTATGAAAAATACAGTTTTTGTGCGAGAAGTACGAAAATGTCTTAAAACGCTTGTATTCGTTGAAAGTGATCGTTTTTAGACGTTTCCAGCTTTCTGACGTGAATAAATTGATTTTCAGAGATAAAAAATAGTTTTTGTCGTGAAAAATGCAGTTTTAGACCGAGAAGTACAAAAATGTCTAAAAACGCTTGAATTCGTTGAAAGTGATCGTTTTTAAACGTTTTCAGCTCTCTGACGTTAATAAATTGATTTTCAGAGATAAAAAATTGATTTTATCTTCAAAAATACAATTTTAGTGCGAGAACTACGAAAATGTCTAAAAACGCTGGTATTCGTTGAAAGTGATCGTTTTTAGACATTTCCAACTTTCTGACGTTAATACATTGATTTTCAGAGATAAAAAATATTTTTTGTCGTGAAAAATGTAGTTTTAGTCAGAGAAGTACGAAAATGACTAAAAACGCTTGAATTCGTTGAAAGTGATCGTTTTTAAACGTTTTCAGCTCTCTGACGTTAATAAATTGATTTTCAGAGATAAAAAATATTTTTTGTTATGAAAAATACAGTTTTTGTGCGAGAAGTACAAAAATGTCTAAAAACGCTAGTATTCGTTGAAACTGATCGTTTTTAGACATTTCCAACTCTCTGACGTTAATAAATTGATTTTCAGAGATAAAAAATATTTTTTATCGTGATAAATACAGTTTAAGTCCGGCAAGAACGAAAATGTCTAAAAACGCTGTTATTCGTTGAAAGCGATCGTTTATAGACATTTCCAACTCTCTGACATTAATAAATTGATTTTCAGAGATAAAAAATTGCTTTTGCCGTGAAAAATGCAGTTTTAGACCGAGAAGTACAAAAATGTCTAAAAACGCTTGAATTCGTTGAAAGTGATCGTTTTTAAACGTTTTCTGCTCTCTGACGTTAATAAATTGATTTTCAGAGAAAAAATATATTTTTAGGTATGAAAAATACAGTTTTTGTGCGAGAAGTACGAAAATCTCTAAAAACGCTGGTATTCGTTGAAAGTGATCGTTTATAGACATTTCCAACTCTCTGACATTAATAAATTTATTTTCAGAGATAAAAAATATTTTTTGTCGTGAAAAATGTAGTTTTAGTCCGAGAAGTACGAAAATGACTAAAAACGCTTCTATTCATTGAAGGTGATCGTTTTTAGACGTTTCCAGCTTTCTGACGTTAATAAATTGATTTTCAGAGATAAAAAATAATTTTTGTCGTGCAAAATGCAGTTTGGTCCGAGAAGGACAAAAATGTCTAAAGACGCTTGAATTCGTTGAAAGTGATCGTTTTTAAACGTTTTCAGCTCTCTGACGTTAATAAATTGATTTTCAGAGATAAAAAATAGTTTTTGTCGTGCAAAATGCAGTTTTGGTCCGAGAAGTACGAAAATGACCAAAAACGCTTCTATTCATTGAAAGTGATCCTTTTTAGACGTTTCCAGCTTTCTGACTTTAATAAATTGATTTTCATAGATAAAACATAGTTTTTGTCGTGCAAAATGCAGTTTTAGTCCGAGAAGTACAAAAATGTCTAAAAACTATTGGATTCGTTGAAAGTGATCGTTTTTATAAGTTTTCAGCTCTCTGACGTTAATAAATTGATTTTCAGAGATAAAAAATATTTTTTGTTATGAAAAATACAGTTTTTGTGCGAGAAGTACGAAAATGTCTTAAAACGCTTGTATTCGTTGAAAGTGATCGTTTTTAGACGTTTCCAGCTTTCTGACGTGAATAAATTGATTTTCAGAGATAAAAAATAGTTTTTGTCGTGAAAAATGCAGTTTTAGACCGAGAAGTACAAAAATGTCTAAAAACGCTTGAATTCGTTGAAAGTGATCGTTTTTAAACGTTTTCAGCTCTCTGACGTTAATAAATTGATTTTCAGAGATAAAAAATTGATTTTATCTTCAAAAATACAATTTTAGTGCGAGAACTACGAAAATGTCTAAAAACGCTGGTATTCGTTGAAAGTGATCGTTTTTAGACATTTCCAACTTTCTGACGTTAATACATTGATTTTCAGAGATAAAAAATATTTTTTGTCGTGAAAAATGTAGTTTTAGTCAGAGAAGTACGAAAATGACTAAAAACGCTTGAATTCGTTGAAAGTGATCGTTTTTAAACGTTTTCAGCTCTCTGACGTTAATAAATTGATTTTCAGAGATAAAAAATATTTTTTGTTATGAAAAATACAGTTTTTGTGCGAGAAGTACAAAAATGTCTAAAAACGCTAGTATTCGTTGAAACTGATCGTTTTTAGACATTTCCAACTCTCTGACGTTAATAAATTGATTTTCAGAGATAAAAAATATTTTTTATCGTGATAAATACAGTTTAAGTCCGGCAAGAACGAAAATGTCTAAAAACGCTGTTATTCGTTGAAAGCGATCGTTTATAGACATTTCCAACTCTCTGACATTAATAAATTGATTTTCAGAGATAAAAAATTGCTTTTGCCGTGAAAAATGCAGTTTTAGACCGAGAAGTACAAAAATGTCTAAAAACGCTTGAATTCGTTGAAAGTGATCGTTTTTAAACGTTTTCTGCTCTCTGACGTTAATAAATTGATTTTCAGAGAAAAAATATATTTTTAGGTATGAAAAATACAGTTTTTGTGCGAGAAGTACGAAAATCTCTAAAAACGCTGGTATTCGTTGAAAGTGATCGTTTATAGACATTTCCAACTCTCTGACATTAATAAATTTATTTTCAGAGATAAAAAATATTTTTTGTCGTGAAAAATGTAGTTTTAGTCCGAGAAGTACGAAAATGACTAAAAACGCTTCTATTCATTGAAGGTGATCGTTTTTAGACGTTTCCAGCTTTCTGACGTTAATAAATTGATTTTCAGAGATAAAAAATAATTTTTGTCGTGCAAAATGCAGTTTGGTCCGAGAAGTACAAAAATGTCTAAAGACGCTTGAATTCGTTGAAAGTGATCGTTTTTAAACGTTTTCAGCTCTCTGACGTTAATAAATTGATTTTCAGAGATAAAAAATAGTTTTTGTCGTGCAAAATGCAGTTTTGGTCCGAGAAGTACGAAAATGACCAAAAACGCTTCTATTCATTGAAAGTGATCCTTTTTAGACGTTTCCAGCTTTCTGACTTTAATAAATTGATTTTCATAGATAAAACATAGTTTTTGTCGTGCAAAATGCAGTTTTAGTCCGAGAAGTACAAAAATGTCTAAAAACTATTGGATTCGTTGAAAGTGATCGTTTTTAAACGTTTTCAGCTCTCTGACGTTAATAAATTGATTTTCAGAGATAAAAAATATTTTTTGTTATGAAAAATACAGTTTTTGTGCGAGAAGTACAAAAATGTCTAAAAACGCTTGTATTCCTCGAACTTGATCGTCTTTAAATGTTTCAAGCTTTCTGACGTTAATAAATTGATTTTCAGAGATCAAAAATAGTTGTTGTGAAAATTACAGTTTTAATCCACGAACCACGAAAATGTCTAAAAATGATCGTATTCGTCGAAAGTGATCGTTTTTAGACATTTCCAGCTTTCTGACGTTAATAAATTGATTTTCAGAGATAAAAAATATTTTTTGTCGTGAAAAATACAGTTTAAGTCCGACAAGAACGAAAATGTCTAAAAACGCTGGTATTCGTTGAAAGTGATCGTTTATAGACATTTCCAACTCTCTGACATTAATAAATTTATTTTCAGAGATAAAAAATATCTTTTGTCGTGAAAAATGTAGTTTTAGTCCAAAAAGTACGAAAATGACTAAAAACGCTTCTATTCATTGAAAGTGAACGTTTTTAGACGTTTCCAACTCTCTGATGTTAACAAATTTATCTTCAGAGATAAAAAAGATTTTTTATCGGGAAAATGGCAGTTTTAGACCGAGAAGTACAAAAATGTCTAAAAACGCTTGAATTCGTTGAAAGTGATCGTTTTTAAACGTTTTCAGCTCTCTGACGCTAATAAATTGATTTTCAGAGATAAAAAATAGTTTTTGTCGTGAAAAATACAGTTTTAGTCCGAGAAGTACGAAAATGTTTGAAAACGCTTGTATTCATTGAAACTGATCGTTTTCAGACGTTTCCAACTCTGTGATGTTAATATATTATTTTTCAGAGATAAAAAATAGTTTTTGTCGTGAAAAATGCAGTGTTAGTCCGAGAAGTACAAAAATGTCTAAAAACGCTTGTATTCGTCGAAAGGGATCGTTTTTATAAGTTTTCAGCTCTCTGACGTTAATAAATTGATTTTCAGAGATAAAAAATAGCTTTTGCCGTGAAAAATGCAGTTTTAGACCGAGAAGTACAAAAATGTCTAAAAACGCTTGAATTCATTGAAAGTGATCGTTTTTAAACGTTTTCGGCTCTCTGACGTTAATAAATTGATTTTCAGAGATAAAAAATATTTTTTTGTCGTCAAAAATACAGTTTTAGTCCGAGAAGTACGAAAATGTCTAAAAACGCTGGTATTCGTTGAAAGTGATCGTTTTTAGACATTTCCAACTCACTGACGTTAATAAATTGATTTTCAGAGAAAAAAAAATTTTTTTGTCGTGAAAAATACAGTTTGAGTCCGACAAGAACGAAAATGTCTAAAAACTCTGGTATTCGTTGAAAGTGATCGTTTATAGACATTTGCAACTCTCTGACATTAATAAATTGATTTTCAGAGATAAAAAATAGCTTTTGCCTTGAAAAATGCAGTTTTAGACCGAGAAGTACAAAAATGTCTAAAAACGCTTGAATTCGTTGAAAGTGATCGTTTTTAAACGTTTTCTGCTCTCTGACGTTAATAAATTGATTTTCAGAGAAAAAAATAAATTTTTTGTTATGAAAAATACAGTTTTTGTGCGAGAAGTACGAAAATGTCTAAAAACGCTGGTATTCGTTGAAAGTGATCGTTTATAGACATTTCCAACTCTCTGACATTAATAAATTTATTTTCAGAGATAAAAAATATTTTTTGTCGTGAAAAATGTAGTTTTAGTCCGAGAAGTACGAAAATGACTAAAAACGCTTCTATTCATTGAAGGTGATCGTTTTTAGACGTTTCCAGCTTTCTGACGTTAATAAATTGATTTTCAGAGATAAAAAATATTTTTTGTCGTGAAAAATACAGTTTTAGTCCGAGAAGTACGAAAATGTCTGAAAACGCTTGTATTCATTGAAACTGATCGTTTTCAGACGTTTCCAACTCTGTGATGTTAATATATTATTTTTCAGAGATAAAAAACGGTTTTTGTCGTGAAAAATGCAGCGTTAGTCCGAGAAGTACAAAAATGTCTAAAAACGCTTGTATTCGTCGAAAGTGATCGTTTTTATAAGTTTTCAGCTCTCTGACGTTAATAAATTGATTTTCAGAGATAAAAAATATTTTTTGTTATGAAAAATACAGTTTTTGTGCGAGAAGTACGAAAATGTCTTAAAACGCTTGTATTCGTTGAAAGTGATCGTTTTTAGACGTTTCCAGCTTTCTGACGTGAATAAATTGATTTTCAGAGATAAAAAATAGTTTTTGTCGTGAAAAATGCAGTTTTAGACCGAGAAGTACAAAAATGTCTAAAAACGCTTGAATTCGTTGAAAGTGATCGTTTTTAAACGTTTTCAGCTCTCTGACGTTAATAAATTGATTTTCAGAGATAAAAAATTGATTTTATCTTCAAAAATACAATTTTAGTGCGAGAACTACGAAAATGTCTAAAAACGCTGGTATTCGTTGAAAGTGATCGTTTTTAGACATTTCCAACTTTCTGACGTTAATACATTGATTTTCAGAGATAAAAAATATTTTTTGTCGTGAAAAATGTAGTTTTAGTCAGAGAAGTACGAAAATGACTAAAAACGCTTGAATTCGTTGAAAGTGATCGTTTTTAAACGTTTTCAGCTCTCTGACGTTAATAAATTGATTTTCAGAGATAAAAAATATTTTTTGTTATGAAAAATACAGTTTTTGTGCGAGAAGTACAAAAATGTCTAAAAACGCTAGTATTCGTTGAAACTGATCGTTTTTAGACATTTCCAACTCTCTGACGTTAATAAATTGATTTTCAGAGATAAAAAATATTTTTTATCGTGATAAATACAGTTTAAGTCCGGCAAGAACGAAAATGTCTAAAAACGCTGTTATTCGTTGAAAGCGATCGTTCATAGACATTTCCAACTCTCTGACATTAATAAATTGATTTTCAGAGATAAAAAATATTTTTTGTCGTGAAAAATACAATTTTAGTCCGAGAAGTACGAAAATGTCTAAAAACGTTTGTATTCGTCGAAAGTGATCGTTTTTAGACCTTTCCAGCTTTCTGACGTTAATAAATTAATTTTCAGAGATTAAAAATATTTTTTGTCGTGAAAAATACAGTTTAAGTCCGACAAGAACGAAAATGTCTAAAAACGCTGGTATTCGTTGAAAGTGATCGTTTATAGACATTTCCAACTCTCTGACATTAATAAATTTATTTTCAGAGATAAAAATTATTTTTTGTCGTGAAAAATGTAGTTTTAGTCCAAAAAGTACGAAAATGACTAAAAACGCTTCTATTCATTGAAAGTGATCGTTTTTAGACGTTTCCAACTCTCTGATGTTAACAAATTTATCTTCAGAGATAAAAAAGATTTTTTTATCGTGAAAATGGCAGTTTTAGACCGAGAAGTACAAAAATGTCTAAAAACGCTTGAATTCGTTGAAAGTGATCGTTTTTAAACGTTTTCAGCTCTCTGACGCTAATAAATTGATTTTCAGAGATAAAAAACATTTTTTGTTATGAAAAATACAATTTTTGTGCGAGAAGTACGAAAATGTCTAAAAACGCTGGTATTCGTTGAAAGTGATCGTTTTTAGACATTTCCAACTCTCTGACGTTAATAAATTGATTTTCAGAGATAAAACATATTTTTTGTCGTGAAAAATACAGTTTTAGTCCGAGAAGTACGAAAATGTCTGAAAACGCTTGTACTCATTGAAACTGATCGTTTTCAGACGTTTCCAACTCTGTGATGTTAATATATTATTTTTAAGAGATAAAAAAATATTTTTTGTCGTGAAAAATGCAGTGCTAGTCCGAGAAGTACAAAAATGTCTAAAAACGCTTGTATTCGTCGAAAGTGATCATTTTTATAAGTTTTCAGCTCTCTGACGTTAATAAATTGATTTTCAGAGATAAAAAATATTTTTTGTCGTTAAAAATACAGTTTTAGTCCGAGAAGTACGAAAATGTCTAAAAACGCTGGTATTCGTTGAAAGTGATCGTTTTTAGACATTTCCAACTCTCTGACGTTAATAAATTGATTTTCAGAGAAAAAAAATATTTTTTGTCGTGAAAAATACAGTTTAAGTCCGACAAGAACGAAAATGTCTAAAAACGCTGGTATTCGTTGAAAGTGATCGTTTATAGACATTTGCAACTCTCTGACATTAATAAATTGATTTTCAGAGATAAAAAATAGCTTTTGCTTTGAAAAATGCAGTTTTAGACCGAGAAGTACAAAAATGTCTAAAAACGCTTGAATTCGTTGAAAGTGATCGTTTTTAAACGTTTTCTGCTCTCTGACGTTAATAAATTGATTTTCAGAGAAAAAAATAAATTTTTTGTTATGAAAAATACAGTTTTTGTGCGAGAAGTAAGAAAATGTCTAAAAACGCTGGTATTCGTTGAAAGTGATCGTTTATAGACATTTCCAACTCTCTGACATTAATAAATTTATTTTCAGAGATAAAAAATATTTTTTGTCGTGAAAAATGTAGTTTTAGTCCGAGAAGTACGAAAATGACTAAAAACGCTTCTATTCATTGAAGGTGATCGTTTTTAGACGTTTCCAGCTTTCTGACGTTAATAAATTGATTTTCAGAGGTAAAAAATATTTTTTGTCGTGAAAAATACAGTTTTAGTCCGAGAAGTACGAAAATGTCTGAAAACGCTTGTATTCATTGAAACTGATCGTTTTCAGACGTTTCCAACTCTGTGATGTTAATATATTATTTTTCAGAGATAAAAAACGGTTTTTGTCGTGAAAAATGCAGTGTTAGTCCGAGAAGTACAAAAATGTCTAAAAACGCTTGTATTCGTCGAAAGTGATCGTTTTTATAAGTTTTCAGCTCTCTGACGTTAATAAATTGATTTTCAGAGATAAAAAATATTTTTTGTTATGAAAAATACAGTTTTTGTGCGAGAAGTACGAAAATGTCTTAAAACGCTTGTATTCGTTGAAAGTGATCGTTTTTAGACGTTTCCAGCTTTCTGACGTGAATAAATTGATTTTCAGAGATAAAAAATAGTTTTTGTCGTGAAAAATGCAGTTTTAGACCGAGAAGTACAAAAATGTCTAAAAACGCTTGAATTCGTTGAAAGTGATCGTTTTTAAACGTTTTCAGCTCTCTGACGTTAATAAATTGATTTTCAGAGATAAAAAATTGATTTTATCTTCAAAAATACAATTTTAGTGCGAGAACTACGAAAATGTCTAAAAACGCTGGTATTCGTTGAAAGTGATCGTTTTTAGACATTTCCAACTTTCTGACGTTAATACATTGATTTTCAGAGATAAAAAATATTTTTTGTCGTGAAAAATGTAGTTTTAGTCAGAGAAGTACGAAAATGACTAAAAACGCTTGAATTCGTTGAAAGCGATCGTTTATAGACATTTCCAACTCTCTGACATTAATAAATTGATTTTCAGAGATAAAAAATATTTTTTGTCGTGAAAAATACAATTTTAGTCCGAGAGGTACGAAAATGTCTAAAAACGTTTGTATTCGTCGAAAGTGATCGTTTTTAGACCTTTCCAGCTTTCTGACGTTAATAAATTAATTTTCAGAGATTAAAAATATTTTTTGTCGTGAAAAATACAGTTTAAGTCCGACAAGAACGAAAATGTCTAAAAACGCTGGTATTCGTTGAAAGTGATCGTTTATAGACATTTCCAACTCTCTGACATTAATAAATTTATTTTCAGAGATAAAAATTATTTTTTGTCGTGAAAAATGTAGTTTTAGTCCAAAAAGTACGAAAATGACTAAAAACGCTTCTATTCATTGAAAGTGATCGTTTTTAGACGTTTCCAACTCTCTGATGTTAACAAATTTATCTTCAGAGATAAAAAAGATTTTTTTATCGTGAAAATGGCAGTTTTAGACCGAGAAGTACAAAAATGTCTAAAAACGCTTGAATTCGTTGAAAGTGATCGTTTTTAAACGTTTTCAGCTCTCTGACGCTAATAAATTGATTTTCAGAGATAAAAAACATTTTTTGTTATGAAAAATACAATTTTTGTGCGAGAAGTACGAAAATGTCTAAAAACGCTGGTATTCGTTGAAAGTGATCGTTTTTAGACATTTCCAACTCTCTGACGTTAATAAATTGATTTTCAGAGATAAAACATATTTTTTGTCGTGAAAAATACAGTTTTAGTCCGAGAAGTACGAAAATGTCTGAAAACGCTTGTACTCATTGAAACTGATCGTTTTCAGACGTTTCCAACTCTGTGATGTTAATATATTATTTTTAAGAGATAAAAAAATATTTTTTGTCGTGAAAAATGCAGTGCTAGTCCGAGAAGTACAAAAATGTCTAAAAACGCTTGTATTCGTCGAAAGTGATCATTTTTATAAGTTTTCAGCTCTCTGACGTTAATAAATTGATTTTCAGAGATAAAAAATATTTTTTGTCGTTAAAAATACAGTTTTAGTCCGAGAAGTACGAAAATGTCTAAAAACGCTGGTATTCGTTGAAAGTGATCGTTTTTAGACATTTCCAACTCTCTGACGTTAATAAATTGATTTTCAGAGAAAAAAAATATTTTTTGTCTTGAAAAATACAGTTTAAGTCCGACAAGAACGAAAATGTCTAAAAACGCTGGTATTCGTTGAAAGTGATCGTTTATAGACATTTGCAACTCTCTGACATTAATAAATTGATTTTCAGAGATAAAAAATAGCTTTTGCTTTGAAAAATGCAGTTTTAGACCGAGAAGTACAAAAATGTCTAAAAACGCTTGAATTCGTTGAAAGTGATCGTTTTTAAACGTTTTCTGCTCTCTGACGTTAATAAATTGATTTTCAGAGAAAAAAATAAATTTTTTGTTATGAAAAATACAGTTTTTGTGCGAGAAGTAAGAAAATGTCTAAAAACGCTGGTATTCGTTGAAAGTGATCGTTTATAGACATTTCCAACTCTCTGACATTAATAAATTTATTTTCAGAGATAAAAAATATTTTTTGTCGTGAAAAATGTAGTTTTAGTCCGAGAAGTACGAAAATGACTAAAAACGCTTCTATTCATTGAAGGTGATCGTTTTTAGACGTTTCCAGCTTTCTGACGTTAATAAATTGATTTTCAGAGGTAAAAAATATTTTTTGTCGTGAAAAATACAGTTTTAGTCCGAGAAGTACGAAAATGTCTGAAAACGCTTGTATTCATTGAAACTGATCGTTTTCAGACGTTTCCAACTCTGTGATGTTAATATATTATTTTTCAGAGATAAAAAACGGTTTTTGTCGTGAAAAATGCAGTGTTAGTCCGAGAAGTACAAAAATGTCTAAAAACGCTTGTATTCGTCGAAAGTGATCGTTTTTATAAGTTTTCAGCTCTCTGACGTTAATAAATTGATTTTCAGAGATAAAAAATATTTTTTGTTATGAAAAATACAGTTTTTGTGCGAGAAGTACGAAAATGTCTTAAAACGCTTGTATTCGTTGAAAGTGATCGTTTTTAGACGTTTCCAGCTTTCTGACGTGAATAAATTGATTTTCAGAGATAAAAAATAGTTTTTGTCGTGAAAAATGCAGTTTTAGACCGAGAAGTACAAAAATGTCTAAAAACGCTTGAATTCGTTGAAAGTGATCGTTTTTAAACGTTTTCAGCTCTCTGACGTTAATAAATTGATTTTCAGAGATAAAAAATTGATTTTATCTTCAAAAATACAATTTTAGTGCGAGAACTACGAAAATGTCTAAAAACGCTGGTATTCGTTGAAAGTGATCGTTTTTAGACATTTCCAACTTTCTGACGTTAATACATTGATTTTCAGAGATAAAAAATATTTTTTGTCGTGAAAAATGTAGTTTTAGTCAGAGAAGTACGAAAATGACTAAAAACGCTTGAATTCGTTGAAAGCGATCGTTTATAGACATTTCCAACTCTCTGACATTAATAAATTGATTTTCAGAGATAAAAAATATTTTTTGTCGTGAAAAATACAATTTTAGTCCGAGAGGTACGAAAATGTCTAAAAACGTTTGTATTTGTCGAAAGTGATCGTTTTTAGACCTTTCCAGCTTTCTGACGTTAATAAATTAATTTTCAGAGATTAAAAATATTTTTTGTCGTGAAAAATACAGTTTAAGTCCGACAAGAACGAAAATGTCTAAAAACGCTGGTATTCGTTGAAAGTGATCGTTTATAGACATTTCCAACTCTCTGACATTAATAAATTTATTTTCAGAGATAAAAATTATTTTTTGTCGTGAAAAATGTAGTTTTAGTCCAAAAAGTACGAAAATGACTAAAAACGCTTCTATTCATTGAAAGTGATCGTTTTTAGACGTTTCCAACTCTCTGATGTTAACAAATTTATCTTCAGAGATAAAAAAGATTTTTTATCGTGAAAATGGCAGTTTTAGACCGAGAAGTACAAAAATGTCTAAAAACGCTTGAATTCGTTGAAAGTGATCGTTTTTAAACGTTTTCAGCTCTCTGACGCTAATAAATTGATTTTCAGAGATAAAAAACATTTTTTGTTATGAAAAATACAGTTTTTGTGCGAGAAGTACGAAAATGTCTAAAAACGCTGGTATTCGTTGAAAGTGATCGTTTTTAGACATTTCCAACTCTCTGACGTTAATAAATTGATTTTCAGAGATAAAAAATATTTTTTGTCGTGAAAAATACAGTTTTAGTCCGAGAAGTACGAAAATGTCTGAAAACGCTTGTACTCATTGAAACTGATCGTTTTCAGACGTTTCCAACTCTGTGATGTTAATATATTATTTTTAAGAGATAAAAAAATATTTTTTGTCGTGAAAAATGCAGTGCTAGTCCGAGAAGTACAAAAATGTCTAAAAACGCTTGTATTCGTCGAAAGTGATCATTTTTATAAGTTTTCAGCTCTCTGACGTTAATAAATTGATTTTCAGAGATAAAAAATATTTTTTGTCGTCAAAAATACAGTTTAAGTCCGAGAAGTACGAAAATGTCTAAAAACGCTGGTATTCGTTGAAAGTGATCGTTTTTAGACATTTCCAACTCTCTGACGTTAATAAATTGATTTTCAGAGAAAAAAAATATTTTTTGTCGTGAAAAATACAGTTTAAGTCCGACAAGAACGAAAATGTCTAAAAACGCTGGTATTCGTTGAAAGTGATCGTTTATAGACATTTGCAACTCTCTGACATTAATAAATTGATTTTCAGAGATAAAAAATAGCTTTTGCCGTGAAAAATGCAGTTTTAGACCGAGAAGTACAAAAATGTCAAAAAACGCTTGAATTCGTTGAAAGTGATCGTTTTTAAACGTTTTCTGCTCTCTGACGTTAATAAATTGATTTTCAGATAAGAAATTTATTTTTTGTTATGAAAAATACAGTTTTTGTGCGAGAAGTACGAAAATGTCTAAAAACGCTGGTATTCGTTGAAAGTGATCGTTTTTAGACATTTCCAACTCTCTGACGTTAATAAATTGATTTTCAGAGATAAAAAATATTTTTTGTCGTGAAAAATACAGTTTACGTCCGACAAGAACGAAAATGTCTAAAAACGTTGGTATTCGTTGAAAGTGATCGTTTATAGACATTTCCAACTCTCTGACGTTAATAAATTGATTTTCAGAGATAAAAAATATTTTTTGTCGTGAAAAATACAGTTTTAGTCCGAGAAGTACGAAAATGTCTGAAAACGCTTGTATTCATTGAAACTGATCGTTTTCAGACGTTTCCAACTCTGTGATGTTAATAAATTATTTTTCAGAGATAAAAAATAGTTTTTGTCGTGAAAAATGCAGTGTTAGTCCGAGAAGTACAAAAATATCTAAAAACGCTTGCATTCGTCGAAAGTGATCGTTTTTATACGTTTTCAGCTCTCTGACGTTAATAAATTGATTTTCAGAGATAAAAAATATTTTTTGTTATGAAAAATACATTTTTTGTGCGAGAAGTACGAAAATGTCTTAAAATGCTTGTATTCGTTGAAAGTGATCGTTTTTAGACGTTTCCAGCTTTCTGACGTTAATAAATTGATTTTCAGAGATAAAAAATAGTTTTTGTCGTGAAAAATGCAGTTTTAGACCGAGAAGTATAAAAATGTCTAAAAACGCTTGAATTCGTTGAAAGTGATCATTTTTAAACGTTTTCAGTTCTCTGACGTTAATAAATTGATTTTCAGAGATAAAAAATTGATTTTATCTTCAAAAATACAATTTTAGTGCGAGAACTACGAAAATGTCTAAAAACGCTGGTATTCGTTGAAAGCGATCGTTTATAGACATTTCCAACTCTCTGACATTAATAAATTGATTTTCAGAGATAAAAAATATTTTTTGTCGTGAAAAATACAATTTTAGTCCGAGAGGTACGAAAATGTCTAAAAACGTTTGTATTTGTCGAAAGTGATCGTTTTTAGACCTTTCCAGCTTTCTGACGTTAATAAATTAATTTTCAGAGATTAAAAATATTTTTTGTCGTGAAAAATACAGTTTAAGTCCGACAAGAACGAAAATGTCTAAAAACGCTGGTATTCGTTGAAAGTGATCGTTTATAGACATTTCCAACTCTCTGACATTAATAAATTTATTTTCAGAGATAAAAATTATTTTTTGTCGTGAAAAATGTAGTTTTAGTCCAAAAAGTACGAAAATGACTAAAAACGCTTCTATTCATTGAAAGTGATCGTTTTTAGACGTTTCCAACTCTCTGATGTTAACAAATTTATCTTCAGAGATAAAAAAGATTTTTTATCGTGAAAATGGCAGTTTTAGACCGAGAAGTACAAAAATGTCTAAAAACGCTTGAATTCGTTGAAAGTGATCGTTTTTAAACGTTTTCAGCTCTCTGACGATAATAAATTGATTTTCAGAGATAAAAAACATTTTTTGTTATGAAAAATACAGTTTTTGTGCGAGAAGTACGAAAATGTCTAAAAACGCTGGTATTCGTTGAAAGTGATCGTTTTTAGACATTTCCAACTCTCTGACGTTAATAAATTGATTTTCAGAGATAAAAAATATTTTTTGTCGTGAAAAATACAGTTTTAGTCCGAGAAGTACGAAAATGTCTGAAAACGCTTGTACTCATTGAAACTGATCGTTTTCAGACGTTTCCAACTCTGTGATGTTAATATATTATTTTTAAGAGATAAAAAAATATTTTTTGTCGTGAAAAATGCAGTGCTAGTCCGAGAAGTACAAAAATGTCTAAAAACGCTTGTATTCGTCGAAAGTGATCATTTTTATAAGTTTTCAGCTCTCTGACGTTAATAAATTGATTTTCAGAGATAAAAAATATTTTTTGTCGTCAAAAATACAGTTTAAGTCCGAGAAGTACGAAAATGTCTAAAAACGCTGGTATTCGTTGAAAGTGATCGTTTTTAGACATTTCCAACTCTCTGACGTTAATAAATTGATTTTCAGAGAAAAAAAATATTTTTTGTCGTGAAAAATACAGTTTAAGTCCGACAAGAACGAAAATGTCTAAAAACGCTGGTATTCGTTGAAAGTGATCGTTTATAGACATTTGCAACTCTCTGACATTAATAAATTGATTTTCAGAGATAAAAAATAGCTTTTAAGTGAAAAATGCAGTTTTAGACCGAGAAGTACAAAAATGTCAAAAAACGCTTGAATTCGTTGAAAGTGATCGTTTTTAAACGTTTTCTGCTCTCTGACGTTAATAAATTGATTTTCAGATAAGAAATTTATTTTTTGTTATGAAAAATACAGTTTTTGTGCGAGAAGTACGAAAATGTCTAAAAACGCTGGTATTCGTTGAAAGTGATCGTTTTTAGACATTTCCAACTCTCTGACGTTAATAAATTGATTTTCAGAGATAAAAAATATTTTTTGTCGTGAAAAATACAGTTTACGTCCGACAAGAACGAAAATGTCTAAAAACGTTGGTATTCGTTGAAAGTGATCGTTTATAGACATTTCCAACTCTCTGACGTTAATAAATTGATTTTCAGAGATAAAAAATATTTTTTGTCGTGAAAAATACAGTTTTAGTCCGAGAAGTACGAAAATGTCTGAAAACGCTTGTATTCATTGAAACTGATCGTTTTCAGACGTTTCCAACTCTGTGATGTTAATAAATTATTTTTCAGAGATAAAAAATAGTTTTTGTCGTGAAAAATGCAGTGTTAGTCCGAGAAGTACAAAAATATCTAAAAACGCTTGCATTCGTCGAAAGTGATCGTTTTTATACGTTTTCAGCTCTCTGACGTTAATAAATTGATTTTCAGAGATAAAAAATATTTTTTGTTATGAAAAATACATTTTTTGTGCGAGAAGTACGAAAATGTCTTAAAATGCTTGTATTCGTTGAAAGTGATCGTTTTTAGACGTTTCCAGCTTTCTGACGTTAATAAATTGATTTTCAGAGATAAAAAATAGTTTTTGTCGTGAAAAATGCAGTTTTAGACCGAGAAGTATAAAAATGTCTAAAAACGCTTGAATTCGTTGAAAGTGATCATTTTTAAACGTTTTCAGTTCTCTGACGTTAATAAATTGATTTTCAGAGATAAAAAATTGATTTTATCTTCAAAAATACAATTTTAGTGCGAGAACTACGAAAATGTCTAAAAACGCTGGTATTCGTTGAAAGTGATCGTTTTTAGACATTTCCAGCTTTCTGACGTTAATAAATTGATTTTCAGAGATAAAAAATATTTTTTGTCGTCAAAAATACAGTTTTAGTCCGAGAAATACGAAAATGTCTAAAAACGCTGGTATTCGTTGAAAGTGATCGTTTTTAGACATTTCCAACTCTCTGACGTTAATAAATTGATTTTCAGAGAAAAAAAATATTTTTTGTCGTGAAAAATGCAGTTTTAGACCGAGAAGTACAAAAATGTCTAAAAACGCTTGAATTCGTTGAAAGTGATCGTTTATAGACATTTCCAACTCTCTGACATTAATAAATTTATTTTCAGAGATAAAAAATATTTTTTGTCGTGAAAAATGTAGTTTTAGTCCGAGAAGTACGAAAATGACTAAAAACGCTTCTATTCATTGAAGGTAATCGTTTTTAGACGTTTCCAGCTTTCTGACGTTAATAAATTGATTTTCAGAGATAAAAAATAGTTTTTGTCGTGCAAAATGCAGTTTTAGTCCGAGAAGTACAAAAATGTCTAAAAACGCTTGAATTCGTTGAAAGTGATCGTTTTTAAACGTTTTCAGCTCTCTGACGTTAATAAATTGATTTTCAGAGATAAAAAATATTTTTTGTTATGAAAAATACAGTTTTTGTGCGAGAAGTACGAAAATGTCTAAAAACGCTGGTATTCGTTGAAAGTGATCGTTTTTAAACGTTTTCAGCTCTCTGACGTTAATAAATTGATTTTCAGAGATAAAAAATTGATTTTATCTTCAAAAATACAATTTTAGTGCGAGAACTACGAAAATGTCTAAAAACGCTGGTATTCGTTGAAAGTGATCATTTTTAGACATTTCCAGCTTTCTGACGTTAATACATTGATTTTCAGACATAAAAATTATTTTTTGTCTTGAAAAATGCAGTTTTAGACCGAGAACTACGAAAATGTCTAAAAACGCTGGTATTCGTTGAAACTGATCGTTTTTAGACATTTCCAATTCTCTGACGTTAATAAATTGATTTTCAGAGATAAAAAATATTTTTTGTCGTGAAAAATATAGTTTTAGTCCGAGAAGTACGAAAATGACTAAAAACGCTTCTATTCATTGAAAGTGAACGTTTTTAGATGTTTCCAGCTTTCTAACGTTAATAAATTGATTTTCAGACTTAAAAAATTATTTTATCTTCAAAAATACAATTTTAGTGCGAGAACTACTATGAAAATGTCTAAAAACGCTGGTATTCGTTGAAAGTGGTCGTTTATAGACATTTCCAACTCTCTGACGTTAATAAATTGATTTTCAGAGATAAAAAATATTTTTTGTCGTGATAATTACAGTTTAAGTCCGGCAAGAACGAAAATGTCTAAAAACGCTGGTATTCGTTGAAAGTGATCGTTTATAGACATTTCCAACTCTCTGACATTAATAAATTGATTTTCAGAGATAAAAAATATTTTTTGTCGTGAAAAATACAATTTTAGTCCGAGAAGTACGAAAATGTCTAAAAACGTTTGTATTCGTCCAAAGTGATCGTTTTTAGACCTTTCCAGCTTTCTGACGTTAATAAATTAATTTTCAGAGATTAAAAATATTTTTTGTCGTGAAAAATGTAGTTTTAGTCCAAGAAGTACGAAAATGACAAAAAACGCTTCTATTCATTGAAAGTGACCGTTTTTAGACGTTTCCAACTCTCTGACGTTAATAAATTGATTTTCAGAGATAAAAAATATTTTTTGTCGTGAAAAATACAGTTTAAGTCCGGCAAGAACGAAAATGTCTAAAAACGCTGGTATTCGTTGAAAGTGATCGTTTATAGACTTTTCCAACTCTCTGACATTAATAAATTTATTTTCAGTGATAAAAAATATTTTTTGTCGTGAAAAATGTAGTTTTAGTCAGAGAAGTACGAAAATGACTAAAAACGCTTCTATTCATTGAAAGTGATCCTTTTTAGACGTTTCCAGCTTTCTGACTTTAATAAATTGATTTTCATAGATAAAACATAATTTTTGTCGTGCAAAATGCAGTTTTAGTCCGAGAAGTACGAAAATGTCTAAAAACGTTTGTATTCGTCCAAAGTGATCGTTTTTAGACATTTCCAGCTTTCTGACGTTAATAAATTAATTTTCATAGATCAAAAATATTTGTTGTGAAAATTACAGTTTTAATCCACGAACCACGAAAATGTCTAAAAATGATCGTATTCGTTGAAAGTGATCGTTTTTAGACATTTCCAGCTTTCTGACGTTAATAAATTGATTTTAAGAGATAAAAAATATTTTTTGTAGTGAAAAATACAGTTTTAGTCCGAGAAGTACGAAAATGTCTAAAAACGTTTGTATTCGTCGAAAGTGAT
This sequence comes from Leptodirus hochenwartii, assembly GCA_947310635.1. Taxonomy (NCBI): domain Eukaryota; kingdom Metazoa; phylum Arthropoda; class Insecta; order Coleoptera; family Leiodidae; genus Leptodirus; species Leptodirus hochenwartii. Next base: position 29,836,435 of record OX371177.1, on the reverse strand, counting down.
CGTTTTTAGACATTTCCAGCTTTCTGACGTTAATAAATTAATTTTTAGAGATTAAAAATAGTTTTTGTCGTGAAAAATCCAGTTTTAGTCCGAGAGGTACGAAAATATCTAAAAACTCTTGTATTCGCCGAAAGTGGTCGTTTTTAGATGTTTCCAGGTTTCTAACGTTAATAAATTGATTTTCAGAGATAAAAAATATTTTTTGTAGTGAAAAATACAGTTTAAGTCCGACAAGAACGAAAATGTCTAAAAACGCTGGTATTCGTTGAAAGTAATCGTTTATAGACATTTCCAACTCTCTGACATTAATAAATTTATTTTCAGAGATAAAAAATATTTTTTGTCGTGGAAAATGTAGTTTTAGTCCAAAAAGTACGAAAATGACTAAAAACGCTTCTATTCATTGAAAGTGATCGTTTTTAGACGTTTCCAACTCTCTGATGTTAACAAATTTATCTTCAGAGATAAAAAAGATTTTTTATCGTGAAAATGGCAGTTTTAGACCGAGAAGTACAAAAATGTCTAAAAACGCTTGAATTCGTTGAAAGTGATCGTTTTTAAACGTTTTCAGCTCTCTGACGCTAATAAATTGATTTTCAGAGATAAATACATTTTTTGTTATGAAAAATACAGTTTTTGTGCGAGAAGTACGAAAATGTCTAAAAACGCTGGTATTCGTTGAAAGTGATCGTTTTTAGACATTTCCAACTCTCTGACGTTAATAAATTGATTTTCAGAGATAAAAAATATATTTGTCGTGAAAAATACAGTTTTAGTCCGAGAAGTACGAAAATGTCTGAAAACGCTTGTATTCATTGAAACTGATCGTTTTCAGACGTTTCCAACTCTGTGATGTTAATATATTATTTTTCAGAGATAAAAAATAGTTTTTGTCGTGAAAAATGCAGTGTTAGTCCGAGAAGTACAAAAATGTCTAAAAACGCTTGTATTCGTCGAAAGTGATCGTTTTTATAAGTTTTCAGCTCTCTGACGTTAATAAATTGATTTTCAGAGAAAAAAAATATTTTTTGTTATGAAAAATACAGTTTTTGTGCGAGAAGTACGAATATGTCTTAAAACGCTTGTATTCGTTGAAAGTGATCGTTTTTAGACGTTTCCAGCTTTCTGACGTTAATAAATTGATTTTCAGAGATAAAAAATAGTTTTTGTCGTGAAAAATGCAGTTTTAGACCGAAGAGTACAAAAATGTCTAAAAACGCTTGAACTCGTTGAAAGTGATCGTTTTTAAACGTTTTCAGCTCTCTGACGTTAATAAATTGATTTTCAGAGATAAAAAATTGATTTTATCTTCAAAAATACAATTTTAGTGCAAGAACTACGAAAATGTCTAAAAACGCTGGTATTCGTTGAAAGTGATCATTTTTAGACATTTCCAGCTTTCTGACGTTAATACATTGATTTTCAGACATAAAAATTATTTTTTGTCTTGAAAAATGCAGTTTTAGACCGAGAACTACGAAAATGTCTAAAAACGCTGGTATTCGTTGAAAGTGATCGTTTTTAGACATTTCCAACTCTCTGACGTTAATAAATTGATTTTCAGAGATAAAAAATATTTTTGTCGTAAAAAATACAGTTTTAGTCCGAGAAGTACGAAAATGTCTAAAAACGCTGGTATTCGTTGAAACTGATCGTTTTTAGACATTTCCAACTCTCTGACGTTAATAAATTGATTTTCAGAGATAAAAAATATTTTTTGTCGTGATAAATACAGTTTAAGTCCGGCAAGAACGAAAATGTCTAAAAACGCTGGTATTCGTTGAAAGTGATCGTTTAGAGACATTTCCAACTCTCTGACATTAATAAATTGATTTTCAGAGATAAAAAATATTTTTTGTCGTGAAAAATATAGTTTTAGTCCGAGAAGTACGAAAATGACTAAAAACGTTTCTATTCATTGAAAGTGAACGTTTTTAGATGTTTCCAGCTTTCTAACGTTAATAAATTGATTTTCAGACTTAAAAAAATATTTTTATCTTCAAAAATACAATTTTAGTGCGAGAACTATGAAAATGTCTAAAAACGCTGGTATTCGTTGAAAGTGGTCGTTTTTAGACATTTCCAACTCTCTGACGTTAATAAATTGATTTTCAGAGATAAAAAATATTTTTTGTCGTAAAAAATACAGTTTTAGTCCGAGAAGTACGAAAATGTGTAAAAACGCTGGTATTCGTTGAAACTGATCGTTTTTAGACATTTCCAACTCTCTGACGTTAATAAATTGATTTTCAGAGATAAAAAATATTTTTTGTCGTGATAAATACAGTTTAAGTCCGGCAAGAACAAAAATGTCTAAAAACGCTGGTATTCGTTGAAAGTGATCGTTTATAGACTTTTCCAACTCTCTGACATTAATAAATTTATTTTCAGTGATAAAAAATATTTTTTGTCGTGAAAAATGTAGTTTTAGTCAGAGAAGTACGAAAATGACTAAAAACGCTTCTATTCATTGAAAGTGATCCTTTTTAGACGTTTCCAGCTTTCTGACTTTAATAAATTGATTTTCATAGATAAAACATAATTTTTGTTGTGCAAAATGCAGTTTTAGTCCGAGAAGTACGAAAATGTCTAAAAACGTTTGTATTCGTCGAAAGTGATCGTTTTTAGACATTTCCAGCTTTCTGACGTTAATAAATTAATTTTCATAGATCAAAAATATTTGTTGTGAAAATTACAGTTTTAATCCACGAACCACGAAAATGTCTAAAAATTATCGTATTCGTTGAAAGTGATCGTTTTTAGACATTTCCAGCTTTCTGACGTTAATAAATTGATTTTAAGAGATAAAAAATATTTTTTGTCGTGAAAAATACAGTTTTAGTCCGAGAAGTACGAAAATGTCTAAAAACGTTTGTATTCGTCGAAAGTGATCGTTTTTAGACATTTCCAGCTTTCTGACGTTAATAAATTAATTTTTAGAGATTAAAAATAGTTTTTGTCGTGAAAAATCCAGTTTTAGTCCGAGAGGTACGAAAATATCTAAAAACTCTTGTATTCGCCGAAAGTGGTCGTTTTTAGATGTTTCCAGCTTTCTAACGTTAATAAATTGATTTTCAGAGATAAAAAATATTTTTTGTAGTGAAAAATACAGTTTAAGTCCGACAAGAACGAAAATGTCTAAAAACGCTGGTATTCGTTGAAAGTAATCGTTTATAGACATTTCCAACTCTCTGACATTAATAAATTTATTTTCAGAGATAAAAATTATTTTTTGTCGTGAAAAATACAGTTTCATTCCGAGAAGTACGAAAATGTCTAAAAACGTTTGTATTCGTCGAAAGTGATCGTTTTTAGATATTTCCAGCTTTCTGACGTTAATAAATTGATTTTCAGAGATAAAAAATATTTTTTGTCGTGAAAAATACAGTTTTAGTCCGACAAGAACGAAAATGTCTAAAAACCTTGGTATTCATTGAAAGTTATCGTTTATAGACATTTGCAACTCTCTGACATTAATAAATTGATTTTCAGAGATAAAAAATAGCTTTTGCCGTGAAAAATGCAGGTTTAGACCGAGAAGTACAAAAATGTCTAAAAACGCTTGAATTCGTTGAAAGTGATCGTTTTTAGACATTTCCAACTCTCTGACGCTAATAAATTGATTTTCAGAGATAAAAAACATTTTTTGTCGTCAAAAATACAGTTTTAGTCCGAGAAGTACGAAAATGTCTAAAAACGCTGGTATTCGTTGAATGTGATCGTTTTTAGACATTTCCAACTCTCTGACGTTAATAAATTGATTTTCAGAGATAAAAAATATTTTTTGTCGTGATAAATACAGTTTAAGTCCGGCAAGAACGAAAATGTCTAAAAACGCTGGTATTCGTTGAAAGTGATCCTTTTTAGACGTTTCCAGCTTTCTGACTTTAATAAATTGATTTTCATAGATAAAACATAATTTTTGTCGTGCAAAATGCAGTTTTAGTCCGAGAAGTACGAAAATGTCTAAAAACGTTTGTATTCGTCGAAAGTGATCGTTTTTAGACATTTCCAGCTTTCTGACGTTAATAAATTAATTTTCATAGATCAAAAATATTTGTTGTGAAAATTACAGTTTTAATCCACGAACCACGAAAATGTCTAAAAATGATCGTATTCGTTGAAAGTGATCGTTTTTAGACATTTCCAGCTTTCTGACGTTAATAAATTGATTTTAAGAGATAAAAAATATTTTTTGTCGTGAAAAATACAGTTTTAGTCCGAGAAGTACGAAAATGTCTAAAAACGTTTGTATTCGTCGAAAGTGATCGTTTTTAGACATTTCCAGCTTTCTGACGTTAATAAATTAATTTTTAGAGATTAAAAATAGTTTTTGTCGTGAAAAATCCAGTTTTAGTCCGAGAGGTACGAAAATATCTAAAAACTCTTGTATTCGCCGAAAGTGGTCGTTTTTAGATGTTTCCAGCTTTCTAACGTTAATAAATTGATTTTCAGAGATAAAAAATATTTTTTGTACTGAAAAATACAGTTTAAGTCAGACAAGAACGAAAATGTCTAAAAACGCTGGTATTCGTTGAAAGTAATCGTTTATAGACATTTCCAACTCTCTGACATTAATAAATTTATTTTCAGAGATAAAAAATATTTTTTGTCGTGGAAAATGTAGTTTTAGTCCAAAAAGTACGAAAATGACTAAAAACGCTTCTATTCATTGAAAGTGATCGTTTTTAGACGTTTCCAACTCTCTGATGTTAACAAATTTATCTTCAGAGATAAAAAAGATTTTTTATCGTGAAAATGGCAGTTTTAGACCGAGAAGTACAAAAATGTCTAAAAACGCTTGAATTCGTTGAAAGTGATCGTTTTTAAACGTTTTCAGCTCTCTGACGCTAATAAATTGATTTTCAGAGATAAAAAACATTTTTTGTTATGAAAAATACAGTTTTTGTGCGAGAAGTACGAAAATGTCTAAAAACGCTGGTATTCGTTGAAAGTGATTGTTTTTAGACATTTCCAACTCTCTGACGTTAATAAATTGATTTTCAGAGATAAAAAATATTTTTTGTCGTGAAAAATACAGTTTTAGTCCGAGAAGTACGAAAATGTCTGAAAACGCTTGTATTCATTGAAACTGATCGTTTTCAGACGTTTCCAACTCTGTGATGTTAATATATTATTTTTCAGAGATAAAAAATTGTTTTTGTCGTGAAAAATGCAGTGTTAGTCCGAGAAGTACAAAAATGTCTAAAAACGCTTGTATTCGTCGAAAGTGATCGTTTTTATAAGTTTTCAGCTCTCTGACGTTAATAAATTGATTTTCAGAGATAAAAAATATTTTTTGTTATGAAAAATACAGTTTTTGTGCGAGAAGTACGAATATATCTTAAAACGCTTGTATTCGTTGAAAGTGATCGTTTTTAGACGTTTCCAGCTTTCTGACGTTAATAAATTGATTTTCAGAGATAAAAAATAGTTTTTGTCGTGAAAAATGCAGTTTTAGACCGAGAAGTACAAAAATGTCTAAAAACGCTTGAACTCGTTGAAAGTGATCGTTTTTAAACGTTTTCAGCTCTCTGACGTTAATAAATTGATTTTCAGAGATAAAAAATTGATTTTATCTTCAAAAATACAATTTTAGTGCAAGAACTACGAAAATGTCTAAAAACGCTGGTATTCGTTGAAAGTGATCATTTTTAGACATTTCCAGCTTTCTGACGTTAATACATTGATTTTCAGACATAAAAAATATTTTTTGTCTTGAAAAATGCAGTTTTAGACCGAGAACTACGAAAATGTCTAAAAACGCTGGTATTCGTTGAAAGTGATCGTTTTTAGACATTTCCAACTCTCTGACGTTAATAAAATGATTTTCAGAGATAAAAAATATTTTTGTCGTAAAAAATACAGTTTTAGTCCGAGAAGTACGAAAATGTCTAAAAACGCTGGTATTCGTTGAAACTGATCGTTTTTAGACATTTCCAACTCTCTGACGTTAATAAATTGATTTTCAGAGATAAAAAATATTTTTTGTCGTGATAAATACAGTTTAAGTCCGGCAAGAATGAAAATGTCTAAAAACGCTGGTATTCGTTGAAAGTGATCGTTTAGAGACATTTCCAACTCTCTGACATTAATAAATTGATTTTCAGAGATAAAAAATATTTTTTGTCGTGAAAAATATAGTTTTAGTCCGAGAAGTACGAAAATGACTAAAAACGTTTCTATTCATTGAAAGTGAACGTTTTTAGATGTTTCCAGCTTTCTAACGTTAATAAATTGATTTTCAGACTTAAAAAAATATTTTTATCTTCAAAAATACAATTTTAGTGCGAGAACTATGAAAATGTCTAAAAACGCTGGTATTCGTTGAAAGTGGTCGTTTTTAGACATTTCCAACTCTCTGACGTTAATAAATTGATTTTCAGAGATAAAAAATATTTTTTGTCGTAAAAAATACAGTTTTAGTCCGAGAAGTACGAAAATGTCTAAAAACGCTGGTATTCGTTGAAACTGATCGTTTTTAGACATTTCCAACTCTCTGACGTTAATAAATTGATTTTCAGAGATAAAAAATATTTTTTGTCGTGATAAATACAGTTTAAGTCCGGCAAGAACAAAAATGTCTAAAAACGCTGGTATTCGTTGAAAGTGATCGTTTATAGACTTTTCCAACTCTCTGACATTAATAAATTTATTTTCAGTGATAAAAAATATTTTTTGTCGTGAAAAATGTAGTTTTAGTCAGAGAAGTACGAAAATGACTAAAAACGCTTCTATTCATTGAAAGTGATCCTTTTTAGACGTTTCCAGCTTTCTGACTTTAATAAATTGATTTTCATAGATAAAACATAATTTTTGTTGTGCAAAATGCAGTTTTAGTCCGAGAAGTACGAAAATGTCTAAAAACGTTTGTATTCGTCGAAAGTGATCGTTTTTAGACATTTCCAGCTTTCTGACGTTAATAAATTAATTTTCATAGATCAAAAATATTTGTTGTGAAAATTACAGTTTTAATCCACGAACCACGAAAATGTCTAAAAATTATCGTATTCGTTGAAAGTGATCGTTTTTAGACATTTCCAGCTTTCTGACGTTAATAAATTGATTTTAAGAGATAAAAAATATTTTTTGTCGTGAAAAATACAGTTTTAGTCCGAGAAGTACGAAAATGTCTAAAAACGTTTGTATTCGTCGAAAGTGATCGTTTTTAGACATTTCCAGCTTTCTGACGTTAATAAATTAATTTTTAGAGATTAAAAATAGTTTTTGTCGTGAAAAATCCAGTTTTAGTCCGAGAGGTACGAAAATATCTAAAAACTCTTGTATTCGCCGAAAGTGGTCGTTTTTAGATGTTTCCAGCTTTCTAACGTTAATAAATTGATTTTCAGAGATAAAAAATATTTTTTGTAGTGAAAAATACAGTTTAAGTCCGACAAGAACGAAAATGTCTAAAAACGCTGGTATTCGTTGAAAGTAATCGTTTATAGACATTTCCAACTCTCTGACATTAATAAATTTATTTTCAGAGATAAAAATTATTTTTTGTCGTGAAAAATACAGTTTCATTCCGAGAAGTACGAAAATGTCTAAAAACGTTTGTATTCGTCGAAAGTGATCGTTTTTAGATATTTCCAGCTTTCTGACGTTAATAAATTGATTTTCAGAGATAAAAAATATTTTTTGTCGTGAAAAATACAGTTTTAGTCCGACAAGAACGAAAATGTCTAAAAACCTTGGTATTCATTGAAAGTTATCGTTTATAGACATTTGCAACTCTCTGACATTAATAAATTGATTTTCAGAGATAAAAAATAGCTTTTGCCGTGAAAAATGCAGTTTTAGACCGAGAAGTACAAAAATGTCTAAAAACGCTTGAATTCGTTGAAAGTGATCGTTTTTAGACATTTCCAACTCTCTGACGCTAATAAATTGATTTTCAGAGATAAAAAACATTTTTTGTCGTCAAAAATACAGTTTTAGTCCGAGAAGTACGAAAATGTCTAAAAACGCTGGTATTCGTTGAATGTGATCGTTTTTAGACATTTCCAACTCTCTGACGTTAATAAATTTATTTTCAGAGAAAAAAAAAAATTTTTGTCGTGAAAAATACAGTTTAAGTCCGACAAGAACGAAAATGACTAAAAATGCTGGTATTCGTTGAAAGTGATCGTTTATAGACATTTCCAACTCTGTGATGTTAATATATTATTTTTCAGAGATAAAAAATAGTTTTTGTCGTGAAAAATGTAGTGTTAGTCCGAGAAGTACAAAAATGTCTAAAAACGCTTGTATTCGTCGAAAGTGGTCGTTTTTAAATGTTTCCAGCTTTCTGACGTTTATAAATTGATTTTCAGAGACAAAAATAACTTTTTGACTTGAAAAATACTGTTTTAGTCCGACAAGAACGAAAATGTCTAAAAACGCTTGAATTCGTTGAAAGTGATCGTTTTTATAAGTTTTCAGCTCTCTGACGTTAATAAATTGATTTTTAGAGATAAAAAATATTTTTTGTTATGAAAAATACAGTTTTTGTGCGAGAAGTACGAAAATGTCTTAAAACGCTGGTATTCGTTGAAAGTGATCGTTTATAGACATTTCCAACTCTCTGACATTAATAAATTTATTTTCAGAGATAAAAAATAGTTTTTGTCGTGAAAAATGTAGTTTTAGTCCAAAAAGTACGAAAATGACTAAAAACGCTTCTATTCATTGAAAGTGATCGTTTTTAGACGTTTCCAACTCTCTGATGTTAACAAATTTATCTTCAGAGATAAAAAAGATTTTTTATCGTGAAAATGGCAGTTTTAGACCGAGAAGTACAAAAATGTCTAAAAACGCTTGAATTCGTTGAAAGTGATCGTTTTTAAACGTTTTCAGCTCTCTGACGCTAATAAATTGATTTTCAGAGATAAAAAATATTTTTTGTCGTGAAAAATACAGTTTTAGTCCGAGAAGTACGAAAATGTCTAAAAACGTTTGTATTCGTCGAAAGTGATCGTTTTTAGACATTTCCAGCTTTCTGACGTTAATAAATAGATTTTCAGAGATAAAAAATAGTTTTTGTCGTGAAAAATGCAGTTTTAGACCGAGAAGTACAAAAATGTCTAAAAACGCTTGAATTCGTTGAAAGTGATCGTTTTTAAACGTTTTCAGCTTTCTGACGTTAATAAATTGATTTTCAGAGATAAAAAATTGATTTTATCTTCAAAAATACAATTTTAGTGCGAGAACTACGAAAATGTCTAAAAACGCTGGTATTCGTTGAAAGTGATCGTTTTTAGACATTTCCAACTTTCCGACGTTAATACATTGATTTTCAGAGATAAAAATTATTTTTTGTCGTGAAAAATACAGTTTCATTCCGAGAAGTACGAAAATGTCTAAAAACGTTTGTATTCGTCGAAAGTGATCGTTTTTAGATATTTCCAGCTTTCTGACGTTAATAAATTGATTTTCAGAGATAAAAAATATTTTTTGTCGTGAAAAATACAGTTTTAGTCCGACAAGAACGAAAATGTCTAAAAACCTTGGTATTCATTGAAAGTTATCGTTTATAGACATTTGCAACTCTCTGACATTAATAAATTGATTTTCAGAGATAAAAAATAGCTTTTGCCGTGAAAAATGCAGTTTTAGACCGAGAAGTACAAAAATGTCTAAAAACGCTTGAATTCGTTGAAAGTGATCGTTTTTAGACATTTCCAACTCTCTGACGCTAATAAATTGATTTTCAGAGATAAAAAACATTTTTTGTCGTCAAAAATACAGTTTTAGTCCGAGAAGTACGAAAATGTCTAAAAACGCTGGTATTCGTTGAATGTGATCGTTTTTAGACATTTCCAACTCTCTGACGTTAATAAATTTATTTTCAGAGAAAAAAAAAAATTTTTGTCGTGAAAAATACAGTTTAAGTCCGACAAGAACGAAAATGACTAAAAATGCTGGTATTCGTTGAAAGTGATCGTTTATAGACATTTCCAACTCTGTGATGTTAATATATTATTTTTCAGAGATAAAAAATAGTTTTTGTCGTGAAAAATGTAGTGTTAGTCCGTGAAGTACAAAAATGTCTAAAAACGCTTGAATTCGTTGAAAGTGATCGTTTTTATAAGTTTTCAGCTCTCTGACGTTAATAAATTGATTTTTAGAGATAAAAAATATTTTTTGTTATGAAAAATACAGTTTTTGTGCGAGAAGTACGAAAATGTCTTAAAACGCTGGTATTCGTTGAAAGTGATCGTTTATAGACATTTCCAACTCTCTGACATTAATAAATTTATTTTCAGAGATAAAAAATAGTTTTTGTCGTGAAAAATGTAGTTTTAGTCCGAGAAGTACGAAAATGACTAAAAACGCTTGAATTCGTTGAAAGTGATCGTTTTTAAACGTTTTCAGCTCTCTGACGTTAATAAATTGATTTTCAGACATAAAAAATATTTTTTGTCGTGAAAAATACAGTTTAAGTCCGGCAAGAACGAAAATGTCTAAAAACGCTGGTATTCGTTGAAAGTGATCGTTTATAGACTTTTCCAACTCTCTGACATTAATAAATTTATTTTCAGTGATAAAAAATATTTTTTGTCGTGAAAAATGTAGTTTTAGTCAGAGAAGTACGAAAATGACTAAAAACGCTTCTATTCATTGAAAGTGATCGTTTTTAGACGTTTCCAACTCTCTGATGTTAACAAATTTATCTTCAGAGATAAAAAAGTTTTTTTATCGTGAAAATGGCAGTTTTAGACCGAGAAGTACAAAAATGACTAAAAACGCTTGAATTCGTTGAAAGTGATCGTTTTTAAACGTTTTCAGCTCTCTGACTTTAATAAATTGATTTTCATAGATAAAACATAATTTTTGTCGTGCAAAATGCAGTTTTAGTCCGAGAAGTACGAAAATGTCTAAAAACGTTTGTATTCGTCGAAAGTGATCGTTTTTAGACATTTCCAGCTTTCTGACGTTAATAAATTAATTTTCATAGATCAAAAATATTTGTTGTGAAAATTACAGTTTTAATCCACGAACCACGAAAATGTCTAAAAATGATCGTATTCGTTGAAAGTGATCGTTTTTAGACATTTCCAGCTTTCTGACGTTAATAAATTGATTTTAAGAGATAAAAAATATTTTTTGTCGTGAAAAATACAGTTTTAGTCCGAGAAGTACGAAAATGTCTAAAAACGTTTGTATTCGTCGAAAGTGATCGTTTTTAGACATTTCCAGCTTTCTGACGTTAATAAATTAATTTTTAGAGATTAAAAATAGTTTTTGTCGTGAAAAATCCAGTTTTAGTCCGAGAGGTACAAAAATGTCTAAAAACGCTTGAACTCGTTGAAAGTGATCGTTTTTAAACGTTTTCAGCTCTCTGACGTTAATAAATTGATTTTCAGAGATAAAAAATTGATTTTATCTTCAAAAATACAATTTTAGTGCAAGAACTACGAAAATGTCTAAAAACGCTGGTATTCGTTGAAAGTGATCATTTTTAGACATTTCCAGCTTTCTGACGTTAATACATTGATTTTCAGACATAAAAAATATTTTTTGTCTTGAAAAATGCAGTTTTAGACCGAGAACTACGAAAATGTCTAAAAACGCTGGTATTCGTTGAAAGTGATCGTTTTTAGACATTTCCAACTCTCTGACGTTAATAAAATGATTTTCAGAGATAAAAAATATTTTTGTCGTAAAAAATACAGTTTTAGTCCGAGAAGTACGAAAATGTCTAAAAACGCTGGTATTCGTTGAAACTGATCGTTTTTAGACATTTCCAACTCTCTGACGTTAATAAATTGATTTTCAGAGATAAAAAATATTTTTTGTCGTGATAAATACAGTTTAAGTCCGGCAAGAATGAAAATGTCTAAAAACGCTGGTATTCGTTGAAAGTGATCGTTTAGAGACATTTCCAACTCTCTGACATTAATAAATTGATTTTCAGAGATAAAAAATATTTTTTGTCGTGAAAAATATAGTTTTAGTCCGAGAAGTACGAAAATGACTAAAAACGTTTCTATTCATTGAAAGTGAACGTTTTTAGATGTTTCCAGCTTTCTAACGTTAATAAATTGATTTTCAGACTTAAAAAAATATTTTTATCTTCAAAAATACAATTTTAGTGCGAGAACTATGAAAATGTCTAAAAACGCTGGTATTCGTTGAAAGTGGTCGTTTTTAGACATTTCCAACTCTCTGACGTTAATAAATTGATTTTCAGAGATAAAAAATATTTTTTGTCGTAAAAAATACAGTTTTAGTCCGAGAAGTACGAAAATGTCTAAAAACGCTGGTATTCGTTGAAACTGATCGTTTTTAGACATTTCCAACTCTCTGACGTTAATAAATTGATTTTCAGAGATAAAAAATATTTTTTGTCGTGATAAATACAGTTTAAGTCCGGCAAGAACAAAAATGTCTAAAAACGCTGGTATTCGTTGAAAGTGATCGTTTATAGACTTTTCCAACTCTCTGACATTAATAAATTTATTTTCAGTGATAAAAAATATTTTTTGTCGTGAAAAATGTAGTTTTAGTCAGAGAAGTACGAAAATGACTAAAAACGCTTCTATTCATTGAAAGTGATCCTTTTTAGACGTTTCCAGCTTTCTGACTTTAATAAATTGATTTTCATAGATAAAACATAATTTTTGTTGTGCAAAATGCAGTTTTAGTCCGAGAAGTACGAAAATGTCTAAAAACGTTTGTATTCGTCGAAAGTGATCGTTTTTAGACATTTCCAGCTTTCTGACGTTAATAAATTAATTTTCATAGATCAAAAATATTTGTTGTGAAAATTACAGTTTTAATCCACGAACCACGAAAATGTCTAAAAATTATCGTATTCGTTGAAAGTGATCGTTTTTAGACATTTCCAGCTTTCTGACGTTAATAAATTGATTTTAAGAGATAAAAAATATTTTTTGTCGTGAAAAATACAGTTTTAGTCCGAGAAGTACGAAAATGTCTAAAAACGTTTGTATTCGTCGAAAGTGATCGTTTTTAGACATTTCCAGCTTTCTGACGTTAATAAATTAATTTTTAGAGATTAAAAATAGTTTTTGTCGTGAAAAATCCAGTTTTAGTCCGAGAGGTACGAAAATATCTAAAAACTCTTGTATTCGCCGAAAGTGGTCGTTTTTAGATGTTTCCAGCTTTCTAACGTTAATAAATTGATTTTCAGAGATAAAAAATATTTTTTGTAGTGAAAAATACAGTTTAAGTCCGACAAGAACGAAAATGTCTAAAAACGCTGGTATTCGTTGAAAGTAATCGTTTATAGACATTTCCAACTCTCTGACATTAATAAATTTATTTTCAGAGATAAAAATTATTTTTTGTCGTGAAAAATACAGTTTCATTCCGAGAAGTACGAAAATGTCTAAAAACGTTTGTATTCGTCGAAAGTGATCGTTTTTAGATATTTCCAGCTTTCTGACGTTAATAAATTGATTTTCAGAGATAAAAAATATTTTTTGTCGTGAAAAATACAGTTTTAGTCCGACAAGAACGAAAATGTCTAAAAACCTTGGTATTCATTGAAAGTTATCGTTTATAGACATTTGCAACTCTCTGACATTAATAAATTGATTTTCAGAGATAAAAAATAGCTTTTGCCGTGAAAAATGCAGTTTTAGACCGAGAAGTACAAAAATGTCTAAAAACGCTTGAATTCGTTGAAAGTGATCGTTTTTAGACATTTCCAACTCTCTGACGCTAATAAATTGATTTTCAGAGATAAAAAACATTTTTTGTCGTCAAAAATACAGTTTTAGTCCGAGAAGTACGAAAATGTCTAAAAACGCTGGTATTCGTTGAATGTGATCGTTTTTAGACATTTCCAACTCTCTGACGTTAATAAATTTATTTTCAGAGAAAAAAAAAAATTTTTGTCGTGAAAAATACAGTTTAAGTCCGACAAGAACGAAAATGACTAAAAATGCTGGTATTCGTTGAAAGTGATCGTTTATAGACATTTCCAACTCTGTGATGTTAATATATTATTTTTCAGAGATAAAAAATAGTTTTTGTCGTGAAAAATGTAGTGTTAGTCCGAGAAGTACAAAAATGTCTAAAAACGCTTGTATTCGTCGAAAGTGGTCGTTTTTAAATGTTTCCAGCTTTCTGACGTTTATAAATTGATTTTCAGAGACAAAAATAACTTTTTGACTTGAAAAATACTGTTTTAGTCCGACAAGAACGAAAATGTCTAAAAACGCTTGAATTCGTTGAAAGTGATCGTTTTTATAAGTTTTCAGCTCTCTGACGTTAATAAATTGATTTTTAGAGATAAAAAATATTTTTTGTTATGAAAAATACAGTTTTTGTGCGAGAAGTACGAAAATGTCTTAAAACGCTGGTATTCGTTGAAAGTGATCGTTTATAGACATTTCCAACTCTCTGACATTAATAAATTTATTTTCAGAGATAAAAAATAGTTTTTGTCGTGAAAAATGTAGTTTTAGTCCAAAAAGTACGAAAATGACTAAAAACGCTTCTATTCATTGAAAGTGATCGTTTTTAGACGTTTCCAACTCTCTGATGTTAACAAATTTATCTTCAGAGATAAAAAAGATTTTTTATCGTGAAAATGGCAGTTTTAGACCGAGAAGTACAAAAATGTCTAAAAACGCTTGAATTCGTTGAAAGTGATCGTTTTTAAACGTTTTCAGCTCTCTGACGCTAATAAATTGATTTTCAGAGATAAAAAATATTTTTTGTCGTGAAAAATACAGTTTTAGTCCGAGAAGTACGAAAATGTCTAAAAACGTTTGTATTCGTCGAAAGTGATCGTTTTTAGACATTTCCAGCTTTCTGACGTTAATAAATAGATTTTCAGAGATAAAAAATAGTTTTTGTCGTGAAAAATGCAGTTTTAGACCGAGAAGTACAAAAATGTCTAAAAACGCTTGAATTCGTTGAAAGTGATCGTTTTTAAACGTTTTCAGCTTTCTGACGTTAATAAATTGATTTTCAGAGATAAAAAATTGATTTTATCTTCAAAAATACAATTTTAGTGCGAGAACTACGAAAATGTCTAAAAACGCTGGTATTCGTTGAAAGTGATCGTTTTTAGACATTTCCAACTTTCCGACGTTAATACATTGATTTTCAGAGATAAAAATTATTTTTTGTCGTGAAAAATACAGTTTCATTCCGAGAAGTACGAAAATGTCTAAAAACGTTTGTATTCGTCGAAAGTGATCGTTTTTAGATATTTCCAGCTTTCTGACGTTAATAAATTGATTTTCAGAGATAAAAAATATTTTTTGTCGTGAAAAATACAGTTTTAGTCCGACAAGAACGAAAATGTCTAAAAACCTTGGTATTCATTGAAAGTTATCGTTTATAGACATTTGCAACTCTCTGACATTAATAAATTGATTTTCAGAGATAAAAAATAGCTTTTGCCGTGAAAAATGCAGTTTTAGACCGAGAAGTACAAAAATGTCTAAAAACGCTTGAATTCGTTGAAAGTGATCGTTTTTAGACATTTCCAACTCTCTGACGCTAATAAATTGATTTTCAGAGATAAAAAACATTTTTTGTCGTCAAAAATACAGTTTTAGTCCGAGAAGTACGAAAATGTCTAAAAACGCTGGTATTCGTTGAATGTGATCGTTTTTAGACATTTCCAACTCTCTGACGTTAATAAATTTATTTTCAGAGAAAAAAAAAAATTTTTGTCGTGAAAAATACAGTTTAAGTCCGACAAGAACGAAAATGACTAAAAATGCTGGTATTCGTTGAAAGTGATCGTTTATAGACATTTCCAACTCTGTGATGTTAATATATTATTTTTCAGAGATAAAAAATAGTTTTTGTCGTGAAAAATGTAGTGTTAGTCCGTGAAGTACAAAAATGTCTAAAAACGCTTGAATTCGTTGAAAGTGATCGTTTTTATAAGTTTTCAGCTCTCTGACGTTAATAAATTGATTTTTAGAGATAAAAAATATTTTTTGTTATGAAAAATACAGTTTTTGTGCGAGAAGTACGAAAATGTCTTAAAACGCTGGTATTCGTTGAAAGTGATCGTTTATAGACATTTCCAACTCTCTGACATTAATAAATTTATTTTCAGAGATAAAAAATAGTTTTTGTCGTGAAAAATGTAGTTTTAGTCCGAGAAGTACGAAAATGACTAAAAACGCTTGAATTCGTTGAAAGTGATCGTTTTTAAACGTTTTCAGCTCTCTGACGTTAATAAATTGATTTTCAGACATAAAAAATATTTTTTGTCGTGAAAAATACAGTTTAAGTCCGGCAAGAACGAAAATGTCTAAAAACGCTGGTATTCGTTGAAAGTGATCGTTTATAGACTTTTCCAACTCTCTGACATTAATAAATTTATTTTCAGTGATAAAAAATATTTTTTGTCGTGAAAAATGTAGTTTTAGTCAGAGAAGTACGAAAATGACTAAAAACGCTTCTATTCATTGAAAGTGATCGTTTTTAGACGTTTCCAACTCTCTGATGTTAACAAATTTATCTTCAGAGATAAAAAAGTTTTTTTATCGTGAAAATGGCAGTTTTAGACCGAGAAGTACAAAAATGACTAAAAACGCTTGAATTCGTTGAAAGTGATCGTTTTTAAACGTTTTCAGCTCTCTGACTTTAATAAATTGATTTTCATAGATAAAACATAATTTTTGTCGTGCAAAATGCAGTTTTAGTCCGAGAAGTACGAAAATGTCTAAAAACGTTTGTATTCGTCGAAAGTGATCGTTTTTAGACATTTCCAGCTTTCTGACGTTAATAAATTAATTTTCATAGATCAAAAATATTTGTTGTGAAAATTACAGTTTTAATCCACGAACCACGAAAATGTCTAAAAATGATCGTATTCGTTGAAAGTGATCGTTTTTAGACATTTCCAGCTTTCTGACGTTAATAAATTGATTTTAAGAGATAAAAAATATTTTTTGTCGTGAAAAATACAGTTTTAGTCCGAGAAGTACGAAAATGTCTAAAAACGTTTGTATTCGTCGAAAGTGATCGTTTTTAGACATTTCCAGCTTTCTGACGTTAATAAATTAATTTTTAGAGATTAAAAATAGTTTTTGTCGTGAAAAATCCAGTTTTAGTCCGAGAGGTACGAAAATATCTAAAAACTCTTGTATTCGCCTAAAGTGGTCGTTTTTAGATGTTTCCAGCTTTCTAACGTTAATAAATTGATTTTCAGAGATAAAAAATATTTTTTGTAGTGAAAAATACAGTTTAAGTCCGACAAGAACGAAAATGTCTAAAAACGCTGGTATTCGTTGAAAGTAATCGTTTATAGACATTTCCAACTCTCTGACATTAATAAATTTATTTTCAGAGATAAAAAATATTTTTTGTCGTGGAAAATGTAGTTTTAGTCCAAAAAGTACGAAAATGACTAAAAACGCTTCTATTCATTGAAAGTGATCGTTTTTAGACGTTTCCAACTCTCTGATGTTAACAAATTTATCTTCAGAGATAAAAAAGATTTTTTATCGTGAAAATGGCAGTTTTAGACCGAGAAGTACAAAAATGACTAAAAACGCTTGAATTCGTTGAAAGTGATCGTTTTTAAACGTTTTCAGCTCTCTGACGCTAATAAATTGATTTTCAGAGATAAAAAACATTTTTTGTCGTGAAAAATACAGTTTAAGTCCGGCAAGAACGAAAATGTCTAAAAACGCTGGTATTCGTTGAAAGTGATCGTTTATAGACTTTTCCAACTCTCTGACATTAATAAATTTATTTTCAGTGATAAAAAATATTTTTTGTCGTGAAAAATGTAGTTTTAGTCAGAGAAGTACGAAAATGACTAAAAACGCTTCTATTCATTGAAAGTGATCCTTTTTAGACGTTTCCAGCTTTCTGACTTTAATAAATTGATTTTCATAGATAAAACATAATTTTTGTCGTGCAAAATGCAGTTTTAGTCCGAGAAGTACGAAAATGTCTAAAAACGTTTGTATTCGTCGAAAGTGATCGTTTTTTGAGATTTCCAGCTTTCTGACGTTAATAAATTAATTTTCATAGAGCAAAAATATTTGTTGTGAAAATTACAGTTTTAATCCACGAACCACGAAAATGTCTAAAAATGATCGTATTCGTTGAAAGTGATCGTTTTTAGATATTTACAGCTTTCTGACGTTCATAAATTGATTTTAAGAGATAAAAAATATTTTTTGTCGTGAAAAATACAGTTTTAGTCCGAGAAGTACGAAAATGTCTAAAAACGTTTGTATTCGTCGAAAGTGATCGTTTTTAGACATTTCCAGCTTTCTGACGTTAATAAATTAATTTTTAGAGATTAAAAATAGTTTTTGTCGTGAAAAATCCAGTTTTAGTCCGAGAGGTACGAAAATATCTAAAAACTCTTGTATTCGCCGAAAGTGGTCGTTTTTAGATGTTTCCAGCTTTCTAACGTTAATAAATTGATTTTCAGAGATAAAAAATATTTTTTGTAGTGAAAAATACAGTTTAAGTCCGACAAGAACGAAAATGTCTAAAAACGCTGGTATTCGTTGAAAGTAATCGTTTATAGACATTTCCAACTCTCTGACATTAATAAATTTATTTTCAGAGATAAAAAATATTTTTTGTCGTGGAAAATGTAGTTTAGTCCAAAAAGTACGAAAATGACTAAAAACGCTTCTATTCATTGAAAGTGATCGTTTTTAGACGTTTCCAACTCTCTGATGTTAACAAATTTATCTTCAGAGATAAAAAAGATTTTTTATCGTGAAAATGGCAGTTTTAGACCGAGAAGTACAAAAATGTCTAAAAACGCTTGAATTCGTTGAAAGTGATCGTTTTTAAACGTTTTCAGCTCTCTGACGCTAATAAATTGATTTTCAGAGATAAAAAACATTTTTTGTTATGAAAAATACAGTTTTTGTGCGAGAAGTACGAAAATGTCTAAAAACGCTGGTATTCGTTGAAAGTGATCGTTTTTAGACATTTCCAACTCTCTGACGTTAATAAATTGATTTTCAGAGATAACAAATATTTTTTGTCGTGAAAAATACAGTTTTAGTCCGAGAAGTACGAAAATGTCTGAAAACGCTTGTATTCATTGAAACTGATCGTTTTCAGACGTTTCCAACTCTGTGATGTTAATATATTATTTTTCAGAGATAAAAAATAGTTTTTGTCGTGAAAAATGCAGTGTTAGTCCGAGAAGTACAAAAATGTCTAAAAACGCTTGAACTCGTTGCAAGTGATCGTTTTTAAACGTTTTCAGCTCTCTGACGTTAATAAATTGATTTTCAGAGATAAAAAATTGATTTAATCTTCAAAAATACAATTTTAGTGCGAGAACTACGAAAATGTTAAAAAACGCTGGTATTCGTTGAAAGTGATCGTTTTTAGACATTTCCAACTTTCTGACGTTAATACATTGATTTTCAGAGATAAAAAATATTTTTTGTCGTGAAAAATGTAGTTTTAGTCAGAGAAGTACGAAAATTACTAAGAACGCTTGAATTCGTTGAAAGTGATCGTTTTTAAACGTTTTCAGCTCTCTGACGTTAATAAATTGATTTTCAGAGATAAAAAATATTTTTTGTTATGAAAAATACAGTTTTTGTGCGAGAAGTACGAAAATGTCTTAAAACGCTTGTATTCGTTGAAAGTGATCGTTTTTAGACGTTTCCAGGTTTCTGACGTTAATAAATAGATTTTCAGAGATAAAAAATAGTTTTTGTCGTGAAAAATGCAGTTTTAGACCGAGAAGTACAAAAATGTCTAAAAACGCTTGAATTCGTTGAAAGTGATCGTTTTTAAACGTTTTCAGCTTTCTGACGTTAATAAATTGATTTTCAGAGATAAAAAATTGATTTTATCTTCAAAAATACAATTTTAGTGCGAGAACTACGAAAATGTCTAAAAACGCTGGTATTCGTTGAAAGTGATCGTTTTTAGACATTTCCAGCTTTCTGACGTTAATAAATTGATTTTAAGAGATAAAAAATATTTTTTGTCGTGAAAAATACAGTTTTAGTCCGAGAAGTACGAAAATGTCTAAAAACGTTTGTATTCGTCGAAAGTGATCGTTTTTAGACATTTCCAGCTTTCTGACGTTAATAAATTAATTTTTAGAGATTAAAAATAGTTTTTGTCGTGAAAAATCCAGTTTTAGTCCGAGAGGTACGAAAATATCTAAAAACTCTTGTATTCGCCTAAAGTGGTCGTTTTTAGATGTTTCCAGCTTTCTAACGTTAATAAATTGATTTTCAGAGATAAAAAATATTTTTTGTAGTGAAAAATACAGTTTAAGTCCGACAAGAACGAAAATGTCTAAAAACGCTGGTATTCGTTGAAAGTAATCGTTTATAGACATTTCCAACTCTCTGACATTAATAAATTTATTTTCAGAGATAAAAAATATTTTTTGTCGTGGAAAATGTAGTTTTAGTCCAAAAAGTACGAAAATGACTAAAAACGCTTCTATTCATTGAAAGTGATCGTTTTTAGACGTTTCCAACTCTCTGATGTTAACAAATTTATCTTCAGAGATAAAAAAGATTTTTTATCGTGAAAATGGCAGTTTTAGACCGAGAAGTACAAAAATGACTAAAAACGCTTGAATTCGTTGAAAGTGATCGTTTTTAAACGTTTTCAGCTCTCTGACGCTAATAAATTGATTTTCAGAGATAAAAAACATTTTTTGTCGTGAAAAATACAGTTTAAGTCCGGCAAGAACGAAAATGTCTAAAAACGCTGGTATTCGTTGAAAGTGATCGTTTATAGACTTTTCCAACTCTCTGACATTAATAAATTTATTTTCAGTGATAAAAAATATTTTTTGTCGTGAAAAATGTAGTTTTAGTCAGAGAAGTACGAAAATGACTAAAAACGCTTCTATTCATTGAAAGTGATCCTTTTTAGACGTTTCCAGCTTTCTGACTTTAATAAATTGATTTTCATAGATAAAACATAATTTTTGTCGTGCAAAATGCAGTTTTAGTCCGAGAAGTACGAAAATGTCTAAAAACGTTTGTATTCGTCGAAAGTGATCGTTTTTTGAGATTTCCAGCTTTCTGACGTTAATAAATTAATTTTCATAGAGCAAAAATATTTGTTGTGAAAATTACAGTTTTAATCCACGAACCACGAAAATGTCTAAAAATGATCGTATTCGTTGAAAGTGATCGTTTTTAGATATTTACAGCTTTCTGACGTTCATAAATTGATTTTAAGAGATAAAAAATATTTTTTGTCGTGAAAAATACAGTTTTAGTCCGAGAAGTACGAAAATGTCTAAAAACGTTTGTATTCGTCGAAAGTGATCGTTTTTAGACATTTCCAGCTTTCTGACGTTAATAAATTAATTTTTAGAGATTAAAAATAGTTTTTGTCGTGAAAAATCCAGTTTTAGTCCGAGAGGTACGAAAATATCTAAAAACTCTTGTATTCGCCGAAAGTGGTCGTTTTTAGATGTTTCCAGCTTTCTAACGTTAATAAATTGATTTTCAGAGATAAAAAATATTTTTTGTAGTGAAAAATACAGTTTAAGTCCGACAAGAACGAAAATGTCTAAAAACGCTGGTATTCGTTGAAAGTAATCGTTTATAGACATTTCCAACTCTCTGACATTAATAAATTTATTTTCAGAGATAAAAAATATTTTTTGTCGTGGAAAATGTAGTTTAGTCCAAAAAGTACGAAAATGACTAAAAACGCTTCTATTCATTGAAAGTGATCGTTTTTAGACGTTTCCAACTCTCTGATGTTAACAAATTTATCTTCAGAGATAAAAAAGATTTTTTATCGTGAAAATGGCAGTTTTAGACCGAGAAGTACAAAAATGTCTAAAAACGCTTGAATTCGTTGAAAGTGATCGTTTTTAAACGTTTTCAGCTCTCTGACGCTAATAAATTGATTTTCAGAGATAAAAAACATTTTTTGTTATGAAAAATACAGTTTTTGTGCGAGAAGTACGAAAATGTCTAAAAACGCTGGTATTCGTTGAAAGTGATCGTTTTTAGACATTTCCAACTCTCTGACGTTAATAAATTGATTTTCAGAGATAACAAATATTTTTTGTCGTGAAAAATACAGTTTTAGTCCGAGAAGTACGAAAATGTCTGAAAACGCTTGTATTCATTGAAACTGATCGTTTTCAGACGTTTCCAACTCTGTGATGTTAATATATTATTTTTCAGAGATAAAAAATAGTTTTTGTCGTGAAAAATGCAGTGTTAGTCCGAGAAGTACAAAAATGTCTAAAAACGCTTGAACTCGTTGAAAGTGATCGTTTTTAAACGTTTTCAGCTCTCTGACGTTAATAAATTGATTTTCAGAGATAAAAAATTGATTTAATCTTCAAAAATACAATTTTAGTGCGAGAACTACGAAAATGTTTAAAAACGCTGGTATTCGTTGAAAGTGATCGTTTTTAGACATTTCCAACTTTCTGACGTTAATACATTGATTTTCAGAGATAAAAAATATTTTTTGTCGTGAAAAATGTAGTTTTAGTCAGAGAAGTACGAAAATTACTAAGAACGCTTGAATTCGTTGAAAGTGATCGTTTTTAAACGTTTTCAGCTCTCTGACGTTAATAAATTGATTTTCAGAGATAAAAAATATTTTTTGTTATGAAAAATACAGTTTTTGTGCGAGAAGTACGAAAATGTCTTAAAACGCTTGTATTCGTTGAAAGTGATCGTTTTTAGACGTTTCCAGGTTTCTGACGTTAATAAATAGATTTTCAGAGATAAAAAATAGTTTTTGTCGTGAAAAATGCAGTTTTAGACCGAGAAGTACAAAAATGTCTAAAAACGCTTGAATTCGTTGAAAGTGATCGTTTTTAAACGTTTTCAGCTTTCTGACGTTAATAAATTGATTTTCAGAGATAAAAAATTGATTTTATCTTCAAAAATACAATTTTAGTGCGAGAACTACGAAAATGTCTAAAAACGCTGGTATTCGTTGAAAGTGATCGTTTTTAGACATTTCCAACTTTCTGACGTTAATACATTGATTTTCAGAGATAAAAATTATTTTTTGTCGTGAAAAATACAGTTTCATTCCGAGAAGTACGAAAATGTCTAAAAACGTTTGTATTCGTCGAAAGTGATCGTTTTTAGACATTTCCAGCTTTCTGACGTTAATAAATTGATTTTCAGAGATAAAAAATATTTTTTGTCGTGAAAAATACAGTTTTAGTCCGACAAGAACGAAAATTTCTAAAAACCTTGGTATTCATTGAAAGTTATCGTTTATAGACATTTGCAACTCTCAGACATTAATAAATTGATTTTCAGAGATAAAAAATAGCTTTTGCCGTGAAAAATGCAGTTTTAGACCGAGAAGTACGAAAATGTCTAAAAACGCTTGTATTCGCCGAAAATGGTCGTTTTTAGATGTTTCCAGCTTTCTAACGTTAATAAATAGATTTTCAGAGATAAAAATATTTTTTGTCGTGGAAAATGTAGTTTAGTCCAAAAAGTACGAAAATGACTAAAAACGCTTCTATTCATTGAAAGTGATCGTTTTTAGACGTTTCCAACTCTCTGATGTTAACAAATTTATCTTCAGAGATAAAAAAGATTTTTTATCGTGAAAATGGCAGTTTTAGACCGAGAAGTACAAAAATGTCTAAAAACGCTTGAATTCGTTGAAAGTGATCGTTTTTAAACGTTTTCAGCTCTCTGACGCTAATAAATTGATTTTCAGAGATAAAAAACATTTTTTGTTATGAAAAATACAGTTTTAGTCCGAGAAGTACGAAAATGTCTGAAAACGCTTGTATTCATTGAAACTGATCGTTTTCAGACGTTTCCAACACTGTGATGTTAATATATTATTTTTCAGAGATAAAAAATAGTTTTTGTCGTGAAAAATGCAGTGTTAGTCCGAGAAGTACAAAAATGTCTAAAAACGCTTGAACTCGTTGAAAGTGATCGTTTTTAAACGTTTTCAGCTCTCTGACGTTAATAAATTGATTTTCAGAGATAAAAAATTGATTTAATCTTCAAAAATACAATTTTAGTGCGAGAACTACGAAAATGTCTAAAAACGCTGGTATTCGTTGAAAGTGATCGTTTTTAGACATTTCCAACTTTCTGACGTTAATACATTGATTTTCAGAGATAAAAAATATTTATTGTCGTGAAAAATGTAGTTTTAGTCAGAGAAGTACGAAAATTACTAAAAACGCTTGAATTCGTTGAAAGTGATCGTTTTTAAACGTTTTCAGCTCTCTGACGTTAATAAATTGATTTTCAGAGATAAAAAATATTTTTTGTTATGAAAAATACAGTTTTTGTGCGAGAAGTACGAAAATGTCTTAAAACGCTTGCATTCGTTGAAAGTGATCGTTTTTAGACGTTTCCAGCTTTCTGACGTTAATAAATAGATTTTCAGAGATAAAAAATAGTTTTTGTCGTGAAAAATGCAGTTTTAGTCAGAGAAGTACGAAAATGACTAAAAACGCTTCTATTCATTGAAAGTGATCCTTTTTAGACGTTTCCAGCTTTCTGACTTTAATAAATTGATTTTCATAGATAAAACATAATTTTTGTCGTGCAAAATGCAGTTTTAGTCCGAGAAGTACGAAAATGTCTAAAAACGTTTGTATTCGTCGAAAGTGATCGTTTTTTGAGATTTCCAGCTTTCTGACGTTAATAAATTAATTTTCATAGAGCAAAAATATTTGTTGTGAAAATTACAGTTTTAATCCACGAACCACGAAAATGTCTAAAAATGATCGTATTCGTTGAAAGTGATCGTTTTTAGATATTTACAGCTTTCTGACGTTCATAAATTGATTTTAAGAGATAAAAAATATTTTTTGTCGTGAAAAATACAGTTTTAGTCCGAGAAGTACGAAAATGTCTAAAAACGTTTGTATTCGTCGAAAGTGATCGTTTTTAGACATTTCCAGCTTTCTGACGTTAATAAATTAATTTTTAGAGATTAAAAATAGTTTTTGTCGTGAAAAATCCAGTTTTAGTCCGAGAGGTACGAAAATATCTAAAAACTCTTGTATTCGCCGAAAGTGGTCGTTTTTAGATGTTTCCAGCTTTCTAACGTTAATAAATTGATTTTCAGAGATAAAAAATATTTTTTGTAGTGAAAAATACAGTTTAAGTCCGACAAGAACGAAAATGTCTAAAAACGCTGGTATTCGTTGAAAGTAATCGTTTATAGACATTTCCAACTCTCTGACATTAATAAATTTATTTTCAGAGATAAAAAATATTTTTTGTCGTGGAAAATGTAGTTTAGTCCAAAAAGTACGAAAATGACTAAAAACGCTTCTATTCATTGAAAGTGATCGTTTTTAGACGTTTCCAACTCTCTGATGTTAACAAATTTATCTTCAGAGATAAAAAAGATTTTTTATCGTGAAAATGGCAGTTTTAGACCGAGAAGTACAAAAATGTCTAAAAACGCTTGAATTCGTTGAAAGTGATCGTTTTTAAACGTTTTCAGCTCTCTGACGCTAATAAATTGATTTTCAGAGATAAAAAACATTTTTTGTTATGAAAAATACAGTTTTTGTGCGAGAAGTACGAAAATGTCTAAAAACGCTGGTATTCGTTGAAAGTGATCGTTTTTAGACATTTCCAACTCTCTGACGTTAATAAATTGATTTTCAGAGATAACAAATATTTTTTGTCGTGAAAAATACAGTTTTAGTCCGAGAAGTACGAAAATGTCTGAAAACGCTTGTATTCATTGAAACTGATCGTTTTCAGACGTTTCCAACTCTGTGATGTTAATATATTATTTTTCAGAGATAAAAAATAGTTTTTGTCGTGAAAAATGCAGTGTTAGTCCGAGAAGTACAAAAATGTCTAAAAACGCTTGAACTCGTTGAAAGTGATCGTTTTTAAACGTTTTCAGCTCTCTGACGTTAATAAATTGATTTTCAGAGATAAAAAATTGATTTAATCTTCAAAAATACAATTTTAGTGCGAGAACTACGAAAATGTTTAAAAACGCTGGTATTCGTTGAAAGTGATCGTTTTTAGACATTTCCAACTTTCTGACGTTAATACATTGATTTTCAGAGATAAAAAATATTTTTTGTCGTGAAAAATGTAGTTTTAGTCAGAGAAGTACGAAAATTACTAAGAACGCTTGAATTCGTTGAAAGTGATCGTTTTTAAACGTTTTCAGCTCTCTGACGTTAATAAATTGATTTTCAGAGATAAAAAATATTTTTTGTTATGAAAAATACAGTTTTTGTGCGAGAAGTACGAAAATGTCTTAAAACGCTTGTATTCGTTGAAAGTGATCGTTTTTAGACGTTTCCAGGTTTCTGACGTTAATAAATAGATTTTCAGAGATAAAAAATAGTTTTTGTCGTGAAAAATGCAGTTTTAGACCGAGAAGTACAAAAATGTCTAAAAACGCTTGAATTCGTTGAAAGTGATCGTTTTTAAACGTTTTCAGCTTTCTGACGTTAATAAATTGATTTTCAGAGATAAAAAATTGATTTTATCTTCAAAAATACAATTTTAGTGCGAGAACTACGAAAATGTCTAAAAACGCTGGTATTCGTTGAAAGTGATCGTTTTTAGACATTTCCAACTTTCTGACGTTAATACATTGATTTTCAGAGATAAAAATTATTTTTTGTCGTGAAAAATACAGTTTCATTCCGAGAAGTACGAAAATGTCTAAAAACGTTTGTATTCGTCGAAAGTGATCGTTTTTAGACATTTCCAGCTTTCTGACGTTAATAAATTGATTTTCAGAGATAAAAAATATTTTTTGTCGTGAAAAATACAGTTTTAGTCCGACAAGAACGAAAATTTCTAAAAACCTTGGTATTCATTGAAAGTTATCGTTTATAGACATTTGCAACTCTCAGACATTAATAAATTGATTTTCAGAGATAAAAAATAGCTTTTGCCGTGAAAAATGCAGTTTTAGACCGAGAAGTACGAAAATGTCTAAAAACGCTTGTATTCGCCGAAAATGGTCGTTTTTAGATGTTTCCAGCTTTCTAACGTTAATAAATAGATTTTCAGAGATAAAAATATTTTTTGTCGTGGAAAATGTAGTTTAGTCCAAAAAGTACGAAAATGACTAAAAACGCTTCTATTCATTGAAAGTGATCGTTTTTAGACGTTTCCAACTCTCTGATGTTAACAAATTTATCTTCAGAGATAAAAAAGATTTTTTATCGTGAAAATGGCAGTTTTAGACCGAGAAGTACAAAAATGTCTAAAAACGCTTGAATTCGTTGAAAGTGATCGTTTTTAAACGTTTTCAGCTCTCTGACGCTAATAAATTGATTTTCAGAGATAAAAAACATTTTTTGTTATGAAAAATACAGTTTTAGTCCGAGAAGTACGAAAATGTCTGAAAACGCTTGTATTCATTGAAACTGATCGTTTTCAGACGTTTCCAACACTGTGATGTTAATATATTATTTTTCAGAGATAAAAAATAGTTTTTGTCGTGAAAAATGCAGTGTTAGTCCGAGAAGTACAAAAATGTCTAAAAACGCTTGAACTCGTTGAAAGTGATCGTTTTTAAACGTTTTCAGCTCTCTGACGTTAATAAATTGATTTTCAGAGATAAAAAATTGATTTAATCTTCAAAAATACAATTTTAGTGCGAGAACTACGAAAATGTCTAAAAACGCTGGTATTCGTTGAAAGTGATCGTTTTTAGACATTTCCAACTTTCTGACGTTAATACATTGATTTTCAGAGATAAAAAATATTTATTGTCGTGAAAAATGTAGTTTTAGTCAGAGAAGTACGAAAATTACTAAAAACGCTTGAATTCGTTGAAAGTGATCGTTTTTAAACGTTTTCAGCTCTCTGACGTTAATAAATTGATTTTCAGAGATAAAAAATATTTTTTGTTATGAAAAATACAGTTTTTGTGCGAGAAGTACGAAAATGTCTTAAAACGCTTGCATTCGTTGAAAGTGATCGTTTTTAGACGTTTCCAGCTTTCTGACGTTAATAAATAGATTTTCAGAGATAAAAAATAGTTTTTGTCGTGAAAAATGCAGTTTTAGACCGAGAAGTACAAAAATGTCTAAAAACGCTTGAATTCGTTGAAAGTGATCGTTTTTAAACGTTTTCAGCTCTCTGACGTTAATAAATTGATTTTCAGAGATAAAAAATATTTTTTGTTATGAAATATACAGTTTTTGTGCAAGAAGTACGAAAATGTCTTAAAACGCTTGCATTCGTTGAAAGTGATCGTTTTTAGACGTTTCCAGCTTTCTGACGTTAATAAATTGATTTTCAGAGATAAAAAACATTTTTTGTCGTCAAAAATACAGTTTTAGTCCGAGAAGTACGAAAATGTCTAAAAACGCTGGTATTCGTTGAATGTGATCGTTTTTAGACATTTCCAACTCTCTGACGTTAATAAATTTATTTTCAGAGAAAAAAAAAAATTTTTGTCGTGAAAAATACAGTTTAAGTCCGACAAGAACGAAAATGACTAAAAATGCTGGTATTCGTTGAAACTGATCGTTTATAGACATTTCCAACTCTGTGATGTTAATATATTATTTTTCAGAGATAAAAAATAGTTTTTGTCGTGAAAAATGCAGTGTTAGTCCGAGAAGTACAAAAATGTCTAAAAACGCTTGAATTCGTTGAAAGTGATCGTTTTTATAAGTTTTCAGCTCTCTGACGTTAATAAATTGATTTTTAGAGATAAAAAATATTTTTTTTTATGAAAAATACAGTTTTTGTGCGAGAAGTACGAAAATGTCTTAAAACGCTGGTATTCGTTGAAAGTGATCGTTTATAGACATTTCCAACTCTCTGACATTAATAAATTTATTTTCAGAGATAAAAAATAGTTTTTGTCGTGAAAAATGTAGTTTTAGTCCGAGAAGTACGAAAATGACTAAAAACGCTTGAATTCGTTGAAAGTGATCGTTTTTAAACGTTTTCAGCTCTCTGACGTTAATAAATTGACTTTCAGAGATAAAAAAATGATTTTATCTTCAAAAATACAATTTTAGTGCGAGAACTACGAAAATGTCTAAAAACGCTGGTATTCGTTGAAAGTGATCGTTTTTAGACATTTCCAACTTTCTGACGTTAATACATTGATTTTCAGAGATAAAAATTATTTTTTGTCGTGAAAAATACAGTTTCATTCCGAGAAGTACGAAAATGTCTAAAAACGTTTGTATTCGTCGAAAGTGATCGTTTTTAGACATTTCCAGCTTTCTGACGTTAATAAATTGATTTTCAGAGATAAAAAATATTTTTTGTCGTGAAAAATACAGTTTTAGTCCGACAAGAACGAAAATGTCTAAAAACCCGGGTATTCGTTGAAAGTTATCGTTTACAGACATTTGCAACTCTCTGACATTAATAAATTGATTTTCAGAGATAAAAAATAGCTTTTGCCGTGAAAAATACAGTTTTAGACCGAGAATTACAAAAATGTCTAAAAACGCTTGAATTCGTTGAAAGTGATCGTTTTTAAATGTTTTCAGCTCTCTGACGTTAATAAATTGATTTTCAGAGATAAAAAATATTTTTTGTCGTCAAAAATACAGTTTTAGTCCGAGAAGTACGAAAATGTCTAAAAACGCTGGTATTCGTTGAAAGTGATCGTTTTTAGACATTTCCAACTCTCTGACGTTAATAAATTGATTTTCAGAGAAAAAAAATATTTTTTGTCGTGAAAAATACAGTTTAAGTCCGACAAGAACGAAAATGTCTAAAAACGCTGGTATTCGTTGAAAGTGATCGTTTATAGACATTTGCAACTCTCTGACGTTAATAAATTGATTTTCAGAGATAAAAAATATTTTTTGTTATGAAAAATACAGTTTTTGTGCGAGAAGTACGAAAATGTCTTAAAATGCTTGTATTCGTTGAATATGATCGTTTTTAGACGTTTCCAGCTTTCTGACGTTAATAAATTGATTTTCAGAGATAAAAAATAGTTTTTGTCGTGAAAAATGCAGTTTTAGACCGAGAAGTATAAAAATGTCTAAAAACGCTTGAATTCGTTGAAAGTGATCGTTTTTAAACGTTTTCAGCTCTCTGACGTTAATAAATTGATTTTCAGAGATAAAAAATTGATTTTATCTTCAAAAATACAATTTTAGTGCGAGAACTACGAAAATGTCTAAAAACGCTGGTATTCGTTGAAAGTGATCGTTTTTAGACATTTCCAGCTTTCTGACGTTAATACATTGATTTTCAGAGATAAAAATTATTTTTTGTCGTGAAAAATACAGTTTTATTCCGAGAAGTACGAAAATGTCTAAAAACGTTTGTATTCGTCGAAAGTGATCGTTTTTAGAAATTTCCAGCTTTCTGACGTTAATAAATTGATTTTCAGAGATAAAAAATATTTTTTGTTATGAAAAATACAGTTTTAGTCCGAGAAGTACGAAAATGTCTGAAAACGCTTGTATTCATTGAAACTGGTCGTTTTCAGACGTTTCCAACTCTGTGATGTTAATAAATTATTTTTAAGAGATAAAAAATAGTTTTTGTCCTGAAAAATGCAGTGTTAGTCCGAGAAGTACAAAAATGTCTAAAAACGCTTGTATTCGTCGAAAGTGATCGTTTTTATACGTTTTCAGCTCTCTGACGTTAATAAATTGATTTTCAGAGATAAAAAAATGATTTTATCTTCAAAAATACAATTTTAGTGCGAGAACTACGAAAATGTCTAAAAACGCTGGTATTCGTTGAATGTGATCGTTTTTAGACATTTCCAACTTTCTGACGTTAATACATTGATTTTCAGAGATAAAAATTATTTTTTGTCGTGAAAAATACAGTTTCATTCCGAGAAGTACGAAAATGTCTAAAAACGTTTGTATTCGTCGAAAGTGATCGTTTTTAGACATTTCCAGCTTTCTGACGTTAATAAATTGATTTTCAGAGATAAAAAATATTTTTTGTCGTGAAAAATACAGTTTTAGTCCGACAAGAACGAAAATGTCTAAAAACCCTGGTATTCGTTGAAAGTTATCGTTTACAGACATTTGCAACTCTCTGACATTAATAAATTGATTTTCAGAGATAAAAAATAGCTTTTGCCGTGAAAAATGCAGTTTTAGACCGAGAATTACAAAAATGTCTAAAAACGCTTGAATTCGTTGAAAGTGATCGTTTTTAAATGTTTTCAGCTCTCTGACGTTAATAAATTGATTTTCAGAGATAAAAAATATTTTTTGTCGTCAAAAATACAGTTTTAGTCCGAGAAGTACGAAAATGTCTAAAAACGCTGGTATTCGTTGAAAGTGATCGTTTTTAGACATTTCCAACTCTCTGACGTTAATAAATTGATTTTCAGAGAAAAAAAAAATTTTTTGTCGTGAAAACTACAGTTTAAGTCCGACAAGAACGAAAATGTCTAAAAACGCTGGTATTCGTTGAAAGTGATCGTTTATAGACATTTGCAACTCTCTGACGTTAATAAATTGATTTTCAGAGATAAAAAATATTTTTTGTTATGAAAAATACAGTTTTTGTGCGAGAAGTACGAAAATGTCTTAAAATGCTTGTATTCGTTGAAAATGATCGTTTTTAGACGTTTCCAGCTTTCTGACGTTAATAAATTGATTTTCAGAGATAAAAAATAGTTTTTGTCGTGAAAAATGCAGTTTTAGACCGAGAAGTATAAAAATGTCTAAAAACGCTTGAATTCGTTGAAAGTGATCGTTTTTAAACGTTTTCAGCTCTCTGACGTTAATAAATTGATTTTCAGAGATAAAAAATTGATTTTATCTTCAAAAATACAATTTTAGTGCGAGAACTACGAAAATGTCTAAAAACGCTGGTATTCGTTGAAAGTGATCGTTTTTAGACATTTCCAGCTTTCTGACGTTAATACATTGATTTTCAGAGATAAAAATTATTTTTTGTCGTGAAAAATACAGTTTTATTCCGAGAAGTACGAAAATGTCTAAAAACGTTTGTATTCGTCGAAAGTGATCGTTTTTAGAAATTTCCAGCTTTCTGACGTTAATAAATTGATTTTCAGAGATAAAAAATATTTTTTGTTATGAAAAATACAGTTTTAGTCCGAGAAGTACGAAAATGTCTGAAAACGCTTGTATTCATTGAAACTGGTCGTTTTCAGACGTTTCCAACTCTGTGATGTTAATAAATTATTTTTAAGAGATAAAAAATAGTTTTTGTCCTGAAAAATGCAGTGTTAGTCCGAGAAGTACAAAAATGTCTAAAAACGCTTGTATTCGTCGAAAGTGATAGTTTTTATACGTTTTCAGCTCTCTGACGTTAATAAATTGATTTTCAGAGATAAAAAATATTTTTTGTTATGAAAAATACAGTTTTTATGCGAGAAGTACGAAAATGTCTTAAAACGCTTGTATTCGTTGAAAGTGATCGTTTTTAGACGTTTCCAGCTTTCTGACGTTAATAAATTGATTTTCAGAGATAAAAAATAGTTTTTGTCGTGAAAAATTCAGTTTTAGACCGAGAAGTACAAAAATGTCTAAAAACGCTTGAATTCGTTGAAAGTGATCGTTTTTAAACGTTTTCAGCTCTCTGACGTTAATAAATTGATTTTCAGAGATAAAAAATTGATTTTATCTTCAAAAATACAATTTTAGTGCGAGAACTACGAAAATGTCTAAAAACGCTTGTATTCGTCGTAAGTGATCGTTTTTATACGTTTTCAGCTCTCTGACGTTAATAAATTGATTTTCAGAGATAAAAAATATTTTTTGTTATGAAAAATACAGTTTTTATGCGAGAAGTACGAAAATGTCTGAAAACGCTTGTATTCGTTGAAAGTGATCGTTTTTAGACGTTTCCAGCTTTCTGACGTTAATAAATTGATTTTCAGAGATAAAAAATAGTTTTTGTCGTGAAAAATTCAGTTTTAGACCGAGAAGTACAAAAATGTCTTAAAACGCTTGAATTCGTTGAAGTGATCGTTTTTAAACGTTTTCAGCTCTCTGACGTTAATAAATTGATTTTCAGAGATCAAAAATATTTGTTGTGAAAATTACAGTTTTAATCCACGACCCACGAAAATGTCTAAAAATGCTCGTATTCGTTGAAAGTGATCGTTTTTAGACATTTCCAGCTTTCTGACGTTAATAAATTGATTTTCAGAGATAAAAAATTGTTTTTGTCCTGAAAAATGCAGTTTTAGTCCAAGAAGTACGAAAATATCTAAAAACGCTTGTATTCGTTGAAAGTGATCGTTTTTAGACGTTTCCAGCTTTCTGGCGTTAATAAATTGATTTTCAGAGATAAAAAATAGTTTTTGTCGTGAAAAATTCAGTTTTAGACCGAGAAGTACAAAAATGTCTTAAAACGCTTGAATTCGTTGAAGTGATCGTTTTTAAACGTTTTCAGCTCTCTGACGTTAATAAATTGATTTTCAGAGATCAAAAATATTTGTTGTGAAAATTACAGTTTTAATCCACGACCCACGAAAATGTCTAAAAATGCTCGTATTCGTTGAAAGTGATCGTTTTTAGACATTTCCAACTCTCTGACGTTAATAAATTGATTTTCAGAGAAAAATAATATTTTTTGTCGTGAAAAATACAGTTTAAGTCCGACAAGAACGAAAATATCTAAAAACGCTGGAATTCGTTGAAAGTTATCGTTTATAGACATTTGCAACTCTCTGACATTAATAAATTGATTTTCAGAGATAAAAAATAGCTTTTGCCGTGAAAAATGCAGTTTTAGACCGAGAAGTACAAAAATGTCTAAAAACGCTTGAATTCGTTGAAAGTGGTCGTTTTTAGACATTTCCAGCTTTCTGACGTTAATAAATTGATTTTCAGAGATAAAAAATTGTTTTTGTCCTGAAAAATGCAGTTTTAGTCCAAGAAGTACGAAAATATCTAAAAACTCTTTTATTCGTCGAAAGTGATCGTTTTTAGTTTTTTCCAGCTTTCTAACGTTAATAAATTGATTTTCAGAGATAAAAAATATTTTTTGTCGTGAAAAATGTAGTTTTAGTCCAAGAAGTACGAAAATGACTAAAAACGCTTCTATTCATTGAAAGTGATCGGTTTTAGACGTTTTCAGCTCTCTGACGTTAATAATTTTATTTTCAGAGATAAAAAATATTTTTTGTCCTGAAAAATGCAGTTTTAGTCCAAGAAGTACGAAAATATCTAAAAACTCTTTTATTCGTCGAAAGTGATCGTTTTTTGTTTTTTCCAGCTTTCTAACGTTAATAAATTGATTTTCAGAGATAAAAAATATTTTTTGTCGTCAAAAATACAGTTTTAGTCCGAGAAGTACGAAAATGTCTAAAAACGCTGGTATTCGTTGAAAGTAATCGTTTTTAGACATTTCCAACTCTCTGACGTTAATAAATTGATTTTCAGAGAAAAATAATATTTTTTGTCGTGAAAAATACAGTTTAAGTCCGACAAGAACGAAAATGTCTAAAAACGATGGTATTCGTTGAAAGTGATCGTTTATAGACATTTCCAACTCTCTGACGTTAATAAATTGATTTTCAGAGATAAAAAATATTGTTTGTCGTGAAAAATACAGTTTTAGTCCGAGAAGTACGAAAATGTCTGAAAACGCTTGTATTCGTCGAAAGTGATCGTTTTTATACGTTTTCAGCTCTGTGACGTTAATAAATTGATTTTCAGAGATAAAAAATATTTTTTGTTATGAAAAATACAGTTTTTGTGCGAGAAGGACGAAAATGTCTTAAAACGCTTGTATTCGTTGCAAGTGGTCGTTTTTAGACGTTTTCAGCTTTCTGACGTTAATAAATTGATTTTCAGAGATAAAAAATAGTTTTTGTCGTGAAAAATGCAGTTTTAGACCGAGAAGTATAAAAATGTCTAAAAACGCTTGAATTCGTTGAAAGTGATCGTTTTTAAACGTTTTCAGCTCTCTGACGTTAATAAATTGATTTTCAGAGATAAAAAATTGATTTTATCTTCAAAAATACAATTTTAGTGCGAGAACTACGAAAATGTCTAAAAACGCTGGTATTCGTTGAAAGTGATCGTTTTTAGACATTTCCAGCTTTCTGACGTTAATACATTGATTTTCAGAGATAAAAATTATTTTTTGTCGTGAAAAATACAGTTTTATTCCGAGAAGTACGAAAATGTCTAAAAACGTTTGTATTCGTCGAAAGTGATCGTTTTTAGAAATTTCCAGCTTTCTGACGTTAATAAATTGATTTTCAGAGATAAAAAATATTTTTTGTTATGAAAAATACAGTTTTAGTCCGAGAAGTACGAAAATGTCTGAAAACGCTTGTATTCATTGAAACTGGTCGTTTTCAGACGTTTCCAACTCTGTGATGTTAATAAATTATTTTTAAGAGATAAAAAATAGTTTTTGTCCTGAAAAATGCAGTGTTAGTCCGAGAAGTACAAAAATGTCTAAAAACGCTTGTATTCGTCGAAAGTGATCGTTTTTATACGTTTTCAGCTCTCTGACGTTAATAAATTGATTTTCAGAGATAAAAAAATGATTTTATCTTCAAAAATACAATTTTAGTGCGAGAACTACGAAAATGTCTAAAAACGCTGGTATTCGTTGAATGTGATCGTTTTTAGACATTTCCAACTTTCTGACGTTAATACATTGATTTTCAGAGATAAAAATTATTTTTTGTCGTGAAAAATACAGTTTCATTCCGAGAAGTACGAAAATGTCTAAAAACGTTTGTATTCGTCGAAAGTGATCGTTTTTAGACATTTCCAGCTTTCTGACGTTAATAAATTGATTTTCAGAGATAAAAAATATTTTTTGTCGTGAAAAATACAGTTTTAGTCCGACAAGAACGAAAATGTCTAAAAACCCTGGTATTCGTTGAAAGTTATCGTTTACAGACATTTGCAACTCTCTGACATTAATAAATTGATTTTCAGAGATAAAAAATAGCTTTTGCCGTGAAAAATGCAGTTTTAGACCGAGAATTACAAAAATGTCTAAAAACGCTTGAATTCGTTG
This sequence comes from Leptodirus hochenwartii, assembly GCA_947310635.1. NCBI lineage: Eukaryota > Metazoa > Arthropoda > Insecta > Coleoptera > Leiodidae > Leptodirus > Leptodirus hochenwartii. The sequence continues at coordinate 29,800,610 of OX371177.1, read as the reverse complement.
AAAGTGATCGTTTTTAAATGTTTTCAGCTCTCTGACGTTAATAAATTGATTTTCAGAGATAAAAAATATTTTTTGTCGTCAAAAATACAGTTTTAGTCCGAGAAGTACGAAAATGTCTAAAAACGCTGGTATTCGTTGAAAGTGATCGTTTTTAGACATTTCCAACTCTCTGACGTTAATAAATTGATTTTCAGAGAAAAAAAAAATTTTTTGTCGTGAAAACTACAGTTTAAGTCCGACAAGAACGAAAATGTCTAAAAACGCTGGTATTCGTTGAAAGTGATCGTTTATAGACATTTGCAACTCTCTGACGTTAATAAATTGATTTTCAGAGATAAAAAATATTTTTTGTTATGAAAAATACAGTTTTTGTGCGAGAAGTACGAAAATGTCTTAAAATGCTTGTATTCGTTGAAAATGATCGTTTTTAGACGTTTCCAGCTTTCTGACGTTAATAAATTGATTTTCAGAGATAAAAAATAGTTTTTGTCGTGAAAAATGCAGTTTTAGACCGAGAAGTATAAAAATGTCTAAAAACGCTTGAATTCGTTGAAAGTGATCGTTTTTAAACGTTTTCAGCTCTCTGACGTTAATAAATTGATTTTCAGAGATAAAAAATTGATTTTATCTTCAAAAATACAATTTTAGTGCGAGAACTACGAAAATGTCTAAAAACGCTGGTATTCGTTGAAAGTGATCGTTTTTAGACATTTCCAGCTTTCTGACGTTAATACATTGATTTTCAGAGATAAAAATTATTTTTTGTCGTGAAAAATACAGTTTTATTCCGAGAAGTACGAAAATGTCTAAAAACGTTTGTATTCGTCGAAAGTGATCGTTTTTAGAAATTTCCAGCTTTCTGACGTTAATAAATTGATTTTCAGAGATAAAAAATATTTTTTGTTATGAAAAATACAGTTTTAGTCCGAGAAGTACGAAAATGTCTGAAAACGCTTGTATTCATTGAAACTGGTCGTTTTCAGACGTTTCCAACTCTGTGATGTTAATAAATTATTTTTAAGAGATAAAAAATAGTTTTTGTCCTGAAAAATGCAGTGTTAGTCCGAGAAGTACAAAAATGTCTAAAAACGCTTGTATTCGTCGAAAGTGATAGTTTTTATACGTTTTCAGCTCTCTGACGTTAATAAATTGATTTTCAGAGATAAAAAATATTTTTTGTTATGAAAAATACAGTTTTTATGCGAGAAGTACGAAAATGTCTTAAAACGCTTGTATTCGTTGAAAGTGATCGTTTTTAGACGTTTCCAGCTTTCTGACGTTAATAAATTGATTTTCAGAGATAAAAAATAGTTTTTGTCGTGAAAAATTCAGTTTTAGACCGAGAAGTACAAAAATGTCTAAAAACGCTTGAATTCGTTGAAAGTGATCGTTTTTAAACGTTTTCAGCTCTCTGACGTTAATAAATTGATTTTCAGAGATAAAAAATTGATTTTATCTTCAAAAATACAATTTTAGTGCGAGAACTACGAAAATGTCTAAAAACGCTTGTATTCGTCGTAAGTGATCGTTTTTATACGTTTTCAGCTCTCTGACGTTAATAAATTGATTTTCAGAGATAAAAAATATTTTTTGTTATGAAAAATACAGTTTTTATGCGAGAAGTACGAAAATGTCTGAAAACGCTTGTATTCGTTGAAAGTGATCGTTTTTAGACGTTTCCAGCTTTCTGACGTTAATAAATTGATTTTCAGAGATAAAAAATAGTTTTTGTCGTGAAAAATTCAGTTTTAGACCGAGAAGTACAAAAATGTCTTAAAACGCTTGAATTCGTTGAAGTGATCGTTTTTAAACGTTTTCAGCTCTCTGACGTTAATAAATTGATTTTCAGAGATCAAAAATATTTGTTGTGAAAATTACAGTTTTAATCCACGACCCACGAAAATGTCTAAAAATGCTCGTATTCGTTGAAAGTGATCGTTTTTAGACATTTCCAGCTTTCTGACGTTAATAAATTGATTTTCAGAGATAAAAAATTGTTTTTGTCCTGAAAAATGCAGTTTTAGTCCAAGAAGTACGAAAATATCTAAAAACGCTTGTATTCGTTGAAAGTGATCGTTTTTAGACGTTTCCAGCTTTCTGGCGTTAATAAATTGATTTTCAGAGATAAAAAATAGTTTTTGTCGTGAAAAATTCAGTTTTAGACCGAGAAGTACAAAAATGTCTTAAAACGCTTGAATTCGTTGAAGTGATCGTTTTTAAACGTTTTCAGCTCTCTGACGTTAATAAATTGATTTTCAGAGTTCAAAAATATTTGTTGTGAAAATTACAGTTTTAATCCACGACCCACGAAATGTCTAAAAATGCTCGTATTCGTTGAAAGTGATCGTTTTTAGACATTTCCAACTCTCTGACGTTAATAAATTGATTTTCAGAGAAAAATAATATTTTTTGTCGTGAAAAATACAGTTTAAGTCCGACAAGAACGAAAATATCTAAAAACGCTGGAATTCGTTGAAAGTTATCGTTTATAGACATTTGCAACTCTCTGACATTAATAAATTGATTTTCAGAGATAAAAAATAGCTTTTGCCGTGAAAAATGCAGTTTTAGACCGAGAAGTACAAAAATGTCTAAAAACGCTTGAATTCGTTGAAAGTGGTCGTTTTTAGACATTTCCAGCTTTCTGACGTTAATAAATTGATTTTCAGAGATAAAAAATTGTTTTTGTCCTGAAAAATGCAGTTTTAGTCCAAGAAGTACGAAAATATCTAAAAACTCTTTTATTCGTCGAAAGTGATCGTTTTTAGTTTTTTCCAGCTTTCTAACGTTAATAAATTGATTTTCAGAGATAAAAAATATTTTTTGTCGTGAAAAATGTAGTTTTAGTCCAAGAAGTACGAAAATGACTAAAAACGCTTCTATTCATTGAAAGTGATCGGTTTTAGACGTTTTCAGCTCTCTGACGTTAATAATTTTATTTTCAGAGATAAAAAATATTTTTTGTCCTGAAAAATGCAGTTTTAGTCCAAGAAGTACGAAAATATCTAAAAACTCTTTTATTCGTCGAAAGTGATCGTTTTTTGTTTTTTCCAGCTTTCTAACGTTAATAAATTGATTTTCAGAGATAAAAAATATTTTTTGTCGTCAAAAATACAGTTTTAGTCCGAGAAGTACGAAAATGTCTAAAAACGCTGGTATTCGTTGAAAGTAATCGTTTTTAGACATTTCCAACTCTCTGACGTTAATAAATTGATTTTCAGAGAAAAATAATATTTTTTGTCGTGAAAAATACAGTTTAAGTCCGACAAGAACGAAAATGTCTAAAAACGATGGTATTCGTTGAAAGTGATCGTTTATAGACATTTCCAACTCTCTGACGTTAATAAATTGATTTTCAGAGATAAAAAATATTGTTTGTCGTGAAAAATACAGTTTTAGTCCGAGAAGTACGAAAATGTCTGAAAACGCTTGTATTCGTCGAAAGTGATCGTTTTTATACGTTTTCAGCTCTGTGACGTTAATAAATTGATTTTCAGAGATAAAAAATATTTTTTGTTATGAAAAATACAGTTTTTGTGCGAGAAGGACGAAAATGTCTTAAAACGCTTGTATTCGTTGCAAGTGGTCGTTTTTAGACGTTTTCAGCTTTCTGACGTTAATAAATTGATTTTCAGAGATAAAAAATTGATTTTATCTTCAAAAATACAATTTTAGTGCGAGAACTACGAAAATGTCTAAAAACGCTGGTATTCGTTGAAAGTGATCGTTTTTAAACGTTTTCAGCTCTCTGACGTTAATAAATTGATTTTCAGAGATAAAAAATATTTTTTGTTGTGAAAAATACAGTTTTTGTGCGAGAAGTACGAAAATATCTAAAAACGTTTGTGTTCGTCGAAAGTGATCGTTTTTAGACATTTCCAGCTTTCTGACGTTAATAAATTGATTTTCAGAGATAAAAAATAGTTTTTGTCGTGAAAAATGCAGTTTTAGTCCGAGAAGTACGAAAATGTCTAAACACGATTGTATTCGTCGAAAGTGATCGTTTTTAGACATTTCCAGCTTTCTGACGTTAATAAATTGATTTTCAGAGATAAAAAATAGTTTTTATCGTGCAAAATGCAGTTTTAGTCCGAGAAGTACAAAAATGTCTAAAAACGCTTGAATTCGTTGAAAGTGATCGTTTTTAAACGTTTTCAGCTCTCTGACGTTAATAAATTGATTTTCAGAGATAAAAAATATTTTTTGTTATGAAAAATACAGTTTTTGTGCGAGAAGTACGAAAATATCTAAAAACGTTTGTGTTCGTCGAAAGTGATCGTTTTTAGACATTTCCAGCTTTCTGACGTTAATAAATTGATTTTCAGAGATAAAAAATAGTTTTTGTCGTGAAAAATGCAGTTTTAGTCCGAGAAGTACGAAAATGTCTAAACACGATTGTATTCGCCGAAAGTGATCGTTTTTAGGTTTTTCCAGCTTTCTAACGTTAATAAATTTATTTTGAGAGATAAAAAATTGTTTTTATCTTCAAAAATACAATTTTAGTGCGAGAACTACGAAAATGTCTAAAAACGCTGGTATTCGTTGAAAGTGATCGTTTTCAGACATTTCCAACTCTCTGACGTTAATAAATTGATTTTCAGAGATCAAAAATATTTGTTGTGAAAATTACAGTTTTAATCCACGACCCACGAAAATGTCTAAAAATGCTCGTATTCGTTGAAAGTGATCATTTTTAGACATTTCCAGCTTTCTGACGTTAATAAATTGATTTTCAGAGATAAAAAATTGTTTTTGTCCTGAAAAATGCAGTTTTAGTCCAAGAAGTACGAAAATATCTAAAAACTCTTTTATTCGTCGAAAGTGATCGTTTTTAGTTTTTTTCCAGCTTTCTAACGTTAATAAATTGATTTTCAGAGATAAAAAATATTTTTTGTCGTGAAAAATGTAGTTTTAGTCCAAGAAGTACGAAAATGACTAAAAACGCTTCTATTCATTGAAAGTGATCGGTTTTAGACGTTTTCAGCTCTCTGACGTTAATAATTTTATTTTCAGAGATAAAAAATATTTTTTGTCCTGAAAAATGCAGTTTTAGTCCAAGAAGTACGAAAATATCTAAAAACTCTTTTATTCGTCGAAAGTGATCGTTTTTAGTTTTTTCCAGCTTTCTAACGTTAATAAATTGATTTTCAGAGATAAAAAATATTTTTTGTCGTCAAAAATACAGTTTTAGTCCGAGAAGTACGAAAATGTCTAAAAACGCTGGTATTCGTTGAAAGTAATCGTTTTTAGACATTTCCAACTCTCTGACGTTAATAAATTGATTTTCAGAGAAAAATAATATTTTTTGTCGTGAAAAATACAGATTAAGTCCGACAAGAACGAAAATATCTAAAAACGCTGGAATTCGTTGAAAGTTATCGTTTATAGACATTTGCAACTCTCTGACATTAATAAATTGATTTTCAGAGATAAAAAATAGCTTTTGCCGTGAAAAATGCAGTTTTAGACCGAGAAGTACAAAAATGTCTAAAAACGCTTGAATTCGTTGAAAGTGATCGTTTTTAAACGTTTTCAGCTCTCTGATGTTAATAAATTAATTTTCAGAGATAAAAAATATTTTTTGTCGTCAAAAATACAATTTTAGTCCGAGAAGTACGAAAATGTCTAAAAACGCTGGTATTCGTTGAACGTGATCGTTTTTAGACATTTCCAACTCTCTGACGTTAATAAATTGATTTTCAGACATAAAAAATATTTTTTGTCGTGAAAAATACAGTTTAAGTCCGACAAGAACGAAAATGTCTAAAAACGATGGTATTCGTTGAAAGTGATCGTTTATAGACATTTCCAACTCTCTGACGTTAATAAATTGATTTTCAGAGTTAAAAAATATTGTTTGTCGTGAAAAATACAGTTTTAGTCCGAGAAGTACGAAAATGTCTGAAAACGCTTGTATTCGTCGAAAGTGATCGTTTTTATACGTTTTCAGCTCTGTGACGTTAATAAATTGATTTTCAGAGATAAAAAATATTTTTTGTTATGAAAAATACAGTTTTTGTGCGAGAAGGACGAAAATGTCTTAAAACGCTTGTATTCGTTGCAAGTGGTCGTTTTTAGACGTTTCCAGCTTTCTGACGTTAATAAATTGATTTTCAGAGATAAAAAATTGATTTTATCTTCAAAAATACAATTTTAGTGCGAGAACTACGAAAATGTCTAAAAACGCTGGTATTCGTTGAAAGTGATCGTTTCTTAGACATTTCCAGCTTTCTGACGTTAATACATTGATTTTCAGAGATAAAAATTATTTTTTGTCTTGAAAAATGTAGTTTTAGTCCGAGAAGTACGAAAATGACTAAAAACGCTTCTATTCATTGAAGGTGATCGTTTTTAGACGTTTTCAGCTTTCTGACGTTAATAAATTGATTTTCAGAGATAAAAAATTGTTTTTGTCGTGCAAAATGCAGTTTTAGTCCGAGAAGTACAAAAATGTCTAAAAACGCTTGAATTCGTTGAAAGTGATCATTTTAAAACATTTTCAGCTCTCTGACGTTAATAAATTGATTTTCAGAGATAAAAAATATTTTTTGTTATGAAAAATACAGTTTTAGTCCGAGAAGTACGAAAATGTCTAAAAACGATTGTATTAGTCGAAAGTGATCGTTTTTAGATATTTCCAGCTTTCTCACGTTAATAAATTAATTTTCAGAAATTAAAAATAGTTTTTGCCGTGAAAAATGCAGTTTTAATCCGAGAAGTACGAAAATGTCTGAAAACGCTTGTATTCGCCGAAAGTGATCGTCTTTAAATGTTTCCAGCTTTCCGACGTTAATAAATTGATTTTCATAGATAAAAAATATTTTTTGTCGTGAAACATACAGTTTTAGTCCGAGAAGTACGAAAATGTCTAAAAACGTTTGTGTTCGTCGAAAGTGATCGTTTTTAGACATTTCCAGCTTTCTGACGTTAATAAATTGATTTTCAGAGATAAAAAATAGTTTTTGTCGTGAAAAATGCAGTTTTAGTCCGAGAAGTACGAAAATGTCTAAACACGATTGTATTCGCCAAAAGTGATCGTTTTTAGATGTTTCCAGCTTTCTAACGTTAATAAATTGATTTTCAGAGATAAAAAATTGTTTTTATCTTCAAAAATACAATTTTAGTGCGAGAACTACGAAAATGTCTAAAAACGCTGGTATTCGTTGAAAGTGATCGTTTTTAGACATTTCCAACTCTCTGACGTTAATAAATTGATTTTCAGAGATAAAAAATATTTTTTGTCGTGAAAAATATAGTTTTAGTCCAAGAAGTACGAAAATGACTAAAAACGCTTCTATTCGTTGAAAGTGATCGTTTTTAGACGTTTTCAGCTCTCTGACGTTAATAATTTTATTTTCAGAGATAAAAAATATTTTTTGTCATGAAAAATACAGTTTTTGTCCGCGAAGTACGAAAATGTCTAAAAACGCTTGTATTCGTCGAAAGTGGTCGTTTTTAAATGTTTCCAGCTTTCTGACGTTTATAAATTGATTTTCAGAGACAAAAATAACTTTTTGACTTGAAAAATACTGTTTTAGTCCGACAAGAACGAAAATGTCTAAAAACGTTGGTATTCGTTGAAAGTGATCGTTTATAGACATTTCCAACTCTCTGACATTAATAAATTTATTGTCAGATATAAAAAATAATTTTTGTCGTGAAAAATGCAGTTTTAGTCCGAGAAGTACAAAAATGTCTAAAAACGCTTGAATTCGTTGAAAGTGATCGTTTTTATACGTTTTCAGCTCTCTGACGTTAATAAATTGATTTTCAGAGATGAAAAATATTTTTTGTTATGAAAAATACAGTTTTTGTGCGAGAAGTATGAAAATGTCTAAAAACGCTTGTATTCCTCGAAATTGATCGTCTTTAAATGTTTCAAGCTTCCGGACGTTAATAAATTGATTTTCAGAGATAAAAAATAGTTTTTGTCGTGCAAATGCAGTTTTAGTCCGAGAAGTACAAAAATGTCTAAAAACGCTTGAATTCGTTGAAAGTGATCGTTATTAAACGTTTTCAGCTCTCTGACGTTAATAAATTGATTTTCAGAGATAAAAAATATTTTTTGTTATGAAAAATACAGTTTTTGTGCGAGAAGTACGAAAATATCTAAAAACGTTTGTGTTCGTCGAAAGTGATCGTTTTTAGACATATCCAGCTTTCTGACGTTAATAAATTGATTTTCAGAGATAAAAAATAGTTTTTGTCGTGAAAAATGCAATTTTAGTCCGAGAAGTACGAAAATGTCTAAACACGATTGTATTCGCCGAAAGTGATCGTTTTTAGGTTTTTCCAGCTTTCTAACGTTAATAAATTTATTTTCAGAGATAAAAAATTGTTTTTATCTTCAAAAATACAATTTTAGTGCGAGAACTACGAAAATGTCTAAAAACGCTGGTATTCGACAAAAAATATTTTTTTTCTCTGAAAATCAATTTATTAACGTCAGAGAGTTGGAAATGTCTAAAAACGATCATTTTCAACGAATACAAGCGTTTTAAGACATTTTCGTACTTCTCGCACAAAAACTGTATTTTTCATAACAAAAAATATTTTTTATCTCTGAAAATCAATTTATTAACGTCAGAGAGCTGAAAACTTATAAAAACGATCACTTTCGACGAATACAAGCGTTTTTAGACATTTTTGTACTTCTCGGACTAACACTGCATTTTTCACGACAAAAACTATTTTTATCTCTGAAAAATTATATATTAACATCACAGAGTTGGAAACGTCTGAAAACGATCAGTTTCAATGAATACAAGCGTTTTCAGACATTTTCGTACTTCTCGGACTAAAACTGTATTTTTCACGACAAAAAATATTTTTTATCTCTGAAAATCAATTTATTAACGTCAGAGAGTTGGAAATGTCTAAAAACGATCACTTTCAACGAATACCAGCGTTTTTAGACATTTTCGTACTTCTCGCACAAAAACTGTATTTTTCATAACAAAAAATGTTTTTTATCTCTGAAAATCAATTTATTAGCGTCAGAGAGCTGAAAACGTTTAAAAACGATCACTTTCGACGAATACAAGCGTTTTTAGACATTTTTGTACTTCTCGGACTAACACTGCATTTTTCACGACAAAAACTATTTTTATCTCTGAAAAATTATATATTAACATCACAGAGTTGGAAACGTCTAAAAACGATCACTTTCAATGAATAGAAGCGTTTTTAGTCATTTTCGTACTTTTTGGACTAAAACTACATTTTTCACGACAAAAAATATTTTTTATCTCTGAAAATAAATTTATTAATGTCAGAGAGTTGGAAATGTCTATAAACGATCACTTTCAACGAATTCAAGCGTTTTTAGACATTTTTGTACTTCTCGGACTAAAACTGTATTTTTGTCGACAAAAAATATTTTTTATCTCTGAAAATCAATTTATTAACGTCAGAGAGCTGAAAACGTTTAAAAACGATCACTTTCAAAGAATTCAAGCGTTTTTAGACATTTTTGTACTTCTCGGTCTAAAACTGCATTTTTCACGGCAAAAGTTTTTTTATCTCTGAAAATCAATTTATTAATGTCAGAGAGTTCCAAATGTCTATAAACGATCACTTTCAACGAATACCAGCGTTTTTTGACATTTTCGTTCTTGTCGGACTTAAACTGTATTTTTCACGACAAAAAATATTTTTTTTCTCTAAAAATCAATTTATTAACGTCAGAGAGTTGGAAATGTCTAAAAACGATCATTTTCAACGAATACAAGCGTTTTAAGACATTTTCGTACTTCTCGCAGAAAAACTGTATTTTTCATAACAAAAAATATTTTTTATCTCTGAAAATCAATTTATTAACGTCAGAGAGCTGAAAACTTATAAAAACGATCACTTTCGACGAATACAAGCGTTTTTAGACATTTTTGTACTTCTCGGACTAAAACTGCATTTTTCACGACAAAAACTATTTTTATCTCTGAAAAATTATATATTAACATCACAGAGTTGGAAACGTCTGAAAACGATCAGTTTCAATGAATACAAGCGTTTTTAGTCATTTTCGTACTTTTCGGACTAAAACTACATTTTTCAAGACAAAAAATATTTTTTATCTCTGAAAATAAATTTATTAATGTCAGAGAGTTGGAAATGTCTATAAACGATCACTTTCAACGAATTCAAGCGTTTTTAGACATTTTTGTACTTCTCGGACTAAAACTGTATTTTTGTCGACAAAAAATATTTTTTATCTCTGAAAATCAATTTATTAACGTCAGAGAGCTGAAAACGTTTAAAAACGATCACTTTCAAAGAATTCAAGCGTTTTTAGACATTTTTGTACTTCTCGGTCTAAAACTGCATTTTTCACGGCAAACGTTTTTTTATCTCTGAAAATCAATTTATTAATGTCAGAGAGTTCCAAATGTCTATAAACGATCACTTTCAACGAATACCAGCGTTTTTTGACATTTTCGTTCTTGTCGGACTTAAACTGTATTTTTCACGACAAAAAATATTTTTTTTCTCTGAAAATCAATTTATTAACGTCAGAGAGTTGGAAATGTCTAAAAACGATCATTTTCAACGAATACAAGCGTTTTAAGACATTTTCGTACTTCTCGCACAAAAACTGTATTTTTCATAACAAAAAATATTTTTTATCTCTGAAAATCAATTTATTAACGTCAGAGAGCTGAAAACTTATAAAAACGATCACTTTCGACGAATACAAGCGTTTTCAGACATTTTCGTACTTCTCGGACTAAAACTGTATTTTTCACGACAAAAAATATTTTTTATCTCTGAAAATCAATTTATTAACGTCAGAGAGTTGGAAACGTCTAAAAACGGTCACTTTCAATGAATAGAAGCGTTTTTTGTCATTTTCGTACTTCTTGGACTAAAACTACATTTTTCACGACAAAAAATATTTTTAATCTCTGAAAATTAATTTATTAACGTCAGAGAGTTGGAAATGTCTAAAAACGATCAGTTTCAACGAATACCAGCGTTTTTAGACATTTTCGTACTTCTCGGGCTAAAACTGTATTTTTTACGACAAAAATATTTTTTATCTCTGAAAATCAATTTATTAACGTTAGAAAGCTGGAAACATCTAAAAACGACCACTTTCGGCGAATACAAGAGTTTTTAGATATTTTCGTACCTCTCGGACTAAAACTGGATGTTTCACGACAAAAACTATTTTTAATCTCTAAAAATTAATTTATTAACGTCAGAAAGCTGGAAATGTCTAAAAACGATCATTTTCGACGAATACAAACGTTTTTAGACATTTTCGTACTTCTCGGACTAAAACTGTATTTTTCACGACAAAAAATATTTTTTATCTCTGAAAATCAATTTATTAACGTCAGAAAGCTGGAAATGTCTAAAAACGATCACTTTCAACGAATACGATCATTTTTAGACATGTTCGTGGTTCGTGGATTAAAACTGTAATTTTCACAACAAATATTTTTGATCTCTGAAAATTAATTTATTAACGTCAGAAAGCTGGAAATGTCTAAAAACGATCACTTTCGACGAATACAAACGTTTTTAGTCATTTTCGTACTTCTCGGACTAAAACTGCATTTTGCACGACAAAAATTATGTTTTATGTATGAAAATCAATTTATTAAAGTCAGAAAGCTGGAAACGTCTAAAAAGGATCACTTTCAATGAATAGAAGCGTTTTTAGTCATTTTCGTACTTCTCTGACTAAAACTACATTTTTCACGACAAAAAATATTTTTTATCACTGAAAATAAATTTATTAATTTCAGAGAGTTGGAAGAGTCTATAAACGATCACTTTCAACGAATACCAGCGTTTTTAGACATTTTCGTTCTTGCCGGACTTAAACTGTATTTTTCACGACAAAAAATATTTTTTATCTCTGAAAATCAATTTATTAACGTCAGAGAGTTGGAAACGTCTAAAAACGGTCACTTTCAATGAATAGAAGCGTTTTTTGTCATTTTCGTACTTCTTGGACTAAAACTACATTTTTCACGACAAAAAATATTTTTAATCTCTGAAAATTAATTTATTAACGTCAGAAAGCTGGAAAGGTCTAAAAACGATCACTTTCGACGAATACAAACGTTTTTAGACATTTTCGTACTTCTCGGACTAAAATTGTATTTTTCACGACAAAAAATATTTTTTATCTCTGAAAATCAATTTATTAATGTCAGAGAGTTGGAAATGTCTATAAACGATCACTTTCAACGAATACCAGCGTTTTTAGACATTTTCGTTCTTGCCGGACTTAAACTGTATTTTTTACATCAAAAAATATTTTTTATCTTTGAAAATCAATTTATTAACGTCAGAGAGTTGGAAATGTCTAAAAACGATCACTTTCAACGAATACCAGCGTTTTTAGACATTTTCATAGTTCTCGCACTAAAATTGTATTTTTGAAGATAAAAACAATTTTTTAAGTCTGAAAATCAATTTATTAACGTTAGAAAGCTGGAAACATCTAAAAACGTTCACTTTCAATGAATAGAAGCGTTTTTAGTCATTTTCGTACTTCTCGGACTAAAACTATATTTTTCACGACAAAAAATATTTTTTATCTCTGAAAATCAATTTATTAACGTCAGAGAGTTGGAAATGTCTAAAAACGATAAGTTTCAACGAATACCAGCGTTTTTAGACATTTTCGTACTTCTCGGACTAAAACTGTATTTTTTACGACAAAAATATTTTTTATCTCTGAAAATCAATTTATTAACGTCAGAGAGCTGAAAACGTTTAAAAACGATCACTTTCAACCAATTCAAGCGTTTTTAGACATTTTTGTACTTCTCGGACTAAAACTGCATTTTGCACGACAAAAACTATTTTTTATCTCTGAAAATCAATTTATTAACGTCAGAAAGCTGGAAACGTCTAAAAACGATCACCTTCAATAAATATAAGCGTTTTTAGTCATTTTCGTACTTCTCGGACTAAAACTACATTTTTCAAGACAAAAAATATTTTTTATCTCTGAAAATAAATTTATTAATGTCAGAGAGTTGGAAATATCTATAAACGATCACTTTCAACGAATTCAAGCGTTTTTAGACATTTTTGTACTTCTCGGACTAAAACTGTATTTTTGTCGACAAAAAATATTTTTTATCTCTGAAAATCAATTTATTATCGTCAGAGAGCTGAAAACGTTTAAAAACGATCACTTTCAAAGAATTCAAGCGTTTTTAGACATTTTTGTACTTCTCGGTCTAAAACTGCATTTTTCACGGCAAAAGTTTTTTTATCTCTGAAAATCAATTTATTAATGTCAGAGAGTTCCAAATGTCTATAAACGATCACTTTCAACGAATACCAGCGTTTTTTGACATTTTCGTTCTTGTCGGACTTAAACTGTATTTTTCACGACAAAAAATAATTTTTTTCTCTGAAAATCAATTTATTAACGTCAGAGAGTTGGAAATGTCTAAAAACGATCATTTTCAACGAATACAAGCGTTTTAAGACATTTTCGTACTTCTCGCACAAAAACTGTATTTTTCATAACAAAAAATATTTTTTATCTCTGAAAATCAATTTATTAACGTCAGAGAGCTGAAAACTTATAAAAACGATCACTTTCGACGAATACAAGCGTTTTTAGACATTTTTGTACTTCTCGGACTAACACTGCATTTTTCACGACAAAAACTATTTTTATCTCTGAAAAATTATATATTAACATCACAGAGTTGGAAACGTCTGAAAACGATCAGTTTCAATGAATACAAGCGTTTTCAGACATTTTCGTACTTCTCGGACTAAAACTGTATTTTTCACGACAAAAAATATTTTTTATCTCTGAAAATCAATTTATTAACGTCAGAGAGTTGGAAATGTCTAAAAACGATCACTTTCAACGAATACCAGCGTTTTTAGACATTTTCGTACTTCTCGCACAAAAACTGTATTTTTCATAACAAAAAATGTTTTTTATCTCTGAAAATCAATTTATTAGCGTCAGAGAGCTGAAAACGTTTAAAAACGATCACTTTCGACGAATACAAGCGTTTTTAGACATTTTTGTACTTCTCGGACTAACACTGCATTTTTCACGACAAAAACTATTTTTATCTCTGAAAAATTATATATTAACATCACAGAGTTGGAAACGTCTAAAAACGATCACTTTCAATGAATAGAAGCGTTTTTAGTCATTTTCGTACTTTTTGGACTAAAACTACATTTTTCACGACAAAAAATATTTTTTATCTCTGAAAATAAATTTATTAATGTCAGAGAGTTGGAAATGTCTATAAACGATCACTTTCAACGAATTCAAGCGTTTTTAGACATTTTTGTACTTCTCGGACTAAAACTGTATTTTTGTCGACAAAAAATATTTTTTATCTCTGAAAATCAATTTATTAACGTCAGAGAGCTGAAAACGTTTAAAAACGATCACTTTCAAAGAATTCAAGCGTTTTTAGACATTTTTGTACTTCTCGGTCTAAAACTGCATTTTTCACGGCAAAAGTTTTTTTATCTCTGAAAATCAATTTATTAATGTCAGAGAGTTCCAAATGTCTATAAACGATCACTTTCAACGAATACCAGCGTTTTTTGACATTTTCGTTCTTGTCGGACTTAAACTGTATTTTTCACGACAAAAAATATTTTTTTTCTCTGAAAATCAATTTATTAACGTCAGAGAGTTGGAAATGTCTAAAAACGATCATTTTCAACGAATACAAGCGTTTTAAGACATTTTCGTACTTCTCGCAGAAAAACTGTATTTTTCATAACAAAAAATATTTTTTATCTCTGAAAATCAATTTATTAACGTCAGAGAGCTGAAAACTTATAAAAACGATCACTTTCGACGAATACAAGCGTTTTTAGACATTTTTGTACTTCTCGGACTAAAACTGCATTTTTCACGACAAAAACTATTTTTATCTCTGAAAAATTATATATTAACATCACAGAGTTGGAAACGTCTGAAAACGATCAGTTTCAATGAATACAAGCGTTTTTAGTCATTTTCGTACTTTTCGGACTAAAACTACATTTTTCAAGACAAAAAATATTTTTTATCTCTGAAAATAAATTTATTAATGTCAGAGAGTTGGAAATGTCTATAAACGATCACTTTCAACGAATTCAAGCGTTTTTAGACATTTTTGTACTTCTCGGACTAAAACTGTATTTTTGTCGACAAAAAATATTTTTTATCTCTGAAAATCAATTTATTAACGTCAGAGAGATATATTTGTTAACGTGCTCCGCCAGAGGCACTACACGATAAGCACAGCGACACGAGGTTTTCCCAAATGGTCACCCATCCAAGTACTAACCGCGCTCGACGTTGCTTAACTTCGGTGTTCGATGGGAACCGGTGCTTTCAACGCCGATATGGTCGCTGCATTAACGTCAGAGAGCTGAAAACGTTTAAAAACGATCACTTTCAACGAATACCAGCGTTTTTAGACATTTTCGTACTTCTCGCACAAAAACTGTATTTTTCATAACAAAAAAAATGTTTTTTATCTCTGAAAATCAATTTAATAGCGTCAGAGAGCTGAAAACGTTTAAAAACGATCACTTTCAACGAATTCAAGCGTTTTTAGACATTTTTGTACTTCTCGGTCTAAAACTGCCATTTTCACGATAAAAAATCTTTTTTATCTCTGAAGATAAATTTGTTAACATCAGAGAGTTGGAAACGTCTAAAAACGATCACTTTCAATGAATAGAAGCGTTTTTAGTCATTTTCGTACTTTTTGGACTAAAACTACATTTTTCACGACAAAAAATATTTTTTATCTCTGAAAATAAATTTATTATTGTCAGAGAGTTGGAAATGTCTATAAACGATCACTTTCAACGAATACCAGCGTTTTTAGACATTTTCGTTCTTGTCGGACTTAAACTGTATTTTTCACGACAAAAAATATTTTTTTTCTCTGAAATCAATTTATTAACGTCAGAGAGTTGGAAATGTCTAAAAACGATCACTTTCAACGAATACCAGCGTTTTTAGACATTTTCGTACTTCTCGGACTAAAACTGTATTTTTGTCGACAAAAAATATTTTTTATCTCTGAAAATCAATTTATTAACGTCAGAGAGCTGAAAACGTTTAAAAACGATCACTTTCAAAGAATTCAAGCGTTTTTAGACATTTTTGTACTTCTCGGTCTAAAACTGCATTTTTCACGGCAAAAGCTATTTTTTATCTCTTAAAATCAATTTATTAATGTCAGAGAGTTGCAAATGTCTATAAACGATAACTTTCAACGAATAGCAGCGTTTTTAGACATTTTCGTTCTTGTCGGACTTAAACTGTATTTTTCACGACAAAAAATATTTTTTTTCTCTGAAATCAATTTATTAACGTCAGAGAGTTGGAAATGTCTAAAAACGATCACTTTCAACGAATACCAGCGTTTTTAGACATTTTCGTACTTCTCGGACTAAAACTGTATTTTTGTCGACAAAAAATATTTTTTATCTCTGAAAATCAATTTATTAAAGTCAGAGAGCTGAAAACGTTTAAAAACGATCACTTTAAAAGAATTCAAGCGTTTTTAGACATTTTTGTACTTCTCGGTCTAAAACTGCATTTTTCACGGCAAAAGCTATTTTTTATCTCTTAAAATCAATTTATTAATGTCAGAGAGTTGCAAATGTCTATAAACGATAACTTTCAACGAATAGCAGCGTTTTTAGACATTTTCGTTCTTGTCGGACTTAAACTGTATTTTTCACGACAAAAAATATTTTGTTTCTCTGAAAATCAATTTATTAACGTCAGAGAGTTGGAAATGTCTAAAAACGATCATTTTCAACGAATACAAGCGTTTTAAGACATTTTCGTACTTCTCGCACAAAAACTGTATTTTTCATAACAAAAAATATTTTTTATCTCTGAAAATCAATTTATTAACGTCAGAGAGCTGAAAACTTATAAAAACGATCACTTTCGACGAATACAAGCGTTTTTAGACATTTTTGTACTTCTCGGACTAACACTGCATTTTTCACGACAAAAACTATTTTTATCTCTGAAAAATTATATATTAACATCACAGAGTTGGAAACGTCTGAAAACGATCAGTTTCAATGAATACAAGCGTTTTCAGACATTTTCGTACTTCTCGGACTAAAACTGTATTTTTCACGACAAAAAATATTTTTTATCTCTGAAAATCAATTTATTAACGTCAGAGAGTTGGAAACGTCTAAAAACGGTCACTTTCAATGAATAGAAGCGTTTTTTGTCATTTTCGTACTTCTTGGACTAAAACTACATTTTTCACGACAAAAAATATTTTTAATCTCTGAAAATTAATTTATTAACGTCAGAGAGTTGGAAATGTCTAAAAACGATCAGTTTCAACGAATACCAGCGTTTTTAGACATTTTCGTACTTCTCGGGCTAAAACTGTATTTTTTACGACAAAAATATTTTTTATCTCTGAAAATCAATTTATTAACGTTAGAAAGCTGGAAACATCTAAAAACGACCACTTTCGGCGAATACAAGAGTTTTTAGATATTTTCGTACCTCTCGGACTAAAACTGGATGTTTCACGACAAAAACTATTTTTAATCTCTAAAAATTAATTTATTAACGTCAGAAAGCTGGAAATGTCTAAAAACGATCATTTTCGACGAATACAAACGTTTTTAGACATTTTCGTACTTCTCGGACTAAAACTGTATTTTTCACGACAAAAAATATTTTTTATCTCTGAAAATCAATTTATTAACGTCAGAAAGCTGGAAATGTCTAAAAACGATCACTTTCAACGAATACGATCATTTTTAGACATGTTCGTGGTTCGTGGATTAAAACTGTAATTTTCACAACAAATATTTTTGATCTCTGAAAATTAATTTATTAACGTCAGAAAGCTGGAAATGTCTAAAAACGATCACTTTCGACGAATACAAACGTTTTTAGTCATTTTCGTACTTCTCGGACTAAAACTGCATTTTGCACGACAAAAATTATGTTTTATGTATGAAAATCAATTTATTAAAGTCAGAAAGCTGGAAACGTCTAAAAAGGATCACTTTCAATGAATAGAAGCGTTTTTAGTCATTTTCGTACTTCTCTGACTAAAACTACATTTTTCACGACAAAAAATATTTTTCATCACTGAAAATAAATTTATTAATGTCAGAGAGTTGGAAGAGTCTATAAACGATCACTTTCAACGAATACCAGCGTTTTTAGACATTTTCGTTCTTGCCGGACTTAAACTGTATTTTTCACGACAAAAAATATTTTTTATCTCTGAAAATCAATTTATTAACGTCAGAGAGTTGGAAACGTCTAAAAACGGTCACTTTCAATGAATAGAAGCGTTTTTTGTCATTTTCGTACTTCTTGGACTAAAACTACATTTTTCACGACAAAAAATATTTTTAATCTCTGAAAATTAATTTATTAACGTCAGAAAGCTGGAAAGGTCTAAAAACGATCACTTTCGACGAATACAAACGTTTTTAGACATTTTCGTACTTCTCGGACTAAAATTGTATTTTTCACGACAAAAAATATTTTTTATCTCTGAAAATCAATTTATTAATGTCAGAGAGTTGGAAATGTCTATAAACGATCACTTTCAACGAATACCAGCGTTTTTAGACATTTTCGTTCTTGCCGGACTTAAACTGTATTTTTTACATCAAAAAATATTTTTTATCTTTGAAAATCAATTTATTAACGTCAGAGAGTTGGAAATGTCTAAAAACGATCACTTTCAACGAATACCAGCGTTTTTAGACATTTTCATAGTTCTCGCACTAAAATTGTATTTTTGAAGATAAAAACAATTTTTTAAGTCTGAAAATCAATTTATTAACGTTAGAAAGCTGGAAACATCTAAAAACGTTCACTTTCAATGAATAGAAGCGTTTTTAGTCATTTTCGTACTTCTCGGACTAAAACTATATTTTTCACGACAAAAAATATTTTTTATCTCTGAAAATCAATTTATTAACGTCAGAGAGTTGGAAATGTCTAAAAACGATCAGTTTCAACGAATACCAGCGTTTTTAGACATTTTCGTACTTCTCGGACTAAAACTGTATTTTTTACGACAAAAATATTTTTTATCTCTGAAAATCAATTTATTAACGTCAGAGAGCTGAAAACGTTTAAAAACGATCACTTTCAACCAATTCAAGCGTTTTTAGACATTTTTGTACTTCTCGGACTAAAACTGCATTTTGCACGACAAAAACTATTTTTTATCTCTGAAAATCAATTTATTAACGTCAGAAAGCTGGAAACGTCTAAAAACGATCACCTTCAATGAATATAAGCGTTTTTAGTCATTTTCGTACTTCTCGGACTAAAACTACATTTTTCAAGACAAAAAATATTTTTTATCTCTGAAAATAAATTTATTAATGTCAGAGAGTTGGAAATATCTATAAACGATCACTTTCAACGAATTCAAGCGTTTTTAGACATTTTTGTACTTCTCGGACTAAAACTGTATTTTTGTCGACAAAAAATATTTTTTATCTCTGAAAATCAATTTATTATCGTCAGAGAGCTGAAAACGTTTAAAAACGATCACTTTCAAAGAATTCAAGCGTTTTTAGACATTTTTGTACTTCTCGGTCTAAAACTGCATTTTTCACGGCAAAAGTTTTTTTATCTCTGAAAATCAATTTATTAATGTCAGAGAGTTCCAAATGTCTATAAACGATCACTTTCAACGAATACCAGCGTTTTTTGACATTTTCGTTCTTGTCGGACTTAAACTGTATTTTTCACGACAAAAAATATTTTTTTTCTCTGAAAATCAATTTATTAACGTCAGAGAGTTGGAAATGTCTAAAAACGATCATTTTCAACGAATACAAGCGTTTTAAGACATTTTCGTACTTCTCGCACAAAAACTGTATTTTTCATAACAAAAAATATTTTTTATCTCTGAAAATCAATTTATTAACGTCAGAGAGCTGAAAACTTATAAAAACGATCACTTTCGACGAATACAAGCGTTTTTAGACATTTTTGTACTTCTCGGACTAAAACTGCATTTTTCACGACAAAAACTATTTTTATCTCTGAAAAATTATATATTAACATCACAGAGTTGGAAACGTCTGAAAACGATCAGTTTCAATGAATACAAGCGTTTTTAGTCATTTTCGTACTTCTCGGACTAAAACTACATTTTTCAAGACAAAAAATATTTTTTATCTCTGAAAATAAATTTATTAATGTCAGAGAGTTGGAAATGTCTATAAACGATCACTTTCAACGAATTCAAGCGTTTTTAGACATTTTTGTACTTCTCGGACTAAAACTGTATTTTTGTCGACAAAAAATATTTTTTATCTTTGAAAATCAATTTATTAACGTCAGAGAGCTGAAAACGTTTAAAAACGATCACTTTCAAAGAATTCAAGCGTTTTTAGACATTTTTGTACTTCTCGGTCTAAAACTGCATTTTTCACGGCAAACGTTTTTTTATCTCTGAAAATCAATTTATTAATGTCAGAGAGTTCCAAATGTCTATAAACGATCACTTTCAACGAATACCAGCGTTTTTTGACATTTTCGTTCTTGTCGGACTTAAACTGTATTTTTCACGACAAAAAATATTTTTTTTCTCTGAAAATCAATTTATTAACGTCAGAGAGTTGGAAATGTCTAAAAACGATCATTTTCAACGAATACAAGCGTTTTAAGACATTTTCGTACTTCTCGCACAAAAACTGTATTTTTCATAACAAAAAATATTTTTTATCTCTGAAAATCAATTTATTAACGTCAGAGAGCTGAAAACTTATAAAAACGATCACTTTCGACGAATACAAGCGTTTTTAGACATTTTTGTACTTCTCGGACTAACACTGCATTTTTCACGACAAAAACTATTTTTATCTCTGAAAAATTATATATTAACATCACAGAGTTGGAAACGTCTGAAAACGATCAGTTTCAATGAATACAAGCGTTTTCAGACATTTTCGTACTTCTCGGACTAATACTGTATTTTTCACGACAAAAAATATTTTTTATCTCTGAAAATCAATTTATTAACGTCAGAGAGTTGGAAATGTCTAAAAACGATCACTTTCAACGAATACAAGCGTTTTAAGACATTTTCGTACTTCTCGCACAAAAACTGTATTTTTCATAACAATAAATATTTTTTATCTCTGAAAATCAATTTATTAACGTCAGAGAGCTGAAAACTTATAAAAACGATCACTTTCGACGAATACAAGCGTTTTTAGACATTTTTGTACTTCTCGGACTAACACTGCATTTTTCACGACAAAAACTATTTTTATCTCTGAAAAATTATATATTAACATCACAGAGTTGGAAACGTCTGAAAACGATCAGTTTCAATGAATACAAGCGTTTTCAGACATTTTCGTACTTCTCGGACTAAAACTGTATTTTTCACGACAAAAAATATTTTTTATCTCTGAAAATCAATTTATTAACGTCAGAGAGTTGGAAATGTCTAAAAACGATCACTTTCAACGAATACCAGCGTTTTTAGACATTTTCGTACTTCTCGCACAAAAACTGTATTTTTCATAACAAAAAATGTTTTTTATCTCTGAAAATCAATTTATTAGCGTCAGAGAGCTGAAAACGTTTAAAAACGATCACTTTCAACGAATTCAAGCGTTTTTAGACATTTTTGTACTTCTCGGTCTAAAACTGCCATTTTCACGATAAAAAATCTTTTTTATCTCTGAAGATAAATTTGTTAACATCAGAGAGTTGGAAACGTCTAAAAACGATCACTTTCAATGAATAGAAGCGTTTTTAGTCATTTTCGTACTTTTTGGACTAAAACTACATTTTTCACGTCAAAAAATATTTTTTATCTCTGAAAATAAATTTATTATTGTCAGAGAGTTGGAAATGTCTATAAACGATCACTTTCAACGAATACCAGCGTTTTTAGACATTTTCGTTCTTGTCGGACTTAAACTGTATTTTTCACGACAAAAAATATTTTTTTTCTCTGAAATCAATTTATTAACGTCAGAGAGTTGGAAATGTCTAAAAACGATCACTTTCAACGAATACCAGCGTTTTTAGACATTTTCGTACTTCTCGGACTAAAACTGTATTTTTGTCGACAAAAAATATTTTTTATCTCTGAAAATCAATTTATTAACGTCAGAGAGCTGAAAACGTTTAAAAACGATCACTTTCAAAGAATTCAAGCGTTTTTAGACATTTTTGTACTTCTCGGTCTAAAACTGCATTTTTCACGGCAAAAGCTATTTTTTATCTCTTAAAATCAATTTATTAATGTCAGAGAGTTGCAAATGTCTATAAACGATAACTTTCAACGAATAGCAGCGTTTTTAGACATTTTCGTTCTTGTCGGACTTAAACTGTATTTTTCACGACAAAAAATATTTTTTTTCTCTGAAATCAATTTATTAACGTCAGAGAGTTGGAAATGTCTAAAAACGATCACTTTCAACGAATACCAGCGTTTTTAGACATTTTCGTACTTCTCGGACTAAAACTGTATTTTTGTCGACAAAAAATATTTTTTATCTCTGAAAATCAATTTATTAACGTCAGAGAGCTGAAAACGTTTAAAAACGATCACTTTCAAAGAATTCAAGCGTTTTTAGACATTTTTGTACTTCTCGGTCTAAAACTGCATTTTTCACGGCAAAAGCTATTTTTTATCTCTTAAAATCAATTTATTAATGTCAGAGAGTTGCAAATGTCTATAAACGATAACTTTCAACGAATAGCAGCGTTTTTAGACATTTTCGTTCTTGTCGGACTTAAACTGTATTTTTCACGACAAAAAATATTTTTTTTCTCTGAAAATCAATTTATTAACGTCAGAGAGTTGGAAATGTCTAAAAACGATCATTTTCAACGAATACAAGCGTTTTAAGACATTTTCGTACTTCTCGCACAAAAACTGTATTTTTCATAACAAAAAATATTTTTTATCTCTGAAAATCAATTTATTAACGTCAGAGAGCTGAAAACTTATAAAAACGATCACTTTCGACGAATACAAGCGTTTTTAGACATTTTTGTACTTCTCGGACTAACACTGCATTTTTCACGACAAAAACTATTTTTATCTCTGAAAAATTATATATTAACATCACAGAGTTGGAAACGTCTGAAAACGATCAGTTTCAATGAATACAAGCGTTTTCAGACATTTTCGTACTTCTCGGACTAATACTGTATTTTTCACGACAAAAAATATTTTTTATCTCTGAAAATCAATTTATTAACGTCAGAGAGTTGGAAATGTCTAAAAACGATCACTTTCAACGAATATCAGCGTTTTTAGACATTTTCGTACTTCTCGCACAAAAACTGTATTTTTCATAACAAAAAATGTTTTTTATCTCTGAAAATCAATTTATTAGCGTCAGAGAGCTGAAAACGTTTAAAAACGATCACTTTCAACGAATTCAAGCGTTTTTAGACATTTTTGTACTTCTCGGTCTAAAACTGCCATTTTCACGATAAAAAATCTTTTTTATCTCTGAAGATAAATTTGTTAACATCAGAGAGTTGGAAACGTCTAAAAACGATCACTTTCAATGAATAGAAGCGTTTTTAGTCATTTTCGTACTTTTTGCACTAAAACTACATTTTTCACGACAAAAAATATTTTTTATCTCTGAAAATAAATTTATTATTGTCAGAGAGTTGGAAATGTCTATAAACGATCACTTTCAACGAATACCAGCGTTTTTAGACATTTTCGTTCTTGTCGGACTTAAACTGTATTTTTCACGATAAAAAATATTTTTTATCTCTGAAAATCAATTTATTAACGTCAGAGAGTTGGAAACGTCTAAAAACGGTCACTTTCAATGAATAGAAGCGTTTTTTGTCATTTTCGTACTTCTTGGACTAAAACTACATTTTTCACGACAAAAAATATTTTTAATCTCTGAAAATTAATTTATTAACGTCAGAAAGCAGGAAATGTCTAAAAACGATCACTTTCGACGAATACAAACGTTTTTAGACATTTTCATACTTCTCGGACTAAAACTGTATTTTTCACGACAAAAAATATTTTTTATCTCTGAAAATCAATTTATTAACGTCAGAAAGCTGGAAATGTCTAAAAACGATCACTTTCAACGAATACGATCATTTTTAGACATTTTCGTGGTTCGTGGATTAAAACTGTAATTTTCACAACAAATATTTTTGATCTCTGAAAATTAATTTATTAACGTCAGAAAGCTGGAAATGTCTAAAAACGATCACTTTCGACGAACTCAAGCGTTTTTAGACATTTTTGTACTTCTCGGACTAAAACTGCATTTTGCACGACAAAAACTATTTTTTATCTCTGAAAATCAATTTATTAACGTCAGAAAGCTGGAAACGTCTAAAAACGATCACCTTCAATGAATAGAAGCGTTTTCAGTCATTTTCGTACTTCTCGGACTAAAACTACATTTTTCACGACAAAAAATATTTTTTATCTCTGAAAATAAATTTATTAATGTCAGAGAGTTGGAAATGTCTAAAAACGATCAGTTTCAACGAATACCAGCGTTTTTAGACATTTTCGTACTTCTCGGACTAAAACTGTATTTTTTACGACAAAAAATATTTTTTATCACTGAAAATAAATTTATTAATGTCAGAGAGTTGTAAAAGTCTATAAACGATCACTTTCAACGAATACCAGCGTTTTTAGACATTTTCGTTCTTACCGGACTTAAACTGTATTTTTCACGACAAAAAATATTTTTTATCTCTGAAAATCAATTTATTAACGTCAGAGAGTTGGAAACGTCTAAAAACGATCACTTTCAATGAATAGAAGCGTTTTTTGTCATTTTCGTACTTCTTGGACTAAAACTACATTTTTCACGACAAAAAATATTTTTAATCTCTGAAAATTAATTTATTAACGTCAGAAAGCTGGAAAGGTCTACAAACGATCACTTTCGACGAATACAAACGTTTTTAGACATTCTCGAACTTCTCGGACTAAAATTGTATTTTTCACGACAAAAAATATTTTTTATCTCTGAAAATCAATTTATTAATGTCAGAAAGTTGGAAATATCTATAAACGATCACTTTCAACGAATACCA
This sequence comes from Leptodirus hochenwartii, assembly GCA_947310635.1. Lineage (NCBI taxonomy): Eukaryota > Metazoa > Arthropoda > Insecta > Coleoptera > Leiodidae > Leptodirus > Leptodirus hochenwartii. Next base: position 29,775,559 of record OX371177.1, on the reverse strand, counting down.
GCGTTTTTAGACATTTTCGTTCTTGCCGGACTTAAACTGTATTTATCACGACAAAAAATATTTTTTATCTCTGAAAATCAATTTATTAACGTCAGAGAGTTCGAAATGTCTAAAAACGATCAGTTTCAACGAATACCAGCGTTTTTAGACATTTTCGTACTTCTCGGACTAAAACTGTATTTTTTACGACAAAAAATATTTTTTATCTCTGAAAATCAATTTATTAACGTCAGAGAGTTGGAAATGTCTAAAAACGATCACTTTCAACGAATACCAGCGTTTTTAGACATTTTCATAATTCTCGCACTAAAATTGTATTTTTGAAGATAAAAACAATTTTTTAAGTCTGAAAATTAATTTATTAACGTTAGAAAGCTGGAAACATCTAAAAACGTTTACTTTCAATGAATAGAAGCGTTTTTAGTCATTTTCGTACTTCTCGGACTAAAACTATATTTTTCACGACAAAAAATATTTTTTATCTCTGAAAATCAATTTATTAACGTCAGAGAGTTGGAAATGTCTAAAAACGATCAGTTTCAACGAATACCAGCGTTTTTAGACATTTTCGTACTTCTCGGACTAAAACTGTATTTTTTACGACAAAAATATTTTTTATCTCTGAAAATCAATTTATTAACGTTAGAAAGCTGGAAACATCTAAAAACGACCACTTTCGGCGAATACAAGAGTTTTTAGATATTTTCGTACCTCTCGGACTAAAACTGGATGTTTCACGACAAAAAATATTTTTAATCTCTAAAAATTAATTTATTAACGTCAGAAAGCTGGAAATGTCTAAAAACGATCACTTTCGACGAATACAAACGTTTTTAGACATTTTCGTACTTCTCGGACTAAAACTGTATTTTTCACGCCAAAAAATATTTTTTATGTCTGAAAATCAATTTATTAACGTCAGAAAGCTGGAAATGTCTAAAAACGATCACTTTCAACGAATACGATCATTTTTAGACATTTTCGTGGTTCGTGGATTAAAACTGTAATTTTCACAACAAATATTTTTGATCTCTGAAAATTAATTTATTAACGTCAGAAAGCTGGAAATGTCTAAAAACGATCACTTTCGACGAATACAAACGTTTTTAGACATTTTCGTACTTCTCGGACTAAAACTGCATTTTGCACGACAAAAATTATGTTTTATGTATGAAAATCAATTTATTAAAGTCAGAAAGCTGGAAACGTCTAAAAAGGATCACTTTCAATGAATAGAAGCGTTTTTAGTCATTTTCGTACTTCTCTGACTAAAACTACATTTTTCACGACAAAAAATATTTTTTATCACTGAAAATAAATTTATTAATGTCAGAGAGTTGGAAAAGTCTATAAACGATCACTTTCAACGAATACCAGCGTTTTTAGACATTTTCGTTCTTGCCGGACTTAAACTGTATTTTTCACGACAAAAAATATTTTTTATCTCTGAAAATCAATTTATTAACGTCAGAGAGTTGGAAACGTCTAAAAACGGTCACTTTCAATGAATAGAAGCGTTTTTTGTCATTTTCGTACTTCTTGGACTAAAACTACTTTTTTCACGACAAAAAATATTTTTAATCTCTGAAAATTAATTTATTAACGTCAGAAAGCTGGAAAGGTCTAAAAACGATCACTTTCGACGAATACAAACGTTTTTAGACATTTTCGTACTTCTCGGACTAAAATTGTATTTTTCAGGACAAAAAATATTTTTTATCTCTGAAAATCAATTTATTAATGTCAGAGAGTTGGAAATGTCTATAAACGATCACTTTCAACGAATACCAGCGTTTTTAAACATTTTCGTTCTTGCCGGACTTAAACTGTATTTATCACGACAAAAAATATTTTTTATCTCTGAAAATCAATTTATTAACGTCAGAGAGTTGGAAATGTCTAAAAACGACCAGTTTCAACGAATACCAGCGTTTTTAGACATTTTCGTACTTCTCGGACTAAAACTGTATTTTTTACATCAAAAAATATTTTTTATCTCTGAAAATCAATTTATTAACGTCAGAGAGTTGGAAATGTCTAAAAACGATCACTTTCAACGAATACCAGCGTTTTTAGACATTTTCGTAGTTCTCGGTCTAAAACTGCATTTTTCAAGACAAAAAATATTTTTTATCTCTGAAAATCAATTTATTAACGTCAGAGAGTTGGAAATGTCTAAAAACGATCACTTTCAACGAATACCAGCGTTTTTAGACATTTTCATAGTTCTCGCACTAAAATTGTATTTTTGAAGATAAAAACAATTTTTTAAGTCTGAAAATCAATTTATTAACGTTAGAAAGCTGGAAACATCTAAAAACGTTCACTTTCAATGAATAGAAGCGTTTTTTGTCATTTTCGTACTTCTTGGACTAAAACTACATTTTTCACGACAAAAAATATTTTTAATCTCTGAAAATTAATTTATTAACGTCAGAAAGCTAGAAAGGTCTAAAAACGATCACTTTCGACGAATACAAACGTTTTTAGACATTTTCGTACTTCTCGGACTAAAATTGTATTTTTCACGACAAAAAATATTTTTTATCTCTGAAAATCAATTTATTAATGTCAGAGAGTTGGAAATGTCTATAAACGATCACTTTCAACGAATACCAGCGTTTTTAGACATTTTCGTTCTTGCCGGACTTAAACTGTATTTATCACGACAAAAAATATTTTTTATCTCTGAAAATCAATTTATTAACGTCAGAGAGTTCGAAATGTCTAAAAACGATCAGTTTCAACGAATACCAGCGTTTTTAGACATTTTCGTACTTCTCGGACTAAAACTGTATTTTTTACGACAAAAAATATTTTTTATCTCTGAAAATCAATTTATTAACGTCAGAGAGTTGGAAATGTCTAAAAACGATCACTTTCAACGAATACCAGCGTTTTTAGACATTTTCATAGTTCTCGCACTAAAATTGTATTTTTGAAGATAAAAACAATTTTTTAAGTCTGAAAATCAATTTATTAACGTTAGAAAGCTGGAAACATCTAAAAACGTTTACTTTCAATGAATAGAAGCGTTTTTAGTCATTTTCGTACTTCTCGGACTAAAACTATATTTTTCACGACAAAAAATATTTTTTATCTCTGAAAATCAATTTATTAACGTCAGAGAGTTGGAAATGTCTAAAAACGATCAGTTTCAACGAATACCAGCGTTTTTAGACATTTTCGTACTACTCGGACTAAAACTGTATTTTTTACGACAAAAATATTTTTTATCTCTGAAAATCAATTTATTAACGTTAGAAAGCTGGAAACATCTAAAAACGACCACTTTCGGCGAATACAAGAGTTTTTAGATATTTTCGTACCTCTCGGACTAAAACTGGATGTTTCACGACAAAAACTATTTTTAATCTCTAAAAATTAATTTATTAACGTCAGAAAGCTGGAAATGTCTAAAAACGATCACTTTCGACGAATACAAACGTTTTTAGACATTTTCGTACTTCTCGGACTAAAACTGTATTTTTCACGCCAAAAAATATTTTTTATCTCTGAAAATCAATTTATTAACGTCAGAAAGCTGGAAATGTCTAAAAACGATCACTTTCAACGAATACGATCATTTTTAGACATTTTCGTGGTTCGTGGATTAAAACTGTAATTTTCACAACAAATATTTTTGATCTCTGAAAATTAATTTATTAACGTCAGAAAGCTGGAAATGTCTAAAAACGATCACTTTCGACGAATACAAACGTTTTTAGACATTTTCGTACTTCTCGGACTAAAACTGCATTTTGCACGACAAAAATTATGTTTTATGTATGAAAATCAATTTATTAAAGTCAGAAAGCTGGAAACGTCTAAAAAGGATCACTTTCAATGAATAGAAGCGTTTTTAGTCATTTTCGTACTTCTCTGACTAAAACTACATTTTTCACGACAAAAAATATTTTTTATCACTGAAAATAAATTTATTAATGTCAGAGAGTTGGAAAAGTCTATAAACGATCACTTTCAACGAATACCAGCGTTTTTAGACATTTTCGTTCTTACCGGACTTAAACTGTATTTTTCACGACAAAAAATATTTTTTATCTCTGAAAATCAATTTATTAACGTCAGAGAGTTGGAAACGTCTAAAAACGATCACTTTCAATGAATAGAAGCGTTTTTTGTCATTTTCGTACTTCTTGGACTAAAACTACATTTTTCACGACAAAAAATATTTTTAATCTCTGAAAATTAATTTATTAACGTCAGAAAGCTGGAAAGGTCTAAAAACGATCACTTTCGACGAATACAAACGTTTTTAGACATTCTCGAACTTCTCAGACTAAAATTGTATTTTTCACGACAAAAAATATTTTTTATCTCTGAAAATCAATTTATTAATGTCAGAAAGTTGGAAATATCTATAAACGATCACTTTCAACGAATACCAGCGTTTTTAGACATTTTCGTTCTTGCCGGACTTAAACTGTATTTATCACGACAAAAAATATTTTTTATCTCTGAAAATCAATTTATTAACGTCACAGAGTTCGAAATGTCTAAAAACGATCAGTTTCAACGAATACCAGCGTTTTTAGACATTTTCGTACTTCTCGGACTAAAACTGTATTTTTTACGACAAAAAATATTTTTTATCTCTGAAAATCAATTTATTAACGTCAGAGAGTTGGAAATGTCTAAAAACGATCACTTTCAACGAATACCAGCGTTTTTAGACATTTTCATAATTCTCGCACTAAAATTGTATTTTTGAAGATAAAAACAATTTTTTAAGTCTGAAAATTAATTTATTAACGTTAGAAAGCTGGAAACATCTAAAAACGTTTACTTTCAATGAATAGAAGCGTTTTTAGTCATTTTCGTACTTCTCGGACTAAAACTATATTTTTCACGACAAAAAATATTTTTTATCTCTGAAAATCAATTTATTAACGTCAGAGAGTTGGAAATGTCTAAAAACGATCAGTTTCAACGAATACCAGCGTTTTTAGACATTTTCGTACTTCTCGGACTAAAACTGTATTTTTTACGACAAAAATATTTTTTATCTCTGAAAATCAATTTATTAACGTTAAAAAGCTGGAAACATCTAAAAACGACCACTTTCGGCGAATACAAGAGTTTTTAGATATTTTCGTACCTCTCGGACTAAAACTGGATGTTTCACGACAAAAAATATTTTTAATCTCTAAAAATTAATTTATTAACGTCAGAAAGCTGGAAATGTCTAAAAACGATCACTTTCGACGAATACAAACGTTTTTAGACATTTTCGTACTTCTCGGACTAAAACTGTATTTTTCACGCCAAAAAATATTTTTTATCTCTGAAAATCAATTTATTAACGTCAGAAAGCTGGAAATGTCTAAAAACGATCACTTTCAACGAATACGATCATTTTTAGACATTTTCGTGGTTCGTGGATTAAAACTGTAATTTTCACAACAAATATTTTTGATCTCTGAAAATTAATTTATTAACGTCAGAAAGCTGGAAATGTCTAAAAACGATCACTTTCGACGAATACAAACGTTTTTAGACATTTTCGTACTTCTCGGACTAAAACTGCATTTTGCACGACAAAAATTATGTTTTATGTATGAAAATCAATTTATTAAAGTCAGAAAGCTGGAAACGTCTAAAAAGGATCACTTTCAATGAATAGAAGCGTTTTTAGTCATTTTCGTACTTCTCTGACTAAAACTACATTTTTCACGACAAAAAATATTTTTTATCACTGAAAATAAATTTATTAATGTCAGAGAGTTGGAAAAGTCTATAAACGATCACTTTCAACGAATACCAGCGTTTTTAGACATTTTCGTTCTTGCCGGACTTAAACTGTATTTTTCACGACAAAAAATATTTTTTATCTCTGAAAATCAATTTATTAACGTCAGAGAGTTGGAAACGTCTAAAAACGGTCACTTTCAATGAATAGAAGCGTTTTTTGTCATTTTCGTACTTCTTGGACTAAAACTACTTTTTTCACGACAAAAAATATTTTTAATCTCTGAAAATTAATTTATTAACGTCAGAAAGCTGGAAAGGTCTAAAAACGATCACTTTCGACGAATACAAACGTTTTTAGACATTTTCGTACTTCTCGGACTAAAATTGTATTTTTCAGGACAAAAAATATTTTTTATCTCTGAAAATCAATTTATTAATGTCAGAGAGTTGGAAATGTCTATAAACGATCACTTTCAACGAATACCAGCGTTTTTAAACATTTTCGTTCTTGCCGGACTTAAACTGTATTTATCACGACAAAAAATATTTTTTATCTCTGAAAATCAATTTATTAACGTCAGAGAGTTGGAAATGTCTAAAAACGACCAGTTTCAACGAATACCAGCGTTTTTAGAAATTTTCGTACTTCTCGGACTAAAACTGTATTTTTTACATCAAAAAATATTTTTTATCTCTGAAAATCAATTTATTAACGTCAGAGAGTTGGAAATGTCTAAAAACGATCACTTTCAACGAATACCAGCGTTTTTAGACATTTTCGTAGTTCTCGGTCTAAAACTGCATTTTTCAAGACAAAAAATATTTTTTATCTCTGAAAATCAATTTATTAACGTCAGAGAGTTGGAAATGTCTAAAAACGATCACTTTCAACGAATACCAGCGTTTTTAGACATTTTCATAGTTCTCGCACTAAAATTGTATTTTTGAAGATAAAAACAATTTTTTAAGTCTGAAAATCAATTTATTAACGTTAGAAAGCTGGAAACATCTAAAAACGTTCACTTTCAATGAATAGAAGCGTTTTTTGTCATTTTCGTACTTCTTGGACTAAAACTACATTTTTCACGACAAAAAATATTTTTAATCTCTGAAAATTAATTTATTAACGTCAGAAAGCTAGAAAGGTCTAAAAACGATCACTTTCGACGAATACAAACGTTTTTAGACATTTTCGTACTTCTCGGACTAAAATTGTATTTTTCACGACAAAAAATATTTTTTATCTCTGAAAATCAATTTATTAATGTCAGAGAGTTGGAAATGTCTATAAACGATCACTTTCAACGAATACCAGCGTTTTTAGACATTTTCGTTCTTGCCGGACTTAAACTGTATTTATCACGACAAAAAATATTTTTTATCTCTGAAAATCAATTTATTAACGTCAGAGAGTTCGAAATGTCTAAAAACGATCAGTTTCAACGAATACCAGCGTTTTTAGACATTTTCGTACTTCTCGGACTAAAACTGTATTTTTTACGACAAAAAATATTTTTTATCTCTGAAAATCAATTTATTAACGTCAGAGAGTTGGAAATGTCTAAAAACGATCACTTTCAACGAATACCAGCGTTTTTAGACATTTTCATAGTTCTCGCACTAAAATTGTATTTTTGAAGATAAAAACAATTTTTTAAGTCTGAAAATCAATTTATTAACGTTAGAAAGCTGGAAACATCTAAAAACGTTTACTTTCAATGAATAGAAGCGTTTTTAGTCATTTTCGTACTTCTCGGACTAAAACTATATTTTTCACGACAAAAAATATTTTTTATCTCTGAAAATCAATTTATTAACGTCAGAGAGTTGGAAATGTCTAAAAACGATCAGTTTCAACGAATACCAGCGTTTTTAGACATTTTCGTACTACTCGGACTAAAACTGTATTTTTTACGACAAAAATATTTTTTATCTCTGAAAATCAATTTATTAACGTTAGAAAGCTGGAAACATCTAAAAACGACCACTTTCGGCGAATACAAGAGTTTTTAGATATTTTCGTACCTCTCGGACTAAAACTGGATGTTTCACGACAAAAACTATTTTTAATCTCTAAAAATTAATTTATTAACGTCAGAAAGCTGGAAATGTCTAAAAACGATCACTTTCGACGAATACAAACGTTTTTAGACATTTTCGTACTTCTCGGACTAAAACTGTATTTTTCACGCCAAAAAATATTTTTTATCTCTGAAAATCAATTTATTAACGTCAGAAAGCTGGAAATGTCTAAAAACGATCACTTTCAACGAATACGATCATTTTTAGACATTTTCGTGGTTCGTGGATTAAAACTGTAATTTTCACAACAAATATTTTTGATCTCTGAAAATTAATTTATTAACGTCAGAAAGCTGGAAATGTCTAAAAACGATCACTTTCGACGAATACAAACGTTTTTAGACATTTTCGTACTTCTCGGACTAAAACTGCATTTTGCACGACAAAAATTATGTTTTATGTATGAAAATCAATTTATTAAAGTCAGAAAGCTGGAAACGTCTAAAAAGGATCACTTTCAATGAATAGAAGCGTTTTTAGTCATTTTCGTACTTCTCTGACTAAAACTACATTTTTCACGACAAAAAATATTTTTTATCACTGAAAATAAATTTATTAATGTCAGAGAGTTGGAAAAGTCTATAAACGATCACTTTCAACGAATACCAGCGTTTTTAGACATTTTCGTTCTTGCCGGACTTAAACTGTATTTTTCACGACAAAAAATATTTTTTATCTCTGAAAATCAATTTATTAACGTCAGAGAGTTGGAAACGTCTAAAAATGGTCACTTTCAATGAATAGAAGCGTTTTTTGTCATTTTCGTACTTCTTGGACTAAAACTACATTTTTCACGACAAAAAATATTTTTAATCTCTGAAAATTAATTTATTAACGTCAGAGAGTTGGAAAAGTCTATAAACGATCACTTTCAACGAATACCAGCGTTTTTAGACATTTTCGTTCTTGCCGGACTTAAACTGTATTTTTCACGACAAAAAATATTTTTTATCTCTGAAAATCAATTTATTAACGTCAGAGAGTTGGAAACGTCTAAAAACGACCACTTTCAACGAATACCAGCGTTTTTAGACATTTTCGTATTTCTCGGACTAAAACTGTATTTTTGACGACAAAAAATATTTTTTATCTCTGAAAATCAATTTATTAACGTCAGAAAGCTGGAAACGTCTAAAAACGATCACTTTCAACGAATACAAGCATTTTAAGACATTTTCGTACTTCTCGCACAAAAACTGTATTTTTCATAACAAAAAATATTTTTTATCTCTGAAAATCAATTTATTAACGTCAGAGAGCTGAAAACGTATAAAAACGATCACTTTCGACGAATACAAGCGTTTTTAGACATTTTTGTACTTCTCGGACTAACACTGCATTTTTCACGACAAAAAATATTTTTTATCTCTGAAAATCAATTTATTAACGTCAGAGAGTTGGAAACGTCTAAAAACGATCACTTTCAACGAATACAAGCATTTTAAGACATTTTCGTACTTCTCGGACTAAAACTGTATTTTTCACAACAAAAAATATTTTTTATCTCTGAAAATCAATTTATTAACGTCAGAGTGTTGGAAATGTATAAAAACGATCACTTTCAACGAATACCAGCGTTTTTAGGCATTTTCGTACTTCTCGCACAAAAACTGTATTTTTCATAACAAAAAATGTTTTTATCTCTGAAAATCAATTTATTAGCGTCAGAGAGCTGAAAACGTTTAAAAACGATCACTTTCAACGAATTCAAGCGTTTTTAGACATTTTTGTACTTCTCGGTCTAAAACTGCCATTTTCACGATAAAAACTATTTTTTATCTCTGAAAATCAATTTATTAACGTCAGAAAGCTGGAAACGTCTAAAAACGATCACCTTCAATGAATAGAAGCGTTTTTAGACATTTTTGTACTTCTCGGTCTAAAACTGCATTTTTCACGACAAAAACTATTTTTTATCTCTGAAAATCAATTTATTAACGTCAGAAAGCTGGAAACGTCTAAAAACGATCACTTTCAACGAATACAAGCGTTTTAAGACATTTTCGTACTTCTCGCACAAAAACTGTATTTTTCATAACAAAAAATATTTTTTATGTCTGAAAATCAATTTATTAACGTCAGAGAGCTGAAAACTTATAAAAATGATCACTTTCGACGAATACAAGCGTTTTTAGAAATTTTTGTACTTCTCAGACTAACACTGCATTTTTCACGACAAAAACTATTTTTTATCTCTGAAAAATAATATATTAACATCACAGAGTTGGAAACATCTGAAAACGATAAGTTTCAATAAATACAAACGTTTTCAGACATTTTCGTACTTCTCGGACTAAAACTGTATTTTTCACGACAAAAAAGGTTTTTTATCTCTGAAAATCAATTTATTAGCGTCAGAGAGCTGAAAACGTTTAAAAACGATCACTTTCAACGAATTCAAGCGTTTTTAGACATTTTTGTTCTTGTCGGACTTAAACTGTATTTTTCACGACAAAAAATATTTTTTATCTCTGAAAATCAATTTATTAACGTCAGAAAGCTGGAAATGTCTAAAAACGATCACTTTCAACGAATACGATCATTTTTAGACATTTTCGTGGTTCGTGGATTAAAACTGTAATTTTCACAACAAATATTTTTGATCTCTGAAAATCAATTTATTAACGTCAGAAAGCTTGAAACATTTAAAGACGATCAAGTTCGAGGAATACAAGCGTTTTTAGACATTTTTGTACTTCTCGGACTAAAACTGCATTTTGCACGACAAAAACTATGTTTTATGTATGAAAATCAATTTATTAAAGTCAGAAAGCTGGAAACGTCTAAAAAGGATCACTTTCAATGAATAGAAGCGTTTTTAGTCATTTTCGTACTTCTCTGACTAAAACTACATTTTTCACGACAAAAAATATTTTTTATCTCTGAAAATAAATTTATTAATGTCAGAGAGTTGGAAATGTCTATAAACGATCACTTTCAACGAATACAAGCGTTTTTAGACATTTTCGTTCTTGTCGGACTTAAACTGTATTTTTCACGACAAAAAATATTTTTAATCTCTGAAAATTAAATTTATTAACGTCAGAAAGCTGGAAAGGTCTAAAAACGATCACTTTCGATGAATACAAACGTTTTTAGACATTTTCGTACTTCTCGGACTAAAATTGTATTTTTCACGACAAAAAATATTTTTTATCTCTGAAAATCAATTTATTAATGTCAGAGAGTTGGAAATGTCTATAAACGATCACTTTCAACGAATACCAGCGTTTTTAGACATTTTCGTTCTTGCCGGACTTGAACTGTATTTATCACGACAAAAAATATTTTTTATCTCTGAAAATCAATTTATTAACGTCAGAGAGTTGGAAATGTCTAAAAACGATCAGTTTCAACGAATACCAGCGTTTTTAGACATTTTTGTACTTCTCGCACAAAAACTGTATTTTTCATAACAAAAAATATTTTTTATCTCTGAAAATCAATTTATTAACGTCAGAGAGCTGAAAACTTATAAAAACGATCACTTTCGACGAATACAAGCATTTTTAGACATTTTTGTACTTCTCGGACTAACACTGCATTTTTCACGACAAAAACTATTTTTTATCTCTGAAAAATAATATATTAACATCACAGAGTTGGAAACGTCTGAAAACGATCAGTTTCAATGAATACAAGCGTTTTTAGACATTTTCGTAGTTCTCGCACTAAAATTGTATTTTTGAAGATAAAATCAATTTTTTATCTCTGAAAATCAATTTATTAACGTCAGAGAGCTGAAAACGTTTAAAAACGATCACTTTCAACGAATTCAAGCGTTTTTAGACATTTTTGTACTTCTCGGTCTAAAACTGCATTTTTCACGACAAAAACTATTTTTTATCTCTGAAAATCAATTTATTAACGTCAGAAAGCTGGAAACGTCTAAAAACGATCACTTTCAACGAATACAAGCGTTTTAAGACATTTTCATACTTCTCGCACAAAAACTGTATTTTTCATAACAAAAAATATTTTTTATCTCTGAAAATCAATTTATTAACGTCAGAGAGCTGAAAACTTATAAAAACGATCACTTTCGACGAATACAAGCATTTTTAGACATTTTTGTACTTCTCGGACTAACACTGCATTTTTCACGACAAAAACTATTTTTTATCTCTGAAAAATAAAATATTAACATCACAGAGTTGGAAACGTCTGAAAACGATCAGTTTCAATGAATACAAGCATTTTCAGACATTTTCGTACTTCTCGGACTAAAACTGTATTTTTCACGACAAAAAATATTTTTTATCTCTGAAAATCAATTTATTAACGTCATAAAGCTGGAAACATCTAAAAACGATCACCTTCAATGAATAGAAGCGTTTTTAGTCATTTTCGTACTTCTCGGACTAAAACTACATTTTTCACGACAAAAAATATTTTTTATCTCTGAAAATAAATTTATTAATGTCAGAGAGTTGGAAATGCCTATAAACGATCACTTTCAACGAATACCAGCGTTTTTAGACATTTTCGTACTTCTCGCACAAAAACTGTATTTTTCATAACAAAAAATATATTTTTTCTCTGAAAATCAATTTATTAACGTCAGAGAGTTGGAAATGTCTAAAAACGATCACTTTCAACGAATACCAGCGTTTTTAGACATTTTCGTACTTCTCGGACTAAAACTGTATTTTTGACGACAAAAAATATTTTTTTTCTCTGAAAATCAATTTATTAACGTCAGAGAGTTGGAAATGTCTAAAAACGATCACTTTCAACGAATACCAGCGTTTTTAGACATTTTCGTACTTCTCGGACTAAAACTGTATTTTTGACGACAAAAAATATTTTTTATCTCTGAAAATCAATTTATTAACGTCAGAGAGCCGAAAACGTTTAAAAACGATCACTTTCAACGAATTCAAGCGTTTTTAGACATTTTTGTACTTCTCGGACTAACACTGCATTTTTCACGACAAAAACTATTTTTTATCTCTGAAAAATAATATATTAACATCACAGAGTTGGAAACGTTTGAAAACGATCAGTTTCAATGAATACAAGGGTTTTCAGACATTTTCGTACTTCTCGGACTAAAACTGTATTTTTCACGACAAAAAATATTTTTTATCTCTGAAAATCAATTTATTAACGTCAGAGAGTTGGAAATGTATAAAAACGATCACTTTCAATGAATACCAGCGTTTTTAGACATTTTCGTACTTCTCGCACAAAAACTGTATTTTTCATAACAAAAAATGTTTTTTATCTCTGAAAATCAATTTATTAGCGTCAGAGAGCTGAAAACGTTTAAAAACGATCACTTTCAACGAATTCAAGCGTTTTTAGACATTTTTGTACTTCTCGGTCTAAAACTGCCATTTTCACGATAAAAAATCTTTTTTAAATCTGAAGATAAATTTGTTAACATCAGAGAGTTGGAAACGTCTATAAACGATAACTTTCAACGAATACCAGCGTTTTTAGACATTTTCGTACTTTTTGGACTAAAACTACATTTTTCACGACAAAAAATATTTTTTATCTCTGAAAATAAATTTATTAATGTCAGAGAGCTGGAAACATCTAAAAACGACCACTTTCGGCGAATACAAGAGTTTTTAGATATTTTCGTACCTCTCGGACTAAAACTGCATTTTTCACGACAAAAATTATTTTTAATCTCTAAAAATTAATTTATTAACGTCAGAAAGCTGGAAATGTCTAAAAACGATCACTTTCGACGAATACAAACGTTTTTAGACATTTTCGTACTTCTCGGACTAAAACTGTATTTTTCACGACAAAAAATATTTTTTATCTCTGAAAATCAATTTATTAACGTCAGAAAGCTGGAAATGTCTAAAAACGATCACTTTCAACGAATACGATCATTTTTAGACATTTTCGTGGTTCGTGGATTAAACCTGTAATTTTCACAACAAATATTTTTGATCACTGAAAATCAATTTATTAACGTCAGAAAGTTGGAAATGTCTAAAAACGATCACTTTCAACGAATACCAGCGTTTTTAGACATTTTCGTAGTTCTCGCACTAAAATAGTATTTTTGAAGATAAAATCAATTTTTTATCTCTGAAAATCAATTTATTAACGTCAGGGAGCTGAAAACGTTTAAAAACGATCACTTTCAACGAATTCAAGCGTTTTTAGACATTTTTGTACTTCTCGGTCTAAAGCTGCATTTTTCACGACAAAAACTATTTTTTATCTCTGAAAATCAATTTATTAACGTCAGAAAGCTGGAAACGTCTAAAAACGATCACTTTCAACGAATACAAGCGTTTTAAGACATTTTCGTACTTCTCGCACAAAAACTGTATTTTTCATAACAAAAAATATTTTTTATCTCTGAGAATCAATTTATTAACGTCAGAGAGCTGAAAACTTATAAAAACGATCACTTTCGACGAATACAAGCGTTTTTAGACATTTTTGTACTTCTCGGACTAACACTGCATTTTTCACGACAAAAACTATTTTTTATCTCTGAAAAATAATATATTAACATCACAGAGTTGGAAACGTCTGAAAACGATCAGTTTCAATGAATACAAGCATTTTCAGACATTTTCGTACTTCTCGGACTAAAACTGTATTTTTCACGACAAAAAATATTTTTATCTCTGAAAATCAATTTATTAGCGTCAGAGAGCTGAAAACGTTTAAAAACGATCACTTTCAACGAATTCAAGCGTTTTTAGACATTTTTGTACTTCTCGGTCTAAAACTGCCATTTTCACGATAAAAAATCTTTTTTAAATCTGAAGATAAATTTGTTAACATCAGAGAGCTGAAAACTTATAAAAACGATCACTTTCGATGAATACAAGCGTTTTTAGACATTTTTGTACTTCTCGGACTAACACTGCATTTTTCACGACAAAACTATTTTTTAACTCTGAAAAATAATATATTAACATCACAGAGTTGGAAACGTCTGAAAACGATCAGTTTCAATGAATACAAGCGTTTTCAGACATTTTCGTACTTCTCGGACTAAAACTGTATTTTTCACGACAAAAAATATTTTTTATCTCTGAAGATCAATTTATTAACGTCATAAAGCTGGAAACATCTACAAACGATCACCTTCAATGAATAGAAGCGTTTTTAGTCATTTTCGTACTTCTCGGACTAAAACTACACTTTTCACGACAAAAAAAATTTTTTTTTTTTGAAAATAAATTTATTAATGTCAGAGAGTTGGAAATGCCTATAAACGATCACTTTCAACGAATACCAGCGTTTTTAGACATTTTCGTACTTCTCGCACAAAAACTGTATTTTTCATAACAAAAAATATATTTTTTCTCTGAAAATCAATTTATTAACGTCAGAGAGCAGAAAACGTTTAAAAACGATCACTTTCAACGAATTCAAGCGTTTTTAGACATTTTTGTACTTCTCGGTCTAAAACTGCATTTTTCAAGGCAAAAGCTATTTTTTATCTCTGAAAATTAATTTATTAATGTCAGAGAGTTGCAAATGTCTATAAACGATCACTTTCAACGAATACCAGCGTTTTTAGACATTTTCGTTCTTGTCGGACTTAAACTGTATTTTTCACGACAAAAAATTTTTTTTTTCTCTGAAAATCAATTTATAAACGTCAGAGAGTTGGAAATGTCTAAAAACGATCACTTTCAACGAATACCAGCGTTTTTAGACATTTTCGTACTTCTCGGACTAAAACTGTATTTTTGAGGACAAAAAATATTTTTTATCTCTGAAAATCAATTTATTAACGTCAGAGAGCCGAAAACGTTTAAAAACGATCACTTTCAACGAATTCAAGCGTTTTTAGACATTTTTGTACTTCTCGGTCTAAAACTGCCATTTTCACGATAAAAAATCTTTTTTAAATCTGAAGATAAATTTGTTAACATCAGAGAGTTGGAAACGTCTATAAACGATAACTTTCAACGAATACCAGCGTTTTTAGACATTTTCGTACTTTTTGGACTAAAACTACATTTTTCACGACAAAAAATATTTTTTATCTCTGAAAATAAATTTATTAATGTCAGAGAGCTGGAAACATCTAAAAACGACCACTTTCGGCGAATACAAGAGTTTTTAGATATTTTCGTACCTCTCGGACTAAAACTGCATTTTTCACGACAAAAATTATTTTTAATCTCTAAAAATTAATTTATTAACGTCAGAAAGCTGGAAATGTCTAAAAACGATCACTTTCGACGAATACAAACGTTTTTAGACATTTTCGTACTTCTCGGACTAAAACTGTATTTTTCACGACAAAAAATATTTTTTATCTCTGAAAATCAATTTATTAACGTCAGAAAGCTGGAAATGTCTAAAAAGGATCACTTTCAACGAATACGATCATTTTTAGACATTTTCGTGGTTCGTGGATTAAACCTGTAATTTTCACAACAAATATTTTTGATCACTGAAAATCAATTTATTAACGTCAGAAAGTTGGAAATGTCTAAAAACGATCACTTTCAACGAATACCAGCGTTTTTAGACATTTTCGTAGTTCTCGCACTAAAATAGTATTTTTGAAGATAAAATCAATTTTTTATCTCTGAAAATCAATTTATTAACGTCAGGGAGCTGAAAACGTTTAAAAACGATCACTTTCAACGAATTCAAGCGTTTTTAGACATTTTTGTACTTCTCGGTCTAAAACTGCATTTTTCACGACAAAAACTATTTTTTATCTCTGAAAATCAATTTATTAACGTCAGAAAGCTGGAAACGTCTAAAAACGATCACTTTCAACGAATACAAGCGTTTTAAGACATTTTCGTACTTCTCGCACAAAAACTGTATTTTTCATAACAAAAAATATTTTTTATCTCTGAGAATCAATTTATTAACGTCAGAGAGCTGAAAACTTATAAAAACGATCACTTTCGATGAATACAAGCGTTTTTAGACATTTTTGTACTTCTCGGACTAACACTGCATTTTTCACGACAAAACTATTTTTTATCTCTGAAAAATAATATATTAACATCACAGAGTTGGAAACGTCTGAAAACGATCAGTTTCAATGAATACAAGCGTTTTCAGACATTTTCGTACTTCTCGGACTAAAACTGTATTTTTCACGACAAAAAATATTTTTTATCTCTGAAAATCAATTTATTAACGTCATAAAGCTGGAAACATCTACAAACGATCACCTTCAATGAATAGAAGCGTTTTTAGTCATTTTCGTACTTCTCGGACTAAAACTACACTTTTCACGACAAAAAATATTTTTTATCTCTGAAAATAAATTTATTAATGTCAGAGAGTTGGAAATGCCTATAAACGATCACTTTCAACGAATACCAGCGTTTTTAGACATTTTCGTACTTCTCGCACAAAAACTGTATTTTTCATAACAAAAAATATATTTTTTCTCTGAAAATCAATTTATTAACGTCAGAGAGCAGAAAACGTTTAAAAACGATCACTTTCAACGAATTCAAGCGTTTTTAGACATTTTTGTACTTCTCGGTCTAAAACTGCATTTTTCAAGGCAAAAGCTATTTTTTATCTCTGAAAATTAATTTATTAATGTCAGAGAGTTGCAAATGTCTATAAACGATCACTTTCAACGAATACCAGCGTTTTTAGACATTTTCGTTCTTGTCGGACTTAAACTGTATTTTTCACGACAAAAATTTTTTTTTTTCTCTGAAAATCAATTTATAAACGTTAGAGAGTTGGAAATGTCTAAAAACGACCACTTTCAACGAATACCAGCGTTTTTAGACATTTTCGTACTTCTCGGACTAAAACTGTATTTTTGAGGACAAAAAATATTTTTTATCTCTGAAAATCAATTTATTAACGTCAGAGAGCCGAAAACGTTTAAAAACGATCACTTTCAACGAATTCAAGCGTTTTTAGACATTTTTGTACTTCTCGGACTAACACTGAATTTTTCACGACAAAAACTATTTTTTATCTCTGAAAAATAATATATTAACATCACAGAGTTGGAAACGTCTGAAAACGATCAGTTTCAATGAATACAAGCGTTTCAGACATTTTCGTACTTCTCGGACTAAAACTGTATTTTTCACGACAAAAAATATTTTTTATCTCTGAAAATCAATTTATTAACGTCAGAGAGTTGGAAATGTCTAAAAACGATCACTTTCAATGAATACCAGCGTTTTTAGACATTTTCATACTTGTCGCACAAAAAGTGTATTTTTCATAACAAAAAATGTTTTTTATCTCTGAAAATCAATTTATTAGCGTCAGAGAGCTGAAAACGTTTATAAACGATCACTTTCAACGAATTCAAGCGTTTTTAGACATTTTTGTACTTCTCGGTCTAAAACTGCATTTTTCACGGCAAAAGTTTTTTTTATCTCTGAAAATCAATTTATTAATGTCAGAGAGTTCCAAATGTCTATAAACGATCACTTTCAACGAATACCAGCGTTTTTTGACATTTTCGTTCTTGTCGGACTTAAACTGCATTTTTCACGACAAAAACTATTTTTTATCTCGGAAAAATAATATATTAACATCACAGAGTTGGAAACGTCTGAAAACGATCAGTTTCAATGAATACAGTATTTTCAGACATTTTCGTACTTCTCGGACTAAAACTGTATTTTTCACGACAAAAAATATTTTTTATCTCTGAAAATCAATTTATTAGCGTCAGAGAGCTGAAAACGTTTAAAAACGATCACTTTCAACGAATTCAAGCGTTTTTAGACATTTTTGTACTTCTCGGTCTAAAACTGCCATTTTCACGATAAAAAATCTTTTTTAAATCTGAAGATAAATTTGTTAACATCAGAGAGTTGGAAACGTCTATAAACGATCACTTTCAACGAATACCAGCGTTTTTAGACATTTTCGTACTTTTTGGACTAAAACTACATTTTTCACGACAAAAAATATTTTTTATCTCTGAAAATAAATTTATTAATGTCAAAGAGCTGGAAACATCTAAAAACGACCACTTTCGGCGAATACAAGAGTTTTTAGATATTTTCGTACCTCTCGGACTAAAACTGCATTTTTCACGACAAAAACTATTTTTAATCTCAAAAAATTAATTTATTGACGTCAGAAAGCTGGAAATGTCTAAAAACGATCACTTTCGACGAATACAAACGTTTTTAGACATTTTCGTACTTCTCGGACTAAAACTGTATTTTTCACGACAAAAAATATTTTTTATCTCTGAAAATCAATTTATTAACGTCAGAGAGTTGGAAATGTCTAAAAACGATCACTTTCAATGAATACCAGCGTTTTTAGACATTTTCGTACTTCTCGCACAAAAACTGTATTTTTCATAACAAAAAATGTTTTTTATCTCTGAAAATCAATTTATTAACGTCAGAGAGCTGAAAACGTTTAAAAACGATCACTTTCAACGAATACCAGCGTTTTTAGACATTTTCGTACTTCTCGCACAAAAACTGTATTTTTCATAACAAAAAATATTTTTTATCTCTGAAAATCAATTTATTAACGTCAGAAAGCTGGAAACGTCTAAAAACGATCACCTTCAATGAATAGAAGCGTTTTTAGTCATTTTCGTACTTCTCAGACTAAAACTACATTTTTCACGACAAAAAATATTTTTTATCTCTGAAAACAAATTTATTAATGTCAGAGAGTTGGAAATGTCTATAAACGATCACTTTCAACGAATACAAGCATTTTAAGACATTTTCGTACTTCTCGCACAAAAACTGTATTTTTCATAACAAAAAATATTTTTTATCTCTGAAAATCAATTTATTAACGTCAGAGATCTGAAAACGTATAAAAACGATCACTTTCGACGAATACAAGCATTTTTAGACATTTTTGTACTTCTCGGACTAACACTGCATTTTTCACGACAAAAACTATTTTTTATCTCTGAAAAATAATTTATTAACATCACAGAGTTGGAAACGTCTGAAAACGATCAGTTTCAATGAATACAAGCGTTTTCAGACATTTTCGTACTTCTCGGACTAAAACTGTATTTTTCACGACAAAAAATATTTTTTATCTCTGAAAATCAATTTATTAACGTCAGAGAGTTGGAAATGTCTATATACGATCACTTTCAACGAATACCAACGTTTTTAGACATTTTCGTTCTTGTCGGACGTAAACTGTATTTTTCACGACAAAAAATATTTTTTATCTCTGAAAATCAATTTATTAACGTCAGAGAGTTGGAAATGTCTAAAAACGATCACTTTCAACGAATACCAGCGTTTTTAGACATTTTCGTACTTCTCGCACAAAAACTGTATTTTTCATAACAAAAAATATTTTTTATCTCTGAAAATCAATTTATTAACGTCAGAGAGCTGAAAACGTTTAAAAACGATCACTTTCAACGAATACAAGCGTTTTTAGTCATTTTCGTTCTTGTCGGACTTAAACTGTATTTTTCACGACAAAAAATATTTTTTTTCTCTGAAAATCAATTTATTAACGTCAGAGAGTTGGAAATGTCTAAAAACGATCACTTTCAACGAATACCAGCGTTTTTAGACATTTACGTACTTCTCGGAATGAAACTGTATTTTTCACGACAAAAAATAATTTTTATCTCTGAAAATCAATGTATTAACGTCAGAAAGTTGGAAATGTCTAAAAACGATCACTTTCAACGAATACCAGCGTTTTTAGACATTTTCGTAGTTCTCGCACTAAAATTGTATTTTTGAAGATAAAATCAATTTTTTATCTCTGAAAATCAATTTATTAACGTCAGAGAGCTGAAAACGTTTAAAAACGATCACTTTCAACGAATTCAAGCGTTTTTAGACATTTTTGTACTTTTCGGTCTAAAACTGCATTTTTCACGACAAAAACTATTTTTTATCTCTGAAAATCAATTTATTAACGTCAGAAAGCTGGAAACGTCTAAAAACGATCACTTTCAACGAATACAAGCGTTTTAAGACATTTTCGTACTTCTCGCACAAAAACTGTATTTTTCATAACAAAAAATATTTTTTATCTCTGAAAATCAATTTATTAACGTCAGAGAGCTGAAAACTTATAAAAACGATCACTTTCGACGAATACAAGCGTTTTTAGACATTTTTGTACTTCTCGGACTAACACTGCATTTTTCACGACAAAAACTATTTTTTATCTCTGAAAAATAATATATTAACATCACAGAGTTGGAAACGTCTGAAAACGATCAGTTTCAATGAATACAAGCGTTTTCAGACATTTTCGTACTTCTCGGACTAAAACTGTATTTTTCACGACAAAAAATATTTTTTATCTCTGAAAATCAATTTATTAACGTCAGAGTGTTGGAAATGTATAAAAACGATCACTTTCAACGAATACCAGCGTTTTTAGGCATTTTCGTACTTCTCGCACAAAAACTGTATTTTTCATAACAAAAAATGTTTTTATCTCTGAAAATCAATTTATTAGCGTCAGAGAGCTGAAAACGTTTAAAAACGATCACTTTCAACGAATTCAAGCGTTTTTAGACATTTTTGTACTTCTCGGACTAACACTGCATTTTTCACGACAAAAACTATTTTTTATCTCTGAAAAATAATATATTAACATCACAGAGTTGGAAACGTCTGAAAACGATCAGTTTCAATGAATAGAAGCGTTTTTAGTCATTTTCGTACTTCTCGGACTAAAACTACATTTTTCACGACAAAAAATATTTTTTATCTCTGAAAATAAATTTATTAATGTCAGAGAGTTGGAAATGTCTATAAACGATCACTTTCAACGAATACCAGCGTTTTTAGAGATTTTCGTACTTCTCGCACAAAAACTGTATTTTTCATAACAAAAAATATATTTTGTCTCTGAAAATCAATTTATTAATGTCAGAGAGCAGAAAACGTTTAAAAACGATCACTTTCAACGAATTCAAGCGTTTTTAGACATTTTTGTATTTCTCGGTCTAAAACTGCATTTTTCACGGCAAAAGCAATTTTTTATCTCTGAAAATCAATTTATTAATGTCAGAGAGTTGCAAATGTCTATAAACGATCACTTTCAACGAATACCAGCGTTTTTAGTCATTTTCGTTCTTGTCGGACTTAAACTGTATTTTTCACGACAAAAAATATTTTTTTTCTCTGAAAATCAATTTATTAACGTCAGAGAGTTGGAAATGTCTAAAAACGATCACTTTCGACGAATACCAGCGTTTTTAGACATTTTCGTGCTTCTCGGACTAAAACTGTATTTTTGACGACAAAAAATATTTTTTATCTCTGAAAATCAATTTATTAACGTCAGAGAGCTGAAAACGTTTAAAAATGATCACTTTCGACGAATACAAGCGTTTTTAGACATTTTTGTACTTCTCGGACTAACACTGCATTTTTCACGACAAAAACTATTTTTTATCTCTGAAAAATAATTTATTAACATCACAGAATTGGAAACGTCTGAAAACGATCAGTTTCAATGAATACAAGCGTTTTCAGACATTTTCGTACTTCTCGGACTAAAACTGTATTTTTCACGACAAAAACTATTTTTTATCTCTGAAAATCAATTTATTAACGTCAGATAGTTGGAAATGTCTAAAAACGATCACTTTCAACGAATACCAGCGTTTTAAGACATTTTCGTACTTCTCGCACAAAAACTGTATTTTTCATAACAAAAAATGTTTTTTATCTCTGAAAATCAATTTATTAGCGTCAGAGAGCTGAAAACGTTTAAAAACGATCACTTTCAACGAATTCAAGCGTTTTTAGACATTTTCGTTCTTGTCGGACTTAAACTGTATTTTTCACGACAAAAAATATTTTTTATCTCCGAAAATCAATTTATTAACGTCAGAAAGCTGGAAATGTCAAAAACGATCACTTTCAACGAATACGATCATTTTTAGACATTTTCGTGGTTCGTGGATTAAAACTGTAATTTTCACAACAAATATTTTTGATCTCTGAAAATCAATTTATTAACGTCAGAAAGCTTGAAACATTTAAAGACGATCAAGTTCGAGGAATACAAGCGTTTTTAGACATTTTCGTACTTCTCGCACAAAAACTGTATTTTTCATAACAAAAAAGGTTTTTTATCTCTGAAAATCAATTTATTAGCGTCAGAGAGCTGAAAACGTTTAAAAACGATCACTTTCAACGAATTCAAGCGTCTTTAGACATTTTCGTTCTTGTCGGACTTAAACTGTATTTTTCACGACAAAAAATATTTTTTATCTCTGAAAATCAATTTATTAACGTTAGAAAGCTGGAAACATCTAAAAACGACCACTTTCGGCGAATACAAGAGTTTTTAGATATTTTCGTACCTCTCGGACTAAAACTGCATTTTTCACGACAAAAACTATTTTTAATCTCTAAAAATTAATTTATTAACGTCAGAAAGCTGGAAATGTCTAAAAACGATCACTTTCGACGAATACAAACGTTTTTAGACATTTTCGTACTTCTCGGACTAAAATTGTATTTTTCACGACAAAAAATATTTTTTATCTCTGAAAATCAATTTATTAACGTCAGAAAGCTGGAAATGTCTAAAAACGATCACTTTCAACGAATACGATCATTTTTAGACATTTTCGTGGTTCGTGGATTAAAACTGTAATTTTCACAACAAATATTTTTGATCTCTGAAAATCAATTTATTAACGTCAGAAAGCTTGAAACATGTAAAGACGATCAAGTTCGAGGAATACAAGCGTTTTTAGACATTTTTGTACTTCTCGGACTAAAACTGCATTTTGCACGACAAAAACTATGTTTTATCTATGAAAATCAATTTATTAAAGTCAGAAAGCTGGAAACGTCTAAAAAGGATCACTTTCAATGAATAGAAGCGTTTTTAGTCATTTTCGTACTTCTCTGACTAAAACTACATTTTTCACGACAAAAAATATTTTTTATCTCTGAAAATAAATTTATTAATGTCAGAGAGTTGGAAATGTCTATAAACGATCACTTTCAACGAATACCAGCGTTTTTAGACATTTTCGTTCTTGCCGGACTTAAACTGTATTTTTCACGACAAAAAAATTTTTTTATCTCTGAAAATCAATTTATTAACGTCAGAGAGTTGGAAACGTCTAAAAACGGTCACTTTCAATGAATAGAAGCGTTTTTGGTCATTTTCGTACTTCTTGGACTAAAACTACATTTTTCACGACAAAAAATATTTTTTATGTCTGAAAATAAATTTATTAATGTCAGAGAGTTGGAAATGTCTATAAACGATCACTTTCAACGAATACAAGCGTTTTTAGACATTTTCGTTCTTGTCGGACTTAAACTGTATTTTTCACGAAAAAAAATATTTTTAATCTCTGAAAATTAAATTTATTAACGTCAGAAAGCTGGAAAGGTCTAAAAACGATCACTTTCGACGAGTACAAACGTTTTTAGACATTTTCGTACTTCTCGGACTAAAATTGTATTTTTCACGACAAAAAATATTTTTTATCTCTGAAAATCAATTTATTAATGTCAGAGAGTTGGAAATGTCTATAAACGATCACTTTCAACGAATACCAGCGTTTTTAGACATTTTCGTTCTTGCCGGACTTAAACTGTATTTATCACGACAAAAAATATTTTTTATCTCTGAAAATCAATTTATTAACGTCAGAGAGTTGGAAATGTCTAAAAACGATCAGTTTCAACGAATACCAGCGTTTTTAGATATTTTTGTACTTCTCGCACAAAAACTGTATTTTTCATAACAAAAAATATTTTTTATCTCTGAAAATCAATTTATTAACGTCAGAGAGCTGAAAACGTTTAAAAACGACCACTTTCAACGAATTCAAGCGTTTTTAGTCATTTTCGTACTTCTCTGACTAAAACTACATTTTTCACGACAAAAAATATTTTTTATCTCTGAAAATCAATGTATTAACGTCAGAAAGTTGGAAATGTCTAAAAACGATCACTTTCAACGAATACCAGCGTTTTTAGACATTTTTGTACTTCTCGGTCTAAAACTGCATTTTTCACGACAAAAACTATTTTTTATCTCTGAAAATCAATTTATTAACGTCAGAAAGCTGGAAACGTCTAAAAACGATCACTTTCAACGAATACAAGCGTTTTAAGACATTTTCGTACTTCTCGCACAAAAACTGTATTTTTCATAACAAAAAATATTTTTTATCTCTGAAAATCAATTTATTAACGTCAGAGAGCTGAAAACTTATAAAAACGATCACTTTCGACGAATACAAGCGTTTTTAGACATTTTTGTACTTCTCGGACTAACACTGCATTTTTCACGACAAAAACTATTTTTTAACTCTGAAAAATAATATATTAACATCACAGAGTTGGAAACGTCTGAAAACGATCAGTTTCAATGAATACAAGCATTTTCAGACATTTTCGTACTTCTCGGACTAAAACTGTATTTTTCACGACAAAAAATATTTTTTATCTCTGAAAATCAATTTATTAACGTCATAAAGCTGGAAACGTCTAAAAACGATCACCTTCAATGAATAGAAGCGTTTTTAGTCATTTTCGTACTTCTCGGACTAAAACTACATTTTTCACGACAAAAAATATTTTTTATCTCTGAAAATAAATTTATTAACGTCAGAAAGCTGGAAATGTCTAAAAACGATCACTTTCGACGAATACCAGCGTTTTTAGACATTTTCGTACTTCTCGCACAAAAACTGTATTTTTCATAACAAAAAATATATTTTTTCTCTGAAAATCAATTTATTAACGTCAGAGAGCAGAAAACGTTTAAAAACGATCACTTTCAACGAATTCAAGCGTTTTTAGACATTTTTGTACTTCTCGGACTAAAACTGTATTTTTGACGACAAAAAATTATTTTATCTCTGAAAATCAATTTATTAACGTCAGAGAGCTGAAAACGTTTAAAAACGATCACTTTCAACGAATTCAAGCGTTTTTAGACATTTTTGTACTTCTCGGTCTAAAACTGCATTTTTCACGGCAAAAGCTATTTTTTATCTCTGAAAATCAATTTATTAATGTCAGAGAGTTGCAAATGTTTATAAACGATAACATTCAACGAATACCAGGGTTTTTAGACATTTTCGTTCTTGTCGGACTAAAACTGTATTTTTCACGACAAAAAAGATTTTTTATCTCTGAAAATCAATTTATTAACGTCAGAAAGCTGGAAATGTCTAAAAACGATCACTTTCGACGAATACAAACGTTTTTAGACATTTTCGTACTTCTCGGAATGAAACTGTATTTTTCACGACAAAAAATAATTTTTATCTCTGAAAATCAATGTATTAACGTCAGAAAGTTGGAAATGTCTAAAAACGATCACTTGCAACGAATACCAGCGTTTTTAGACATTTTCGTAGTTCTCGCAATAAAATTGTATTTTTGAAGATAAAATCAATTTTTTATCTCTGAAAATCAATTTATTAACGTCAGAGAGCTGAATACGTTTAAAAACGATCACTTTCAACGAATTCAAGCGTTTTTAGACATTTTTGTACTTCTCGGTCTAAAACTGCATTTTTCACGACAAACACTATTTTTTATCTCTGAAAATCAATTTATTAACGTCAGAAAGCTGGAAACGTCTAAAAACGTTCACTTTCAACGAATACAAGCGTTTTAAGACATTTTCGTACTTCTCGCACAAAAACTGTATTTTTCATAACAAAAAATATTTTTTATCTCTGAAAATCAATTTATTAACGTCAGAGAGCTGAAAACTTATAAAAATGATCACTTTCGACGAATACAAGCGTTTTTAGACATTTTTGTACTTCTCGGACTAACACTGCATTTTTCACGACAAAAACTATTTTTTATCTCTGAAAATCAATTTATTAATGTCAGAGAGTTGCAAATGTTTATAAACGATAACATTCAACGAATACCAGGGTTTTTAGACATTTTCGTTCTTGTCGGACTAAAACTGTATTTTTCACGACAAAAAAGATTTTTTATCTCTGAAAATCAATTTATTAACGTCAGAAAGCTGGAAATGTCTAAAAACGATCACTTTCGACGAATACAAACGTTTTTAGACATTTTCGTACTTCTCGGAATGAAACTGTATTTTTCACGACAAAAAATAATTTTTATCTCTGAAAATCAATGTATTAACGTCAGAAAGTTGGAAATGTCTAAAAACGATCACTTGCAACGAATACCAGCGTTTTTAGACATTTTCGTAGTTCTCGCAATAAAATTGTATTTTTGAAGATAAAATCAATTTTTTATCTCTGAAAATCAATTTATTAACGTCAGAGAGCTGAAAACGTTTAAAAACGATCACTTTCAACGAATTCAAGCGTTTTTAGACATTTTTGTACTTCTCGGTCTAAAACTGCATTTTTCACGACAAACACTATTTTTTATCTCTGAAAATCAATTTATTAACGTCAGAAAGCTGGAAACGTCTAAAAACGTTCACTTTCAACGAATACAAGCGTTTTAAGACATTTTCGTACTTCTCGCACAAAAACTGTATTTTTCATAACAAAAAATATTTTTTATCTCTGAAAATCAATTTATTAACGTCAGAGAGCTGAAAACTTATAAAAATGATCACTTTCGACGAATACAAGCGTTTTTAGACATTTTTGTACTTCTCGGACTAACACTGCATTTTTCACGACAAAAACTATTTTTTATCTCTGAAAAATAATATATTAACATCACAGAGTTGGAAACATCTGAAAACGATCAGTTTCAATAAATACAAGCGTTTTCAGACATTTTCATACTTCTCGGACTAAAACTGTATTTTTCACGACAAAAAATATTTTTTATCTCTGAAAATCAATTTATTAACGTCAGATAGTTGGAAATGTCTAAAAACGATCACTTTCAACGAATACCAGCGTTTTTAGACATTTTCGTACTTCTCGCACAAAAACTGTATTTTTCATAACAAAAAAGGTGTTTTATCTCTGAAAATCAATTTATTAGCGTCAGAGAGCTGAAAACGTTTAAAAACGATCGCTTTCAACGAATTCAAGCGTTTTTAGACATTTTCGTTCTTGTCGGACTTAAACTGTATTTTTCACGATAAAAAATATTTTTTATCTCTGAAAATCAATTTATTAACGTTAGAAAGCTGGAAACATCTAAAAACGACCACTTTCGGCGAATACAAGAGTTTTTAGATATTTTCGTACCTCTCGGACTAAAACTGCATTTTTCACGACAAAAACTATTTTTAATCTCTAAAAATTAATTTATTAACGTCAGAAAGCTGGAAATGTCTAAAAACGATCACTTTCGACGAATACAAACGTTTTTAGACATTTTCGTACTTCTCGGACTAAAACTGTATTTTTCACGACAAAAAATATTTTTTATCTCTGAAAATCAATTTATTAACGTCAGAAAGCTGGAAATGTCTAAAAAACGATCACTTTCAACGAATACGATCATTTTTAGACATTTTCGTGGTTCGTGGATTAAAACTGTAATTTTCACAACAAATATTTTTGATCTCTGAAAATCAATTTATTAACGTCAGAAAGCTTGAAACATTTAAAGACGATCAAGTTCGAGGAATACAAGCGTTTTTAGACATTTTTGTACTTCTCGGACTAAAACTGCATTTTGCACGACAAAAACTATGTTTTATCTATGAAAATCAATTTATTAAAGTCAGAAAGCTGGAAACGTCTAAAAAGGATCACTTTCAATGAATAGAAGCGTTTTTAGTCATTTTCGTACTTCTCTGACTAAAACTACATTTTTCACGACAAAAAATATTTTTTATCTCTGAAAATAAATTTATTAATGTCAGAGAGTTGGAAATGTCTATAAACGATCACTTTCAACGAATACCAGCGTTTTTAGACATTTTCGTTCTTGCCGGACTTAAATTGTATTTTTCACGACAAAAAATATTTTTAATCTCTGAAAATTAAATTTATTAACGTCAGAAAGCTGGAAAGGTCTAAAAACGATCACTTTCGACGAATACAAACGTTTTTAGACATTTTCGTACTTCTCGGACTAAAATTGTATTTTTCACGACAAAAAATATTTTTTATCTCTGAAAATCAATTTATTAATGTCAGAGAGTTGGAAATGTCTATAAACGATCACTTTCAACGAATACCAGCGTTTTTAGACATTTTGTTCTTGCCGGACTTAAACTGTATTTATCACGACAAAAAATATTTTTTATCTCTGAAAATCAATTTATTAACGTCAGAGAGTTGGAAATGTCTAAAAACGATCAGTTTCAACGAATACCAGCGTTTTTAGACATTTTTGTACTTCTCGCACAAAAACTGTATTTTTCATAACAAAAAATATTTTTTATCTCTGAAAATCAATTTATTAACGTCAGAGAGCTGAAAACGCTTAAAAACGATCACTTTCAACGAATTCAAGCGTTTTTAGTCATTTTCGTACTTCTCTGACTAAAACTACATTTTTCACGACAAAAAATATTTTTTATCTCTGAAAATCAATGTATTAACGTCAGAAAGTTGGAAATGTCTAAAAACGATCACTTTCAACGAATACCAGCGTTTTTAGACATTTTCGTAGTTCTCGCACTAAAATTGTATTTTTGAAGATAAAATCAATTTTTTATCTCTGAAAATCAATTTATTAACGTCAGAGAGCTGAAAACGTTTAAAAACGATCACTTTCAACGAATTCAAGCGTTTTTAGACATTTTTGTACTTCTCGGTCTAAAACTGCATTTTTCACGACAAAAACTATTTTTTATCTCTGAAAATCAATTTATTAACGTCAGAAAGCTGGAAACGTCTAAAAACGATCACTTTCAACGAATACAAGCGTTTTAAGACATTTTCGTACTTCTCGCACAAAAACTGTATTTTTCATAACAAAAAATATTTTTTATCTCTGAAAATCAATTTATTAACGTCAGAGAGCTGAAAACTTATAAAAATGATCACTTTCGACGAATACAAGCGTTTTTAGACATTTTTGTACTTCTCGGACTAACACTGCATTTTTCACGACAAAAACTATTTTTTATCTCTGAAAAATAATATATTAACATCACAGAGTTGGAAACATCTGAAAACGATCAGTTTCAATAAATACAAGCGTTTTCAGACATTTTCGTACTTCTAGGACTAAAACTGTATTTTTCACGACAAAAAATATTTTTTATCTCTGAAAATCAATTTATTAACGTCAGATAGTTGGAAATGTCTAAAAACGATCACTTTCAACGAATACCAGCGTTTTTAGACATTTTCGTACTTCTCGCACAAAAACTGTATTTTTCATAACAAAAAAGGTTTTTTATCTCTGAAAATCAATTTATTAGCGTCAGAGAGCTGAAAACGTTTAAAAACGATCACTTTCAACGATTTCAAGCGTCTTTAGACATTTTCGTTCTTGTCGGACTTAAACTGTATTTTTCACGACAAAAAATATTTTTTATCTCTGAAAATCAATTTATTAACGTTAGAAAGCTGGAAACATCTAAAAACGACCACTTTCGGCGAATACAAGAGTTTTTAGATATTTTCGTACCTCTCGGACTAAAACTGCATTTTTCACGACAAAAACTATTTTTAATCTCTAAAAATTAATTTATTAACGTCAGAAAGCTGGAAATGTCTAAAAACGATCACTTTCGACGAATACAAACGTTTTTAGACATTTTCGTACTTCTCGGACTAAAACTGTATTTTTCACGACAAAAAATATTTTTTATCTCTGAAAATCAATTTATTAACGTCAGAAAGCTGGAAATGTCTAAAAACGATCACTTTCAACGAATACGATCATTTTTAGACATTTTCGTGGTTCGTGGATTAAAACTGTAATTTTCACAACAAATATTTTTGATCTCTGAAAATCAATTTATTAACGTCAGAAAGCTTGAAACATTTAAAGACGGTCAAGTTCGAGGAATACAAGCGTTTTTAGACATTTTCGTACTTCTCGCACAAAAACTGTATTTTTCATAACAAAAAAGGTTTTTTATCTCTGAAAATCAATTTATTAGCGTCAGAGAGCTGAAAACGTTTAAAAACGATCACTTTCAACGAATTCAAGCGTCTTTAGACATTTTCGTTCTTGTCGGACTTAAACTGTATTTTTCACGACAAAAAATATTTTTTATCTCTGAAAATCAATTTATTAACGTTAGAAAGCTGGAAACATCTAAAAACGACCACTTTCGGCGAATACAAGAGTTTTTAGATATTTTCGTACCTCTCGGACTAAAACTGCATTTTTCACGACAAAAACTATTTTTAATCTCTAAAAATTAATTTATTAACGTCAGAAAGCTGGAAATGTCTAAAAACGATCACTTTCGACGAATACAAACGTTTTTAGACATTTTCGTACTTCTCGGACTAAAATTGTATTTTTCACGACAAAAAATATTTTTTATCTCTGAAAATCAATTTATTAACGTCAGAAAGCTGGAAATGTCTAAAAACGATCACTTTCAACGAATACGATCATTTTTAGACATTTTCGTGGTTCGTGGATTAAAACTGTAATTTTCACAACAAATATTTTTGATCTCTGAAAATCAATTTATTAACGTCAGAAAGCTTGAAACATGTAAAGACGATCAAGTTCGAGGAATACAAGCGTTTTTAGACATTTTTGTACTTCTCGGACTAAAACTGCATTTTGCACGACAAAAACTATGTTTTATCTATGAAAATCAATTTATTAAAGTCAGAAAGCTGGAAACGTCTAAAAAGGATCACTTTCAATGAATAGAAGCGTTTTTAGTCATTTTCGTACTTCTCTGACTAAAACTACATTTTTCACGACAAAAAATATTTTTTATCTCTGAAAATAAATTTATTAATGTCAGAGAGTTGGAAATGTCTATAAACGATCACTTTCAACGAATACCAGCGTTTTTAGACATTTTCGTTCTTGCCGGACTTAAACTGTATTTTTCACGACAAAAAAAAATTTTTATCTCTGAAAATCAATTTATTAACGTCAGAGAGTTGGAAACGTCTAAAAACGGTCACTTTCAATGAATAGAAGCGTTTTTGGTCATTTTCGTACTTCTTGGACTAAAACTACATTTTTCACGACAAAAAATATTTTTTATGTCTGAAAATAAATTTATTAATGTCAGAGAGTTGGAAATGTCTATAAACGATCACTTTCAACGAATACAAGCGTTTTTAGACATTTTCGTTCTTGTCGGACTTAAACTGTATTTTTCACGAAAAAAAATATTTTTAATCTCTGAAAATTAAATTTATTAACGTCAGAAAGCTGGAAAGGTCTAAAAACGATCACTTTCGACGAGTACAAACGTTTTTAGACATTTTCGTACTTCTCGGACTAAAATTGTATTTTTCACGACAAAAAATATTTTTTATCTCTGAAAATCAATTTATTAATGTCAGAGAGTTGGAAATGTCTAGAAACGATCACTTTCAACGAATACCAGCGTTTTTAGACATTTTCGTTCTTGCCGGACTTAAACTGTATTTATCACGACAAAAAATATTTTTTATCTCTGAAAATCAATTTATTAACGTCAGAGAGTTGGAAATGTCTAAAAACAATCAGTTTCAACGAATACCAGCGTTTTTAGACATTTTTGTACTTCTCGCATAAAAACTGTATTTTTCATAACAAAAAATATTGTTTAGCTCTGAAAATCAATTTATTAACGTCAGAGAGCTGAAAACGTTTAAAAACGATCACTTTCAACGAATTCAAGCGTTTTTAGTAATTTTCGTACTTCTCTGACTAAAACTACATTTTTCACGACAAAAAATATTTTTTATCTCTGAAAATCAATGTATTAACGTCAGAAAGTTGGAAATGTCTAAAAACGATCACTTTCAACGAATACCAGCGTTTTTAGACATTTTCGTAGTTCTCGCACTAAAATTGTATTTTTGAAGATAAAATCAATTTTTTATCTCTGAAAATCAATTTATTAACGTCAGAGAGCTGAAAACGTTTAAAAACGATCACTTTCAACGAATTCAAGCGTTTTTAGGCATTTTTGTACTTCTCGGTCTAAAACTGCATTTTTCACGACAAAAACTATTTTTTATCTCTGAAAATCAATTTATTAACGTCATAAAGCTGGAAACATCTAAAAACGATCACCTTCAATGAATAGAAGCGTTTTTAGTCATTTTCGTACTTCTCGGACTAAAACTACATTTTTCACGACAAAAAATATTTTTTATCTCTGAAAATTAATTTATTAACGTCAGAGAGCTGAAAACTTATAAAAACGATCACTTTCGACGAATACAAGCGTTTTTAGACATTTTTGTACTTCTCGGACTAACACTGCATTTTTCACGACAAAAACTATTTTTTATCTCTGAAAAATAATATATTAACATCACAGAGTTGGAAACGTCTGAAAATGATCAGTTTCAATGAATACAAGCATTTTCAGACATTTTCGTACTTCTCGGACTAAAACTGTATTTTTCACGACAAAAAATATTTTTTATCTCTGAAAATCAATTTATTAGCGTCAGAGAGCTGAAAACGTTTAAAAACGGTCACTTTCAATGAATTCAAGCGTTTTTAGACATTTTTGTACTTCTCGGTCTAAAACTGCCATTTTCACGATAAAAAATCTTTTTTAAATCTGAAGATAAATTTGTTAACATCAGAGAGCTGAAAACTTATAAAAACGATCACTTTCGACGAATACAAGCGTTTTTAGACATTTTTGTACTTCTCGGACTAACACTGCATTTTTCACGACAAAAACCATTTTTTATCTCTGAAAAATAATATATTAACATCACAGAGTTGGAAACGTCTGAAAACGATCAGTTTCAATGAATACAAGCGTTTTCAGACATTTTCGTACTTCTCGGACTAAAACTGTATTTTTCACGACAAAAAATATTTTTTATCTCTGAAAATCAATTTATTAACGTCATAAAGCTGGAAACATCTAAAAACGATCACCTTCAATGAATAGAAGCGTTTTTAGTCATTTTCGTACTTCCCGGACTAAAACTACATTTTTCACGACAAAAAATATTTTTTATCTCTGAAAATAAATTTATTAATGTCAGAGAGTTGGAAATGTCTATAAACGATCACTTTCAACGAATACCAGCGTTTTTAGACATTTTCGTACTTCTCGCACAAAAACTGTATTTTTCATAACAAAAAATATATTTTTTCTCTGAAAATCAATTTATTAACGTCAGAGAGCAAAAAACGTTTAAAAACGATCACTTTCAACGAATTCAAGCGTTTTTAGACATTTTTGTACTTCTCGGTCTAAAACTGCATTTTTCAAGGCAAAAGCTATTTTTTATCTCTGAAAATTAATTTATTAATGTCAGAGAGTTGCAAATGTCTATAAACGATCACTTTCAACGAATACCAGCGTTTTTAGACATTTTCATTCTTGTCGGACTTAAACTGTATTTTTCACGACAAAAATTTTTTTTTTTCTCTGAAAATCAATTTATTAACGTCAGAGAGTTGGAAATGTCTAAAAACGATCACTTTCAACGAATACCAGCGTTTTTAGACATTTTCGTACTTCTCGGACTAAAACTGTATTTTTGACGACAAAAAATATTTTTTATCTCTGAAAATCAATTTATTAACGTCAGAGAGCCGAAAACGTTTAAAAACGATCACTTTCAACGAATTCAAGCGTGTTTAGACATTTTTGTACTTCTCGGACTAACACTGCATTTTTCACGACAAAAACTATTTTTTATCTCTGAAAAATAATATATTAACATCACAGAGTTGGAAACGTCTGAAAACGATCAGTTTCAATGAATACAAGCGTTTTCAGACATTTTCGTACTTCTCGGAATAAAACTGTATTTTTCACGACAAAAAATATTTTTTATCTCTGAAAATCAATTTATTAACGTCAGAGAGTTGGAAATGTCTAAAAACGATCACATTCAATGAATACCAGCGTTTTTAGACATTTTCGTACTTCTCGCACAAAAACTGTATTTTTCATAACAAAAAATGTTTTTTATCTCTGAAAATCAATTTATTAGCGTCAGAGAGCTGAAAACGTTTAAAAACGATCACTTTCAACGAATTCAAGCGTTTTTAGACATTTTTGTACTTCTCGGTCTAAAACTGCCATTTTCACGATAAAAAATCTTTTTTAAATCTGAAGATAAATTTGTTAACATCAAAGAGTTGGAAACGTCTATAAACGATCACTTTCAACGAATACCAGCGTTTTTAGACATTTTCGTACTTTTTGGACTAAAACTACATTTTTCACGACAAAAAATATTTTTTATCTCTGAAAATAAATTTATTAATGTCAGAGAGCTGGAAACATCTAAAAACGACCACTTTCGGCGAATACAAGAGTTTTTAGATATTTTCGTACCTCTCGGACTAAAACTGCATTTTTCACGACAAAAACTATTTTTAATCTCTAAAAATTAATTTATTAACGTCAGAAAGCTGGAAATGTCTAAAACCGATCACTTTCGACGAATACAAACGTTTTTAGACATTTTCGTACTTCTCGGACTAAAACTGTATTTTTCACGACAAAAAATATTTTTTATCTCTGAAAATCAATTTATTAACGTCAGAAAGCTGGAAATGTCTAAAAACGATCACTTTCAACGAATACGATCATTTTTAGACATTTTCGTGGTTCGTGGATTAAAACTGTATTTTTCACAACAAATATTTTTGATCACTGAAAATCAATTTATTAACGTCAGAAAGCTTGAAACATTTAAAGACGATCAAGTTCGAGGAATACAAGCGTTTTTAGACATTTTTGTACTTCTCGCACAAAAACTGTATTTTTCATACCAAAAAATATTTTTTATCTCTGAAAATCAATTTATTAACGTCAGAGAGCTGAAAACGTTTAAAAACGACCACTTTCAACGAATTCTAGCGTTTTTAGACATTTTTGTACTTCTCGGACTAAAACTGCATTTTGCACGACAAAAACTATGTTTTATCTATGAAAATCAATTTATTAAAGTCAGAAAGCTGGAAACGTCTAAAAAGGATCACTTTCAATGAATAGAAGCGTTTTTAGACATTTTCTTTATTGTCGGACTTAAACTGTATTTTTCACGACAAAAAATATTTTTAATCTCTGAAAATTAATTTATTAACGTCAGAAAGCTGGAAAGGTCTAAAAACGATCACTTTCGACGAATACAAGCGTTTTTAGACATTTTCGTTCTTGTCGGACTTAAACTGTATTTTTCATGACAAAAAATATTTTTTATCTCTGAAAATCAATTTAGTAACGTCAGAGAGTTGGAAATGTCTAAAAACGATCAGTTTCAACGAATACCAGCGTTTTTAGACATTTTTGTACTTCTCGCACAAAAACTGTATTTTTCATAAGAAAAAATATTTTTTATCTCTGAAAATCAATTTATTAACGTCAGAGAGCTGAAAACGTTTAAAAACGATCACTTTCAACGAATTCAAGCGTTTTTAGTCATTTTCGTACTTCTCTGACTAAAACTACATTTTTCATGACAAAAAATATTTTTTATCTCTGAAAATCAATGTATTAACGTCAGAAAGTTGGAAATGTCTAAAAACGATCACTTTCAACGAATACCAGCGTTTTTAGACATTTTCGTAGTTCTCGCACTAAAGTTGTATTTTTGAAGATAAAATCAATTTTTTATCTCTGAAAATCAATTTATTAACGTCAGAGAGCTGAAAACGTTTAAAAACGATCACTTTCAACGAATTCAAGCGTTTTTAGACATTTTTGTACTTCTCGGTCTAAAACTGCATTTTTCACGACAAAAACTATTTTTTATCTCTGAAAATCAATTTATTAACGTCAGAAAGCTGGAAACGTCTAAAAACGATCACTTTCAACGAATACAAGCGTTTTAAGACATTTTCGTACTTCTCGCACAAAAACTGTATTTTTCATAACAAAAAAGATTTTTTATCTCTGAAAATCAATTTATTAACGTCAGAGAGCTGAAAACTTATAAAAACGATCACTTTCGACGAATACAAGCGTTTTTAGACATTTTTGTACTTCTCGGACTAACACTGCATTTTTCACGACAAAAACTATTTTTTATCTCTGAAAAATAATATATTAACATCACAGAGTTGGAAACGTCTGAAAACGATCAGTTTCAATGAATACAAGCGTTTTCAGACATTTTCGTACTTCTCGACTAAAACTGTATTTTTCACGACAAAAAATGTTTTTTATCTCTGAAAATCAATTTATTAGCGTCAGAGAGCTGAAAACGTCTAAAAACGATCACTTTCAACGAATACGATCATTTTTAGACATTTTCGTGGTTCGTGGATTAAAACTGTAATTTTCACAACAAATATTTTTGATCTCTGAAAATTAATTTATTAACGTCAGAAAGCTGGAAATGTCTAAAAACGATCACTTTCGACGAATACAAACGTTTTTAGACATTTTCGTACTTCTCGGACTAAAACTGCATTTTGCATGACAAAAATTATGTTTTATCTATAAAAATCAAATTATTAAAGTCAGAAAGCTGGAAACGTCTAAAAAGGATCACTTTCAATGAATAGAAGCGTTTTTAGTCATTTTCGTACTTCTCTGACTAAAACTACATTTTTCACGACAAAAAATATTTTTTATCTCTGAAAATAAATTTATTAATGTCAGAGAGTTGGAAATATCTATAAACGATCACTTTCAACGAATACCAGCGTTTTTAGACATTTTCGTTCTTGCCGGACTTAAACTGTATTTTTCACGACAAAAAATATTTTCTATCTCTGAAAATCAATTTATTAACGTCAGAAAGCTGAAAAGGTCTAAAAACGATCACTTTCGACGAATACAAACGTTTTTAGACATTTTCGTACTTCTCGGACTAAAATTGTATTTTTCACGACAAAAAATATTTTTTATCTCTGAAAATCAATTTATTAATGTCAGAGAGTTGGAAATGTCTATAAACGATCACTTTCAACGAATACCAGCGTTTTTAGACATTTTCGTTCTTGCCGGACTTAAACTGTATTTATCACGACAAAAAATATTTTTTATCTCTGAAAATCAATTTATTAACGTTAGAGAGTTGGAAACGTCTAAAAACGGTCACTTTCAATGAATAGAAGCGTTTTTTGTCATTTTCGTACTTCTTGGACTAAAACTACATTTTTCACGACAAAAAATATTTTTAATCTCTGAAAATTAATTTATTAACGTCAGAAAGCTGAAAAGGTCTAAAAACGATCACTTTCGACGAATACAAACGTTTTTAGACATTTTCGTACTTCTCGGACTAAAATTGTATTTTTCACGACAAAAAATATTTTTTATCTCTGAAAATCAATTTATTAATGTCAGAGAGTTGGAAATGTCTATAAACGATCACTTTCAACGAATACCAGCGTTTTTAGACATTTTCGTTCTTGCCGGACTTAAACTGTATTTATCACGACAAAAAATATTTTTTATCTCTGAAAATCAATTTATTAACGTCAGAGAGTTGGAAATGTCTAAAAACGATCAGTTTCAACGAATACCAGCGTTTTTAGATATTTTTGTACTTCTCGCACAAAAACTGTATTTTTCATAACAAAAAATATTTTTTATCTCTGAAAATCAATTTATTAACGTCAGAGAGCTGAAAACGTTTAAAAACGACCACTTTCAACGAATTCAAGCGTTTTTAGTCATTTTCGTACTTCTCTGACTAAAACTACATTTTTCACGACAAAAAATATTTTTTATCTCTGAAAATCAATGTATTAACGTCAGAAAGTTGGAAATGTCTAAAAACGATCACTTTCAACGAATACCAGCGTTTTTAGACATTTTTGTACTTCTCGGTCTAAAACTGCATTTTTCACGACAAAAACTATTTTTTATCTCTGAAAATCAATTTATTAACGTCAGAGAGCTGAAAACTTATAAAAACGATCACTTTCGACGAATACAAGCGTTTTTAGATATTTTTGTACTTCTCGGACTAACACTGCATTTTTCATGACAAAAACTATTTTTTAACTCTGAAAAATAATATATTAACATCACAGAGTTGGAAACGTCTGAAAACGATCAGTTTCAATGAATACAAGCATTTTCAGACATTTTCGTACTTCTCGGACTAAAACTGTATTTTTCACGACAAAAAATATTTTTTATCTCTGAAAATCAATTTATTAACGTCATAAAGCTGGAAACGTCTAAAAACGATCACCTTCAATGAATAGAAGCGTTTTTAGTCATTTTCGTACTTCTCGGACTAAAACTACATTTTTCACGACAAAAAATATTTTTTATCTCTGAAAATAAATTTATTAATGTCAGAGAGTTGGAAATGTCTATAAACGATCACTTTCAACGAATACCAGCGTTTTTAGACATTTTCGTACTTCTCGGAATGAAACTGTATTTTTCACGACAAAAAATAATTTTTATCTCTGAAAATCAATTTATTAACGTCAGAGAGCTGAAAACGTTTAAAAACGATCACTTTCAACGAATACAAGCTTTTTAAGACATTTTCGTACTTCTCGCACAAAAACTGTATTTTTCATAACAAAAAATATATTTTTTCTCTGAAAATCAATTTCTTAACGTCAGAGAGCAGAAAACGTTTAAAAACGATCACTTTCAACGAATTCAAGCGTTTTTAGACATTTTCGTACTTCTCGGACTAAAACTGTATTTTTGACGACAAAAAATTATTTTATCTCTGAAAATCAATTTATTAACGTCAGAGAGCTGAAAACGTTTAAAAACGATCACTTTCAACGAATTCAAGCGTTTTTAGACATTTTTGTACTTCTCGGTCTAAAACTGCATTTTTCACGGCAAAAGCTATTTTTTATCTCTGAAAATCAATTTATTAATGTCAGAGAGTTGCAAATGTTTATAAACGATAACATTCAACGAATACCAGGGTTTTTAGACATTTTCGTTCTTGTCGGACTAAAACTGTATTTTTCACGACAAAAAATATTTTTTATCTCTGAAAATCAATTTATTAACGTCAGAAAGCTGGAAATGTCTAAAAACGATCACTTTCGACGAATACAAACGTTTTTAGACATTTTCGTACTTCTCGGAATGAAACTGTATTTTTCACGACAAAAAATAATTTTTATCTCTGAAAATCAATGTATTAACGTCAGAAAGTTGGAAATGTCTAAAAACGATCACTTGCAACGAATACCAGCGTTTTTAGACATTTTCGTAGTTCTCGCAATAAAATTGTATTTTTGAAGATAAAATCAATTTTTTATCTCTGAAAATCAATTTATTAACGTCAGAGAGCTGAAAACGTTTAAAAACGATCACTTTCAACGAATTCAAGCGTTTTTAGATATTTTTGTACTTCTCGGTCTAAAACTGCATTTTTCACGACAAACACTATTTTTTATCTCTGAAAATCAATTTATTAACGTCAGAAAGCTGGAAACGTCTAAAAACGTTCACTTTCAACGAATACAAGCGTTTTAAGACATTTTCGTACTTCTCGCACAAAAACTGTATTTTTCATAACAAAAAATATTTTTTATCTCTGAAAATCAATTTATTAACGTCAGAGAGCTGAAAACTTATAAAAATGATCACTTTCGACGAATACAAGCGTTTTTAGACATTTTTGTACTTCTCGGACTAACACTGCATTTTTCACGACAAAAACTATTTTTTATCTCTGAAAATCAATTTATTAGCGTCAGAGAGCTGAAAACGTTTAAAAACGATCACTTTCAACGAATTCAAGCGTTTTTAGACATTTTTGTACTTCTCGGTCTAAAACTGCCATTTTCACGATAAAAAATCTTTTTTAAATCTGAAGATAAATTTGTTAACATCAAAGAGTTGGAAACGTCTATAACCGATCACTTTCAACGAATACCAGCGTTTTTAGACATTTTCGTACTTTTTGGACTAAAACTACATTTTTCACGACAAAAAATATTTTTTATCTCTGAAAATAAATTTATTAATGTCAGAGAGCTGGAAACATCTAAAAACGACCACTTTCGGCGAATACAAGAGTTTTTAGATATTTTCGTACCTCTCGGACTAAAACTGCATTTTTCACGACAAAAACTATTTTTAATCTCTAAAAATTAATTTATTAACGTCAGAAAGCTGGAAATGTCTAAAAACGATCACTTTCGACGAATACAAACGTTTTTAGACATTTTCGTACTTCTCGGACTAAAACTGTATTTTTCACGACAAAAAATATTTTTTATCTCTGAAAATCAATTTATTAACGTCAGAAAGCTGGAAATGTCTAAAAACGATCACTTTCAACGAATACGATCATTTTTAGACATTTTCGTGGTTCGTGGATTAAAACTGTATTTTTCACAACAAATATTTTTGATCACTGAAAATCAATTTATTAACGTCAGAAAGCTTGAAACATTTAAAGACGATCAAGTTCGAGGAATACAAGCGTTTTTAGACATTTTTGTACTTCTCGCACAAAAACTGTATTTTTCATACCAAAAAATATTTTTTATCTCTGAAAATCAATTTATTAACGTCAGAGAGCTGAAAACGTTTTAAAACGATCACTTTCAACGAATTCTAGCGTTTTTAGACATTTTTGTACTTCTCGGACTAAAACTGCATTTTGCACGACAAAAACTATGTTTTATCTATGAAAATCAATTTATTAAAGTCAGAAAGCTGGAAACGTCTAAAAAGGATCACTTTCAATGAATAGAAGCGTTTTTAGTCATTTTCGTACTTCTCTGACTAAAACTACATTTTTCACGACAAAAAATATTTTTTATCTCTGAAAATAAATTTATTAATGTCAGAGAGTTGGAAATGGCTATAAACGATCACTTTCAACGAATACCAGCGTTTTTAGACATTTTCGTTCTTGTCGGACTTAAACTGTATTTTTCACGACAAAAAATATTTTTAATCTCTGAAAATTAATTTATTAACGTCAGAAAGCTGGAAAGGTCTAAAAACGATCACTTTCGACGAATACAAGCGTTTTTAGACATTTTCGTTCTTGTCGGACTTAAACTGTATTTTTCACGACAAAAAATATTTTTTATCTCTGAAAATCAATTTAGTAACGTCAGAGAGTTGGAAATGTCTAAAAACGATCAGTTTCAACGAATACCAGCGTTTTTAGACATTTTTGTACTTCTCGCACAAAAACTGTATTTTTCATAAGAAAAAATATTTTTTATCTCTGAAAATCAATTTATTAACGTCAGAGAGCTGAAAACGTTTAAAAACGATCACTTTCAACGAATTCAAGCGTTTATAGTCATTTTCGTACTTCTCTGACTAAAACTACATTTTTCATGACAAAAAATATTTTTTATCTCTGAAAATCAATGTATTAACGTCAGAAAGTTGGAAATGTCTAAAAACGATCACTTTCAACGAATACCAGCGTTTTTAGACATTTTCGTAGTTCTCGCACTAAAGTTGTATTTTTGAAGATAAAATCAATTTTTTATCTCTGAAAATCAATTTATTAACGTCAGAGAGCTGAAAACGTTTAAAAACGATCACTTTCAACGAATTCAAGCGTTTTTAGACATTTTTGTACTTCTCGGTCTAAAACTGCATTTTTCACGACAAAAACTATTTTTTATCTCTGAAAATCAATTTATTAACGTCAGAAAGCTGGAAACGTCTAAAAACGATCACTTTCAACGAATACAAGCGTTTTAAGACATTTTCGTACTTCTCGCACAAAAACTGTATTTTTCATAACAAAAAAGATTTTTTATCTCTGAAAATCAATTTATTAACGTCAGAGAGCTGAAAACTTATAAAAACGATCACTTTCGACGAATACAAGCGTTTTTAGACATTTTTGTACTTCTCGGACTAACACTGCTTTTTCACGACAAAAACTATTTTTTATCTCTGAAAAATAATATATTAACATCACAGAGTTGGAAACGTCTGAAAACGATCAGTTTAAATGAATACAAGCGTTTTCAGACATTTTCGTACTTCTCGACTAAAACTGTATTTTTCACGACAAAAAATGTTTTTTATCTCTGAAAATCAATTTATTAGCGTCAGAGAGCTGAAAACGTCTAAAAACGATCACTTTCAACGAATACGATCATTTTTAGACATTTTCGTGGTTCGTGGATTAAAACTGTAATTTTCACAACAAATATTTTTGATCTCTGAAAATTAATTTATTAACGTCAGAAAGCTGGAAATGTCTAAAAACGATCACTTTCGACGAATACAAACGTTTTTAGATATTTTCGTACTTCTTGGACTAAAACTACATTTTTCACGACAAAAAATATTTTTAATCTCTGAAAATTAATTTATTAACGTCAGAAAGCTGAAAAGGTCTAAAAACGATCACTTTCGACGAATACAAACGTTTTTAGACATTTTCGTACTTCTCGGACTAAAACTGTATTTTTCACGACAATAAATATTTTTTAACTCTGAAAATCAATTTATTAGCGTCAGAGAGCTGAAAACGTTTAAAAACGGTCACTTTCAACGAATTCAAGCGTTTTTAGACATTTTTGTACTTCTCGGTCTAGAACTGCCATTTTCACGATAAAAAATCTTTTTTAAATCTGAAGATAAATTTGTTAACATCAGAGAGCTGAAAACTTATAAAAACGATCACTTTCGACGAATACAAGCGTTTTTAGACATTTTTGTACTTCTCGGACTAACACTGCATTTTTCACGACAAAAACCATTTTTTATCTCTGAAAAATAATATATTAACATCACAGAGTTGGAAACGTCTGAAAACGATCAGTTTCAATGAATACAAGCGTTTTCAGACATTTTCGTACTTCTCGGACTAAAACTGTATTTTTCACGACAAAAAATATTTTTTATCTCTGAAAATCAATTTATTAACGTCATAAAGCTGGAAACATCTAAAAACGATCACCTTCAATGAATAGAAGCGTTTTTAGTCATTTTCGTACTTCTCGGACTAAAACTACATTTTTCACGACAAAAAATATTTTTTATCTCTGAAAATAAATTTATTAATGTCAGAGAGTTGGAAATGTCTATAAACGATCACTTTCAACGAATACCAGCGTTTTTAGACATTTTCGTACTTCTCGCACAAAAACTGTATTTTTCATAACAAAAAATATATTTTTTCTCTGAAAATCAATTTATTAACGTCAGAGAGCAAAAAACGTTTAAAAACGATCACTTTCAACGAATTCAAGCGTTTTTAGACATTTTTGTACTTCTCGGTCTAAAACTGCATTTTTCAAGGCAAAAGCTATTTTTTATCTCTGAAAATTAATTTATTAATGTCAGAGAGTTGCAAATGTCTATAAACGATCACTTTCAACGAATACCAGCGTTTTTAGACATTTTCATTCTTGTCGGACTTAAACTGTATTTTTCACGACAAAAATTTTTTTTTTTTCTCTGAAAATCAATTTATTAACGTCAGAGAGTTGGAAATGTCTAAAAACGATCACTTTCAACGAATACCAGCGTTTTTAGACATTTTCGTACTTCTCGGACTAAAACTGTATTTTTGAC
Source organism: Leptodirus hochenwartii (assembly GCA_947310635.1). NCBI lineage: Eukaryota > Metazoa > Arthropoda > Insecta > Coleoptera > Leiodidae > Leptodirus > Leptodirus hochenwartii. The sequence continues at coordinate 29,731,411 of OX371177.1, read as the reverse complement.
GACAAAAAATATTTTTTATCTCTGAAAATCAATTTATTAACGTCAGAGAGCCGAAAACGTTTAAAAACGATCACTTTCAACGAATTCAAGCGTTTTTAGACATTTTTGTACTTCTCGGACTAACACTGCATTTTTCACGACAAAAACTATTTTTTATCTCTGAAAAATAATATATTAACATCACAGAGTTGGAAACGTCTGAAAACGATCAGTTTCAATGAATGCAAGCGTTTTCAGACATTTTCGTACTTCTCGGAATAAAACTGTATTTTTCACGACAAAAAATATTTTTTATCTCTGAAAATCAATTTATTAACGTCAGAGAGTTGGAAATGTCTAAAAACGATCACTTTCAATGAATACCAGCGTTTTTAGACATTTTCGTACTTCTCGCACAAAAACTGTATTTTTCATACCAAAAAATGTTTTTTATCTCTGAAAATCAATTTATTAGCGTCAGAGAGCTGAAAACGTTTAAAAACGATCACTTTCAACGAATTCAAGCGTTTTTAGACATTTTTGTACTTCTCGGTCTAAAACTGCCATTTTCACGATAAAAAATCTTTTTTAAATCTGAAGATAAATTTGTTAACATCAAAGAGTTGGAAACGTCTATAAACGATCACTTTCAACGAATACCAGCGTTTTTAGACATTTTCGTACTTTTTGGACTAAAACTACATTTTTCACGACAAAAAATATTTTTTATCTCTGAAAATAAATTTATTAATGTCAGAGAGCTGGAAACATCTAAAAACGACCACTTTCGGCGAATACAAGAGTTTTTAGATATTTTCGTACCTCTCGGACTAAAACTGCATTTTTCACGACAAAAACTATTTTTAATCTCTAAAAATTAATTTATTAACGTCAGAAAGCTGGAAATGTCTAAAAACGATCACTTTCGACGAATACAAACGTTTTTAGACATTTTCGTACTTCTCGGACTAAAACTGTATTTTTCACGACAAAAAATATTTTTTATCTCTGAAAATCAATTTATTAACGTCAGAAAGCTGGAAATGTCTAAAAACGATCACTTTCAACGAATACGATCATTTTTAGACATTTTCGTGGTTCGTGGATTAAAACTGTATTTTTCACAACAAATATTTTTGATCACTGAAAATCAATTTATTAACGTCAGAAAGCTTGAAACATTTAAAGACGATCAAGTTCGAGGAATACAAGCGTTTTTAGACATTTTTGTACTTCTCGCACAAAAACTGTATTTTTCATACCAAAAAATATTTTTTATCTCTGAAAATCAATTTATTAACGTCAGAGAGCTGAAAACGTTTAAAAACGATCACTTTCAACGAATTCTAGCGTTTTTAGACATTTTTGTACTTCTCGGACTAAAACTGCATTTTGCACGACAAAAACTATGTTTTATCTATGAAAATCAATTTATTAAAGTCAGAAAGCTGGAAACGTCTAAAAAGGATCACTTTCAATGAATAGAAGCGTTTTTAGTCATTTTCGTACTTCTCTGACTAAAACTACATTTTTCACGACAAAAAATATTTTTTATCTCTGAAAATAAATTTATTAATGTCAGAGAGTTGGAAATGGCTATAAACGATCACTTTCAACGAATACCAGCGTTTTTAGACATTTTCGTTCTTGTCGGACTTAAACTGTATTTTTCACGACAAAAAATATTTTTAATCTCTGAAAATTAATTTATTAACGTCAGAAAGCTGGAAAGGTCTAAAAACGATCACTTTCGACGAATACAAGCGTTTTTAGACATTTTCGTTCTTGTCGGACTTAAACTGTATTTTTCACGACAAAAAATATTTTTTATCTCTGAAAATCAATTTAGTAACGTCAGAGAGTTGGAAATGTCTAAAAACGATCAGTTTCAACGAATACCAGCGTTTTTAGACATTTTTGTACTTCTCGCACAAAAACTGTATTTTTCATAAGAAAAAATATTTTTTATCTCTGAAAATCAATTTATTAACGTCAGAGAGCTGAAAACGTTTAAAAACGATCACTTTCAACGAATTCAAGCGTTTTAGTCATTTTCGTACTTCTCTGACTAAAACTACATTTTTCATGACAAAAACTATTTTTTATCTCTGAAAATCAATTTATTAACGTCAGAAAGCTGGAAACGTCTAAAAACGATCACTTTCAACGAATACAAGCGTTTTAAGACATTTTCGTACTTTCGCACAAAAACTGTATTTTTCATAACAAAAAGATTTTTTATCTCTGAAAATCAATTTATTAACGTCAGAGAGCTGAAAACTTATAAAAACGATCACTTTCGACGAATACAAGCGTTTTTAGACATTTTTGTACTTCTCGGACTAACACTGCTTTTTCACGACAAAAACTATTTTTTATCTCTGAAAAATAATATATTAACATCACAGAGTTGGAAACGTCTGAAAACGATCAGTTTAAATGAATACAAGCGTTTTCAGACATTTTCGTACTTCTCGACTAAAACTGTATTTTTCACGACAAAAAATGTTTTTTATCTCTGAAAATCAATTTATTAGCGTCAGAGAGCTGAAAACGTCTAAAAACGATCACTTTCAACGAATACGATCATTTTTAGACATTTTCGTGGTTCGTGGATTAAAACTGTAATTTTCACAACAAATATTTTTGATCTCTGAAAATTAATTTATTACCGTCAGAAAGCTGGAAATGTCTAAAAACGATCACTTTCGACGAATACAAACGTTTTTAGACATTTTCGTACTTCTTGGACTAAAACTACATTTTTCACGACAAAAAATATTTTTAATCTCTGAAAATTAATTTATTAACGTCAGAAAGCTGAAAAGGTCTAAAAACGATCACTTTCGACGAATACAAACGTTTTTAGACATTTTCGTACTTCTCGGACTAAAACTGTATTTTTCACGACAAAAAATATTTTTTAACTCGGAAAATCAATTTATTAGCGTCAGAGAGCTGAAAACGTTTAAAAACGGTCACGTTCAACGAATTCAAGCGTTTTTAGACATTTTTGTACTTCTCGGTCTAGAACTGCCATTTTCACGATAAAAAATCTTTTTTAAATCTGAAGATAAATTTGTTAACATCAGAGAGCTGAAAACTTATAAAAACGATCACTTTCGACGAATACAAGCGTTTTTAGACATTTTTGTACTTCTCGGACTAACACTGCATTTTTCACGACAAAAACCATTTTTTATCTCTGAAAAATAATATATTAACATCACAGAGTTGGAAACGTCTGAAAACGATCAGTTTCAATGAATACAAGCGTTTTCAGACATTTTCGTACTTCTCGGACTAAAACTGTATTTTTCACGACAAAAAATATTTTTTATCTCTGAAAATCAATTTATTAACGTCATAAAGCTGGAAACATCTAAAAACGATCACCTTCAATGAATAGAAGCGTTTTTAGTCATTTTCGTACTTCTCGGACTAAAACTACATTTTTCACGACAAAAAATATTTTTTATCTCTGAAAATAAATTTATTAATGTCAGAGAGTTGGAAATGTCTATAAACGATCACTTTCAACGAATACCAGCGTTTTTAGACATTTTCGTACTTCTCGCACAAAAACTGTATTTTTCATAACAAAAAATATATTTTTTCTCTGAAAATCAATTTATTAACGTCAGAGAGCAAAAAACGTTTAAAAACGATCACTTTCAACGAATTCAAGCGTTTTTAGACATTTTTGTACTTCTCGGTCTAAAACTGCATTTTTCAAGGCAAAAGCTATTTTTTATCTCTGAAAATTAATTTATTAATGTCAGAGAGTTGCAAATGTCTATAAACGATCACTTTCAACGAATACCAGCGTTTTTAGACATTTTCATTCTTGTCGGACTTAAACTGTATTTTTCACGACAAAAATTTTTTTTTTTCTCTGAAAATCAATTTATTAACGTCAGAGAGTTGGAAATGTCTAAAAACGATCACTTTCAACGAATACCAGCGTTTTTAGACATTTTCGTACTTCTCGGACTAAAACTGTATTTTTGACGACAAAAAATATTTTTTATCTCTGAAAATCAATTTATTAACGTCAGAGAGCCGAAAACGTTTAAAAACGATCACTTTCAACGAATTCAAGCGTTTTTAGACATTTTTGTACTTCTCGGACTAACACTGCATTTTTCACGACAAAAACTATTTTTTATCTCTGAAAAATAATATATTAACATCACAGAGTTGGAAACGTCTGAAAACGATCAGTTTCAATGAATACAAGCGTTTTCAGACATTTTCGTACTTCTCGGAATAAAACTGTATTTTTCACGACAAAAAATATTTTTTATCTCTGAAAATCAATTTATTAACGTCAGAGAGTTGGAAATGTCTAAAAACGATCACTTTCAATGAATACCAGCGTTTTTAGACATTTTCGTACTTCTCGCACAAAAACTGTATTTTTCATAACAAAAAATGTTTTTTATCTCTGAAAATCAATTTATTAGCGTCAGAGAGCTGAAAACGTTTAAAAACGATCACTTTCAACGAATTCAAGCGTTTTTAGACATTTTTGTACTTCTCGGTCTAAAACTGCCATTTTCACGATAAAAAATCTTTTTTAAATCTGAAGATAAATTTGTTAACATCAAAGAGTTGGAAACGTCTATAAACGATCACTTTCAACGAATACCAGCGTTTTTAGACATTTTCGTACTTTTTGGACTAAAACTACATTTTTCACGACAAAAAATATTTTTTATCTCTGAAAATAAATTTATTAATGTCAGAGAGCTGGAAACATCTAAAAACGACCACTTTCGGCGAATACAAGAGTTTTTAGATATTTTCGTACCTCTCGGACTAAAACTGCATTTTTCACGACAAAAACTATTTTTAATCTCTAAAAATTAATTTATTAACGTCAGAAAGCTGGAAATGTCTAAAAACGATCACTTTCGACGAATACAAACGTTTTTAGACATTTTCGTACTTCTCGGACTAAAACTGTATTTTTCACGACAAAAAATATTTTTTATCTCTGAAAATCAATTTATTAACGTCAGAAAGCTGGAAATGTCTAAAAACGATCTCTTTCAACGAATACGATCATTTTTAGACATTTTCGTGGTTCGTGGATTAAAACTGTATTTTTCACAACAAATATTTTTGATCACTGAAAATCAATTTATTAACGTCAGAAAGCTTGAAACATTTAAAGACGATCAAGTTCGAGGAATACAAGCGGTTTTAGACATTTTTGTACTTCTCGCACAAAAACTGTGTTTTTCATACCAAAAAATATTTTTTATCTCTGAAAATCAATTTATTAACGTCAGAGAGCTGAAAACGTTTAAAAACGATCACTTTCAACGAATTCTAGCGTTTTTAGACATTTTTGTACTTCTCGGACTAAAACTGCATTTTGCACGACAAAAACTATGTTTTATCTATGAAAATCAATTTATTAAAGTCAGAAAGCTGGAAACGTCTAAAAAGGATCACTTTCAATGAATAGAAGCGTTTTTAGTCATTTTCGTACTTCTCTGACTAAAACTACATTTTTCACGACAAAAAATATTTTTTATCTCTGAAAATAAATTTATTAATGTCAGAGAGTTGGAAATGGCTATAAACGATCACTTTCAACGAATACCAGCGTTTTTAGACATTTTCGTTCTTGTCGGACTTAAACTGTATTTTTCACGACAAAAAATATTTTTAATCTCTGAAAATTAATTTATTAACGTCAGAAAGCTGGAAAGGTCTAAAAACGATCACTTTCGACGAATACAAGCGTTTTTAGACATTTTCGTTCTTGTCGGACTTAAACTGTATTTTTCACGACAAAAAATATTTTTTATCTCTGAAAATCAATTTAGTAACGTCAGAGAGTTGGAAATGTCTAAAAACGATCAGTTTCAACGAATACCAGCGTTTTTAGACATTTTTGTACTTCTCGCACAAAAACTGTATTTTTCATAAGAAAAAATATTTTTTATCTCTGAAAATCAATTTATTAACGTCAGAGAGCTGAAAACGTTTAAAAACGATCACTTTCAACGAATTCAAGCGTTTTTAGTCATTTTCGTACTTCTCTGACTAAAACTACATTTTTCATGACAAAAAATATTTTTTATCTCTGAAAATCAATGTATTAACGTCAGAAAGTTGGAAATGTCTAAAAACGATCACTTTCAACGAATACCAGCGTTTTTAGACATTTTCGTAGTTCTCGCACTAAAGTTGTGTTTTTGAAGATAAAATCAATTTTTTATCTCTGAAAATCAATTTATTAACGTCAGAGAGCTGAAAACGTTTAAAAACGATCACTTTCAACGAATTCAAGCGTTTTTAGACATTTTTGTACTTCTCGGTCTAAAACTGCATTTTTCACGACAAAAACTATTTTTTATCTCTGAAAATCAATTTATTAACGTCAGAAAGCTGGAAACGTCTAAAAACGATCACTTTCAACGAATACAAGCGTTTTAAGACATTTTCGTACTTCTCGCACAAAAACTGTATTTTTCATAACAAAAAAGATTTTTTATCTCTGAAAATCAATTTATTAACGTCAGAGAGCTGAAAACTTATAAAAACGATCACTTTCGACGAATACAAGCGTTTTTAGACATTTTTGTACTTCTCGGACTAACACTGCTTTTTCACGACAAAAACTATTTTTTTATCTCTGAAAAATAATATATTAACATCACAGAGTTGGAAACGTCTGAAAACGATCAGTTTAAATGAATACAAGCGTTTTCAGACATTTTCGTACTTCTCGACTAAAACTGTATTTTTCACGACAAAAAATGTTTTTTATCTCTGAAAATCAATTTATTAGCGTCAGAGAGCTGAAAACGTCTAAAAACGTTCACTTTCAACGAATACGATCATTTTTAGACATTTTCGTGGTTCGTGGATTAAAACTGTAATTTTCACAACAAATATTTTTGATCTCTGAAAATTAATTTATTAACGTCAGAAAGCTGGAAATGTCTAAAAACGATCACTTTCGACGAATACAAACGTTTTTAGACATTTTCGTACTTCTCGGACTAAAACTGCATTTTGCATGACAAAAATTATGTTTTATCTATAAAAATCAAATTATTAAAGTCAGAAAGCTGGAAACGTCTAAAAAGGATCACTTTCAATGAATAGAAGCGTTTTTTGTCATTTTCGTACTTCTTGGACTAAAACTACATTTTTCACGACAAAAAATATTTTTAATCTCTGAAAATTAATTTATTAACGTCAGAAAGCTGAAAAGGTCTAAAAACGATCACTTTCGACGAATACAAACGTTTTTAGACATTTTCGTACTTCTCGGACTAAAATTGTATTTTTCACGACAAAAAATATTTTTTTATCTCTGAAAATCAATTTATTAATGTCAGAGAGTTGGAAATGTCTATAAACGATCACTTTCAACGAATACCAGCGTTTTTAGACATTTTCGTTCTTGCCGGACTTAAACTGTATTTATCACGACAAAAAATATTTTTTATCTCTGAAAATCAATTTATTAACGTCAGAGAGTTGGAAATGTCTAAAAACGATCAGTTTCAACGAATACCAGCGTTTTTAGACATTTTCGTACTTCTCGGACTAAAACTGTATTTTTTACGACAAAAAATATTTTTTATCTCTGAAAATCAATTTATTAACGTCAGAGAGTTGGAAATGTCTAAAAACGATCACTTTCAACGAATACCAGCGTTTTTAGACATTTTCATAGTTCTCGAACTAAAATTGTATTTTTGAAGATAAAAACAATTTTTTAAGTCTGAAAATCAATTTATTAACGTTAGAAAGCTGGAAACATCTAAAAACGTTCACTTTCAATGAATAGAAGCGTTTTTAGACATTTTCGTACTTCTCGGACTAAAACTACATTTTTCACGACAAAAAATATTTTTTATCTCTGAAAATAAATTTATTAATGTTAGAGAGTTGGAATGGTCTACAAACGATCACTTTCAACGAATACCAGCGTTTTTAGACATTTTCATTCTTGCCGGACTTAAACTGTATTTTTCACGACAAAAAATATTTTTTATCTCTGAAAATCAATTTATTAACGTCAGAGAGTTGGAAATGTCTAAAAACGATCAGTTTCAACGAATACCAGCGTTTTTAGACATTTTCGTACTTCTCGGACTAAAACTGTATTTTTTACGACAAAAAATATTTTGTATCTCTGGAAATCAATTTATTAACGTTAGAAAGCTGGAAACATCTAAAACCGACCACTTTCGGCGGATACAATCGTGTTTAGACATTTTCGTACTTCTCGGTCTAAAACTGCACTTTTCACGACAAAACCTATTTTTTATGTCTGAAAATCAATTTATTAACGTCAGAAAGCTGGAAAGGTCTAAAAACGATCACTTTCGACGAATACAAACGTTTTTAGACATTTTCGTACTTCTCGGACTAAAATTGTATTTTTCACGACAAAAAATATTTTTTATCTCTGAAAATCAATTTATTAATGTCAGAGAGTTGGAAATGTCTATAAACGATCACTTTCAACGAATACCAGCGTTTTTAGACATTTTCGTTCTTGCCGGACTTAAACTGTATTTATCACGACAAAAAATATTTTTTATCTCTGAAAATCAATTTAGTAACGTCAGAGAGTTGGAAATGTCTAAAAACGATCAGTTTCAACGAATACCAGCGTTTTTAGACATTTTTGTACTTCTCGCACAAAAACTGTATTTTTCAATACAAAAAATATTTTTTATCTCTGAAAATCAATTTATTAACGTCAGAGAGCTGAAAACGTTTAAAAACGATCACTTTCAACGAATTCAAGCGTTTTTAGTCATTTTCGTACTTCTCTGACTAAAACTACATTTTTCATGACAAAAAATATTTTTTATCTCTGAAAATCAATGTATTAACGTCAGAAAGTTGGAAATATCTAAAAACGATCACTTTCAACGAATACCAGCGTTTTTAGACATTTTCGTAGTTCTCGCACTAAAGTTGTATTTTTGAAGATAAAATCAATTTTTTATCTCTGAAAATCAATTTATTAACGTCAGAGAGCTGAAAACGTTTAAAAACGATCACTTTCAACGAATACAAGCGTTTTAAGACATTTTCGTACTTCTCGCACAAAAACTGTATTTTTCATAACAAAAAAGATTTTTCATCTCTGAAAATCAATTTATTAACGTCAGAGAGCTGAAAACTTATAAAAACGATCACTTTCGACGAATACAAGCGTTTTTAGACATTTTTGTACTTCTCGGACTAACACTGCATTTTTCACGACAAAAACTATTTTTTATCTCTGAAAAATAATATATTAACATCACAGAGTTGGAAACGTCTGAAAACGATCAGTTTCAATGAATACAAGCGTTTTCAGACATTTTCGTACTTCTCGACTAAAACTACATTTTTCACGACAAAAAATATTTTTTATCTCTGAAAATAAATTTATTAATGTTAGAGAGTTGGAATGGTCTACAAACGATCACTTTCAACGAATACCAGCGTTTTTAGACATTTTCGTTCTTGCCGGACTTAAACTGTATTTTTCACGACAAAAAATATTTTTTATCTCTGAAAATCAATTTATTAACGTCAGAGAGTTGGAAATGTCTAAAAACGATCAGTTTCAACGAATACCAGCGTTTTTAGACATTTTCGTACTTCTCGGATTAAAACTGTATTTTTTACGACAAAAAATATTTTTTATCTCTGAAAATCAATTTATTAACGTCAGAGAGTTGGAAATGTCTAAAAACGATCACTTTCAACGAATACCAGCGTTTTTAGACATTTTCGTAGTTCTCGCACTAAAATTGTATTTTTGAAGATAAAAACAATTTTTTATGTCTGAAAATCAATTTATTAACGTTAGAAAGCTGGAAACATCTAAAACCGACCACTTTCGGCGGATACAATCGTGTTTAGACATTTTCGTACTTCTCGGTCTAAAACTGCACTTTTCACGACAAAACCTATTTTTTATGTCTGAAAATAAATTTATTAATGTCAGAGAGTTGTAAATGTCTATAAACGATCACTTTCAACGAATACAAGCGTTTTTAGACATTTTCGTTCTTGTCGGACTTAAACTGTATTTTTCACGACAAAAAATATTTTTAATCTCTGAAAATTAATTTATTAACGTCAGAAAGCTGGAAAGGTCTAAAAACGATCACTTTCGACGAATACAAACGTTTTTAGACATTTTCGTACTTCTCGGACTAAAATTGTATTTTTCACGACAAAAAATATTTTTTATCTCTGAAAATCAATTTATTAATGTCAGAGAGTTGGAAATGTCTATAAACGATCACTTTCAACGAATACCAGCGTTTTTAGACATTTTCGTTCTTGCCGGACTTAAACTGTACTTATCACGACAAAAAATATTTTTTATCTCTGAAAATCAATTTAGTAACGTCAGAGAGTTGGAAATGTCTAAAAACGACCAGTTTCAACGAATACCAGCGTTTTTAGACATTTTTGTACTTCTCGGACTAAAACTGTATTTTTTACGACAAAAAATATTTTTTATCTCTGAAAATCAATTTATTAACGTCAGAGAGTTGGAAATGTCTAAAAACGATCACTTTCAACGAATACCAGCGTTTTTAGACATTTTCATAGTTCTCGAACTAAAATTGTATTTTTGAAGATAAAAACAATTTTTTAAGTCTGAAAATCAATTTATTAACGTTAGAAAGCTGGAAACATCTAAAAACGTTCACTTTCAATGAATAGAAGCGTTTTTAGTCATTTTCGTACTTCTCGGACTAAAACTACATTTTTCACGACAAAAAATATTTTTTATCTCTGAAAATAAATTTATTAATGTTAGAGAGTTGGAATGGTCTACAAACGATCACTTTCAACGAATACCAGCGTTTTTAGACATTTTCGTTCTTGCCGGACTTAAACTGTATTTTTCACGACAAAAAATATTTTTTATCTCTGAAAATCAATTTATTAACGTCAGAGAGTTGGAAATGTCTAAAAACGATCAGTTTCAACGAATACCAGCGTTTTTAGACATTTTCGTACTTCTCGGACTAAAACTGTATTTTTTACGACAAAAAATATTTTTTATCTCTGAAAATCAATTTATTAACGTCAGAGAGTTGGAAATGTCTAAAAACGATCACTTTCAACGAATACCAGCGTTTTTAGACATTTTCGTAGTTCTCGCACTAAAATTGTATTTTTGAAGATAAAAACAATTTTTTATGTCTGAAAATCAATTTATTAACGTTAGAAAGCTGGAAACATCTAAAACCGACCACTTTCGGCGGATACAATCGTGTTTAGACATTTTCGTACTTCTCGGTCTAAAACTGCACTTTTCACGACAAAACCTATTTTTTATGTCTGAAAATCAATTTATTAACGTCAGAAAGCTGGAAACGTCTAAAAACGATCACTTTCAACGAATTCAAGCGTTTTTAGACATTTTCGTACTTCTCGGACTAAAACTGTATTTTTCACGACAAAAACTATTTTTTTTCTCTGAAAATCAATTTATTAACGTCAGAAAGCTGGAAAGGTCTAAAAACGATCACTTTCGACGAATACAAAAGTTTTTAGACATTTTCGTACTTCTCGGACTAAAACTGTATTTTTCACGACAAAAAATATTTTTTATCTCTGAAAATCAATTTATTAATGTCAGAGAGTTGGAAATGTCTATAAACGATCACTTTCAACGAATACCAGCTTTTTTAGACATTTTCGTTCTTGCCGGACTAAAACTGTATTTTTTACGACAAAAATATTTTTTATCTCTGAAAATCAATTTATTAACGTCAGAGAGTTGGAAATGTCTAAAAACGATCACTTTCAACGAATACTAGCGTTTTTTGACATTTTCGTAGTTCTCGCACTAAAATTGTATTTTTGAAGATAAAAACAATTTTTTAAGTCTGAAAATCAATTTATTAACGTTAGAAAGCTGGAAACATCTAAAAACGATCACTTTCGGCGAATATAATCGTGTTTAGACATTTTCGTACTTCTCGGACTAAAACTGCATTTTTCACGACAAAAACTATTTTTTATCTCTGAAAATTTATTTATTAACATCACAGAGTCAGAAACGTCTGAAAACGATCAGTTTCAATGAATACAAGCGTTTTTAGACATTTTCGTACTTCTCGGACTAAAAGTGTATTTTTCACGACAAAAAATATTTTTTATCTCTGAAAATCAATTTATTAACGTCAGAGAGTTGGAAATGTCTATAAACGATCACTTTCTACGAATACTAGCGTTTTTAGACATTTTCGCTCTTGTCGGACTTAAGCTGTATTTTGCACGACAAAAAATATTTTTTATCTCTGAACATCAATTTATTAACGTTAGAAAGCTGGAAACATCTAAAAACGACCACTTTCGGCGAATAAAAGAGTTTTTAGATATTTTCGTACTTCTTGGACTAAAACTGCATTTTTCACGACAAAAACTATTTTTTATCTCTGAAAATCAATTTATTAACGTCAGAAAGCTGGAAACGTCTAAAAACGTTCACTTTCAATGAATAGAAACGTTCTTAGTCATTTTCGTACTTCTCGGACTAAAACTACATTTTTGACCACAAAAAATATTTTTTATCTCTGAAAATAAATTTATTAATGTCAGAGAGTTGGAAATGTCTATAAACGATCACTTTCAACGAATACAAGTGTTTTTAGACATTTTCGTACTTCGCGGACAAAAACTGTATTTTTCATGACAAAAAATATTTTTTATCTCTGAAAATAAAATTGTTAACTTCAGAGAGCTGAAAACATCTAAAAACGATCACTTTCGACAAATTCAAGCGTTTTTAAACATTTTCGTACTTCTCGGTCTAAAACTGCATTTTTCACGATAAAAAATCTTTTTTATCTCTGAAGATAAATTTGTTAACATCAGAGAGTTGGAATGGTCTACAAACGATCACTTTCAACGAATACCAGCGTTTTTAGACATTTTCGTTCTTGCCGGACTTAAACTGTATTTTTCACGGCAAAAAATATTTGTTATCTCTGAAAATCAATTTATTAACGTCAGAGAGTTGGAAATGTCTAAAAACGATCAGTTTCAACGAATACCAGCGTTTTTAGACATTTTCGTACTTCTCGGACTAAAACTGTATTTTTTACGACAAAAAATATTTTTTATCTCTGAAAATTAACTTATTAACGTCAGAGAGTTGGAAATGTCTAAAAACGATCACTTTCAACGAATACCAGCGTTTTTAGACATTTTCGTAGTTCTCGCACTAAAATTGTATTTTTGAAGATAAAAACAATTTTTTATGTCTGAAAATCAATTTATTAAAGTTAAAAAGCTGGAAACATCTAAAACCGATCACTTTCGGCGAATACAATCGTGTTTAGACATTTTCGTACTTCTCGGACTAAAACTGCATTTTTCACGACAAAAACTATTTTTTATCTCTAAAAATCAATTTTTTAACGTCAGAAAGCTGGAAATGTCTAAAAACGATCACTTTCGACGAATACAAACGTTTTTAGACATTTTCGTACTTCTCGGAATAAAACTGTATTTTTCACGACAAAAAATAATTTTTATCTCTGAAAATCAATTTATTAACGTCAGAAAGCTGGAAATGTCTAAAAACGATCACTTTCGACGAATACGAGCATATTTAGACATTTTCGTGGGTCGTGGATTAAAACTGTAATTTTCACAACAAATATTTTTGATCTCTGAAAATCAATTTATTAACGTCAGAAAGCTTGAAACATTTAAAGACGATCAATTTCTAGGAATACAAGCGTTTTTAGACATTTTCGTACTTCTTGGACTAAAACAGTATTTTTCAAGACAAAAAGGTATTTTTGTCTCTGAAAATCAATTTATAAACGTCAGAAAGCTGGAAATGTCTAAAAACGATCACTTTCGGCGAATATAATCGTGTTTAGACATTTTCGTACTTCTCGGACTAAAACTGCATTTTTCACGACAAAAACTATTTTTTATCTCTGAAAATTTATTTATTAACATCACAGAGTCGGAAACGTCTGAAAACGATCAGTTTCAATGAATACAAGCGTTTTTAGACATTTTCGTACTTCTCGGACTAAAAGTGTATTTTTCTCGACAAAAAATATTTTTTATCTCTGAAAATCAATTTATTAACGTCAGAGAGTTGGAAATGTCTATAAACGATCACTTTCTACGAATACCAGCGTTTTTAGACATTTTCGCTCTTGTCGGACTTAAACCGTATTTTTCACGACAAAAAATATTTTTTATCTCTGAAAATCAATTTATTAGCGTCAGAGAGTTGGAAATGCCTAAAAACGATCACTTTCAACGAATACCAGCGTTTTTAGACATTTTCGTTCTTGTCAGACTTAAGCTGTATTTTGCACGACAAAAAATATTTTTTATCTCTGAAAATCAATTTATTAACGTTAGAAAGCTGGAAACATCTAAAAACGACCACTTTCGGCGAATAAAAGAGTTTTTAGATATTTTCGTACTTCTTGGACTAAAACTGCATTTTTCACGACAAAAACTATTTTTTATCTCTGAAAATCAATTTATTAACGTCAGAAAGCTGGAAACGTCTAAAAACGTTCACTTTCAATGAATAGAAACGTTCTTAGTCATTTTCGTACTTCTCGGACTAAAACTACATTTTTGACCACAAAAAATATTTTTTATCTCTGAAAATAAATTTATTAATGTCAGAGAGTTGGAAATGTCTATAAACGATCACTTTCAACGAATACAAGTGTTTTTAGACATTTTCGTACTTCGCGGACAAAAACTGTATTTTTCATGACAAAAAATATTTTTTATCTCTGAAAATAAAATTGTTAACTTCAGAGAGCTGAAAACATCTAAAAACGATCACTTTCGACAAATTCAAGCGTTTTTAAACATTTTCGTACTTCTCGGTCTAAAACTGCATTTTTCACGATAAAAAATCTTTTTTATCTCTGAAGATAAATTTGTTAACATCAGAGAGTTGGAATGGTCTACAAACGATCACTTTCAACGAATACCAGCGTTTTTAGACATTTTCGTTCTTGCCGGACTTAAACTGTATTTTTCACGGCAAAAAATATTTGTTATCTCTGAAAATCAATTTATTAACGTCAGAGAGTTGGAAATGTCTAAAAACGATCAGTTTCAACGAATACCAGCGTTTTTAGACATTTTCGTACTTCTCGGACTAAAACTGTATTTTTTACGACAAAAAATATTTTTTATCTCTGAAAATTAACTTATTAACGTCAGAGAGTTGGAAATGTCTAAAAACGATCACTTTCAACGAATACCAGCGTTTTTAGACATTTTCGTAGTTCTCGCACTAAAATTGTATTTTTGAAGATAAAAACAATTTTTTATGTCTGAAAATCAATTTATTAAAGTTAAAAAGCTGGAAACATCTAAAACCGATCACTTTCGGCGAATACAATCGTGTTTAGACATTTTCGTACTTCTCGGACTAAAACTGCATTTTTCACGACAAAAACTATTTTTTATCTCTAAAAATCAATTTTTTAACGTCAGAAAGCTGGAAATGTCTAAAAACGATCACTTTCGACGAATACAAACGTTTTTAGACATTTTCGTACTTCTCGGAATAAAACTGTATTTTTCACGACAAAAAATAATTTTTATCTCTGAAAATCAATTTATTAACGTCAGAAAGCTGGAAATGTCTAAAAACGATCACTTTCGACGAATACGAGCATATTTAGACATTTTCGTGGGTCGTGGATTAAAACTGTAATTTTCACAACAAATATTTTTGATCTCTGAAAATCAATTTATTAACGTCAGAAAGCTTGAAACATTTAAAGACGATCAATTTCTAGGAATACAAGCGTTTTTAGACATTTTCGTACTTCTTGGACTAAAACAGTATTTTTCAAGACAAAAAGGTATTTTTGTCTCTGAAAATCAATTTATAAACGTCAGAAAGCTGGAAATGTCTAAAAACGATCACTTTCGGCGAATATAATCGTGTTTAGACATTTTCGTACTTCTCGGACTAAAACTGCATTTTTCACGACAAAAACTATTTTTTATCTCTGAAAATTTATTTATTAACATCACAGAGTCGGAAACGTCTGAAAACGATCAGTTTCAATGAATACAAGCGTTTTTAGACATTTTCGTACTTCTCGGACTAAAAGTGTATTTTTCTCGACAAAAAATATTTTTTATCTCTGAAAATCAATTTATTAACGTCAGAGAGTTGGAAATGTCTATAAACGATCACTTTCTACGAATACCAGCGTTTTTAGACATTTTCGCTCTTGTCGGACTTAAACCGTATTTTTCACGACAAAAAATATTTTTTATCTCTGAAAATCAATTTATTAGCGTCAGAGAGTTGGAAATGCCTAAAAACGATCACTTTCAACGAATACCAGCGTTTTTAGACATTTTCGTTCTTGTCAGACTTAAGCTGTATTTTGCACGACAAAAAATATTTTTTATCTCTGAAAATCAATTTATTAACGTTAGAAAGCTGGAAACATCTAAAAACGACCACTTTCGGCCAATAAAAGAGTTTTTAGATATTTTCGTACTTCTTGGACTAAAACTGCATTTTTCACGACAAAAACTATTTTTTATCTCTGAAAATCAATTTATTAACGTCAGAAAGCTGGAAACGTCTAAAAACGTTCACTTTCAATGAATAGAAACGTTCTTAGTCATTTTCGTACTTCTCGGACTAAAACTACATTTTTGACCACAAAAAATATTTTTTATCTCTGAAAATAAATTTATTAATGTCAGAGAGTTGGAAATGTCTATAAACGATCACTTTCAACGAATACAAGCGTTTTTAGACATTTTCGTTCTTGTCGGACTTAAAATGTATTTTTCACGACAAAAAATATTTTTTATCTCTGAAAATCAATTTATTAACGTCAGAGAGTTGGAAATGTCTAAAAACGATCACTTTCAATGAATACTAGCGTTTTTAGACATTTTCGTACTTCTCGGACTAAAACTGTATTTTTCACGACAAAAAATAATTTTTATCTCTGAAAATCAATTTATTAACGTCAGAAAGCTGGAAATGTCTAAAAACGATCACTTTCAACGAATACGAGCATTTTTAGACATTTTCGTGGGTCTTGGATTAAAACTGTAATTTTCACAACAAATATTTTTGATCTCTGAAAATCAATTTATTAACGTCAGAAAGCTTGAAACATTTAAAGACGATCAATTTCGAGGAATACAAGCGTTTTTAAACATTTTCGTACTTCTCGCACAAAAACTGTATTTTTCATAACAAAAAATATTTTTTATCTCTGAAAATGAATTTATTAATGTCAGAGAGTTGGAAATGTCTATAAACGATCACTTTCAACGAATACAAGCGTTTTTAGACATTTTCGTACTTCGCTGACAAAAACTGTATTTTTCATGACAAAAAATATTTTTTATCTCTGAAAATAAAATTGTTAACTTCAGAGAGCTGAAAACATCTAAAAACGATCACTTTCGACAAATTCAAGCGTTTTTAGACATTTTCGTACTTCTCGGTCTAAAACTGCATTTTTCACGATAAAAAATCTTTTTTATCTCTGAAGATAAATTTGTTAACATCAGAGAGTTGGAATGGTCTACAAACGATCACTTTCAACGAATACCAGCGTTTTTAGACATTTTCGTTCTTGCCGGACTTAAACTGTATTTTTCACGACAAAAAATATTTTTTATCTCTGAAAATCAATTTATTAACGTCAGAGAGTTGGAAATGTCTAAAAACGATCAGTTTCAACGAATACCAGCGTTTTTAGACATTTTCGTACTTCTTGGACTAAAACTGTATTTTTTACGACAAAAAATATTTTTTATCTCTGAAAATCAACTTATTAACGTCAGAGAGTTGGAAATGTCTAAAAACGATCACTTTCAACGAATACCAGCGTTCTTAGTCATTTCCGTACTTCTCGGACTAAAACTACATTTTTCACCACAAAAAATATTTTTTATCTCTGAAAATAAATTTATTAATGTCAGAGAGTTGGAAATGTCTATAAACGATCACTTTCAACGAATACGAGCATTTTTAGACATTTTCGTGGGTCGTGGATTAAAACTGTAATTTTCACAACAAATATTTTTGATCTCTGAAAATCAATTTATTAACGTCAGAAAGCTTGAAACATTTAAAGACGATCAATTTCGAGGAATACAAGCGTTTTTAGACATTTTCGTACTTCTCGGACTAAAACAGTATTTTTCATAACAAAAAATATTTTTTATCTCTGAAAATCAATTTATTAACGTCAGATAGCTGAAAACGTTTAAAAACGATCACTTTCAACGAATTCAAGCGTTTTTAGACATTTTTGTACTTCTCGATCTAAAACTGCATTTTTCAAGACAAAAAACTATTTTTTATCTCTGAAAATCAATTTATTAAAATCACAGAGTTGGAAACGTCTAAAAACGATCACTTTCAATGAATAGAAGCGTTTTTAGTCATTTTCGTACTTTTTGGACTAAAACTACATTTTTTACGACAAAAAATTTTTTTATCTCTGAAAATAAATTTATTATTGTCAGAGAGTTGGAAATGTCTATAAATGATCACTTTCAACGAATACCAGCGTTTTTAGACATTTTCGTGGTTCGTGGATTAAAACTGTAATTTTCACAACAAATATTTTTGATCTCCGAAAATCAATTTATTAACGTCAGAAAGCTTGAAACATTAAAAAACGATCAATTTCGAGGAATACAAGCGTTTTTAGACATTTTCGTACTTCTCGAACAAAAACTGTATTTTTCATAACAAAAAATATTTTTTATCTCTGAAAATCAATTTATTAACGTCAGAAAGCTGGAAACGTCTATAAAGGATCACTTTCAACGAATACAAGCGTTTTTAGACATTTTCGTACTTCTCGCACAAAAACTGTATTTTTCATAACGAAAAATATTTTTTATCTGTGAAAATAAATTTATTAATGTCAGAGAGTAGGAAATGTCTATAAACGATCACTTTCAACGAATACCAGCGTTTTTAGACATTTTCGTTCTTGTCGCACAAAAACTGTATTTTTCATAACAAAAAATATTTTTTATCTCTGAAAATCAATTTATTAACGTCAGATAGCTGAAAACGTTTAAAAACGATCACTTTCGACGAATTCAAACGTTTTTAGACATTTTCATACTTCTCGGTCTAAAACTGCATTTTTCACGATAAAAAAATCTTTTTTATCTCTGAAGATAAATTTGTTAACATCAGAGAGTTGGAAAAGTCTATAAACGATCACTTTCAACGAATACCAGCGTTTTTAGACATTTTCGTTCTTGTCGGACTTAAACTGTATTTTTCACGACAAAAAATATTTTTTATCTCTGAAAATCAATTTATTAACGTTAGAAAGCTGGAAACATCTAAAAACGACCACTTTCGGCGAATACAAGAGTTTTTAGATATTTTCGTACTTCTCGGACTAAAACTGCATTTTTCACGACAAAAACTATTTTTAATCTCTGAAAATCAATTTATTAAAATCACAGAGTTGGAAACGTCTTAAAACGATCAGTTTCAATGAATACAAGCGTTTCTAGACATTTTCGTACTTCTCGGACTAAAACAGTATTTTTCACGACAAAAACTATTTTTTATCTCTGAAAATCAATTTATTAACGTCAAAAAGTTGGAAACGTCTAAAAACGATCACCTTCAACGAATACAAGCGTTTTTAGACATTTTCGTACTTCTCGCACAAAAACTGTATTTTTCATAACAAAAAATATTTTTTATCTCTGAAAATCAATTTATTAACGTCAGAGGGCTGAAAACGTATAAAAACGATCACTTTCGACGAATACAAGCGTTTTTAGACATTTTCGTACTTCTCGAACTAAAGCAGTATTTTTCAAGACAAAAAGTTATTTTTGACTCTGAATATCAATTTATAAACGTCAGAAAGCTGGAAACATTTAATAACGACAGCTTTCGGCGAATACAAGAGTTTTTAGGTATTTTCGTACTTCTCGGACTAAAACTGCATTTTTCACGACAAAAACTATTTTTAATCTCTGAAAATTAATTTATTAACGTCAGAAAGCTGGAAATGTCTAAAAACGATCACTTTCGACGAAAACAAACGTTTTTAGACATTTTCGTGGTTTGTGGATTAAAACTGTAATTTTCACAACAAATATTTTTGATCTCTGAAAATCAATTTATTAACGTCAGAAAGCTTGAAACATTTAAAGACGATCAATTTCGAGGAATACAAGCGTTTTTAGACATTTTCGTACTTCTCGCACAAAAACTGTATTTTTCATTACAAAAAATATTTTTTATCTTTGAAAATAAATTTATTAATGTCAGAGAGTTGGAAATGTCTATAAACGATCACTTTCAACGAATACCAGCGTTTTTAGATATTTTCGTACTTCTCGGACTAAAACTGTATTTTTCATAACAAAAAATATTTTTTATCTTTGAAAAAAAATTTATTAATGTCAGAGAGTTGGAAATGTCTAAAAACGATCACGTTCGACGAAAACAAGCGTTTTTAGACATTTTCGTACTTCTCGCACAAAAACTGTATTTTTCATAGCAAAAAATATTTTTTATCTTTGAAAATAAATTTATTAATGTCAGAGAGTTGGAAATGTCTATAAACGATCACTTTCAACGAATACCAGCGTTTTTAGATATTTTCGTACTTCTCGGACTAAAACTGTATTTTTCACGACAAAAAATATTTTTTATCTCTGAAAATCAATTTATTAACGTCAGAAAGCTGGAAATGTCTATAAACGATCACTTTCAACGAATACGAGCATTTTTAGACATTTTCGTGGGTCGTGGATTAAAACTGTAATTTTCACAACAAATATTTTTGATCTCTGAAAATCAATTTATTAACGTCAGAAATCTTGAAATATTTAAAGACGATCAAGTTCGAGGAATACATGCGTTTTTAGACATTTTCGTACTTGTCGGACTAAAACTGTATTTTTCATAACAAAAAATATTTTTTAATCTGTGAAAATCAATTTATTAATGTCAGAGAGTTGGAAATGTCTATAAACGATCACTTTCAAAGAATACCAGCGTTTTTAGACATTTTCGTTCTTGTCGGACTTAAACTGCATTTTTCACGATAAAAAATCTTTTTTATTTGTGAAAATCAATTTACCAACGTCAGAGAGCTGGAAATGTCTAAAAACGATCACTTTCAACGAATACAATCGTGTTTAGACATTTTCGTACTTCTCGGACTAAAACTGCATTTTTCACGACAAAAACTATTTTTTATCTCTGAAAATCAATTTATTAACGTCAGAAAGCTGGAAATATCTAAAAACGATCACTTTCGACGAATACAAACGTTTTTAGACATTTTCGTACTTCTCGGACTAAAACTGTATTTTTCACGACAAAAAATATTTTTTATCTCTGAAAATCAATTTATTAACGTCAGAGAGCTGAAAACGTTTAAAAACGATCACTTTCAACGAATTCAAGCGTTTTTAGACATTTTTGTACTTCTCGGACTAAAACAGTATTTTTCAAGACAAAAAGTTATTTTTGTCTCTGAAAATCAATTTATAAACGTCAAAAAGCTGGAAATGTCTATAAACGATCACTTTCAACGAATACGAGCATTTTTAGACATTTTCGTGGGTCGTGGATTAAAACTGTAATTTTCACAACAAATATTTTTGATCTCTGAAAATCAATTTATTAACGTCAGAAATCTTGAAATATTTAAAGACGATCAAGTTCGAGGAATACAAGCGTTTTTAGACATTTTCGTACTTCTCGGACTAAAACTGTATTTTTCATAACAAAAAATATTTTTTAATCTCTGAAAATCAATTTATTAATGTCAGAGAGTTGGAAATGTCTATAAACGATCACTTTCAAAGAATACCAGCGTTTTTAGACATTTTCGTTCTTGTCGGACTTAAACTGCATTTTTCACGATAAAAAATCTTTTTTATCTGTGAAAATCAATTTATCAACGTCAGAGAGCTGGAAATGTCTAAAAACGATCACTTTCGACGAATACAAACGTTTTTAGACATTTTCGTTCTTGTCGGACTTAAACTGTATTTTTCACGACAAAAAATATTTTTTATCTCTGAAAATTAATTTATTAACGTCAGAAAGCTGGAAATATCTAAAAACGATCACTTTAGACGAATACAAACGTTTTTAGACATTTTCGTACTTCTCGGACTAAAACTGTATTTTTCACGACAAAAAATATTTTTTATCTCTGAAAATCAATTTATTAACGTCAGAAAGCTGGAAATGTCTATAAACGATCACTTTCAACGAATACGAGCATTTTAGACATTTTCGTGGGTCGTGGATTAAAACTGTAATTTTCACAACAAATATTTTTGATCTCTGAAAATCAATTTATTAACGTCAGAAATCTTGAAATATTTAAAGACGATCATGTTCGAGGAATACAAGCGTTTTTAGACATTTTCGTACTTCTCGGACTAAAACTGTATTTTTCATAACAAAAAATATTTTTTAATCTCTGAAAATAAATTTATTAATGTCAGAGAGTTGGAAATGTCTATAAACGATCACTTTCTAAGAATACCAGCGTTTTTAGACATTTTCGTTCTTGTCGGACTTAAACTGTATTTTTCACGACAAACAATATTTTTTATCTCTGAAAATCAATTTATTAACGTTAGAAAGCTGGAAACAGCTAAAAACGATCACTTTCGGCGAATACAATCGTGTTTAGACATTTTCGTACTTCTCGGACTAAAACTGCATTTTTCACGACAAAAACTATTTTTTAACTCTGAAAATCAATTTATTAACGGCAGAAAGCTGGAAATATCTAAAAACGATCACTTTCAACGAATACCAGCGTTTTTAGACATTTTCGTTCTTGTCGGACTTAAACTGTATTTTTCACGACAAAAAATATTTTTAATCTCTGAAAATTAATTTATTAACGTCAGAAAGCTGGAAAGGTCTAAAAACGATCACTTTCGACGAATACAAGCGTTTTTAGACATTTTCGTTCTTGTCGGACTTAAACTGTATTTTTCACGACAAAAAATATTTTTTATCTCTGAAAATCAATTTAGTAACGTCAGAGAGTTGGAAATGTCTAAAAACGATCAGTTTCAACGAATACCAGCGTTTTTAGACATTTTTGTACTTCTCGCACAAAAACTGTATTTTTCATAAGAAAAAATATTTTTTATCTCTGAAAATCAATTTATTAACGTCAGAGAGCTGAAAACGTTTAAAAACGATCACTTTCAACGAATTCAAGCGTTTTTAGTCATTTTCGTACTTCTCTGACTAAAACTACATTTTTCATGACAAAAACTATTTTTTATCTCTGAAAATCAATTTATTAACGTCAGAAAGCTGGAAACGTCTAAAAACGATCACTTTCAACGAATACAAGCGTTTTAAGACATTTTCGTACTTCTCGCACAAAAACTGTATTTTTCATAACAAAAAGATTTTTTATCTCTGAAAATCAATTTATTAACGTCAGAGAGCTGAAAACTTATAAAAACGATCACTTTCGACGAATACAAGCGTTTTTAGACATTTTTGTACTTCTCGGACTAACACTGCTTTTTCACGACAAAAACTATTTTTTATCTCTGAAAAATAATATATTAACATCACAGAGTTGGAAACGTCTGAAAACGATCAGTTTAAATGAATACAAGCGTTTTCAGACATTTTCGTACTTCTCGACTAAAACTGTATTTTTCACGACAAAAAATGTTTTTTATCTCTGAAAATCAATTTATTAGCGTCAGAGAGCTGAAAACGTCTAAAAACGATCACTTTCAACGAATACGATCATTTTTAGACATTTTCGTGGTTCGTGGATTAAAACTGTAATTTTCACAACAAATATTTTTGATCTCTGAAAATTAATTTATTACCGTCAGAAAGCTGGAAATGTCTAAAAACGATCACTTTCGACGAATACAAACGTTTTTAGACATTTTCGTACTTCTTGGACTAAAACTACATTTTTCACGACAAAAAATATTTTTAATCTCTGAAAATTAATTTATTAACGTCAGAAAGCTGAAAAGGTCTAAAAACGATCACTTTCGACGAATACAAACGTTTTTAGACATTTTCGTACTTCTCGGACTAAAACTGTATTTTTCACGACAAAAAATATTTTTTAACTCGGAAAATCAATTTATTAGCGTCAGAGAGCTGAAAACGTTTAAAAACGGTCACGTTCAACGAATTCAAGCGTTTTTAGACATTTTTGTACTTCTCGGTCTAGAACTGCCATTTTCACGATAAAAAATCTTTTTTAAATCTGAAGATAAATTTGTTAACATCAGAGAGCTGAAAACTTATAAAAACGATCACTTTCGACGAATACAAGCGTTTTTAGACATTTTTGTACTTCTCGGACTAACACTGCATTTTTCACGACAAAAACCATTTTTTATCTCTGAAAAATAATATATTAACATCACAGAGTTGGAAACGTCTGAAAACGATCAGTTTCAATGAATACAAGCGTTTTCAGACATTTTCGTACTTCTCGGACTAAAACTGTATTTTTCACGACAAAAAATATTTTTTATCTCTGAAAATCAATTTATTAACGTCATAAAGCTGGAAACATCTAAAAACGATCACCTTCAATGAATAGAAGCGTTTTTAGTCATTTTCGTACTTCTCGGACTAAAACTACATTTTTCACGACAAAAAATATTTTTTATCTCTGAAAATAAATTTATTAATGTCAGAGAGTTGGAAATGTCTATAAACGATCACTTTCAACGAATACCAGCGTTTTTAGACATTTTCGTACTTCTCGCACAAAAACTGTATTTTTCATAACAAAAAATATATTTTTTCTCTGAAAATCAATTTATTAACGTCAGAGAGCAAAAAACGTTTAAAAACGATCACTTTCAACGAATTCAAGCGTTTTTAGACATTTTTGTACTTCTCGGTCTAAAACTGCATTTTTCAAGGCAAAAGCTATTTTTTATCTCTGAAAATTAATTTATTAATGTCAGAGAGTTGCAAATGTCTATAAACGATCACTTTCAACGAATACCAGCGTTTTTAGACATTTTCATTCTTGTCGGACTTAAACTGTATTTTTCACGACAAAAATTTTTTTTTTTCTCTGAAAATCAATTTATTAACGTCAGAGAGTTGGAAATGTCTAAAAACGATCACTTTCAACGAATACCAGCGTTTTTAGACATTTTCGTACTTCTCGGACTAAAACTGTATTTTTGACGACAAAAAATATTTTTTATCTCTGAAAATCAATTTATTAACGTCAGAGAGCCGAAAACGTTTAAAAACGATCACTTTCAACGAATTCAAGCGTTTTTAGACATTTTTGTACTTCTCGGACTAACACTGCATTTTTCACGACAAAAACTATTTTTTATCTCTGAAAAATAATATATTAACATCACAGAGTTGGAAACGTCTGAAAACGATCAGTTTCAATGAATACAAGCGTTTTCAGACATTTTCGTACTTCTCGGAATAAAACTGTATTTTTCACGACAAAAAATATTTTTTATCTCTGAAAATCAATTTATTAACGTCAGAGAGTTGGAAATGTCTAAAAACGATCACTTTCAATGAATAACAGCGTTTTTAGACATTTTCGTACTTCTCGCACAAAAACTGTATTTTTCATAACAAAAAATGTTTTTTATCTCTGAAAATCAATTTATTAGCGTCAGAGAGCTGAAAACGTTTAAAAACGATCACTTTCAACGAATTCAAGCGTTTTTAGACATTTTTGTACTTCTCGGTCTAAAACTGCCATTTTCACGATAAAAAATCTTTTTTAAATCTGAAGATAAATTTGTTAACATCAAAGAGTTGGAAACGTCTATAAACGATCACTTTCAACGAATACCAGCGTTTTTAGACATTTTCGTACTTTTTGGACTAAAACTACATTTTTCACGACAAAAAATATTTTTTATCTCTGAAAATAAATTTATTAATGTCAGAGAGCTGGAAACATCTAAAAACGACCACTTTCGGCGAATACAAGAGTTTTTAGATATTTTCGTACCTCTCGGACTAAAACTGCATTTTTCACGACAAAAACTATTTTTAATCTCTAAAAATTAATTTATTAACGTCAGAAAGCTGGAAATGTCTAAAAACGATCACTTTCGACGAATACAAACGTTTTTAGACATTTTCGTACTTCTCGGACTAAAACTGTATTTTTCACGACAAAAAATATTTTTTATCTCTGAAAATCAATTTATTAACGTCAGAAAGCTGGAAATGTCTAAAAACGATCTCTTTCAACGAATACGATCATTTTTAGACATTTTCGTGGTTCGTGGATTAAAACTGTATTTTTCACAACAAATATTTTTGATCACTGAAAATCAATTTATTAACGTCAGAAAGCTTGAAACATTTAAAGACGATCAAGTTCGAGGAATACAAGCGGTTTTAGACATTTTTGTACTTCTCGCACAAAAACTGTATTTTTCATACCAAAAAATATTTTTTATCTCTGAAAATCAATTTATTAACGTCAGAGAGCTGAAAACGTTTAAAAACGATCACTTTCAACGAATTCTAGCGTTTTTAGACATTTTTGTACTTCTCGGACTAAAACTGCATTTTGCACGACAAAAACTATGTTTTATCTATGAAAATCAATTTATTAAAGTCAGAAAGCTGGAAACGTCTAAAAAGGATCACTTTCAATGAATAGAAGCGTTTTTAGTCATTTTCGTACTTCTCTGACTAAAACTACATTTTTCACGACAAAAAATATTTTTTATCTCTGAAAATAAATTTATTAATGTCAGAGAGTTGGAAATGGCTATAAACGATCACTTTCAACGAATACCAGCGTTTTTAGACATTTTCGTTCTTGTCGGACTTAAACTGTATTTTTCACGACAAAAAATATTTTTAATCTCTGAAAATTAATTTATTAACGTCAGAAAGCTGGAAAGGTCTAAAAACGATCACTTTCGACGAATACAAGCGTTTTTAGACATTTTCGTTCTTGTCGGACTTAAACTGTATTTTTCACGACAAAAAATATTTTTTATCTCTGAAAATCAATTTAGTAACGTCAGAGAGTTGGAAATGTCTAAAAACGATCAGTTTCAACGAATACCAGCGTTTTTAGACATTTTTGTACTTCTCGCACAAAAACTGTATTTTTCATAAGAAAAAATATTTTTTATCTCTGAAAATCAATTTATTAACGTCAGAGAGCTGAAAACGTTTAAAAACGATCACTTTCAACGAATTCAAGCGTTTTTAGTCATTTTCGTACTTCTCTGACTAAAACTACATTTTTCATGACAAAAAATATTTTTTATCTCTGAAAATCAATGTATTAACGTCAGAAAGTTGGAAATGTCTAAAAACGATCACTTTCAACGAATACCAGCGTTTTTAGACATTTTCGTAGTTCTCGCACTAAAGTTGTGTTTTTGAAGATAAAATCAATTTTTTATCTCTGAAAATCAATTTATTAACGTCAGAGAGCTGAAAACGTTTAAAAACGATCACTTTCAACGAATTCAAGCGTTTTTAGACATTTTTGTACTTCTCGGTCTAAAACTGCATTTTTCACGACAAAAACTATTTTTTATCTCTGAAAATCAATTTATTAACGTCAGAAAGCTGGAAACGTCTAAAAACGATCACTTTCAACGAATACAAGCGTTTTAAGACATTTTCGTACTTCTCGCACAAAAACTGTATTTTTCATAACAAAAAAGATTTTTTATCTCTGAAAATCAATTTATTAACGTCAGAGAGCTGAAAACTTATAAAAACGATCACTTTCGACGAATACAAGCGTTTTTAGACATTTTTGTACTTCTCGGACTAACACTGCTTTTTCACGACAAAAACTATTTTTTTATCTCTGAAAAATAATATATTAACATCACAGAGTTGGAAACGTCTGAAAACGATCAGTTTAAATGAATACAAGCGTTTTCAGACATTTTCGTACTTCTCGACTAAAACTGTATTTTTCACGACAAAAAATGTTTTTTATCTCTGAAAATCAATTTATTAGCGTCAGAGAGCTGAAAACGTCTAAAAACGTTCACTTTCAACGAATACGATCATTTTTAGACATTTTCGTGGTTCGTGGATTAAAACTGTAATTTTCACAACAAATATTTTTGATCTCTGAAAATTAATTTATTAACGTCAGAAAGCTGGAAATGTCTAAAAACGATCACTTTCGACGAATACAAACGTTTTTAGACATTTTCGTACTTCTCGGACTAAAACTGCATTTTGCATGACAAAAATTATGTTTTATCTATAAAAATCAAATTATTAAAGTCAGAAAGCTGGAAACGTCTAAAAAGGATCACTTTCAATGAATAGAAGCGTTTTTTGTCATTTTCGTACTTCTTGGACTAAAACTACATTTTTCACGACAAAAAATATTTTTAATCTCTGAAAATTAATTTATTAACGTCAGAAAGCTGAAAAGGTCTAAAAACGATCACTTTCGACGAATACAAACGTTTTTAGACATTTTCGTACTTCTCGGACTAAAATTGTATTTTTCACGACAAAAAATATTTTTTATCTCTGAAAATCAATTTATTAATGTCAGAGAGTTGGAAATGTCTATAAACGATCACTTTCAACGAATACCAGCGTTTTTAGACATTTTCGTTCTTGCCGGACTTAAACTGTATTTATCACGACAAAAAATATTTTTTATCTCTGAAAATCAATTTATTAACGTCAGAGAGTTGGAAATGTCTAAAAACGATCAGTTTCAACGAATACCAGCGTTTTTAGACATTTTCGTACTTCTCGGACTAAAACTGTATTTTTTACGACAAAAAATATTTTTTATCTCTGAAAATCAATTTATTAACGTCAGAGAGTTGGAAATGTCTAAAAACGATCACTTTCAACGAATACCAGCGTTTTTAGACATTTTCATAGTTCTCGAACTAAAATTGTATTTTTGAAGATAAAAACAATTTTTTAAGTCTGAAAATCAATTTATTAACGTTAGAAAGCTGGAAACATCTAAAAACGTTCACTTTCAATGAATAGAAGCGTTTTTAGACATTTTCGTACTTCTCGGACTAAAACTACATTTTTCACGACAAAAAATATTTTTTATCTCTGAAAATAAATTTATTAATGTTAGAGAGTTGGAATGGTCTACAAACGATCACTTTCAACGAATACCAGCGTTTTTAGACATTTTCATTCTTGCCGGACTTAAACTGTATTTTTCACGACAAAAAATATTTTTTATCTCTGAAAATCAATTTATTAACGTCAGAGAGTTGGAAATGTCTAAAAACGATCAGTTTCAACGAATACCAGCGTTTTTAGACATTTTCGTACTTCTCGGACTAAAACTGTATTTTTTACGACAAAAAATATTTTGTATCTCTGAAAATCAATTTATTAACGTCAGAGAGTTGGAAATGTCTAAAAACGATCACTTTCAACGAATACCAGCGTTTTTAGACATTTTCGTAGTTCTCGCACTAAAATTGTATTTTTGAAGATAAAAACAATTTTTTATGTCTGAAAATCAATTTATTAACGTTAGAAAGCTGGAAACATCTAAAACCGACCACTTTCGGCGGATACAATCGTGTTTAGACATTTTCGTACTTCTCGGTCTAAAACTGCACTTTTCACGACAAAACCTATTTTTTATGTCTGAAAATCAATTTATTAACGTCAGAAAGCTGGAAAGGTCTAAAAACGATCACTTTCGACGAATACAAACGTTTTTAGACATTTTCGTACTTCTCGGACTAAAATTGTATTTTTCACGACAAAAAATATTTTTTATCTCTGAAAATCAATTTATTAATGTCAGAGAGTTGGAAATGTCTATAAACGATCACTTTCAACGAATACCAGCGTTTTTAGACATTTTCGTTCTTGCCGGACTTAAACTGTATTTATCACGACAAAAAATATTTTTTATCTCTGAAAATCAATTTAGTAACGTCAGAGAGTTGGAAATGTCTAAAAACGATCAGTTTCAACGAATACCAGCGTTTTTAGACATTTTTGTACTTCTCGCACAAAAACTGTATTTTTCAATACAAAAAATATTTTTTATCTCTGAAAATCAATTTATTAACGTCAGAGAGCTGAAAACGTTTAAAAACGATCACTTTCAACGAATTCAAGCGTTTTTAGTCATTTTCGTACTTCTCTGACTAAAACTACATTTTTCATGACAAAAAATATTTTTTATCTCTGAAAATCAATGTATTAACGTCAGAAAGTTGGAAATATCTAAAAACGATCACTTTCAACGAATACCAGCGTTTTTAGACATTTTCGTAGTTCTCGCACTAAAGTTGTATTTTTGAAGATAAAATCAATTTTTTATCTCTGAAAATCAATTTATTAACGTCAGAGAGCTGAAAACGTTTAAAAACGATCACTTTCAACGAATACAAGCGTTTTAAGACATTTTCGTACTTCTCGCACAAAAACTGTATTTTTCATAACAAAAAAGATTTTTCATCTCTGAAAATCAATTTATTAACGTCAGAGAGCTGAAAACTTATAAAAACGATCACTTTCGACGAATACAAGCGTTTTTAGACATTTTTGTACTTCTCGGACTAACACTGCATTTTTCACGACAAAAACTATTTTTTATCTCTGAAAAATAATATATTAACATCACAGAGTTGGAAACGTCTGAAAACGATCAGTTTCAATGAATACAAGCGTTTTCAGACATTTTCGTACTTCTCGACTAAAACTACATTTTTCACGACAAAAAATATTTTTTATCTCTGAAAATAAATTTATTAATGTTAGAGAGTTGGAATGGTCTACAAACGATCACTTTCAACGAATACCAGCGTTTTTAGACATTTTCGTTCTTGCCGGACTTAAACTGTATTTTTCACGACAAAAAATATTTTTTATCTCTGAAAATCAATTTATTAACGTCAGAGAGTTGGAAATGTCTAAAAACGATCAGTTTCAACGAATACCAGCGTTTTTAGACATTTTCGTACTTCTCGGATTAAAACTGTATTTTTTACGACAAAAAATATTTTTTATCTCTGAAAATCAATTTATTAACGTCAGAGAGTTGGAAATGTCTAAAAACGATCACTTTCAACGAATACCAGCGTTTTTAGACATTTTCGTAGTTCTCGCACTAAAATTGTATTTTTGAAGATAAAAACAATTTTTTATGTCTGAAAATCAATTTATTAACGTTAGAAAGCTGGAAACATCTAAAACCGACCACTTTCGGCGGATACAATCGTGTTTAGACATTTTCGTACTTCTCGGTCTAAAACTGCACTTTTCACGACAAAACCTATTTTTTATGTCTGAAAATAAATTTATTAATGTCAGAGAGTTGTAAATGTCTATAAACGATCACTTTCAACGAATACAAGCGTTTTTAGACATTTTCGTTCTTGTCGGACTTAAACTGTATTTTTCACGACAAAAAATATTTTTAATCTCTGAAAATTAATTTATTAACGTCAGAAAGCTGGAAAGGTCTAAAAACGATCACTTTCGACGAATACAAACGTTTTTAGACATTTTCGTACTTCTCGGACTAAAATTGTATTTTTCACGACAAAAAATATTTTTTATCTCTGAAAATCAATTTATTAATGTCAGAGAGTTGGAAATGTCTATAAACGATCACTTTCAACGAATACCAGCGTTTTTAGACATTTTCGTTCTTGCCGGACTTAAACTGTATTTATCACGACAAAAAATATTTTTTATCTCTGAAAATCAATTTAGTAACGTCAGAGAGTTGGAAATGTCTAAAAACGACCAGTTTCAACGAATACCAGCGTTTTTAGACATTTTTGTACTTCTCGGACTAAAACTGTATTTTTTACGACAAAAAATATTTTTTATCTCTGAAAATCAATTTATTAACGTCAGAGAGTTGGAAATGTCTAAAAACGATCACTTTCAACGAATACCAGCGTTTTTAGACATTTTCATAGTTCTCGAACTAAAATTGTATTTTTGAAGATAAAAACAATTTTTTAAGTCTGAAAATCAATTTATTAACGTTAGAAAGCTGGAAACATCTAAAAACGTTCACTTTCAATGAATAGAAGCGTTTTTAGTCATTTTCGTACTTCTCGGACTAAAACTACATTTTTCACGACAAAAAATATTTTTTATCTCTGAAAATAAATTTATTAATGTTAGAGAGTTGGAATGGTCTACAAACGATCACTTTCAACGAATACCAGCGTTTTTAGACATTTTCGTTCTTGCCGGACTTAAACTGTATTTTTCACGACAAAAAATATTTTTTATCTCTGAAAATCAATTTATTAACGTCAGAGAGTTGGAAATGTCTAAAAACGATCAGTTTCAACGAATACCAGCGTTTTTAGACATTTTCGTACTTCTCGGACTAAAACTGTATTTTTTACGACAAAAAATATTTTTTATCTCTGAAAATCAATTTATTAACGTCAGAGAGTTGGAAATGTCTAAAAACGATCACTTTCAACGAATACCAGCGTTTTTAGACATTTTCGTAGTTCTCGCACTAAAATTGTATTTTTGAAGATAAAAACAATTTTTTATGTCTGAAAATCAATTTATTAACGTTAGAAAGCTGGAAACATCTAAAACCGACCACTTTCGGCGGATACAATCGTGTTTAGACATTTTCGTACTTCTCGGTCTAAAACTGCACTTTTCACGACAAAACCTATTTTTTATGTCTGAAAATCAATTTATTAACGTCAGAAAGCTGGAAACGTCTAAAAACGATCACTTTCAACGAATTCAAGCGTTTTTAGACATTTTCGTACTTCTCGGACTAAAACTGTATTTTTCACGACAAAAACTATTTTTTTTCTCTGAAAATCAATTTATTAACGTCAGAAAGCTGGAAAGGTCTAAAAACGATCACTTTCGACGAATACAAAAGTTTTTAGACATTTTCGTACTTCTCGGACTAAAACTGTATTTTTCACGACAAAAAATATTTTTTATCTCTGAAAATCAATTTATTAATGTCAGAGAGTTGGAAATGTCTATAAACGATCACTTTCAACGAATACCAGCTTTTTTAGACATTTTCGTTCTTGCCGGACTAAAACTGTATTTTTTACGACAAAAATATTTTTTATCTCTGAAAATCAATTTATTAACGTCAGAGAGTTGGAAATGTCTAAAAACGATCACTTTCAACGAATACTAGCGTTTTTAGACATTTTCGTAGTTCTCGCACTAAAATTGTATTTTTGAAGATAAAAACAATTTTTTAAGTCTGAAAATCAATTTATTAACGTTAGAAAGCTGGAAACATCTAAAAACGATCACTTTCTGCGAATATAATCGTGTTTAGACATTTTCGTACTTCTCGGACTAAAACTGCATTTTTCACGACAAAAACTATTTTTTATCTCTGAAAATTTATTTATTAACATCACAGAGTCAGAAACGTCTGAAAACGATCAGTTTCAATGAATACAAGCGTTTTTAGACATTTTCGTACTTCTCGGACTAAAAGTGTATTTTTCACGACAAAAAATATTTTTTATCTCTGAAAATCAATTTATTAACGTCAGAGAGTTGGAAATGTCTATAAACGATCACTTTCTACGAATACTAGCGTTTTTAGACATTTTCGCTCTTGTCGGACTTAAGCTGTATTTTGCACGACAAAAAATATTTTTTATCTCTGAACATCAATT
This sequence comes from Leptodirus hochenwartii, assembly GCA_947310635.1. Classification (NCBI taxonomy): domain Eukaryota; kingdom Metazoa; phylum Arthropoda; class Insecta; order Coleoptera; family Leiodidae; genus Leptodirus; species Leptodirus hochenwartii. The sequence goes on along the minus strand of OX371177.1, from coordinate 29,697,763 downwards.
TATTAACGTTAGAAAGCTGGAAACATCTAAAAACGACCACTTTCGGCGAATAAAAGAGTTTTTAGATATTTTCGTACTTCTTGGACTAAAACTGCATTTTTCACGACAAAAACTATTTTTTATCTCTGAAAATCAATTTATTAACGTCAGAAAGCTGGAAACGTCTAAAAACGTTCACTTTCAATGAATAGAAACGTTCTTAGTCATTTTCGTACTTCTCGGACTAAAACTACATTTTTGACCACAAAAAATATTTTTTATCTCTGAAAATAAATTTATTAATGTCAGAGAGTTGGAAATGTCTATAAACGATCACTTTCAACGAATACAAGTGTTTTTAGACATTTTCGTACTTCGCGGACAAAAACTGTATTTTTCATGACAAAAAATATTTTTTATCTCTGAAAATAAAATTGTTAACTTCAGAGAGCTGAAAACATCTAAAAACGATCACTTTCGACAAATTCAAGCGTTTTTAAACATTTTCGTACTTCTCGGTCTAAAACTGCATTTTTCACGATAAAAAATCTTTTTTATCTCTGAAGATAAATTTGTTAACATCAGAGAGTTGGAATGGTCTACAAACGATCACTTTCAACGAATACCAGCGTTTTTAGACATTTTCGTTCTTGCCGGACTTAAACTGTATTTTTCACGGCAAAAAATATTTGTTATCTCTGAAAATCAATTTATTAACGTCAGAGAGTTGGAAATGTCTAAAAACGATCAGTTTCAACGAATACCAGCGTTTTTAGACATTTTCGTACTTCTCGGACTAAAACTGTATTTTTTACGACAAAAAATATTTTTTATCTCTGAAAATTAACTTATTAACGTCAGAGAGTTGGAAATGTCTAAAAACGATCACTTTCAACGAATACCAGCGTTTTTAGACATTTTCGTAGTTCTCGCACTAAAATTGTATTTTTGAAGATAAAAACAATTTTTTATGTCTGAAAATCAATTTATTAAAGTTAAAAAGCTGGAAACATCTAAAACCGATCACTTTCGGCGAATACAATCGTGTTTAGACATTTTCGTACTTCTCGGACTAAAACTGCATTTTTCACGACAAAAACTATTTTTTATCTCTAAAAATCAATTTTTTAACGTCAGAAAGCTGGAAATGTCTAAAAACGATCACTTTCGACGAATACAAACGTTTTTAGACATTTTCGTACTTCTCGGAATAAAACTGTATTTTTCACGACAAAAAATAATTTTTATCTCTGAAAATCAATTTATTAACGTCAGAAAGCTGGAAATGTCTAAAAACGATCACTTTCGACGAATACGAGCATATTTAGACATTTTCGTGGGTCGTGGATTAAAACTGTAATTTTCACAACAAATATTTTTGATCTCTGAAAATCAATTTATTAACGTCAGAAAGCTTGAAACATTTAAAGACGATCAATTTCTAGGAATACAAGCGTTTTTAGACATTTTCGTACTTCTTGGACTAAAACAGTATTTTTCAAGACAAAAAGGTATTTTTGTCTCTGAAAATCAATTTATAAACGTCAGAAAGCTGGAAATGTCTAAAAACGATCACTTTCGGCGAATATAATCGTGTTTAGACATTTTCGTACTTCTCGGACTAAAACTGCATTTTTCACGACAAAAACTATTTTTTATCTCTGAAAATTTATTTATTAACATCACAGAGTCGGAAACGTCTGAAAACGATCAGTTTCAATGAATACAAGCGTTTTTAGACATTTTCGTACTTCTCGGACTAAAAGTGTATTTTTCTCGACAAAAAATATTTTTTATCTCTGAAAATCAATTTATTAACGTCAGAGAGTTGGAAATGTCTATAAACGATCACTTTCTACGAATACCAGCGTTTTTAGACATTTTCGCTCTTGTCGGACTTAAACCGTATTTTTCACGACAAAAAATATTTTTTATCTCTGAAAATCAATTTATTAGCGTCAGAGAGTTGGAAATGCCTAAAAACGATCACTTTCAACGAATACCAGCGTTTTTAGACATTTTCGTTCTTGTCAGACTTAAGCTGTATTTTGCACGACAAAAAATATTTTTTATCTCTGAAAATCAATTTATTAACGTTAGAAAGCTGGAAACATCTAAAAACGACCACTTTCGGCCAATAAAAGAGTTTTTAGATATTTTCGTACTTCTTGGACTAAAACTGCATTTTTCACGACAAAAACTATTTTTTATCTCTGAAAATCAATTTATTAACGTCAGAAAGCTGGAAACGTCTAAAAACGTTCACTTTCAATAAATAGAAACGTTCTTAGTCATTTTCGTACTTCTCGGACTAAAACTACATTTTTGACCACAAAAAATATTTTTTATCTCTGAAAATAAATTTATTAATGTCAGAGAGTTGGAAATGTCTATAAACGATCACTTTCAACGAATACAAGCGTTTTTAGACATTTTCGTTCTTGTCGGACTTAAAATGTATTTTTCACGACAAAAAATATTTTTTATCTCTGAAAATCAATTTATTAACGTCAGAGAGTTGGAAATGTCTAAAAACGATCACTTTCAATGAATACTAGCGTTTTTAGACATTTTCGTACTTCTCGGACTAAAACTGTATTTTTCACGACAAAAAATAATTTTTATCTCTGAAAATCAATTTATTAACGTCAGAAAGCTGGAAATGTCTAAAAACGATCACTTTCAACGAATACGAGCATTTTTAGACATTTTCGTGGGTCTTGGATTAAAACTGTAATTTTCACAACAAATATTTTTGATCTCTGAAAATCAATTTATTAACGTCAGAAAGCTTGAAACATTTAAAGACGATCAATTTCGAGGAATACAAGCGTTTTTAAACATTTTCGTACTTCTCGCACAAAAACTGTATTTTTCATAACAAAAAATATTTTTTATCTCTGAAAATGAATTTATTAATGTCAGAGAGTTGGAAATGTCTATAAACGATCACTTTCAACGAATACAAGCGTTTTTAGACATTTTCGTACTTCGCTGACAAAAACTGTATTTTTCATGACAAAAAATATTTTTTATCTCTGAAAATAAAATTGTTAACTTCAGAGAGCTGAAAACATCTAAAAACGATCACTTTCGACAAATTCAAGCGTTTTTAGACATTTTCGTACTTCTCGGTCTAAAACTGCATTTTTCACGATAAAAAATCTTTTTTATCTCTGAAGATAAATTTGTTAACATCAGAGAGTTGGAATGGTCTACAAACGATCACTTTCAACGAATACCAGCGTTTTTAGACATTTTCGTTCTTGCCGGACTTAAACTGTATTTTTCACGACAAAAAATATTTTTTATCTCTGAAAATCAATTTATTAACGTCAGAGAGTTGGAAATGTCTAAAAACGATCAGTTTCAACGAATACCAGCGTTTTTAGACATTTTCGTACTTCTTGGACTAAAACTGTATTTTTTACGACAAAAAATATTTTTTATCTCTGAAAATCAACTTATTAACGTCAGAGAGTTGGAAATGTCTAAAAACGATCACTTTCAACGAATACCAGCGTTCTTAGTCATTTCCGTACTTCTCGGACTAAAACTACATTTTTCACCACAAAAAATATTTTTTATCTCTGAAAATAAATTTATTAATGTCAGAGAGTTGGAAATGTCTATAAACGATCACTTTCAACGAATACGAGCATTTTTAGACATTTTCGTGGGTCGTGGATTAAAACTGTAATTTTCACAACAAATATTTTTGATCTCTGAAAATCAATTTATTAACGTCAGAAAGCTTGAAACATTTAAAGACGATCAATTTCGAGGAATACAAGCGTTTTTAGACATTTTCGTACTTCTCGGACTAAAACAGTATTTTTCATAACAAAAAATATTTTTTATCTCTGAAAATCAATTTATTAACGTCAGATAGCTGAAAACGTTTAAAAACGATCACTTTCAACGAATTCAAGCGTTTTTAGACATTTTTGTACTTCTCGATCTAAAACTGCATTTTTCAAGACAAAAAACTATTTTTTATCTCTGAAAATCAATTTATTAAAATCACAGAGTTGGAAACGTCTAAAAACGATCACTTTCAATGAATAGAAGCGTTTTTAGTCATTTTCGTACTTTTTGGACTAAAACTACATTTTTTACGACAAAAAATTTTTTTATCTCTGAAAATAAATTTATTATTGTCAGAGAGTTGGAAATGTCTATAAATGATCACTTTCAACGAATACCAGCGTTTTTAGACATTTTCGTGGTTCGTGGATTAAAACTGTAATTTTCACAACAAATATTTTTGATCTCCGAAAATCAATTTATTAACGTCAGAAAGCTTGAAACATTAAAAAACGATCAATTTCGAGGAATACAAGCGTTTTTAGACATTTTCGTACTTCTCGAACAAAAACTGTATTTTTCATAACAAAAAATATTTTTTATCTCTGAAAATCAATTTATTAACGTCAGAAAGCTGGAAACGTCTATAAAGGATCACTTTCAACGAATACAAGCGTTTTTAGACATTTTCGTACTTCTCGCACAAAAACTGTATTTTTCATAACGAAAAATATTTTTTATCTGTGAAAATAAATTTATTAATGTCAGAGAGTAGGAAATGTCTATAAACGATCACTTTCAACGAATACCAGCGTTTTTAGACATTTTCGTTCTTGTCGCACAAAAACTGTATTTTTCATAACAAAAAATATTTTTTATCTCTGAAAATCAATTTATTAACGTCAGATAGCTGAAAACGTTTAAAAACGATCACTTTCGACGAATTCAAACGTTTTTAGACATTTTCATACTTCTCGGTCTAAAACTGCATTTTTCACGATAAAAAAATCTTTTTTATCTCTGAAGATAAATTTGTTAACATCAGAGAGTTGGAAAAGTCTATAAACGATCACTTTCAACGAATACCAGCGTTTTTAGACATTTTCGTTCTTGTCGGACTTAAACTGTATTTTTCACGACAAAAAATATTTTTTATCTCTGAAAATCAATTTATTAACGTTAGAAAGCTGGAAACATCTAAAAACGACCACTTTCGGCGAATACAAGAGTTTTTAGATATTTTCGTACTTCTCGGACTAAGACTGCATTTTTCACGACAAAAACTATTTTTAATCTCTGAAAATCAATTTATTAAAATCACAGAGTTGGAAACGTCTTAAAACGATCAGTTTCAATGAATACAAGCGTTTCTAGACATTTTCGTACTTCTCGGACTAAAACAGTATTTTTCACGACAAAAACTATTTTTTATCTCTGAAAATCAATTTATTAACGTCAAAAAGTTGGAAACGTCTAAAAACGATCACCTTCAACGAATACAAGCGTTTTTAGACATTTTCGTACTTCTCGCACAAAAACTGTATTTTTCATAACAAAAAATATTTTTTATCTCTGAAAATCAATTTATTAACGTCAGAGGGCTGAAAACGTATAAAAACGATCACTTTCGACGAATACAAGCGTTTTTAGACATTTTCGTACTTCTCGAACTAAAGCAGTATTTTTCAAGACAAAAAGTTATTTTTGACTCTGAATATCAATTTATAAACGTCAGAAAGCTGGAAACATTTAATAACGACAGCTTTCGGCGAATACAAGAGTTTTTAGGTATTTTCGTACTTCTCGGACTAAAACTGCATTTTTCACGACAAAAACTATTTTTAATCTCTGAAAATTAATTTATTAACGTCAGAAAGCTGGAAATGTCTAAAAACGATCACTTTCGACGAAAACAAACGTTTTTAGACATTTTCGTGGTTTGTGGATTAAAACTGTAATTTTCACAACAAATATTTTTGATCTCTGAAAATCAATTTATTAACGTCAGAAAGCTTGAAACATTTAAAGACGATCAATTTCGAGGAATACAAGCGTTTTTAGACATTTTCGTACTTCTCGCACAAAAACTGTATTTTTCATTACAAAAAATATTTTTTATCTTTGAAAATAAATTTATTAATGTCAGAGAGTTGGAAATGTCTATAAACGATCACTTTCAACGAATACCAGCGTTTTTAGATATTTTCGTACTTCTCGGACTAAAACTGTATTTTTTACGACAAAAAAATATTTTTTATCTGTGAAAATCAATTTATTAACGTTAGAAAGCTGCAAACAGCTAAAAACGATCACTTTCGGCGAATACAATCGTGTTTAGACATTTTCGTACTTCTCGGACTAAAACTGCATTTTTCACGACAAAAACTATTTTTTATCTATGAAAATCAATTTATTAACGTCAGAAAGCTGGAAATATCTAAAAACGATCACTTTCGACGAATACAAAAGTTTTTAGACATTTTCGTACTTCTCGCACAAAAACTGTATTTTTCATAACAAAAAATATTTTTTATCTTTGAAAAAAAATTTATTAATGTCAGAGAGTTGGAAATGTCTAAAAACGATCACGTTCGACGAAAACAAGCGTTTTTAGACATTTTCGTACTTCTCGCACAAAAACTGTATTTTTCATAGCAAAAAATATTTTTTATCTTTGAAAATAAATTTATTAATGTCAGAGAGTTGGAAATGTCTATAAACGATCACTTTCAACGAATACCAGCGTTTTTAGATATTTTCGTACTTCTCGGACTAAAACTGTATTTTTCACGACAAAAAATATTTTTTATCTCTGAAAATCAATTTATTAACGTCAGAAAGCTGGAAATGTCTATAAACGATCACTTTCAACGAATACGAGCATTTTTAGACATTTTCGTGGGTCGTGGATTAAAACTGTAATTTTCACAACAAATATTTTTGATCTCTGAAAATCAATTTATTAACGTCAGAAATCTTGAAATATTTAAAGACGATCAAGTTCGAGGAATACATGCGTTTTTAGACATTTTCGTACTTGTCGGACTAAAACTGTATTTTTCATAACAAAAAATATTTTTTAATCTGTGAAAATCAATTTATTAATGTCAGAGAGTTGGAAATGTCTATAAACGATCACTTTCAAAGAATACCAGCGTTTTTAGACATTTTCGTTCTTGTCGGACTTAAACTGCATTTTTCACGATAAAAAATCTTTTTTATTTGTGAAAATCAATTTACCAACGTCAGAGAGCTGGAAATGTCTAAAAACGATCACTTTCAACGAATACAATCGTGTTTAGACATTTTCGTACTTCTCGGACTAAAACTGCATTTTTCACGACAAAAACTATTTTTTATCTCTGAAAATCAATTTATTAACGTCAGAAAGCTGGAAATATCTAAAAACGATCACTTTCGACGAATACAAACGTTTTTAGACATTTTCGTACTTCTCGGACTAAAACTGTATTTTTCACGACAAAAAATATTTTTTATCTCTGAAAATCAATTTATTAACGTCAGAGAGCTGAAAACGTTTAAAAACGATCACTTTCAACGAATTCAAGCGTTTTTAGACATTTTTGTACTTCTCGGACTAAAACAGTATTTTTCAAGACAAAAAGTTATTTTTGTCTCTGAAAATCAATTTATAAACGTCAAAAAGCTGGAAATGTCTATAAACGATCACTTTCAACGAATACGAGCATTTTTAGACATTTTCGTGGGTCGTGGATTAAAACTGTAATTTTCACAACAAATATTTTTGATCTCTGAAAATCAATTTATTAACGTCAGAAATCTTGAAATATTTAAAGACGATCAAGTTCGAGGAATACAAGCGTTTTTAGACATTTTCGTACTTCTCGGACTAAAACTGTATTTTTCATAACAAAAAATATTTTTTAATCTCTGAAAATCAATTTATTAATGTCAGAGAGTTGGAAATGTCTATAAACGATCACTTTCAAAGAATACCAGCGTTTTTAGACATTTTCGTTCTTGTCGGACTTAAACTGCATTTTTCACGATAAAAAATCTTTTTTATCTGTGAAAATCAATTTATCAACGTCAGAGAGCTGGAAATGTCTAAAAACGATCACTTTCGACGAATACAAACGTTTTTAGACATTTTCGTTCTTGTCGGACTTAAACTGTATTTTTCACGACAAAAAATATTTTTTATCTCTGAAAATTAATTTATTAACGTCAGAAAGCTGGAAATATCTAAAAACGATCACTTTAGACGAATACAAACGTTTTTAGACATTTTCGTACTTCTCGGACTAAAACTGTATTTTTCACGACAAAAAATATTTTTTATCTCTGAAAATCAATTTATTAACGTCAGAAAGCTGGAAATGTCTATAAACGATCACTTTCAACGAATACGAGCATTTTAGACATTTTCGTGGGTCGTGGATTAAAACTGTAATTTTCACAACAAATATTTTTGATCTCTGAAAATCAATTTATTAACGTCAGAAATCTTGAAATATTTAAAGACGATCATGTTCGAGGAATACAAGCGTTTTTAGACATTTTCGTACTTCTCGGACTAAAACTGTATTTTTCATAACAAAAAATATTTTTTAATCTCTGAAAATAAATTTATTAATGTCAGAGAGTTGGAAATGTCTATAAACGATCACTTTCTAAGAATACCAGCGTTTTTAGACATTTTCGTTCTTGTCGGACTTAAACTGTATTTTTCACGACAAACAATATTTTTTATCTCTGAAAATCAATTTATTAACGTTAGAAAGCTGGAAACAGCTAAAAACGATCACTTTCGGCGAATACAATCGTGTTTAGACATTTTCGTACTTCTCGGACTAAAACTGCATTTTTCACGACAAAAACTATTTTTTAACTCTGAAAATCAATTTATTAACGGCAGAAAGCTGGAAATATCTAAAAACGATCACTTTCAAAGAATACCAGCGTTTTTAGACATTTTCGTTCTTGTCGGACTTAAACTGCATTTTTCACGATAAAAAATCTTTTTTATCTGTGAAAATCTATTTATCAACGTCAGAGAGCTGGAAATGTCTAAAAACGATCACTTTCAACGAATACAAACGTGTTTAGACATTTTCGTACTTCGCGGACAAAAACTGTATTTTTCATGACAAAAAATAATTTTTTTCTCTGAAAATAAAATTATTAACGTCAGAGAGCTGAAAATATCTAAAAACGTTCACTTTCGACGAAATCAAGCGTTTTTAGACATTTTCGTACTTCTCGGACTAAAACTGCATTTTTCACGACAAAAACTATTTTTTATCTCTGAAAATCAATTTATTAATGTCAGAAAGCTGGAAATATCTAAAAACGATCACTTTCGACGAATACAAACGTTTTTAGACATTTTCGTACTTCTCGGACTAAAACTGTATTTTTCACGACAAAAAATATTTTTTATCTCTGAAAATCAATTTATTAACGTCAGAAAGCTGGAAATGTCTATAAACGATCACTTTCTACGAATACGAGCATTTTTAGACATTTTCGTGGGTCGTGGATTAAAACTGTAATTTTCACAACAAATATTTTTGATCTCTGAAAATCAATTTATTAACGTCAGAAATCTTGAAATATTTAAAGACGATCAAGTTCGAGGAATACAAGCGTTTTTAGACATTTTCATACTTCTCGGACTAAAACTGTATTTTTCACGACAAAAAATATTTTTTATCTCTGAAAATCAATTTATTAACGTCAGAGAGCTGAAAACGTTTAAGAACGATCACTTTCAACGAATTCAAGCATTTTTAGACATTTTTGTACTTCTCGGACTAAAACAGTATTTTTCAAGACAAAAAGTTATTTTTGTCTCTGAAAATAAATTTATTAACGTCAGAAAGCTGGAAACATTTAAAAACGATCACTTTCAACGAATACAAGCGTTTCTGGACATTTTCGTGGTTTGCGGATTAAAATTATTTATCAAGACAAAAAATATTTTTTATCCCTGAAAATCAATTTATTAACGTCAGAAAGCTGGAAACGTCTAAAAACGAGCACGTTCAACGAATACAGGCGTTTTTAGACATATTCGTACTTCGCGGACTAAAACTGTATTTTTCACGACACAAAATATTTTTTATCTCTGAAAATCAATTTAATAACGTCACAGAGCTGGAAACGTCTAGAAAGGATCACTTTCTACGAATACAAGCGTTTTAGACATTTTCGTGCTTCGCGGACTAACACTGTATTTTCCCGACAAAACATATTTTTATCTCTGAAAATAAATAAATAACGTCACAGAGCTAGAAACGTCTATAAAAAAGATCACTATCGGCTAATACAAGCGTTTTTAGACATTTTCATGCTTCTCGGACTAAAACTGTATTTTTAAAGACAAAAAATATTTTGTAACTCTGAAAATCAATTTATTAACGTTAGAAAGCTTGAAAAGTCTAAAAATTATCACTTTCGACGATAGAAGCGTTTTTATACATTATCGTACTTCTCGGACTAAAACTATGTTTTCATGACAAAAAATATTTTGTATGTTTGAAAATCAATTTATTAACGTTAGAAAGCTGGAAACGTCTGAAAATGATCACTTTCGACGAATAGAAGCGTTTTTAGACATTTTCGTGCTTCTCGGTCTAAAACTGTATTTTTCACGACAAAAATTTTTTTATCTCTGAAAATAAATAAATAACGTCACAGAGCTGGAAACGTCTAAAAAACTATCACTTTCGGCTAATACAAGCGTTTTAGACATTTTCGTGCTTCTCGGTCTAAAACTATATTTTTCAAGACAAAACATATTTTTATCTCTGAAAATAACTAAATAACGTCACAGAGCTAGAAACGTCTATAAAAACGATCACTTTCGGCTAATGCAAGCGGTTTTAGACATTTTCATGCTTCTCGGACTAAAACTGTATTTTTCACGACAAAAAATATTTTTTATCTCTGAAAATAAATTTATTAACGTCAGAAAGCTGGAAACGTCTAAAAACGATCACTTTCAACGAATACAACTGTTTTTAGACATTTTCGTGCTTCGCGGACGAAAACAGTATTTTTCACGACAAAAATATTTTTTATCTCTGAAAATAAATTTATTAACGTCAGAAAGCTGGAAACGTCTAAAAACGATCACTTTCAACGAATACAACTGTTTTTAGACATTTTCGTGCTTCGCGGACGAAAACAGTATTTTTCACGACAAAAATATTTTTTATCTCTGAAAATAAATTTATTAACGTCAGAAAGCTGGAAACGTCTAAAAACGAGCACGTTCAACGAATACAAGCTTTTTTAGACACATTCGTACATCGCGGACTAAAACTGTATGTTTCACGACACAAAATATTTTTTATCTCTGAAAATAAATTTATTTAATTTAACGTCAGAAAGCTGGAAACGTCTAAAAACGATCACTTTCAACGAATACAAGCTTTTATAGACATTTTTGTACTTCGCGCACTAAAACTGTATTTTTCTCGACAAAAATATTTTTTATCTCTGAAAATAAATTTATTAACGTCAGAAAGCTGGAAACATCTAAAAACGATCACTTTCAACGAATACAAGCTTTTTTAGACATTTTTGTACTTCGCGGACTAAAACTATATTTTTCACGACAAAAAATATTTTTTATCTCTGAAAATAAATTTATTAACGTCAGAAAGCTGGAAACGTCTAAAAACGATCACTTTCAACGAATACAACCGTTTTTAGACATTTTCGTGCTTCGCGGACGAAAACAGTATTTTTCACGACAAAAATATTTTTTATCTCTGAAAATAAATTTATTAACGTCAGAAAGCTGGAAACGTCTAAAAACGATCACTTTCAACGAATACAAGCTTGTTTAGACATTTTTGTACTCCGCGGACTAAAACTGTATTTTTCACGACAAAAAATATTTTTTATCTCTGAAAATAAATTGATTAACGTCAGAAAGCTGGAAACATAAAAAAACGATCACTTTCAACGAATACAAGCGTTTTTAGGCATTTTCGTACTTCACGGACCAAAACTGTATTTTTTTAGGACAAAAAATATTTTTTATCTCTGAAAATCAATTTATTAACGTCAGAAAGCTGGAAAAGTCTAAAAGCGATCACTTTTAAAGAAATCAAGCGTTTCTAGATATTTTCGTGCGTCGACGATTAAAAATGTATTTTCACGACAATTTTTTTTTTTTAATCTGTGAAAATAAATTTATTAACGTCAGAAAGCTGGAAACATTTAAAAACGATCACTTTCAACGAATACAAGCGTTTCTGGACATTTTCGTGGTTTGCGGATTAAAATTATTTATCAAGACAAAAAATATTTTTTATCCCTGAAAATCAATTTATTAACGTCAGAAAGCTGGAAAAGTCTAAAAACGAGCACGTTCAACGAATACAGGCGTTTTTAGACATATTCGTACTTCGCGGACTAAAACTGTATTTTTCACGACACAAAATATTTTTTATCTCTGAAAATCAATTTAATAACGTCACAGAGCTGGAAACGTCTAGAAAGGATCACTTTCTACGAATACAAGCGTTTTAGACATTTTCGTGCTTCGCGGACTAACACTGTATTTTCCCGACAAAACATATTTTTATCTCTGAAAATAAATAAATAACGTCACAGATCTGGAAACGTCTAAAAAACTATCACTTTCGGCTAATACAAGCGTTTTAGACATTTTCGTGCTTCTCGGTCTAAAACTATATTTTTCACGACAAAACATATTTTTATCTCTGAAAATAACTAAATAACGTCACAGAGCTAGAAACGTCTATAAAAACGATCACTTTCGGCTAATGCAAGCGGTTTTAGACATTTTCATGCTTCTCGGACTAAAACTGTATTTTTCACGACAAAAAATATTTTTTATCTCTGAAAATAAATTTATTAACGTCAGAAAGCTGGAAACATCTAAAAACGATCACTTTCAACGAATACAACTGTTTTTAGACATTTTCGTGCTTCGCGGACGAAAACAATATTTTTCACGACAAAAATATTTTTTATCTCCGAAAATAAATTTATTAACGTCAGAAAGCTGGAAACGTCTAAAAACGATCACTTTCAACGAATACAAGCTTTTTTAGACATTTTTGTAATTCGCGGACTAAAACTGTATTTTTCACGACAAAAAATATTTTTTATCTCTGAAAATAAATTTATTTAATTGAACGTCAGAGAGCTGGACACGTCTAAAAAAGGTCAATTTAGAGGAATACAAGCGTTTTTAGACATTTTCGTACTTCGCGGACCAAAACTATATTTTTCACGACAAAAAATATTTTTTATCTCTGAAAATATATTTATTAACGTCAGAGAGCTGGAAACGTCTAAAAACGAGCACGTTCAACGAATACAAGCTTTTTTAGACACATTCGTACATCGCGGACTGAAACTGTATGTTTCACGACACAAAATATTTTTTATCTCTGAAAATAAATTTATTTAATTTAACGTCAGAAAGCTGGAAACGTCTAAAAACGATCACTTTCAACGAATACAAGCTTTTATAGACATTTTTGTACTTCGCGCACTAAAACTGTATTTTTCTCGACAAAAATATTTTTTATCTCTGAAAATAAATTTATTAACGTCAGAAAGCTGGAAACATCTAAAAACGATCACTTTCAACGAATACAAGCTTTTTTAGACATTTTTGTACTTCGCGGACTAAAACTATATTTTTCACGACAAAAAATATTTTTTATCTCTGAAAATAAATTTATTAACGTCAGAAAGCTGAAAACGTCTAAAAACGATCACTTTCAACGAATACAACCGTTTTTAGACATTTTCGTGCTTCGCGGACGAAAACAGTATTTTTCACGACAAAAATATTTTTTATCTCTGAAAATAAATTTATTAACGTCAGAAAGCTGAAACGTCTAAAAACGATCACTTTCAACGAATACAAGCTTGTTTAGACATTTTTGTACTCCGTGGACTAAAACTGTATTTTTCACGACAAAAAATATTTTTTATCTCTGAAAATAAATTGATTAACGTCAGAAAGCTGGAAACATAAAAAAACGATCACTTTCAACGAATACAAGCGTTTTTAGGCATTTTCGTACTTCACGGACCAAAACTGTATTTTTTTAGGACAAAAAATATTTTTTATCTCTGAAAATCAATTTATTAACGTCAGAAAGCTGGAAAAGTCTAAAAGCGATCACTTTTAAAGAAATCAAGCGTTTCTAGATATTTTCGTGCGTCGACGATTAAAAATGTATTTTTCACGACAATTTTTTTTTTTTAATCTGTGAAAATAAATTTATTAACGTCAGAAAGCTGGAAACATTTAAAAACGATCACTTTCAACGAATACAAGCGTTTCTGGATATTTTCGTGGTTTGCGGATTAAAACTATTTATCAAGACAAAAAATATTTTTTATCCCTGAAAATCAATTTATTAACGTCAGAAAGCTGGAAACGTCTAAAAACGAGCACGTTCAACGAATACAGGCGTTTTTAGACATATTCGTACTTCGCGGACTAAAACTGTATTTTTCACGACACAAAATATTTTTTATCTCTGAAAATCAATTTAATAACGTCACAGAGCTGGAAACGTCTAGAAAGGATCACTTTCTACGAATACAAGCGTTTTAGACATTTTCGTGCTTCGCGGACTAACACTGTATTTTCCCGACAAAACATATTTTTATCTCTGAAAATAAATAAATAACGTCACAGAGCTAGAAACGTCTATAAAAAAGATCACTATCGGCTAATACAAGCGTTTTTAGACATTTTCATGCTTCTCGGACTAAAACTGTATTTTTAAAGACAAAAAATATTTTGTAACTCTGAAAATCAATTTATTAACGTTAGAAAGCTTGAAAAGTCTAAAAATTATCACTTTCGACGATAGAAGCGTTTTTATACATTATCGTACTTCTCGGACTAAAACTATGTTTTCATGACAAAAAATATTTTGTATGTTTGAAAATCAATTTATTAACGTTAGAAAGCTGGAAACGTCTGAAAATGATCACTTTCGACGAATAGAAGCGTTTTTAGACATTTTCGTGCTTCTCGGTCTAAAACTGTATTTTTCACGACAAAACTTTTTTTATCTCTGAAAATAAATAAATAACGTCACAGAGCTGGAAACGTCTAAAAAACTATCACTTTCGGCTAATACAAGCGTTTTAGACATTTTCGTGCTTCTCGGTCTAAAACTATATTTTTCACGACAAAACATATTTTTATCTCTGAAAATAACTAAATAACGTCACAGAGCTAGAAACGTCTATAAAAACGATCACTTTCGGCTAATGCAAGCGGTTTTAGACATTTTCATGCTTCTCGGACTAAAACTGTATTTTTCACGACAAAAAATATTTTTTATCTCTGAAAATCAATTTATTAACGTTAGAAAGCTGGAAACGTCTGATAATGATCACTCTCGACGAATAGAAGCATTTTTAGACATTTTCGTGCTTCGCAGACTAAAACTGTATTTTTCACGACAAAAAATATTTAGTATCTCTGAAATTCAATTTAGTAACGTTCGAAAGCTGGAAACGTCTAAAAATGATCATTTTCTACGAGTACAAGTGTTTTTAGATAATTTCGTACTTCGGAGATTAAAACTGTATTTTTCACAACAACTATTTAGTATCTCTGAAATTCAATTTAGTAAAAAAGGTCAATTTAGAGGAATACAAGCGTTTTTAGTCATTTTCGTACTTCGCGGACCAAAACTATATTTTTCACGATAAAAAATATTTTTTATCTCTGAAAATATATTTATTAACGTCAGAGAGCTGGAAACGTCTAAAAACGAGAACGTTCAACGAATACAATCGTTTTTAGACACATTCGTACTTCGCGGACCAAAACTATATTTTTCACGACAAAAAATATTTTTTATCTCTGAAAATATATTTATTAACGTCAGAGAGATATATTTGTTAACGTGCTCCGCCAGAGGCACTACACGATAAACACAGCGACACGAGGTTTTCCCAAGTGGTCACCCATCCAAGTACTAACCGCGCTCGACGTTGCTTAACTTCGGTGTTCGATGGGAACCGGTGCTTTCAACGCCGATATGGTCGCTGCCGTATTAACGTCAGAGAGCTGGAAACGTCTAAAAACGAGCACGTTCAACGAATACAAGCTTTTTTAGACACATTCGTACATCGCGGACTAAAACTGTATGTTTCACGACACAAAATATTTTTTATCTCTGAAAATAAATTTATTTAATTTAACGTCAGAAAGCTGGAAACGTCTAAAAACGATCACTTTCAACGAATACAAGCTTTTATAGACATTTTTGTACTTCGCGCACTAAAACTGTATTTTTCTCGACAAAAATATTTTTTATCTCTGAAAATAAATTTATTAACGTCAGAAAGCTGGAAACATCTAAAAACGATCACTTTCAACGAATACAAGCTTTTTTAGACATTTTTGTACTTCGCGGACTAAAACTATATTTTTCACGACAAAAAATATTTTTTATCTCTGAAAATAAATTTATTAACGTCAGAAAGCTGAAAACGTCTAAAAACGATCACTTTCGACGAATAAAAGCGTTTTTAGACATTTTCGTGCTTCTCGGTCTAAAACTGTATTTTTCACGACAAAAATTTTTTTATCTCTGAAAATAAATAAATAACGTCACAGAGCTGGAAACGTCTAAAAAACTATCACTTTCGGCTAATACAAGCGTTTTAGACATTTTCGTGCTTCTCGGTCTAAAACTATATTTTTCACGACAAAACATATTTTTATCTCTGAAAATAACTAAATAACGTCACAGAGCTAGAAACGTCTATAAAAACGATCACTTTCGGCTAATGCAAGCGGTTTTAGACATTTTCATGCTTCTCGGACTAAAACTGTATTTTTCACGACAAAAAATATTTTTTATCTCTGAAAATAAATTTATTAACGTCAGAAAGCTGGAAACGTCTAAAAACGATCACTTTCAACGAATACAACTGTTTTTAGACATTTTCGTGCTTCGCGGACGAAAACAGTATTTTTCACGACAAAAATATTTTTTATCTCTGAAAATAAATTTATTAACGTCAGAAAGCTGGAAACGTCTAAAAACGATCACTTGCAATGAATACAAGCATTTTTTGACATTTTCGTGCTTCGCGGTCTGAAACTGTATTTTCACGACAAAAAAATATTTTTATCTCTGAAAATAAATATAATAACGTGAGAGAGCTGGAAACGTCTAAAAAATCGATCACTTTCAACGAATACAATCGTTTTTTGAAATTTTCGTACTTTGCGGACTAAAGCTGTATTTTTCACGACAAAAATTTTTTTATCTCTGAAAATAAATAAATAACGTCACAGAGCTGGAAACGTCTAAAAAACTATCACTTTCGGCTAATACAAGCGTTTTTAGACATTTTCGTGCTTCTCGGTCTAAAACTATATTTTTCACGACAAACAATATTTTTATCTCTGAAAATAACTAAATAACGTCACAGAGCTAGAAACGTCTATAAAAACGATCACTTTTGGCTAATACAAGCGGTTTTAGACATTTTCATGCTTCTCGGACTAAAACTGTATTTTTCACGACAAAAAATATTTTTTATCTCTGAAAATCAATTTATTAACGTTAGTAAGCTGGAAACGTCTGATAATGATCACCCTCGACGAATAGAAGCATTTTTAGACATTTTCGTGCTTCGCAGACTAAAACTGTATTTTTCACGACAAAAAATATTTAGTATCTCTGAAATTCAATTTAGTAACGTTCGAAAGCTGGAAACGTCTAAAAATGATCATTTTCTACGAGTACAAGTGTTTTTAGATAATTTCGTACTTCGGAGGTTAAAACTGTATTTTTCACAACAACTATTTAGTATCTCTGAAATTCAATTTAGTAAAAAAGGTCAATTTAGAGGAATACAAGCGTTTTTAGTCATTTTCGTACTTCGCGGACCAAAACTATATTTTTCACGATAAAAAATATTTTTTATCTCTGAAAATATATTTATTAACGTCAGAGAGCTGGAAACGTCTAAAAACGAGAACGTTCAACGAATACAATCGTTTTTAGACACATTCGTACTTCGCGGACTAAAACTGTATTTTTCACGACACAAAATAGTTTTTATCTCTGAAAATAAATTGATTAACGTCAGAGAGCTGGAAACGTCTAAAAACGATTACTTTCTACGAATACAAGCGTTTTTAGATATTTTCGTGCTTCGTGGATTAAAACTGTACTTTTCACAACAAAAAATATTTTTTATCTTTGAAAATAAATTTCTTAACGTCAGAGAGTTGGAAACGTCTAAAAACGATCACTTTTAACGAGTACAAGCTATTTTAGACATTTTCGTGCTTCGCGACTTAAAACTGAACTTTTCATGAAATTTTTTTTTTTTATCTCTGAAAATAAATTTATTAACGTCAGAAAGCTGGAAACGTCTAAAAACGATCACTTTCAACGAATACAACCGTTTTTAGACATTTTCGTGGTTTACGGATTAAAACTGTATTTATCAAGACAAAAAATATTTTTTATCCCTGAAAATCAATTTATTAACGTCAGAAAGCTGGAAACGTCTAAAAACGAGCACGTTCAACGAATACAGGCGTTTTTAGACATATTCGTACTTCGCGGACTAAAACTGTATTTTTCACGACAAAAAATATTTTTTATATCTGAAAATAAATTTATTAACGTCAGAAAGCTGGAAACATCTAAAAACGAGCACGTTCAACGAATACAACCGTTTTTAGACATTTTCGTGCTTCGCGGACGAAAACAATATTTTTCATGACAAAAAATATTTTTTATCTCTGAAAATAAATTTATTTAATTTAACATCAGAGAGCTGGAAACGTTGAAAAACGACCACTTTCAACGAATACAAGCTTTTGTAGACATTTTTGTACTTCGCGCACTAAAACTGTATTTTTCACGACAAAAATATTTTTTATCTATGAAAATAAATTTATTAACGTCAGAAAGCTGGAAACATCTAAAAACGATCACTTTCAACGAATACAAGCTTTTTTAGACATTTTTGTACTTCGCGGACTAAAACTGTATTTTTCACGACAAAAAATATTTTTTATCTCTGAAAATAAATTGATTAACGTCAGAAAGCTGGAAACTTCAAAAAACGATCACTTTCAACGAATACAAGCGTTTTTATGCATTTTCGTACTTCACGGACTAAAACTGTATTTTTTTAGGACAAAAAATATTTTTTATCTCTGAAAATCAATTTATTAACGTCAGAAAGCTGGAAAAGTCTAAAAGCGATCACTTTTAAAGAAATCAAGCGTTTCTAGATATTTTCGTGTGTCGACGATTAAAAATGTATTTTTCACGACAATTTTTTTTTTAAATCTGAAAATAAATTTATTAACGTCACAGAACTAGAAACGTCTAATAACAATCACTTTCAACGAATACCAGCGTTTTTAGACATTTTCGTGCTTCGCGGACTAAAACTGTATTTTTCGCAACAAAAAATATTTTTATCTGTGAAAATAAATATAATAACGTCAGAGACCTAGAAACGTCTAAAAAACGATCAATTTCAACGAATACAATCGTTTTTAGACATTTTCGTACTTCGCGCACTAAAACTGCATTTTTCACCACAAAAAATATTTTTTATCTCTGAAAATCAGTTTATTAACGTCAGAAAGCTGGAAACGTCAAAAACGATCACATTCGATGAATACAAGCGTTTTTTGACATTTTCGTACTTCGCGGACTAAAACTGTGTTTTTCACCACAAAAAATATTTTGCATCTCTGAAAATAAATTTATTAACGTCAGAGAGCTGGAATTGTCTAAAAACGTTCACTTTCAACGAATACGAGCGTTTTTAGGCATTTTCGTACTTTTCCGAATAAAACTGTATTTTTCACGACAAAAAATATTTTATATCTCTGGAAATAAATTTATTCAGGTCAGAAAGCTGGAAACGTCTAAAAACGTTCACTTTCGACGAATACAAGCGTTTTTAGACATTTTCGTACTTCTCGGAATAAAACTGTATTTTTAAAGACAAAAAATATTTTTTATCTCTGAAAATAAATTTATTAACGTCAGAAAGCTGGAAACGTCTAAAAACGATCACTTTCGACGAATACACGCGTTTTTAGACATTTTCGTACTTCTCGGTCTAAAACTGTATTTTTCACGACAAAAAATATTTTATATCTCTGAAAACAAATTTATTAACGTGAGAGAGCTGGAAATGTCTAAAAACGTTCACTTTCAACGAATACGAGCGTTTTTAGACATTTTCGTACTTCTCGGACTAAAACTACATTTTTCAGAACAACAAATATTTTTTATCTCTGAAAATCAATTTATTAACGTCAGAGAGTTGGAAATGTCTAAAAACGATCACTTTCAACGAATGCCAGCGTTTTTAGACATTTTCATACTTCTCGGACTAAAACTGCATTTTTCACGACAAAAACTATTTTTAATCTCTGAAAATTAATTTATTAACGTCAGAAAGCTGGAAAGGTCTAAAATCGATCACTTTCGACGAATACAAACGTTTTTAGACATTTTTGTACTTCTCGGACTAAAACTGTATTTTTCACGACAAAAACTATTTTTTATCTCTGAAAATCAATTTATTAACGTCAGAAAGCTGGAAACGTCTAAAAACGATCACTTTCAACGAATACAAGTGTTTTTAGACATTTTCGTACTTCTCGCACAAAAACTGTATTTTTCATAACAAAAAATATTTTTTATCTCTGAAAATAAATTTATTAACGTCAGAGAGCTGAAAACGTTTAAAAACGATCACTTTCGACGAATACAAGCGTTTTTAGACATTTTCGTACTTCTCGGTCTAAAACTGCATTTTTCACGACAAAAAAATATTTTTTATCTCTGAAAATCAATTTATTAACGTCAGAAAGCTGGAAACGTCTAAAAACAATCACTTTCAACGAATACGAGCGTTTTTAGACATTTTCTTAGTTCTCGCACTAAAATTGTATGTTTGAAGATAAAATCAATTTTTTATCTCTGAAAATCAATTTGTTAACGTCAGAGAGCTGCAAACGTTTAAAAACGATCACTTTCGACGAATACAAGCTTTTTAGACATTTTTGTACTTCTCGGACTAACACTGTATTTTTCACGACAAAAACTATTTTTTATCTCTGAAAATCAATTTATTAACGTCAGAAAGCTGGAAACGTCTAAAAACGATCACTTTCAACGAATACAAGTGTTTTTAGACATTTTCGTACTTCTCGCACAAAAACTGTATTTTTCATAACAAAAAATATTTTTTATCTCTGAAAATCAATTTATTAACGTCAGAGAGTTGGAACTGTCTAAAAACGATCAGTTTCAACGAATACCAGCGTTTTTAAACATTTTCATACTTCTCGGACTAAAACTGTATATTTTACGACAAAAAATATTTTTTATCTCTGAAAATCAATTTATTAACGTCAGAGAGTTGGAAATGTCTAAAAACGATCACTTTCAACGAATACGAGCATTTTTAGACATTTTCGTAGTTCTCGCACTAAAATTGTATTTTTGAAGATAAAAACAATTTTTTATGTCTGAAAATCAATTTATTAACGTTAGAAAGCTGGAAGCATCTAAAAACGATCACTTTCGGCGAATACAATCGTGTTTAGACATTTTCATACTTCTCGGTCTAAACCTTCATTTTTCACGACAAAAACTATTTTTTATCTCTGAAAATCAATTTATTAACGTCAGAAAGCTGGAAACGTCTAAAAACAATCACTTTCAACGAATACGAGCGTTTTTAGACATTTTCTTAGTTCTCGCACTAATATTGTATGTTTGAAGATAAAAACAATTTTTTATCTCTGAAAATCAATTTGTTAACGTCAGAGAGCTGCAAACGTTTAAAAACGATCACTTTCGACGAATACAAGCTTTTTAGACATTTTTGTACAACTCGGACTAACACTGTATTTTTCACGACAAAAAATATTTTTTATCTCTGAAAATCAATTTATTAACGTCAGAGAGTTGGAACTGTCTAAAAACGATCAGTTTCAACGAATACCAGCGTTTTTAAACATTTTCATACTTCTCGGACTAAAACTGTATATTTTACGACAAAAAATATTTTTTATCTCTGAAAATCAATTTATTAACGTCAGAGAGTTGGAAATGTCTAAAAACGATCACTTTCAACGAATACGAGCATTTTTAGACATTTTCGTAGTTCTCGCACTAAAATTGTATTTTTGAAGATAAAAACAATTTTTTATGTCTGAAAATCAATATATTAACGTTAGAAAGCTGGAAACATTTAAAGACGATCAATTTCGAGGAATACAAGCGTTTTTAGACATTTTCGTACTTCTCGGTCTAAAACTGCATTTTGCACGACAAAAAATATTTTTTATTTCTGAAAATCAATTTATTAACGTCAGAAAGCTTGAAACATTTAAAGACGATCAATTTCGAGGAATACAAGCGTTTTTAGACATTTTCGTACTTCTCGCACAAAAACTGTATTTTTCATAACAAAAAATATTTTTTATCCTTGAAAATCAATTTATTAATGTCAGAGAGTTGGAAATGTCTATAAACGATCACTTTCAACGAATACCAGCGTTTTTAGACATTTTCGTTCTTGTCGGACTTACACTATATTTTTCACGACAAACAATATTTTTTATCTCTGAAAATCAATTTATTAACGTCAGAGAGCTGAAAACGTTTAAAAACGATCACTTTCAACGAATTCAAGCGTTTTTAGATATTTTTGTACTTCTCGGTCTAAACCTGCATTTTTCACGACAAAAACTATTTTTTATCTGTGAAAATCAATTTATTAACGTCAGAAAGCTGGAAACGTCTAAAAACAATCACTTTCAACGAATACAAGCGTTTTTAGACATTTTCGTACTTCTCGGACTAAAACTGCATTTTTCACGACAAAAACCATTTTTTATCTCTGAAAATCAATTTATTAATGTCAGAGAGTTGGAAATGTCTATAAACGATCACTTTCAAAGAATACCAGCGTTTTTAGACATTTTGGTTGTTCTCGCACTAAAATTGTATTTTTGAAGATAAAAACAATTTTTTATCTCTGAAAATCAATTTATTAACGTTAGAAAACTGG
Organism: Leptodirus hochenwartii; assembly: GCA_947310635.1. Lineage (NCBI taxonomy): Eukaryota > Metazoa > Arthropoda > Insecta > Coleoptera > Leiodidae > Leptodirus > Leptodirus hochenwartii. Next base: position 29,674,882 of record OX371177.1, on the reverse strand, counting down.
AAACAGCTAAAAACGATCACTTTCAACGAATTCAAGCGTTTTTAGACATTTTTGTACTTCTCGGTCTAAAACTGCATTCTTCACGATAAAAACTATTTTTTATCTCTGAAAATCAATTTATTAATGTCAGAGAGTTGGAAATGTCTATAAACGATCACTTTCAAAGAATACCAACGTTTTTAGACATTTTCGTTCTTGTCGGACTTAAACTGCATTTTTCACGATAAAAAATCTTTTTTATCTCTGAAAATCAATTTATCAACGTCAGAGAGCTGGAAATGTCTAAAAATGATGACTTTCAACGAATACCAGCGTTTTTAGACATTTTCGTAGTTCTCGCACTAAAATTGTATTTTTGAAGATAAAAACAATTTTTTATCTCTGAAAATCAATTTATTAACGTTAGAAAGCTGGAAACAGCTAAATACGATCACTTTCAACGAATTCAAGCGTTTTTAGACATTTTTGTACTTCTCGGTCTAAAACTGCATTTTGCACGACAAAAAATATTTTTTATTTCTGAAAATCAATTTATTAACGTCAGAAAGCTGGAAATGTCTAAAAACGATCATTTTCAACGAATACGAGCATTTTTAGATATTTTCATGGTTCGTGGATTAAAACTGTAATTTTCACAACAAATATTTTTGATCTCTGAAAATCAATTTATTAACGTCAGAAAGCTTGAAACATTTAAAGACGATCAAGTTCGAGGAATACAAGCGTTTTTAGACATTTTCTTACTTCTCGCACAAAAACTGTATTTTTCATAACAAAAAATATTTTTTATCTCTGAAAATTAATTTATTAACGTCAGAGAGCTGAAAACGTTTAAAAACGATCACTTTCAACGAATTCAAGCGTTTTTAGACATTTTCGTTCTTGCCGGACTTAAACTGTATTTTTCACGACAAAAAATATTTTTTATCTCTGAAAATCAATTTAATAACGTCAGAGAGTTGGAAATGTCTAAAAACGATAAGTTTCAACGAATACCAGCGTTTTTAGACATTTTCGTACTTCTCAGACTAAAACTGTATTTTTTACGACAAAAATTTTTTTTTTCTCTGAAAATCAATTTATTAACGTCAAAGAGTTGGAAATGCCTAAAAACGATCACTTTCAACGAATACCAGCGTTTTTAGACATTTTCTTAGTTCTCGCACTAAAATTGTATGTTTGAAGATAAAAACAATTTTTTATCTCTGAAAATCAATTTATTAACGTTAGAAAGCTGGAAACATCTAAAAACGATCACTTTCGGCGAATACCAGCATTTTTAGACATTTTCGTACTTCTCGCACAAAAACTGTATTTTTCATAACAAAAAATATTTTTTATCTCTGAAAATCAATTTATTAACGTCAGAGAGCTGATAACGTTTAAAAACGATCATGTTCAACGAATTCAAGCGTTTTTAGACATTTTTGTACTTCTCGGTCTAAAACTGCATTTTTCACGACAAAAACTATTTTTTATCTTTGAAAATCAATTTATTAACGTCAGAAAGCTGGAAACGTCTAAAAACGATCACTTTCAACGAATACCAGCGTTTTTAGACATTTTCGTACTTCTCGCACAAAAACTGTATTTTTCATAACAAAAAATATTTTTTATCTTTGAAAATCAATTTATTAACGTCAGAAAGCTGGAAACGTCTAAAAACGATCACTTTCAACAAATACCAGCGTTTTTAGACATTTTCGTACTTCTCGGTCTAAAACTGCATTTTTCATAACAAAAAATATTTTTTATCTCTGAAAATCAATTTATTAACGTCAGAGAGCTGCAAACGTTTAAAAACGATCACTTTCGACGAATACAAGCTTTTTAGACATTTTTGTATTTCTCGGACTAACACTGTATTTTTCACGACAAAAAATATTTTTTATCTCTGAAAATCAATTTATTAACGTCAGAAAGCTGGAAACGTCTAAAAACGATCACTTTCAACAAATACCAGCGTTTTTAGACATTTTCGTACTTCTCGGTCTAAAACTGCATTTTTCATAACAAAAAATATTTTTTATCTCCGAAAATCAATTTATTAACGTCAGAGAGTTGGAAATGTCTAAAAACGATCACTTTTAACGAATACGAACATTTTTAGACATTTTCGTAGTTCTCGCACTAAAATTGTATTTTTGAAGATAAAAACAATTTTTTATGTCTGAAAATCAATTTATTAACGTTAGAAAGCTGGAAGCATCTAAAAACGATGACTTTCAACGAATACGAGCATTTTTAGACATTTTCGTGGGTCGTGGATTAAAACTGTAATTTTCACAACAAATATTTTTGATCTCTGAAAATCAATTTATTAACGTCAGAAAGCTGGAAACGTCTAAAAACGATCACTTTCAACGAATACAAGTGTTTTTAGACATTTTCGTACTTCTCGCACAAAAACTGTATTTTTCATAATAAAAAATATTTTTTATCTCTGAAAATCAATTTATTAACGTCAGAGAGCTGAAAACGTTTAAAAACGATCACTTTCGACGAATACAATCGTTTTTAGACATTTTTGTACTTCTCGGTCTAAAACTGCATTTTTCACGACAAAAAATATTTTTTATCTCTGAAAATCAATTTATTAACGTCAGACAGTTGGAATGTCTAAAAACGATCACTTTCAACGAATACCAGCGCTTTTAGACATTTTCGTAGTTCTGGCACTAAAATTGTATTTTTGAAAATAAAAACAATTTTTTATGTCTGAAAATCAATTTATTAATGTCAGAGAGTTGGAAATGTCTATAAACGATCACTTTCAACGAATACCAGCGTTTTTAGACATTTTCGTTCTTGCCGGACTTAAACTGTATTTTTCACGACAAAAAATATTTTTATCTCTGAAAATCAATTTATTAACGTCAGAGAGTTGGAAATGTCTGAAAACGATCAGTTTCAACGAATACCAGCGTTTTTAGACATTTTCATACTTCTCGGACTAAAACTGTATTTTTTACGACAAAAAATATTTTTTATCTCTGAAAATCAATTTATTAACGTCAGAGAGTTGGAAATGTCTAAAAACGATCACTTTCAACGAATGCCAGCGTTTTTAGACATTTTCATACTTCTCGGACTAAAACTGCATTTTTCACGACAAAAACTATTTTTAATCTCTGAAAATTAATTTATTAACGTCAGAAAGCTGGAAAGGTCTAAAATCGATCACTTTCGACGAATACAAACGTTTTTAGACATTTTTGTACTTCTCGGACTAAAACTGTATTTTTCAAGACAAAAAATATTTTTTATCTCTGAAAATCAATTTATTAACGTCAGAAAGCTGGAAATGTCTAAAAACGATCACTTTCAACGAATACGAGCATTTTTAGACATTTTCGTGGGTTGTGGATTAAAACTGTAATTTTCACAACAAATATTTTTGATCTCTGAAAATCAATTTATTAACGTCAGAAAGCTTGAAACATTTAAAGACGATCAATTTCGAGGAATACAAGGGTTTTTAGACATTTTCGTACTTCTCGCACAAAAACTGTATTTTTCATAACAAAAAATATTTTTTATCTTTGAAAATCAATTTATTAATGTCAGAGAGTTGGAAATGTCTATAAACGATCACTTTCAACGAATACCAGCGTTTTTAGACATTTTCGTTCTTTTCGGACTTAAACTATATTTTTCACGACAAACAATATTTTTTATCTCTGAAAATCAATTTATTAACGTCAGAGAGCTGAAAACGTTTAAAAACAATCACTTTCAACGAATACAAGCGTTTTTAGATATTTTTGTACTTCTCGGTCTAAAACTGCATTTTTCACGACAAAAAAAAATTTTATCTCTGAAAATCAATTTATTAACGTCAGAAACTGGAAACGTCTAAAAACAATCACTTTAAACGAATACAAGCGTTTTTAGACATTTTCGTACTTCTCGGACTAAAACTGCATTTTTCACGACAAAAACTATTTTTAATCTCTGAAAATTAATTTATTAACGTCAGAAAGCTGGAAAAGTCTAAAAACGATCACTTTCGACGAATACAAACGTTTTTAGACATTTTCGTTCTTGTCGGACTTAAACTGCATTTTTCAAGATAAAAAATCTTTTTTATCTCTGAAAATCAATTTATCAACGTCAGAGAGCTGGAAATGTCTAAAAACGATGACTTTCAAGGAATACCAGCGTTTTTAGACATTTTCGTACTTCTCAGACTAAAACTGTATTTTTTACGACAAAAATTTTTTTTTTTTCTCTGAAAATCAATTTATTAACGTCAAAGAGTTGGAAATGCCTAAAAACGATCACTTCCACGAATACCAGCGTTTTTAGACATTTTCTTAGTTCTCGCACTAAAATTGTATGTTTGAAGATAAAAACAATTTTTTATCTCTGAAAATCAATTTATTAACGCTAGAAAGCTGGAAACAGCTGAAAACGATCACTTTCAACGAATTCAAGCGTTTTTAGACATTTTTGTACTTCTCGCACAAAAACTGTATTTTTCATAACAAAAAATATTTTTTATCTCTGAAAATCAATTTATTAACGTCAGAGAGCTGAAAACGTTTAAAAACGATCACTTTCAACGAATTCAAGCGTTTTTAGACATTTTTGTCCTTCTCGGTCTAAAACTGCATTTTTCACGACAAAAACTATTTTTTATCTCTGAAAATCATTTTATTAACGTCAGAAAGCTGGAAACGTCTAAAAACAATCACTTTCAACGAATACAAGCGTTTTTAGACATTTTCGTACTTCTCGCACAAAAACTGTATTTTTCATAACAAAAAATATTTTTGATCTCTGAAAATCAATTTATTAACGTCAGAAAGCTTGAAATATTTAAAGACGATCAATTTCGAGGAATAGAAGCTTGTTTAGACATTTTCGTACTTCTCGCACAAAAACTGTATTTTTCATAACAAAAAATATTTTTTATCTCTGAAAATAAATTTATTAATGTCAGAGAGTTGGAAATGTCTATAAACGATCACTTTCAACGAATACCAGCGTTTTTAGACATTTTCGTTCTTGTCGGACTTAACTGTATTTTTCACGACAAAAAATATTTTTATCTCTGAAAATCAATTTATTAACGTTAGAAAGCTGGAAACATCTAAAAGTGACCACTTTCGGCGAATACAAGCGTTTTTAGACATTTTCGTACTTCTCGGACTAAAACTGCATTTTTCACGACAAAAACTATTTTTAATCTCTGAAAATTAATTTATTAACGTCAGAAAGCTGGAAATGTAGAAAAACGATCACTTTCAACGAATACGAGCATTTTTAGACATTTTCGTGGGTCGTGGATTAAAACTGTAATTTTCACAACAAATATTTTTGATCTCTGAAAATCAATTTATTAACGTCAGAAAGCTTGAAACATTTAAAGACAATCAATTTCGAGGAATACAAGCATTTTTAGACATTTTCGTACTTCTCGCACAAAAACTGTATTTTTCATAACAAAAAATATTTTTTATCTCTGAAAATCAATTTATTAACGTCAGAGAGCTGAAAACGTATAAAAACGATCACTTTCGACGAATACAAGCGTTTTTAGACATTTTTGTACTTCTCGGTCTAAAACTGCATTTTTCACGACAAAAACTATTTTTTAACTCTGAAAATCAATTTATTAACGTCAGAAAGCTGGAAATGTCTATAAACGATCACTTTCAACGAATACGAGCATTTTTAGACATTTTCGTGTGTCGTGGATTAAAACTGTATTTTTCACGACAAAAAATATTTTTGATCTCTGAAAATCAATTTATTAACGTCAGAAAGCTTGAAACATTTAAAGACGATCAAGTTCGAGGAATACAAGCGTTTTTAGACATTTTCGAACTTCTCGCACATAAACTGTATTTTTCATAACAAAAAATATTTTTTATATCTGAAAATAAATTTATAAATGTCAGATAGTTGGAAATGTCTATAAACGATCACTTTCAACGAATACCAGCGTTTTTAGACATTTTCGTTCTTGTCGGACTTAACTGTATTTTTCACGACAAAAAATATTTTTATCTCTGAAAATCAATTTATTAACGTTAGAAAGCTGGAAACATCTAAAAGTGACCACTTTCGGCGAATACAAGCGTTTTTAGACATTTTCGTACTTCTCGGACTAAAACTGCATTTTTCACGACAAAAACTATTTTTAATCTCTGAAAATTAATTTATTAACGTCAGAAAGCTGGAAATGTATAAAAACGATCACTTTCAACGAATACGAGCATTTTTAGACATTTTCGTGGGTCGTGGATTAAAACTGTAATTTTCACAACAAATATTTTTGATCTCTGAAAATCAATTTATTAACGTCAGAAAGCTTGAAACATTTAAAGACAATCAATTTCGAGGAATACAAGCATTTTTAGACATTTTCGTACTTCTCGCACAAAAACTGTATTTTTCATAACAAAAAATATTTTTTATCTCTGAAAATCAATTTATTAACGTCAGAGAGCTGAAAACGTATAAAAACGATCACTTTCGACGAATACAAGCGTTTTTAGACATTTTTGTACTTCTCGGTCTAAAACTGCATTTTTCACGACAAAAACTATTTTTTAACTCTGAAAATCAATTTATTAACGTCAGAAAGCTTGAAACATTTAAAGACGATCAAGTTCGAGGAATACAAGCGTTTTTAGACATTTTCGAACTTCTCGCACATAAACTGTATTTTTCATAACAAAAAATATTTTTTATATCTGAAAATAAATTTATTAATGTCAGAGAGTTGGAAATGTCTATAAACGATCACTTTCAACGAATACGAGCGTTTTTAGACATTTTCATTCTTGCCGGACTTAAACTGTATTTTTCACGACAAAATATATTTTTTATCTCTGAAAATCAATTTATTAACGTCAGAGAGTTGGAAATGTACAAAAACGATCACTTTCAACGAATACCAGCGTTTTTAGACATTTTCGTAGTTCTCGCAATAAAATTGTATTTTTGAAGATAAAAACAATTTTTTATGTCTGAAAATCAATTTATTAACGTTAGAAAGCTGGAAACGTCTAAAAACGATCACTTTCAACGAATACAAGTGTTTTTAGACATTTTCGTACTTCTCGCACAAAAACTGTATTTTTCATAATAAAAAATATTTTTTATCTCTGAAAATCAATTTATTAACGTCAGAGAGCTGAAAACGTTTAAAAACGATCACTTTCGACGAATACAAGCGTTTTTAGACATTTTTGTACTTCTCGGACTAATGCTGCATTTTTCACGACAAAAACAATTATTTATCTCTGAAAATCAATTTATTAACGTCAGAAAGCTGGAAATGTCTAAAAACGATCACGTTCGACGAATACAAACGTTTTTAGACATTTTCGTACTTCTCGGACTAAAACTGTATTTTTCACGACAAAAAATATTTTTTATCTCTGAAAATCAATTTATTAACGTCAGAAAGCTGGAAATGTCTAAAAACGATCACTTTCAACGAATACGAGCATTTTTAGACATTTTCGTGGGTCGTGGATTAAAACTGTAATTTTCACAACAAATATTTTTGATCTCTGAAAATCAATTTATTAACGTCAGAAAGCTGGAAACGTCTAAAAACGATCACTTTCAACGAATACAAGTGTTTTTAGACATTTTCGTACTTCTCGCACAAAAACTGTATTTTTCATAATAAAAAATATTTTTTATCTCTGAAAATCAATTTATTAACGTCAGAGAGCTGAAAACGTTTAAAAACGATCACTTTCGACGAATACAAGCGTTTTTAGACATTTTTGTACTTCTCGGTCTAAAACTGCATTTTTCACGACAAAAAATATTTTTTATCTCTGAAAATCAATTTATTAACGTCAGAGAGTTGGAATGTCTAAAAACGATCACTTTCAACGAATACCAGCGCTTTTAGACATTTTCGTAGTTCTGGCACTAAAATTGTATTTTTGAAAATAAAAACAATTTTTTATGTCTGAAAATCAATTTATTAATGTCAGAGAGTTGGAAATGTCTATAAACGATCACTTTCAACGAATACCAGCGTTTTTAGACATTTTCGTTCTTGCCGGACTTAAACTGTATTTTTCACGACAAAAAATATTTTTATCTCTGAAAATCAATTTATTAACGTCAGAGAGTTGGAAATGTCTGAAAACGATCAGTTTCAACGAATACCAGCGTTTTTAGACATTTTCATACTTCTCGGACTAAAACTGCATTTTTCACGACAAAAACTATTTTTAATCTCTGAAAATTAATTTATTAACGTCAGAAAGCTGGAAAGGTCTAAAATCGATCACTTTCGACGAATACAAACGTTTTTAGACATTTTTGTACTTCTCGGACTAAAACTGTATTTTTCACGACAAAAAATATTTTTTATCTCTGAAAATCAATTTATTAACGTCAGAGAGTTGGAAATGTCTAAAAACGATCACTTTCAACGAATGCCAGCGTTTTTAGACATTTTCATACTTCTCGGACTAAAACTGCATTTTTCACGACAAAAACTATTTTTTATCTCTGAAAATCAATTTGTTAACGTTAGAAAGCTGGAAATGGCTAAAAACGATCATCAACGAATACGAGCATTTTTAGATATTTTCGTGGGTCGTGGATTAAAACTGTAATTTTCACAACAAATATTTTTGATCTCTGAAAATCAATTTATTAACGTCAGAAAGCTTGAAATATTTAAAGACGATCAATTTCGAGGAATACAAGCTTGTTTAGACATTTTCGTACTTCTCGCACAAAAACTGTATTTTTCATAACAAAAAATATTTTTTATCTCTGAAAATAAATTTATTAATGTCAGAGAGTTGGAAATGTCTATAAACGATCACTTTCAACGAATACCAGCGTTTTTAGACATTTTCGTTCTTGTCGGACTTAACTGTATTTTTCACGACAAAAAATATTTTTATCTCTGAAAATCAATTTATTAACGTTAGAAAGCTGGAAACATCTAAAAGTGACCACTTTCGGCGAATACAAGCGTTTTTAGACATTTTCGTACTTCTCGGACTAAAACTGCATTTTTCACGACAAAAACTATTTTTAATCTCTGAAAATTAATTTATTAACGTCAGAAAGCTGGAAATGTATAAAAACGATCACTTTCAACGAATACGAGCATTTTTAGACATTTTCGTGGGTCGTGGATTAAAACTGTAATTTTCACAACAAATATTTTTGATCTCTGAAAATCAATTTATTAACGTCAGAAAGCTTGAAACATTTAAAGACAATCAATTTCGAGGAATACAAGCATTTTTAGACATTTTCGTACTTCTCGCACAAAAACTGTATTTTTCATAACAAAAAATATTTTTTATCTCTGAAAATCAATTTATTAACGTCAGAGAGCTGAAAACGTATAAAAACGATCACTTTCGACGAATACTAGCGTTTTTAGACATTTTTGTACTTCTCGGTCTAAAACTGCATTTTTCACGACAAAAACTATTTTTTAACTCTGAAAATCAATTTATTAACGTCAGAAAGCTGGAAATGTCTAAAAACGATCACTTTCAACGAATACGAGCATTTTTAGACATTTTCGTGTGTCGTGGATTAAAACTGTATTTTTCACGACAAAAAATATTTTTGATCTCTGAAAATCAATTTATTAACGTCAGAAAGCTTGAAACATTTAAAGACGATCAAGTTCGAGGAATACAAGCGTTTTTAGACATTTTCGAACTTCTCGCACATAAACTGTATTTTTCATAACAAAAAATATTTTTTATATCTGAAAATAAATTTATTAATGTCAGAGAGTTGGAAATGTCTATAAACGATCACTTTCAACGAATACGAGCGTTTTTAGACATTTTCATTCTTGCCGGACTTAAACTGTATTTTTCACGACAAAATATATTTTTTATCTCTGAAAATCAATTTATTAACGTCAGAGAGTTGGAAATGTACAAAAACGATCACTTTCAACGAATACCAGCGTTTTTAGACATTTTCGTAGTTCTCGCAATAAAATTGTATTTTTGAAGATAAAAACAATTTTTTATGTCTGAAAATCAATTTATTAACGTTAGAAAGCTGGAAACGTCTAAAAACGATCACTTTCAACGAATACAAGTGTTTTTAGACATTTTCGTACTTCTCGCACAAAAACTGTATTTTTCATAATAAAAAATATTTTTTATCTCTGAAAATCAATTTATTAACGTCAGAGAGCTGAAAACGTTTAAAAACGATCACTTTCGACGAATACAAGCGTTTTTAGACATTTTTGTACTTCTCGGACTAATGCTGCATTTTTCACGACAAAAACAATTATTTATCTCTGAAAATCAATTTATTAACGTCAGAAAGCTGGAAATGTCTAAAAACGATCACGTTCGACGAATACAAACGTTTTTAGACATTTTCGTACTTCTCGGACTAAAACTGTATTTTTCACGACAAAAAATATTTTTTATCTCTGAAAATCAATTTATTAACGTCAGAAAGCTGGAAATGTCTAAAAACGATCACTTTCAACGAATACGAGCATTTTTAGACATTTTCGTGGGTCGTGGATTAAAACTGTAATTTTCACAACAAATATTTTTGATCTCTGAAAATCAATTTATTAACGTCAGAAAGCTGGAAACGTCTAAAAACGATCACTTTCAACGAATACAAGTGTTTTTAGACATTTTCGTACTTCTCGCACAAAAACTGTATTTTTCATAATAAAAAATATTTTTTATCTCTGAAAATCAATTTATTAACGTCAGAGAGCTGAAAACGTTTAAAAACGATCACTTTCGACGAATACAAGCGTTTTTAGACATTTTTGTACTTCTCGGTCTAAAACTGCATTTTTCACGACAAAAAATATTTTTTATCTCTGAAAATCAATTTATTAACGTCAGAGAGTTGGAATGTCTAAAAACGATCACTTTCAACGAATACCAGCGCTTTTAGACATTTTCGTAGTTCTGGCACTAAAATTGTATTTTTGAAAATAAAAACAATTTTTTATGTCTGAAAATCAATTTATTAATGTCAGAGAGTTGGAAATGTCTATAAACGATCACTTTCAACGAATACCAGCGTTTTTAGACATTTTCGTTCTTGCCGGACCTAAACTGTATTTTTCACGACAAAAAATATTTTTATCTCTGAAAATCAATTTATTAACGTCAGAGAGTTGGAAATGTCTGAAAACGATCAGTTTCAACGAATACCAGCGTTTTTAGTCATTTTCATACTTCTCGGACTAAAACTGTATTTTTTACGACAAAAAATATTTTTTATCTCTGAAAATCAATTTATTAACGTCAGAGAGTTGGAAATGTCTAAAAACGATCACTTTCAACGAATGCCAGCGTTTTTATACATTTTCATACTTCTCGGACTAAAACTGCATTTTTCACGACAAAAACTATTTTTAATCTCTGAAAATTAATTTATTAACGTCAGAAAGCTGGAAAGGTCTAAAATCGATCACTTTCGACGAATACAAACGTTTTTAGACATTTTTGTACTTCTCGGACTAAAACTGTATTTTTCACGACAAAAAATATTTTTTATCTCTGAAAATCAATTTATTAACGTCAGAAAGCTGGAAATGTCTAAAAACGATCACTTTCAACGAATACGAGCATTTTTAGACATTTTCGTGGGTTGTGGATTAAAACTGTAATTTTCACAACAAATATTTTTGATCTCTGAAAATCAATTTATTAACGTCAGAAAGCTTGAAACATTTAAAGACGATCAATTTCGAGGAATACAAGGGTTTTTAGACATTTTCGTACTTCTCGCACAAAAACTGTATTTTTCATAACAAAAAATATTTTTTATCTTTGAAAATCAATTTATTAATGTCAGAGAGTTGGAAATGTCTATAAACGATTACTTTCAACGAATACCAGCGTTTTTAGACATTTTCGTTCTTTTCGGATTTAAACTATATTTTTCACGACAAACAATATTTTTTATCTCTGAAAATCAATTTATTAACGTCAGAGAGCTGAAAACGTTTAAAAACAATCACTTTCAACGAATACAAGCGTTTTTAGATATTTTTGTACTTCTCGGTCTAAAACTGCATTTTTCACGACAAAAACAATTTTTTATCTCTGAAAATCAATTTATTAACGTCAGAAAGCTGGAAACGTCTAAAAACAATCACTTTCAACGAATACAAGCGTTTTTAGACATTTTCGTACTTCTCGGACTAAAACTGCATTTTTCGCGACAAAAACTATTTTTAATCTCTGAAAATTAATTTATTAACGTCAGAAAGCTGGAAAAGTCTAAAAACGATCACTTTCGACGAATACAAACGTTTTTAGACATTTTCGTACTTCTCGGAATAAAACTGTATTTTTCACGACAAAAAATATTTTTTATCTCTGAAAATCAATTTATTAACGTCAGAAAGCTGGAAATGTCTAAAAACGATCACTTTCAAAGAATACCAACGTTTTTAGACATTTTCGTTCTTGTCGGACTTAAACTGCATTTTTCAAGATAAAAAATCTTTTTTATCTCTGAAAATCAATTTATCAACGTCAGAGAGCTGGAAATGTCTAAAAACGATGACTTTCAACGAATACCAGCGTTTTTAGACATTTTCGTACTTCTCAGACTAAAACTGTATTTTTTACGACAAAAAAAATTTTTTTTTCTCTGAAAATCAATTTATTAACGTCAAAGAGTTGGAAATGCCTAAAAACGATCACTTCCACGAATACCAGCGTTTTTAGACATTTTCTTAGTTCTCGCACTAAAATTGTATGTTTGAAGATAAAAACAATTTTTTATCTCTGAAAATCAATTTATTAACGCTAGAAAGCTGGAAACAGCTAAAAACGATCACTTTCAACGAATTCAAGCGTTTTTAGACATTTTTGTACTTCTCGCACAAAAACTGTATTTTTCATAACAAAAAATATTTTTTATCTCTGAAAATCAATTTATTAACGTCAGAGAGCTGAAAACGTTTAAAAACGATCACTTTCAACGAATTCAAGCGTTTTTAGATATTTTTGTACTTCTCGGTCTAAAACTGCATTTTTCACGACAAAAACTATTTTTTATCTCTGAAAATCATTTTATTAACGTCAGAAAGCTGGAAACGTCTAAAAACAATCACTTTCAACGAATACAAGCGTTTTTAGACATTTTCGTACTTCTCGCACAAAAACTGTATTTTTCATAACAAAAAATATTTTTTATCTCTGAAAATCAATTTATTAACGTCAGAGAGCTGAAAACGTATAAAAACGATTACTTTCGACGAATACAAGCGTTTTTAGACATTTTTGTACTTCTCGGTCTAAAACTGCATTTTTCACGACAAAAACTATTTTTTATCTCTGAAAATCAATTTGTTAACGTTAGAAAGCTGGAAATGTCTAAAAACGATCATCAACGAATACGAGCATTTTTAGATATTTTCGTGGGTCGTGGATTAAAACTGTAATTTTCACAACAAATATTTTTGATCTCTGAAAATCAATTTATTAACGTCAGAAAGCTTGAAATATTTAAAGACGATCAATTTCGAGGAATACAAGCTTGTTTAGACATTTTCGTACTTCTCGCACAAAAACTGTATTTTTCATAACAAAAAATATTTTTTATCTCTGAAAATAAATTTATTAATGTCAGAGAGTTGGAAATGTCTATAAACGATCACTTTCAACGAATACCAGCGTTTTTAGACATTTTCGTTCTTGTCGGACTTAACTGTATTTTTCACGACAAAAAATATTTTTATCTCTGAAAATCAATTTATTAACGTTAGAAAGCTGGAAACATCTAAAAGTGACCACTTTCGGCGAATACAAGCGTTTTTAGACATTTTCGTACTTCTCGGACTAAAACTGCATTTTTCACGACAAAAACTATTTTTAATCTCTGAAAATTAATTTATTAACGTCAGAAAGCTGGAAATGTATAAAAACGATCACTTTCAACGAATACGAGCATTTTTAGACATTTTCGTGGGTCGTGGATTAAAACTGTAATTTTCACAACAAATATTTTTGATCTCTGAAAATCAATTTATTAACGTCAGAAAGCTTGAAACATTTAAAGACAATCAATTTCGAGGAATACAAGCATTTTTAGACATTTTCGTACTTCTCGCACAAAAACTGTATTTTTCATAACAAAAAATATTTTTTATCTCTGAAAATCAATTTATTAACGTCAGAGAGCTGAAAACGTATAAAAACGATCACTTTCGACGAATACAAGCGTTTTTAGACATTTTTGTACTTCTCGGTCTAAAACTGCATTTTTCACGACAAAAACTATTTTTTAACTCTGAAAATCAATTTATTAACGTCAGAAAGCTGGAAATGTCTAAAAACGATCACTTTCAACGAATACGAGCATTTTTAGACATTTTCGTGTGTCGTGGATTAAAACTGTATTTTTCACGACAAAAAATATTTTTGATCTCTGAAAATCAATTTATTAACGTCAGAAAGCTTGAAACATTTAAAGACGATCAAGTTCAAGGAATACAAGCGTTTTTAGACATTTTCGAACTTCTCGCACATAAACTGTATTTTTCATAACAAAAAATATTTTTTATATCTGAAAATAAATTTATTAATGTCAGAGAGTTGGAAATGTCTATAAACGATCACTTTCAACGAATACGAGCGTTTTTAGACATTTTCATTCTTGCCGGACTTAAACTGTATTTTTCACGACAAAATATATTTCTTATCTCTGAAAATCAATTTATTAACGTCAGAGAGTTGGAAATGTACAAAAACGATCACTTTCAACGAATACCAGCGTTTTTAGACATTTTCGTAGTTCTCGCAATAAAATTGTATTTTTGAAGATAAAAACAATTTTTTATGTCTGAAAATCAATTTATTAACGTTAGAAAGCTGGAAACGTCTAAAAACGATCACTTTCAACGAATACAAGTGTTTTTAGACATTTTCGTACTTCTCGCACAAAAACTGTATTTTTCATAATAAAAAATATTTTTTATCTCTGAAAATCAATTTATTAACGTCAGAGAGCTGAAAACGTTTAAAAACGATCACTTTCGACGAATACAAGCGTTTTTAGACATTTTTGTACTTCTCGGACTAATGCTGCATTTTTCACGACAAAAACAATTATTTATCTCTGAAAATCAATTTATTAACGTCAGAAAGCTGGAAATGTCTAAAAACGATCACGTTCGACGAATACAAACGTTTTTAGACATTTTCGTACTTCTCGGACTAAAACTGTATTTTTCACGACAAAAAATATTTTTTATCTCTGAAAATCAATTTATTACCGTCAGAAAGCTGGAAATGTCTAAAAACGATCACTTTCAACGAATACGAGCATTTTTAGACATTTTCGTGGGTCGTGGATTAAAACTGTAATTTTCACAACAAATATTTTTGATCTCTGAAAATCAATTTATTAACGTCAGAAAGCTGGAAACGTCTAAAAACGATCACTTTCAACGAATACAAGTGTTTTTAGACATTTTCGTACTTCTCGCACAAAAACTGTATTTTTCATAATAAAAAATATTTTTTATCTCTGAAAATCAATTTATTAACGTCAGAGAGCTGAAAACGTTTAAAAACGATCACTTTCGACGAATACAAGCGTTTTTAGACATTTTTGTACTTCTCGGTCTAAAACTGCATTTTTCACGACAAAAAATATTTTTTATCTCTGAAAATCAATTTATTAACGTCAGAGAGTTGGATTGTCTAAAAACGATCACTTTCAACGAATACCAGCGCTTTTAGACATTTTCGTAGTTCTGGCACTAAAATTGTATTTTTGAAAATAAAAACAATTTTTTATGTCTGAAAATCAATTTATTAATGTCAGAGAGTTGGAAATGTCTATAAACGATCACTTTCAACGAATACCAGCGTTTTTAGACATTTTCGTTCTTGCCGGACTTAAACTGTATTTTTCACGACAAAAAATATTTTTATCTCTGAAAATCAATTTATTAACGTCAGAGAGTTGGAAATGTCTGAAAACGATCAGTTTCAACGAATACCAGCGTTTTTAGTCATTTTCATACTTCTCGGACTAAAACTGTATTTTTTACGACAAAAAATATTTTTTATCTCTGAAAATCAATTTATTAACGTCAGAGAGTTGGAAATGTCTAAAAACGATCACTTTCAACGAATGCCAGCGTTTTTAGACATTTTCATACTTCTCGGACTAAAACTGCATTTTTCACGACAAAAACTATTTTTAATCTCTGAAAATTAATTTATTAACGTCAGAAAGCTGGAAAGGTCTAAAATCGATCACTTTCGACGAATACAAACGTTTTTAGACATTTTTGTACTTCTCGGACTAAAACTGTATTTTTCACGACAAAAAATATTTTTTATCTCTGAAAATCAATTTATTAACGTCAGAAAGCTGGAAATGTCTAAAAACGATCACTTTCAACGAATACGAGCATTTTTAGACATTTTCGTGGGTTGTGGATTAAAACTGTAATTTTCACAACAAATATTTTTGATCTCTGAAAATCAATTTATTAACGTCAGAAAGCTTGAAACATTTAAAGACGATCAATTTCGAGGAATACAAGGGTTTTTAGACATTTTCGTACTTCTCGCACAAAAACTGTATTTTTCATAACAAAAAATATTTTTTATCTTTGAAAATCAATTTATTAATGTCAGAGAGTTGGAAATGTCTATAAACGATCACTTTCAACGAATACCAGCGTTTTTAGACATTTTCGTTCTTTTCGGACTTAAACTATATTTTTCACGACAAACAATATTTTTTATCTCTGAAAATCAATTTATTAACGTCAGAGAGCTGAAAACGTTTAAAAACAATCACTTTCAACGAATACAAGCGTTTTTAGATATTTTTGTACTTCTCGGTCTAAAACTGCATTTTTCACGACAAAAACAATTTTTTATCTCTGAAAATCAATTTATTAACGTCAGAAAGCTGGAAAAGTCTAAAAACGATCACTTTCGACGAATACAAACGTTTTTAGACATTTTCGTACTTCTCGGAATAAAACTGCATTTTTCACGACAAAAACAATTTTTTATCTCTGAAAATCAATTTATTAACGTCAGAAAGCTGGAAACGTCTAAAAACAATCACTTTCAACGAATACAAGCGTTTTTAGACATTTTCGTACTTCTCGGACTAAAACTGCATTTTTCACGACAAAAACTATTTTTAATCTCTGAAAATTAATTTATTAACGTCAGAAAGCTGGAAAAGTCTAAAAACGATCACTTTCGACGAATACAAACGTTTTTAGACATTTTCGTACTTCTCGGAATAAAACTGTATTTTTCACGACAAAAAATATTTTTTATCTCTGAAAATCAATTTATTAACGTCAGAAAGCTGGAAATGTCTAAAAACGATCACTTTCAAAGAATACCAACGTTTTTAGACATTTTCGTTCTTGTCGGACTTAAACTGCATTTTTCACGACAAAAAATATTTTTGATCTCTGAAAATCAATTTATTAACGTCAGAAGCTTGAAACATTTAAAGACGATCAAGTTCGAGGAATACAAGCGTTTTTAGACATTTTCGAACTTCTCGCACATAAACTGTATTTTTCATAACAAAAAATATTTTTTATCTCTGAAAATCAATTTATTAACGTCAGAGAGTTGGAAATGTACAAAAACGATCACTTTCAACGAATACCAGCGTTTTTAGACATTTTCGTAGTTCTCGCAATAAAATTGTATTTTTGAAGATAAAAACAATTTTTTATGTCTGAAAATCAATTTATTAACGTTAGAAAGCTGGAAACAGCTAAAAACGATCACTTTCGGCGAATACAATCGTGTTCAGACATTTTCGTACTTCTCGGACTAAAACTGCATTTTTCACGACAAAAACAATTTTTTATCTCTGAAAATCAATTTGTTAACGTCAGAAAGTTGGAAATGTGTAAAAACGATCACTTTGGACGAATACAAACGTTTTTAGACATTTTCGTACTTCTCGGACTAAAACTGTATTTTTCACGACAAAAAATATTTTTTATCTCTGAAAATCAATTTATTAATGTCAGAAAGCTGGAAATGTCTAAAAACGATCACTTTCAACGAATACGAGCATTTTTAGACATTTTCGTGGGTCGTGGATTAAAACTGTAATTTTCACAACAAATATTTTTGATCTTTGAAAATGAATTTATTAACGTCAGAAAGCTTGAAACATTTAAAGACGATCAATTTCGAGGAATAAAAGCGTTTTTAGACATTTTCGTACTTCTCGCACAAAAACTGTATTTTTCATAACAAACAATATTTTTTATCTCTGAAAATCAATTTATTAACGTCAGAGAGCTGAAAACGTTTAAAAACGATCACTTTCAACGAATTCAAGCGTTTTTAGACATTTTTGTACTTCTCGGTCTAAAACTGCATTTTTCACGACAAAAACTATTTTTTATCTCTGAAAATCAATTTATTAACGTCAGAAAGCTGGAAACGTCTAAAAACAATCACTTTCAACGAATACAAGCGTTTTTAGACATTTTCGTACTTCTCGCACAAAAACTGTATTTTTCATAACAAAAAATATTTTTTATCTCTGAAAATCAATTTATTAACGTTAGAAAGCTGGAAATGTCTAAAAACGATCATCAACGAATACGAGCATTTTTAGATATTTTCGTGGGTCGTGGATTAAAACTGTAATTTTCACAACAAATATTTTTGATCTCTGAAAATCAATTTATTAACGTCAGAAAGCTTGAAATATTTAAAGACGATCAATTTCGAGGAATACAAGCTTGTTTAGACATTTTCGTACTTCTCGCACAAAAACTGTATTTTTCATAACAAAAAATATTTTTTATCTCTGAAAATAAATTTATTAATGTCAGAGCGTTGGAAATGTCTATAAACGATCACTTTCAACGAATACCAGCGTTTTTAGACATTTTCGTACTTCTCGGACTAAAACTGCATTTTTCACGACAAAAACTATTTTTAATCTCTGAAAATTAATTTATTAACGTCAGAAAGCTGGAAATGTATAAAAACGATCACTTTCAACGAATACGAGCATTTTTAGACATTTTCGTGGGTCGTGGATTAAAACTGTAATTTTCACAACAAATATTTTTGATCTCTGAAAATCAATTTATTAACGTCAGAAAGCTTGAAACATTTAAAGACGATCAATTTCGAGGAATACAAGCATTTTTAGACATTTTCGTACTTCTCGCACAAAAACTGTATTTTTCATAACAAAAAATATTTTTTATCTCTGAAAATCAATTTATTAACGTCAGAGAGCTGAAAACGTATAGAAACGATCACTTTCGACGAATACAAGCGTTTTTAGACATTTTTGTACTTCTCGGTCTAAAACTGCATTTTTCACGACAAAAACTATTTTTTAACTCTGAAAATCAATTTATTAACGTCAGAAAGCTGGAAATGTCTAAAAACGATCACTTTCAACGAATACGAGCATTTTTAGACATTTTCGTGTGTCGTGGATTAAAACTGTATTTTTCACGACAAAAAATATTTTTGATCTCTGAAAATCAATTTATTAACGTCAGAAAGCTTGAAACATTTAAAGACGATCAAGTTCGAGGAATACAAGCGTTTTTAGACATTTTCGAACTTCTCGCACATAAACTGTATTTTTCATAACAAAAAATATTTTTTATATCTGAAAATAAATTTATTAATGTCAGAGAGTTGGAAATGTCTATAAACGATCACTTTCAACGAATACGAGCGTTTTTAGACATTTTCATTCTTGCCGGACTTAAACTGTATTTTTCACGACAAAATATATTTTTTATCTCTGAAAATCAATTTATTAACGTCAGAGAGTTGGAAATGTACAAAAACGATCACTTTCAACGAATACCAGCGTTTTTAGACATTTTCGTAGTTCTCGCAATAAAATTGTATTTTTGAAGATAAAAACAATTTTTTATGTCTGAAAATCAATTTATTAACGTTAGAAAGCTGGAAACAGCTAAAAACGATCACTTTCGGCGAATACGATCGTGTTCAGACATTTTCGTACTTCTCGGACTAAAACTGCATTTTTCACGACAAAAACAATTTTTTATCTCTGAAAATCAATTTGTTAACGTCAGAAAGTTGGAAATGTGTAAAAACGATCACTTTGGACGAATACAAACGTTTTTATACATTTTCGTACTTCTCGGACTAAAACTGTATTTTTCACGACAAAAAATATTTTTTATCTCTGAAAATCAATTTATTAATGTCAGAAAGCTGGAAATGTCTAAAAACGATCACTTTCAACGAATACGAGCATTTTTAGACATTTTCGTGGGTCGTGGATTAAAACTGTAATTTTCACAACAAATATTTTTGATCTTTGAAAATGAATTTATTAACGTCAGAAAGCTTGAAACATTTAAAGACGATCAATTTCGAGGAATAAAAGCGTTTTTAGACATTTTCGTACTTCTCGCACAAAAACTGTATTTTTCATAACAAACAATATTTTTTATCTCTGAAAATCAATTTATTAACGTCAGAGAGCTGAAAACGTTTAAAAACGATCACTTTCAACGAATTCAAGCGTTTTTAGACATTTTTGTACTTCTCGGTCTAAAACTGCATTTTTCACGACAAAAATTATTTTTTATCTCTGAAAATCAATTTATTAACGTCAGAAAGCTGGAAACGTCTAAAAACGATCACTTTCAACGAATACAAGTGTTTTTAGACATTTTCGTACTTCTCGCACAAAAACTGTATTTTTCATAACAAAAAATATTTGTTATCTCTGAAAATCAATTTATTAACGTCAGAGAGCAGAAAACGTTTAAAAACGATCACTTTCGACGAATTCAAGCGTTTTTAGACATTTTTGTACTTCTCGGTCTAAAACTGCATTTTTCACGACAAAAATTATTTGTTATCTCTGAAAATCAATTTATTAACGTCAGAAAGCTGGAAACGTCTAAAAACAATCACTTTCAACGAATACAAGCGTTTTTAGACATTTTCGTACTTCTCGCACAAAAACTGTATTTTTCATAACAAAAAATATTTTTTATCTCTGAAAATCAATTTATTAACGTCAGAGAGCTGAAAATGTATAAAAACGATTACTTTCGACGAATACAAGCGTTTTTAGACATTTTTGTACTTCTCGGTCTAAAACTGCATTTTTCACGACAAAAATTATTTTTTATCTCTGAAAATCAATTTATTAACGTTAGAAAGCTGGAAATGTCTAAAAACGATCATCAACGAATACGAGCATTTTTAGATATTTTCGTGGGTCGTGGATTAAAACTGTAATTTTCACAACAAATATTTTTGATCTCTGAAAATCAATTTATTAACGTCAGAAAGCTTGAAATATTTAAAGACGATCAATTTCGAGGAATACAAGCTTGTTTAGACATTTTCGTACTTCTCGCACAAAAACTGTATTTTTCATAACAAAAAATATTTTTTACCTCTGAAAATAAATTTATTAATGTCAGAGAGTTGGAAATGTCTATAAACGATCACTTTCAACGAATACCAGCGTTTTTAGACATTTTCGTTCTTGTCGGACTTAAACTGTATTTTTCACGACAAAAAATATTTTTATCTCTGAAAATCAATTTATTAACGTTAGAAAGCTGGAAACATCTAAAAGTGACCACTTTCGGCGAATACAAGCGTTTTTAGACATTTTCGTACTTCTCGGACTAAAACTGCATTTTTCACGACAAAAACTATTTTTAATCTCTGAAAATTAATTTATTAACGTCAGAAAGCTGGAAATGTATAAAAACGATCACTTTCAACGAATACGAGCATTTTTAGACATTTTCGTGGGTCGTGGATTAAAACTGTAATTTTCACAACAAATATTTTTGATCTTTGAAAATCAATTTATTAACGTCAGAAAGCTTGAAACATTTAAAGACGATCAATTTCGAGGAATACAAGCATTTTTAGACATTTTCGTACTTCTCGCACAAAAACTGTATTTTTCATAACAAAAAATATTTTTTATCTCTGAAAATCAATTTATTAACGTCAGAGAGCTGAAAACGTATAAAAACGATCACTTTCGACGAATACAAGCGTTTTTAGACATTTTTGTAGTTCTTGGTCTAAAACTGCATTTTTCACGACAAAAACTATTTTTTAACTCTGAAAATCAATTTATTAACCTCAGAAAGCTGGAAATGTCTAAAAACGATCACTTTCAACGAATACGAGCATTTTTAGACATTTTCGTGGGTCGTGGATTAAAACTGTATTTTTCACGACAAAAAATATTTTTGATCTCTGAAAATCAATTTATTAACGTCAGAAAGCTTGAAACATTTAAAGACGATCAAGTTCGAGGAATACAAGCGTTTTTAGACATTTTCGAACTTCTCGCACATAAACTGTATTTTTCATAACAAAAAATATTTTTTATATCTGAAAATAAATTTATTAATGTCAGAGAGTTGGAAATGTCTATAAACGATCACTTTCAACGAATACGAGCGTTTTTAGACATTTTCATTCTTGCCGGACTTAAACTGTATTTTTCACGACAAAATATATTTTTTATCTCTGAAAATCAATTTATTAACGTCAGAGAGTTGGAAATGTACAAAAACGATCACTTTCAACGAATACCAGCGTTTTTAGACATTTTCGTAGTTCTCGCAATAAAATTGTATTTTTGAAGATAAAAACAATTTTTTATGTCTGAAAATCAATTTATTAACGTTAGAAAGCTGGAAACAGCTAAAAACGATCACTTTCGGCGAATACGATCGTGTTCAGACATTTTCGTACTTCTCGGACTAAAACTGCATTTTTCACGACAAAAACAATTTTTTATCTCTGAAAATCAATTTGTTAACGTCAGAAAGTTGGAAATGTGTAAAAACGATCACTTTGGACGAATACAAACGTTTTTATACATTTTCGTACTTCTCGGACTAAAACTGTATTTTTCACGACAAAAAATATTTTTTATCTCTGAAAATCAATTTATTAATGTCAGAAAGCTGGAAATGTCTAAAAACGATCACTTTCAACGAATACGAGCATTTTTAGACATTTTCGTGGGTCGTGGATTAAAACTGTAATTTTCACAACAAATATTTTTGATCTTTGAAAATGAATTTATTAACGTCAGAAAGCTTGAAACATTTAAAGACGATCAATTTCGAGGAATAAAAGCGTTTTTAGACATTTTCGTACTTCTCGCACAAAAACTGTATTTTTCATAACAAACAATATTTTTTATCTCTGAAAATCAATTTATTAACGTCAGAGAGCTGAAAACGTTTAAAAACGATCACTTTCAACGAATTCAAGCGTTTTTAGACATTTTTGTACTTCTCGGTCTAAAACTGCATTTTTCACGACAAAAATTATTTTTTATCTCTGAAAATCAATTTATTAACGTCAGAAAGCTGGAAACGTCTAAAAACGATCACTTTCAACGAATACAAGTGTTTTTAGACATTTTCGTACTTCTCGCACAAAAACTGTATTTTTCATAACAAAAAATATTTGTTATCTCTGAAAATCAATTTATTAACGTCAGAGAGCAGAAAACGTTTAAAAACGATCACTTTCGACGAATTCAAGCGTTTTTAGATATTTTTGTACTTCTCGGTCTAAAACTGCATTTTTCACGACAAAAATTATTTGTTATCTCTGAAAATCAATTTATTAACGTCAGAAAGCTGGAAACGTCTAAAAACAATCACTTTCAACGAATACAAGCGTTTTTAGACATTTTCGTACTTCTCGCACAAAAACTGTATTTTTCATAACAAAAAATATTTTTTATCTCTGAAAATCAATTTATTAACGTCAGAGAGCTGAAAATGTATAAAAACGATTACTTTCGACGAATACAAGCGTTTTTAGACATTTTTGTACTTCTCGGTCTAAAACTGCATTTTTCACGACAAAAATTATTTTTTATCTCTGAAAATCAATTTATTAACGTTAGAAAGCTGGAAATGTCTAAAAACGATCATCAACGAATACGAGCATTTTTAGATATTTTCGTGGGTCGTGGATTAAAACTGTAATTTTCACAACAAATATTTTTGATCTCTGAAAATCAATTTATTAACGTCAGAAAGCTTGAAATATTTAAAGACGATCAATTTCGAGGAATACAAGCTTGTTTAGACATTTTCGTACTTCTCGCACAAAAACTGTATTTTTCATAACAAAAAATATTTTTTACCTCTGAAAATAAATTTATTAATGTCAGAGAGTTGGAAATGTCTATAAACGATCACTTTCAACGAATACCAGCGTTTTTAGACATTTTCGTTCTTGTCGGACTTAAACTGTATTTTTCACGACAAAAAATATTTTTATCTCTGAAAATCAATTTATTAACGTTAGAAAGCTGGAAACATCTAAAAGTGACCACTTTCGGCGAATACAAGCGTTTTTAGACATTTTCGTACTTCTCGGACTAAAACTGCATTTTTCACGACAAAAACTATTTTTAATCTCTGAAAATTAATTTATTAACGTCAGAAAGCTGGAAATGTATAAAAACGATCACTTTCAACGAATACGAGCATTTTTAGACATTTTCGTGGGTCGTGGATTAAAACTGTAATTTTCACAACAAATATTTTTGATCTTTGAAAATCAATTTATTAACGTCAGAAAGCTTGAAACATTTAAAGACGATCAATTTCGAGGAATACAAGCATTTTTAGACATTTTCGTACTTCTCGCACAAAAACTGTATTTTTCATAACAAAAAATATTTTTTATCTCTGAAAATCAATTTATTAACGTCAGAGAGCTGAAAACGTATAAAAACGATCACTTTCGACGAATACAAGCGTTTTTAGACATTTTTGTAGTTCTTGGTCTAAAACTGCATTTTTCACGACAAAAACTATTTTTTAACTCTGAAAATCAATTTATTAACCTCAGAAAGCTGGAAATGTCTAAAAACGATCACTTTCAACGAATACGAGCATTTTTAGACATTTTCGTGGGTCGTGGATTAAAACTGTATTTTTCACGACAAAAAATATTTTTGATCTCTGAAAATCAATTTATTAACGTCAGAAAGCTTGAAACATTTAAAGACGATCAAGTTCGAGGAATACAAGCGTTTTTAGACATTTTCGAACTTCTCGCACATAAACTGTATTTTTCATAACAAAAAATATTTTTTATATCTGAAAATAAATTTATTAATGTCAGAGAGTTGGAAATGTCTATAAACGATCACTTTCAACGAATACGAGCGTTTTTAGACATTTTCATTCTTGCCGGACTTAAACTGTATTTTTCACGACAAAATATATTTTTTATCTCTGAAAATCAATTTATTAACGTCAGAGAGTTGGAAATGTACAAAAACGATCACTTTCAACGAATACCAGCGTTTTTAGACATTTTCGTAGTTCTCGCAATAAAATTGTATTTTTGAAGATAAAAACAATTTTTTATGTCTGAAAATCAATTTATTAACGTTAGAAAGCTGGAAACAGCTAAAAACGATCACTTTCGGCGAATACAATCGTGTTCAGACATTTTCGTACTTCTCGGACTAAAACTGCATTTTTCACGACAAAAACAATTTTTTATCTCTGAAAATCAATTTGTTAACGTCAGAAAGTTGGAAATGTGTAAAAACGATCACTTTGGACGAATGCAAACGTTTTTAGACATTTTCGTACTTCTCGGACTAAAACTGTATTTTTCACGACAAAAAATATTTTTTATCTCTGAAAATCAATTTATTAATGTCAGAAAGCTGGAAATGTCTAAAAACGATCACTTTCAACGAATACGAGCATTTTTAGACATTTTCGTGGGTCGTGGATTAAAACTGTAATTTTCACAACAAATATTTTTGATCTTTGAAAATGAATTTATTAACGTCAGAAAGCTTGAAACATTTAAAGACGATCAATTTCGAGGAATAAAAGCGTTTTTAGACATTTTCGTACTTCTCGCACAAAAACTGTATTTTTCATAACAAACAATATTTTTTATCTCTGAAAATCAATTTTTTAACGTCAGAGAGCTGAAAACGTTTAAAAACGATCACTTTCAACGAATTCAAGCGTTTTTAGACATTTTTGTACTTCTCGGTCTAAAACTGCATTTTTCACGACAAAAACTATTTTTTATCTCTGAAAATCAATTTATTAACGTCAGAAAGCTGGAAACGTCTAAAAACGATCACATTCAACGAATACAAGTGTTTTTAGACATTTTCGTACTTCTCGCACAAAAACTGTATTTTTCATAACAAAAAATATTTTTTATCTCTGAAAATAAATTTATTAACGTCAGAGAGCTGAAAACGTTTAAAAACGTTCACTTTCGACGAATACAAGCGTTTTTAGACATTTTTGTACTTCTCGGTCTAAAACTGCATTTTTCACGACAAAAAATATTTTTTATCTCTGAAAATCAATTTATTAACGTCAGAAAGCTGGAAATGTCTAAAAACGATCACTTTCAACGAATACGAGCATTTTTAGACATTTTCGTGGGTCGTGGATTAAAACTGTATTTTTCACGACAAAAAATATTTTTGATCTCTGAAAATCAATTTATTAACGTCAGAAAGCTTGAAACATTTAAAGACGATCAAGTTCGAGGAATACAAGCGTTTTTAGACATTTTCGAACTTCTCGCACATAAACTGTATTTTTCATAACAAAAAATATTTTTTATATCTGAAAATAAATTTATTAATGTCAGAGAGTTGGAAATGTCTATAAACGATCACTTTCAACGAATACGAGCGTTTTTAGACATTTTCATTCTTGCCGGACTTAAACTGTATTTTTCACGACAAAATATATTTTTTATCTCTGAAAATCAATTTATTAACGTCAGAGAGTTGGAAATGTACAAAAACGATCACTTTCAACGAATACCAGCGTTTTTAGACATTTTCGTAGTTCTCGCAATAAAATTGTATTTTTGAAGATAAAAACAATTTTTTATGTCTGAAAATCAATTTATTAACGTTAGAAAGCTGGAAACAGCTAAAAACAATCACATTCGGCGAATACAATCGTGTTCAGACATTTTCGTACTTCTCGGACTAAAACTGCATTTTTCACGACAAAAACAATTTTTTATCTCTGAAAATCAATTTATTAATGTCAGAAAGCTGGAAATGTCTAAAAACGATCACTTTCAACGAATACGAGCATTTTTAGACATTTTCGTGGGTCGTGGATTAAAACTGTAATTTTCACAACAAATATTTTTGATCTTTGAAAATGAATTTATTAACGTCAGAAAGCTTGAAACATTTAAAGACGATCAATTTCGAGGAATAAAAGCGTTTTTAGACATTTTCGTACTTCTCGCACAAAAACTGTATTTTTCATAACAAACAATATTTTTTATCTCTGAAAATCAATTTTTTAACGTCAGAGAGCTGAAAACGTTTAAAAACGATCACTTTCAACGAATTCAAGCGTTTTTAGACATTTTTGTACTTCTCGGTCTAAAACTGCATTTTTCACGACAAAAACTATTTTTTATCTCTGAAAATCAATTTATTAACGTCAGAAAGCTGGAAACGTCTAAAAACGATCACATTCAACGAATACAAGTGTTTTTAGACATTTTCGTACTTCTCGCACAAAAACTGTATTTTTCATAACAAAAAATATTTTTTATCTCTGAAAATAAATTTATTAACGTCAGAGAGCTGAAAACGTTTAAAAACGTTCACTTTCGACGAATACAAGCGTTTTTAGACATTTTTGTACTTCTCGGTCTAAAACTGCATTTTTCACGACAAAAAATATTTTTTATCTCTGAAAATCAATTTATTAACGTCAGAAAGCTGGAAATGTCTAAAAACGATCACTTTCAACGAATACGAGCATTTTTAGACATTTTCGTGGGTCGTGGATTAAAACTGTATTTTTCACGACAAAAAATATTTTTGATCTCTGAAAATCAATTTATTAACGTCAGAAAGCTTGAAACATTTAAAGACGATCAAGTTCGAGGAATAAAAGCGTTTTTAGACATTTTCGTACTTCTCGCACAAAAACTGTATTTTTCATAACAAACAATATTTTTTATCTCTGAAAATCAATTTTTTAACGTCAGAGAGCTGAAAACGTTTAAAAACGATCACTTTCAACGAATTCAAGCGTTTTTAGACATTTTTGTACTTCTCGGTCTAAAACTGCATTTTTCACGACAAAAACTATTTTTTATCTCTGAAAATCAATTTATTAACGTCAGAAAGCTGGAAACGTCTAAAAACGATCACATTCAACGAATACAAGTGTTTTTAGACATTTTCGTACTTCTCGCACAAAAACTGTATTTTTCATAACAAACAATATTTTTTATCTCTGAAAATCAATTTATTAACGTCAGAGAGCTGAAAACGTTTAAAAACGATCACTTTCAACGAATTCAAGCGTTTTTAGACATTTTTGTACTTCTCGGTCTAAAACTGCATTTTTCACGACAAAAACTATTTTTTATCTCTGAAAATCAATTTATTAACGTCAGAAAGCTGGAAACGTCTAAAAACGATCACTTTCAACGAATACAAGTGTTTTTAGACATTTTCGTACTTCTCGCACAAAAACTGTATTTTTCATAACAAAAAATATTTTTTATCTCTGAAAATCAATTTATTAACGTCAGAGAGCTGAAAACATTTAAAAACGATCACTTTCGACGAATTCAAGCGTTTTTAGACATTTTTGTACTTCTCGGTCTAAAACTGCATTTTTCACGACAAAAACTATTTTTTATCTCTGAAAATCAATTTATTAACGTCAGAAAGCTGGAAACGTCTAAAAACAATCACTTTCAACGAATACAAGCGTTTTTAGACATTTTCGTACTTCTCGCACAAAAACTGTATTTTTCATAACAAAAAATATTTTTTATCTCTGAAAATCAATTTATTAACGTCAGAGAGCTGAAAACGTATAAAAACGATTACTTTCGACGAATACAAGCGTTTTTAGACATTTTTGTACTTCTCGGTCTAAAACTGCATTTTTCACGACAAAAACTATTTTTTATCTCTGAAAATCAATTTATTAACGTTAGAAAGCTGGAAATGTCTAAAAACGATCATCAACGAATACGAGCATTTTTAGATATTTTCGTGGGTCGTGGATTAAAACTGTAATTTTCACAACAAATATTTTTGATCTCTGAAAATCAATTTATTAACGTCAGAAAGCTTGAAATATTTAAAGACGATCAATTTCGAGGAATACAAGCTTGTTTAGACATTTTCGTACTTCTCGCACAAAAACTGTATTTTTCATAACAAAAACTATTTTTTATCTCTGAAAATAAATTTATTAATGTCAGAGAGTTGGAAATGTCTATAAACGATCACTTTCAACGAATACCAGCGTTTTTAGACATTTTCGTTCTTGTCGGACTTAAACTGTATTTTTCACGACAAAAAATATTTTTATCTCTGAAAATCAATTTATTAACGTTAGAAAGCTGGAAACATCTAAAAGTGACCACTTTCGGCGAATACAAGCGTTTTTAGACATTTTCGTACTTCTCGGACTAAAACTGCATTTTTCACGACAAAAACTATTTTTAATCTCTGAAAATTAATTTATTAACGTCAGAAAGCTGGAAATGTATAAAAACGATCACTTTCAACGAATACGAGCATTTTTAGACATTTTCGTGGGTCGTGGATTAAAACTGTAATTTTCACAACAAATATTTCTGATCTCTGAAAATCAATTTATTAACGTCAGAAAGCTTGAAACATTTAAAGACGATCAATTTCGAGGAATACAAGCATTTTTAGACATTTTCGTACTTCTCGCACAAAAACTGTATTTTTCATAACAAAAAATATTTTTTATCTCTGAAAATCAATTTATTAACGTCAGAGAGCTGAAAACGTATAAAAACGATCACTTTCGACGAATACAAGCGTTTTT
Organism: Leptodirus hochenwartii; assembly: GCA_947310635.1. Lineage (NCBI taxonomy): Eukaryota > Metazoa > Arthropoda > Insecta > Coleoptera > Leiodidae > Leptodirus > Leptodirus hochenwartii. Next base: position 29,645,016 of record OX371177.1, on the reverse strand, counting down.
AGACATTTTTGTAGTTCTCGGTCTAAAACTGCATTTTTCACGACAAAAACTATTTTTTAACTCTGAAAATCAATTTATTAACCTCAGAAAGCTGGAAATGTCTAAAAACGATCACTTTCAACGAATACGAGCATTTTTAGACATTTTCGTGGGTCGTGGATTAAAACTGTATTTTTCACGACAAAAAATATTTTTGATCTCTGAAAATCAATTTATTAACGTCAGAAAGCTTGAAATATTTAAAGACGATCAAGTTCGAGGAATACAAGCGTTTTTAGACATTTTCGAACTTCTCGCACATAAACTGTATTTTTCATAACAAAAAATATTTTTTATATCTGAAAATAAATTTATTAATGTCAGAGAGTTGGAAATGTCTATAAACGATCACTTTCAACGAATACGAGCGTTTTTAGACATTTTCGTTCTTGCCGGACTTAAACTGTATTTTTCACGACAAAATATATTTTTTATCTCTGAAAATCAATTTATTAACGTCAGAGAGTTGGAAATGTACAAAAACGATCACTTTCAACGAATACCAGCGTTTTTAGACATTTTCGTAGTTCTCGCAATAAAATTGTATTTTTGAAGATAAAAACAATTTTTTATGTCTGAAAATCAATTTATTAACGTTAGAAAGCTGGAAACAGCTAAAAACGATCACTTTCGGCGAATACAATCGTGTTCAGACATTTTCGTACTTCTCGGACTAAAACTGCATTTTTCACGACAAAAACAATTTTTTATCTCTGAAAATCAATTTGTTAACGTCAGAAAGTTGGAAATGTGTAAAAACGATCACTTTGGACGAATACAAACGTTTTTAGACATTTTCGTACTTCTCGGACTAAAACTGTATTTTTCACGACAAAAAATATTTTTTATCTCTGAAAATCAATTTATTAATGTCAGAAAGCTGGAAATGTCTAAAAACGATCACTTTCAACGAATACGAGCATTTTTAGACATTTTCGTGGGTCGTGGATTAAAACTGTAATTTTCACAACAAATATTTTTGATCTTTGAAAATGAATTTATTAACGTCAGAAAGCTTGAAACATTTAAAGACGATCAATTTCGAGGAATAAAAGCGTTTTTAGACATTTTCGTACTTCTCGCACAAAAACTGTATTTTTCATAACAAACAATATTTTTTATCTCTGAAAATCAATTTATTAACGTCAGAGAGCTGAAAACGTTTAAAAACGATCACTTTCAACGAATTCAAGCGTTTTTAGACATTTTTGTACTTCTCGGTCTAAAACTGCATTTTTCACGACAAAAACTATTTTTTATCTCTGAAAATCAATTGACTAACGTCAGAAAGCTGGAAACGTCTAAAAACGATCACTTTCAACGAATACAAGTGTTTTTAGACATTTTCGTACTTCTCGCACAAAAACTGTATTTTTCATAACAAAAAATATTTTTTATCTCTGAAAATCAATTTATTAACGTCAGAGAGCTGAAAACGTTTAAAAACGATCACTTTCAACGAATTCAAGCGTTTTTAGACATTTTTGTACTTCTCGGTCTAAAACTGCATTTTTCACGACAAAAAATATTTTTTATCTCTGAAAATCAATTTATTAACGTCAGAAAGCTGGAAACGTCTAAAAACAATCACTTTCAACGAATACAAGCGTTTTTAGACATTTTCGTACTTCTCGCACAAAAACTGTATTTTTCATAACAAAAAATATTTTTTATCTCTGAAAATCAATTTATTAACGTCAGAGAGCTGAAAATGTATAAAAACGATTACTTTCGACGAATACAAGCGTTTTTAGACATTTTTGTACTTCTCGGTCTAAAACTGCATTTTTCACGACAAAAACTATTTTTTATCTCTGAAAATCAATTTATTAACGTTAGAAAGCTGGAAATGTTTAAAAACGATCATCAACGAATACGAGCATTTTTAAATATTTTCGTGGGTCGTGGATTAAAACTGTAATTTTCACAACAAATATTTTTCATCTCTGAAAATCAATTTATTAACGTCAGAAAGCTTGAAATATTTAAAGACGATCAATTTCGAGGAATACAAGCTTGTTTAGACATTTTCGTACTTCTCGCACAAAAACTGTATTTTTCATAACAAAAAATATTTTTTATCTCTGAAAATAAATTTATTAATGTCAGAGAGTTGGAAATGTCTATAAACGATCACTTTCAACGAATACCAGCGTTTTTAGACATTTTCGTTCTTGTCGGACTTAAACTGTATTTTTCACGACAAAAAATATTTTTATCTCTGAAAATCAATTTATTAACGTTAGAAAGCTGGAAACATCTAAAAGTGACCACTTTCGGCGAATACAAGCGTTTTTAGACATTTTCGTACTTCTCGGACTAAAACTGCATTTTTCACGACAAAAACTATTTTTAATCTCTGAAAATTAATTTATCAACGTCAGAAAGCTGGAAATGTATAAAAACGATCACTTTCAACGAATACGAGCATTTTTAGACATTTTCGTGGGTCGTGGATTAAAACTGTAATTTTCACAACAAATATTTTTGATCTCTGAAAATCAATTTATTAACGTCAGAAAGCTTGAAACATTTAAAGACGATCAATTTCGAGGAATACAAGCATTTTTAGACATTTTCGTACTTCTCGCACAAAAACTGTATTTTTCATAACAAAAAATATTTTTTATCTCTGAAAATCAATTTATTAACGTCAGAGAGCTGAAAACGTATAAAAACGATCACTTTCGACGAATACAAGCGTTTTTAGACATTTTTGTAGTTCTCGGTCTAAAACTGCATTTTTCACGACAAAAACTATTTTTTAACTCTGAAAATCAATTTATTAACCTCAGAAAGCTGGAAATGTCTAAAAACGATCACTTTCAACGAATACGAGCATTTTTAGACATTTTCGTGGGTCGTGGATTAAAACTGTATTTTTCACGACAAAAAATATTTTTGATCTCTGAAAATCAATTTATTAACGTCAGAAAGCTTGAAACATTTAAAGACGATCAAGTTCGAGGAATACAAGCGTTTTTAGACATTTTCGAACTTCTCGCACATAAACTGTATTTTTCATAACAAAAAATATTTTTTATATCTGAAAATAAATTTATTAATGTCAGAGAGTTGGAAATGTCTATAAACGATCACTTTCAACGAATACGAGCGTTTTTAGACATTTTCATTCTTGCCGGACTTAAACTGTATTTTTCACGACAAAATATATTTTTTATCTCTGAAAATCAATTTATTAACGTCAGAGAGTTGGAAATGTACAAAAACGATCACTTTCAACGAATACCAGCGTTTTTAGACATTTTCGTAGTTCTCGCAATAAAATTGTATTTTTGAAGATAAAAACAATTTTTTATGTCTGAAAATCAATTTATTAACGTTAGAAAGCTGGAAACAGCTAAAAACGATCACTTTCGGCGAATACAATCGTGTTCAGACATTTTCGTACTTCTCGGACTAAAACTGCATTTTTCACGACAAAAACAATTTTTTATCTCTGAAAATCAATTTGTTAACGTCAGAAAGTTGGAAATGTGTAAAAACGATCACTTTGGACGAATACAAACGTTTTTAGACATTTTCGTACTTCTCGGACTAAAACTGTATTTTTCACGACAAAAAATATTTTTTATCTCTGAAAATCAATTTATTAATGTCAGAAAGCTGGAAATGTCTAAAAACGATCACTTTCAACGAATACGAGCATTTTTAGACATTTTCGTGGGTCGTGGATTAAAACTGTAATTTTCACAACAAATATTTTTGATCTTTGAAAATGAATTTATTAACGTCAGAAAGCTTGAAACATTTAAAGACGATCAATTTCGAGGAATAAAAGCGTTTTTAGACATTTTCGTACTTCTCGCACAAAAACTGTATTTTTCATAACAAACAATATTTTTTATCTCTGAAAATCAATTTTTTAACTTCAGAGAGCTGAAAACGTTTAAAAACGATCACTTTCAACGAATTCAAGCGTTTTTAGACATTTTTGTACTTCTCGGTCTAAAACTGCATTTTTCACGACAAAAACTATTTTTTATCTCTGAAAATCAATTTATTAACGTCAGAAAGCTGGAAACGTCTAAAAACGATCACTTTCAACGAATACAAGTGTTTTTAGACATTTTCGTACTTCTCGCACAAAAACTGTATTTTTCATAACAAAAAATATTTTTTATCTCTGAAAATAAATTTATTAACGTCAGAGAGCTGAAAACGTTTAAAAACGTTCACTTTCGACGAATACAAGCGTTTTTAGACATTTTCGTACTTCTCGGTCTAAAACTGCATTTTTCACGACAAAAAATATTTTTTATCTCTGAAAATCAATTTATTAACGTCAGAGAGTTGGAATGTCTAAAAACGATCACTTTCAACAAATACCAGCGCTTTTAGACATTTTCGTAGTTCTGGCACTAAAATTGTATTTTTGAAAATAAAAACAATTTTTTATCTCTGAAAATCAATTTATTAATGTCAGAGAGTTGGAAATGTCTATAAACGATCACTTTCAACGAATACCAGCGTTTTTAGACAATTTCGTTCTTGCCGGACTTAAACTGTATTTTTCACGACAAAAAATATTTTTTATCTCTGAAAATCAATTTATTAACGTCAGAGAGTTGGAAATGTCTGCAAACGATCAGTTTCAACGAATACCAGCGTTTTTAGACATTTTCATACTTCTCGGACTAAAACTGTATTTTTTACGACAAAAAATATTTTTTATCTCTGAAAATCAATTTATTAACGTCAGAGAGTTGGAAATGTCTAAAAACGATCACTTTCAACGAATACCAGCGTTTTTAGACATTTTCATACTTCTCGGACTAAAACTGCATTTTTCACGACAAAAACTATTATTAATCTATGAAAATTAATTTATTAACGTCAGAAAGCTGGAAAGGTCTAAAATCGATCACTTTCGACGAATACAAACGTTTTTAGACATTTTTGTACTTCTCGGACTAAAACTGTATTTTTCACGACAAAAAATATTTTTTATCTCTGAAAATCAATTTATTAACGTCAGAAACCTGGAAAAGTCTAAAAACGATCACTTTCAACGAATTCAAGCGTTTTTAGACATTTTTGTACTTCTCGGTCTAAAACTGCATTTTTCACCACAAAAACTATTTTTATCTCTGAAAATCAATTTATTAACGTCAGAAAGCTGGAAACGTCTAAAAACAATCACTTTCAACGAATACAAGCGTTTTTAAACATTTTCGTACTTCTCGCACAAAAACTGTATTTTTCATAACAAAAAATATTTTTTATCTCTGAAAATCAATTTATTAACGTCAGAGAGCTGAAAACGTATAAAAACGATTACTTTCGACGAATACAAGCGTTTTTAGACATTTTCGTTCTTGCCGGACTTAAACTGTATTTTTCACGACAAACAATATTTTTTATCTCTGAAAATCAATTTAATAACGTCAGAGAGTTGGAAATGTCTAAAAACGATCAGTTTCAACGAATACCAGCGTTTTTAGACATTTTCGTACTTCTCAGACTAAAACTGTATTTTTTACGACAAAAAATATTTTTTATCTCTGAAAATCAATTTATTAACGCCAAAGAGTTAGAAATGTCTAAAAACGATCACTTTCAACGAATACGAGCATTTTTAGACATTTTCTTAGTTCTCGCACTAAAATTGTATGTTTGAAGATAAAAACAATTTTTTATCTCTGAAAATAAATTTATTAACGTCAGAGAGCTGAAAACGTTTAAAAACGATCACTTTCGACGAATACAAGCGTTTTTAGACATTTTCTTACTTCTCGGTCTAAAACTGCATTTTTCACGACAAAAAATATTTTTTATCTCTGAAAATCAATTTATTAACGTCAGAGAGTTGGAATGTCTAAAAACGATCACTTTCAACAAATACCGCGCTTTTACACATTTTCGTAGTTCTGGCACTAAAATTGTATTTTTGAAAATAAAAACAATTTTTTATCTCTGAAGATCAATTTATTAATGTCAGAGAGTTGGAAATGTCTATAAACGATCACTTTCAACGAATACCAGCGTTTTTAGACATTTTCGTTCTTGCCGGACTTAAACTGTATTTTTCACGACAAAAAATATTTTTTATCTCTGAAAATCAATTTATTAACGTCAGAGAGTTGGAAATGTCTGAAAACGATCAGTTTCAACGAATACCAGCGTTTTTAGACATTTTCATACTTCTCGGACTAAAACTGTATTTTTTAGGATAAAAAATATTTTTTATCTCTGAAAATCAATTTATTAACGTCAGAGAGTTGGAAATGTCTAAAAACGATCACTTTCAACGAATACCAGCGTTTTTAGACATTTTCATACTTCTCGGACTAAAACTGCATTTTTCACGACAAAAACTATTTTTAATCTCTGAAAATTAATTTATTAACGTCAGAAAGCTGGAAAGGTGTAAAATCGATCACTTTCGACGAATACAAACGTTTTTAGACATTTTTGTACTTCTCGGACTAAAACTGTATTTTTCACGACAAAAAATATTTTTTATCTCTGAAAATCAATTTATTAACGTCAGAGAGTTGGAATGTCTAAAAACGATCACTTTCAACAAATACCGCGCTTTTACACATTTTCGTAATTCTGGCACTAAAATTGTATTTTTGAAAATAAAAACAATTTTTTATCTCTGAAGATCAATTTATTAATGTCAGAGAGTTGGAAATGTCTATAAACGATCACTTTCAACGAATACCAGCGTTTTTAGACATTTTCGTTCTTGTCGGACTTAAACTATATTTTTCACGACAAAAAATATTTTTTATCTCTGAAAATAAATTTATTAATGTCAGAGAGTTGGAAATGTCTATAAACGATCACTTTCAACGAATACCAGCGTTTTTAGACATTTTCGTACTTCTCGGACTAAAACTGCATTTTTCACGACAAAAAGTATTTTTAATCTCTGAAAATTAATTTATTAACGTCAGAGAGCTGAAAACGTATAAAAACGACCACTTTCGACGAATACAAGCGTTCTTTGACATTTTCGTACTTCTCGGACTAAAACAGCATTTTTCAAGAAAAAAAGTCATTTTTTCTCTGAAAATCAATTTATAAACGTCAGAAAGCTGGAAACATTTAAAAACGATCAGTTTCGACGAGTACAAGCGTTATTAGACATTTTCGTACTTCGCGGACAAAACTGTATTTTTCATGACAAAAAATATTTTTTATCTCTGAAAATAAAATTTTTAACGTCAGAGAGCTGAAAACGTCTAAAAACGATCACTTTCGACAAATTCAAGCGTTTTTAGACATTTTCGTAGTTCTCGGTCTAAAACTGCATTTTTCACGATAAAAAAAACTTTTTTATCTCTGAAGATAAATTTGTTAACATCAGAGAGTTGGAAACGTCTAAAAACGATCACTCTCAATGAATAGAAGTGTTTTTAGTCATTTTCATACTTCTCGGAATAAAACTACATTTTTCACGATAAAAAATATTTTTTATCTCTGAAAATAAATTTATTAATGTCAGAGAGTTGGAAATATCCATAAACGATCACTTTCCACGAATACCAGCGTTTTTAGACATTTTCGTTCTTGCCGGACTTAAACTGTATTTTTCACGACAAAAAATATTTTTTATCTCTGAAAATCAATTTATTAACGTCAGAGAGTTGGAAATGTCTAAAAACGATCACTTTCAACGAATACCAGCGTTTTTAGACATTTTCGTAGTTCTCGCTCTAAAATTGTATTTTTCATAACAAAAAATATTTTTTATCTCTGAAAATCAATTTATTAACGTTATAAAGCTGGAAACAGCTAAAAACGATCACTTTCGGCGAATACAATCGTGTTTAGACATTTTCGTACTTCTCGGACTAAAACTGCATTTTTCACGACAAAAACTACTTTTTATCTCTGAAAATCAATTTATTATCGTCAGAAAGCTGGAAATGTCTAAAAACGATCACTTTAAATGAATACGAGCATTTTTAGACATTTTCGTGGATCGTGGATTAAAACTGTAATTTTCACAACAAATATTTTTGATCTCTGAAAATCAATTTATTAACGTCAGAAAGCTTGAAACATTTAAAGACGATCAATTTCGAGGAATACAAGCGTTTTTAGACATTTTCGTACTTCTCGCACAAAAACTGTATTTTTCATAACAAAAAATATTTTTTATCTTTGAAAATCAATTTATTAATGTCAGAGAGTTGGAAATGTCTATAAACGATCACTTTCAACGAATACCAGCGCTTTTAGACATTTTCGTAGTTCTGGCACTAAAATTGTATTTTTGAAAATAAAAACAATTTTTTATCTCTGAAAATCAATTTATTAATGTCAGAGAGTTGGAAATGTCTATAAACGATCACTTCAACGAATACCAGCGTTTTTAGACATTTTCGTTCTTGCCGGTCTTAAACTGTATTTCTCACGACAAAAAATATTTTTTATCTCTGAAAATCAATTTATTAACGTCAGAGAGTTGGAAATGTCTGAAAACGATCAGTTTCAACGAATACCAGCGTTTTTAGACATTTTCATACTTCTCGGACTAAAACTGTATTTTTTACGACAAAAAATATTTTTTATCTCTGAAAATCAATTTATTAACGTCAGAGAGTTGGAAATGTCTAAAAACGATCACTTTCAATGAATACCAGCGTTTTTAGACATTTTCATACTTCTCGGACTAAAAGTGCATTTTTCACGACAAAAACTATTTTTAATCTCTGAAAATTAATTTATTAACGTCAGAAAGCTGGAAAGGTCTAAAATCGATCACTTTCGACGAATACAAACGTTTTTAAACATTTTTGTACTTCTCTGACTAAAACTGTATTTTTCACGACAAAAAATATTTGTTATCTCTGAAAATCAATTTATTAACGTCAGAAACCTGGAAATGTCTAAAAACGATCACTTTCAACGAATACGAGCATTTTTAGACATTTTCGTGGGTCGTGGATTAAACTGTAATTTTCACAACAAATATTTTTGATCTCTGAAAATCAATTTATTAACGTCAGAAAGCTTAAAACATTTAAAGACGATCAATTTCGAGGAATACAAGCGTTTTTAGACTTTTTCGTACTTCTCGCACAAAAACTGTAATTTTCATAACAAAAAATATTTTTTATCTTTGAAAATCAATTTATTAATGTCAGAGAGTTGGAAATGTCTATAAACGATCACTTTCAACGAATACCAGCGTTTTTAGACATTTTCGTACTTCTCAGACTAAAACTGTATTTTTTACGACAAAAAATATTTGTTATCTCTGAAAATCAATTTATTAACGTCAGAAACCTGGAAATGTCTAAAAACGATCACTTTCAACGAATACGAGCATTTTTAGACATTTTCGTGGGTCGTGGATTAAACTGTAATTTTCACAACAAATATTTTTGATCTCTGAAAATCAATTTATTAACGTCAGAAAGCTTGAAACATTTAAAGACGATCAATTTCGAGGAATACAAGCGTTTTTAGACATTTTCGTACTTCTCGCACAAAAACTGTAATTTTCATAACAAAAAATATTTTTTATCTTTGAAAATCTATTTATTAATGTCAGAGAGTTGGAAATGTCTATAAACGATCACTTTCAACGAATACCAGCGTTTTTAGACATTTTCGTACTTCTCGGACTAAAACTGCATTTTTCACGACAAAAAGTATTTTTAATCTCTGAAAATTAATTTATTAACGTCAGAGAGCTGAAAACGTATAAAAACGACCACTTTCGACGAATACAAGCGTTCTTTGACATTTTCGTACTTCTCGGACTAAAACAGTATTTTTCAAGACAAAAAGTCATTTTTTCTCTGAAAATCAATTTATAAACGTCAGAAAGCTGGAAACATTTAAAAACGATCAGTTTCGACGAGTACAAGCGTTATTAGACATTTTCGTACTTCGCGGACAAAACTGTATTTTTCATGACAAAAAATATTTTTTATCTCTGAAAATAAAATTTTTAACGTCAGAGAGCTGAAAACGTCTAAAAACGATCACTTTCGACAAATTCAAGCGTTTTTAGACATTTTCGTAGTTCTCGGTCTAAAACTGCATTTTTCACGATAAAAAAAACTTTTTTATCTCTGAAGATAAATTTGTTAACATCAGAGAGTTGGAAACGTCTAAAAACGATCACTTTCAATGAATAGAAGTGTTTTTAGTCATTTTCATACTTCTCGGAATAAAACTACATTTTTCACGATAAAAACTATTTTTTATCTCTGAAAATAAATTTATTAATGTCAGAGAGTTGGAAATGTCTATAAACGATCACTTTCAACGAATACCAGCGTTTTTAGACATTTTCGTTCTTGTCGGACTTAAACTGTATTTTTCACGACAAAAAATATTTTTATCTCTGAAAATCAATTTATTAACGTTAGAAAGCTGGAAACATCTAAAAGTGACCACTTTCGGCGAATACAAGCGTTTTTAGACATTTTCGTACTTCTCGGACTAAAACTGCATTTTTCACGACAAAAACTATTTTTAATCTCTGAAAATTAATTTATTAACGTCAGAAAGCTGGAAATGTATAAAAACGATCACTTTCAACGAATACGAGCATTTTTAGACATTTTCGTGGGTCGTGGATTAAAACTGTAATTTTCACAACAAATATTTCTGATCTCTGAAAATCAATTTATTAACGTCAGAAAGCTTGAAACATTTAAAGACGATCAATTTCGAGGAATACAAGCATTTTTAGACATTTTCGTACTTCTCGCACAAAAACTGTATTTTTCATAACAAAAAATATTTTTTATCTCTGAAAATCAATTTATTAACGTCAGAGAGCTGAAAACGTATAAAAACGATCACTTTCGACGAATACAAGCGTTTTTAGACATTTTTGTAGTTCTCGGTCTAAAACTGCATTTTTCACGACAAAAACTATTTTTTAACTCTGAAAATCAATTTATTAACCTCAGAAAGCTGGAAATGTCTAAAAACGATCACTTTCAACGAATACGAGCATTTTTAGACATTTTCGTGGGTCGTGGATTAAAACTGTATTTTTCACGACAAAAAATATTTTTGATCTCTGAAAATCAATTTATTAACGTCAGAAAGCTTGAAATATTTAAAGACGATCAAGTTCGAGGAATACAAGCGTTTTTAGACATTTTCGAACTTCTCGCACATAAACTGTATTTTTCATAACAAAAAATATTTTTTATATCTGAAAATAAATTTATTAATGTCAGAGAGTTGGAAATGTCTATAAACGATCACTTTCAACGAATACGAGCGTTTTTAGACATTTTCGTTCTTGCCGGACTTAAACTGTATTTTTCACGACAAAATATATTTTTTATCTCTGAAAATCAATTTATTAACGTCAGAGAGTTGGAAATGTACAAAAACGATCACTTTCAACGAATACCAGCGTTTTTAGACATTTTCGTAGTTCTCGCAATAAAATTGTATTTTTGAAGATAAAAACAATTTTTTATGTCTGAAAATCAATTTATTAACGTTAGAAAGCTGGAAACAGCTAAAAACGATCACTTTCGGCGAATACAATCGTGTTCAGACATTTTCGTACTTCTCGGACTAAAACTGCATTTTTCACGACAAAAACAATTTTTTATCTCTGAAAATCAATTTGTTAACGTCAGAAAGTTGGAAATGTGTAAAAACGATCACTTTGGACGAATACAAACGTTTTTAGACATTTTCGTACTTCTCGGACTAAAACTGTATTTTTCACGACAAAAAATATTTTTTATCTCTGAAAATCAATTTATTAATGTCAGAAAGCTGGAAATGTCTAAAAACGATCACTTTCAACGAATACGAGCATTTTTAGACATTTTCGTGGGTCGTGGATTAAAACTGTAATTTTCACAACAAATATTTTTGATCTTTGAAAATGAATTTATTAACGTCAGAAAGCTTGAAACATTTAAAGACGATCAATTTCGAGGAATAAAAGCGTTTTTAGACATTTTCGTACTTCTCGCACAAAAACTGTATTTTTCATAACAAACAATATTTTTTATCTCTGAAAATCAATTTATTAACGTCAGAGAGCTGAAAACGTTTAAAAACGATCACTTTCAACGAATTCAAGCGTTTTTAGACATTTTTGTACTTCTCGGTCTAAAACTGCATTTTTCACGACAAAAACTATTTTTTATCTCTGAAAATCAATTGACTAACGTCAGAAAGCTGGAAACGTCTAAAAACGATCACTTTCAACGAATACAAGTGTTTTTAGACATTTTCGTACTTCTCGCACAAAAACTGTATTTTTCATAACAAAAAATATTTTTTATCTCTGAAAATCAATTTATTAACGTCAGAGAGCTGAAAACGTTTAAAAACGATCACTTTCAACGAATTCAAGCGTTTTTAGACATTTTTGTACTTCTCGGTCTAAAACTGCATTTTTCACGACAAAAACTATTTTTTATCTCTGAAAATCAATTTATTAACGTCAGAAAGCTGGAAACGTCTAAAAACGATCACTTTCAACGAATACAAGTGTTTTTAGACATTTTCGTACTTCTCGCACAAAAACTGTATTTTTCATAACAAAAAATATTTTTTATCTCTGAAAATAAATTTATTAACGTCAGAGAGCTGAAAACGTTTAAAAACGTTCACTTTCGACGAATACAAGCGTTTTTAGACATTTTCGTACTTCTCGGTCTAAAACTGCATTTTTCACGACAAAAAATATTTTTTATCTCTGAAAATCAATTTATTAACGTCAGAGAGTTGGAATGTCTAAAAACGATCACTTTCAACAAATACCAGCGCTTTTAGACATTTTCGTAGTTCTGGCACTAAAATTGTATTTTTGAAAATAAAAACAATTTTTTATCTCTGAAAATCAATTTATTAATGTCAGAGAGTTGGAAATGTCTATAAACGATCACTTTCAACGAATACCAGCGTTTTTAGACAATTTCGTTCTTGCCGGACTTAAACTGTATTTTTCACGACAAAAAATATTTTTTATCTCTGAAAATCAATTTATTAACGTCAGAGAGTTGGAAATGTCTGCAAACGATCAGTTTCAACGAATACCAGCGTTTTTAGACATTTTCATACTTCTCGGACTAAAACTGTATTTTTTACGACAAAAAATATTTTTTATCTCTGAAAATCAATTTATTAACGTCAGAGAGTTGGAAATGTCTAAAAACGATCACTTTCAACGAATACCAGCGTTTTTAGACATTTTCATACTTCTCGGACTAAAACTGCATTTTTCACGACAAAAACTATTATTAATCTATGAAAATTAATTTATTAACGTCAGAAAGCTGGAAAGGTCTAAAATCGATCACTTTCGACGAATACAAACGTTTTTAGACATTTTTGTACTTCTCGGACTAAAACTGTATTTTTCACGACAAAAAATATTTTTTATCTCTGAAAATCAATTTATTAACGTCAGAAACCTGGAAAAGTCTAAAAACGATCACTTTCAACGAATTCAAGCGTTTTTAGACATTTTTGTACTTCTCGGTCTAAAACTGCATTTTTCACCACAAAAACTATTTTTATCTCTGAAAATCAATTTATTAACGTCAGAAAGCTGGAAACGTCTAAAAACAATCACTTTCAACGAATACAAGCGTTTTTAAACATTTTCGTACTTCTCGCACAAAAACTGTATTTTTCATAACAAAAAATATTTTTTATCTCTGAAAATCAATTTATTAACGTCAGAGAGCTGAAAACGTATAAAAACGATTACTTTCGACGAATACAAGCGTTTTTAGACATTTTCGTTCTTGCCGGACTTAAACTGTATTTTTCACGACAAACAATATTTTTTATCTCTGAAAATCAATTTAATAACGTCAGAGAGTTGGAAATGTCTAAAAACGATCAGTTTCAACGAATACCAGCGTTTTTAGACATTTTCGTACTTCTCAGACTAAAACTGTATTTTTTACGACAAAAAATATTTTTTATCTCTGAAAATCAATTTATTAACGCCAAAGAGTTAGAAATGTCTAAAAACGATCACTTTCAACGAATACGAGCATTTTTAGACATTTTCTTAGTTCTCGCACTAAAATTGTATGTTTGAAGATAAAAACAATTTTTTATCTCTGAAAATAAATTTATTAACGTCAGAGAGCTGAAAACGTTTAAAAACGATCACTTTCGACGAATACAAGCGTTTTTAGACATTTTCTTACTTCTCGGTCTAAAACTGCATTTTTCACGACAAAAAATATTTTTTATCTCTGAAAATCAATTTATTAACGTCAGAGAGTTGGAATGTCTAAAAACGATCACTTTCAACAAATACCGCGCTTTTACACATTTTCGTAGTTCTGGCACTAAAATTGTATTTTTGAAAATAAAAACAATTTTTTATCTCTGAAGATCAATTTATTAATGTCAGAGAGTTGGAAATGTCTATAAACGATCACTTTCAACGAATACCAGCGTTTTTAGACATTTTCGTTCTTGCCGGACTTAAACTGTATTTTTCACGACAAAAAATATTTTTTATCTCTGAAAATCAATTTATTAACGTCAGAGAGTTGGAAATGTCTGAAAACGATCAGTTTCAACGAATACCAGCGTTTTTAGACATTTTCATACTTCTCGGACTAAAACTGTATTTTTTAGGATAAAAAATATTTTTTATCTCTGAAAATCAATTTATTAACGTCAGAGAGTTGGAAATGTCTAAAAACGATCACTTTCAACGAATACCAGCGTTTTTAGACATTTTCATACTTCTCGGACTAAAACTGCATTTTTCACGACAAAAACTATTTTTAATCTCTGAAAATTAATTTATTAACGTCAGAAAGCTGGAAAGGTGTAAAATCGATCACTTTCGACGAATACAAACGTTTTTAGACATTTTTGTACTTCTCGGACTAAAACTGTATTTTTCACGACAAAAAATATTTTTTATCTCTGAAAATCAATTTATTAACGTCAGAGAGTTGGAATGTCTAAAAACGATCACTTTCAACAAATACCGCGCTTTTACACATTTTCGTAATTCTGGCACTAAAATTGTATTTTTGAAAATAAAAACAATTTTTTATCTCTGAAGATCAATTTATTAATGTCAGAGAGTTGGAAATGTCTATAAACGATCACTTTCAACGAATACCAGCGTTTTTAGACATTTTCGTTCTTGTCGGACTTAAACTATATTTTTCACGACAAAAAATATTTTTTATCTCTGAAAATAAATTTATTAATGTCAGAGAGTTGGAAATGTCTATAAACGATCACTTTCAACGAATACCAGCGTTTTTAGACATTTTCGTACTTCTCGGACTAAAACTGCATTTTTCACGACAAAAAGTATTTTTAATCTCTGAAAATTAATTTATTAACGTCAGAGAGCTGAAAACGTATAAAAACGACCACTTTCGACGAATACAAGCGTTCTTTGACATTTTCGTACTTCTCGGACTAAAACAGCATTTTTCAAGAAAAAAAGTCATTTTTTCTCTGAAAATCAATTTATAAACGTCAGAAAGCTGGAAACATTTAAAAACGATCAGTTTCGACGAGTACAAGCGTTATTAGACATTTTCGTACTTCGCGGACAAAACTGTATTTTTCATGACAAAAAATATTTTTTATCTCTGAAAATAAAATTTTTAACGTCAGAGAGCTGAAAACGTCTAAAAACGATCACTTTCGACAAATTCAAGCGTTTTTAGACATTTTCGTAGTTCTCGGTCTAAAACTGCATTTTTCACGATAAAAAAAACTTTTTTATCTCTGAAGATAAATTTGTTAACATCAGAGAGTTGGAAACGTCTAAAAACGATCACTCTCAATGAATAGAAGTGTTTTTAGTCATTTTCATACTTCTCGGAATAAAACTACATTTTTCACGATAAAAAATATTTTTTATCTCTGAAAATAAATTTATTAATGTCAGAGAGTTGGAAATATCCATAAACGATCACTTTCCACGAATACCAGCGTTTTTAGACATTTTCGTTCTTGCCGGACTTAAACTGTATTTTTCACGACAAAAAATATTTTTTATCTCTGAAAATCAATTTATTAACGTCAGAGAGTTGGAAATGTCTAAAAACGATCACTTTCAACGAATACCAGCGTTTTTAGACATTTTCGTAGTTCTCGCTCTAAAATTGTATTTTTCATAACAAAAAATATTTTTTATCTCTGAAAATCAATTTATTAACGTTATAAAGCTGGAAACAGCTAAAAACGATCACTTTCGGCGAATACAATCGTGTTTAGACATTTTCGTACTTCTCGGACTAAAACTGCATTTTTCACGACAAAAACTACTTTTTATCTCTGAAAATCAATTTATTATCGTCAGAAAGCTGGAAATGTCTAAAAACGATCACTTTAAATGAATACGAGCATTTTTAGACATTTTCGTGGATCGTGGATTAAAACTGTAATTTTCACAACAAATATTTTTGATCTCTGAAAATCAATTTATTAACGTCAGAAAGCTTGAAACATTTAAAGACGATCAATTTCGAGGAATACAAGCGTTTTTAGACATTTTCGTACTTCTCGCACAAAAACTGTATTTTTCATAACAAAAAATATTTTTTATCTTTGAAAATCAATTTATTAATGTCAGAGAGTTGGAAATGTCTATAAACGATCACTTTCAACGAATACCAGCGCTTTTAGACATTTTCGTAGTTCTGGCACTAAAATTGTATTTTTGAAAATAAAAACAATTTTTTATCTCTGAAAATCAATTTATTAATGTCAGAGAGTTGGAAATGTCTATAAACGATCACTTCAACGAATACCAGCGTTTTTAGACATTTTCGTTCTTGCCGGTCTTAAACTGTATTTCTCACGACAAAAAATATTTTTTATCTCTGAAAATCAATTTATTAACGTCAGAGAGTTGGAAATGTCTGAAAACGATCAGTTTCAACGAATACCAGCGTTTTTAGACATTTTCATACTTCTCGGACTAAAACTGTATTTTTTACGACAAAAAATATTTTTTATCTCTGAAAATCAATTTATTAACGTCAGAGAGTTGGAAATGTCTAAAAACGATCACTTTCAATGAATACCAGCGTTTTTAGACATTTTCATACTTCTCGGACTAAAAGTGCATTTTTCACGACAAAAACTATTTTTAATCTCTGAAAATTAATTTATTAACGTCAGAAAGCTGGAAAGGTCTAAAATCGATCACTTTCGACGAATACAAACGTTTTTAAACATTTTTGTACTTCTCTGACTAAAACTGTATTTTTCACGACAAAAAATATTTGTTATCTCTGAAAATCAATTTATTAACGTCAGAAACCTGGAAATGTCTAAAAACGATCACTTTCAACGAATACGAGCATTTTTAGACATTTTCGTGGGTCGTGGATTAAACTGTAATTTTCACAACAAATATTTTTGATCTCTGAAAATCAATTTATTAACGTCAGAAAGCTTAAAACATTTAAAGACGATCAATTTCGAGGAATACAAGCGTTTTTAGACTTTTTCGTACTTCTCGCACAAAAACTGTAATTTTCATAACAAAAAATATTTTTTATCTTTGAAAATCAATTTATTAATGTCAGAGAGTTGGAAATGTCTATAAACGATCACTTTCAACGAATACCAGCGTTTTTAGACATTTTCGTACTTCTCAGACTAAAACTGTATTTTTTACGACAAAAAATATTTGTTATCTCTGAAAATCAATTTATTAACGTCAGAAACCTGGAAATGTCTAAAAACGATCACTTTCAACGAATACGAGCATTTTTAGACATTTTCGTGGGTCGTGGATTAAACTGTAATTTTCACAACAAATATTTTTGATCTCTGAAAATCAATTTATTAACGTCAGAAAGCTTGAAACATTTAAAGACGATCAATTTCGAGGAATACAAGCGTTTTTAGACATTTTCGTACTTCTCGCACAAAAACTGTAATTTTCATAACAAAAAATATTTTTTATCTTTGAAAATCTATTTATTAATGTCAGAGAGTTGGAAATGTCTATAAACGATCACTTTCAACGAATACCAGCGTTTTTAGACATTTTCGTACTTCTCGGACTAAAACTGCATTTTTCACGACAAAAAGTATTTTTAATCTCTGAAAATTAATTTATTAACGTCAGAGAGCTGAAAACGTATAAAAACGACCACTTTCGACGAATACAAGCGTTCTTTGACATTTTCGTACTTCTCGGACTAAAACAGTATTTTTCAAGACAAAAAGTCATTTTTTCTCTGAAAATCAATTTATAAACGTCAGAAAGCTGGAAACATTTAAAAACGATCAGTTTCGACGAGTACAAGCGTTATTAGACATTTTCGTACTTCGCGGACAAAACTGTATTTTTCATGACAAAAAATATTTTTTATCTCTGAAAATAAAATTTTTAACGTCAGAGAGCTGAAAACGTCTAAAAACGATCACTTTCGACAAATTCAAGCGTTTTTAGACATTTTCGTAGTTCTCGGTCTAAAACTGCATTTTTCACGATAAAAAAAACTTTTTTATCTCTGAAGATAAATTTGTTAACATCAGAGAGTTGGAAACGTCTAAAAACGATCACTTTCAATGAATAGAAGTGTTTTTAGTCATTTTCATACTTCTCGGAATAAAACTACATTTTTCACGATAAAAAATATTTTTTATCTCTGAAAATAAATTTATTAATGTCAGAGAGTTGGAAATATCCATAAACGATCACTTTCCACGAATACCAGCGTTTTTAGACATTTTCGTTCTTGCCGGACTTAAACTGTATTTTTCACGACAAAAAATATTTTTTATCTCTGAAAATCAATTTATTAACGTCAGAGAGTTGGAAATGTCTAAAAACGATCACTTTCAACGAATACCAGCGTTTTTAGACATTTTCGTAGTTCTCGCTCTAAAATTGTATTTTTCATAACAAAAAATATTTTTTATCTCTGAAGATCAATTTATTAACGTTAGAAAGCTGGAAACAGCTAAAAACGATCACTTTCGGCGAATACAATCGTGTTTAGACATTTTCGTACTTCTCGGACTAAAACTGCATTTTTCACGACAAAAACTACTTTTTATCTCTGAAAATCAATTTATTATCGTCAGAAAGCTGGAAATGTCTAAAAACGATCACTTTCAATGAATACGAGCATTTTTAGACATTTGCGTGGGTCGTGGATTAAAACTGTAATTTTCACAACAAATATTTTTGATCTCTGAAAATCAATTTATTAACGTCAGAAAGCTTGAAACATTTAAAGACGATCAATTTCGAGGAATACAAGCGTTTTTAGACATTTTCGTACTTCTCGCACAAAAACTGTATTTTTCATAACAAAAAATATTTTTTATCTTTGAAAATCAATTTATTAATGTCAGAGAGTTGGAAATATCCATAAACGATCACTTTCCACGAATACCAGCGTTTTTAGACATTTTCGTTCTTGTCGGTCTTAAACTGTATTTTTCACGACAAAAAATATTTTTTATCTCTGAAAATCAATTTATTAACGTCAGAGAGTTGGAAATGTCTGAAAACGATCAGTTTCAACGAATACCAGCGTTTTTAGACATTTTCATACTTCTCGGACAAAAACTGTATTTTTTACGACAAAAAATATTTTTTATCTCTGAAAATCAATTTATTAACGTCAGAGAGTTGGAAATGTCTAAAAACGATCACATTCAATGAATACCAGCGTTTTTAGACATTTTCATACTTCTCGGACTAAAACTGCATTTTTCACGACAAAAACTATTTTTAATATCTGAAAATTAATTTATTAACGTCAGAAAGCTGGAAAGGTCTAAAATCGATCACTTTCGACGAATACAAACGTTTTTAAACATTTTTGTACTTCTCGGACTAAAACTGTATTTTTCACGACAAAAAATATTTGTTATCTCTGAAAATCAATTTATTAACGTCAGAAACCTGGAAATGTCTAAAAACGATCACTTTCAACGAATACGAGCATTTTTAGACATTTTCGTGGGTCGTGGATTAAACTGTAATTTTCACAACAAATATTTTTGATCTCTGAAAATCAATTTATTAACGTCAGAAAGCTTGAAACATTTAAAGACGATCAATTTCGAGGAATACAAGCGTTTTTAGACATTTTCGTACTTCTCGCACAAAAACTGTAATTTTCATAACAAAAAATATTTTTTATCTTTGAAAATCAATTTATTAATGTCAGAGAGTTGGAAATGTCTATAAACGATCACTTTCAACGAATACCAGCGTTTTTAGACATTTTCGTTCTTGTCGGTCTAAAACTGCATTTTTCACGACAAAAACTATTTTTTATCTCTGAAAATCAATTTATTAACGTCAGAAAGCTGGAAACGTCTAAAAACAATCACTTTCAACGAATACAAGCGTTTTTAGACATTTTCGTACTTCTCGCACAAAAACTGTATTTTTCATAACAAAAAATATTTTTTATCTCTGAAAATCAATTTATTAACGTCAGAGAGCTGAAAACGTATAAAAACGATTACTTTCGACGAATACAAGCGTTTTTAGACATTTTTGTACTTCTCGGTCTAAAACTGCATTTTTCACGACAAAAACTATTTTTTATCTCTGACAATCAATTTATTAACGTCAGAAAGCTGGAAACGTCTAAAAACAATCACTTTCAACGAATACAAGCGTTTTTAGACATTTTCATACTTCTCGCACAAAAACTGTATTTTTCATAACAAAAAATATTTTTTATCTCTGAAAATCAATTTATTAACGTCAGAGAGCTGAAAACGTATAAAAACGATTACTTTCGACGAATACAAGCGTTTTTAGACATTTTTGTACTTCTCGGTCTAAAACTGCATTTTTCACGACAAAAACAATTTTTTATCTCTGAAAATCAATTTATTAACGTTAGAAAGCTGGAAATGTCTAAAAACGATCACTTTCAACGAATACGAGCATTTTTAGATATTTTCATGGGTCGTGGATTAAAACTGTAATTTTCACAACAAATATTTTTGATCTCTGAAAATCAATTTATTAACGTCAGAAAGCTTGAAATATTTAAAGACGATCAATTTCGAGGAATACAAGCGTGTTTAGACATTTTCGTACTTCTCGCACAAAAACTGTATTTTTCATAACAAAAAATATTTTTTATCTCTGAAAATCAATTTATTAACGTCAGAGAGCTGAAAACGTATAAAAACGATCACTTTCGACGAATACAAGCGTTTTTAGACATTTTAGTAGTTCTCGGTCTAAAACTGCATTTTTCACGACAAAAACTATTTTTTATCTCTGAAAATCAATTTATTAACCTCAGAAAGATGGAAATGTCTAAAAACGATCACTTTCAACGAATACGAGCATTTTTAGACATTTTCGTGGGTCGTGGATTAAAACTGTATTTTTCACGACAAAAAAATTTTTTGATCTCTGAAAATCAATTTATTAACGTCAGAAAGCTTGAAACATTTAAAGACGATCAAGTTCGAGGAATACAAGCGTTTTTAGACATTTTCGTACTTCTCGCACAAAAACTGTATTTTTCATAACAAAAAATATTTTTTATATCTGAAAATAAATTTATTAATGTCAGAGAGTTGGAAATGTCTATAAACGATCACTTTCAACGAATACGAGCGTTTTTAGACATTTTCATTCTTGCCGGACTTAGACTGTATTTTTCACGACAAAATATATTTTTTATCTCTGAAAATCAATTTATTAACGTCAGAGAGTTGGAAATGTACAAAAACGATCACTTTCAACGAATACCAGCGTTTTTAGACATTTTCGTAGTTCTCGCAATAAAATTGTATTTTTGAAGTTAAAAACAATTTTTTATGTCTGAAAATCAATTTATTAACGTTAGAAAGCTGGAAACAGCTAAAAACGATCACTTTCGCGAATACAATCGTGTTCAGACATTTTCGTACTTCTCGGACTAAAACTGCATTTTTCACGACAAAAACTATTTTTTATCTCTGAAAATCAATTTGTTAACGTCGGAAAGTTGGAAATGTGTAAAAACGATCACTTTGGACGAATACAAACGTTTTTAGACATTTTCGTACTTCTCGGACTAAAACTGTATTTTTCACGACAAAAAATATTTTTTATCTCTGAAAATCAATTTATTAATGTCAGAAAGCTGGAAATGTCTAAAAACGATCACTTTCAACGAATACGTGTATTTTTAGACATTTTCGTGGTTCGTGGATTAAAACCGTAATTTTCACAACAAATATTTTTGATCTTTGAAAATGAATTTATTAACGTCAGAAAGCTTGAAACATTTAAAGACGATCAATTTCGAGGAATAAAAGCGTTTTTAGATATTTTCATACTTCTCGCACAAAAACTGTATTTTTCATAACAAACAATATTTTTTATCTCTGAAAATCAATTTATTAACGTCAGAGAGCTGAAAACGTTTAAAAACGATCACTTTCAACGAATTCAAGCGTTTTTAGACATTTTTGTACTTCTCGGTCTAAAACTGCATTTTTCACGACAAAAACTATCTTTTATCTCTGAAAATCAATTTATTAACGTCAGAGAGTTGGAAATGTCTAAAAACGATCACTTTCAACGAATACGAGCGTTTTTAGACATTTTCGTACTTCTCGCACAAAAACTGTATTTTTCACGACAAAAAATATTTGTTATCTCTGAAAATCAATTTATTAACGTCAGAAACCTGGAAATGTCTAAAAACGATCACTTTCAACGAATACGAGCATTTTTAGACATTTTCGTGGGTCGTGGATTAAACTGTAATTTTCACAACAAATATTTTTGATCTCTGAAAATCAATTTATTAACGTCAGAAAGCTTGAAACATTTAAAGACGATCAATTTCGAGGAATACAAGCGTTTTTAGACATTTTCGTACTTCTCGCACAAAAACTGTAATTTTCATAACAAAAAATATTTTTTATCTTTGAAAATCAATTTATTAATGTCAGAGAGTTGGAAATGTCTATAAACGATCACTTTCAACGAATACCAGCGTTTTTAGACATTTTCGTTCTTGTCGGTCTAAAACTGCATTTTTCACGACAAAAACTATTTTTTATCTCTGAAAATCAATTTATTAACGTCAGAGAGCTGAAAACGTATAAAAACGATTACTTTCGACGAATACAAGCGTTTTTAGACATTTTTGTACTTCTCGGTCTAAAACTGCATTTTTCACGACAAAAACTATTTTTTATCTCTGACAATCAATTTATTAACGTCAGAAAGCTGGAAACGTCTAAAAACAATCACTTTCAACGAATACAAGCGTTTTTAGACATTTTCATACTTCTCGCACAAAAACTGTATTTTTCATAACAAAAAATATTTTTTATCTCTGAAAATCAATTTATTAACGTCAGAGAGCTGAAAACGTATAAAAACGATTACTTTCGACGAATACAAGCGTTTTTAGACATTTTTGTACTTCTCGGTCTAAAACTGCATTTTTCACGACAAAAACAATTTTTTATCTCTGAAAATCAATTTATTAACGTTAGAAAGCTGGAAATGTCTAAAAACGATCACTTTCAACGAATACGAGCATTTTTATATATTTTCGTGGGTCGTGGATTAAAACTGTAATTTTCACAACAAATATTTTTGATCTCTGAAAATCAATTTATTAACGTCAGAAAGCTTGAAATATTTAAAGACGATCAATTTCGAGGAATACAAGCGTGTTTAGACATTTTCGTACTTCTCGCACAAAAACTGTATTTTTCATAACAAAAAATATTTTTTATCTCTGAAAATCAATTTATTAACGTCAGAGAGCTGAAAACGTATAAAAACGATCACTTTCAACGAATTCAAGCGTTTTTAGACATTTTTGTACTTCTCGGTCTAAAACTGCATTTTTCACGACAAAAACTATTTTTTATCTCTGAAAATCAATTTATTAACGTCAGAAAGCTGGAAACGTCTAAAAACGATCACTTTCAACGAATACAAGTGTTTTTAGACATTTTCGTACTTCTCGCACAAAAACTGTATTTTTCATAACAAAAAATATTTTTTATCTCTGAAAATCAATTTATTAACGTCAGAGAGCTGAAAACATTTAAAAACGATCACTTTCGACGAATTCAAGCGTTTTTAGACATTTTTGTACTTCTCGGTCTAAAACTGCATTTTTCACGACAAAAACTATTTTTTATCTCTGAAAATCAATTTATTAACGTCAGAAAGCTGGAAACGTCTAAAAACAATCACTTTCAACGAATACAAGCGTTTTTAGACATTTTCGTGGGTCGTGGATTAAAACTGTAATTTTCACAACAAATATTTTTGATCTCTGAAAATCAATTTATTAACGTCAGAAAGCTTGAAATATTTAAAGACGATCAATTTCGAGGAATACAAGCTTGTTTAGACATTTTCGTACTTCTCGCACAAAAACTGTATTTTTCATAACAAAAACTATTTTTTATCTCTGAAAATAAATTTATTAATGTCAGAGAGTTGGAAATGTCTATAAACGATCACTTTCAACGAATACCAGCGTTTTTAGACATTTTCGTTCTTGTCGGACTTAAACTGTATTTTTCACGAAAAAAAATATTTTTATCTCTGAAAATCAATTTATTAACGTTAGAAAGCTGGAAACATCTAAAAGTGACCACTTTCGGCGAATACAAGCGTTTTTAGACATTTTCGTACTTCTCGGACTAAAACTGCATTTTTCACGACAAAAACTATTTTTAATCTCTGAAAATTAATTTATTAACGTCAGAAAGCTGGAAATGTATAAAAACGATCACTTTCAACGAATACGAGCATTTTTAGACATTTTCGTGGGTCGTGGATTAAAACTGTAATTTTCACAACAAATATTTCTGATCTCTGAAAATCAATTTATTAACGTCAGAAAGCTTGAAACATTTAAAGACGATCAATTTCGAGGAATACAAGCATTTTTAGACATTTTCGTACTGCTCGCACAAAAACTGTATTTTTCATAACAAAAAATATTTTTTATCTCTGAAAATCAATTTATTAACGTCAGAGAGCTGAAAACGTATAAAAACGATCACTTTCGACGAATACAAGCGTTTTTAGACATTTTTGTAGTTCTCGGTCTAAAACTGCATTTTTCACGACAAAAACTATTTTTTAACTCTGAAAATCAATTTATTAACCTCAGAAAGCTGGAAATGTCTAAAAACGATCACTTTCAACGAATACGAGCATTTTTAGACATTTTCGTGGGTCGTGGATTAAAACTGTATTTTTCACGACAAAAAATATTTTTGATCTCTGAAAATCAATTTATTAACGTCAGAAAGCTTGAAATATTTAAAGACGATCAAGTTCGAGGAATACAAGCGTTTTTAGACATTTTCGAACTTCTCGCACATAAACTGTATTTTTCATAACAAAAAATATTTTTTATATCTGAAAATAAATTTATTAATGTCAGAGAGTTGGAAATGTCTATAAACGATCACTTTCAACGAATACGAGCGTTTTTAGACATTTTCGTTCTTGCCGGACTTAAACTGTATTTTTCACGACAAAATATATTTTTTATCTCTGAAAATCAATTTATTAACGTCAGAGAGTTGGAAATGTACAAAAACGATCACTTTCAACGAATACCAGCGTTTTTAGACATTTTCGTAGTTCTCGCAATAAAATTGTATTTTTGAAGATAAAAACAATTTTTTATGTCTGAAAATCAATTTATTAACGTTAGAAAGCTGGAAACAGCTAAAAACGATCACTTTCGGCGAATACAATCGTGTTCAGACATTTTCGTACTTCTCGGACTAAAACTGCATTTTTCACGACAAAAACAATTTTTTATCTCTGAAAATCAATTTGTTAACGTCAGAAAGTTGGAAATGTGTAAAAACGATCACTTTGGACGAATACAAACGTTTTTAGACATTTTCGTACTTCTCGGACTAAAACTGTATTTTTCACGACAAAAAATATTTTTTATCTCTGAAAATCAATTTATTAATGTCAGAAAGCTGGAAATGTCTAAAAACGATCACTTTCAACGAATACGAGCATTTTTAGACATTTTCGTGGGTCGTGGATTAAAACTGTAATTTTCACAACAAATATTTTTGATCTTTGAAAATGAATTTATTAACGTCAGAAAGCTTGAAACATTAAAGACGATCAATTTCGAGGAATAAAAGCGTTTTTAGACATTTTCGTACTTCTCGCACAAAAACTGTATTTTTCATAACAAACAATATTTTTTATCTCTGAAAATCAATTTATTAACGTCAGAGAGCTGAAAACGTTTAAAAACGATCACTTTCAACGAATTCAAGCGTTTTTAGACATTTTTGTACTTCTCGGTCTAAAACTGCATTTTTCACGACAAAAACTATTTTTTATCTCTGAAAATAAATTTACTAACGTCAGAAAGCTGGAAACGTCTAAAAACGATCACTTTCAACGAATACAAGTGTTTTTAGACATTTTCGTACTTCTCGCACAAAAACTGTATTTTTCATAACAAAAAATATTTTTTATCTCTGAAAATCAATTTATTAACGTCAGAGAGCTGAAAACGTTTAAAAACGATCACTTTCAACGAATTCAAGCGTTTTTAGACATTTTTGTACTTCTCGGTCTAAAACTGCATTTTTCACGACAAAAAATATTTTTTATCTCTGAAAATCAATTTATTAACGTCAGAAAGCTGGAAACGTCTAAAAACAATCACTTTCAACGAATACAAGCGTTTTTAGACATTTTCGTACTTCTCGCACAAAAACCGTATTTTTCATAACAAAAAATATTTTTTATCTCTGAAAATCAATTTATTAACGTCAGAGAGCTGAAAATGTATAAAAACGATTACTTTCGACGAATACAAGCGTTTTTAGACATTTTTGTACTTCTCGGTCTAAAACTGCATTTTTCACGACAAAAACTATTTTTTATCTCTGAAAATCAATTTATTAACGTTAGAAAGCTGGAAATGTCTAAAAACGATCATCAACGAATACGAGCATTTTTAGATATTTTCGTGGGTCGTGGATTAAAACTGTAATTTTCACAACAAATATTTTTCATCTCTGAAAATCAATTTATTAACGTCAGAAAGCTTGAAATATTTAAAGACGATCAATTTCGAGGAATACAAGCTTGTTTAGACATTTTCGTACTTCTCGCACAAAAACTGTATTTTTCATAACAAAAAATATTTTTTATCTCTGAAAATAAATTTATTAATGTCAGAGAGTTGGAAATGTCTATAAACGATCACTTTCAACGAATACCAGCGTTTTTAGACATTTTCGTTCTTGTCGGACTTAAACTGTATTTTTCACGACAAAAAATATTTTTATCTCTGAAAATCAATTTATTAACGTTAGAAAGCTGGAAACATCTAAAAGTGACCACTTTCGGCGAATACAAGCGTTTTTAGACATTT
The DNA here is from genome assembly GCA_947310635.1 of Leptodirus hochenwartii. Lineage (NCBI taxonomy): Eukaryota > Metazoa > Arthropoda > Insecta > Coleoptera > Leiodidae > Leptodirus > Leptodirus hochenwartii. The sequence continues at coordinate 29,617,648 of OX371177.1, read as the reverse complement.
TCGTACTTCTCGGACTAAAACTGCATTTTTCACGACAAAAACTATTTTTAATCTCTGAAAATTAATTTATTAACGTCAGAAAGCTGGAAATGTATAAAAACGATCACTTTCAACGAATACGAGCATTTTTAGACATTTTCGTGGGTCGTGGATTAAAACTGTAATTTTCACAACAAATATTTTTGATCTCTGAAAATCAATTTATTAACGTCAGAAAGCTTGAAACATTTAAAGACGATCAATTTCGAGGAATACAAGCATTTTTAGACATTTTCGTACTTCTCGCACAAAAACTGTATTTTTCATAACAAAAAATATTTTTTATCTCTGAAAATCAATTTATTAACGTCAGAGAGCTGAAAACGTATAAAAACGATCACTTTCGACGAATACAAGCGTTTTTAGACATTTTTGTAGTTCTCGGTCTAAAACTGCATTTTTCACGACAAAAACTATTTTTTAACTCTGAAAATCAATTTATTAACCTCAGAAAGCTGGAAATGTCTAAAAACGATCACTTTCAACGAATACGAGCATTTTTAGACATTTTCGTGGGTCGTGGATTAAAACTGTATTTTTCACGACAAAAAATATTTTTGATCTCTGAAAATCAATTTATTAACGTCAGAAAGCTTGAAACATTTAAAGACGATCAAGTTCGAGGAATACAAGCGTTTTTAGACATTTTCGAACTTCTCGCACATAAACTGTATTTTTCATAACAAAAAATATTTTTTATATCTGAAAATAAATTTATTAATGTCAGAGAGTTGGAAATGTCTATAAACGATCACTTTCAACGAATACGAGCGTTTTTAGACATTTTCATTCTTGCCGGACTTAAACTGTATTTTTCACGACAAAATATATTTTTTATCTCTGAAAATCAATTTATTAACGTCAGAGAGTTGGAAATGTACAAAAACGATCACTTTCAACGAATACCAGCGTTTTTAGACATTTTCGTAGTTCTCGCAATAAAATTGTATTTTTGAAGATAAAAACAATTTTTTATGTCTGAAAATCAATTTATTAACGTTAGAAAGCTGGAAACAGCTAAAAACGATCACTTTCGGCGAATACAATCGTGTTCAGACATTTTCGTACTTCTCGGACTAAAACTGCATTTTTCACGACAAAAACAATTTTTTATCTCTGAAAATCAATTTGTTAACGTCAGAAAGTTGGAAATGTGTAAAAACGATCACTTTGGACGAATACAAACGTTTTTAGACATTTTCGTACTTCTCGGACTAAAACTGTATTTTTCACGACAAAAACAATTTTTTATCTCTGAAAATCAATTTATTAATGTCAGAAAGCTGGAAATGTCTAAAAACGATCACTTTCAACGAATACAAGCATTTTTAGACATTTTCGTGGGTCGTGGATTAAAACTGTAATTTTCACAACAAATATTTTTGATCTTTGAAAATGAATTTATTAACGTCAGAAAGCTTGAAACATTTAAAGACGATCAATTTCGAGGAATAAAAGCGTTTTTAGACATTTTCGTACTTCTCGCACAAAAACTGTATTTTTCATAACAAACAATATTTTTTATCTCTGAAAATCAATTTTTTAACTTCAGAGAGCTGAAAACGTTTAAAAACGATCACTTTCAACGAATTCAAGCGTTTTTAGACATTTTTGTACTTCTCGGTCTAAAACTGCATTTTTCACGACAAAAACTATTTTTTATCTCTGAAAATCAATTTATTAACGTCAGAAAGCTGGAAACGTCTAAAAACGATCACTTTCAACGAATACAAGTGTTTTTAGACATTTTCGTACTTCTCGCACAAAAACTGTATTTTTCATAACAAAAAATATTTTTTATCTCTGAAAATAAATTTATTAACGTCAGAGAGCTGAAAACGTTTAAAAACGTTCACTTTCGATGAATACAAGCGTTTTTAGACATTTTCGTACTTCTCGGTCTAAAACTGCATTTTTCACGACAAAAAATATTTTTTATCTCTGAAAATCAATTTATTAACGTCAGAGAGTTGGAATGTCTAAAAACGATCACTTTCAACAAATACCAGCGCTTTTAGACATTTTCGTAGTTCTGGCACTAAAATTGTATTTTTGAAAATAAAAACAATTTTTTATCTCTGAAAATCAATTTATTAATGTCAGAGAGTTGGAAATGTCTATAAACGATCACTTTCAACGAATACCAGCGTTTTTAGACAATTTCGTTCTTGCCGGACTTAAACTGTATTTTTCACGACAAAAAATATTTTTTATCTCTGAAAATCAATTTATTAACGTCAGAGAGTTGGAAATGTCTGCAAACGATCAGTTTCAACGAATACCAGCGTTTTTAGACATTTTCATACTTCTCGGACTAAAACTGTATTTTTTACGACAAAAAATATTTTTTATCTCTGAAAATCAATTTATTAACGTCAGAGAGTTGGAAATGTCTAAAAACGATCACTTTCAACGAATACCAGCGTTTTTAGACATTTTCATACTTCTCGGACTAAAACTGCATTTTTCACGACAAAAACTATTATTAATCTATGAAAATTAATTTATTAACGTCAGAAAGCTGGAAAGGTCTAAAATCGATCACTTTCGACGAATACAAACGTTTTTAGACATTTTTGTACTTCTCGGACTAAAACTGTATTTTTCACGACAAAAAATATTTTTTATCTCTGAAAATCAATTTATTAACGTCAGAAACCTGGAAAAGTCTAAAAACGATCACTTTCAACGAATTCAAGCGTTTTTAGACATATTTGTACTTCTCGGTCTAAAACTGCATTTTTCACCACAAAAACTATTTTTATCTCTGAAAATCAATTTATTAACGTCAGAAAGCTGGAAACGTCTAAAAACAATCACTTTCAACGAATACAAGCGTTTTTAAACATTTTCGTACTTCTCGCACAAAAACTGTATTTTTCATAACAAAAAATATTTTTTATCTCTGAAAATCAATTTATTAACGTCAGAGAGCTGAAAACGTATAAAAACGATTACTTTCGACGAATACAAGCGTTTTTAGACATTTTCGTTCTTGCCGGACTTAAACTGTATTTTTCACGACAAAAAATATTTTTTATCTCTGAAAATCAATTTAATAACGTCAGAGAGTTGGAAATGTCTAAAAACGATCACTTTCAACGAATACGAGCATTTTTAGACATTTTCTTAGTTCTCGCACTAAAATTGTATGTTTGAAGATAAAAACAATTTTTTATCTCTGAAAATAAATTTATTAACGTCAGAGAGCTGAAAACGTTTAAAAACGATCACTTTCGACGAATACAAGCGTTTTTAGACATTTTCTTACTTCTCGGTCTAAAACTGCATTTTTCACGACAAAAAATATTTTTTATCTCTGAAAATCAATTTATTAACGTCAGAGAGTTGGAATGTCTAAAAACGATCACTTTCAACAAATACCGCGCTTTTACACATTTTCGTAGTTCTGGCACTAAAATTGTATTTTTGAAAATAAAAACAATTTTTTATCTCTGAAGATCAATTTATTAATGTCAGAGAGTTGGAAATGTCTATAAACGATCACTTTCAACGAATACCAGCGTTTTTAGACATTTTCGTTCTTGCCGGACTTAAACTGTATTTTTCACGACAAAAAATATTTTTTATCTCTGAAAATCAATTTATTAACGTCAGAGAGTTGGAAATGTCTGAAAACGATCAGTTTCAACGAATACCAGCGTTTTTAGACATTTTCATACTTCTCGGACTAAAACTGTATTTTTTACGATAAAAAATATTTTTTATCTCTGAAAATCAATTTATTAACGTCAGAGAGTTGGAAATGTCTAAAAACGATCACTTTCAACGAATACCAGCGTTTTTAGACATTTTCATACTTCTCGGACTAAAACTGCATTTTTCATAACAAACAATATTTTTTATATCTGAAAATAAATTTATTAATGTCAGAGAGTTGGAAATGTCTATAAACGATCACTTTCAACGAATACGAGCGTTTTTAGACATTTTCATTCTTGCCGGACTTAAACTGTATTTTTCACGACAAAATATATTTTTTATCTCTGAAAATCAATTTATTAACGTCAGAGAGTTGGAAATGTACAAAAACGATCACTTTCAACGAATACCAGCGTTTTTAGACATTTTCGTAGTTCTCGCAATAAAATTGTATTTTTGAAGATAAAAACAATTTTTTATGTCTGAAAATCAATTTATTAACGTTAGAAAGCTGGAAACAGCTAAAAACGATCACTTTCGGCGAATACAATCGTGTTCAGACATTTTCGTACTTCTCGGACTAAAACTGCATTTTTCACGACAAAAACAATTTTTTATCTCTGAAAATCAATTTGTTAACGTCAGAAAGTTGGAAATGTGTAAAAACGATCACTTTGGACGAATACAAACGTTTTTAGACATTTTCGTACTTCTCGGACTAAAACTGTATTTTTCACGACAAAAACAATTTTTTATCTCTGAAAATCAATTTATTAATGTCAGAAAGCTGGAAATGTCTAAAAACGATCACTTTCAACGAATACAAGCATTTTTAGACATTTTCGTGGGTCGTGGATTAAAACTGTAATTTTCACAACAAATATTTTTGATCTTTGAAAATGAATTTATTAACGTCAGAAAGCTTGAAACATTTAAAGACGATCAATTTCGAGGAATAAAAGCGTTTTTAGACATTTTCGTACTTCTCGCACAAAAACTGTATTTTTCATAACAAACAATATTTTTTATCTCTGAAAATCAATTTTTTAACTTCAGAGAGCTGAAAACGTTTAAAAACGATCACTTTCAACGAATTCAAGCGTTTTTAGACATTTTTGTACTTCTCGGTCTAAAACTGCATTTTTCACGACAAAAACTATTTTTTATCTCTGAAAATCAATTTATTAACGTCAGAAAGCTGGAAACGTCTAAAAACGATCACTTTCAACGAATACAAGTGTTTTTAGACATTTTCGTACTTCTCGCACAAAAACTGTATTTTTCATAACAAAAAATATTTTTTATCTCTGAAAATAAATTTATTAACGTCAGAGAGCTGAAAACGTTTAAAAACGTTCACTTTCGATGAATACAAGCGTTTTTAGACATTTTCGTACTTCTCGGTCTAAAACTGCATTTTTCACGACAAAAAATATTTTTTATCTCTGAAAATCAATTTATTAACGTCAGAGAGTTGGAATGTCTAAAAACGATCACTTTCAACAAATACCAGCGCTTTTAGACATTTTCGTAGTTCTGGCACTAAAATTGTATTTTTGAAAATAAAAACAATTTTTTATCTCTGAAAATCAATTTATTAATGTCAGAGAGTTGGAAATGTCTATAAACGATCACTTTCAACGAATACCAGCGTTTTTAGACAATTTCGTTCTTGCCGGACTTAAACTGTATTTTTCACGACAAAAAATATTTTTTATCTCTGAAAATCAATTTATTAACGTCAGAGAGTTGGAAATGTCTGCAAACGATCAGTTTCAACGAATACCAGCGTTTTTAGACATTTTCATACTTCTCGGACTAAAACTGTATTTTTTACGACAAAAAATATTTTTTATCTCTGAAAATCAATTTATTAACGTCAGAGAGTTGGAAATGTCTAAAAACGATCACTTTCAACGAATACCAGCGTTTTTAGACATTTTCATACTTCTCGGACTAAAACTGCATTTTTCACGACAAAAACTATTATTAATCTATGAAAATTAATTTATTAACGTCAGAAAGCTGGAAAGGTCTAAAATCGATCACTTTCGACGAATACAAACGTTTTTAGACATTTTTGTACTTCTCGGACTAAAACTGTATTTTTCACGACAAAAAATATTTTTTATCTCTGAAAATCAATTTATTAACGTCAGAAACCTGGAAAAGTCTAAAAACGATCACTTTCAACGAATTCAAGCGTTTTTAGACATATTTGTACTTCTCGGTCTAAAACTGCATTTTTCACCACAAAAACTATTTTTATCTCTGAAAATCAATTTATTAACGTCAGAAAGCTGGAAACGTCTAAAAACAATCACTTTCAACGAATACAAGCGTTTTTAAACATTTTCGTACTTCTCGCACAAAAACTGTATTTTTCATAACAAAAAATATTTTTTATCTCTGAAAATCAATTTATTAACGTCAGAGAGCTGAAAACGTATAAAAACGATTACTTTCGACGAATACAAGCGTTTTTAGACATTTTCGTTCTTGCCGGACTTAAACTGTATTTTTCACGACAAAAAATATTTTTTATCTCTGAAAATCAATTTAATAACGTCAGAGAGTTGGAAATGTCTAAAAACGATCACTTTCAACGAATACGAGCATTTTTAGACATTTTCTTAGTTCTCGCACTAAAATTGTATGTTTGAAGATAAAAACAATTTTTTATCTCTGAAAATAAATTTATTAACGTCAGAGAGCTGAAAACGTTTAAAAACGATCACTTTCGACGAATACAAGCGTTTTTAGACATTTTCTTACTTCTCGGTCTAAAACTGCATTTTTCACGACAAAAAATATTTTTTATCTCTGAAAATCAATTTATTAACGTCAGAGAGTTGGAATGTCTAAAAACGATCACTTTCAACAAATACCGCGCTTTTACACATTTTCGTAGTTCTGGCACTAAAATTGTATTTTTGAAAATAAAAACAATTTTTTATCTCTGAAGATCAATTTATTAATGTCAGAGAGTTGGAAATGTCTATAAACGATCACTTTCAACGAATACCAGCGTTTTTAGACATTTTCGTTCTTGCCGGACTTAAACTGTATTTTTCACGACAAAAAATATTTTTTATCTCTGAAAATCAATTTATTAACGTCAGAGAGTTGGAAATGTCTGAAAACGATCAGTTTCAACGAATACCAGCGTTTTTAGACATTTTCATACTTCTCGGACTAAAACTGTATTTTTTACGATAAAAAATATTTTTTATCTCTGAAAATCAATTTATTAACGTCAGAGAGTTGGAAATGTCTAAAAACGATCACTTTCAACGAATACCAGCGTTTTTAGACATTTTCATACTTCTCGGACTAAAACTGCATTTTTCACGACAAAAACTATTTTTAATCTCTGAAAATTAATTTATTAACGTCAGAAAGCTGGAAAGGTGTAAAATCGATCACTTTCGACGAATACAAACGTTTTTAGACATTTTTGTACTTCTCGGACTAAAACTGTATTTTTCACGACAAAAAATATTTTTTATCTCTGAAAATCAATTTATTAACGTCAGAGAGTTGGAATGTCTAAAAACGATCACTTTCAACAAATACCGCGCTTTTACACATTTTCGTAGTTCTGGCACTAAAATTGTATTTTTGAAAATAAAAACAATTTTTTATCTCTGAAGATCAATTTATTAATGTCAGAGAGTTGGAAATGTCTATAAACGATCACTTTCAACGAATACCAGCGTTTTTAGACATTTTCGTTCTTGTCGGACTTAAACTATATTTTTCACGACAAAAAATATTTTTTATCTCTGAAAATAAATTTATTAATGTCAGAGAGTTGGAAATGTCTATAAACGATCACTTTCAACGAATACCAGCGTTTTTAGACATTTTCGTACTTCTCGGACTAAAACTGCATTTTTCACGACAAAAAGTATTTTTAATCTCTGAAAATTAATTTATTAACGTCAGAGAGCTGAATACGTATAAAAACGACCACTTTCGACGAATACAAGCGTTCTTTGACATTTTCGTACTTCTCGGACTAAAACAGCATTTTTCAAGACAAAAAGTCATTTTTTCTCTGAAAATCAATTTATAAACGTCAGAAAGCTGGAAACATTTAAAAACGATCAGTTTCGACGAGTACAAGCGTTATTAGACATTTTCGTACTTCGCGGACAAAACTGTATTTTTCATGACAAAAAATAGTTTTTATCTCTGAAAATAAAATTTTTAACGTCAGAGAGCTGAAAACGTCTAAAAACGATCACTTTCGACAAATTCAAGCGTTTTTAGACATTTTCGTAGTTCTCGGTCTAAAACTGCATTTTTCACGATAAAAAAAACTTTTTTATCTCTGAAGATAAATTTGTTAACATCAGAGAGTTGGAAACGTCTAAAAACGATCACTTTCAATGAATAGAAGTGTTTTTAGTCATTTTCATACTTCTCGGAATAAAACTACATTTTTCACGATAAAAAATATTTTTTATCTCTGAAAATAAATTTATTAATGTCAGAGAGTTGGAAATATCCATAAACGATCACTTTCCACGAATACCAGCGTTTTTAGACATTTTCGTTCTTGCCGGACTTAAACTGTATTTTTCACGACAAAAAATATTTTTTATCTCTGAAAATCAATTTATTAACGTCAGAGAGTTGGAAATGTCTAAAAACGATCACTTTCAACGAATACCAGCGTTTTTAGACATTTTCGTAGTTCTCGCTCTAAAATTGTATTTTTCATAACAAAAAATATTTTTTATCTCTGAAAATCAATTTATTAACGTTATAAAGCTGGAAACAGCTAAAAACGATCACTTTCGGCGAATACAATCGTGTTTAGACATTTTCGTACTTCTCGGACTAAAACTGCATTTTTCACGACAAAAACTACTTTTTATCTCTGAAAATCAATTTATTATCGTCAGAAAGCTGGAAATGTCTAAAAACGATCACTTTCAATGAATACGAGCATTTTTAGACATTTTCGTGGGTCGTGGATTAAAACTGTAATTTTCACAACAAATATTTTTGATCTCTGAAAATCAATTTATTAACGTCAGAAAGCTTGAAACATTTAAAGACGATCAATTTCGAGGAATACAAGCGTTTTTAGACATTTTCGTACTTCTCGCACAAAAACTGTATTTTTCATAACAAAAAATATTTTTTATCTTTGAAAATCAATTTATTAATGTCAGAGAGTTGGAAATGTCTATAAACGATCACTTTCAACGAATACCAGCGCTTTTAGACATTTTCGTAGTTCTGGCACTAAAATTGTATTTTTGAAAATAAAAACAATTTTTTATCTCTGAAAATCAATTTATTAATGTCAGAGAGTTGGAAATGTCTATAAACGATCACTTCAACGAATACCAGCGTTTTTAGACATTTTCGTTCTTGCCGGTCTTAAACTGTATTTTTCACGACAAAAAATATTTTTTATCTCTGAAAATCAATTTATTAACGTCAGAGAGTTGGAAATGTCTGAAAACGATCAGTTTCAACGAATACCAGCGTTTTTAGACATTTTCATACTTCTCGGACTAAAACTGTATTTTTTACGACAAAAAATATTTTTTATCTCTGAAAATCAATTTATTAACGTCAGAGAGTTGGAAATGTCTAAAAACGATCACTTTCAATGAATACCAGCGTTTTTAGACATTTTCATACTTCTCGGACTAAAACTGCATTTTTCACGACAAAAACTATTTTTAATCTCTGAAAATTAATTTATTAACGTCAGAAAGCTGGAAAGGTCTAAAATCGATCACTTTCGACGAATACAAACGTTTTTAAACATTTTTGTACTTCTCTGACTAAAACTGTATTTTTCACGACAAAAAATATTTGTTATCTCTGAAAATCAATTTATTAACGTCAGAAACCTGGAAATGTCTAAAAACGATCACTTTCAACGAATACGAGCATTTTTAGACATTTTCGTGGGTCGTGGATTAAACTGTAATTTTCACAACAAATATTTTTGATCTCTGAAAATCAATTTATTAACGTCAGAAAGCTTGAAACATTTAAAGACGATCAATTTCGAGGAATACAAGCGTTTTTAGACTTTTTCGTACTTCTCGCACAAAAACTGTAATTTTCATAACAAAAAATATTTTTTATCTTTGAAAATCAATTTATTAATGTCAGAGAGTTGGAAATGTCTATAAACGATCACTTTCAACGAATACCAGCGTTTTTAGACATTTTCGTTCTTGTCGGTCTAAAACTGCATTTTTCACGACAAAAACTATTTTTTATCTCTGAAAATCAATTTATTAACGTCAGAAAGCTGGAAACGTCTAAAAACAATCACTTTCAACGAATACAAGCGTTTTTAGACATTTTCGTACTTCTCGCACAAAAACTGTATTTTTCATAACAAAAAATATTTTTTATCTCTGAAAATCAATTTATTAACGTCAGAGAGCTGAAAACGTATAAAAACGATTACCTTCGACGAATACAAGCGTTTTTAGACATTTTTGTACTTCTCGGTCTAAAACTGCATTTTTCACGACAAAAACAATTTTTTATCTCTGAAAATCAATTTATTAACGTTAGAAAGCTGGAAATGTCTAAAAACGATCACTTTCAACGAATACGAGCATTTTTAGATATTTTCGTGGGTCGTGGATTAAAACTGTAATTTTCACAACAAATATTTTTGATCTCTGAAAATCAATTTATTAACGTCAGAAAGCTTGAAATATTTAAAGACGATCAATTTCGAGGAATACAAGCGTGTTTAGACATTTTCGTACTTCTCGCACAAAAACTGTATTTTTCATAACAAAAAATATTTTTTATCTCTGAAAATCAATTTATTAACGTCAGAGAGCTGAAAACGTATAAAAACGATCACTTTCGACGAATACAAGCGTTTTTAGACATTTTTGTAGTTCTCGGTCTAAAACTGCATTTTTCACGACAAAAACTATTTTTTATCTCTGAAAATCAATTTATTAACCTCAGAAAGATGGAAATGTCTAAAAACGATCACTTTCAACGAATACGAGCATTTTTAGACATTTTCGTGGGTCGTGGATTAAAACTGTATTTTTCACGACAAAAAAATTTTTTGATCTCTGAAAATCAATTTATTAACGTCAGAAAGCTTGAAACATTTAAAGACGATCAAGTTCGAGGAATACAAGCGTTTTTAGACATTTTCGTACTTCTCGCACAAAAACTGTATTTTTCATAACAAAAAATATTTTTTATATCTGAAAATAAATTTATTAATGTCAGAGAGTTGGAAATGTCTATAAACGATCACTTTCAACGAATACGAGCGTTTTTAGACATTTTCATTCTTGCCGGACTTAGACTGTATTTTTCACGACAAAATATATTTTTTATCTCTGAAAATCAATTTATTAACGTCAGAGAGTTGGAAATGTACAAAAACGATCACTTTCAACGAATACCAGCGTTTTTAGACATTTTCGTAGTTCTCGCAATAAAATTGTATTTTTGAAGATAAAAACAATTTTTTATGTCTGAAAATCAATTTATTAACGTTAGAAAGCTGGAAAGGTCTAAAAACGATCACTTTCGACGAATACAAACGTTTTTAGACATTTTCGTACTTCCCGAACTAAAACTGTATTTTTTACGACAAAAAATATTTGTTATCTCTGAAAATCAATTTATTAACGTCAGAAACCTGGAAATGTCTAAAAACGATCACTTTCAACGAATACGAGCATTTTTAGACATTTTCGTGGGTCGTGGATTAAAACTGTAATTTTCACAACAAATATTTTTGATCTCTGAAAATCAATTTATTAACGTCAGAAAGCTTGAAATATTTAAAGACGATCAATTTCGAGGAATACAAGCGTGTTTAGACATTTTCGTACTTCTCGCACAAAAACTGTATTTTTCATAACAAAAAATATTTTTTATCTCTGAAAATCAATTTATTAACGTCAGAGAGCTGAAAACGTATAAAAACGATCACTTTCGACGAATACAAGCGTTTTTAGACATTTTTGTAGTTCTCGGTCTAAAACTGCATTTTTCACGACAAAAACTATTTTTTATCTCTGAAAATCAATTTATTAACCTCAGAAAGATGGAAATGTCTAAAAACGATCACTTTCAACGAATACGAGCATTTTTAGACATTTTCGTGGGTCGTGGATTAAAACTGTATTTTTCACGACAAAAAAATTTTTTGATCTCTGAAAATCAATTTATTAACGTCAGAAAGCTTGAAACATTTAAAGACGATCAAGTTCGAGGAATACAAGCGTTTTTAGACATTTTCGTACTTCTCGCACAAAAACTGTATTTTTCATAACAAAAAATATTTTTTATATCTGAAAATAAATTTATTAATGTCAGAGAGTTGGAAATGTCTATAAACGATCACTTTCAACGAATACGAGCGTTTTTAGACATTTTCATTCTTGCCGGACTTAGACTGTATTTTTCACGACAAAATATATTTTTTATCTCTGAAAATCAATTTATTAACGTCAGAAAGCTTGAAACATTTAAAGACGATCAATTTCGAGGAATACAAGCGTTTTTAGACATTTTCGTACTTCTCGCACAAAAACTGTATTTTTCATAACAAAAAATATTTTTTATCTTTGAAAATCAATTTATTAATGTCAGAGAGTTGGAAATGTCTATAAACGATCACTTTCAACGAATACCAGCGCTTTTAGACATTTTCGTAGTTCTGGCACTAAAATTGTATTTTTGAAAATAAAAACAATTTTTTATCTCTGAAAATCAATTTATTAATGTCAGAGAGTTGGAAATGTCTATAAACGATCACTTCAACGAATACCAGCGTTTTTAGACATTTTCGTTCTTGTCGGTCTTAAACTGTATTTTTCACGACAAAAAATATTTTTTATCTCTGAAAATCAATTTATTAACGTCAGAGAGTTGGAAATGTCTGAAAACGATCAGTTTCAACGAATACCAGCGTTTTTAGACATTTTCATACTTCTCGGACTAAAACTGTATTTTTTACGACAAAAAATATTTTTTATCTCTGAAAATCAATTTATTAACGTCAGAGAGTTGGAAATGTCTAAAAACGATCACTTTCAATGAATACCAGCGTTTTTAGACATTTTCATACTTCTCGGACTAAAACTGCATTTTTCACGACAAAAACTATTTTTAATCTCTGAAAATTAATTTATTAACGTCAGAAAGCTGGAAAGGTCTAAAATCGATCACTTTCGACGAATACAAACGTTTTTAAACATTTTTGTACTTCTCGGACTAAAACTGTATTTTTCACGACAAAAAATATTTGTTATCTCTGAAAATCAATTTATTAACGTCAGAAACCTGGAAATGTCTAAAAACGATCACTTTCAACGAATACGAGCATTTTTAGACATTTTCGTGGGTCGTGGATTAAACTGTAATTTTCACAACAAATATTTTTGATCTCTGAAAATCAATTTATTAACGTCAGAAAGCTTGAAACATTTAAAGACGATCAATTTCGAGGAATACAAGCGTTTTTAGACATTTTCGTACTTCTCGCACAAAAACTGTAATTTTCATAACAAAAAATATTTTTTATCTTTGAAAATCAATTTATTAATGTCAGACAGTTGGAAATGTCTATAAACGATCACTTTCAACGAATACCAGCGTTTTTAGACATTTTCGTTCTTGTCGGTCTAAAACTGCATTTTTCACGACAAAAACTATTTTTTATCTCTGAAAATCAATTTATTAACGTCAGAAACACTGGAAACGTCTAAAAACAATCACTTTCAACGAATACAAGCGTTTTTAGACATTTTCGTACTTCTCGCACAAAAACTGTATTTTTCATAACAAAAAATATTTTTTATCTCTGAAAATCAATTTATTAACGTCAGAGAGCTGAAAACGTATAAAAACGATTACTTTCGACGAATACAAGCGTTTTTAGACATTTTTGTACTTCTCGGTCTAAAACTGCATTTTTCACGACAAAAACAATTTTTTATCTCTGAAAATCAATTTATTAACGTTAGAAAGCTGGAAATGTCTAAAAACGATCACTTTCAACGAATACGAGCATTTTTAGATATTTTCGTGGGTCGTGGATTAAAACTGTAATTTTCACAACAAATATTTTTGATCTCTGAAAATCAATTTATTAACGTCAGAAAGCTTGAAATATTTAAAGACGATCAATTTCGAGGAATACAAGCGTGTTTAGACATTTTCGTACTTCTCGCACAAAAACTGTATTTTTCATAACAAAAAATATTTTTTATCTCTGAAAATCAATTTATTAACGTCAGAGAGCTGAAAACGTATAAAAACGATCACTTTCGACGAATACAAGCGTTTTTAGACATTTTTGTAGTTCTCGGTCTAAAACTGCATTTTTCACGACAAAAACTATTTTTTATCTCTGAAAATCAATTTATTAACCTCAGAAAGATGGAAATGTCTAAAAACGATCACTTTCAACGAATACGAGCATTTTTAGACATTTTCGTGGGTCGTGGATTAAAACTGTATTTTTCACGACAAAAAAATTTTTTGATCTCTGAAAATCAATTTATTAACGTCAGAAAGCTTGAAACATTTAAAGACGATCAAGTTCGAGGAATACAAGCGTTTTTAGACATTTTCGTACTTCTCGCACAAAAACTGTATTTTTCATAACAAAAAATATTTTTTATATCTGAAAATAAATTTATTAATGTCAGAGAGTTGGAAATGTCTATAAACGATCACTTTCAACGAATACGAGCGTTTTTAGACATTTTCATTCTTGCCGGACTTAGACTGTATTTTTCACGACAAAATATATTTTTTATCTCTGAAAATCAATTTATTAACGTCAGAGAGTTGGAAATGTACAAAAACGATCACTTTCAACGAATACCAGCGTTTTTAGACATTTTCGTAGTTCTCGCAATAAAATTGTATTTTTGAAGATAAAAACAATTTTTTATGTCTGAAAATCAATTTATTAACGTTAGAAAGCTGGAAACAGCTAAAAACGATCACTTTCGCGAATACAATCGTGTTCAGACATTTTCGTACTTCTCGGACTAAAACTGCATTTTTCACGACAAAAACTATTTTTTATCTCTGAAAATCAATTTGTTAACGTCGGAAAGTTGGAAATGTGTAAAAACGATCACTTTGGACGAATACAAACGTTTTTAGACATTTTCGTACTTCTCGGACTAAAACTGTATTTTCCACGACAAAAAATATTTTTTATCTCTGAAAATCAATTTATTAATGTCAGAAAGCTGGAAATGTCTAAAAACGATCACTTTCAACGAATACGTGTATTTTTAGACATTTTCGTGGTTCGTGGATTAAAACTGTAATTTTCACAACAAATATTTTTGATCTTTGAAAATGAATTTATTAACGTCAGAAAGCTTGAAACATTTAAAGACGATCAATTTCGAGGAATAAAAGCGTTTTTAGACATTTTCATACTTCTCGCACAAAAACTGTATTTTTCATAACAAAAAATATTTTTTATCTTTGAAAATCAATTTATTAATGTCAGAGAGTTGGAAATGTCTATAAACGATCACTTTCAACGAATACCAGCGCTTTTAGACATTTTCGTAGTTCTGGCACTAAAATTGTATTTTTGAAAATAAAAACAATTTTTTATCTCTGAAAATCAATTTATTAATGTCAGAGAGTTGGAAATGTCTATAAACGATCACTTCAACGAATACCAGCGTTTTTAGACATTTTCGTTCTTGTCGGTCTTAAACTGTATTTTTCACGACAAAAAATATTTTTTATCTCTGAAAATCAATTTATTAACGTCAGAGAGTTGGAAATGTCTGAAAACGATCAGTTTCAACGAATACCAGCGTTTTTAGACATTTTCATACTTCTCGGACTAAAACTGTATTTTTTACGACAAAAAATATTTTTTATCTCTGAAAATCAATTTATTAACGTCAGAGAGTTGGAAATGTCTAAAAACGATCACTTTCAATGAATACCAGCGTTTTTAGACATTTTCATACTTCTCGGACTAAAACTGCATTTTTCACGACAAAAACTATTTTTAATCTCTGAAAATTAATTTATTAACGTCAGAAAGCTGGAAAGGTCTAAAATCGATCACTTTCGACGAATACAAACGTTTTTAAACATTTTTGTACTTCTCGGACTAAAACTGTATTTTTCACGACAAAAAATATTTGTTATCTCTGAAAATCAATTTATTAACGTCAGAAACCTGGAAATGTCTAAAAACGATCACTTTCAACGAATACGAGCATTTTTAGACATTTTCGTGGGTCGTGGATTAAACTGTAATTTTCACAACAAATATTTTTGATCTCTGAAAATCAATTTATTAACGTCAGAAAGCTTGAAACATTTAAAGACGATCAATTTCGAGGAATACAAGCGTTTTTAGACATTTTCGTACTTCTCGCACAAAAACTGTAATTTTCATAACAAAAAATATTTTTTATCTTTGAAAATCAATTTATTAATGTCAGAGAGTTGGAAATGTCTATAAACGATCACTTTCAACGAATACCAGCGTTTTTAGACATTTTCATTCTTGTCGGTCTAAAACTGCATTTTTCACGACAAAAACTATTTTTTATCTCTGAAAATCAATTTATTAACGTCAGAAAGCTGGAAACGTCTAAAAACAATCACTTTCAACGAATACAAGCGTTTTTAGACATTTTCGTACTTCTCGCACAAAAACTGTATTTTTCATAACAAAAAATATTTTTTATCTCTGAAAATCAATTTATTAACGTCAGAGAGCTGAAAACGTATAAAAACGATTACTTTCGACGAATACAAGCGTTTTTAGACATTTTTGTACTTCTCGGTCTAAAACTGCATTTTTCACGACAAAAACAATTTTTTATCTCTGAAAATCAATTTATTAACGTTAGAAAGCTGGAAATGTCTAAAAACGATCACTTTCAACGAATACGAGCATTTTTAGATATTTTCGTGGGTCGTGGATTAAAACTGTAATTTTCACAACAAATATTTTTGATCTCTGAAAATCAATTTATTAACGTCAGAAAGCTTGAAATATTTAAAGACGATCAATTTCGAGGAATACAAGCGTGTTTAGACATTTTCGTACTTCTCGCACAAAAACTGTATTTTTCATAACAAAAAATATTTTTTATCTCTGAAAATCAATTTATTAACGTCAGAGAGCTGAAAACGTATAAAAACGATCACTTTCGACGAATACAAGCGTTTTTAGACATTTTTGTAGTTCTCGGTCTAAAACTGCATTTTTCACGACCAAAACTATTTTTTATCTCTGAAAATCAATTTATTAACCTCAGAAAGATGGAAATGTCTAAAAACGATCACTTTCAACGAATACGAGCATTTTTAGACATTTTCGTGGGTCGTGGATTAAAACTGTATTTTTCACGACAAAAAAATTTTTTGATCTCTGAAAATCAATTTATTAACGTCAGAAAGCTTGAAACATTTAAAGACGATCAAGTTCGAGGAATACAAGCGTTTTTAGACATTTTCGTACTTCTCGCACAAAAACTGTATTTTTCATAACAAAAAATATTTTTTATATCTGAAAATAAATTTATTAATGTCAGAGAGTTGGAAATGTCTATAAACGATCACTTTCAACGAATACGAGCGTTTTTAGACATTTTCATTCTTGCCGGACTTAGACTGTATTTTTCACGACAAAATATATTTTTTATCTCTGAAAATCAATTTATTAACGTCAGAGAGTTGGAAATGTACAAAAACGATCACTTTCAACGAATACCAGCGTTTTTAGACATTTTCGTAGTTCTCGCAATAAAATTGTATTTTTGAAGATAAAAACAATTTTTTATGTCTGAAAATCAATTTATTAACGTTAGAAAGCTGGAAACAGCTAAAAACGATCACTTTCGCGAATACAATCGTGTTCAGACATTTTCGTACTTCTCGGACTAAAACTGCATTTTTCACGACAAAAACTATTTTTTATCTCTGAAAATCAATTTGTTAACGTCGGAAAGTTGGAAATGTGTAAAAACGATCACTTTGGACGAATACAAACGTTTTTAGACATTTTCGTACTTCTCGGACTAAAACTGTATTTTTCACGACAAAAAATATTTTTTATCTCTGAAAATCAATTTATTAATGTCAGAAAGCTGGAAATGTCTAAAAACGATCACTTTCAACGAATACGTGTATTTTTAGACATTTTCGTGGTTCGTGGATTAAAACCGTAATTTTCACAACAAATATTTTTGATCTTTGAAAATGAATTTACTAACGTCAGAAAGCTTGAAACATTTAAAGACGATCAATTTCGAGGAATAAAAGCGTTTTTAGACATTTTCATACTTCTCGCACAAAAACTGTATTTTTCATAACAAACAATATTTTTTATCTCTGAAAATCAATTTATTAACGTCAGAGAGCTGAAAACGTTTAAAAACGATCACTTTCAACGAATTCAAGCGTTTTTAGACATTTTTGTACTTCTCGGTCTAAAACTGCATTTTTCACGACAAAAACTATCTTTTATCTCTGAAAATCAATTTATTAACGTCAGAAAGCTGGAAACGTCTAAAAACGATCACTTTCAACGAATACAAGTGTTTTTAGACATTTTCGTACTTCTCGCACAAAAACTGTATTTTTCATAACAAAAAATATTTTTTATCTCTGAAAATAAATTTATTAACGTCAGAGAGTTGGAAATGTCTGAAAACGATCAGTTTCAACGAATACCAGCGTTTTTAGACATTTTCATACTTCTCGGACTAAAACTGTATTTTTTACGACAAAAAATATTTTTTATCTCTGAAAATCAATTTATTAACGTCAGAGAGTTGGAAATGTCTGAAAACGATCAGTTTCAACGAATACCAGCGTTTTTAGACATTTTCATACTTCTCGGACTAAAACTGAATTTTTCACGACAAAAACTATTTTTTATCTCTGAAAATCAATTTATTAACGTCAGAAAGTTGGAAACGTCTAAAAACAATCACTTTCAACGAATACAAGCGTTTTTAGACATTTTCATTCTTGTCGGACTAAAACTGTATTTTTCACGACAAAAAATATTTTTTATCTCTGAAAATCAATTTATTAACATTAGAAAGCTGGAAACATCTAAAAACGACCACTTTCGGCGAATACAAGCGTTTTTAGACATTTTCGTACTTCTCGCACAAAAACTGTATTTTTTATAACAAAAAATATTTTTTATCTCTGAAAATCAATTTATTAACGTCAGAGAGCTGAAAACGTATAAAAACGATTACTTTCGACGAATTCAAGCGTTTTTAGACATTTTCGTACTTCTCGGTCTAAAACTGCATTTTTCACGATAAAAAATCTTTTTTATCTCTGAAGATAAATTTCTTAACATCAGAGAGTTGGAAACGTCTAAAAACGATCACTCTCAATGAATAGAAGCGTTTTTAGTCATTTTCGTACTTCTTGGACTAAAACTACATTTTTCACGACAAAAAGTTATTTTTGTCTCTGAAAATCAATTTATAAACGTCAGAAAGCTGGAAACATTTAAAAACGATCACTTTCGACGAATACAAGCGTTTTTACACATTTTCGTACTTCGCGGACAAAAATTGTATTTTTCATGACAAAAAACATTTTTTATGTCTGAAAATAAGTTTATTAATGTCAGAGAGTTGGAAATGTCTATAAACGATCACTTTCAACGAATACCAGCGTTTTTAGACATTTTCATTCTTGTCGGACTAAAACTGTATTTTTCACGACAAAAAATATTTTTTATCTCTGAAAATCAATTTATTAACATTAGAAAGCTGGAAACATCTAAAAACGACCACTTTCGGCGAATACAAGCGTTTTTAGACATTTTCGTACTTCTCGGACTAAAACTGCATTTTTCAAGACAAAAAAATATTTTTAATCTGTGAAAATTAATTTATTAACGTCAGCAAGCTAGAAATGTCTAAAAACGATCACTTTCGACGAATACAAACGTTTTTAGACATTCTCGTACTTCTCGGACTAAAACTGTATTTTTCACGACAAAAAATATTTTTTATCTCTGAAAATCAATTTATTAACGTCAGAAAGCTGGAATTGTCTAAAAACGATCACTTTCAAGGAATACGAGCATTTTTAGACATTTTCGTGGTTCGTGGATTAAAACTGTAATTTTCACAACAAATATTTTTGATCTCTGAAAATCAATTTATTAACGTCAGAAAGCTTGAAACATTTAAAGACGACCAAGTTCGAGGAATACAAGCGTTTTTAGACATTTTCGTACTTCTCGCACAAAAACTGTATTTTTCATAACAAAAAATATTTTTTTCTCTGAAAATCAATTTATTAACGTCAGAGAGCTGAAAACGTTTAAAAACGATCACATTCGACGAATACAAGCGTTTTTAGACATTTTTGTACTTCTCGGACTAAAACTGCATTTTTCACGACAAAAACTATTTTTTATCTCTGAAAAATAATTTATTAATATCACAGAGTTTGAAACGTCTGAAAACGATCAGTTTCAATGAATACAAGCGTTTTTAGACATTTTCGTACTTCTCGGACTAAAATTGTATTTTTCAAGACAAAAAGTTATTTTTGTCTCTGAAAATCAATTTATTAACGTCAGAAAGCTGGAAATGTCTAAAAACGATCACTATCGGCGAATACAAGCGTTTTTAGACATCTTCGTACTTCTCGCACAAAAACTGTATTTTTCATAACAAAAAATATTTTTTATCTCAGAAAATCAATTTATTAACGTCAGAGAGCTGAAAACGTATAAAAACGACCACTTTCGACGAATACAAGCGTTCTTTGACATTTTCGTACTTCTCGGACTAAAACAGTATTTTTCAAGACAAAAAGTCATTTTTGTCTCTGAAAATCAATTTATAAACGTCAGAAAGCTGGAAACATTTAAAAACGATCAGTTTCGACGAGTACAAGCGTTATTAGACATTTTCGTACTTCGCGGACAAAACTGTATTTTTCATGACAAAAAATATTTTTATCTCTGAAAATAAATTTATTAATGTCAGAGAGTTGGAAATATCCATAAACGATCACTTTCAACGAATACCAGCGTTTTTAGACATTTTCGTTCTTGCCGGACTTAAACTGTATTTTTCACCACAAAAAATATTTTTTATCTCTGAAAATCAATTTATTAACGTCAGAGAGTTGGAATGTCTAAAAACGATCACTTTCAACAAATACCAGCGCTTTTAGACATTTTCGTAGTTCTGGCACTAAAATTGTATTTTTGAAAATAAAAACAATTTTTTATCTCTGAAAATCAATTTATTAACGTCAGAGAGTTGGAAATGTCTGAAAACGATCAGTTTCAACGAATACCAGCGTTTTTAGACATTTTCATACTTCTCGGACTAAAACTGTATTTTTTACGACAAAAAATATTTTTTATCTCTGAAAATCAATTTATTAACGTCAGAGAGTTGGAAATGTCTGAAAACGATCAGTTTCAACGAATACCAGCGGTTTTAGACATTTTCATACTTCTCGGACTAAAACTGCATTTTTCACGACAAAAACTATTTTTTATCTCTGAAAATCAATTTATTAACGTCAGAAAGCTGGAAACGTCTAAAAACAATCACTTTCAACGAATACAAGCGTTTTTAGACAATTCCGTACTTCTCGCACAAAAACTGTATTTTTTATAACAAAAAATATTTTTTATCTCTGAAAATCAATTTATTAACGTCAGAGAGCTGAAAACGTATAAAAACGATTACTTTCGACGAATTCAAGCGTTTTTAGACATTTTCGTACTTCTCGGTCTAAAACTGCATTTTTCACGATAAAAAATCTTTTTTATCTCTGAAGATAAATTTCTTAACATCAGAGAGTTGGAAACGTCTAAAAACGATCACTTTCAATGAATAGAAGCGTTTTTAGTCATTTTCGTACTTCTTGGACTAAAACAACATTTTTCACGACAAAAAGTTATTTTTGTCTCTGAAAATCAATTTATAAACGTCAGAAAGCTGGAAACATTTAAAAACGATCACTTTCGACGAATACAAGCGTTTTTACACATTTTCGTACTTCGCGGACAAAAACTGTATTTTTCATGACAAAAAACATTTTTTATGTCTGAAAATAAATTTATTAATGTCAGAGAGTTGGAAATGTCTATAAACGATCACTTTCAACGAATACCAGCGTTTTTAGACATTTTCATTCTTGTCGGACTAAAACTGTATTTTTCACGACAAAAAATATTTTTTATCTCTGAAAATCAATTTATTAACATTAGAAAGCTGGAAACATCTAAAAACGACCACTTTCGGCGAATACAAACGTTTTTAGACATTCTCGTACTTCTCGGACTAAAACTGTATTTTTCACGACAAAAAATATTTTTTATCTCTGAAAATCAATTTATTAACGTCAGAAAGCTGGAATTGTCTAAAAACGATCACTTTCAAGGAATACGAGCATTTTTAGACATTTTCGTGGTTCGTGGATTAAAACTGTAATTTTCACAACAAATATTTTTGATCTCTGAAAATCAATTTATTAACGTCAGAAAGCTTGAAACATTTAAAGACGACCAAGTTCGAGGAATACAAGCGTTTTTAGACATTTTCGTACTTCTCGCACAAAAACTGTATTTTTCATAACAAAAAATATTTTTTTCTCTGAAAATCAATTTATTAACGTCAGAGAGCTGAAAACGTTTAAAAACGATCACATTCGACGAATACAAGCGTTTTTAGACATTTTTGTACTTCTCGGACTAAAACTGCATTTTTCACGACAAAAACTATTTTTTATCTCTGAAAAATAATTTATTAATATCACAGAGTTTGAAACGTCTGAAAACGATCAGTTTCAATGAATACAAGCGTTTTTAGACATTTTCGTACTTCTCGGACTAAAACTGTATTTTTCAAGACAAAAAGTTATTTTTGTCTCTGAAAATCAATTTATTAACGTCAGAAAGCTGGAAATGTCTAAAAACGATCACTATCGGCGAATAAAAGCGTTTTTAGACATTTTCGTTCTTGTCGGACTTAAACTATATGTTTCACGACAAACAATATTTTTTATCTCTGAAAATCAATTTATTAACGTCAGAGAGCTGAAAACGTTTAAAAACGATCACTTTCAACGAATTCAAGCGTTTTTAGACATTTTTGTACTTCTCGGTCTAAAACTTCATTTTTCACGACAAAAACTATTTTTTACCTCTGAAAATCAATTTATTAACGTCAGAAAGCTGGAAAAGTCTAAAAACAGTCACTTTCAACGAATACAAGCGTTTTTAGACATTTTCGTACTTCTCGCACCAAAACTGTATTTTTCATAACAAAAAATATTTTTTATCTCTGAAAATAAATTTATTAATGTCAGAGAGTTGGAAATGTCTATAAACGATCACTTTCAACGAATACCAGCGTTTTTAGACATTTTCGTACTTCTCGGACTAAAACTGCATTTTTCACGACAAAAAGTATTTTTAATCTCTGAAAATTAATTTATTAACGTCAGAAAGCTGGAAATGTCTAAAAACGATCACTATCGGCGAATACAAGCGTTTTTAGACATCTTCGTACTTCTCGCACAAAAACTGTATTTTTCATAACAAAAAATATTTTTTATCTCAGAAAATCAATTTATTAACGTCAGAGAGCTGAAAACGTATAAAAACGACCACTTTCGACGAATACAAGCGTTCTTTGACATTTTCGTACTTCTCGGACTAAAACAGTATTTTTCAAGACAAAAAGTCATTTTTGTCTCTGAAAATCAATTTATAAACGTCAGAAAGCTGGAAACATTTAAAAACGATCAGTTTCGACGAGTACAAGCGTTATTAGACATTTTCGTACTTCGCGGACAAAACTGTATTTTTCATGACAAAAAATATTTTTTATCTCTGAAAATCAATTTATTAACGTCAGAGAGTTGGAAATGTCTAAAAACGATCACTTTCAACGAATACCAGCGTTTTTAGACATTTTCGTAGTTCTCGCTCTAAAATTGTATTTTTCATAACAAAAAATATTTTTTATCTCTGAAAATCAATTTATTAACGTTAGAAAGCTGGAAACAGCTAAAAACGATCACTTTCGGCGAATACAATCGTGTTTAGACATTTTCGTACTTCTCGGACTAAAACTGCATTTTTCACGACAAAAACTATTTTTTATCTCTGAAAATCAATTTATTAACGTCAGAGAGTTGGAAATGTCTAAAAACGATCACTTTCAACGAATACCAGCGTTTTTAGACATTTTCGTAGTTCTCGCTCTAAAATTGTATTTTTCATAACAAAAAATATTTTTTATCTCTGAAAATCAATTTATTATCGTCAGAAAGCTGGAAATGTCTAAAAACGATCACTTTCAATGAATACGAGCATTTTTAGACATTTTCGTGGGTCGTGGATTAAAACTGTAATTTTCACAACAAATATTTTTGATCTCTGAAAATCAATTTATTAACGTCAGAAAGCTTGAAACATTTAAAGACGATCAATTTCGAGGAATACAAGCGTTTTTAGACATTTTCGTACTTCTCGCACAAAAACTGTATTTTTCATAACAAAAAATATTTTTTATCTTTGAAAATAAATTTATTAATGTCAGAGAGTTGGAAATGTCTATAAACGATCACTTTCAACGAATACCAGCGCTTTTAGACATTTTCGTAGTTCTGGAACTAAAATTGTATTTTTGAAAATAAAAACAATTTTTTATCTCTGAAAATCAATTTATTAATGTCAGAGAGTTGGAAATGTCTATAAACGATCACTTCAACGAATACCAGCGTTTTTAGACATTTTCGTTCTTGCCGGTCTTAAACTGTATTTTTCACGACAAAAAATATTTTTTATCTCTGAAAATCAATTTATTAACGTCAGAGAGTTGGAAATGTCTGAAAACGATCAGTTTTAACGAATACCAGCGTTTTTAGACATTTTCATACTTCTCGGACTAAAACTGTATTTTTTACGACAAAAAATATTTTTTATCTCTGAAAATCAATTTATTAACGTCAGAGAGTTCGAAATGTCTAAAAACGATCACTTTCAATGAATACCAGCGTTTTTAGACATTTTCATACTTCTCGGACTAAAACTGCATTTTTCACGACAAAAACTATTTTTAATCTCTGAAAATTAATTTATTAACGTCAGAAAGCTGGAAAGGTCTAAAATCGATGACTTTCGACGAATACAAACGTTTTTAAACATTTTTGTACTTCTCGGACTAAAACTGTATTTTTCACGACAAAAAATATTTTTTATCTCTGAAAATCAATTTATTAACGTCAGAAACCTGGAAATGTCTAAAAACGATCACTTTCAACGAATACGAGCATTTTTGGACATTTTCGTGGGTCGTGGATTAAACTGTAATTTTCACAACAAATATTTTTGATCTCTGAAAATCAATTTATTAACGTCAGAAAGCTTGAAACATTTAAAGACGATCAATTTCGAGGAATACAAGCGTTTTTAGACATTTTCGTACTTCTCGCACAAAAACTGTAATTTTCATAACAAAAAATATTTTTTATCTTTGAAAATCAATTTATTAATGTCAGAGAGTTGGAAATGTCTATAAACGATCACTTTCAACGAATACCTGCGTTTTTAGACATTTTCGTTCTTGTCGGACTTAAACTATATTTTTCACGACAAACAATATTTTTTATCTCTGAAAATCAATTTATTAACGTCAGAGAGCTAAAAACGTTTAAAAACGATCACTTTCAACGAATTCAAGCGTTTTTAGACATTTTTGTACTTCTCGGTCTAAAACTGCATTTTTCACGACAAAAACTATTTTTTATCTCTGAAAATCAATTTATTAACGTCAGAAAGCTGAAACGTCTAAAAACAATCACTTTCAACGAATACAAGCGTTTTTAGACATTTTCGTACTTCTCGCACAAAAACTGTATTTTTCATAACAAAAAATATTTTTTATCTCTGAAAATCAATTTATTAACGTCAGAGAGCTGAAAACGTATAAAAACGATCACTTTCGACGAATACAAGCGTTTTTAGACATTTTTGTAGTTCTCGGTCTAAAACTGCATTTTTCACGACAAAAACTATTTTTTATCTCTGAAAATCAATTTATTAACCTCAGAAAGATGGAAATGTCTAAAAACGATCGCTTTCAACGAATACGAGCATTTTTAGACATTTTCGTGGGTCGTGGATTAAAACTGTATTTTTCACGACAAAAATTTTTTTTGATCTCTGAAAATCAATTTATTAACGTCAGAAAGCTTGAAACATTTAAAGACGATCAAGTTCGAGGAATACAAGCGTTTTTAGACATTTTCGTACTTCTCGCACAAAAACTGTATTTTTCATAACAAAAAATATTTTTTATATCTGAAAATAAATTTATTAATGTCAGAGAGTTGGAAATGTCTATAAACGATCACTTTCAACGAATACGAGCGTTTTTAGACATTTTCATTCTTGCCGGACTTGGACTGTATTTTTCACGACAAAATATATTTTTTATCTCTGAAAATCAATTTATTAACGTCAGAGAGTTAGAAATGTACAAAAACGATCACTTTCAACGAATACCAGCGTTTTTAGACATTTTCGTAGTTCTCGCAATAAAATTGTATTTTTGAAGATAAAAACAATTTTTTATGTCTGAAAATCAATTTATTAACGTTAGAAAGCTGGAAACAGCTAAAAACGATCACTTTCGGCGAATACAATCGTGTTCAGACATTTTCGTACTTCTCGGACTAAAACTGCATTTTTCACGACAAAAACTATTTTTTATCTCTGAAAATCAATTTGTTAACGTCGGAAAGTTGGAAATGTGTAAAAACGATCACTTTGGACGAATACAAACGTTTTTAGACATTTTCGTACTTCTCGGACTAAAACTGTATTTTTCACGACAAAAAATATTTTTTATCTCTGAAAATCAATTTATTAATGTCAGAAAGCTGGAAATGTCTAAAAACGATCACTATCGGCGAATAAAAGCGTTTTTAGACATTTTCGTTCTTGTCGG
Source organism: Leptodirus hochenwartii (assembly GCA_947310635.1). Lineage (NCBI taxonomy): Eukaryota > Metazoa > Arthropoda > Insecta > Coleoptera > Leiodidae > Leptodirus > Leptodirus hochenwartii. The sequence continues at coordinate 29,590,940 of OX371177.1, read as the reverse complement.
ACTTAAACTATATGTTTCACGACAAACAATATTTTTTATCTCTGAAAATCAATTTATTAACGTCAGAGAGCTGAAAACGTTTAAAAACGATCACTTTCAACGAATTCAAGCGTTTTTAGACATTTTTGTACTTCTCGGTCTAAAACTTCATTTTTCACGACAAAAACTATTTTTTACCTCTGAAAATCAATTTATTAACGTCAGAAAGCTGGAAAAGTCTAAAAACAGTCACTTTCAACGAATACAAGCGTTTTTAGACATTTTCGTACTTCTCGCACCAAAACTGTATTTTTCATAACAAAAAATATTTTTTATCTCTGAAAATAAATTTATTAATGTCAGAGAGTTGGAAATGTCTATAAACGATCACTTTCAACGAATACCAGCGTTTTTAGACATTTTCGTACTTCTCGGACTAAAACTGCATTTTTCACGACAAAAAGTATTTTTAATCTCTGAAAATTAATTTATTAACGTCAGAAAGCTGGAAATGTCTAAAAACGATCACTATCGGCGAATACAAGCGTTTTTAGACATCTTCGTACTTCTCGCACAAAAACTGTATTTTTCATAACAAAAAATATTTTTTATCTCAGAAAATCAATTTATTAACGTCAGAGAGCTGAAAACGTATAAAAACGACCACTTTCGACGAATACAAGCGTTCTTTGACATTTTCGTACTTCTCGGACTAAAACAGTATTTTTCAAGACAAAAAGTCATTTTTGTCTCTGAAAATCAATTTATAAACGTCAGAAAGCTGGAAACATTTAAAAACGATCAGTTTCGACGAGTACAAGCGTTATTAGACATTTTCGTACTTCGCGGACAAAACTGTATTTTTCATGACAAAAAATATTTTTTATCTCTGAAAATCAATTTATTAACGTCAGAGAGTTGGAAATGTCTAAAAACGATCACTTTCAACGAATACCAGCGTTTTTAGACATTTTCGTAGTTCTCGCTCTAAAATTGTATTTTTCATAACAAAAAATATTTTTTATCTCTGAAAATCAATTTATTAACGTTAGAAAGCTGGAAACAGCTAAAAACGATCACTTTCGGCGAATACAATCGTGTTTAGACATTTTCGTACTTCTCGGACTAAAACTGCATTTTTCACGACAAAAACTATTTTTTATCTCTGAAAATCAATTTATTAACGTCAGAGAGTTGGAAATGTCTAAAAACGATCACTTTCAACGAATACCAGCGTTTTTAGACATTTTCGTAGTTCTCGCTCTAAAATTGTATTTTTCATAACAAAAAATATTTTTTATCTCTGAAAATCAATTTATTATCGTCAGAAAGCTGGAAATGTCTAAAAACGATCACTTTCAATGAATACGAGCATTTTTAGACATTTTCGTGGGTCGTGGATTAAAACTGTAATTTTCACAACAAATATTTTTGATCTCTGAAAATCAATTTATTAACGTCAGAAAGCTTGAAACATTTAAAGACGATCAATTTCGAGGAATACAAGCGTTTTTAGACATTTTCGTACTTCTCGCACAAAAACTGTATTTTTCATAACAAAAAATATTTTTTATCTTTGAAAATAAATTTATTAATGTCAGAGAGTTGGAAATGTCTATAAACGATCACTTTCAACGAATACCAGCGCTTTTAGACATTTTCGTAGTTCTGGAACTAAAATTGTATTTTTGAAAATAAAAACAATTTTTTATCTCTGAAAATCAATTTATTAATGTCAGAGAGTTGGAAATGTCTATAAACGATCACTTCAACGAATACCAGCGTTTTTAGACATTTTCGTTCTTGCCGGTCTTAAACTGTATTTTTCACGACAAAAAATATTTTTTATCTCTGAAAATCAATTTATTAACGTCAGAGAGTTGGAAATGTCTGAAAACGATCAGTTTCAACGAATACCAGCGTTTTTAGACATTTTCATACTTCTCGGACTAAAACTGTATTTTTTACGACAAAAAATATTTTTTATCTCTGAAAATCAATTTATTAACGTCAGAGAGTTCGAAATGTCTAAAAACGATCACTTTCAATAAATACCAGCGTTTTTAGACATTTTCATACTTCTCGGACTAAAACTGCATTTTTCACGACAAAAACTATTTTTAATCTCTGAAAATTAATTTATTAACGTCAGAAAGCTGGAAAGGTCTAAAATCGATGACTTTCGACGAATACAAACGTTTTTAAACAGTTTTGTACTTCTCGGACTAAAACTGTATTTTTCACGACAAAAAATATTTTTTATCTCTGAAAATCAATTTATTAACGTCAGAAACCTGGAAATGTCTAAAAACGATCACTTTCAACGAATACGAGCATTTTTGGACATTTTCGTGGGTCGTGGATTAAACTGTAATTTTCACAACAAATATTTTTGATCTCTGAAAATCAATTTATTAACGTCAGAAAGCTTGAAACATTTAAAGACGATCAATTTCGAGGAATACAAGCGTTTTTAGACATTTTCGTACTTCTCGCACAAAAACTGTAATTTTCATAACAAAAAATATTTTTTATCTTTGAAAATCAATTTATTAATGTCAGAGAGTTGGAAATGTCTATAAACGATCACTTTCAACGAATACCTGCGTTTTTAGACATTTTCGTTCTTGTCGGACTTAAACTATATTTTTCACGACAAACAATATTTTTTATCTCTGAAAATCAATTTATTAACGTCAGAGAGCTAAAAACGTTTAAAAACGATCACTTTCAACGAATTCAAGCGTTTTTAGACATTTTTGTACTTCTCGGTCTAAAACTGCATTTTTCACAACAAAAACTATTTTTTATCTCTGAAAATCAATTTATTAACGTCAGAAAGCTGAAACGTCTAAAAACAATCACTTTCAACGAATACAAGCGTTTTTAGACATTTTCGTACTTCTCGCACAAAAACTGTATTTTTCATAACAAAAAATATTTTTTATCTCTGAAAATCAATTTATTAACGTCAGAGAGCTGAAAACGTATAAAAACGATCACTTTCGACGAATACAAGCGTTTTTAGACATTTTTGTAGTTCTCGGTCTAAAACTGCATTTTTCACGACAAAAACTATTTTTTATCTCTGAAAATCAATTTATTAACCTCAGAAAGATGGAAATGTCTAAAAACGATCACTTTCAACGAATACGAGCATTTTTAGACATTTTCGTGGGTCGTGGATTAAAACTGTATTTTTCACGACAAAAAATTTTTTTGATCTCTGAAAATCAATTTATTAACGTCAGAAAGCTTGAAACATTTAAAGACGATCAAGTTCGAGGAATACAAGCGTTTTTAGACATTTTCGTACTTCTCGCACAAAAACTGTATTTTTCATAACAAAAAATATTTTTTATATCTGAAAATAAATTTATTAATGTCAGAGAGTTGGAAATGTCTATAAACGATCACTTTCAACGAATACCAGCGTTTTTAGACATTTTCGTAGTTCTCGCAATAAAATTGTATTTTTGAAGATAAAAACAATTTTTTATGTCTGAAAATCAATTTATTAACGTTAGAAAGCTGGAAACAGCTAAAAACGATCACTTTCGGCGAATACAATCGTGTTCAGACATTTTCGTACTTCTCGGACTAAAACTGCATTTTTCACGACAAAAACTATTTTTTATCTCTGAAAATCAATTTGTTAACGTCGGAAAGTTGGAAATGTGTAAAAACGATCACTTTGGACGAATACAAACGTTTTTAGACATTTTCGTACTTCTCGGACTAAAACTGTATTTTTCACGACAAAAAATATTTTTTATCTCTGAAAATCAATTTATTAATGTCAGAAAGCTGGAAATGTCTAAAAACGATCACTTTCAACGAATACGAGTATTTTTAGACATTTTCGTGGGTCGTGGATTAAAACTGTAATTTTCACAACAAATATTTTTGATCTTTGAAAATGAATTTATTAACGTCAGAAAGCTTGAAACATTTAAAGACGATCAATTTCGAGGAATAAAAGCGTTTTTAGACATTTTCGTACTTCTCGCACAAAAACTGCATTTTTCATAACAAAAAATATTTTTTATCTCTGAAAATCAATTTATTAACGTCAGAGAGCTGCAAACGTTTAAAAACGATCACTTTCGACGAATACAAGTTTTTTAGACATTTTTGTACTTCTCGGACTAACACTGCATTTTTCACGACAAAAACTGTTTTTTATCTCTGAAAAATAATTTATTAACATCACAGAGTTGGAAACGTCTGAAAACGATCAGTTTCAATGAATACAAGCGTTTTTAGACATTTTCGTACTTCTCGCACAAAAACTGTATTTTTCATAACAAAAAATATTTTTTATCTTTGAAAATCAATTTATTAACGTCAGAAAGCTGGAAACGTCTAAAAACGATCACTTTCAACAAATACCAGCGTTTTTAGACATTTTTGTACTTCTCGGTCTAAAACTGCATTTTTCACGACAAAAACTATCTTTTATCTCTGAAAATCAATTTATTAACGTCAGAAAGCTGGAAACGTCTGAAAACGATCACTTTCAACGAATACAAGTGTTTTTAGACATTTTCGTACTTCTCGCACAAAAACTGTATTTTTTATAACAAAAAATATTTTTTATCTCTGAAAATAAATTTATTAACGTCAGAGAGCTGAAAACGTTTAAAAACGATCACTTTCGACGAATACAAGCGTTTTTAGACATTTTCGTACTTCTCGGTCTAAAACTGCATTTTTCACGACAAAAACTATTTTTTATCTCTGAAAATCAATTTATTAACGTCAGAGAGTTGGAATGTCTAAAAACGATCACTTTCAACAAATACCAGCGCTTTTAGACATTTTCGTAGTTCTGGCACTAAAATTGTATTTTTGAAAATAAAAACAATTTTTTATCTCTGAAAATCAATTTATTAATGTCAGAGAGTTGGAAATGTCTATAAACGATCACTTTCAACGAATACCAGCGTTTTTAGACATTTTCGTTCTTGCCGGACTTAAACTGTATTTTTCACGACAAAAAATATTTTTTATCTCTGAAAATCAATTTATTAACGTCAGAGAGTTGGAAATGTCTGAAAACGATCAGTTTCAACGAATACCAGCGTTTTTAGACATTTTCATACTTCTCGGACTAAAACTGCATTTTTCACGACAAAAACTATTTTTTATCTCTGAAAATCAATTTATTAACGTCAGAAAGCTGGAAACGTCTAAAAACAATCACTTTCAACGAATACAAGCGTTTTTAGACAATTCCGTACTTCTCGCACAAGAACTGTATTTTTTACGATAAAAAATCTTTTTTATCTCTGAAGATAAATTTCTTAACATTAGAGAGTTGGAAACGTCTAAAAACGATCACTTTCAATGAATAGAAGCGTTTTTAGTCATTTTCGTACTTCTTGGACTAAAACTACATTTTTCACGACAAAAAGTTATTTTTGTCTCTGAAAATCAATTTATAAACGTCAGAAAGCTGGCAACATTTAAAAACGATCACTTTCGACGAATACAAGCGTTTTTACACATTTTCGTACTTCGCGGACAAAAACTGTATTTTTCATGACAAAAAACATTTTTTATGTCTGAAAATAAATTTATTAATGTCAGAGAGTTGGAAATGTCTATAAACGATCACTTTCAACGAATACCAGCGTTTTTAGACATTTTCATTCTTGTCGGACTAAAACTGTATTTTTCACGACAAAAAATATTTTTTATCTCTGAAAATCAATTTATTAACATTAGAAAGCTGGAAACATCTAAAAACGACCACTTTCGGCGAATACAAGCGTTTTTAGACATTTTCGTACTTCTCGGACTAAAACTGCATTATTCACGACAAAAACTATTTTTAATCTCTGAAAATTAATTTATTAACGTCAGAAAGCTAGAAATGTCTAAAAACGATCACTTTCGACGAATACAAACGTTTTTAGACATTTTCGTGGGTCGTGGATTAAAACTGTAATTTTCACAATAAATATTGTTGATATCTGAAAATCAATTTATTAACGTCAGAAAGCTTGAAACATTTAAAGACGATCAAGTTCGAGGAATACAAGCGTTTTTAGACATTTTCGTACTTCTCGCACAAAAACTGTATTTTTCATAACAAAAAATATTTTTTATCTCTGAAAATCAATTTATTAACGTCAGAGAGCTGAAAACGTATTAAAACGATTACTTTCGACGAATACAAGCGTTTTTAGACATTTTTGTACTTCTCGGTCTAAAACTGCATTTTTCACGACAAAAACTATTTTTTATCTCTGAAAATCAATTTATTAACGTTAGAAAGCTGGAAATGTCTAAAAACGATCACTTTCAACGAATACGAGCATTTTTAGATATTTTCGTGGGTCGTGGATTAAAACTGTAATTTTCACAACAAATATTTTTGATCTCTGAAAATCAATTTATTAACGTCAGAAAGCTTGAAATATTTAAAGACGATCAATTTCGAGGAATACAAGCGTGTTTAGACATTTTCGTACTTCTCGCACAAAAACTGTATTTTTCATAACAAAAAATATTTTTTATCTCTGAAAATCAATTTATTAACGTCAGAGAGCTGAAAACGTATAAAAACGATCACTTTCGACGAATACAAGCGTTTTTAGACATTTTTGTAGTTCTCGGTCTAAAACTGCATTTTTCACGACAAAAACTATTTTTTATGTCTGAAAATCAATTTATTAACCTCAGAAAGATGGAAATGTCTAAAAACGATCACTTTCAACGAATACGAGCATTTTTAGACATTTTCGTGGGTCGTGGATTAAAACTGTATTTTTCACGACAAAAAATTTTTTTGATCTCTGAAAATCAATTTATTAACGTCAGAAAGCTTGAAACATTTAAAGACGATCAAGTTCGAGGAATACAAGCGTTTTTAGACATTTTCGTACTTCTCGCACAAAAACTGTATTTTTCATAACAAAAAAAATTTTTTGTATCTGAAAATAAATTTATTAATGTCAGAGAGTTGGAAATGTCTATAAACGATCACTTTCAACGAATACGAGCGTTTTTAGACATTTTCATTCTTGCCGGACTTAGACTGTATTTTTCACGACAAAATATATTTTTTATCTCTGAAAATCAATTTATTAACGTTAGAAAGCTGGAAATGTCTAAAAACGATCACTTTCAACGAATACGAGCATTTTTAGACATTTTCGTGGGTCGTGGATTAAAACTGTATTTTTCACGACAAAAAATATTTTTTATCTCTGAAAATCAATTTATTAACGTCAGAGAGCTGAAAACGTATTAAAACGATCACTTTCAACGAATTCAAGCGTTTTTAGACATTTTTGTACTTCTCGGTCTAAAACTGCATTTTTCACGACAAAAACTATCTTTTATCTCTGAAAATCAATTTATTAACGTCAGAAAGCTGGAAACGTCTAAAAACGATCACTTTCAACGAATACAAGTGTTTTTAGACATTTTCGTACTTCTCGCACAAAAACTGTATTTTTCATAACAAAAAATATTTTTTATCTCTGAAAATAAATTTATTAACGTCAGAGAGCTGAAAACGTTTAAAAACGATCACTTTCGACGAATACAAGCGTTTTTAGACATTTTCGTACTTCTCGGTCTAAAACTGCATTTTTCACGACAAAAACTATTTTTTATCTCTGAAAATCAATTTATTAACGTCAGAGAGTTGGAATGTCTAAAAACGATCACTTTCAACAAATACCAGCGCTTTTAGACATTTTCGTAGTTCTGGCACTAAAATTGTATTTTTGAAAATAAAAACAATTTTTTATCTCTGAAAATCAATTTATTAATGTCAGAGAGTTGGAAATGTCTATAAACGATCACTTTCAACGAATACCAGCGTTTTTAGACATTTTCGTTCTTGCCGGACTTAAACTGTATTTTTCACGACAAAAAATATTTTTTATCTCTGAAAATCAATTTATTAACGTCAGAGAGTTGGAAATGTCTGAAAACGATCAGTTTCAACGAATACCAGCGTTTTTAGACATTTTCATACTTCTCGGACTAAATCTGTATTTTTTACGACAAAAAATATTTTTTATCTCTGAAAATCAATTTATTAACGTCAGAGAGTTGGAAATGTCTGAAAACGATCAGTTTCAACGAATACCAGCGTTTTTAGACATTTTCATACTTCTCGGACTAAAACTGCATTTTTCACGACAAAAACTATTTTTTATCTCTGAAAATCAATTTATTAACGTCAGAAAGCTGGAAACGTCTAAAAACAATCACTTTCAACGAATACAAGCGTTTTTAGACAATCGTACTTCTCGCACAAGAGCTGTATTTTTTACGATAAAAAATCTTTTTTATCTCTGAAGATAAATTTCTTAACATCAGAGAGTTGGAAACGTCTAAAAACGATCACTTTCAATGAATAGAAGCGTTTTTAGTCATTTTCGTACTTCTTGGACTAAAACTACATTTTTCACGACAAAAAGTTATTTTTGTCTCTGAAAATCAATTTATAAACGTCAGAAAGCTGGCAACATTTAAAAACGATCACTTTCGACGAATACAAGCGTTTTTACACATTTTCGTACTTCGCGGACAAAAACTGTATTTTTCATGACAAAAAACATTTTTTATGTCTGAAAATAAATTTATTAATGTCAGAGAGTTGGAAATGTCTATAAACGATCACTTTCAACGAATACCAGCGTTTTTAGACATTTTCATTCTTGTCGGACTAAAACTGTATTTTTCACGACAAAAAATATTTTTTATCTCTGAAAATCAATTTATTAACATTAGAAAGCTGGAAACATCTAAAAACGACCACTTTCGGCGAATACAAGCGTTTTTAGACATTTTCGTACTTCTCGGACTAAAACTGCATTATTCACTACAAAAACTATTTTTAATCTCTGAAAATTAATTTATTAACGTCAGAGAGCTAGAAACGTATTAAAACGATTACTTTCGACGAATACAAGCGTTTTTAGACATTTTTGTACTTCTCGGTCTAAAACTGCATTTTTCACGACAAAAACTATTTTTTATCTCTGAAAATCAATTTATTAACGTTAGAAAGCTGGAAATGTCTAAAAACGATCACTTTCAACGAATACGAGCATTTTTAGATATTTTCGTGGGTCGTGGATTAAAACTGTAATTTTCACAATAAATATTGTTGATATCTGAAAATCAATTTATTAACGTCAGAAAGCTTGAAACATTTAAAGACGATCAAGTTCGAGGAATACAAGCGTTTTTAGACATTTTCGTACTTCTCGCACAAAAACTGTATTTTTCATAACAAAAAATATTTTTTATCTCTGAAAATCAATTTATTAACGTCAGAGAGCTGAAAACGTATTAAAACGATTACTTTCGACGAATACAAGCGTTTTTAGACATTTTTGTACTTCTCGGTCTAAAACTGCATTTTTCACGACAAAAACTATTTTTTATCTCTGAAAATCAATTTATTAACGTTAGAAAGCTGGAAATGTCTAAAAACGATCACTTTCAACGAATACGAGCATTTTTAGATATTTTCGTGGGTCGTGGATTAAAACTGTAATTTTCACAACAAATATTTTTGATCTTTGAAAATGAATTTATTAACGTCAGAAAGCTTGAAACATTTAAAGACGATCAATTTCGAGGAATAAAAGCGTTTTTAGACATTTTCGTACTTCTCGCACAAAAACTGTATTTTTCATAACAAACAATATTTTTTATCTCTGAAAATCAATTTATTAACGTCAGAGAGCTGAAAACGTTTAAAAACGATCACTTTCAACGAATTCAAGCGTTTTTAGACATTTTTGTACTTCTCGGTCTAAAACTGCATTTTTCACGACAAAAACTATCTTTTATCTCTGAAAATCAATTTATTAACGTCAGAAAGCTGGAAACGTCTAAAAACGATCACTTTCAACGAATACAAGTGTTTTTAGACATTTTCGTACTTCTCGCACAAAAACTGTATTTTTCATAACAAAAAATATTTTTTATCTCTGAAAATAAATTTATTAACGTCAGAGAGCTGAAAACGTTTAAAAACGATCACTTTCGACGAATACAAGCGTTTTTAGACATTTTCGTACTTCTCGGTCTAAAACTGCATTTTTCACGACAAAAACTATTTTTTATCTCTGAAAATCAATTTATTAACGTCAGAGAGTTGGAATGTCTAAAAACGATCACTTTCAACAAATACCAGCGTTTTTAGACATTTTCGTTCTTGCCGGACTTAAACTGTATTTTTCACGACAAAAAATATTTTTTATCTCTGAAAATCAATTTATTAACGTCAGAGAGTTGGAAATGTCTGAAAACGATCAGTTTCAACGAATACCAGCGTTTTTAGACATTTTCATACTTCTCGGACTAAAACTGAATTTTTTACGACAAAACATATTTTTTATCTCTGAAAATCAATTTATTAACGTCAGAGAGTTGGAAATGTCTGAAAACGATCAGTTTCAACGAATACCAGCGTTTTTAGACGTTTTCATACTTCTCGGACTAAAACTGCATTTTTCACGACAAAAACAATTTTTTATCTCTGAAAATCAATTTATTAACGTCAGAAAGCTGGAAACGTCTAAAAACAATCACTTTCAACGAATACAAGCGTTTTTAGACAATTCCGTACTTCTCGCACAAAAACTGTATTTTTTATAACAAAAAATATTTTTTATCTCTGAAAATCAATTTATTAACGTCAGAGAGCTGAAAACGTATAAAAACGATTACTTTCGACGAATTCAAGCGTTTTTAGACATTTTCGTACTTCTCGGTCTAAAACTGCATTTTTCACGATAAAAAATCTTTTTTATCTCTGAAGATAAATTTCTTAACATCAGAGAGTTGGAAATGTCTAAAAACGATCACTTTCAATGAATAGAAGCGTTTTTAGTCATTTTCGTACTTCTTGGACTAAAACTACATTTTTCACGACAAAAAGTTATTTTTGTCTCTGAAAATCAATTTATAAACGTCAGAAAGCTGGAAACATTTAAAAACGATCACTTTCGACGAATACAAGCGTTTTTACACATTTTCGTACTTCGCGGAAAAAACTGTATTTTTCAAGACAAAAAACATTTTTTATGTCTGAAAATAAATTTATTAATGTCAGAGAGTTGGAAATGTCTATAAACGCTCACTTTCAACGAATACCAGCGTTTTTAGAAATTTTCATTCTTGTCGGACTAAAACTGTATTTTTCACGACAAAAAATATTTTTTATCTCTGAAAATCAATTTATTAACGTCAGAAAGCTTGAAACATTTAAAGACGACCAAGTTCGAGGAATACAAGCGTTTTTAGACGTTTTCGTACTTCTCGCACAAAAACTGTATTTTTCATAACAAAAAATATTTTTTATCTCTGAAAATAAATTTATTAATGTCAGAGAGTTGGAAATGTCTATAAACGATCACTTTCAACGAATACCAGCGTTTTTAGACATTTTCGTTCTTGTCGGCCTTAAACTGTATTTTTTACGACAAAAAGTATTTTTTATCTCTGAAAATCAATTTATTAACATTAGAAAGCTGGAAACATCTAAAAACGACCACTTTCGGCGAATACAAGCGTTTTTAGACATTTTCGTACTTCTCGGACTAAAACTGCATTTTTCACGACAAAAACTATTTTTAATCTCTGAAAATTAATTTATTAACGTCAGAAAGCTGGAAAGGTCTAAAAACGATCACTTTCGACGAATACAAACGTTTTTAGACATTTTCGTACTTCTCGGACTAAAACTGTATTTTCCACGACAAAAAATATTTTTTATCTCTGAAAATCAATTTATTAACGTCAGAAAGCTGGAAATGTCTAAAAACGATCACTTTCAATGAATACGAGCATTTTTAGACATTTTCGTGGTTCGTGGATTAAAACTGTAATTTTCACAACAAATATTTTTGATCTCTGAAAATCAATTTATTAACGTCAGAAAGCTTGAAACATTTAAAGACGATCAATTTCGAGGAATACAAGCGTTTTTAGGCATTTTCGTACTTCTCGCACATAAACTGTATTTCTCATAACAAAAAATATTTTTTATCTCTGAAAATAAATTTATTAATGTCAGAGAGTTGGAAATGTCTATAAACGATCACTTTCAACGAATACCAGCGTTTTTAGAAATTTTCGTTCTTGTCGGACTTAAACTGTATTTTTCACGACAAAAAATATTTTTTATCTCTGAAAATCAATTTATTAAAGTTAGAAAGCTGGAAACATCTAAAAACGACCACTTTCGGCGAATACAAGCGTTTTTAGACATTTTCGTACTTCTTGGACTAAAACTGCATTTTTCAAGACAAAAAAATATTTTTAATCTGTGAAAATTAATTTATTAACGTCAGCAAGCTAGAAATGTCTAAAAACGATCACTTTCGACGAATACAAACGTTTTTAGACATTCTCGTACTTCTCGGACTAAAACTGTATTTTTCACGACAAAAAATATTTTTTATCTCTGAAAATCAATTTATTAACGTCAGAAAGCTGGAATTGTCTAAAAACGATCACTTTCAAGGAATACGAGCATTTTTAGACATTTTCGTGGTTCGTGGATTAAAACTGTAATTTTCACAACAAATATTTTTGATCTCTGAAAATCAATTTATTAACGTCAGAAAGCTTGAAACATTTAAAGACGACCAAGTTCGAGGAATACAAGCGTTTTTAGACATTTTCGTACTTCTCGGTCTAAAACTGCATTTTTCACGATAAAAAATCTTTTTTATCTCTGAAGATAAATTTCTTAACATCAGAGAGTTGGAAATGTCTAAAAACGATCACTTTCAATGAATAGAAGCGTTTTTAGTCATTTTCGTACTTCTTGGACTAAAACTACATTTTTCACGACAAAAAGTTATTTTTGTCTCTGAAAATCAATTTATAAACGTCAGAAAGCTGGAAACATTTAAAAACGATCACTTTCGACGAATACAAGCGTTTTTACACATTTTCGTACTTCGCGGACAAAAACTGTATTTTTCATGACAAAAAACATTTTTTATGTCTGAAAAATAATTTATTAATATCACAGAGTTTGAAACGTCTGAAAACGATCAGTTTCAATGAATACAAGCGTTTTTAGACATTTTCGTACTTCTCGGACTAAAACTGTATTTTTCAAGACAAAAAGTTATTTTTGTCTCTGAAAATCAATTTATTAACGTCAGAAAGCTGGAAATGTCTAAAAACGATCACTATCGGCGAATACAAGCGTTTTTAGACATCTTCGTACTTCTCGCACAAAAACTGTATTTTTCATAACAAAAAATATTTTTTATCTCAGAAAATCAATTTATTAACGTCAGAGAGCTGGACAGGTCTAAAAACGTAGACGAATACAAACGTTTTTAAACATTCTCGTACTTCTCGGACTAAAACTGTATTTTTCACGACAAAAAATATTTTTTATCTCTGAAAATCAATTTATTAACGTCAGAAAGCTGGAATTGTCTAAAAACGATCACTTTCAAGGAATACGAGCATTTTTAGACATTTTCGTGGTTCGTGGATTAAAACTGTAATTTTCACAACAAATATTTTTGATCTCTGAAAATCAATTTATTAACGTCAGAGAGCTGAAAACGTATAAAAACGATCACTTTCGACGAATACAAGCGTTTTTAGACATTTTTGTACTTCTCGGACTGAAACTGCATTTTTCACGACAAAAACTATTTTTTATCTCTGAAATATAATTTATTAACATCACAGAGTTGGAAACGTCTGAAAACGATCAGTTTCAATGAATACAAGCGTTTTTAGACATTTTCGTACTTCTCGGACTAAAACTATATTTTTCAAGACAAAAAGTTATTTTTGTCTCTGAAAATCAATTTATAAACGTCAGAAAGCTGGAAACATTTAAAAACGATCACTTTCGACGAATACAAGCGTTTTTACACATTTTCGTACTTCGCGGACAAAAACTGTATTTTTCATGACAAAAAAACATTTTTTATGTCTGAAAATAAAATTATTAACGTCAGAGAGCGGAAAACGTCTAAAAACGATTACTTTCGACGAATTCAAGCGTTTTTAGACATTTTCGTACTTCTCGGTCTAAAACTGCATTTCTCACGATAAAAAATCTTTTTTATCTCTGAAGATAAATTTCTTAACATCAGAGAGTTGGAAACGTCTAAAAACGATCACTTTCAATGAATAGAAGCATTTTTCGTCATTTTCGTACTTCTTGGACTAAAACTACATTTTTCACGACAAAAAGTTATTTTTGTCTCTGAAAATCAATTTATAAACGTCAGAAAGCTGGAAACATTTAAAAACGATCACTTTCGACGAATACAAGCGTTTTTACACATTTTCGTACTTCGCGGACAAAAACTGTATTTTTCATGACAAAAAACATTTTTTATGTCTGAAAATAAATTTATTAATGTCAGAGAGTTGGAATTGTCAAAAAACGATCACTTTCAATGAATACGAGCATTTTTAGACATTTTCGTGGTTCGTGGATTAAAACTGTAATTTTCACAACAAATATTTTTGATCTCTGAAAATCAATTTATTAACGTCAGAAAGCTTGAAACATTTAAAGACGACCAAGTTCGAGGAATACAAGCGTTTTTAGACATTTTCGTACTTCTCGCACAAAAACTGTATTTTTCATAACAAAAAATATTTTTTATCTCTGAAAATAAATTTATTAACGTCAGAGAGCTGAAAACATTTAAAAACGATCACTTTCGACGAATACAAGCGTTTTTAGACATTTTCGTACTTCTCGGTCTAAAACTGCATTTTTCACGACAAAAACTATTTTTTATCTCTGAAAATCAATTTATTAACGTCAGAGAGTTGGAATGTCTAAAAACGATCACTTTCAACAAATACCAGCGTTTTTAGACATTTTCGTTCTTGCCGGACTTAAACTGTATTTTTCACGACAAAAAATATTTTTTATCTCTGAAAATCAATTTATTAACGTCAGAGAGTTGGAAATGTCTGAAAACGATCAGTTTCAACGAATACCAGCGTTTTTAGACATTTTCATACTTCTCGGACTAAAACTGAATTTTTTACGACAAAACATATTTTTTATCTCTGAAAATCAATTTATTAACGTCAGAGAGTTGGAAATGTCTGAAAACGATCAGTTTCAACGAATACCAGCGTTTTTAGACATTTTCATACTTCTCGGACTAAAACTGCATTTTTCACGACAAAAACAATTTTTTATCTCTGAAAATCAATTTATTAACGTCAGAGAGCTGAAAACGTATAAAAACGATTACTTTCGACGAATTCAAGCGTTTTTAGACATTTTCGTACTTCTCGGTCTAAAACTGCATTTTTCACGATAAAAAATCTTTTTTATCTCTGAAGATAAATTTCTTAACATCAGAGAGTTGGAAATGTCTAAAAACGATCACTTTCAATGAATAGAAGCGTTTTTAGTCATTTTCGTACTTCTTGGACTAAAACTACATTTTTCACGACAAAAAGTTATTTTTGTCTCTGAAAATCAATTTATAAACGTCAGAAAGCTGGAAACATTTAAAAACGATCACTTTCGACGAATACAAGCGTTTTTACACATTTTCGTACTTCGCGGACAAAAACTGTATTTTTCATGACAAAAAACATTTTTGATGTCTGAAAATAAATTTATTAATGTCAGAGAGTTGGAAATGTCTATAAACGATCACTTTCAACGAATACCAGCGTTTTTAGACATTTTCATTCTTGTCGGACTAAAACTGTATTTTTCACGACAAAAAATATTTTTTATCTCTGAAAATCAATTTATTAACATTCGAAAGCTGGAAACATCTAAAAACGACCACTTTCGGCGAATACAAGCGTTTTTAGACATTTTCGTACTTCTCGGACTAAAACTGCATTATTCACGACAAAAACTATTTTTAATCTCTGAAAATTAATTTATTAACGTCAGAAAGCTAGAAATGTCTAAAAACGATCACTTTCGACGAATACAAACGTTTTTAGACATTTTCGTGGGTCGTGGATTAAAACTGTAATTTTCACAATAAATATTGTTGATATCTGAAAATCAATTTATTAACGTCAGAAAGCTTGAAACATTTAAAGACGATCAAGTTCGAGGAATACAAGCGTTTTTAGACATTTTCGTACTTCTCGCACAAAAACTGTATTTTTCATAACAAAAAATATTTTTTATCTCTGAAAATCAATTTATTAACGTCAGAGAGCTGAAAACGTATAAAAACGATTACTTTCGACGAATACAAGCGTTTTTAGACATTTTTGTACTTCTCGGTCTAAAACTGCATTTTTCACGACAAAAACTATTTTTTATCTCTGAAAATCAATTTATTAACGTCAGAAAGCTTGAAACATTTAAAGACGACCAAGTTCGAGGAATACAAGCGTTTTTAGACGTTTTCGTACTTCTCGCACAAAAACTGTATTTTTCATAACAAAAAATATTTTTTATCTCTGAAAATAAATTTATTAATGTCAGAGAGTTGGAAATGTCTATAAACGATCACTTTCAACGAATACCAGCGTTTTTAGACATTTTCGTTCTTGTCGGCCTTAAACTGTATTTTTTACGACAAAAAGTATTTTTTATCTCTGAAAATCAATTTATTAACATTAGAAAGCTGGAAACATCTAAAAACGACCACTTTCGGCGAATACAAGCGTTTTTAGACATTTTCGTACTTCTCGGACTAAAACTGCATTTTTCACGACAAAAACTATTTTTAATCTCTGAAAATTAATTTATTAACGTCAGAAAGCTGGAAAGGTCTAAAAACGATCACTTTCGACGAATACAAACGTTTTTAGACATTTTCGTACTTCTCGGACTAAAACTGTATTTTCCACGACAAAAAATATTTTTTATCTCTGAAAATCAATTTATTAACGTCAGAAAGCTGGAAATGTCTAAAAACGATCACTTTCAATGAATACGAGCATTTTTAGACATTTTCGTGGTTCGTGGATTAAAACTGTAATTTTCACAACAAATATTTTTGATCTCTGAAAATCAATTTATTAACGTCAGAAAGCTTGAAACATTTAAAGACGATCAATTTCGAGGAATACAAGCGTTTTTAGGCATTTTCGTACTTCTCGCACATAAACTGTATTTCTCATAACAAAAAATATTTTTTATCTCTGAAAATAAATTTATTAATGTCAGAGAGTTGGAAATGTCTATAAACGATCACTTTCAACGAATACCAGCGTTTTTAGAAATTTTCGTTCTTGTCGGACTTAAACTGTATTTTTCACGACAAAAAATATTTTTTGTCTCTGAAAATCAATTTATAAACGTCAGAAAGCTGGAAACATTTAAAAACGATCACTTTCGACGAATACAAGCGTTTTTACACATTTTCGTACTTCGCGGACAAAAACTGTATTTTTCATGACAAAAAACATTTTTTATGTCTGAAAATAAATTTATTAATGTCAGAGAGTTGGAAATGTCTATAAACGATCACTTTCAACGAATACCAGCGTTTTTAGACATTTTCATTCTTGTCGGACTAAAACTGTATTTTTCACGACAAAAAATATTTTTTATCTCTGAAAATCAATTTATTAACATTAGAAAGCTGGAAACATCTAAAAACGACCACTTTCGGCGAATACAAGCGTTTTTAGACATTTTCGTACTTCTCGGACTAAAACTGCATTATTCACGACAAAAAATATTTTTTATCTCTGAAAATCAATTTATTAATGTCAGAAAGCTTGAAACATTTAAAGACGACCAAGTTCGAGGAATACAAGCGTTTTTAGACATTTTCGTACTTCTCGCACAAAAACTGAATTTTTCATAACAAAAAATATTTTTTATCTCTGAAAATCAATTTATTAATGTCAGAGAGCTGAAAACGTATAAAAACGATTACTTTCGACGAATACAAGCGTTTTTAGACATTTTTGTACTTCTCGGTCTAAAACTGCACTTTTCACGACAAAAACTATTTTTTATCTCTGAAAATCAATTTATTAATGTCAGAAAGCTTGAAACATTTAAAGACGACCAAGTTCGAGGAATACAAGCGTTTTTAGACGTTTTCGTACTTCTCGCACAAAAACTGTATTTTTCATCACAAAAAATATTTTTTATCTCTGAAAATAAATTTATTAATGTCAGAGAGTTGGAAATGTCTATAAACGATCACTTTCAACGAATACCAGCGTTTTTAGACATTTTCGTTCTTGTCGGCCTTAAACTGTATTTTTTACGACAAAAAGTATTTTTTATCTCTGAAAATCAATTTATTAACATTAGAAAGCTGGAAACATCTAAAAACGACCACTTTCGGCGAATACAAGCGTTTTTAGACATTTTCGTACTTCTCGGACTAAAACTGCATTTTTCACTACAAAAACTATTTTTAATCTCTGAAAATTAATTTATTAACGTCAGAAAGCTGGAAAGGTCTAAAAACGATCACTTTCGACGAATACAAACGTTTTTAGACATTCTCGTACTTCTCGGACTAAAACTGTATTTTTCACGACAAAAAATATTTTTTATCTCTGAAAATCAATTTATTAACGTCAAAAAGCTGGAATTGTCAAAAAACGATCACTTTCAATGAATACGAGCATTTTTAGACATTTTCGTGGTTCGTGGATTAAAACTGTAATTTTCACACCAAATATTTTTGATCTCTGAAAATCAATTTATTAACGTCAGAAAGCTTGAAACATTTAAAGACGACCAAGTTCGAGGAATACAAGCGTTTTTAGACATTTTCGTACTTCTCGGTCTAAAACTGCATTTTTCACGACAAAAACAATTTTTTATCTCTGAAAATCAATTTATTAACGTCAGAGAGCTGAAAACGTTTAAAAACGATCACTTTCGACGAATACAAGCGTTTTTAGACATTTTCGTACTTCTCGGTCTAAAACTGCATTTTTCACGACAAAAATTATTTTTTATCTCTGAAAATCAATTTATTAACGTCAGAGAGTTGGAATGTCTAAAAACGATCACTTTCAACAAATACCAGCGTTTTTAGACATTTTCGTTCTTGCCGGACTTAAACTGTATTTTTCACGACAAAAATTATTTTTTATCTCTGAAAATCAATTTATTAACGTCAGAGAGTTGGAAATGTCTGAAAACGATCAGTTTCAACGAATACCAGCGTTTTTAGACATTTTCATACTTCTCGGACTAAAACTGAATTTTTTACGACAAAACATATTTTTTATCTCTGAAAATCAATTTATTAACGTCAGAGAGTTGGAAATGTCTGAAAACGATCAGTTTCAACGAATACCAGCGTTTTTAGACATTTTCATACTTCTCGGACTAAAACTGCATTTTTCACGACAAAAACAATTTTTTATCTCTGAAAATCAATTTATTAACGTCAGAGAGCTGAAAACGTATAAAAACGATTACTTTCGACGAATTCAAGCGTTTTTAGACATTTTCGTACTTCTCGGTCTAAAACTGCATTTTTCACGATAAAAAATCTTTTTTATCTCTGAAGATAAATTTCTTAACATCAGAGAGTTGGAAATGTCTAAAAACGATCACTTTCAATGAATAGAAGCGTTTTTAGTCATTTTCGTACTTCTTGGACTAAAACTACATTTTTCACGACAAAAAGTTATTTTTGTCTCTGAAAATCAATTTATAAACGTCAGAAAGCTGGAAACATTTAAAAACGATCACTTTCGACGAATACAAGCGTTTTTACACATTTTCGTACTTCGCGGACAAAAACTGTATTTTTCATGACAAAAAACATTTTTTATCTCTGAAAATCAATTTATTAACATTCGAAAGCTGGAAACATCTAAAAACGACCACTTTCGGCGAATACAAGCGTTTTTAGACATTTTCGTACTTCTCGGACTAAAACTGCATTATTCACGACAAAAACTATTTTTAATCTCTGAAAATTAATTTATTAACGTCAGAAAGCTAGAAATGTCTAAAAACGATCACTTTCGACGAATACAAACGTTTTTAGACATTTTCGTGGGTCGTGGATTAAAACTGTAATTTTCACAATAAATATTGTTGATATCTGAAAATCAATTTATTAACGTCAGAAAGCTTGAAACATTTAAAGACGATCAAGTTCGAGGAATACAAGCGTTTTTAGACATTTTCGTACTTCTCGCACAAAAACTGTATTTTTCATAACAAAAAATATTTTTTATCTCTGAAAATCAATTTATTAACGTCAGAGAGCTGAAAACGTATAAAAACGATTACTTTCGACGAATACAAGCGTTTTTAGACATTTTTGTACTTCTCGGTCTAAAACTGCATTTTTCACGACAAAAACTATTTTTTATCTCTGAAAATCAATTTATTAACGTCAGAAAGCTTGAAACATTTAAAGACGACCAAGTTCGAGGAATACAAGCGTTTTTAGACGTTTTCGTACTTCTCGCACAAAAACTGTATTTTTCATAACAAAATATATTTTTTATCTCTGAAAATAAATTTATTAATGTCAGAGAGTTGGAAATGTCTATAAACGATCACTTTCAACGAATACCAGCGTTTTTAGACATTTTCGTTCTTGTCGGCCTTAAACTGTATTTTTTACGACAAAAAGTATTTTTTATCTCTGAAAATCAATTTATTAACATTAGAAAGCTGGAAACATCTAAAAACGACCACTTTCGGCGAATACAAGCGTTTTTAGACATTTTCGTACTTCTCGGACTAAAACTGCATTTTTCACGACAAAAACTATTTTTAATCTCTGAAAATTAATTTATTAACGTCAGAAAGCTGGAAAGGTCTAAAAACGATCACTTTCGACGAATACAAACGTTTTTAGACATTTTCGTACTTCTCGGACTAAAACTGTATTTTCCACGACAAAAAATATTTTTTATCTCTGAAAATCAATTTATTAACGTCAGAAAGCTGGAAATGTCTAAAAACGATCACTTTCAATGAATACGAGCATTTTTAGACATTTTCGTGGTTCGTGGATTAAAACTGTAATTTTCACAACAAATATTTTTGATCTCTGAAAATCAATTTATTAACGTCAGAAAGCTTGAAACATTTAAAGACGATCAATTTCGAGGAATACAAGCGTTTTTAGGCATTTTCGTACTTCTCGCACATAAACTGTATTTCTCATAACAAAAAATATTTTTTATCTCTGAAAATAAATTTATTAATGTCAGAGAGTTGGAAATGTCTATAAACGATCACTTTCAACGAATACCAGCGTTTTTAGAAATTTTCGTTCTTGTCGGACTTAAACTGTATTTTTCACGACAAAAAATATTTTTTATCTCTGAAAATCAATTTATTAACGTTAGAAAGCTGGAAACATCTAAAAACGACCACTTTCGGCGAATACAAGCGTTTTTAGACATTTTCGTACTTCTTGGACTAAAACTGCATTTTTCAAGACAAAAAAATATTTTTAATCTGTGAAAATTAATTTATTAACGTCAGCAAGCTAGAAATGTCTAAAAACGATCACTTTCGACGAATACAAACGTTTTTAGACATTCTCGTACTTCTCGGACTAAAACTGTATTTTTCACGACAAAAAATATTTTTTATCTCTGAAAATCAATTTATTAACGTCAGAAAGCTGGAATTGTCTAAAAACGATCACTTTCAAGGAATACGATCATTTTTAGACATTTTCGTGGTTCGTGGATTAAAACTGTAATTTTCACAACAAATATTTTTGATCTCTGAAAATCAATTTATTAACGTCAGAAAGCTTGAAACATTTAAAGACGACCAAGTTCGAGGAATACAAGCGTTTTTAGACATTTTCGTACTTCTCGGTCTAAAACTGCATTTTTCACGATAAAAAATCTTTTTTATCTCTGAAGATAAATTTCTTAACATCAGAGAGTTGGAAATGTCTAAAAACGATCACTTTCAATGAATAGAAGCGTTTTTAGTCATTTTCGTACTTCTTGGACTAAAACTACATTTTTCACGACAAAAAGTTATTTTTGTCTCTGAAAATCAATTTATAAACGTCAGAAAGCTGGAAACATTTAAAAACGATCACTTTCGACGAATACAAGCGTTTTTACACATTTTCGTACTTCGCGGACAAAAACTGTATTTTTCATGACAAAAAACATTTTTTATCTCTGAAAATAAATTTATTAATGTCAGAGAGTTGGAAATGTCTATAAACGATCACTTTCAACGAATACCAGCGTTTTTAGACATTTTCATTCTTGTCGGACTAAAACTGTATTTTTCACGACAAAAAATATTTTTTATCTCTGAAAATCAATTTATTAACGTTAGAAAGCTGGAAACATCTAAAAACGACCACTTTCGGCGAATACAAGCGTTTTTAGACATTTTCGTACTTCTCGGACTAAAACTGCATTATTCACGACAAAAACTATTTTTAATCTCTGAAAATTAATTTATTAACGTCAGAAAGCTAGAAATGTCTAAAAACGATCACTTTCGACGAATACAAACGTTTTTAGACATTTTCGTGGGTCGTGGATTAAAACTGTATTTTTCACGACAAAAAATATTTTTTATCTCTGAAAATCAATTTATTAACGTCAGAAAGCTGGAATTGTCTAAAAACGATCACTTTCAAGGAATACGAGCATTTTTAGACATTTTCGTGGTTCGTGGATTAAAACTGTAATTTTCACAACAAATATTTTTGATCTCTGAAAATCAATTTATTAACGTCAGAAAGCTTGAAACATTTAAAGACGACCAAGTTCGAGGAATACAAGCGTTTTTAGACATTTTCGTACTTCTCGCACAAAAACTGTATTTTTCATAACAAAAAATATTTTTTTCTCTGAAAATCAATTTATTAACGTTAGAAAGCTGGAAACATCTAAAAACGATCACATTCGACGAATACAAGCGTTTTTAGACATTTTTGTACTTCTCGGACTAAAACTGCATTTTTCACGACAAAAACTATTTTTTATCTCTGAAAAATAATTTATTAATATCACAGAGTTTGAAACGTCTGAAAACGATCAGTTTCAATGAATACAAGCGTTTTTAGACATTTTCGTACTTCTCGGACTAAAACTGTATTTTTTAAGACAAAAAGTTATTTTTGTCTCTGAAAATCAATTTATTAACGTCAGAAAGCTGGAAATGTCTAAAAACGATCACTATCGGCGAATACAAGCGTTTTTAGACATCTTCGTACTTCTCGCACAAAAACTGTATTTTTCATAACAAACAATATTTTTTATCTCAGAAAATCAATTTATTAACGTCAGAGAGCTGAAAACGTATAAAAACGACCACTTTCGACGAATACAAGCGTTCTTTGACATTTTCGTACTTCTCGGACTAAAACAGTATTTTTCAAGACAAAAAGTCATTTTTGTCTCTGAAAATCAATTTATAAACTTCAGAAAGCTGGAAACCTTTAAAAACGATCAGTTTCGACGAGTACAAGCGTTATTAGACATTTTCGTACTTCGCGGACAAAACTGTATTTTTCACCACAAAAAATATTTTTTATCTCTGAAAATCAATTTATTAACGTCAGAAAGCTTGAAACATTTAAAGACGATCAATTTCGAGGAATACAAGCGTTTTTAGACATTTTCGTACTTCTCGCACAAAAACTGTATTTTTCATAACAAAAAATATTTTTTATCTCTGAAAATCTATTTATTAACGTCCGAGAGTTGGAATGTCTAAAAACGATCACTTTCAACAAATACCAGCGCTTTTAGACATTTTCGTAGTTCTGGCACTAAAATTGTATTTTTGAAAATAAAAACAATTTTTTATCTCTGAAAATCAATTTATTAATGTCAGAGAGGTGGAAATGTCTATAAACGATCACTTTCAACGAATACCAGCGTTTTAAGACATTTTCGTTCTTGCCGGACTTAAACTGTATTTTTCACGACAAAAAATATTTTTATCTCTGAAAATCAATTTATTAACGTTAGAAAGCTGGAAACATCTATAAGCGACCACTTTCGGCGAATACAAGCGTTTTTAGACATTTTCGTACTTCTCGGTCTAAAACTGCATTTTTCACGACAAAAACTATTTTTAATCTCTGAAAATTAATTTATTAACGTCAGAAAGCTGGAAAGGTCTAAAAACGATCACTTTCGACGAATACAAACGTTTTTAGACATTTTTGTACTTCTCGGTCTAAAACTGCATTTTCACGACAAAAACTATTTTTATCTCTGAAAATCAATTTAATAACGTTAGAAAGCTGGAAACGTCTAAAAACAATCACTTTCAACGAATACAAGCGTTTTTAGACATTTTCGTGGGTCGTGGATTAAAACTGTAATTTTCACAACAAATATTTTTGATCTCTGAAAATCAATTTATTAACGTCAGAAAGCTTGAAATATTTAAAGACGATCAATTTCTAGGAATACAAGCGTGTTTAGACATTTTCGTACTTCTCGCACAAAAACTGTATTTTTCATAACAAAAAATATTTTTTATCTCTGAAAATAAATTTATTAATGTCAGAGAGTTGGAAATGTCTATAAACGATCACTTTCGACGAATACCAGCGTTTTTAGACATTTTCGTTCTTGTCGGACTTAAACTGTATTTTTCACGACAAAAAATATTTTTATCTCTGAAAATCAATTTATTAACGTCAGAAAGCTGGACAGGTCTAAAAACGATCACTTTCGACGAATACAAACGTTTTTAAACATTCTCGTACTTCTCGGACTAAAACTGTATTTTTCACGACAAAAAATATTTTTTATCTCTGAAAATCAATTTATTAACGTCAGAAAGCTGGAATTGTCTAAAAACGATCACTTTCAAGGAATACGAGCATTTTTAGACATTTTCGTGGTTCGTGGATTAAAACTGTAATTTTCACAACAAATATTTTTGATCTCTGAAAATCAATTTATTAACGTCAGAGAGCTGAAAACGTATAAAAACGATCACTTTCGACGAATACAAGCGTTTTTAGACATTTTTGTACTTCTCGGACTGAAACTGCATTTTTCACGACAAAAACTATTTTTTATCTCTGAAATATAATTTATTAACATCACAGAGTTGGAAACGTCTGAAAACGATCAGTTTCAATGAATACAAGCGTTTTTAGACATTTTCGTACTTCTCGGACTAAAACTATATTTTTCAAGACAAAAAGTTATTTTTGTCTCTGAAAATCAATTTATAAACGTCAGAAAGCTGGAAACATTTAAAAACGATCACTTTCGACGAATACAAGCGTTTTTACACATTTTCGTACTTCGCGGACAAAAACTGTATTTTTCATGACAAAAAAACATTTTTTATGTCTGAAAATAAAATTATTAACGTCAGAGAGCGGAAAACGTCTAAAAACGATTACTTTCGACGAATTCAAGCGTTTTTAGACATTTTCGTACTTCTCGGTCTAAAACTGCATTTTTCACGATAAAAAATCTTTTTTATCTCTGAAGATAAATTTCTTAACATCAGAGAGTTGGAAACGTCTAAAAACGATCACTTTCAATGAATAGAAGCGTTTTTCGTCATTTTCGTACTTCTTGGACTAAAACTACATTTTTCACGACAAAAAGTTATTTTTGTCTCTGAAAATCAATTTATAAACGTCAGAAAGCTGGAAACATTTAAAAACGATCACTTTCGACGAATACAAGCGTTTTTACACATTTTCGTACTTCGCGGACAAAAACTGTATTTTTCATGACAAAAAACATTTTTTATGTCTGAAAATAAATTTATTAATGTCAGAGAGTTGGAAATGTCTATAAACGATCACTTTCAACGAATACCAGCGTTTTTAGACATTTTCGTTCTTGTCGGCCTTAAACTGTATTTTTTACGACAAAAAGTATTTTTTATCTCTGAAAATCAATTTATTAACATTAGAAAGCTGGAAACATCTAAAAACGACCACTTTCGGCGAATACAAGCGTTTTTAGACATTTTCGTACTTCTCGGACTAAAACTGCATTTTTCACTACAAAAACTATTTTTAATCTCTGAAAATTAATTTATTAACGTCAGAAAGCTGGAAAGGTCTAAAAACGATCACTTTCGACGAATACAAACGTTTTTAGACATTCTCGTACTTCTCGGACTAAAACTGTATTTTTCACGACAACAAATATTTTTTATGTCTGAAAATCAATTTATTAACGTCAGAAAGCTGGAATTGTCTAAAAACGATCACTTTCAAGGAATACGAGCATTTTTAGACATTTTCGTGGTTCGTGGATTAAAACTGTAATTTTCACAACAAATATTTTTGATCTCTGAAAATCAATTTATTAACGTCAGAGAGCTGAAAACGTATAAAAACGATCACTTTCGACGAATACAAGCGTTTTTAGACATTTTTGTACTTCTCGGACTGAAACTGCATTTTTCACGACAAAAACTATTTTTTATCTCTGAAATATAATTTATTAACATCACAGAGTTGGAAACGTCTGAAAACGATCAGTTTCAATGAATACAAGCGTTTTTAGACATTTTCGTACTTCTCGGACTAAAACTATATTTTTCAAGACAAAAAGTTATTTTTGTCTCTGAAAATCAATTTATAAACGTCAGAAAGCTGGAAACATTTAAAAACGATCACTTTCGACGAATACAAGCGTTTTTACACATTTTCGTACTTCGCGGACAAAAACTGTATTTTTCATGACAAAAAAACATTTTTTATGTCTGAAAATAAAATTATTAACGTCAGAGAGCGGAAAACGTCTAAAAACGATTACTTTCGACGAATTCAAGCGTTTTTAGACATTTTCGTACTTCTCGGTCTAAAACTGCATTTTTCACGATAAAAAATCTTTTTTATCTCTGAAGATAAATTTCTTAACATCAGAGAGTTGGAAACGTCTAAAAACGATCACTTTCAATGAATAGAAGCGTTTTTCGTCATTTTCGTACTTCTTGGACTAAAACTACATTTTTCACGACAAAAAGTTATTTTTGTCTCTGAAAATCAATTTATAAACGTCAGAAAGCTGGAAACATTTAAAAACGATCACTTTCGACGAATACAAGCATTTTTACACATTTTCGTACTTCGCGGACAAAAACTGTATTTTTCATGACAAAAAACATTTTTTATGTCTGAAAATAAATTTATTAATGTCAGAGAGTTGGAAATGTCTATAAACGATCACTTTCAACGAATACCAGCGTTTTTAGACATTTTCATTCTTGTCGGACTAAAACTGTATTTTTCACGACAAAAAATATTTTTTATCTCTGAAAATCAATTTATTAACATTAGAAAGCTGGAAACATCTAAAAACGACCACTTTCGGCGAATACAAGCGTTTTTAGACATTTTCGTACTTCTCGGACTAAAACTGCATTATTCACGACAAAAAATATTTTTTATCTCTGAAAATCAATTTATTAATGTCAGAAAGCTTGAAACATTTAAAGACGACCAAGTTCGAGGAATACAAGCGTTTTTAGACATTTTCGTACTTCTCGCACAAAAACTGAATTTTTCATAACAAAAAATATTTTTTATCTCTGAAAATCAATTTATTAACGTCAGAGAGCTGAAAACGTATAAAAACGATTACTTTCGACGAATACAAGCGTTTTTAGACATTTTTGTACTTCTCGGTCTAAAACTGCACTTTTCACGACAAAAACTATTTTTTATCTCTGAAAATCAATTTATTAATGTCAGAAAGCTTGAAACATTTAAAGACGACCAAGTTCGAGGAATACAAGCGTTTTTAGACGTTTTCGTACTTCTCGCACAAAAACTGTATTTTTCATAACAAAAAATATTTTTTATCTCTGAAAATAAATTTATTAATGTCAGAGAGTTGGAAATGTCTATAAACGATCACTTTCAACGAATACCAGCGTTTTTAGACATTTTCGTTCTTGTCGGCCTTAAACTGTATTTTTTACGACAAAAAGTATTTTTTATCTCTGAAAATCAATTTATTAACATTAGAAAGCTGGAAACATCTAAAAACGACCACTTTCGGCGAATACAAGCGTTTTTAGACATTTTCGTACTTCTCGGACTAAAACTGCATTTTTCACTACAAAAACTATTTTTAATCTCTGAAAATTAATTTATTAACGTCAGAAAGCTGGAAAGGTCTAAAAACGATCACTTTCGACGAATACAAACGTTTTTAGACATTCTCGTACTTCTCGGACTAAAACTGTATTTTTCACGACAAAAAATATTTTTTATCTCTGAAAATCAATTTATTAACGTCAGAAAGCTGGAATTGTCAAAAAACGATCACTTTCAATGAATACGAGCATTTTTAGACATTTTCGTGGTTCGTGGATTAAAACTGTAATTTTCACAACAAATATTTTTGATCTCTGAAAATCAATTTATTAACGTCAGAAAGCTTGAAACATTTAAAGACGACCAAGTTCGAGGAATACAAGCGTTTTTAGACATTTTCGTACTTCTCGCACAAAAACTGTATTTTTCATAACAAAAAATATTTTTTTCTCTGAAAATCAATTTATTAACGTCAGAGAGCTGAAAACGTTTAAAAACGATCACATTCGACGAATACAAGCGTTTTTAGACATTTTTGTACTTCTCGGACTAAAACTGCATTTTTCACGACAAAAACTATTTTTTATCACTGAAAAATAATTTATTAATATCACAGAGTTGGAAACGTCTGAAAACGATCAGTTTCAATGAATACAAGCGTTTTTAGACATTTTCGTACTTCTCGGACTAAAACTGCATTATTCACGACAAAAAATATTTTTTATCTCTGAAAATCAATTTATTAATGTCAGAAAGCTTGAAACATTTAAAGACGACCAAGTTCGAGGAATACAAGCGTTTTTAGACATTTTCGTACTTCTCGCACAAAAACTGAATTTTTCATAACAAAAAATATTTTTTATCTCTGAAAATCAATTTATTAACGTCAGAGAGCTGAAAACGTTTAAAAACGATCACATTCGACGAATACAAGCGTTTTTAGACATTTTTGTACTTCTCGGACTAAAACTGCATTTTTCACGACAAAAACTATTTTTTATCACTGAAAAATAATTTATTAATATCACAGAGTTGGAAACGTCTGAAAACGATCAGTTTCAATGAATACAAGCGTTTTTAGACATTTTCGTACTTCTCGGACTAAAACTGTATTTTTCAAGACAAAAAGTTATTTTTGTCTCTGAAAATCAATTTATTAACGTCAGAAAGCTGGAAATGTCTAAAAACGATCACTATCGGCGAATACAAGCGTTTTTAGACATCTTCGTACTTCTCGCACAAAAACTGTATTTTTCATAACAAAAAATATTTTTTATCTCAGAAAATCAATTTATTAACGTCAGAGAGCTGAAAACGTATAAAAACGACCACTTTCGACGAATACAAGCGTTCTTTGACATTTTCGTACTTCTCGGACTAAAACAGTATTTTTCAAGACAAAAAGTCATTTTTGTCTCTGAAAATCAATTTATAAACGTCAGAAAGCTGGAAACATTTAAAAACGATCAGTTTCGACGAGTACAAGCGTTATTAGACATTTTCGTACTTCGCGGACAAAACTGTATTTTTCATGACAAAAAATATTTTTTATCTCTGAAAATAAATTTATTAATGTCAGAGAGTTGGAAATATCCATAAACGATCACTTTCAACGAATACCAGCGTTTTTAGACATTTTCGTAGTTCTCGCTCTAAAACTGCATTTTTCACGACAAAAACTACTTTTTATCTCTGAAAATCAATTTATTAACGTCAGAAAGCTGGAAATGTCTAAAAACGATCACTTTCAATGAATACGAGCATTTTTAGCCATTTTCGTGGGTCGTGGATTAAAACTGTAATTTTCACAACAAATATTTTTGGTCTCTGAAAATCAATTTATTAACGTCAGAAAGCTTGAAACATTTAAAGACGATCAATTTCGAGGAATACAAGCGTTTTTAGACATTTTCGTAGTTCTGGCACAAAAACTGTATTTTTCATAACAAAAAATATTTTTTATCTCTGAAAATCAATTTATTAACGTCCGAGAGTTGGAATGTCTAAAAACGATCACTTTCAACAAATACCAGCGCTTTTAGACATTTTCGTAGTTCTGGCACAAAAACTGTATTTTTCATAACAAAAAATATTTTTTATCTCTGAAAATAAATTTATTAATGTCAGAGAGTTGGAAATGTCTATAAACGATCACTTTCGACGAATACCAGCGTTTTTAGACATTTTCGTTCTTGTCGGACTTAAACTGTATTTTTCACGACAAAAAAAAATTTTATCTCTGAAAATCAATTTATTAACGTTAGAAAGCTGGAAACATCTAAAAGCGACCACTTTCGGCGAATAAAAGCGTTTTTAGACATTTTCGTACTTCTCGGACTAAAACTGCGTTTTTCACGACAAAAACTATTTTTAATCTCTGAAAATTAATTTATTAACGTCAGAAAGCCGGAAAGGTCTAAAAACGATCACTTTCGACGAATATAAACGTTTTTAGACATTTTCGTACTTCTCGGACTAAAACTGTATTTTTCACGACAAAAAATATGTTTTATATCTGAAAATAAATTTATTAATGTCAGAGAGTTGGAAATGTCTATAAACGATCACTTTCAACGAATACGAGCGTTTTTAGACATTTTCATTCTTGCCGGACTTAGACTGTATTTTTCACGACAAAATATATTTTTTATCTCTGAAAATCAATTTATTAACGTCAGAGAGTTGGAAATGTACAAAAACGATCACTTTCAACGAATACCAGCGTTTTTAGACATCTTCGTACTTCTCGCACAAAAACTGTATTTTTCATAACAAAAAATATTTTTCATCTCAGAAAATCAATTTATTAACGTTAGAAAGCTGGAAACAGTTAAAAACGACCACTTTCGGCGAATACAAGCGTTTTTAGACATTTTCGTACTTCTCGGACTAAAACTGCATTTTTCACGACAAAAACCATTTTTTATCTCTGAAAATCAATTTATTAACGTCAGAAAGCTGGAAACGTCTAAAAACAATCACTTTCAACGAATACAAGCGCTTTTAGACATTTTAGTACTTCTCGCACCAAAACTGTATTTTTCATAACAAAAAATATTTTTTATCTCTGAAAATAAATTTATTAATGTCAGAGAGTTGGAAATGTCTATAAACGATCACTTTCAACGAATACCAGCGTTTTTAGACATTTTCGTACTTCTCGAACTAAAACTGCATTTTTCACGACAAAAAGTATTTTTAATCTCTGAAAATTAATTTATTAACGTCAGAAAGCTGGAAAGGTCTAAAACCGATCACTTTCGACGAATACAAACGTTTTTAGACATTTTCGTACTTCTCGGACTAAAACTGTATTTTTCACGACAAAAAATATTTTTTATCTCTGAAAATCAATTTATTAACGTCAGAAAGCTGGAAATGTCTAAAAACGATCACTATCGGCGAATACAAGCGTTTTTAGACATCTTCGTACTTCTCGCACAAAAACTGTATTTTTCATAACAAAAAATATTTTTTATCTCAGAAAATCAATTTATTAACGTCAGAGAGCTGAAAACGTATAAAAACGACCACTTTCGACGAATACAAGCGTTCTTTGACATTTTCGTACTTCTCGGACTAAAACAGTATTTTTCAAGACAAAAAGTCATTTTTTTCTCTGAAAATCAATTTATAAACGTCAGAAAGCTGGAAACATTTAAAAACGATCAGTTTCGACGAGTACAAGCGTTATTAGACATTTTCGTACTTCGCGGACAAAACTGTATTTTTCATGATAAAAAATATTTTTTATCTCTGAAAATAAATTTATTAATGTCAGAGAGTTGGAAATATCCATAAACGATCACTTTCAACGAATACCAGCGTTTTTAGACATTTTCGTTCTTGTCGGACTTAAACTGTATTTTTCACGACAAAAAATATTTTTTATCTCTGAAAATCAATTTATTAACGTCACAGAGTTGGAAATGTCTAAAAACGATCACTTTCAACGAATACCAGCGTTTTTAGACATTTTCGTAGTTCTCGCTCTAAAAATGCATTTTTCACGACAAAAACTACTTTTTATCTCTGAAAATCAATTTATTAACGTCAGAAAGCTGGAAATGTCTAAAAACGATCACTTTCAATGAATACGAGCATTTTTAGTCATTTTCGTGGGTCGTGGATTAAAACTGTAATTTTCACAACAAATATTTTTGTTCTCTGAAAATCAATTTATTAACGTCAGAAAGCTTGAAACATTTAAAGACGATCAATTTCGAGGAATACAAGCGTTTTTAGACATTTTCGTACTTCTCGCACAAAAACTGTATTTTTCATAACAAAAAATATTTTTTATCTCTGAAAATCAATTTATTAATGTCAGAGAGTTGGAAATGTCTATAAACGATCACTTTCAACGAATACCAGCGTTTTTAGACATTTTCGTTCTTGTCGGACTTAAACTATATTTTTCACGACAAAAAATATTTTTTATCTCTCAAAATCAATTTATAAACTTTTGAAAGCTGGAAACATCTGAAAACGACCACTTTCGGCGAATACAAGTGTTTTTAGACATTTTCGTACTTCTCGGACTAAAACTGCATTTTTCACGACAAAAACTATTTTTAATCTCTGAAAATTAATTTATTAACGTCAGAGAGCTGAAAACGTTTAAAAACGATCACTTTCAACGAATTCAAGCGTTTTTAGACATTTTTGTACTTCTCGGTCTAAAACTGCATTTTTCACGACAAAAACTATTTTTTATCTCTGAAAATCAATTTATTAACGTCAGAAAGCTGGAAACGTCTAAAAACAATCACTTTCAACGAATACAAGCGTTTTTAGACATTTTCGTACTTCTCGCACAAAAACTGTATTTTTCATAACAAAAAATATTTTTTATCTCTGAAAATCAATTTATTAACGTCAGAGAGCTGAAAACGTATAAAAACGATTACTTTCGACGAATACAAGCGTTTTTAGACATTTTTGTACTTCTCGGTCTAAAACTGCATTTTTCACGACAAAAACTATTTTTTATCCCTGAAAATCAATTTATTAACGTTAGAAAGCTGGAAATGTCTAAAAACGATCACTTTCAACGAATACGAGCATTTTTAGATATTTTCGTGGGTCGTGGATTAAAACTGTAATTTTCACAACAAATATTTTTGATCTCTGAAAATCAATTTATTAACATCAGAAAGCTTGAAATATTTAAAGACGATCAATTTCGAGGAATACAAGCGTTTTTAGACATTTTCGTACTTCTCGCACAAAAACTGTATTTTTCATAACAAAAAATATTTTTTATCTCTGAAAATAAATTTATTAATGTCAGAGAGTTGGAAATGTCTATAAACGATCACTTTCAACGAATACCAGCGTTTTTAGACATTTTCGTTCTTGTCGGACTTAAACTGTATTTTTCACGACAAAAAATATTTTTATCTCTGAAAATCTATTTATTAACGTTAGAAAGCTGGAAACATCTAAAAACGACCACTTTCGGCGAATACAAGCGTTTTTAGACATTTTCGTACTTCTCGGACTAAAACTGCATTTTTCACGACAAAAACTATTTTTAATCTCTGAAAATTAATTTATTAACGTCAGAAAGCTGGAAAGGTCTAAAAACGATCACTTTCGACGAATACAAACGTTTTTAGACATTTTCGTACTTCCCGAACTAAAACTGTATTTTTCACGACAAAAAATATTTTTTATCTCTGAAAATCAATTTATTAACGTCAGAAAGCTGGAAATGTCTATAAACGATCACTTTCGACGAATACCAGCGTTTTTAGACATTTTCGTTCTTGTCGGACTTAAACTGTATTTTTCACGACAAAAAATATTTTTATCTCTGAAAATCAATTTATTAACGTTAGAAAGCTGGAAACATCTAAAAGCGACCACTTTCGGCGAATACAAGCGTTTTTAGACATTTTCGTACTTCTCGGACTAAAACTGCGTTTTTCACGACAAAAACTATTTTTAATCTCTGAAAATTAATTTATTAACGTCAGAAAGCCGGAAAGGTCTAAAAACGATCACTTTCGACGAATATAAACGTTTTTAGACATTTTCGTACTTCTCGGACTAAAACTGTATTTTTCACGACAAAAAATATTTTTTATATCTGAAAATAAATTTATTAATGTCAGAGAGTTGGAAATGTCTATAAAGACGATCAATTTCGAGGAATACAAGCGCTTTTAGACATTTTCGTAGTTCTGGCACTAAAATTGTATTTTTGAAAATAAAAACAATTTTTTATCTCTGAAAATCAATTTATTAATGTCAGAGAGGTGGAAATGTCTATAAACGATCACTTTCAACGAATACCAGCGTTTTAAGACATTTTCGTTCTTGCCGGACTTAAACTGTATTTTTCACGACAAAAAATATTTTTGATCTCTGAAAATCAATTTATTAACGTCAGAAAGCTTGAAATATATAAAGACGATCAATTTCGAGGAATACAAGCGTGTTTAGACATTTTCGTACTTCTCGCACAAAAACTGTATTTTTCATAACAAAAAATATTTTTTATCTCTGAAAATAAATTTATTAATGTCAGAGAGTTGGAAATGTCTATAAACGATCACTTTCGACGAATACCAGCGTTTTTAGACATTTTCGTTCTTGTCGGACTTAAACTGTATTTTTCACGACAAAAAATATTTTTATCTCTGAAAATCAATTTATTAACGTTAGAAAGCTGGAAACATCTAAAAGCGACCACTTTCGGCGAATACAAGCGTTTTTAGACATTTTCGTACTTCTCGGACTAAAACTGCGTTTTTCACGACAAAAACTATTTTTAATCTCTGAAAATTAATTTATTAACGTCAGAAAGCCGGAAAGGTCTAAAAACGATCACTTTCGACGAATATAAACGTTTTTAGACATTTTCGTACTTCTCGGACTAAAACTGTATTTTTCACGACAAAAAATATTTTTTATATCTGAAAATAAATTTATTAATGTCAGAGAGTTGGAAATGTCTATAAAGACGATCAATTTCGAGGAATACAAGCTCTTTTAGACATTTTCGTAGTTCTGGCACTAAAATTGTATTTTTGAAAATAAAAACAATTTTTTATCTCTGAAAATCAATTTATTAATGTCAGAGAGGTGGAAATGTCTATAAACGATCACTTTCAACGAATACCAGCGTTTTAAGACATTTTCGTTCTTGCCGGACTTAAACTGTATTTTTCACGACAAAAAATATTTTTAATCTCTGAAAATCAATTTATTAACGTCAGAAAGCTTGAAATATATAAAGACGATCAATTTCGAGGAATACAAGCGTGTTTAGACATTTTCGTACTTCTCGCACAAAAACTGTATTTTTCATAACAAAAAATATTTTTTATCTCTGAAAATAAATTTATTAATGTCAGAGAGTTGGAAATGTCTATAAACGATCACTTTCGACGAATACCAGCGTTTTTAGACATTTTCGTTCTTGTCGGACTTAAACTGTATTTTTCACGACAAAAAATATTTTTATCTCTGAAAATCAATTTATTAACGTTAGAAAGCTGGAAACATCTAAAAGCGACCACTTTCGGCGAATACAAGCGTTTTTAGACATTTTCGTACTTCTCGGACTAAAACTGCGTTTTTCACGACAAAAACTATTTTTAATCTCTGAAAATTAATTTATTAACGTCAGAAAGCCGGAAAGGTCTAAAAACGATCACTTTCGACGAATATAAACGTTTTTAGACATTTTCGTACTTCTCGGACTAAAACTGTATTTTTCAAGACAAAAAATATTTTTTATATCTGAAAATAAATTTATTAATGTCAGAGAGTTGGAAATGTCTATAAAGACGATCAATTTCGAGGAATACAAGCGCTTTTAGACATTTTCGTAGTTCTGGCACTAAAATTGTATTTTTGAAAATAAAAACAATTTTTTATCTCTGAAAATCAATTTATTAATGTCAGAGAGGTGAAAATGTCTATAAACGATCACTTTCAACGAATACCAGCGTTTTAAGACATTTTCGTTCTTGCCGGACTTAAACTGTATTTTTCACGACAAAAAATATTTTTGATCTCTGAAAATCAACTTTCTATAAACTCTTATTTCTTTCTGTCTATAAACGATCACTTTCAACGAATACGAGCGTTTTTAGACATTTTCATTCTTGCCGGACTTAGACTGTATTTTTCACGACAAAATATATTTTTTATCTCTGAAAATCAATTTATTAACGTCAGAGAGTTGGAAATGTACAAAAACGATCACTTTCAACGAATACCAGCGTTTTTAGACATCTTCGTACTTCTCGCACAAAAACTGTATTTTTCATAACAAAAAATATTTTTCATCTCAGAAAATCAATTTATTAACGTTAGAAAGCTGGAAACAGTTAAAAACGACCACTTTCGGCGAATACAAGCGTTTTTAGACATTTTCGTACTTCTCGGACTAAAACTGCATTTTTCACGACAAAAACCATTTTTTATCTCTGAAAATCAATTTATTAACGTCAGAAAGCTGGAAACTTCTAAAAACAATCACTTTCAACGAATACAAGCGCTTTTAGACATTTTAGTACTTCTCGCACCAAAACTGTATTTTTCATAACAAAAAATATTTTTTATCTCTGAAAATAAATTTATTAATGTCAGAGAGTTGGAAATGTCTATAAACGATCACTTTCAACGAATACCAGCGTTTTTAGACATTTTCGTACTTCTCGGACTAAAACTGCATTTTTCACGACAAAAAGTATTTTTAATCTCTGAAAATTAATTTATTAACGTCAGAAAGCTGGAAAGGTCTAAAACCGATCACTTTCGACGAATACAAACGTTTTTAGACATTTTCGTACTTCTCGGACTAAAACTGTATTTTTCACGACAAAAGATATTTTTTATCTCTGAAAATCAATTTATTAACGTCAGAAAGCTGGAAATGTCTAAAAACGATCACTATCGGCGAATACAAGCGTTTTTAGACATCTTCGTACTTCTCGCACAAAAACTGTATTTTTCATAACAAAAAATATTTTTAATCTCAGAAAATCAATTTATTAACGTCAGAGAGCTGAAAACGTATAAAAACGACCACTTTCGACGAATACAAGCGTTCTTTGACATTTTCGTACTTCTCGGACTAAAACAGTATTTTTCAAGACAAAAAGTCATTTTTTTCTCTGAAAATCAATTTATAAACGTCAGAAAGCTGGAAACATTTAAAAACGATCAGTTTCGACGAGTACAAGCGTTATTAGACATTTTCGTACTTCGCGGACAAAACTGTATTTTTCACGACAAAAAATATTTTTTATCTCTGAAAATCAATTTATTAACGTCAGAAAGCTGGAAATGTCTAAAAACGATCACTATCGGCGAATACAAGCGTTTTTAGACATCTTCGTACTTCTCGCACAAAAACTGTATTTTTCATAACAAAAAATATTTTTTATCTCTGAAAATAAATTTATTAATGTCAGAGAGTTGGAAATATCCATAAACGATCACTTTCAACGAATACCAGCGTTTTTAGACATTTTCGTTCTTGCCGGACTTAAACTGTATTTTTCACGACAAGAAAAATTTTTTATCTCTGAAAATCAATTTATTAACGTCAGAGAGTTGGAAATTTCTAAAAACGATCACTTTCAACGAATACCAGCGTTTTTAGACATTTTCGTAGTTCTCGCTCTAAAAATGCATTTTTCACGACAAAAACTACTTTTTATCTCTGAAAATCAATTTATTAACGTCAGAAAGCTGGAAATGTCTAAAAACGATCACTTTCAATGAATACGAGCATTTTTAGACATTTTCGTGGGTCGTGGATTAAAACTGCAATTTTCACAACAAATATTTTTGTTCTCTGAAAATCAATTTATTAACGTCAGAAAGCTGGAAGTGTCTAAAAACGATCACTTTCAACGAATACGAGCATTTTTAGACATTTTCGTAGTTCGTGGATTAAAACTGTATTTTTCACGACAAAAAATATTTTTGATCTCTGAAAATCAATTTATTAACGTCAGAAAGCTTGAAACATTTAAAGACGATCAAGTTCGAGGAATACAAGCGTTTTTAGACATTTTCGTACTTCTCGCACAAAAACTGTATTTTTCATAACAAAAAATATTTTTTATCTCTGAAAATCAATTTATTAATGTCAGAGAGTTGGAAATGTCTATAAACGATCACTTTCAACGAATACCAGCGTTTTTAGACATTTTCGTTCTTGTCGGACTTAAACTATATTTTTCACGACAAAAAATATTTTTTATCTCTCAAAATCAATTTATAAACTTTTGAAAGCTGGAAACATCTAAAAACGACCACTTTCGGCGAATACAAGTGTTTTTAGACATTTTCGTACTTCTCGGACAAAAACTGCATTTTTCCCGACAAAAACTATTTTTAATCTCTGAAAATTAATTTATTAACGTCAGAGAGCTGAAAACGTTTAAAAACGATCACTTTCAACGATTCAATCGTTTTTAGACATTTTTGTACTTCTCGGTCTAAAACTGCATTTTTCACGACAAAAACTATTTTTTATCCCTGAAAATCAATTTATTAACGTTAGAAAGCTGGAAATGTCTAAAAACGATCACTTTCAACGAATACGAGCATTTTTAGATATTTTCGTGGGTCGTGGATTAAAACTGTAATTTTCACAACAAATATTTTTGATCTCTGAAAATCAATTTATTAACGTCAGAAAGCTTGAAATATTTAAAGACGATCAATTTCGAGGAATACAAGCGTTTTTAGAGATTTTCGTACTTCTCGCACAAAAACTGTATTTTTCATAACAAAAAATAGTTTTTATCTCTGAAAATAAATTTATTAATGTCAAAGAGTTGGAAATGTCTATAAACGATCACTTTCAACGAATACCAGCGTTTTTAGACATTTTCGTTCTTGTCGGACTTAAACTGTATTTTTCACGACAAAAAATATTTTTATCTCTGAAAATCTATTTATTAACGTTAGAAAGCTGGAAACATCTAAAAACGACCACTTTCGGCGAATACAAGCGTTTTTAGACATTTTCGTACTTCTCGGACTAAAACTGCATTTTTCACGACAAAAACTATTTTTAATCTCTGAAAATTAATTTATTAACGTCAGAAAGCTGGAAAAGTCTAAAAACGATCACTTTCGACGAATACAAATGTTTTTAGACATTTTCGTACTTCCTGAACTAAAACTGTATTTTTCACGACAAAAAGTATTTTTATCTCTGAAAATCAATTTATTAACGTCAGAAAGCTGGAAGTGTCTAAAAACGATCACTTTCAACGAATACGAGCATTTTTAGACATTTTCGTAGTTCGTGGATTAAAACTGTATTTTTCACGACAAAAAATATTTTTGATCTCTGAAAATCAATTTATTAACGTCAGAAAGCTTGAAACATTTAAAGACGATCAAGTTCGAGGAATACAAGCGTTTTTAGACATTTTCGTACTTTTCGCACAAAAACTGTATTTTTCATAACAAAAAATATTTTTTATATCTGAAAATAAATTTAATAATGTCAGAGAGTTGGAAATGTCTATAAACGATCACTTTCAACGAATACGAGCGTTTTTAGACATTTTCATTCTTGCCGGACTTAGACTGTATTTTTCACGACAAAATATATTTTTTATCTCTGAAAATCAATTTATTAACGTTAGAAAGCTGGAAATGTCTAAAAACGATCACTTTCAACGAATACGAGCATTTTTAGATATTTTCGTGGGTCGTGGATTAAAACTGTAATTTTCACAACAAATATTTTTGATCTCTGAAAATCAATTTATTAACATCAGAAAGCTTGAAATATTTAAAGACGATCAATTTCGAGGAATACAAGCGTTTTTAGACATTTTCGTACTTCTCGCACAAAAACTGTATTTTTCATAACAAA
Source organism: Leptodirus hochenwartii (assembly GCA_947310635.1). Lineage (NCBI taxonomy): Eukaryota > Metazoa > Arthropoda > Insecta > Coleoptera > Leiodidae > Leptodirus > Leptodirus hochenwartii. The sequence goes on along the minus strand of OX371177.1, from coordinate 29,551,145 downwards.
AAATATTTTTTATCTCTGAAAATAAATTTATTAATGTCAGAGAGTTGGAAATGTCTATAAACGATCACTTTCAACGAATACCAGCGTTTTTAGACATTTTCGTTCTTGTCGGACTTAAACTGTATTTTTCACGATAAAAAATATTTTTATCTCTGAAAATCTATTTATTAACGTTAGAAAGCTGGAAACATCTAAAAACGACCATTTTCGGCGAATACAAACGTTTTTAGACATTTTCGTACTTCCTGAACTAAAACTGTATTTTTCACGACAAAAAGTATTTTTATCTCTGAAAATCAATTTATTAACGTCAGAAAGCTGGAAGTGTCTAAAAACGATCACTTTCAACGAATACGAGCATTTTTAGACATTTTCGTAGTTCGTGGATTAAAACTGTATTTTTCACGACAAAAAATATTTTTGATCTCTGAAAATCAATTTATTAACGTCAGAAAGCTTGAAACATTTAAAGACGATCAAGTTCGAGGAATACAAGCGTTTTTAGACATTTTCGTACTTTTCGCACAAAAACTGTATTTTTCATAACAAAAAATATTTTTTATATCTGAAAATAAATTTAATAATGTCAGAGAGTTGGAAATGTCTATAAACGATCACTTTCAACGAATACGAGCGTTTTTAGACATTTTCATTCTTGCCGGACTTAGACTGTATTTTTCACGACAAAATATATTTTTTATCTCTGAAAATCAATTTATTAACGTTAGAAAGCTGGAAATGTCTAAAAACGATCACTTTCAACGAATACGAGCATTTTTAGATATTTTCGTGGGTCGTGGATTAAAACTGTAATTTTCACAACAAATATTTTTGATCTCTGAAAATCAATTTATTAACGTCAGAAAGCTTGAAACATTTAAAGACGATCAAGTTCGAGGAATACAAGCGTTTTTAGACATTTTCGTACTTCTCGCACAAAAACTGTATTTTTCATAACAAAAAATATTTTTTATCTCTGAAAATCAATTTATTAATGTCAGAGAGTTGGAAATGTCTATAAACGATCACTTTCAACGAATACCAGCGTTTTTAGACATTTTCGTTCTTGTCGGACTTAAACTATATTTTTCACGACAAAAAATATTTTTTATCTCTCAAAATCAATTTATAAACTTTTGAAAGCTGGAAACATCTAAAAACGACCACTTTCGGCGAATACAAGTGTTTTTAGACATTTTCGTACTTCTCGGACAAAAACTGCATTTTTCCCGACAAAAACTATTTTTAATCTCTGAAAATTAATTTATTAACGTCAGAGAGCTGAAAACGTTTAAAAACGATCACTTTCAACGATTCAATCGTTTTTAGACATTTTTGTACTTCTCGGTCTAAAACTGCATTTTTCACGACAAAAACTATTTTTTATCCCTGAAAATCAATTTATTAACGTTAGAAAGCTGGAAATGTCTAAAAACGATCACTTTCAACGAATACGAGCATTTTTAGATATTTTCGTGGGTCGTGGATTAAAACTGTAATTTTCACAACAAATATTTTTGATCTCTGAAAATCAATTTATTAACGTCAGAAAGCTTGAAATATTTAAAGACGATCAATTTCGAGGAATACAAGCGTTTTTAGAGATTTTCGTACTTCTCGCACAAAAACTGTATTTTTCATAACAAAAAATAGTTTTTATCTCTGAAAATAAATTTATTAATGTCAAAGAGTTGGAAATGTCTATAAACGATCACTTTCAACGAATACCAGCGTTTTTAGACATTTTCGTTCTTGTCGGACTTAAACTGTATTTTTCACGACAAAAAATATTTTTATCTCTGAAAATCTATTTATTAACGTTAGAAAGCTGGAAACATCTAAAAACGACCACTTTCGGCGAATACAAGCGTTTTTAGACATTTTCGTACTTCTCGGACTAAAACTGCATTTTTCACGACAAAAACTATTTTTAATCTCTGAAAATTAATTTATTAACGTCAGAAAGCTGGAAAAGTCTAAAAACGATCACTTTCGACGAATACAAATGTTTTTAGACATTTTCGTACTTCCTGAACTAAAACTGTATTTTTCACGACAAAAAGTATTTTTATCTCTGAAAATCAATTTATTAACGTCAGAAAGCTGGAAGTGTCTAAAAACGATCACTTTCAACGAATACGAGCATTTTTAGACATTTTCGTAGTTCGTGGATTAAAACTGTATTTTTCACGACAAAAAATATTTTTGATCTCTGAAAATCAATTTATTAACGTCAGAAAGCTTGAAACATTTAAAGACGATCAAGTTCGAGGAATACAAGCGTTTTTAGACATTTTCGTACTTTTCGCACAAAAACTGTATTTTTCATAACAAAAAATATTTTTTATATCTGAAAATAAATTTAATAATGTCAGAGAGTTGGAAATGTCTATAAACGATCACTTTCAACGAATACGAGCGTTTTTAGACATTTTCATTCTTGCCGGACTTAGACTGTATTTTTCACGACAAAATATATTTTTTATCTCTGAAAATCAATTTATTAACGTTAGAAAGCTGGAAATGTCTAAAAACGATCACTTTCAACGAATACGAGCATTTTTAGATATTTTCGTGGGTCGTGGATTAAAACTGTAATTTTCACAACAAATATTTTTGATCTCTGAAAATCAATTTATTAACATCAGAAAGCTTGAAATATTTAAAGACGATCAATTTCGAGGAATACAAGCGTTTTTAGACATTTTCGTACTTCTCGCACAAAAACTGTATTTTTCATAACAAAAAATATTTTTTATCTCTGAAAATAAATTTATTAATGTCAGAGAGTTGGAAATGTCTATAAACGATCACTTTCAACGAATACCAGCGTTTTTAGACATTTTCGTTCTTGTCGGACTTAAACTGTATTTTTCACGATAAAAAATATTTTTATCTCTGAAAATCTATTTATTAACGTTAGAAAGCTGGAAACATCTAAAAACGACCATTTTCGGCGAATACAAACGTTTTTAGACATTTTCGTACTTCCTGAACTAAAACTGTATTTTTCACGACAAAAAGTATTTTTATCTCTGAAAATCAATTTATTAACGTCAGAAAGCTGGAAGTGTCTAAAAACGATCACTTTCAACGAATACGAGCATTTTTAGACATTTTCGTAGTTCGTGGATTAAAACTGTATTTTTCACGACAAAAAATATTTTTGATCTCTGAAAATCAATTTATTAACGTCAGAAAGCTTGAAACATTTAAAGACGATCAAGTTCGAGGAATACAAGCGTTTTTAGACATTTTCGTACTTTTCGCACAAAAACTGTATTTTTCATAACAAAAAATATTTTTTATATCTGAAAATAAATTTAATAATGTCAGAGAGTTGGAAATGTCTATAAACGATCACTTTCAACGAATACGAGCGTTTTTAGACATTTTCATTCTTGCCGGACTTAGACTGTATTTTTCACGACAAAATATATTTTTTATCTCTGAAAATCAATTTATTAACGTCAGAGAGTTGGAAATGTCTAAAAACGATCACTTTCAACGAATACCAGCGTTTTTAGACATTTTCGTATTTCTCGCTCTAAAAATGCATTTTTCACGACAAAAACTACTTTTTATCTCTGAAAATCAATTTATTAACGTCAGAAAGCTGGAAATGTCTAAAAACGATCACTTTCAATGAATACGAGCATTTTTAGACATTTTCGTGGGTCGTGGATTAAAACTGCAATTTTCACAACAAATATTTTTGTTCTCTGAAAATCAATTTATTAACGTCAGAAAGCTTGAAACATTTAAAGACGATCAATTTCGAGGAATACAAGCGTTTTTAGACATTTTCGTACTTCTCGCACAAAAACTGTATTTTTCATAACAAAAAATATTTTTTATCTCTGAAAATCAATTTATTAATGTCAGAGAGTTGGAAATGTCTATAAACGATCACTTTCAACGAATACCAGCGTTTTTAGACATTTTCGTTCTTGTCGGACTTAAACTATATTTTTCACGACAAAAAATATTTTTTATCTCTCAAAATCAATTTATAAACTTTTGAAAGCTGGAAACATCTAAAAACGACCACTTTCGGCGAATACAAGTGTTTTTAGACATTTTCGTACTTCTCGGACAAAAACTGCATTTTTCCCGACAAAAACTATTTTTAATCTCTGAAAATTAATTTATTAACGTCAGAGAGCTGAAAACGTTTAAAAACGATCACTTTCAACGATTCAATCGTTTTTAGACATTTTTGTACTTCTCGGTCTAAAACTGCATTTTTCACGACAAAAACTATTTTTTATCCCTGAAAATCAATTTATTAACGTTAGAAAGCTGGAAATGTCTAAAAACGATCACTTTCAACGAATACGAGCATTTTTAGATATTTTCGTGGGTCGTGGATTAAAACTGTAATTTTCACAACAAATATTTTTGATCTCTGAAAATCAATTTATTAACGTCAGAAAGCTTGAAATATTTAAAGACGATCAATTTCGAGGAATACAAGCGTTTTTAGAGATTTTCGTACTTCTCGCACAAAAACTGTATTTTTCATAACAAAAAATAGTTTTTATCTCTGAAAATAAATTTATTAATGTCAAAGAGTTGGAAATGTCTATAAACGATCACTTTCAACGAATACCAGCGTTTTTAGACATTTTCGTTCTTGTCGGACTTAAACTGTATTTTTCACGACAAAAAATATTTTTATCTCTGAAAATCTATTTATTAACGTTAGAAAGCTGGAAACATCTAAAAACGACCACTTTCGGCGAATACAAGCGTTTTTAGACATTTTCGTACTTCTCGGACTAAAACTGCATTTTTCACGACAAAAACTATTTTTAATCTCTGAAAATTAATTTATTAACGTCAGAAAGCTGGAAAAGTCTAAAAACGATCACTTTCGACGAATACAAATGTTTTTAGACATTTTCGTACTTCCTGAACTAAAACTGTATTTTTCACGACAAAAAGTATTTTTATCTCTGAAAATCAATTTATTAACGTCAGAAAGCTGGAAGTGTCTAAAAACGATCACTTTCAACGAATACGAGCATTTTTAGACATTTTCGTAGTTCGTGGATTAAAACTGTATTTTTCACGACAAAAAATATTTTTGATCTCTGAAAATCAATTTATTAACGTCAGAAAGCTTGAAACATTTAAAGACGATCAAGTTCGAGGAATACAAGCGTTTTTAGACATTTTCGTACTTTTCGCACAAAAACTGTATTTTTCATAACAAAAAATATTTTTTATATCTGAAAATAAATTTAATAATGTCAGAGAGTTGGAAATGTCTATAAACGATCACTTTCAACGAATACGAGCGTTTTTAGACATTTTCATTCTTGCCGGACTTAGACTGTATTTTTCACGACAAAATATATTTTTTATCTCTGAAAATCAATTTATTAACGTTAGAAAGCTGGAAATGTCTAAAAACGATCACTTTCAACGAATACGAGCATTTTTAGATATTTTCGTGGGTCGTGGATTAAAACTGTAATTTTCACAACAAATATTTTTGATCTCTGAAAATCAATTTATTAACATCAGAAAGCTTGAAATATTTAAAGACGATCAATTTCGAGGAATACAAGCGTTTTTAGACATTTTCGTACTTCTCGCACAAAAACTGTATTTTTCATAACAAAAAATATTTTTTATCTCTGAAAATAAATTTATTAATGTCAGAGAGTTGGAAATGTCTATAAACGATCACTTTCAACGAATACCAGCGTTTTTAGACATTTTCGTTCTTGTCGGACTTAAACTGTATTTTTCACGATAAAAAATATTTTTATCTCTGAAAATCTATTTATTAACGTTAGAAAGCTGGAAACATCTAAAAACGACCATTTTCGGCGAATACAAACGTTTTTAGACATTTTCGTACTTCCTGAACTAAAACTGTATTTTTCACGACAAAAAGTATTTTTATCTCTGAAAATCAATTTATTAACGTCAGAAAGCTGGAAGTGTCTAAAAACGATCACTTTCAACGAATACGAGCATTTTTAGACATTTTCGTAGTTCGTGGATTAAAACTGTATTTTTCACGACAAAAAATATTTTTGATCTCTGAAAATCAATTTATTAACGTCAGAAAGCTTGAAACATTTAAAGACGATCAAGTTCGAGGAATACAAGCGTTTTTAGACATTTTCGTACTTTTCGCACAAAAACTGTATTTTTCATAACAAAAAATATTTTTTATATCTGAAAATAAATTTAATAATGTCAGAGAGTTGGAAATGTCTATAAACGATCACTTTCAACGAATACGAGCGTTTTTAGACATTTTCATTCTTGCCGGACTTAGACTGTATTTTTCACGACAAAATATATTTTTTATCTCTGAAAATCAATTTATTAACGTCAGAGAGTTGGAAATGTCTAAAAACGATCACTTTCAACGAATACCAGCGTTTTTAGACATTTTCGTATTTCTCGCTCTAAAAATGCATTTTTCACGACAAAAACTACTTTTTATCTCTGAAAATCAATTTATTAACGTCAGAAAGCTGGAAATGTCTAAAAACGATCACTTTCAATGAATACGAGCATTTTTAGACATTTTCGTGGGTCGTGGATTAAAACTGCAATTTTCACAACAAATATTTTTGTTCTCTGAAAATCAATTTATTAACGTCAGAAAGCTTGAAACATTTAAAGACGATCAATTTCGAGGAATACAAGCGTTTTTAGACATTTTCGTACTTCTCGCACAAAAACTGTATTTTTCATAACAAAAAATATTTTTTATCTCTGAAAATCAATTTATTAATGTCAGAGAGTTGGAAATGTCTATAAACGATCACTTTCAACGAATACCAGCGTTTTTAGACATTTTCGTTCTTGTCGGACTTAAACTATATTTTTCACGACAAAAAATATTTTTTATCTCTCAAAATCAATTTATAAACTTTTGAAAGCTGGAAACATCTAAAAACGACCACTTTCGGCGAATACAAGTGTTTTTAGACATTTTCGTACTTCTCGGACAAAAACTGCATTTTTCCCGACAAAAACTATTTTTAATCTCTGAAAATTAATTTATTAACGTCAGAGAGCTGAAAACGTTTAAAAACGATCACTTTCAACGATTCAATCGTTTTTAGACATTTTTGTACTTCTCGGTCTAAAACTGCATTTTTCACGACAAAAACTATTTTTTATCCCTGAAAATCAATTTATTAACGTTAGAAAGCTGGAAATGTCTAAAAACGATCACTTTCAACGAATACGAGCATTTTTAGATATTTTCGTGGGTCGTGGATTAAAACTGTAATTTTCACAACAAATATTTTTGATCTCTGAAAATCAATTTATTAACGTCAGAAAGCTTGAAATATTTAAAGACGATCAATTTCGAGGAATACAAGCGTTTTTAGAGATTTTCGTACTTCTCGCACAAAAACTGTATTTTTCATAACAAAAAATAGTTTTTATCTCTGAAAATAAATTTATTAATGTCAAAGAGTTGGAAATGTCTATAAACGATCACTTTCAACGAATACCAGCGTTTTTAGACATTTTCGTTCTTGTCGGACTTAAACTGTATTTTTCACGACAAAAAATATTTTTATCTCTGAAAATCTATTTATTAACGTTAGAAAGCTGGAAACATCTAAAAACGACCACTTTCGGCGAATACAAGCGTTTTTAGACATTTTCGTACTTCTCGGACTAAAACTGCATTTTTCACGACAAAAACTATTTTTAATCTCTGAAAATTAATTTATTAACGTCAGAAAGCTGGAAAGGTCTAAAAACGATCACTTTCGACGAATACAAATGTTTTTAGACATTTTCGTACTTCCTGAACTAAAACTGTATTTTTCACGACAAAAAGTATTTTTATCTCTGAAAATCAATTTATTAACGTCAGAAAGCTGGAAGTGTCTAAAAACGATCACTTTCAACGAATACGAGCATTTTTAGACATTTTCGTAGTTCGTGGATTAAAACTGTATTTTTCACGACAAAAAATATTTTTGATCTCTGAAAATCAATTTATTAACGTCAGAAAGCTTGAAACATTTAAAGACGATCAAGTTCGAGGAATACAAGCGTTTTTAGACATTTTCGTACTTTTCGCACAAAAACTGTATTTTTCATAACAAAAAATATTTTTTATATCTGAAAATAAATTTAATAATGTCAGAGAGTTGGAAATGTCTATAAACGATCACTTTCAACGAATACGAGCGTTTTTAGACATTTTCATTCTTGCCGGACTTAGACTGTATTTTTCACGACAAAATATATTTTTTATCTCTGAAAATCAATTTATTAACGTTAGAAAGCTGGAAATGTCTAAAAACGATCACTTTCAACGAATACGAGCATTTTTAGATATTTTCGTGGGTCGTGGATTAAAACTGTAATTTTCACAACAAATATTTTTGATCTCTGAAAATCAATTTATTAACATCAGAAAGCTTGAAATATTTAAAGACGATCAATTTCGAGGAATACAAGCGTTTTTAGACATTTTCGTACTTCTCGCACAAAAACTGTATTTTTCATAACAAAAAATATTTTTTATCTCTGAAAATAAATTTATTAATGTCAGAGAGTTGGAAATGTCTATAAACGATCACTTTCAACGAATACCAGCGTTTTTAGACATTTTCGTTCTTGTCGGACTTAAACTGTATTTTTCACGACAAAAAATATTTTTATCTCTGAAAATCTATTTATTAACGTTAGAAAGCTGGAAACATCTAAAAACGACCATTTTCGGCGAATACAAGCGTTTTTAGACATTTTCGTACTTCTCGGACTAAAACTGCATTTTTCACGACAAAAACTATTTTTAATCTCTGAAAATTAATTTATTAACGTCAGAAAGCTGGAAAGGTCTAAAAACGATCACTTTCGACGAATACAAACGTTTTTAGACATTTTCGTACTTCCTGAACTAAAACTGTATTTTTCACGACAAAAAGTATTTTTATCTCTGAAAATCAATTTATTAACGTCAGAAAGCTGGAAGTGTCTAAAAACGATCACTTTCAACGAATACGAGCATTTTTAGACATTTTCGTAGTTCGTGGATTAAAACTGTATTTTTCACGACAAAAAATATTTTTGATCTCTGAAAATCAATTTATTAACGTCAGAAAGCTTGAAACATTTAAAGACGATCAAGTTCGAGGAATACAAGCGTTTTTAGACATTTTCGTACTTTTCGCACAAAAACTGTATTTTTCATAACAAAAAATATTTTTTATATCTGAAAATAAATTTAATAATGTCAGAGAGTTGGAAATGTCTATAAACGATCACTTTCAACGAATACGAGCGTTTTTAGACATTTTCATTCTTGCCGGACTTAGACTGTATTTTTCACGACAAAATATATTTTTTATCTCTGAAAATCAATTTATTAACGTCAGAGAGTTGGAAATGTCTAAAAACGATCACTTTCAACGAATACCAGCGTTTTTAGACATTTTCGTATTTCTCGCTCTAAAAATGCATTTTTCACGACAAAAACTACTTTTTATCTCTGAAAATCAATTTATTAACGTCAGAAAGCTGGAAATGTCTAAAAACGATCACTTTCAATGAATACGAGCATTTTTAGACATTTTCGTGGGTCGTGGATTAAAACTGCAATTTTCACAACAAATATTTTTGTTCTCTGAAAATCAATTTATTAACGTCAGAAAGCTTGAAACATTTAAAGACGATCAATTTCGAGGAATACAAGCGTTTTTAGACATTTTCGTACTTCTCGCACAAAAACTGTATTTTTCATAACAAAAAATATTTTTTATCTCTGAAAATCAATTTATTAATGTCAGAGAGTTGGAAATGTCTATAAACGATCACTTTCAACGAATACCAGCGTTTTTAGACATTTTCGTTCTTGTCGGACTTAAACTGTATTTTTCACGACAAAAAATATTTTTATCTCTGAAAATCTATTTATTAACGTTAGAAAGCTGGAAACATCTAAAAACGACCACTTTCGGCGAATACAAGCGTTTTTAGACATTTTCGTACTTCTCGGACAAAAACTGCATTTTTCCCGACAAAAACTATTTTTAATCTCTGAAAATTAATTTATTAACGTCAGAGAGCTGAAAACGTTTAAAAACGATCACTTTCAACGATTCAATCGTTTTTAGACATTTTTGTACTTCTCGGTCTAAAACTGCATTTTTCACGACAAAAACTATTTTTTATCCCTGAAAATCAATTTATTAACGTTAGAAAGCTGGAAATGTCTAAAAACGATCACTTTCAACGAATACGAGCATTTTTAGATATTTTCGTGGGTCGTGGATTAAAACTGTAATTTTCACAACAAATATTTTTGATCTCTGAAAATCAATTTATTAACGTCAGAAAGCTTGAAATATTTAAAGACGATCAATTTCGAGGAATACAAGCGTTTTTAGAGATTTTCGTACTTCTCGCACAAAAACTGTATTTTTCATAACAAAAAATATTTTTTATCTCTGAAAATAAATTTATTAATGTCAAAGAGTTGGAAATGTCTATAAACGATCACTTTCAACGAATACCAGCGTTTTTAGACATTTTCGTTCTTGTCGGACTTAAACTGTATTTTTCACGACAAAAAATATTTTTATCTCTGAAAATCTATTTATTAACGTTAGAAAGCTGGAAACATCTAAAAACGACCACTTTCGGCGAATACAAGCGTTTTTAGACATTTTCGTACTTCTCGGACTAAAACTGCATTTTTCACGACAAAAACTATTTTTAATCTCTGAAAATTAATTTATTAACGTCAGAAAGCTGGAAAGGTCTAAAAACGATCACTTTCGACGAATACAAACGTTTTTAGACATTTTCGTACTTCCCGAACTAAAACTGTATTTTTCACGACAAAAAATATTTTTTATCTCTGAAAATCAATTTATTAACGTCAGAAAGCTGGAAATATCTAAAAAGGATCACTTTCAACGAATACGAGCATTTTTAGACATTTTCGTAGTTCTCGCACTAAAATTGTATTTTTGAAGATGAAAACAATTTTTTATCTCTGAAAATCAATTTATTAACGTCAGAAAGCTGGAAATATCTAAAAAGGATCACTTTCAACGAATACGAGCATTTTTAGACATTTTCATACTTCTCGGACTGAAACTGCATTTTTCAGGACAAAAACTATTTTTGATCTCTGAAAATCAATTTATTAACGTCAGAAAGCTTGAAACATTTAAAGACGATCAATTTCGAGGAATACAAGCGTTTTTAGACATTTTCGTACTTCTCGCACAAAAACTGTATTTTTCATAACAAAAAACATTTTTTATCTTTGAAAATAAATTTATTAATGTCAGAGAGTTGGAAATGTCTATAAACGACCACTTTCAACGAATACCAGCGTTTTTAGACATTTTCGTTCTTGTCGGACTTAAACTGTATTTTTCACGACAAAAAATATTTTCATCTCTGAAAATCTATTTATTAACGTTAGAAAGCTGGAAACATCTAAAAACGACCACTTTCGGCGAATACAAGCGTTTTTAGACATTTTCGTATTTCTCGGACTAAAACTGTATTTTTCACGACAAAAAGTATTTTTATCTCTGAAAATCAATTTATTAACGTCAGAAAGCTGGAAATGTCTAAAAACGATCACTTTCAACGAATACGAGCATTTTTAGACATTTTCGTAGTTCGTGGATTAAAACTGTATTTTTCACGACAAAAAATATTTTTGATCTCTGAAAATCAATTTATTAACGTCAGAAAGCTGGAAACAGCTAAAAACGATCACTTTCGGCGAATACAATCGTGTTCAGACATTTTCGTACTTCTCGGACTAAAACTGCATTTTTCACGACAAAAAATATTTTTTATCTCTGAAAATCAATTTATTAACGTCAGAAAGCTGGAATTGTCTAAAAACGATCACTTTCAAGGAATACGAGCATTGTTAGACATTTTCGTGGTTCGTGGATTAAAACTGTAATTTTCACAACAAATATTTTTGATCTCTGAAAATCAATTTATTAACGTCAGAGAGCTGAAAACGTATAAAAACGATTACTTTCGACGAATACAAGCGTTTTTAGACATTTTTGTACTTCTCGGTCTAATACTGCATTTTTCACGACAAAAACTATTTTTTATCCCTGAAAATCAATTTATTAACGTTAGAAAGCTGGAAATGTCTAAAAACGATCACTTTCAACGAATACGAGCATTTTTAGATATTTTCGTGGGTCGTGGATTAAAACTGTAATTTTCACAACAAATATTTTTGATCTCTGAAAATCAATTTATTAACATCAGAAAGCTTGAAATATTTAAAGACGATCAATTTCGAGGAATACAAGCGTTTTTAGACATTTTCGTACTTCTCGCACAAAAACTGTATTTTTCATAACAAAAAACATTTTTTATCTCTGAAAATAAATTTATTAATGTCAGAGAGTTGGAAATGTCTATAAACGATCACTTTCAACGAATACCAGCGTTTTTAGACATTTTCGTTCTTGTCGGACTTAAACTGTATTTTTCACGACAAAAAATATTTTTATCTCTGAAAATCTATTTATTAACGTTAGAAAGCTGGAAACATCTAAAAACGACCATTTTCGGCGAATACAAGCGTTTTTAGACATTTTCGTACTTCTCGGACTAAAACTGCATTTTTCACGACAAAAACTATTTTTAATCTCTGAAAATTAATTTATTAACGTCAGAAAGCTGGAAAGGTCTAAAAACGATCACTTTCGACGAATACAAACGTTTTTAGACATTTTCGTACTTCCTGAACTAAAACTGTATTTTTCACGACAAAAAGTATTTTTATCTCTGAAAATCAATTTATTAACGTCAGAAAGCTGGAAGTGTCTAAAAACGATCACTTTCAACGAATACGAGCATTTTTAGACATTTTCGTAGTTCGTGGATTAAAACTGTATTTTTCACGACAAAAAATATTTTTGATCTCTGAAAATCAATTTATTAACGTCAGAAAGCTTGAAACATTTAAAGACGATCAAGTTCGAGGAATACAAGCGTTTTTAGACATTTTCGTACTTTTCGCACAAAAACTGTATTTTTCATAACAAAAAATATTTTTTATATCTGAAAATAAATTTAATAATGTCAGAGAGTTGGAAATGTCTATAAACGATCACTTTCAACGAATACGAGCGTTTTTAGACATTTTCATTCTTGCCGGACTTAGACTGTATTTTTCACGACAAAATATATTTTTTATCTCTGAAAATCAATTTATTAACGTCAGAGAGTTGGAAATGTCTAAAAACGATCACTTTCAACGAATACCAGCGTTTTTAGACATTTTCGTATTTCTCGCTCTAAAGATGCATTTTTCACGACAAAAACTACTTTTTATCTCTGAAAATCAATTTATTAACGTCAGAAAGCTGGAAATGTCTAAAAACGATCACTTTCAATGAATACGAGCATTTTTAGACATTTTCGTGGGTCGTGGATTAAAACTGCAATTTTCACAACAAATATTTTTGTTCTCTGAAAATCAATTTAATAACGTCAGAAAGCTTGAAACATTTAAAGACGATCAATTTCGAGGAATACAAGCGTTTTTAGACATTTTCGTACTTCTCGCACAAAAACTGTATTTTTCATAACAAAAAATATTTTTTATCTCTGAAAATCAATTTATTAATGTCAGAGAGTTGGAAATGTCTATAAACGATCACTTTCAACGAATACCAGCGTTTTTAGACATTTTCGTTCTTGTCGGACTTAAACTATATTTTTCACGACAAAAAATATTTTTTATCTCTCAAAATCAATTTATAAACTTTTGAAAGCTGGAAACATCTAAAAACGACCACTTTCGGCGAATACAAGTGTTTTTAGACATTTTCGTACTTCTCGGACTAAAACTGCATTTTTCCCGACAAAAACTATTTTTAATCTCTGAAAATTAATTTATTAACGTCAGAGAGCTGAAAACGTTTAAAAACGATCACTTTCAACGATTCAATCGTTTTTAGACATTTTTGTACTTCTCGGTCTAAAACTGCATTTTTCACGACAAAAACTATTTTTTATCCCTGAAAATCAATTTATTAACGTTAGAAAGCTGGAAATGTCTAAAAACGATCACTTTCAACGAATACGAGCATTTTTAGATATTTTCGTGGGTCGTGGATTAAAACTGTAATTTTCACAACAAATATTTTTGATCTCTGAAAATCAATTTATTAACGTCAGAAAGCTTGAAATATTTAAAGACGATCAATTTCGAGGAATACAAGCGTTTTTAGAGATTTTCGTACTTCTCGCACAAAAACTGTATTTTTCATAACAAAAAATATTTTTTATCTCTGAAAATAAATTTATTAATGTCAAAGAGTTGGAAATGTCTATAAACGATCACTTTCAACGAATACCAGCGTTTTTAGACATTTTCGTTCTTGTCGGACTTAAACTGTATTTTTCACGACAAAAAATATTTTTATCTCTGAAAATCTATTTATTAACGTTAGAAAGCTGGAAACATCTAAAAACGACCACTTTCGGCGAATACAAGCGTTTTTAGACATTTTCGTACTTCTCGGACTAAAACTGCATTTTTCACGACAAAAACTATTTTTAATCTCTGAAAATTAATTTATTAACGTCAGAAAGCTGGAAAGGTCTAAAAACGATCACTTTCGACGAATACAAATGTTTTTAGACATTTTCGTACTTCCTGAACTAAAACTGTATTTTTCACGACAAAAAGTATTTTTATCTCTGAAAATCAATTTATTAACGTCAGAAAGCTGGAAGTGTCTAAAAACGATCACTTTCAACGAATACGAGCATTTTTAGACATTTTCGTAGTTCGTGGATTAAAACTGTATTTTTCACGACAAAAAATATTTTTGATCTCTGAAAATCAATTTATTAACGTCAGAAAGCTTGAAACATTTAAAGACGATCAAGTTCGAGGAATACAAGCGTTTTTAGACATTTTCGTACTTTTCGCACAAAAACTGTATTTTTCATAACAAAAAATATTTTCTATATCTGAAAATAAATTTAATAATGTCAGAGAGTTGGAAATGTCTATAAACGATCACTTTCAACGAATACGAGCGTTTTTAGACATTTTCATTCTTGCCGGACTTAGACTGTATTTTTCACGACAAAATATATTTTTTATCTCTGAAAATCAATTTATTAACGTCAGAGAGTTGGAAATGTATAAAAACGATCACTTTCAACGAATACCAGCGTTTTTAGACATTTTCGTAGTTCTCGCACTAAAATTGTATTTTTGAAGATAAAAACAATTTTTTATCTCTGAAAATCAATTTATTAACGTTAGAAAGCTGGAAACAGCTAAAAACGATCACTTTCGGCGAATACAATCGTGTTCAGACATTTTCGTACTTCTCGGACTAAAACTGCATTTTTCACGACAAAAACTATTTTTTATCTCTGAAAATCAATTTATTAATGTCAGAGATTTGGAAATGTCTATAAACGATCACTTTCAACGAATACCAGCATTTTTAGACATTTTCGTACTTCTCGGACTAAAACTGTATTTTTCACGACAAAAAAATATTTTTTATCTCTGAAAATCAATTTATTAATGTCAGAAAGCTGGAAATGTCGAAAAACGATCACTTTCAACGAATACGAGCATTTTTAGACATTTTCGTGCGTCGTGGATTAAAACTGTAATTTTCACAACAAATATTTTTGATCTCTGAAAATCAATTTATTAACGTCAGAGAGCTGAAAACGTTTAAAAACGCTCACTTTCAACGAATTCAAGCGTTTTTAGACATTTTTGTACTTCTCGGTCTAAAACTGCATTTTTCACGACAAAAACTATTTTTTATCTCTGAAAATCAATTTATTAACGTCAGAAAGCTGGAAACGTCTAAAAACAATCACTTTCAACGAATACAAGCGTTTTTAGACATTTTCGTACTTCTCGCACAAAAACTGTATTTTTCATAACAAAAAATATTTTTTATCTCTGAAAATCAATTTATTAACGTCAGAGAGCTGAAAACGTATAAAAACGATTACTTTCGACGAATACAAGCGTTTTTAGACATTTTTGTACTTCTCGGTCTAAAACTGCATTTTTCACGACAAAAACTATTTTTTATCCCTGAAAATCAATTTATTAACGTTAGAAAGCTGGAAATGTCTAAAAACGATCACTTTCAACGAATACGAGCATTTTTAGATATTTTCGTGGGTCGTGGATTAAAACTGTAATTTTCACAACAAATATTTTTGATCTCTGAAAATCAATTTATTAACGTCAGAAAGCTTGAAATATTTAAAGACGATCAATTTCGAGGAATACAAGCGTTTTTAGAGATTTTCGTACTTCTCGCACAAAAACTGTATTTTTCATAACAAAAAATATTTTTTATCTCTGAAAATAAATTTTTAATGTCAAAGAGTTGGAAATGTCTATAAACGATCACTTTCAACGAATACCAGCGTTTTTAGACATTTTCGTTCTTGTCGGACTTAAACTGTATTTTTCACGACAAAAAATATTTTTATCTCTGAAAATCTATTTATTAACGTTAGAAAGCTGGAAACATCTAAAAACGACCACTTTCGGCGAATACAAGCGTTTTTAGACATTTTCGTACTTCTCGGACTAAAACTGCATTTTTCACGACAAAAACTATTTTTAATCTCTGAAAATTAATTTATTAACGTCAGAAAGCTGGAAAGGTCTAAAAACGATCACTTTCGACGAATACAAACGTTTTTAGACATTTTCGTACTTCCCGAACTACAACTGTATTTTTCACGACAAAAAATATTTTTTATCTCTGAAAATCAATTTATTAACGTCAGAAAGCTGGAAATATCTAAAAAGGATCACTTTCAACGAATACGAGCATTTTTAGACATTTTCGTAGTTCTCGGACTGAAACTGCATTTTTCAGGACAAAAACTATTTTTGATCTCTGAAAATCAATTTATTAACGTCAGAAAGCTTGAAACATTTAAAGACGATCAATTTCGAGGAATACAAGCGTTTTTAGACATTTTCGTACTTCTCGCACAAAAACTGTATTTTTCATAACAAAAAACATTTTTTATCTTTGAAAATAAATTTATTAATGTCAGAGAGTTGGAAATGTCTATAAACGATCACTTTCAACGAATACCAGCGTTTTTAGACATTTTCGTTCTTGTCGGACTTAAACTGTATTTTTCACGACAAAAAATATTTTTATCTCTGAAAATCTATTTATTAACGTTAGAAAGCTGGAAACATCTAAAAACGACCACTTTCGGCGAATACAAGCGTTTTTAGACATTTTCGGACTTCTCGGACTAAAACTGTATTTTTCACGACAAAAAGTATTTTTATCTCTGAAAATCAATTTATTAACGTCAGAAAGCTGGAAATGTCTAAAAACGATCACTTTCAACGAATACGAGCATTTTTAGACATTTTCGTAGTTCGTGGATTAAAACTGTATTTTTCACGACAAAAAATATTTTTGATCTCTGAAAATCAATTTATTAACGTCAGAAAGCTGGAAACAGCTAAAAACGATCACTTCCGGCGAATACAATCGTGTTCAGACATTTTCGTACTTCTCGGACTAAAACTGCATTTTTCACGACAAAAAATATTTTTTATCTCTGAAAATCAATTTATTAACGTCAGAAAGCTGGAATTGTCTAAAAACGATCACTTTCAAGGAATACGAGCATTGTTAGACATTTTCGTGGTTCGTGGATTAAAACTGTAATTTTGACAACAAATATTTTTGATCTCTGAAAATCAATTTATTAACGTCAGAGAGCTGAAAACGTATAAAAACGATCACTTTCGACGAATACAAGCGTTTTTAGACATTTTTGTACTTCTCGGACTAAAACTGCATTTTTCACGACAAAAACTATTTTTTATCTCTGAAATATAATTTATTAACATCACAGAGTTGGAAACGTCTGAAAACGATCAGTTTCAATGAATACAAGCGTTTTTAGACATTTTCGTACTTCTCGGACTAAAACTATATTTTTCAAGACAAAAGGTTATTTTTGTCTCTGAAAATCAATTTATAAACGTCAGAAAGCTGGAAACATTTAAAAACGATAACTTTCGACGAATACAAGCGTTTTTACCCATTTTCGTACTTCGCGGACAAAAACTGTATTTTTCATGACAAAAAACATTTTTTATGTCTGAATATAAAATTATTAACGTCAGAGAGCGGAAAACGTCTAAAAACGATTACTTTCGACGAATTCAAGCGTTTTTAGACATTTTCGTACTTCTCGGTCTAAAACTGCATTTTTGACGATAAAAAATCTTTTTTATCTCTGAAGATAAATTTCTTAACATCAGAGAGTTGGAAACGTCTAAAAACGATCACTTTCAATGAATAGAAGCGTTTTTAGTCATTTTCGTACTTCTTGGACTAAAACTACATTTTTCACGACAAAAAGTTATTTTTGTCTCTGAAAATCAATTTATAAACGTCAGAAAGCTGGAAACATTTAAAAACGATCACTTTCGACGAATACAAGCGTTTTTACACATTTTCGTACTTCGCGGACAAAAACTGTATTTTTCATGACAAAAAACATTTTTTATGTCTGAAAATAAATTTATTAATGTCAGAGAGTTGGAAATGTCTATAAACGATCACTTTCAACGAATACCAGCGTTTTTAGACATTTTCATTCTTGTCGGACTAAAACTGTATTTTTCACGACAAAAAATATTTTTTATCTCTGAAAATCAATTTATTAACATTAGAAAGCTGTAAACATCTAAAAACGACCACTTTCGGCGAATACAAGCGTTTTTAGACATTTTCGTACTTCTCGGACTAAAACTGCATTATTCACGACAAAAACTATTTTTAATCTCTGAAAATTAATTTATTAACGTCAGAAAGCTGGAATTGTCTAAAAACGATCACTTTCAAGGAATACGAGCATTTTTAGACATTTTCGTGGTTCGTGGATTAAAACTGTAATTTTCACAATAAATATTGTTGATATCTGAAAATCAATTTATTAACGTCAGAAAGCTTGAAACATTTAAAGACGACCAAGTTCGAGGAATACAAGCGTTTTTAGATGTTTTCGTACTTCTCGCACAAAAACTGTATTTTTCATAACAAAAAATATTTTTTTTCTCTGAAAATAAATTTATTAACGTCAGAGAGTTGGAAATGTCTAAAAACGATCACTTTCGACGAATACAAACGTTTTTAGACATTCTCGTACTTCTCGGACTAAAACTGTATTTTTCACGACAAAAAATATTTTTTATCTCTGAAAATCAATTTATTAACGTCAGAAAGCTGGAAATGTCTAAAAACGATCACTTTCAACGAATACGAGCATTTTTAGACATTTTTGTGGGTCGTGGATTAAAACTGTAGTTTTCACAATAAATATTGTTGATATCTGAAAATAAATTTATTAACGTCAGAAAGCTTGAAACATTTAAAGACGACCAAGTTCGAGGAATACAAGCGTTTTTAGATGTTTTCGTACTTCTCGCACAAAAACTGTATTTTTCATAACAAAAAATATTTTTTTTCTCTGAAAATAAATTTATTAATGTCAGAGAGTTGGAAATGTCTATAAACGATCACTTTCAACGAATACCAGCGTTTTTAGACATTTTCGTCCTTGTCGGCCTTAAACTGTATTTTTTACGACAAAAAGTATTTTTTATCTCTGAAAATCAATTTATTAACGTTAGAAAGCTGGAAACATCTAAAAACGACCACTTTCGGCGAATACAAGCGTTTTTAGACATTTTCGTACTTCTCGGACTAAAACTGCATTTTTCACGACAAAAACTATTTTTAATCTCTGAAAATTAATTTATTAACGTCAGAAAGCTGGAAAGGTCTAAAAACGATCACTTTCGACGAATACAAACGTTTTTAGACATTTTCGTTCTTCTCGGACTAAAACTGTATTTTCCACGACAAAAAATATTTTTTATCTCTGAAAATCAATTTATTAACGTCAGAAAGCTGGAAATGTCTAAAAACGATCACTTTCAACGAATACGAGCATTTTTAGACATTTTCGTGGTTCGTGGATTAAAACTGTAATTTTCACAACAAATATTTTTGATCTCTGAAAATCAATTTATTAACGTCAGAAAGCTTGAAACATTTAAAGACGATCAATTTCGAGGAATACAAGCGTTTTTAGGCATTTTCGTACTTGTCGCACAAAAACTGTATTTCTCATAACAAAAAATATTTTTTTTCACTGAAAATAAATTTATTAATGTCAGAGAGTTGGAAATGTCTATAAACGATCACTTTCAACGAATACCAGCGTTTTTAGAAATTTTCGTTCTTGTCGGACTTAAACTGTATTTTTCACGACAAAAAATATTTTCTATCTCTGAAAATCAATTTATTAACGTTAGAAAGCTGGAAACATCTAAAAACGACCACTTTCGGCGAATACAAGCGTTTTTAGACATTTTCGTACTTCTCGGACTAAAACTACATTTTTCAAGACAAAAAAATATTTTTAATCTGTGAAAATTAATATATTAACTTCAGCAAGCTAGAAATGTCTAAAAACGATCACTTTCGACGAATACAAACGTTTTTAGACATTCTCGTACTTCTCGGACTAAAACTGTATTTTTCACGACAAAAAATATTTTTTATCTCTGAAAATCAATTTATTAACGTCAGAAAGCTGGAATTGTCTAAAAACGATCACTTTCAAGGAATACGAGCATTTTTAGACATTTTCGTGGTTCGTGGATTAAAACTGTAATTTTCACAACAAATATTTTTGATCTCTGAAAATCAATTTATTAACGTCAGAAAGCTTGAAACATTTAAAGACGACCAAGTTCGAGGAATACAAGCGTTTTTAGACATTTTCGTACTTCTCGCACAAAAACTGTATTTTTCATAACAAAAAATATTTTTTTCTCTGAAAATCAATTTATTAAGGTCAGAGAGCTGAAAACGTTTAAAAACGATCACATTCGACGAATACAAGCGTTTTTAGACATTTTTGTACTTCTCGGACTAAAACTACATTTTTCACGCCAAAACTATTTTTTATCTCTGAAAAATAATTTATTAATATCACAGAGTTGGAAACGTCTGAACGATCAGTTTCAATGAATACAAGCGTTTTTAGACATTTTCGTACTTCTCGGACTAAAACTGTATTTTTCAAGACAAAAAGTTATTTTTGTCTCTGAAAATCAATTTATAAACGTCAGAAAGCTGGAAACATTTAAAAACGATCACTTTCGACGAATACAAGCGTTTTTACACATTTTCGTACTTCGCGGACAAAAACTGTATTTTTCATGACAAAAAACATTTTTTATGTCTGAAAATAAAATTATTAACGTCAGAGAGCGTAAAACGTCTAAAAACGATCACTTTCGACGAATTCAAGCGTTTTTAGACATTTTCGTACTTCTCGGTCTAAAACTGCATTTTTCACGATAAAAAATCTTTTTTATCTCTGAAGATAAATTTCTTAACATCAGAGAGTTGGAAACGTCTAAAAACGATCACTTTCAATGAATAGAAGCGTTTTTAGTCATTTTCGTACTTCTTGGACTAAAACTACATTTTTCACGACAAAAAAAAATTTTTATCTCTGAAAATAAATTTATTAATGTCAGAGTGTTGGAAATGTCTATAAACGATCACTTTCAACGAATACCAGCGTTTTTAGACATTTTCATTCTTGTCGGACTAAAACTGTATTTTTCACGACAAAAAATATTTTTTATCTCTGAAAATCAATTCATTAACATTAGAAAGCTGGAAACATCTAAAAACGACCACTTTCGGCGAATACAAGCGTTTTTAGACATTTTCGTGGTTCGTGGATTAAAACTGTAATTTTCACAACAAATATTTTTGATCTCTGAAAATCAATTTATTAACGTCAGAAAGCTTGAAACATTTAAAGACGATCAATTTCGAGGAATACAAGCGTTTTTAGGCATTTTCGTACTTGTCGCACAAAAACTGTATTTCTCATAACAAAAAATATTTTTTATCACTGAAAATAAATTTATTAATGTCAGAGAGTTGGAAATGTCTATAAACGATCACTTTCAACGAATACCAGCGTTTTTAGAAATTTTCGTTCTTGTCGGACTTAAACTGTATTTTTCACGACAAAAAATATTTTCTATCTCTGAAAATCAATTTATTAACGTTAGAAAGCTGGAAACATCTAAAAACGACCACTTTCGGCGAATACAAGCGTTTTTAGACATTTTCGTACTTCTCGGACTAAAACTGCATTTTTCAAGACAAAAAAATATTGTTAATCTGTGAAAATTAATTTATTAACGTCAGCAAGCTAGAAATGTCTAAAAACGATAACTTTCGACGAATACAAACGTTTTTAGACATTCTCGTACTTCTCGGACTAAAACTGTATTTTTCACGACAAAAAATATTTTTTATCTCTGAAAATCAATTTATTAACGTCAGAAAGCTGGAATTGTCTAAAAACGATCACTTTCAAGGAATACGAGCATTTTTAGACATTTTCGTGGTTCGTGGATTAAAACTGTAATTTTCACAACAAATATTTTTGATCTCTGAAAATCCATTTATTAACGTCAGAAAGCTTGAAACATTTAAAGACGACCAAGTTCGAGGAATACAAGCGTTTTTAGATATTTTCGTACTTCTCGCACAAAAACTGTATTTTTCATAACAAAAAATATTTTTTTCTCTGAAAATCAATTTATTAACGTCAGAGAGCTGAAAACGTTTAAAAACGATCACATTCGACGAATACAAGCGTTTTTAGACATTTTTGTACTTCTCGGACTAAAACTGCATTTTTCACGACAAAAACTATTTTTTATCTCTGAAAAATAATTTATTAATATCACAGAGTTGGAAACGTCTGAAAACGATCAGTTTCAATGAATACAAGCGTTTTTAGACATTTTCGTACTTCTCGGACTAAAACTGTATTTATCAAGACAAAAAGTTATTTTTGTCTCTGAAAATCAATTTATAAACGTCAGAAAGCTGGAAACATTTAAAAACGATCACTTTCGACGAATACAAGCGTTTTTACACATTTTCGTACTTCGCGGACAAAAACTGTATTTTTCATGACAAAAAACATTTTTTATGTCTGAAAATAAAATTATTAACGTCAGAGAGCGTAAAACGTCTAAAAACGATCACTTTCGACGAATTCAAGCGTTTTTAGACATTTTCGTACTTCTCGGTCTAAAACTGCATTTTTCACGATAAAAATTCTTTTTTATCTCTGAAGATAAATTTCTTAACATCAGAGAGTTGGAAACGTCTAAAAACGATCACTTTCAACGAATACCAGCTTTTTTAGACATTTTCATTCTTGTCGGACTAAAACTGTATTTTTCACGACAAAAAATATTTTTTATCTCTGAAAATCAATTCATTAACATTAGAAAGCTGGAAACATCGAAAAACGACCACTTTCGGCGAATACAAGCGTTTTTAGACATTTTCGTACTTCTCGGACTAAAACTGTATTTTTCACGACAAAAAATATTTTTTATCTCTGAAAATCAATTTATTAACGTCAGAAAGCTGGAAATGTCTAAAAACGATCACTTTCAGCGAATACGAGCATTTTTAGACATTTTCGTGGGTCGTGGATTAAAACTGTAATTTTCACAACAAATATTGTTGATATCTGAAAATCAATTTATTAACGTCAGAAAGCTTGAAACATTTAAAGACGATCAAGTTCGAGGAATACAAGCGTTTTTAGACATTTTCGTACTTCTCGCACAAAAACGGTATTTTTCATAACAAAAAATATTTTTTATCTCTGAAAATCAATTTATTAACGTCAGAGAGCTGAAAACGTTTAAAAACGATCACTTTCAACGAATTCAAGCGTTTTTAGACATTTTTGTACTTCTAGGACTAAAAGTGCATTTTTCACGACAAAAACGATTTTTCATCTCTGAAAATCAATTTATTAACGTCAAAAAGCTGGAAATGTCTAGAAACGATCACTTTCGACGAATACAAACGTTTTTAGAGATTTTCGTACTTCTCCGACTAAAACTGTATTTTTCACGACAAAAACTATTTTTTATCTCTGAAAAATAATTTATTAACATCACAGAGTTGTAAACGTCTGAAAACGATCAGTTTCAATGAATACAAGCGTTTTTAGACATTTTCGTACTTCTCGGACTAAAACAGAATTTTTCAAGACAAAAAGTTTTTTTGTCTCTGAAAATCAATTTATAAACGTCAGAAAGCTGGAAACATTTAAAAACGATCACTTTCAACGAATACAAGCGTTTTTAGATATTTGCGTACTTCGCGGACAAAAACTGTATTTTTCATGACAAATAATATTTTTTATCTCTGAAAATAAAATTATTAACTTCAGAGAGCTGAAAACGTCTAAAAACGATCGCTTTCAACGAATTCAAGCGTTTTTAGACATTTTCGTACTTCTCGGTCTAAAACTGCATTTTTCACGATAAAAAATCTTTTTTATCTCTGAAGATAAATTTGTTAACATCAAAGAGTTGGAAACGTCTAAAAACGATCACTTTCAATGAATAGAAGCGTTTTTAGTAATTTTCGTACTTCTCGGACTAAAACTAAATTTTTCACGAAAAAAATAAATTTTTATGTCTGAAAATAAATTTATTAATGTCAGAGAGTTGGAAATGTCTATAGAGGATCACTTTCAACGAATACCAGCGTTTATAGACATTTTCGTACTTCTCGGACTAAAACTGCATTTTTCACGACAAAAAACATTTTTAAGCTCTGAAAATAAATTTATTAACATCAGAGAGTTGGAAACGTCTAAGAACGACCACTTTCAATAAAAAGAAGCGTTTTTAGTCATTTTCGTACTTGTTGGACTAAAACTGTATTTTTCACGAAAAAAAATATTTTTTATCTCTGAAAATCAATTTATTAACGTTAGAAAGCTGCAAGCATATAAAAACGATCACTTTCGGCGAATACAACCGTTTTTAGGCATTTTCGTGCTTCGCGGATTAAAAATGTATGTTTCACAACAACAAAAATACTTTTCATATGTGAAAATGAATTTATTTACGTCAGAGAGATATGTTTATTAATGTGCTCCGCCAGAGGCACTGCACGATAAAGCAGCAGCGACACGCGGTTTTCCCAAGTGGTCACCATCCATGTACTAATCGCGCTCGACGTTGCTTAATTTCGGTGATCGATGGGAACCGGTGCTTTCAACGCGATATGGTCACTGCCATTTACGTCAGAGAGCTGGAAACATCTAAAAACGATCACTTTCAAAGGAAACAAGCATTTGTAGACGTTTTCGTGCGTCGTAGATTAAAAATGTATTTTTCACGATTAAAAAACATTCTTTTTCTCTGAACATAAATTTATTTATTTTATTTATTTTTATTCATTTATTCGACGAATAACTTTTCAAAAAATATTTTTATCTCTGAAGATAAATTTATTAACATCAGAGAGTTGGAAACGTCTAAAAACGATCACTTCCAATGAATAGAAGCGTTTTTAGTCATTTTCGTACTTCTCGTACTAAAACTGCATTTTTCACGACAAAAATATTTTTTATCTCTGAAAATCAATTTATTAACGTCACAGAGTTGGAAACGTCTAAAAACGACCTCTTTCAACGAATACAAGCATTTTTCGACATTTTCGTGCTTCGTGGATTAAAACTATAATTTTCACAACAAATAGTTTTTATCTCTGAAAATCAATTTATTAACGTCAGAGAGTTGGACACGTCTAAAAACGATCACTTTCGATGAATAGAAGCGTTTTTAGTCATTTTCGTACTTCTCGGACTAAAACTGCATTTTTCACGACAAATAAATATAATTTATCTCTGAAAGTAAATTTATTAACGTCAGAGAGTTGGAAATGTCTAAAAACGATGACTTTCGACGAATACAAGCGTTTTTAGACATTTTCGAACATCTCGGACTAAAACTGCATTTTTCACGACAATTTTTTTTTATCTATGAAAATAAATTTATTAACGTCAGAAAGCTGGAAACGTCTAAGAACGACCACTTTCGACGAATACAAACGTTTTTAGACATTTTCGTACTTCTCGGAATAAAACTGCATTTTTCACGACTACAATATTTTTCATCTATGAAAATAAATTTATTAACGTCAGAAAGCTGGAAACGTCTATGAACGACCACTTTCAATGAATAGAAGCATTTTTAGTCATTTTCGTACTTCTCGGACTAAAACTGCATTTTTCACGACAAAAATATTTTTTATCTCTGAAAATAAATTTATTAACGTCAGAGAGTTGGAAATGTCTATAAACGATCACTGTCAACGAGTACCAGCGTTTTTAGACATTTTTGTACCTCTCGGTCTAAAACTGCATTTTTCACGACAAAAACTATTTTTTATCCCTGAAAATCAATTTATTAACGTAGAAAGCTGGAAATGTCTAAAAACGATCACTTTCAACGAATACGAGCATTTTTAGATATTTTCGTGGGTCGTGGATTAAAACTGTAATTTTCACAACAAATATTTTTGATCTCAGAAAATCAATTTATTAACGTCAGAAAGCTTGAAATATTTAAAGACGATCAATTTCGAGGAATACAAGCGTTTTTAGAGATTTTCGTACTTCTCGCACAAAAACTGTATTTTTCATAACAAAAAATATTTTTTATCTCTGAAAATAAATTTATTAATGTCAGAGAGTTGGAAATGTCTATAAACGATCACTTTCAACGAATACCAGCGTTTTTAGACATTTTCGTTCTTGTCGGACTTAAACTGTATTTTTCACGACAAAAAATATTTTTATCTCTGAAAATCTATTTATTAACGTTAGAAAGCTGGAAACATCTAAAAACGACCACTTTCGGCGAATACAAGCGTTTTTAGACATTTTCGTACTTCTCGGACTAAAACTGCATTTTTCACGACAAAAACTATTTTTAATGTCTGAAAATTAATTTATTAACGTCAGAAAGCTGGAAAGGTCTAAAAACGATCACTTTCGACGAATACAAACGTTTTTAGACATTTTCGTACTTCCCGAACTAAAACTGTATTTTTCACGACAAAAAATATTTTTTATCTCTGAAAATCAATTTATTAACGTCAGAAAGCTGGAAATATCTAAAAAGGATCACTTTCAACGAATACGAGCATTTTTAGACATTTTCGTAGTTCTCGCACTAAAATTGTATTTTTGAAGATGAAAACAATTTTTTATCTCTGAAAATCAATTTATTAACGTTAGAAAGCTGGAAACATCTAAAAACGATCACATTCGGCGAATACAATCGTGTTTAGACATTTTCATACTTCTCGGACTGAAACTGCATTTTTCAGGACAAAAACTATTTTTGATCTCTGAAAATCAATTTATTAACGTCAGAAAGCTTGAAACATTTAAAGACGATCAATTTCGAGGAATACAAGCGTTTTTAGACATTTTCGTACTTCTCGCACAAAAACTGTATTTTTCATAACAAAAAACATTTTTTATCTTTGAAAATCAATTTATTAATGTCAGAGAGTTCGAAATGTCTATAAACGATCACTTTCAACGAATACCAGCGTTTTTAGACATTTTCGTTCTTGTCGGACTTAAACTATACTTTTCACGACAAAAAATGTTTTTTATCTCTCAAAATCAATTTATTAACGTTAGAAAGCTGGAAACATCTAAAAACGACCACCTTCGGCGAATACAAGTGTTTTTAGACATTTTCGTACTTCTCGGACTAACACTGCATTTTTCACGACAAAAACTATTTTTAATCTATGAAAATTAATTTATTAACGTCAGAAAGCTGGAAAGGTCTAAAAACGATCACTTTTGACGAATACAAACGTTTTTACACATTTTCGTGTTCTCGGACTAAAACTGTATTTTTCACGACAAAAAGTATTTTTTATCTCTGAAAATCAATTTATTAACGTCAGAAAGCTGGAAACAGCTAAAAACGATCACTTTCGGCGAATACAATCGTGTTCAGACATTTTCGTACTTCTCGGACTAAAACAGAATTTTTCAAGACAAAAAGTTATTTTTGTCTCTGAAAATCAATTTATAAACGTCAGAAAGCTGGAAACATTTAAAAACGATCACTTTCGACGAATACAAGCGTTTTTACACATTTTCGTACTTCGCGGACAAAAACTGTATTTTTCATGACAAAAAACATTTTTTATGTCTGAAAATAAAATTATTAACGTCAGAGAGCGTAAAACGTCTAAAAACGATCGCTTTCAACGAATTCAAGCGTTTTTAGACATTTTCGTACTTCTCGGTCTAAAACTGCATTTTTCACGATAAAAAATCTTTTTTATCTCTGAAGATAAATTTCTTAACATCAGAGAGTTGGAAACGTCTAAAAACGATCACTTTCAACGAATACCAGCGTTTTTAGACATTTTCATTCTTGTCGGACTAAAACTGTATTTTTCACGACAAAAAATATTTTTTATCTCTGAAAATCAATTCATTAACATTAGAAAGCTGGAAACATCGAAAAACGACCACTTTCGGCGAATACAAGCGTTTTTAGACATTTTCGTACTTCTCGGACTAAAACTGTATTTTTCACGACAAAAAAATATTTTTTATCTCTGAAAATCAATTTATTAACGTCAGAAAGCTGGAAATGTCTAAAAACGATCACTTTCAGCGAATACGAGCATTTTTAGACATTTTCGTGGGTCGTGGATTAAAACTGTAATTTTCACAACAAATATTGTTGATATCTGAAAATCAATTTATTAACGTCAGAAAGCTTGAAACATTTAAAGACGATCAAGTTCGAGGAATACAAGCGTTTTTAGACATTTTCGTACTTCTCGCACAAAAACGGTATTTTTCATAACAAAAAATATTTTTTATCTCTGAAAATCAATTTATTAACGTCAGAGAGCTGAAAACGTTTAAAAACGATCACTTTCAACGAATTCAAGCGTTTTTAGACATTTTTGTACTTCTAGGACTAAAAGTGCATTTTTCACGACAAAAACGATTTTTCATCTCTGAGAATCAATTTATTAACGTCAAAAAGCTGGAAATGTCTAGAAACGATCACTTTCGACGAATACAAACGTTTTTAGAGATTTTCGTACTTCTCCGACTAAAACTGTATTTTTCACGACAAAAAATATTTTTTATCTCTGAAAACCAATATAATAACATCAGAACGGTGGTAACGTCTAAGAACGAACAGTTTCAACGTATACAAGCGTTTTTAGACATTTTCGTACTTCTCCGACTAAAGCTGTATTTTCACGACAAAAAATATTTCTTATCTCTGAAAATAAATTTATTAACGTCAGAGAGCTGAAAACGTCTAAAAACTATCACTTTCGACGAATTCAAGCGTTTTTAGACATTTTCGTAGTTCTCGCACTAAAATTGTATTTTTGAAGATAAAAACGATTTTTTATGTCTGAAAATCAAGTTATTAACGTTAGAAAGCTGGAAACATCTAAAAACGATCACTTTCGACTATTACAAACGTTTTAGACATTTTCGTACTTCTCGGACTAAAACTGTATTTTCACGACAAAAATATTTTTTATCTCTGAAAATCAATTTATTAACGTCAGAGAGTTGGAAATGTCTAAAAACGATCACTTTCAACGAATACCAGCGTTTTTAGACATTTTCGTACTTCTTGGAATAAAACTGTCTTTTTTACGACAAAAAATATTTTTTA
Organism: Leptodirus hochenwartii; assembly: GCA_947310635.1. NCBI lineage: Eukaryota > Metazoa > Arthropoda > Insecta > Coleoptera > Leiodidae > Leptodirus > Leptodirus hochenwartii. The sequence continues at coordinate 29,521,474 of OX371177.1, read as the reverse complement.
TTTCTGAAAATCAATTTATTAACGTCAGAGAGTTGGAAACATCTAAAAACGATCACTTTCGGCGAATACAATCGTGTTTAGACATTTTCGTATTTCTCGGACTAAAACTGCATTTTTCACGACAAAAACTATTTTTTATCTCTGAAAATAAATTTATTAACGTCAGAAAGCTGGAAACGTCTAAAAACGATCACTTTCGACTAATACAAACGTTTTTAGACATTTTCGTACTTCTCGGACTAAAACTGTATTTTTCCCGACAAAAAGTATTTTTTATCTCTGAAAATCAAGTTATTAACGTCAGAAAGCTGGAAGTGTCTAAAAACGATCACTTTCAACGAATACGAGCATTGTTAGACATTTTCGTGGGTCGTGGATTAAAACTGTAATTTTCACAACAAATATTTTTGATCTCTGAAAAACAATTTATTAACGTCAGAAAGCTTGAAACATTTCAAGACGATCAATTTCGAGGAATACAAGCGTTTTTAGACATTTTCGTACTTCTCGCACAAAAACTGTATTTTTCATAACAAAAAATATTTTTTATCTCTGAAAATCAATTTATTAACGTCAGAGAGCTGAAAACGTTTCAAAACGATCACTTTCAACGAATTCAAGCATTTTTAGACATTTTTGTACTTCTCGGACTAAAACTGCATTTTTCACGACAAAAACTATTTTTTATCTCTGAAAATAAATTTATTAACGTCAGAAAGCTGGAAACGTCTAAAAACGATCACTTTCGACGAATACAAGCGTTTTTAGGCATTTTCGTACTTCTCGCACAAAAACTGTATTTTTCATAACAAAAAATATTTTTATCTCTGAAAAATAATTTATTAACATCACAGAGTTGTAAACGTCTGAAAACGATCAGTTTCAATGAATAGAAGCGTTTTTAGACATTTTCGTACTTCTCGGACTAAAACAGAATTTTTCAAGACAAAAAGTTTTTTTGTCTCTGAAAATCAATTTATAAACGTCAGAAAGCTGGAAACATTTAAAAACGATCACTTTCAACGAATACAAGCGTTTTTAGATATTTGCGTACTTCGCGGACAAAAACTGTATTTTTCATGACAAATAATATTTTTTATCTCTGAAAATAAAATTATTAACTTCAGAGAGCTGAAAACGTCTAAAAACGATCGCTTTCAACGAATTCAAGCGTTTTTAGACATTTTCGTACTTCTCGGTCTAAAACTGCATTTTTCACGATAAAAAATCTTTTTTATCTCTGAAGATAAATTTGTTAACATCAAAGAGTTGGAAACGTCTAAAAACGATCACTTTCAATGAATAGAAGCGTTTTTAGTAATTTTCGTACTTCTCGGACTAAAACTAAATTTTTCACGAAAAAAATAAATTTTTATGTCTGAAAATAAATTTATTAATGTCAGAGAGTTGGAAATGTCTATAGAGGATCACTTTCAACGAATACCAGCGTTTTTAGACATTTTCGTACTTCTCGGACTAAAACTGCATTTTTCACGACAAAAAACATTTTTAAGCTCTGAAAATAAATTTATTAACATCAGAGAGTTGGAAACGTCTAAGAACGACCACTTTCAATAAAAAGAAGCGTTTTTAGTCATTTTCGTACTTGTTGGACTAAAACTGTATTTTTCACGAAAAAAAATATTTTTTATCTCTGAAAATCAATTTATTAATGTTAGAAAGCTGCAAGCATATAAAAACGATCACTTTCGGCGAATACAACCGTTTTTAGGCATTTTCGTGCTTCGCGGATTAAAAATGTATGTTTCACAACAACAAAAATACTTTTCATATGTGAAAATGAATTTATTTACGTCAGAGAGATATGTTTATTAATGTGCTCCGCCAGAGGCACTGCACGATAAAGCAGCAGCGACACGCGGTTTTCCCAAGTGGTCACCATCCATGTACTAATCGCGCTCGACGTTGCTTAATTTCGGTGATCGATGGGAACCGGTGCTTTCAACGCGATATGGTCACTGCCATTTACGTCAGAGAGCTGGAAACATCTAAAAACGATCACTTTCAAAGGAAACAAGCATTTGTAGACGTTTTCGTGCGTCGTAGATTAAAAATGTATTTTTCACGATTAAAAAACATTCTTTTTCTCTGAACATAAATTTATTTATTTTATTTATTTTTATTCATTTATTCGACGAATAACTTTTCAAAAAATATTTTTATCTCTGAAGATAAATTTATTAACATCAGAGAGTTGGAAACGTCTAAAAACGATCACTTCCAATGAATAGAAGCGTTTTTAGTCATTTTCGTACTTCTCGTACTAAAACTGCATTTTTCACGACAAAAATATTTTTTATCTCTGAAAATCAATTTATTAACGTCACAGAGTTGGAAACGTCTAAAAACGACCTCTTTCAACGAATACAAGCATTTTTCGACATTTTCGTGCTTCGTGGATTAAAACTATAATTTTCACAACAAATAGTTTTTATCTCTGAAAATCAATTTATTAACGTCAGAGAGTTGGACACGTCTAAAAACGATCACTTTCGATGAATAGAAGCGTTTTTAGTCATTTTCGTACTTCTCGGACTAAAACTGCATTTTTCACGACAAATAAATATAATTTATCTCTGAAAGTAAATTTATTAACGTCAGAGAGTTGGAAATGTCTAAAAACGATGACTTTCGACGAATACAAGCGTTTTTAGACATTTTCGAACATCTCGGACTAAAACTGCATTTTTCACGACAATTTTTTTTTATCTATGAAAATAAATTTATTAACGTCAGAAAGCTGGAAACGTCTAAGAACGACCACTTTCGACGAATACAAACATTTTTAGACATTTTCGTACTTCTCAGAATAAAACTGCATTTTTCACGACTACAATATTTTTCATCTATGAAAATAAATTTATTAACGTCAGAAAGCTGGAAACGTCTATGAACGACCACTTTCAATGAATAGAAGCGTTTTTAGTAATTTTCGTACTTCTCGGACTAAAACTAAATTTTTCACGAAAAAAATAAATTTTTATGTCTGAAAATAAATTTATTAACGTCAGAGAGTTGGAAATGTCTATAAACGATCACTGTCAACGAGTACCAGCGTTTTTAGACATTTTTGTACTTCTCGGACTAAAACTGCATTTTTCAGGACAAAAACTATTTTTGATCTCTGAAAATCAATTTATTAACGTCAGAAAGCTTGAAACATTTAAAGACGATCAATTTCGAGGAATACAAGCGTTTTTAGACATTTTCGTACTTCTCGCACAAAAACTGTATTTTTCATAACAAAAAATATTTTTTATCTCTGAAAATAAATTTATTAACGTCAGAAAGCTGGAAATGTCTAAAAACGATCACTTTCAACGAATACGAGCATTTTTAGACATTTTCGTAGTTCGTGGATTAAAACTGTATTTTTCACGACAAAAAATATTTTTGATCTCTGAAAATCAATTTATTAACGTCAGAAAGCTGGAAACAGCTAAAAACGATCACTTTCGGCGAATACAATCGTGTTCAGACATTTTCGTACTTCTCGGACTAAAACTGCATTTTTCACAACAAAAAATATTTTTTATCTCTGAAAAACAATTTATTAACGTCAGAAAGCTGGAATTGTCTAAAAACGATCACTTTCAAGGAATACGAGCATTTTTAGACATTTTCGTGGTTCGTGGATTAAAACTGTAATTTTCACAACAAATATTTTTGATCTCTGAAAATCAATTTATTAACGTCAGAGAGCTGAAAACGTATAAAAACGATCACTTTCGACGAATACAAGCGTTTTTAGACATTTTTGTACTTCTCGGACTAAAACTGCATTTTTCACGACAAAAACTATTTTTTATCTCTGAAATATAATTTATTAACATCACAGAGTTGGAAACGTCTGAAAACGATCAGTTTCAATGAATACAAGCGTTTTTAGACATTTTCGTACTTCTCGGACTAAAACTATATTTTTCAAGACAAAAGGTTATTTTTGTCTCTGAAAATCAATTTATAAACGTCAGAAAGCTGGAAACATTTAAAAACGATCACTTTCGACGAATACAAGCGTTTTTACCCATTTTCGTACTTCGCGAACAAAAACTGTATTTTTCATGACAAAAAACATTTTTTATGTCTGAAAATAAAATTATTAACGTCAGAGAGCGGAAAACGTCTAAAAACGATTACTTTCGACGAATTCAAGCGTTTTTAGACATTTTCGTACTTCTCGGTCTAAAACTGCATTTTTCACGATAAAAAATCTTTTTTATCTCTGAAGATAAATTTCTTAACATCAGAGAGTTTGAAACGTCTAAAAACGATCACTTTCAATGAATAGAAGCGTTTTTAGTCATTTTCGTACTTCTTGGACTAAAACTACATTTTTCACGACAAAAAGTTATTTTTGTCTCTGAAAATCAATTTATAAACGTCAGAAAGCTGGAAACATTTAAAAACGATCACTTTCGACGAATACAAGCGTTTTTACACATTTTCGTACTTCGCGGACAAAAACTGTATTTTTCATGACAAAAAACATTTTTTATGTCTGAAAATAAATTTATTAATGTCAGAGAGTTGGAAATGTCTATAAACGATCACTTTCAACGAATACCAGCGTTTTTAGACATTTTCATTCTTGTCGGACTAAAACTGTATTTTTCACGACAAAAAATATTTTTTATCTCTGAAAATCAATTTATTAACATTAGAAAGCTGGAAACATCTAAAAACGACCACTTTCGGCGAATACAAGCGTTTTTAGACATTTTCGTACTTCTCGGACTAAAACTGCATTATTCACGACAAAAACTATTTTTAATCTCTGAAAATTAATTTATTAACGTCAGAAAGCTAGAAATGTCTAAAAACGATCACTTTCGACGAATACAAACGTTTTTAGACATTCTCGTACTTCTCAGACTAAAACTGTATTTTTCACGACAAAAAATATTTTTTATCTCTGAAAATCAATTTATTAACGTTAGAAAGCTGGAAACATCTAAAAACGACCACTTTCGGCGAATACAAGCGTTTTTAGACATTTTCGTACTTCTCGGACTAAAACTGCATTTTTCACGACAAAAACTATTTTTAATCTCTGAAAATTAATTTATTAACGTCAGAAAGCTGGAAAGGTCTAAAAACGATCACTTTCGACGAATACAAACGTTTTTAGACATTTTCGTTCTTCTCGGACTAAAACTGTATTTTCCACGACAAAAAATATTTTTTATCTCTGAAAATCAATTTATTAACGTCAGAAAGCTGGAAATGTCTAAAAACGATCACTTTCAACGAATACGAGCATTTTTAGACATTTTCGTGGTTCGTGGATTAAAACTGTAATTTTGACAACAAATATTTTTGATCTCTGAAAATCAATTTATTAACGTCAGAAAGCTTGAAACATTTAAAGACGATCAATTTCGAGGAATACAAGCGTTTTTAGGCATTTTCGTACTTGTCGCACAAAAACTGTATTTCTCATAACAAAAAATATTTTTTATCACTGAAAATAAATTTATTAATGTCAGAGAGTTGGAAATGTCTATAAACGATCACTTTCAACGAATACCAGCGTTTTTAGAAATTTTCGTTCTTGTCGGACTTAAACTGTATTTTTCACGACAAAAAATATTTTCTATCTCTGAAAATCAATTTATTAACGTTAGAAAGCTGGAAACATCTAAAAACGACCACTTTCGGCGAATACAAGCGTTTTTAGACATTTTCGTACTTCTCGGACTAAAACTACATTTTTCAAGACAAAAAAATATTTTTAATCTGTGAAAATTAATTTATTAACGTCAGCAAGCTAGAAATGTCTAAAAACGATCACTTTCGACGAATACAAACGTTTTTAGACATTCTCGTACTTCTCGGACTAAAACTGTATTTTTCACGACAAAAAATATTTTTTATCTCTGAAAATCAATTTATTAACGTCAGAAAGCTGGAATTGTCTAAAAACGATCACTTTCAATGAATAGAAGCGTTTTTAGTCATTTTCGTACTTCTTGGACTAAAACTACATTTTTCACGACAAAAAAATATTTTTATCTCTGAAAATAAATTTATTAATGTCAGAGTGTTGGAAATGTCTATAAACGATCACTTTCAACGAATACCAGCGTTTTTAGACATTTTCATTCTTGTCGGACTAAAACTGTATTTTTCACGACAAAAATTATTTTTTATCTCTGAAAATCAATTCATTAACATTATAAAGCTGGAAACATCTAAAAACGACCACTTTCGGCGAATACAAGCGTTTTTAGACATTTTCGTGGTTCGTGGATTAAAACTGTAATTTTCACAACAAATATTTTTGATCTCTGAAAATCAATTTATTAACGTCAGAAAGCTTGAAACATTTAAAGACGATCAATTTCGAGGAATACAAGCGTTTTTAGGCATTTTCGTACTTGTCGCACAAAAACTGTATTTCTCATAACAAAAAATATTTTTTATCACTGAAAATAAATTTATTAATGTCAGAGAGTTGGAAATGTCTATAAACGATCACTTTCAACGAATACCAGCGTTTTTAGAAATTTTCGTACTTCTCGGACTAAAACTGCATTTTTCACGACAAAAACTATTTTTTATCTCTGAAAATCAATTTGTTAACATCAGAAAGTTGGAAATGTCTAAAAACGATCACTTTGGACGAATACAAACGTTTTTAGACATTTTCGTACTTCTCGCACAAAAACTGTATTTTTCATAACAAAAATTATTTTTTTCTCTGAAAATCAATTTATTAACGTCAGAGAGCTGAAAACGTTTAAAAACGATCACATTCGACGAATACAAGCGTTTTTAGACATTTTTGTACTTCTCGGACTAAAACTGCATTTTTCACGACAAAAACTATTTTTTATCTCTGAAAAATAATTTATTAATATCACAGAGTTGGAAACGTCTGAAAACGATCAGTTTCAATGAATACAAGCGTTTTTAGACATTTTCGTACTTCTCGGACTAAAACTGTATTTTTCAAGACAAAAAGTTATTTTTGTCTCTGAAAATCAATTTATAAACGTCAGAAAGCTGGAAACATTTAAAAACGATCACTTTCGACGAATACAAGCGTTTTTACACATTTTCGTACTTCGCGGACAAAAACTGTATTTTTCATGACAAAAAACATTTTTTATGTCTGAAAATAAAATTATTAACGTCAGAGAGCGTAAAACGTCTAAAAACGATCACTTTCGACGAATTCAAGCGTTTTTAGACATTTTCGTACTTCTCGGACTAAAACTGTATTTTTCAAGACAAAAAGTTTTTTTGTCTCTGAAAATCAATTTATAAACGTCAGAAAGCTGGAAACATTTAAAAACGATCACTTTCAACGAATACAAGCGTTTTTAGATATTTTCGTACTTCGCGGACAAAAACTGTATTTTTCATGACAAAAAATATTTTTTATCTCTGAAAATAAAATTATTAACGTCAGAGAGCTGAAAACGTCTAAAAACGATCACTTTCAACGAATTCAAGCGTTTTTAGACATTCTCGTACTTCTCGGACTAAAACTGTATTTTTTACGACAAAAAATATTTTTTATCTCTGAAAATCAATTTATTAACGTCAGAAAGCTGGAAATGTCTAAAAACGATCACTTTCAACGAATACGAGCATTTTTAGACATTTTCGTGGGTCGTGGATTAAAACTGTAATTTTCACAACAAATATTGTTGATATCTGAAAATCAATTTATTAACGTCAGAAAGCTGGAAAAGTCTAAAAACGATCACTTTCAATGAATAGAAGCGTTTTTAGTCATTTTCGTACTTCTCGGAGTAAAAGTGCATTTTTCACGACAAAAACGATTTTTCATTTCTGAAAATCAATTTATTAATGTCATGAGTTGGAAATGTCTATAGCGATCACTTTCAACGAATACCAGCGTTTTTAGACATTTTCGTGCTTCTCGGACTAAAACTGCAATTTTCACGACAAAAATATTTTTTATCTCTTAAAATAAATTTATTAACGTCAGAGAGTTGGAAATGTCTAAAAACAATCACTTTCGATGAATACAAGCATTTTTCGACATTTGCCTGCTTCGTGCTACTTTGCGGATAAAAACAGTATTTTTCATGTCAAAAAATTTTTTTTATCTCTGAAAATAAAATTATTAACGTCAGAGAACTGAAAACCTCTAAAAACGATCACTTTCGACGAATTCAAGCGTTTTTAGACATTTTCGTACTTCTCGGACTAAAACTGCATTTTTCACGATAAAAAATATTTTTACCTCTGAAGATAAATTTATTAACATCAGAGAGTTGGAAACGTCTAAAAACGATCACTTCCAATGAATAAAAGCGTTTTTAGTCATTTTCGTACTTCTCGTACTAAAACTGCATTTTTCACGACAAAAATATTTTTTATCTCTGAAAATCAATTTATTAACGTCACAGAGTTGGAAACGTCTAGAAACGACCTCTTTCAACGAATACAAGCATTTTTCGACATTTTCGTGCTTCGTGGATTAAAACTGTATTTTTCACGACAAAAAATATTTTTTATCTCTGAAAATCAATTTATTAACGTCAGAGAGTTGGAAATGTCTAAAAACGATCACTTTCAACGAATACCAGCGTTTTTAGACATTTTCGTACTTCTTGGAATAAAACTGTCTTTTTTACGACAAAAAATATTTTTTATTTCTGAAAATCAATTTATTAACGTCAGAGAGTTGGAAACATCTAAAAACGATCACTTTCGGCGAATACAATCGTGTTTAGACATTTTCGTATTTCTCGGACTAAAACTGCATTTTTCACGACAAAAACTATTTTTTATCTCTGAAAATAAATTTATTAACGTCAGAAAGCTGGAAACGTCTAAAAACGATCACTTTCGACTAATACAAACGTTTTTAGACATTTTCGTACTTCTCGGACTAAAACTGTATTTTTCCCGACAAAAAGTATTTTTTATCTCTGAAAATCAAGTTATTAACGTCAGAAAGCTGGAAATGTCTAAAAACGATCACTTTCAACGAATACGAGCATTGTTAGACATTTTCGTGGGTCGTGGATTAAAACTGTAATTTTCACAACAAATATTTTTGATCTCTGAAAAACAATTTATTAACGTCAGAAAGCTTGAAACATTTAAAGACGATCAATTTCGAGGAATACAAGCGTTTTTAGACATTTTCGTACTTCTCGCACAAAAACTGTATTTTTCATAACAAAAAATATTTTTTATCTCTGAAAATCAATTTATTAACGTCAGAGAGCTGAAAACGTTTCAAAACGATCACTTTCAACGAATTCAAGCATGTTTAGACATTTTTGTACTTCTCGGACTAAAACTGCATTTTTCACGACAAAAACTATTTTTTATCTCTGAAAATAAATTTATTAACGTCAGAAAGCTGGAAACGTCTAAAAACGATCACTTTCGACGAATACAAGCGTTTTTAGGCATTTTCGTACTTAAGCACAAAAACTGAATTTTTCATAACAAAAAATATTTTTATCTCTGAAAATCAATTTATTAACGTCAGAGAGCTGAAAACGTATAAAAACGATCACTTTCGACGAATACAAGCGTTCTTAGACATTTTTGTACTTCTCGGACTAAAACTGCATTTTTCACGACAAAAACTATTTTTTATCTCTGAAAAATAATTTATTAACATCACAGAGTTGTAAACGTCTGAAAACGATCAGTTTCAATGAATACAAGCGTTTTTAGACATTTTCGTACTTCTCGGACTAAAACAGAATTTTTCAAGACAAAAAGTTTTTTTGTCTCTGAAAATCAATTTATAAACGTCAGAAAGCTGGAAACATTTAAAAACGATCACTTTCAACGAATACAAGCGTTTTTAGATATTTGCGTACTTCGCGGACAAAAACTGTATTTTTCATGACAAATAATATTTTTTATCTCTGAAAATAAAATTATTAACGTCAGAGAGCTGAAAACGTCTAAAAACGATCGCTTTCAACGAATTCAAGCGTTTTTAGACATTTTCGTACTTCTCGGTCTAAAACTGCATTTTTCACGATAAAAAATCTTTTTTATCTCTGAAGATAAATTTGTTAACATCAAAGAGTTGGAAACGTCTAAAAACGATCACTTTCAATGAATAGAAGCGTTTTTAGTAATTTTCGTACTTCTCGGACTAAAACTACATTTTTCACGAAAAAAATAAATTTTTATGTCTGAAAATAAATTTATTAATGTCAGAGAGTTGGAAATGTCTATAGACGATCACTTTCAACGAATACCAGCGTTTTTAGACATTTTCGTACTTCTCGGACTAAAACTGCATTTTTCACGACAAAAAACATTTTTAAGCTCTGAAAATAAATTTATTAACATCAGAGAGTTGGAAACGTCTAAGAACGACCACTTTCAATAAAAAGAAGCGTTTTTAGTCATTTTCGTACTTGTTGGACTAAAACTGTATTTTTCACGAAAAAAAATATTTTTTATCTCTGAAAATCAATTTATCAACGTTAGAAAGCTGCAAGCATCTAAAAACGATCACTTTCGGCGAATACAACCGTTTGTAGACATTTTCGTGCTTCTCGGACTAAAACTGTATTTTTCAGGACAAAAAATATTTTTTATCTCTGAAAATCAATTTATTAACGTCAGAAAGCTGGAAACGTCTAAAAACGATCACTTTCGACGAATACAAGCGTTTTTAGGCATTTTTGTACTTCTCGCACAAAAACTGTATTTTTCATTACTAAAAATATTTTTTATCTCTGAAAATCAATTTATTAACCTCAGAGAGCTGAAAACGTTTAAAAACGATCACTATCAACGAATTCAAGCGTTTTTGACACTTTCATACTTGTCGGACTAAAACTGTATTTTTCAAGGCAAAAAAATATTTTTTATCTCTGAAAATCAATTTATTAACGTCAGAGAGTTGGAAACGTCTAAAAACGATCACTTTCAACGAATACCAGCGTATTTAGACATTTTTGTAGTTCTCGCACTCAAATTGTATTTTTGAAGATAAAAACAATTTTTTATATCTGAAAATCAATTTATTAACGTTAGAAAGCGGAAACATCTAAAAACGATCACTTTCGGCGAATACAATCGTGTTTAGACATTTTCGTTCTTCTAGGACTAAAACTGCATTTTTCACGACAAAAACTATTTTTTATTTCTGAAAATCAATTTATTAACGTCAGAGAGCTAAAAACGTTTAGAAACGATCACTTTCAACGAATTCAAGCATTTTTAGACATTTTTGTACTTCTCGGACTAAAACTGCATTTTTCACGACAAAAACTATTTTTTATCTCTGAAAATCAATTTATTAACGTCAGAAAGCTGGAAACGTCTACAAACGATCACTTTCGAAGAATAGAAGCGTTTTTAGTAATCTTCGTACTTCTCGGACTAAAACTACCTTTTTCACGAAAAAAAATATTTTTTATCTCTGAAAATAAATTTATTAATGTCAGAGAGTTGGAAATGTCTATGGACGATCACTTTCAACGAATACCAGCGTTTTTAGACATTTTCGTACTTCTCGGACTAAAACTGTATTTTTCACGGCAAAAAAATATTTTTTTTCTCTGAAAATCAATTTATTAACGTCAGAAAGCTGGAAACGTCTACATACGATCACTTTCGAAGAATACAAGCGTTTTTAGACATTTTCGTACTTCTCGGACTAAAACTGCATTTTTCACGACAAATTTTTTTTTTATCTATGAAAATAAATTTATTAACGTCAGAAAGCTGGATACATCTAAAAACGATCACTTTCGACGAATACGAGCGTTTTTAGACATTTTCGGGTTTCGTGGATTAAAAATATTTTTTTCACGACAAAAAATTATTTTTATCTGTGAAATTAAATTGATTAACGTCAGAGAGCTGGAAACGTTTAAAAACAATCACTTACAAAGAAGCCAAGTGTTTTTAGACTTTTTCACGCTTCGTGGATTAAAAATATTTTTTCCACGACAAAAAATAATTTTTATCTGTGAAATTAAATTTATTAACGTCAGAAAGCTGGAAAGGTCTAAAAACCATCACTTTCAGAGGAAACAAGCATTTTTAGACATTTTCGTGCTTCGCGGATTAAAAATGTATGTTTCACAACAACAAAAATACTTTTCATATGTGAAAATGAATTTATTTACGTCAGAGAGATATGTTTATTAATGTGCTCCGCCAGAGGCACTGCACGATAAAGCAGCAGCGACACGCGGTTTTCCCAAGTGGTCACCATCCATGTACTAATCGCGCTCGACGTTGCTTAATTTCGGTGATCGATGGGAACCGGTGCTTTCAACGCGATATGGTCACTGCCATTTACGTCAGAGAGCTGGAAACATCTAAAAACGATCACTTTCAAAGGAAACAAGCATTTGTAGACGTTTTCGTGCGTCGTAGATTAAAAATGTATTTTTCACGATTAAAAAACATTCTTTTTCTCTGAACATAAATTTATTTATTTTATTTATTTTTATTCATTTATTCGACGAATAACTTTTCAAAAAATATTTTTATCTCTGAAGATAAATTTATTAACATCAGAGAGTTGGAAACGTCTAAAAACGATCACTTCCAATGAATAGAAGCGTTTTTAGTCATTTTCGTACTTCTCGTACTAAAACTGCATTTTTCACGACAAAAATATTTTTTATCTCTGAAAATCAATTTATTAACGTCACAGAGTTGGAAACGTCTAAAAACGACCTCTTTCAACGAATACAAGCATTTTTCGACATTTTCGTGCTTCGTGGATTAAAACTATAATTTTCACAACAAATAGTTTTTATCTCTGAAAATCAATTTATTAACGTCAGAGAGTTGGACACGTCTAAAAACGATCACTTTCGATGAATAGAAGCGTTTTTAGTCATTTTCGTACTTCTCGGACTAAAACTGCATTTTTCACGACAAATAAATATAATTTATCTCTGAAAGTAAATTTATTAACGTCAGAGAGTTGGAAATGTCTAAAAACGATGACTTTCGACGAATACAAGCGTTTTTAGACATTTTCGAACATCTCGGACTAAAACTGCATTTTTCACGACAATTTTTTTTTATCTATGAAAATAAATTTATTAACGTCAGAAAGCTGGAAACGTCTAAGAACGACCACTTTCGACGAATACAAACATTTTTAGACATTTTCGTACTTCTCAGAATAAAACTGCATTTTTCACGACTACAATATTTTTCATCTATGAAAATAAATTTATTAACGTCAGAAAGCTGGAAACGTCTATGAACGACCACTTTCAATGAATAGAAGCGTTTTTAGTAATTTTCGTACTTCTCGGACTAAAACTAAATTTTTCACGAAAAAAATAAATTTTTATGTCTGAAAATAAATTTATTAATGTCAGAGAGTTGGAAATGTCTATAGAGGATCACTTTCAACGAATACCAGCGTTTATAGACATTTTCGTACTTCTCGGACTAAAACTGCATTTTTCACGACAAAAAACATTTTTAAGCTCTGAAAATAAATTTATTAACATCAGAGAGTTGGAAACGTCTAAGAACGACCACTTTCGACGAATACAAACGTTTTTAGACATTTTCGTACTTGTCGGACTAAAACTGTATTATTCACAACAAATAGTTTTTATCTCTGAAAATCAATTTATTAACGTCAGAGAGTTGGACACGTCTAAAAACGATCACTTTCGATGAATAGAAGCGTTTTTAGTCATTTTCGTACTTCTCGGACTAAAACTGCATTTTTCACGACAAATAAATATAATTTATCTCTGAAAGTAAATTTATTAACGTCAGAGAGTTGGAAATGTCTAAAAACGATGACTTTCGACGAATACAAGCGTTTTTAGACATTTTCTAACATCTCGGACTAAAACTGCATTTTTCACGACAATTTTTTTTTATCTATGAAAATAAATTTATTAACGTCAGAAAGCTGGAAACGTCTAAGAACGACCACTTTCGACGAATACAAACGTTTTTAGACATTTTCGTACTTCTCGGAATAAAACTGCATTTTTCACGACTACAATATTTTTCATCTATGAAAATAAATTTATTAACGTCAGAAAGCTGGAAACGTCTATGAACGACCACTTTCAATGAATAGAAGCATTTTTAGTCATTTTCGTACTTCTCGGACTAAAACTGCATTTTTCACGACAAAAATATTTTTTATCTCTGAAAATAAATTTATTAACGTCAGAGAGTTGGAAATGTCTATAAACGATCACTGTCAACGAGTACCAGCGTTTTTAGACATTTTCGTACTTGTCGGACTAAAACTGTATTATTCACAACAACAAATATTTTTTATCTCTGAAAATCAATTTATTAACGTCAGAGAGTTGGAAACGTCTAAGAACGACCACTTTCGACGAATACAAACGTTTTTAGACATTTTCGTACTTGTCGGACTAAAACTGTATTATTCACAACAACAAATATTTTTTATCTCTGAAGATAAATTTATTAACATCAGAGAGTTGAAAACGTCTAAAAACGATCACTTCCAATGAATAGAAGCGTTTTTAGTCATTTTCGTACTTCTAGGACTAAAACAGCATTTTTCACGACAAAAATATTTTTTGTCTCTGAAAATAAATGTATTAACGTCAGAGAGTTGGAAATGTCTATAAATGATCACTTTCAACGAATACCAGCGTTTTTAGACATATTCGTACTTCTCGGACTAAAACTTCTCGGACTAAACTTTCAAAATAAATAAGCGTTTTTAGACATTTTTGTGCTTCGCGGATTAAAAATATATTTTTCACTACAAAAAAATATTTTTATCTGTGAAAATAAATTTATTAACGTCAGAGAGCTGGAAACGTCTAAAACCGATCACTTATAAAGAAAACAAGCGTTTTTAGACATTTTCGTGGTTAGCGGATTAAAAATGTATTTTGCACGACAAAATAATTTTTTATGTGTTCAAATAAATTTATTTACGTCAGAACGCTGGAAACGACAAAAACCGATAATTTTCAACGAATACAAGCGTTTTTAGACATTTTCGTGCTTCGCGGATTAAAAATGTATTTTTCACGACAAAAATATTTTTTAAGTGTGAAAATAAATTTAATTACGTCAGAGCGCTGGAAAGGTTTAAAAACGATCACTTTCAACGAATACAAGCGTTTTAAGATATTTTCGTGCTTCGCGGATTAAAAATCTATTTTTCACGACAAAAAATATTTTTTATCTGTGAAAATAAATTTATTAACGTCAGAAAGCTGGAAAGGTCTAAAAACGATCACATACGAAGAAAATACGCGTTTTTAGACATTTTCGTGGGTAGAGGATTAAAAATATTTTTTTCACGACAGAAAATATTTTTTATGTGTGAAAATAAATTTATTAACGTCAGTAAGCTGGAAACGTCCAGAAGCGATAAGTTGTAAAGAAAACAAGCGTTTTTAGACATTTTTGTGCTTCGTGGATTAAAAATTTATTTTTCACGACAAAAAATATTTTTAATGTGAGAAAATAAATTTATTATCGTGAGAAAGCTGGAAACGTCTAATAAGCGATCACCTTCAACAAATACAAGTGTTTTAAGACATTTTTGTGCTTCGCGGATTAAATATATATTTTTAAAGACAAAAAATATTTTATCTGCGAAAATAAATTTATTAATGTCAGAGAGCTGGAAACGTCTAAAAATGATTACTTGCAAAGAGTACAAGTGTTTTTGGCCGTTTTCATGCATCGCGGATTAAAAATGTATTTTTCACGACAAAAAAACTTCCTTTTTCTCTGAAAATAAATTTATTAACGTCAGAAATCTGGAAAGGTCTAAAAAATGATCACTTTCAAAGGAAACAAGCGTTTATTGACAATTTCATGCTTGGTAGATTAAAACTGTATTTTTCACGACAAAAAAATATTTTCTATGTATGAAAATTAATTTATTAACATCAGAGAGCTGGAAACGTCAAAAAACGATTACTTTCAAATAAAATAAGCGTTTTTACACATTTTCGTGCTTGGCGGATAAAACAGTATTTTTCACGACAAAAAATAATTTTTATGTGTGAAAATAAATTTATTAACGTCAGTAGCTTCCAGCTTGGAAAGGTCTAAAAACGATCACTTTCAAAAGAAACAAGCGTTTTTAGACATTTTTGTGCTTCGCGGATTAAAAATATATTTTTCACTACAAAAAAATATTTTTATCTGTGAAAATAAATTTATTAACGTCAGAAATCTGGAAAGGTCTAAAAAATGATCACTTTCAAAGGAAACAAGCGTTTATAGACAATTTCATGCTTGGCAGATTAAAACTGTATTTTTCACGACAAAAAAATATTTTCTATGTATGAAAATAAATTTATTAACATCAGAGAGCTGGAAACGTCTAAAAACGATCACTTTCAACAAATACAAGCGTTTTAAGACATTTTCGTGGTTCACGGATTAAAAATGTATTTTTCACGACAAAAAATATTTTTTATGTGTGAAAATAAATTTATTAACGTCAGAAAGCTGGAAACGACAAAAAACGTTAACTTTCAACGAATACAAGCGTTTTTAGACATTTTCGTGCGTCGCGGATTAAAAATGTATTTTTCACGACAAAAAATATTTTTATCTGTGAAAATAAATTTATTAACGTCAGAAATCTGGAAAGGTCTAAAAAATGATCACTTTCAAAGGAAACAAGCGTTTATAGACAATTTCATGCTTGGTAGATTAAAACTGTATTTTTCACAACAACAAAATATTTTCTATGTATGAAAATAAATTTATTAACATCAGAGAGCTGGAAGCGTCAAAAAACGATTACTTTCAAATAAAATAAGCGTTTTAGACATTTTCGTGCTTCGCGGATAAAGTAGTATTTTTCACGACGAAAAATAATTTTTATGTGTCAAAATAAATTTATTAACGTCAGAAAGCTAGAAAGGTCTAAAAACAATCACATACGAAGAAAACAAGCGTTTTTAGACATTTTTGTGCTTCGCGGATTAAAAATATATTTTTCACTACAAAAAAATATCTTTATCTGTGAAAATATATTTATTAACGTCAGAGAGCTAGAAACGTCTAAAAACGATCACTTACAAAGAAAACAAGCGTTTTTGGACATTTTCGTGGGTAGAGGATTAAAAATATTTTTTTCACGACAGAAAATATTTTTTATGTGGGAAAATAAATTTATTAACGTCAGTAAGCTGGAAAAGTCCAGAAGCGACAAGTTGCAAAGAAAACAAGCGTTTTTGGACATTTTTGTTCTTCGTGGATTAAAAATTAATTTTTCACGACAAAAAATATTTTTTATGTGAGAAAATAAATTTATTATCGTCGGAAAGCTGAAAACGTCTAAAAAACGATCACTTTCAACGAATACAAGCGTTTTAAGACATTTTTGTGCTTCGCAGATGAAATATGTATTTTTCAAGACAAACAAATATTTAACTGCGAAAATAAATTTATTAACGTCAGAAATCTGGAAAGGTCTAAAAAATGATCACTTTCAAATCAAACAAGCGTTTATAGACAATTTCATGCTTGGCAGATTAAAACTGTATTTTTCAGGACAAAAAAATATTTTCTTTGTATGAATTTTATTGTATGCTTTTTCAGAAACACAAGCGCAGGATATATACGTGGAAAATGCCAGGAGATATAGGGAGGTATCAGATAGATTACATATTGGTTAAAGAGAGGTTTAGGAACCAGATTAAGAATTGTAAGAGTTACCCTGGAGCAGATATTGATAGTGACCATAATTTAGTAGTCCTGGACTCAGAGGTCAAATTCAAGAAATTACAGAAGTCCAAACAGGTCAGAGTAGATGTCGATAGGTTAAAATTAGCTGATGTATGTGAAAAGTACAAGCAGAAAGTAGAAATCATGGCTAATGGAACATCAAGGAGCGACATAGATTGCGAATGGAGGAAAATCAGAAATGGGTTAACTACAGCAGCAAATGAAGTATTAGGCACAAAGAAAAGGGCAGGTAGGAGGGAATGGATCACGGAAGAAATAGTGGAAATGATTGAAGCAAGAAGGAAAATTAAAATAGGAAACACAGAAGCAGGACAGAAAAAATATAAGGAACTAAGGAACTTAATTAATTGGAAATGCAAGCTAGCGAAAGAAGAGTGGATAAAAGGAAACTGTGAGGATATTGAGGAGGATATGAGAAGAGGTAAAGTAGATTTGGGCTACAGGAAAATTAAGTCACATTTTTCTAAAGTAAAACCAAAGGGTAACATTATATGTGATAAGCAGGGTAAGGAACTCACAGAAAATAAGGAAAAAGCTAGAAGATGGAAGGAGTATCTTGAAGATTTATATAAAGGTAGGCAGGACATGGAGGAGCTAGAAAGTGTGGAACAGATAGATGAGGATGACTTAGGTCCTAGCATACTTAGGTCAGAGTTTCATAGAGCATTAAATGATTTACGGAATAACAAAGCAGCGGGGATTGATATGATACCAGCCGAATTAATAAAACACGCAGGGGAAAAAATGCAGGAGCGATTATACAGGTTAGTTTGTAAAATATATGAGAAGGGAGAAGTACCACAGGATTTTCAGCGTAGTAGAATAGTAACAATGCCGAAGAAAATAGGAGCTAATTTGTGTGAGAACTATAGGACCATTAGCCTACTATCACATGCATCGAAGATATTGTTAAAGATTATTTATAGGAGATTAGAAAATAAAGTAGAGGAAAGGCTAGGAGAAGATCAGTTTGGTTTTAGGAAAAACAGAGGGACGAGAGAGGCGATTCTAGCACTAAGAACGGTAGTAGAAAAAAGAAATAGGGTAGGAAAGGTAACTTGCATAGCTTTTGTAGACTTAGAAAAGGCATTTGATAATGTAGATTGGGACATAATGTTTAGAATTTTAAAAGAAACGGGTATAGATTATAAGGATAGGAGAATAATTTTTAATTTATATAAACACCAAACTGCCTTAGTTAGAATTGAGGGGGAAGAAGAGGTAGCAAAATTAGGGAAGGGAGTTCGGCAGGGATGTACACTTTCACCGTTATTATTTAATCTATATATAGAAGATGCAATAAACAAAGTAAAAGAAGAGTATAGTGTAGGTGTGAATGTACACGGAGAGAAAATATATATGTTGAGATTCGCCGACGATACAGCTATATTGGAAGAAAGCGAAAATAATTTAGAAAGGGTATTGAATGGTATGCAGGCAGTATTGACTAGGGATTTTAACATGAAAATAAATATAGGTAAAACTAAAGTGATGAGGTGTGACAAAAAGGAATGCAGTAGAAAAATGAGGATCTCAATAGGAGATAATAGAATCGAAG
Organism: Leptodirus hochenwartii; assembly: GCA_947310635.1. Lineage (NCBI taxonomy): Eukaryota > Metazoa > Arthropoda > Insecta > Coleoptera > Leiodidae > Leptodirus > Leptodirus hochenwartii. The sequence continues at coordinate 29,502,222 of OX371177.1, read as the reverse complement.
AAGTGTCAGATTTTTGTTATTTAGGCAGTAGAATCACAAAAGATAATCGAAGCAAGGTAGATATAAAGTGTAGGATAGCACAGGGTAGGAAGGCATTCGTAGAAAAAGAACAGATTTTAAGATCAAATATTGACTTGGGTATTAGAAAAAGATTACTGAAGGTATATGTTTGGAGTGTAGCACTGTACGGGTGTGAGGCGTGGACTATAGGAAAGGAAGAGAAGCGTAGATTACAAGCATTCGAAATGTGGTGTTATAGGAGGATGATGAGGATTGGTTGGGAAGATAAAGTAACAAATGAAGCTGTACTAGAGTTAGTAGGGGAGAAGAGAAGTATCTGGAGAGTGTTACAGCGTAGGAGAGACAGATTAGTAGGGCATATTCTTAGGCATGGGGGGATTATGCAATTGATCATAGAAGGTAGAGTGGAGGGAAAGAGAGGGGTAGGTAGGCCTAGATTGGAGTATGTGAGTCAGATAGTTGAAGACGTTGAGATGAATAGCTATAGGGAGATGAAGGGATTAGCTCAGGTTAGATCGGCATGGCGTGCTGTTTCCAACCAATATTTAGGATTGCGGACTCTTTAACTTAACTGTATGAAAGTAAATTTATTAACATCAGAGAGCTGGAAACGTCTAAAACCAGCACTTTCAACGAATACAAGCGTTTTAAGACATTTTCGTGGTTCGCGGATTTAAAATGTATTTTTCAGGCCAAAAAATATTTTTTATGTGTGAAAATAATTTTATTAACGTCAGAAAGCTGGAAACGACAAAAAACGATAACTTTCAACGAATACAAGCGTTTTTAGATATTTTCGTGCTTCGCGGATTAAAAATGTATTTTTCACGACAAAAAAAAATTCTTTTTTTGAAAATAAATTTAAAAGATTACTTTCAACAAATACAAGTGTTTTAAGACGTTTTCGTGCGGCGCCGGTTAAAAATGTATTTTTCACAACAAAAAATATTGTTATGTGTGAAAATAAATTTATTATCGTCAGAAAGCTGGAAATGACAAAAAACGATCACTTTCAACGAATACAAGCGTTTTAAGACATTTTCGTGCTTCGCGGACTAAAAATGTGTTTTGCACGAAAAAAAATATATTTTATCTGCGAAAATAAATTTATTAACGTCAGAGAGCTGGAAACGTCTAAAAACGATCACTGACAAAGAAAATAAGCGATTTTAGACGTTTTCGTGCGTCGCCGATTAAAAATGTATTTTTCACCACAAAAAAATATTTTTTATGTGTGAAAATAAATTTATTAACGTCAGAGAGCTGGAAACGTCTAAAAAGGATCACTTGCAAAGAAAACAATGGTTTTTAGATGTTTTCGTGCGTCGCGGATTAAAAATTTTTTTTTCACGACAAAATCACATTCTTTTTCTCTGAAAATAAATTGATTAACGTCAGAGAGCTTGAAACGTCTAAAAACAATCACTTACAAAGATGACAAGCGTTTTTAGACATTTTCGGGTTTCGTGGATTTAAAATATTTTTTACGACAAAAAATTATTTTTATCTGTGAAATTAAATTGATTAACGTCAGAGAGCTGGAAACGTTTAAAAACAATCACTTACAAAGAATCCAAGTGTTTTTAGACATTTTCGCGCTTCGTGGATTAAAAAATTTTTTCCACGACAAAAAATAATTTTTATCTGTGAAATTAAATTTATTAACGTCAGAAAGCTGGTAACGTCTAAAAACGACTTGCAAATAAAATAAGCGTTTTTAGACATTTTCGTGCTTCGCGGATAAAACTATATTTTTCCCGACAAAAAATAATTTTTATGTGTGAAAATTAATTTATTAACGTCAGAAAGCTGGAAAGGTCTAAAAACCATCACTTTCAGAGGAAACAAGCATTTTTAGACATTTTCATGCTTGGCAGATTAAAACTGTATTTTTCAGGACAAAAAAATATTTTCTTTGTATGAATTTTATTGTATGCTTTTTCAGAAACACAAGCGCAGGATATATACGTGGAAAATGCCAGGAGATATAGGGAGGTATCAGATAGATTACATACTGGTTAAAGAGAGGTTTAGGAACCAGATTAAGAATTGTAAGAGTTACCCTGGAGCAGATATTGATAGTGACCATAATTTAGTAGTCCTGGACTCAGAGGTCAAATTCAAGAAATTACAGAAGTCCAAACAGGTCAGAGTAGATGTCGATAGGTTAAAATTAGCTGATGTATGTGAAAAGTACAAGCAGAAAGTAGAAATCATGGCTAATGGAACATCAAGGAGCGACATAGATTGCGAATGGAGGAAAATCAGAAATGGGTTAACTACAGCAGCAAATGAAGTATTAGGCACAAAGAAAAGGGCAGGTAGGAGGGAATGGATCACGGAAGAAATAGTGGAAATGATTGAAGCAAGAAGGAAAATTAAAATAGGAAACACAGAAGCAGGACAGAAAAAATATAAGGAACTAAGGAACTTAATTAATAGGAAATGCAAGCTAGCGAAAGAAGAGTGGATAAAAGGAAACTGTGAGGATATTGAGGAGGATATGAGAAGAGGTAAAGTAGATTTGGGCTACAGGAAAATTAAGTCACATTTTTCTAAAGTAAAACCAAAGGGTAACATTATATGTGATAAGCAGGGTAAGGAACTCACAGAAAATAAGGAAAAAGCTAGAAGATGGAAGGAGTATCTTGAAGATTTATATAAAGGTAGGCAGGACATGGAGGAGCTAGAAAGTGTGGAACAGATAGATGAGGATGACTTAGGTCCTAGCATACTTAGGTCAGAGTTTCATAGAGCATTAAATGATTTACGGAATAACAAAGCAGCGGGGATTGATATGATACCAGCCGAATTAATAAAACACGCAGGGGAAAAAATGCAGGAGCGATTATACAGGTTAGTTTGTAAAATATATGAGAAGGGAGAAGTACCACAGGATTTTCAGCGTAGTAGAATAGTAACAATGCCGAAGAAAATAGGAGCTAATTTGTGTGAGAACTATAGGACCATTAGCCTACTATCACATGCATCGAAGATATTGTTAAAGATTATTTATAGGAGATTAGAAAATAAAGTAGAGGAAAGGCTAGGAGAAGATCAGTTTGGTTTTAGGAAAAACAGAGGGACGAGAGAGGCGATTCTAGCACTAAGAACGGTAGTAGAAAAAAGAAATAGGGTAGGAAAGGTAACTTGCATAGCTTTTGTAGACTTAGAAAAGGCATTTGATAATGTAGATTGGGACATAATGTTTAGAATTTTAAAAGAAACGGGTATAGATTATAAGGATAGGAGAATAATTTTTAATTTATATAAACACCAAACTGCCTTAGTTAGAATTGAGGGGGAAGAAGAGGTAGCAAAATTAGGGAAGGGAGTTCGGCAGGGATGTACACTTTCACCGTTATTATTTAATCTATATATAGAAGATGCAATAAACAAAGTAAAAGAAGAGTATAGTGTAGGTGTGAATGTACACGGAGAGAAAATATATATGTTGAGATTCGCCGACGATACAGCTATATTGGAAGAAAGCGAAAATAATTTAGAAAGGGTATTGAATGGTATGCAGGCAGTATTGACTAGGGATTTTAACATGAAAATAAATATAGGTAAAACTAAAGTGATGAGGTGTGACAAAAAGGAATGCAGTAGAAAAATGAGGATCTCAATAGGAGATAATAGAATCGAAGAAGTGTCAGATTTTTGTTATTTAGGCAGTAGAATCACAAAAGATAATCGAAGCAAGGTAGATATAAAGTGTAGGATAGCACAGGGTAGGAAGGCATTCGTAGAAAAAGAACAGATTTTAAGATCAAATATTGACTTGGGTATTAGAAAAAGATTACTGAAGGTATATGTTTGGAGTGTAGCACTGTACGGGTGTGAGGCGTGGACTATAGGAAAGGAAGAGAAGCGTAGATTACAAGCATTCGAAATGTGGTGTTATAGGAGGATGATGAGGATTGGTTGGGAAGATAAAGTAACAAATGAAGCTGTACTAGAGTTAGTAGGGGAGAAGAGAAGTATCTGGAGAGTGTTACAGCGTAGGAGAGACAGATTAGTAGGGCATATTCTTAGGCATGGGGGGATTATGCAATTGATCATAGAAGGTAGAGTGGAGGGAAAGAGAGGGGTAGGTAGGCCTAGATTGGAGTATGTGAGTCAGATAGTTGAAGACGTTGAGATGAATAGCTATAGGGAGATGAAGGGATTAGCTCAGGTTAGATCGGCATGGCGTGCTGTTTCCAACCAATATTTAGGATTGCGGACTCTTTAACTTAACTGTATGAAAGTAAATTTATTAACATCAGAGAGCTGGAAACGTCTAAAACCAGCACTTTCAACGAATACAAGCGTTTTAAGACATTTTCGTGGTTCGCGGATTTAAAATGTATTTTTCAGGCCAAAAAATATTTTTTATGTGTGAAAATAATTTTATTAACGTCAGAAAGCTGGAAACGACAAAAAACGATAACTTTCAACGAATACAAGCGTTTTTAGATATTTTCGTGCTTCGCGGATTAAAAATGTATTTTGCACGACAAAAAAAATTCTTTTTTTGAAAATAAATTTAAAAGATTACTTTCAACAAATACAAGTGTTTTAAGACGTTTTCGTGCGGCGCCGGTTAAAAATGTATTTTTCACAACAAAAAATATTGTTATGTGTGAAAATAAATTTATTATCGTCAGAAAGCTGGAAATGACAAAAAACGATCACTTTCAACGAATACAAGCGTTTTAAGACATTTTCGTGCTTCGCGGACTAAAAATGTGTTTTGCACGAAAAAAAATATATTTTATCTGCGAAAATAAATTTATTAACGTCAGAGAGCTGGAAACGTCTAAAAACGATCACTGACAAAGAAAATAAGCGATTTTAGACGTTTTCGTGCGTCGCCGATTAAAAATGTATTTTTCACCACAAAAAAATATTTTTTATGTGTGAAAATAAATTTATTAACGTCAGAGAGCTGGAAACGTCTAAAAAGGATCACTTGCAAAGAAAACAAGGGTTTTTAGATGTTTTCGTGCGTCGCGGATTAAAAATTTTATTTTCACGACAAAATCACATTCTTTTTCTCTGAAAATAAATTGATTAACGTCAGAGAGCTTGAAACGTCTAAAAACAATCACTTACAAAGATGACAAGCGTTTTTAGACATTTTCGGGTTTCGTGGATTTAAAATATTTTTTACGACAAAAAATTATTTTTATCTGTGAAATTAAATTGATTAACGTCAGAGAGCTGGAAACGTTTAAAAACAATCACTTACAAAGAAGCCAAGTGTTTTTAGACATTTTCGCGCTTCGTGGATTAAAAAATTTTTTCCACGACAAAAAATAATTTTTATCTGTGAAATTAAATTTATTAACGTCAGAAAGCTGGTAACGTCTAAAAACGACTTGCAAATAAAATAAGCGTTTTTAGACATTTTCGTGCTTCGCGGATAAAACTATATTTTTCCCGACAAAAAATAATTTTTATGTGTGAAAATTAATTTATTAACGTCAGAAAGCTGGAAAGGTCTAAAAACCATCACTTTCAGAGGAAACAAGCATTTTTAGACATTTTCGTGCTTCGCGGATTAAAAATGTATGTTTCACAACAACAAAAATACTTTTCATATGTGAAAATGAATTTATTTACATCAGAGAGATATGTTTATTAATGTGCTCCGCCAGAGGCACTGCACGATAAAGCAGCAGCGACACGCGGTTTTCTCAAGTGGTCATCCATCCATGTACTAACCGCGCTCGACGTTGCTTAATTTCGGTGATCGATGGGAACCGGTGCTTTCAACGCGATATGATCACTGCCATTTACCTCAGAGAGCTGAAAACGTCTAAAAACGATCACTTGCAAAGAAAACAAGGGTTTCTAGACGTTTTTGTGCATCGCGGATTAAAAATATTTTTTTCACTACAGAAACACATTCTTTTACTCTGAAAATAAATTTATTAACATCAGAGAGCTGGAAACGTCTAAAAACGATCACTTTCAACGAATACAAGCGTTTTAAGATATTTTCATGCATCGCGGATTAAAAATGTATTTTTCACGATTAAAAAACATTGTTTTTCTCAGAACATAAATTTATTAACGTCAGAAATTTGTAAAAGGTCTAAAAAATTATCACTTTCAAAGGAAACAAGCGTTTATAGACAATTTCCTGCTTGGCAGATTAAAACTGTATTTTTCACGACAAAAAAATATTTTCTATGTATGAAAATAAATTTATTAACATCAGAGAGCTGAAAACGTCTAAAAACGATCACTTGCAAAGAAAACAAGGCTTTCTAGACGTTTTTGTGCATCGCGGATTAAAAATATTTTTTTCACTACAGAAACACATTCTTTTACTCTGAAAATAAATTTATTAACATCAGAGAGCTGGAAACATCTAAAAACGGTCCATTTCAAAGGAAACAAACGTTTTTAGACGTTTTCGTGCGTCGCCGATTAAAAATGTATTTTTCACGACAAAAAATATTTTTATGTGTGAAAATAAATTTAATAACGTCAGAAAGCTGGAAGCGACTAAAAACGATCACTTTCAACGAATACAAGCGTTTCAAGATATTTTCGTGCATGGCGCATAAAAAATGTATTTTTCACGACAGAAACAAGTTCTTTTTCTTTAAAAATAAATTTATTAACGTCAGAGAACTTGAAACGTCTAAAAATGGTCACTTTCAACGAATACAAGCGTTTTAAGACATTTTCGTGCTTCGCGGACTAAAAATGTGTTTTTCACGACAAAAAAAAATATTTTATTTGCGAAAATAAATTTATTAACGTCAGAGAGCTGGAAACGTCTAAAAACGATCACTGACAAAGAAAATAAGCGTTTTTATACGTTTTCGTGCGTCGCCGATTAAAAATTTATTTTTCACGACAAAAAATATTTTTTATGTGTGAAAATTAATTTATTAACGTCAGAGAGCTGGAAACGTCTAACAACGATCACTTTCAAATAAAATAAGCGTTTTTAGACATTTTCGTGCTTCGCGGATAAAACAGTATTTTTCACAACAAAAAATATGTTTTATCTATGACAATAAATTTATTAACGTCAGAGAGCTGGAAACGTATAAAAATGATCACTTTCCACGAATACAAGCGTTTTAAGCCGTTTTCGTGCGTCGCCCATTAAAAATGTATTTTTCACGACAAAAATATTTTTATGTGTGAAAATAAATTTATTATCGTCAGAAATCTGGAAATGACTAAAAACGATCACTTTCAACGAATACAAGCGTTTTAATATATTTTCGTGCTTCGCGGATTCAAACTGTATTTTACACGACAAAAAATTATTTTTAATTGTTAAAATAAATTTATTAGTGTCAAAAAGCTGGAAACGTCTAAAAACGATCAATTAAAAAGAAAACAAGCGTTCTTAGACATTTTCGTGCGTAACGGCTTCATAATAAAATTTTCACGACAAAAAATATTTTTTATGTTGGAAAATAAATTTATTAATGTCAAAAAGCTGGAAAGGTCTAAAAACGATCACTTTCAACAAATACAAGCGTTTTTAGACATTTTCGTGCTTCGCAGATTAATAATGTATTTTTCACGACAAAAAATATTTTTTATCTGTGAAAATAAATTTATTTACTTCAAAGCGCTGGAAACGTATGAAAACGATCACTTGCAGAGAAAACAAGCGTTTTTAGACATTTTCGTGCTTCGCGGATTAAAATTGTACTTTCCACGACAAAAAATATTTTCTATGTGTGAAAATGAATTTGTTAACGTCATAGAGCTGGAAAGTTCTAAAAACGATCACTTGCAAAAAAAACAAGGATTTCTAGATATTTTCGTGCGTTGCGTATTCAGAATGTATTTTTCACGACAAAATCACATTCTTTTTCTCTGAAAATAAATTTATTAACGTCAGAGAGCTTGAAACCTCTAAAAACGGTCACTTTCAAAGAAAACAAGTGTTTTTAGACATTTTCACGCTTCGTGGATTAAAAATATTTTTTTCACCATAAAAAATATTTTTTATCTGTGAAAATAAATTTATTAACGCTGGAAAGCTGGAAACGTCTAAAAACGACTTTCAAATAAAATAAGCGTTTTTAGACATTTTCGTGCTTCGCGGATAAAACTGTATTTTTCACGACATAAAAATATTTTCTATCTATGAAAATAAATTTATTAACGTCAGAGAGCTGAAAACGTCTAAAAACTATCACTTTCAAATAAAATAAGCGCTTTTAGACATTTTCCTGCGTCGCGGATTAAAAATGTATCTTTCACGAAAAAAAAACATTTTTACCTGTGAAAATAAATTTATTAACGTCAGAGAGATATGTTTGTTAACGTGCTCCGCCAGAGGCACTACACGATAAAGCAGCAGCGACACGCTGTTTTCCCGAGTAGTCACCCCCATCCAAGTACTAACCGCGCTCGACGTTGCTTAACTTCATTGATCGATGGGCACCGGTGCTTTCAACGCGATATGGTCGCTGCCATTAACGTCAGAGAACTTGAAACGTCTAAAAACGGTCACTTTCAAAGAAAACAAGCGTTTTTAGACATTTTCGCGCTTCGTGGATTAAAAATATTTTTTTCACAAAAAAAAAACTTTTTTATATATGAAAATCAATTTATTAACGTCAGAAAGCTGGAAACGTCTAAAAACGATCACATTCGACGAATACAAGCGTTTTTAGACATTTTCGTACTTCGCGAACTAAAACTGTATTTCTCAGAACAAAAATATTTTCTATATCTGAAAATCAATTTATTAACGTCAGAAAGCTGGAGACGTCTAAAAACGATCACATTTAACGAATACAAGCGTTTTTAGACATTTTCCTGCGTCGCGGATTAAAAATGTATTTTTCACGACAAAAAAAAATATTTTCTATCTATGAAAATAAATTTATTAACGTCAGAGATCTGGAAACGTCTAAAAAGGATCACTTTCAAAGAAAACATGCGTTTTTTGACATTTTCGCTCTTCGTGGTTAAAAATATATTTTTCACGACAAAAAATAATTTGTATGTGTGAAATTAAATTTATTAACATCAGAAAGCTGTATACGTCTAAAAACGATCACTTTCAAATAAAATAAGCGTTTTTAGACATTTTCGTGCATCGCGGATTAAAAATGTATCTTTCACGAAAAAAAAACATTTTTACCTCTGAAAATAAATTTATTAACGTCAGAGAGCTGGAAATGTGTAAAACGATCACTTGCAAAGAAAACAAGCGTTTTTAGACATTTTCGTGCTTCGCGGATTAAAAATGTATTTTTCACGACAAAAAATATTTTTTATCTATGAAAATAAATTTATTAACGTCAGAACAGTGTTGGTATTTTGCACATAAAATATACCTGCGCTATAATCTCCCTGTTAAATACACTCAGAATCTTTCAGCGGTCGTTAATCTCCTTAGTAAATTGCACATAAATGCACACCTTATGGACACTCAATATTCTGTATGTTTGAAAACATATTTCGCATTGTTTGTTGATATATAAAATAGAAGCTAATGTGTAAATATTTGGTCATTTGGTCAGTCATAAATCAATCATTTGGTCAGGTCAGGTCAGGTCATGTCAGCTTTTTTGCTCGCAACTAACTCAAGACTGATTTTTGAATAAGAACAGTTTTGATCTTCAATTGAAAACTCATAATTACTCATTGGTTATTCCCCGAGAACTATATAGTGTCATGAATTGTACATTATGTAGCCGTACCCCCCATATATTCAACGGTGATGGTAAACTCCTAGACCAAATAATCCTTGTATCCTAATTATATGTAAATTCCAAGACGGACTCCGCGACGAACCCCCCTGAAGTTAATACCCCTAATTACAGAGTAATGATGCATTACAGAGCCTTAGTATTGCAGAATGCTCGGTAAGACAAAATTCTAGGCAATACAAATAAAATTCGCATATGTCTCTCCAACGGTGTATGCTTTCGCCTGACAAGTTTTTTTGTGTATGACATGTTTTTTGTGTAACACCATGTGTATATGTTTTGTTTGGAAGTATGATTTTTGTTGTATTTGTAGTTGTCAACTACTAGAAGTTGTTTCTACCTTTCACTAAACATGTAGTAAATGTCCATGGTCTGGTCACGAAATAGTTAGACAGAAGCACTCGACAGAAGGGCCAAAAACGACTAATACAAGTGCGTTTAAAATATGAATATTTATGTAGCGATGGCAAACTGTAGGTAACTTTGAGGACCTAGTTCGTGGTTCGTAGTTCATTTCAATGTACCGTTCATGAACTATAGGTCATGAACTACTACATCTTTTAAAAATGAACTAGTTCACGACCTATAATGAAATAAATTGCAATATTACAATAATTATTTTGAATTAGGAATGAGGAAGAAAAGACAACAATGTTTATAATTTATACAAAACATATATATAAGGAAACATAATCTTCTGTAGGTACTCACGATTATTTTTATGAAGTTCTAAAATACTTATTGGTAATTACTGATGAAAATGTTTACTACTTTACTAACACCTGAAAATTAAATGTACAAACTATAATAAAATGAACTAGGCAGAATCGTTTTGTTTGGCGTTATAATTTATATTTTCTATTCCGAATCTATCTCTGTTCAAACTTCAAAGCTTTGATTTTGTATTGATTAAGTTTTGAGTTATTTGATTTATTTGATTTGATTAAGTGATTGTATTGCACTCAGTATGAAATGAAAGAACTATAAGATTTAGATGTTTATTTTTGCATTATTGCAAAAATTTGCTATGGCATGACATATTTAAGAACATATTTAATCTTGCGAATATATTAATTATATTATTCCAAATGAAATCTGATACCAACATATAAATTGTGACTCAGCTCGGCAATGCTGCTGTTGCAATATTGCATCGAGTTTCCTATTTCGTTCCGTTCACAACACACTTTATCACATAAGTCTTAGTACTGCTATTGGCACTGTATATGTAATGTATACTATACTGCATCATTTACGAGTCATTGTGATTCATGAATAGTTTAGTAGACGACGGGTTCAGGACCTAGTACAAGTACATCAATACGTACACCATTCACCATGTAGTTCATAGTTCACGAACTAGGTCATAGTGACCTATAGGTCGTTGCAAAACATCGTCACAGTACGCCCCTCATTTGATTGAACCGTTCAGAGTGAACGGTTCGCGAGTGAACTACACATCGCTATATTTATAGCCGGCGATACGACGCGCACCGTCTTACCTATTTTTGTCTTACCGAGCATTCTGCAATACTAATGCATATCATTACTTTGTAATTAGGAGTATTAACTACATGAGGGTTCGTATAGGAATGTTTTAATCCCTCATATTCTTGTCCAATGGCTTCGTCTAGGAGTTTAAATGCACTCATATTCAATAATGCCCTTCAATAATCCCCATGCCAGTACTATTAGCGAAACGTACCTGTGGACTCCCCGTGGTTTTGGCAGGTACAGTTTGGCCAGTCTAAGCGCAATTTAGCTAGGGGATTAACATTTTATAATCCTTAGTACACCGACTACCTGACTACTACGCGCAAAATACCTATGCCCCGTCAGACATCTAAAAACTATCACTTCATACCATTACCAATGACAATGTATATATAGAGGTTGCAAGTCCATATACGAAAACGAATCAATTTTAGTTAGTTAAAGAGTCCGCAATCCTAAAGATTGGTTGGAAACAGCACGCCATGCCGATCTATCCTGAGCTAATCCCTTCATCTCCCTATAGCTATTCATCTCAACGTCTTCAACTATCTGACTCACATACTCCAATCTAGGCCTACCTACCCCTCTCTTTCCCTCCACTCTACCTTCTATGATCAATTGCATAATCCCCCCATGCCTAAGAATATGCCCTACTAATCTGTCTCTCCTACGCTGTAACACTCTCCAAATACTTCTCTTCTCCCCTACTAACTCTAGTACAGCTTCATTTGTTACTTTATCTTCCCAACCAATCCTCATCATCCTCCTATAACACCACATTTCGAATGCTTGTAATCTACGCTTCTCTTCCTTTCCTATAGTCCACGCCTCACACCCGTACAGTGCTACACTCCAAACATATACCTTCAGTAATCTTTTTCTAATACCTAAGTCAATATTTGATCTTAAAATCTGTTCTTTTTCTACGAATGCCTTCCTACCCTGTGCTATCCTACACTTTATATCTACCTTGCTTCGATTATCTTTTGTGATTCTACTGCCTAAATAACAAAAATCTGACACTTCTTCGATTCTATTATCTCCTATTGAGATCCTCATTTTTCTACTGCGTTCCTTTTTGTCACACCTCATCACTTTAGTTTTACCTATATTTATTTTCATGTTAAAATCCCTAGTCAATACTGTCTGCATACCATTCAATACCCTTTCTAAATTCTTTTCGCTTTCTTCCAATATAGCTATATCGTCGGCGAATCTCAACATATATATTTTCTCTCCCTGTACATTCACACTTACACTATACTCTTCTTTTACTTTGTTTATTGCATCTTCTATATATAGATTAAATAATAACGGTGAGAGTGTACATCCCTGCCGAATTCCCTTCCCTATTTTTGCTACCTCTTCTTCCCCCTCAATTCTAACTAAGGCAATTTGGTGTTTATATAAATTAAAAATTATTCTCCTATCCTTATAATCTATACCCGTTTCTTTTAAAATTCTAAACATTATGTCCCAATCTACATTATCAAATGCCTTTTCTAAGTCTACAAAAGCTATGCAAGTTACCTTTCCTACCCTATTTCTTTTTTCTACTACCGTTCTTAGTGCTAGAATCGCCTCTCTCGTCCCTCTGTTTTTCCTAAAACCAAACTGATCTTCTCCTAGCCTTTCCTCTACTTTATTTTCTAATCTCCTATAAATAATCTTTAACAATATCTTCGATGCATGTGATAGTAGGCTAATGGTCCTATAGTTCTCACACAAATTAGCTCCTATTTTCTTCGGCATTGTTACTATTCTACTACGCTGAAAATCCTGTGGTACTTCTCCCTTCTCATATATTTTACAAACTAACCTGTATAATCGCTCCTGCATTTTTTCCCCTGCGTGTTTTATTAATTCGGTTGATATCATATGAATCCCCGCTGCTTTGTTATTCCGTAAATCATTTAATGCTCTATGGTTGATTTTAGGCGGTTGATTTTCATGTGACAACATCTGTCAATATCTTCCCGACGAGAAATTGGTGAAGATAACTGAAGACTGCGCTAGTATATTGACCAAATACACGGGTGCGATATTTTGACATTTTGCCACTTAGTGTGTCTCCCCATAAGCAACATGTTAATTGATTTGAATATGCGCGTTGCGTCCCCAATCGACTTAAACCAAGCATTCGATTAATGTGCGCGGGAAAATACGAAATGGCAACGGTCAGCTGTTCCGACGTCAGCAACTTCAAAACAATGAATAAAATGTGTTAAACATTCAACAACCCGGGAGAAATGTATCAAATTGATAAAATTCAGTATGATTAAAACACATTCGGCTTGCAAAGTATGCACCAGTAAGGTAACTAATATGGAAATATTTAGTTGCGAAATATCTAGTACAATATAAACACAAAATAAATATATGTATAAAATCTACAAGCCGATAATACGTTATACATTATCCGATTATCGCATATATTGTTCAGTTTCCGCAAGCATTCAATTCTATAGATTTAGTAGTTGCAAAACCTACCAATACAAGTAAAGTAAAGGTACTCATATTTTTAGCTCATTATATAATTTGTTCTTTTATTTTTGGGTTAACATATACAAATATGGATTCATTAATCATGTTTATTATTAGCCTTTTGATTCCATTAATAATCCGTTCGATAAAAATGGAATACTTGATGACCATTTCAATGCTTTCGAGTGCTTCAACAAATTCATATTTTTGGAAGGATGGTTGAAATACAAATCCTTATTTGAGAATCAAATCTATTTTCTGTGAATGTGTATTCAACTAGATTATATAATAAATGCATTCATGCAGGATTTATCCCAGATATCAAATATTTCAACACAACCACAATCTATAGATCACCAACAGAGTGCAGCACTTCCTGGCCTATGGAATTTGTGGAAATGTGATTCCATCTGATTCTCTCTTTTATATGGACCTGCAATATCTCTATATACATTGTCATTGCCATTACATATTATAAAAGAAAGATGGCCAAGTAGTAGAGATGGGAACATAACATACAATGACATTATTCATTGTTTAAAAATTACTAACCATGTACGACCGGGAAAACGGGTCGTAACAAAACTAAAGGAAAAAAGGGAACAAAAAATATAAGTTTTTTATATCGCGTGCGATGAAATTTTACTTTTTTTTAAATCATTCTATTTTATAATTGTCTATCATACTCCGAGAACCATCTATTTTGCCATCACCATGGTTTTATAATAGAGTATGGTACTATCGATTTGAGGAGATTTTAAAACTACAATAATGTACAAGTAAATTTTTTCCAACTGGCGAACGTCCGCGACTGCAAGGGTATGCGTACTCGTCTTACAGCCAAGCAAGGCCAGCGTTCGCCATTTGGAAAAAATTTACTTATAGTTAGTGCTGTCAAATTTCCTCTCATGAACCGGTAACCCGGTACAGTCCATTGTCACCGGTGCAGTGGTGCACCGCTTACCGGTGCACTGGTCCGTACCATACGTACCGGTACGTATGGTACGGACTGGTACGTAAAAATAAATCGGTGCACCGAATCCGTTGATGCACCGGTATGGTACGAACCGGTGCATTTATACGTACGGTATGGACCGGTGCATCGGTACGCATGATGCGGACCTGTACGTATGGTACGGTGCGTACCGTACCATACCATACGTACCGGTTTTCCCTAGTATCTGATAGTGGTCTCCTATAAACTTAACGAAAAAAGGGGAAAGAGCGCGGGTAAGAGAAGGGAAATAGTGGAATGGAACGAATAGAATGAATTCACCCTCCTCAGAAAGCTAAAGCAACTGTGGAATCTATGTGCTCATTTATTAGCAGTTTATTATATTTTTGTGAATAACTGACATAAAAAAATAAATGATGTTAATAATTGATATAATAAATGAATAAATTATATTTATAATTTATAATTCATAAATGTCTCTTGATGAAACTGAAAAAAAATCCACACGTCACTCTTATTACTGGCCATTATATTAAAATTTAAGGATGTATATAAATCTAATTTCGCTTGTGAATACGGTCTCATCCGCTTGATACAATCATTAAGACCTTAAGACTAATAAATACTACTACTAAAAATACGGAAGGTACGCTCCTCGGCCTGGAATATTATAAAAGTTCTGATTTTAAAAGCCGTTGGTGTAATAACATTTGTTGTCCATATGTTTCGATTTTATTACAGTATCTCCAATTATTGTCCAAGGTGTTCTATTTCACAAATCGGCACATTTTCTCCACTCATCTCAATAAAATAGTTTGGACTGACAAAAGTCGTTTTACTAATTGTGGACTTTTTAATACTAAGAATTATCATCACTAGAGCACAAAATTCCACATTTAGTTCAGCAACGCCGGTTTCAAACAAGATTTGGCTTTAATGTTTGGTGTAAAATGTTCGGTTGCAGAGCCGGGCCTAGAGGTATTTTCACCTGAGGCAGGAGGATAAATTTCCGCCCCTATGTATATAGTTTTTATTTCTAATAAGTATTAAATAAAAATAAATAAATAAATGATTTTGTGTACAAAATAAATTTATTAATTATTAAATTAAAAAGTCACAGAATGCAGTAATAATACAATAGTAGTAGGAACATAAAATTACACATATTAAAAATAAAATCACACCAACCTTAACAAAAGAAAAAGAAAATAAGTATTACACGTGAGATGAATTAGAATATTACAAATTTTTCAGTAATTTAATTTGGTAATAGAGAATATCACTCAAATACCGTAACTTAAAACATTAAGTAGCTAGATGCGCATTTCGAAGGCTATGCCAACATCTTTAGTAGCACAAGATAAAAACAAAATAAAATACCTCTGTCACGAATCCTGATTGATATACTACTAGATAAATAAGTCAACATGACAGAAGTATTTCAAAAATGGCATATAATATGACCCATAAATCTTTTAAAATAATATAAATTAATAATTAACGAAACTAACAATTAACAATAATAAACATTGGTTTGTCAAACCTAAAATAACCAAAAATAAATAAATGAAATAAAAATAAATTTAAAAATAGTTCTTATTAAATACATTAAATAGACAAGATGAAAATGGGCCTGAATCTAATGCATGTATACACTTTCATAAGCATTTAACTCGGAATATTCAAAACACTTTTAAGTAATTAAGTGAACTAATTTGAATCGGATGACCTGATTCAAAAATATGCTCGGCTACAGCAATTTTATCTTTTCTATTTAATCTGAAATGAGTTAAATGCTCCTTACATCTAGTTTCAATTGGTCTACGTGTTTGTCCTATATATACTTTAGGATAACTAGAACAAGATATTTCATAAATACCAGATTTTTTATTGAAATCAATCAAATCTTTGGGATTTCCTAGAAAATTATCAAGACTATTAGAAGTATTATATGTTACTTTAAAAATATATTTATTTAAAATACTATCTTTTTTACAAAATATTACAAAATATTTTCAGTATGGAAATTTTGTCAATGGTGTTTTGATATTATTGATATTATTTGATACTATTATCTTATACGATTTGATTTATTATATTAACTTATTATCTTATTCTCTTATCTTATCTTATTTATTATCTTTTGATATTTTTATATTATTATCTGATAATTGATATTATTATCTTTATCTTTTTCTTGCAAAGTACGTTCATGAAAATAACCAAATTTTAGTTTTAGTTTAAATTTTTTTAAAAGAACTTATTAAGATTTACCTTATAAAACTAATATGTACGTCAAATTATTTATTACCATTCTTTTGCAAAATAAAGCGAAACATTGCGAAATTATTAATTTACCTTTTTTGGAATTTTGTCCGAATACCCGCTAACTCAGAATAATTATTAAACCACGGACGTGAGAACTATCTACTTATTAATAATAAATTACAGGTTGCAATAATCACTCATTAAAATAACTCTCAATAATAAGAATTGTAGTAATATGGAGAATTTTTATATTAATCTACATATTAGGCACCTACTAGAGTATAGATGTGCTCTTCTTTATCCCATCTAAGATCATATTTAAAATTAGACTATTATTATACAAAATTATATTTTTTAATTCATTGCAGAAAAATGTTCACCACAAAACATATTAACGATGATTGCAAACACCAAATCTAATCTCACATCATCAGTAGATAAGCCTGAAGATCAAGTTATAGACAAATTGGCATGCGCAATGTTTCCTATGGGAAAATGTAATATCAAATAACGTGTTGTATTTTTCATTATCACTAGATATTACAAACATACCAGGGGCGGTTCCTTATGCAGGCCGCAGGCCGCGCGCCCCTCCTGAACATTGAGCGCATCACCGTAGATATATAATTGTATTGCGATATATAATTATGAATATCTGTTTTAAATTTTACTTTTACATATAAATAACGTGGTAATCTCGACTTAATTATGTTATGAAACAAGGTAGAAGTATGTAATAATCTTCTATCAAACACAGTGGCGGTTGCTTATGCAGGCCGCAGAGCCACGCACCCCTCCTGAACATTGAGCGCATCACCGTAGATATATAATTGTATTGTGATATTTTATCTCGGCATTAATTTTCCTAAAAGATAAAGCTTGCGCCGCGAACATAACTTACAACACGATACGGCAGCTAGGAAGTACGAGTCAAATCTCATCCTATCTGTTGAAAGCGCTAGAGTGAGAGCGACCTTATACAGTATAGCATCTGTTTCTATCGTTCGCGTGTCGCTATACATATATCGACTAATGTAACACACATTCCAGCGGCAGCCACCCCACCCATACGGGTTAAATGCATATGCTCTCGTCTCACTCTATTGCAAGCGCTAGAGTGAGAGCGACCGTATGCAGTATGTCTTCTGTTTCTTCGGTTTGCTTGTCCCATATATCGACTAATGTAACAAACATTCCAGCGACTTGGGATGAGTCATAGCAACGTGATGTCACGCTGCTTCAAAGCTAAGAATATATAGTTGTTTTAAAATATTGAATGCCACGATACTTTAGCGCCGAACAGCAATAGAACCACAGCCACAGCCACAGTTCAGAGAACAGCGGGTATCTCTAATCTAAAAAGAGGCAATCTCTAAAGAGAAACTAAATAAATATATAAATAATATAAATCGTCAATAAAGCAGAATATTGTTTGTATTTCATATATCGTATTCTATTGACCATTAGATATGCAAGCATGTCTACAGAACATAATTATAGTATTAATAAAACCTGATGGTGCGCAGTTAAGACCTGTGAATAAGCGAAAGCAAATCTACATATCACCTTCAGATAGTTCAAATCCCAACATAGTACGATTGGTCACAAGTAGAAGTTACTAGAACTGCAGTTGCAGTCAGCTTACGTCTTCGGCACAGCGAACGCAATGCCGGTTTTTTTCAAAACGTCTTATGCACTCAGACAGCATACGGCACGGCGCGGTTTGGTCGTTGTCGCCCATCAACGATCATGACATAGTATGCTGTGTTGTTCCGTTGCAACTACGACTGTACGTCGCGTAGTATGTCGCCACTCGCCGCTCAGAGTCATATATTATTTTCTGTACTTATGTACACGAACTGTAACATAATGTCTTAGCGCATTTGTCTCCGTACTCCCTATTTCCGGTCGGGTGATTCGATTGAGGGCATAACCGCAAGCCTAGCATATATAATTTGGTCGCTAGGACTTGCGGAACACGCACGTGCCTTTTCCATCCTATCGTCGTTTTACCGCAAGCTGTGGATCGCGACTACCTTGATATGCCTAGATACGTTTTATAATGTCAACTTGTGGTGCCAAATGTGATCACTATAATACAAGGTGGATATGATCCGTAATATATCATGAGCATCCTTACATTTTTGTTATTTTATTACAAAGTAATGCCAATAATTAGACCGCGAATGTTTTACTTCTCTATTACTGGATTTGATAATAATTTGCGATTTAATATTTTTATTTAGCTGTGAAAGTGAGTGGGTGACAACGTTTTAAATCATATTTAATAATGTCTTGCATGATCCTGTGTAACTCGTAAAAGGATCAAATCTGCTAAAATTGACAAATTCATATAAGCACGGAGGGAACATGTAAGTTCTGACCGATATTCTGACTGTATATGGGAGTATGGCAATCTCAACGTTTTCCTAATTTCACAAATATTGATGCGATTTTTTAGATTATAACCTACTTTACATAATAGAACAGTGTATAAAAATATTAAGACACAAATTACATTAATTTCATTAGAATAAGTTTTTTTATAAATGAGTTACAATTACATTAACTTAATAGCTATTGCAAAATTTAATAATACTCGGTGTGAGTTTCAAATTAAATATTGGTTAATCATACGAAATAATTCAATAATGGTTAAAATACTGAATAGAAAAGATCTATGTAAATGCAAAACAGATGACTTTATGAAACTCTGGTTTTTTAATTCCTAATAAAAATTTTGATTGAATTCATATTATAGATGATGCAAGTGTAAAAGGTTTTAATACCATGAAAAAATAACTTTTTTAATCAAATCTATGGTTTCCAGACGCAGCATTTTCGAAAATTCTTTGATCATGCAGTACACGATAATATACCTTCATTTCATAGAATTATAACGGAAGAGTTTAATGATTTGGTAATGAGTCTGATTTTTATTTTTCTTGAAAAGTTTTACATTTTTCACGCTTGAAATGTAAGGTAAGAATTCTGTTCTGACGAAAATATTTTTAGGCTACGCAAAATAAAATACTTGTACAAAATTATCAATAAGCATTTTAAATCTCTAGGTTCACATATCAAACAAATCTTTAATCTGGCCTTATATAAGATAAGCGGATCCCTGTACGAACATAACAAGTTTATTTAAAATAGAGAATCAGAGGACAGTACATTTCAACAAATTTCATCGTCCTGGAAGTGATGCACTCTAATGTTGATATAAATTGTGGTTGTATTGAAGACCTTAATAACAACCAATACCCATTTCAAACGTACATGTGCCATGTTAAAATTAGTTCAAGCCATAGTCAAACTATTAATGCCAAATAAATTAAATTTTAACCGAAATCACATTTGTCTTTTCCACTCTCAACAATCTTTAGAAAATTTCATCATCTATTTTAAAATAAAACATAATTTGCATAGAATATACCTTTATTTTTGCAATAACTTCATGATGTTCTATTTAGATTTGATAAATGATTTTTATAGCTCTCATAAAGTATCATACAAAAAACTAAATTCCTATAATATAATAATTAGCAATTTTGAAGATAGGAAAGTAGTCACACCGACAGAATATTCGTACTATTATGATAGTTCCACCTGATTGTTTATTAAAGAGAAGGTATTAGATATGCTAAATAAAATGAATTTTTAGGCAGTTGTATTTATTTTTCTGCATAACATACTCCATTTATAGTTCTAAAGATATTTCAGCTTATTTAGCTTAAAGGACAACCATATGATAATATTTGTTGATGTTAGTAGATAATGTTGACAATGTTAGCAAGATATCACCGTTTAAAATCATCACTACGGTGATAAAAAATAGTGCTGTGCCTTTTTATCGGTAAAAAAACTTAATTTCGTAAAATAATTTATTAATTAAAATTTACCGGTAAAATACCGGTAAAATGCCAGTAAAATGACGGTAATGTTTGACCGGTAAAATGCCGGTAATATTATACCGGTAGGTATTTATAAAAACATCGGGATTTTGATGTTGCGCCAAACATATCGTGTATAATTTCGCATTTCCGAAATTGCGTAAATATAATAAATATCAATGCATAATTGCAACGTACAATCAAATACAATAATAGTATAGAATATCACCCAAATACCGTAACAAGTATTAAGTAGCTAGATGTACATTTCAAGGGCTATGCCCCCATCTTCAGTAGAATAAGATAAAACTAAATAAAATACCTCTGTCACGAATCGTGATTGATATACTATTAATAATATGAGCTATTGCATGCGCCCGCTACAAAGTGTAAAATTATAACGAAAAAATAACCATTAAATCTTAAAAGTAGTGAAAATAAGAAGTTGCTTTAGTTTTTAAAATGTCGCTATATCTATCGAGAAATTCGCTAAATTGGTAACACTGACCGCAGTCCATCCCCTCCCCACCTATGATAGTCATGTCTCGATACAAATCGCATGTAACAACATGTCAATATCTCGATCGGCGTCTCTGTTGTATAAGTTGTCACCGCGTGCTGTTGTTGTCACCATGTGCTATCGTTGTCACCGTTTTTTTTCATAAACATTTTACCCCAAAATGAGTAATCCAAGTAAAAAACAACGAACCTATCGATTCAACAAAGATTGAGAAGAAGACTACTATAGTATCGAAACTAAGGAGAAATGTGTTTACTTAATATGCAACAGTATTGTGTCAGTGACAAAAAAGCACAACGTCGAACGTTATTACAATGTAAGGAATTAAATGGAATTCGATTTTTGTAGTATTTATTAAGGAAATTGAAAGTGCAATGTCTAATTATGTTGAATATATCGTTGAGCGTTGAATATCGAGTGTGTTGATCGTTGAGTCTTGATATTGAATGTTGAATCTTACCTAAGTGCCTATCTTTTATAACATTAGCTAAATGCGAAAAAGGGGTTTGCATAGTGTTATGGGGTGCAGGTACAGGTGAATAATAGAGGGTTCGAAGAAATGAGAAATAGCAAGAAAGGACGCGGCAAATGAATTCTAAAGGGAAGATAGTGCGGTTATAAAATAGGAAAGCTGTTAAGATTACCTAGATAAGGTTTTGATGAACACGTACAAGAGATAGATTGAAAAGAATTGAAAAGGTGTTGAAGATTGTAAACGATGACGATATTGAAAAAGGAATTATACAGTTATTGTTGAGAGAGCTATAGGTATAGAAGATATATACAGGATCATTACAACAAGACCAATCACAGTTCTTTTGAGGTTAGTTATCCGCCTAAATCAGAGTTGAGAAAAAGAAAAATTGATCAACTAAAATCTGGATTATCAACCCAGTAAGCAGTTTTTACAGTCGTGTAAATAAAAATAAAAATGCCATTGTTGCTTCCTTTAAAATTTCCCATTTGTTGGCAAAAAGAAAAACACCATTTTTAGACAGCGAATTAATTAATGAAGCATTTCTCATTGGAGCCGATGCGTTATTTGAAGGATTTTCTAATAAGCGAGAAATTATTTCAGCAATACAAGATTTACAGTTATCAAACAACATAAGTACAAGAAGAATCCAAGTGATTTCAACTGATTTGCAGTCAGTTAAAAAATTAGAAGGAAAAATGTGAATATTTCTCAATGCAATTAGACGAGTCGACAGATATATCAGATACAGCGCAATTGGCAGTAATGATCAATGTTGATATCAATGCACGAGCGAACAAGGGGTGAAGATATCAATAACATCTTTAGAAATGACTCAACAGTAATTAATATGCCTTTGCACAAGGTATCAGCAATAATTCCTGATAGTGCATCAACAATGATGCGCTGCAATAATGGATTCATTTCCTATTGCAGGAAAGTTGAATCCTTCACGAACTTTATGTATTATCATTGTATTGTTCATCAAGAAGCATTATATGCCAAAAATTATCCTTTGAACATGTTATGAATGTCGTTCTGAAAATAATTAACAATATTCGAACAAATCCTTTATCACACAGATTGTTTAAAGCTCTTGTAGAAAAGGACGAATCCTCCCTAGCTGACCTTATCTTACACACAGATATAAGATAGTTAAGTAAAGGCAAAGCACTTGGACGATTTTTTGATTTTTTGGAAGAGATAAAAACATTTCATATTTCAAAAGGTCGAACATTCGAACAATTAGATAACCCACATTGGTTGATGAATTTGACTTTTTTAACTGACATATGTGAAAAATTGAACAGTTTAAATCTTGAACTCTAGGGAAAAAATTAATATTTAGCTGAAATGATTACCTCTATAAAAGCATTCGAAGCTAAAATAGAGTTTTGGATAGATAATTTGTCGAAAATTTCTCTTGTACACTTTCCAAGGATGAAATAAGTAATTGGTGAAAAAATTTTTGACCTAACATTATTTATTACTCATCTTAAAAAACTTTTGGAACAATTTGAAAGTAGATTCCAGCAATTTACCATTATCGAACCTGTGGCTACATTTTTTTAGCCACAATCTTTTACTACACAAATAGACATTACTGAAATTGCTAAATCCATAGCGGAACTTATTCATGAAACATCAAAAATTGAAGAAGAGATTTTAGATTTTCAAAATGACATCATTAAAATCTCACAGTATGGATGAAAACTTTTGGAATCTAGTTGACCATGAAAAGTACAATCTTTTGAAGAAAGGAGCCTAAAAAATCAAATCCTGTTTTGGTTCCACATATTTGTGCGAATCTTTATTTTCCACCATGAACATCATAAAATCAAAAATCAGATCTTGACTAACCAATGCCAACCTTGATGATTGTTTACAATTGGGATTATCATCTTACACTCCCAAATGTAAGAAATTAGCAAGTGAAATGCAATGTCAAAGATTGCAAGATAATTGTACTTTGTAATTTTTATGTTTTTTTACTCTTCGACGCCTCTCTTTCTGATTTCCTTTTTGTTTAAGGTTGGCCTTGGTCGGGATAGTGTTAGATAACATTTTAATCAAACTCTTGTATTTAAGATACATCTTGTGTGTTTTTAATAAAAATCTTCTTTTCATTTTTCTGTTAAATATTTCCCTTTCCTTCTTTTATTTTATGTTTTTTCTATTACCATATTGTTATGAATCCTATTTGATTTTTAATTACTATTTTTATACTTCTTATTGTAAGTTTGCTCTTTATTTTATTTTATCTTTTATTTGTAACTTTATAACTTTTCTTTTAATGCATTTTTTTTGTAAATGACTCATACGTGTATAAATGTAAATAAATAAATATTGTAATGGCTTAAAAGAATTTAGTAATCATTTTTTATTTATTTATAATAAATGTACATAATACTTAAATTGTTGTTTTTTAAACCGGGTTGCGCCCGCCACTGAATTTCTCAGAAATGGTAACTTGGTTGTTATGGCTTCGCAATGTAAACAAATTTATGTTTTTTTTGCACGAGTTAAAAGCTTTGGGTGGCGATAATTTTAAAAAAATAAGTACTATTTTAAATATCAAATTTACTTGCACTATTTTACAATACATGATACATAAGTTACTCCCTGTGGTAACCGCTTACAATAAGTCACTTTAGAAGAAACAGAAACCACGTGATCATGTTTTCTATTTCTTACTCTATCATGTCTGACATTATGCACATCGATTTAATTTTCTTGAAAATTGAAAAAGTATAAATCTTTAAAACACTTGAATATTATTATTTTTGCATATTCGTAGGATACTTGCACAGATTCATCTATACATAATTAGATTTAACAAATCTTTCATGTTCATATTCATTCTTAACAGACTCTCAAAAACGAAAAAATACATGTGTATTTGCAAATATTTGTGAAGATCCCTGATAATTGTCGGTACTCACTGAGACTTTTGGAGATTTACTTGAATTTATAGAGATTTATTCAGATCAGTTGGTATTTGTTGAGATTTATAGATATTTGCGGAGATATTTTTGTAGATGTTTGTTAAGATTTATCCATATTTGCTGAGATTTACAGATATTTGTTGAGATTTGTAGATATTTGCAGGGATTTGTAGGCATTTATTCGGATTTGTAGAAATCTGAACACCAGATTTACTAGGTGAGCAACCCCTTGGGTTAATGCATGTAATTTTTGATTAAAGTAGTCAGTGTTAGTTAGAAACTAGGTTCGAAACTTGAGATGCTCCATAAATAATCCTTTTTTGTTTATACATTTAATTTGTATTTACATATATAAATTTTTTATAATTTGATTTTTTTTAAATATATATATTTTTTTATAGCTAAATATATAAGACTTATAAATTACAAAATAAATATGCAATACCGTCATCTACCTAGCGTGAATCTTAATCAAGGGCTGAGCGGCCATTTATCATAAACAATCGAGTCAAACAAATTGTTAATATTTGTGTTTTCTTTAAGTTTTTAACTATACATTTATGTCTGATTTGCCATATTTTGGCAAAGGGTTTACTCGTTATGTATAAAATTTTATTTTTACATTGCGAAACTGGAACACCCTGTAAATAGGTCAAGCTTTAATTCGTAACAATGAATTAGTGTATATATATATATATATATAAAGTAATACAAAAACTAGCTGCAAACACTCGCGCAACACCGAGAATTAGACCACAGCAATGAATACTAACTCTATAAAGGGGGATAACGCAAACGGCCAAATCTTGCCTAAAGAATGGGAAGCAATTTTTAGGTGTAGAATTTTAGGTGTAGAATTTTTAGGTGTCTTACTCATAGAAAACAACATCCATGCATTGCTGGCTTATGGTAGTGAATAACCAAACCAATAAAGCATTGCCATATGTACTATATTAACAAATACAATGAAATATCTGCATTTATTTGACTCAGGACTCAGATGACATTGTTGGCCGCAGCCCGGGTTTCTATTGCACATTACACGTGTATTACGCTAGGCATGCAATATTAGGTTGTCTACCGCTGTATACCGTTAGCCGTAAATTGTAAGAAATTCTAAGTGTGTTTATAGTTTATAGTTTATAGTAGTTTATTGGTGTTTTGCCACAAAAGTGTTTACACAGGTCATAATTCATTTAAGTAAAGATAGTTTTACATTACAGAATAATAATAAAATTCAAGAAAAGGTACACAAGAGTATCATACACAATTGGTTACATTAGATATACGTTTACAATATTTTTACATAGCAAGAGAAAATAATAAGGATAACTCCAAGTGTACACCATAGTTTTACATCACAGAATAATAATTAAATTCAAGATAGGGTATGCACAAGAGTATCATACACGATTGGATACATTGCATATTCGTAAAAAAATATTTTACATAGCAAGATAGTATAATAAGGATAAGATCCAAGTATACACAAAATGTTCAGAAGTACGGAAGTGATTAATCAGTTAATCAGTTAACTGTACGTCTTCATAGTGGAAATCCTTATTGTTGTAAGGAATTAAATGGAATTCGATTTTTGTAGTATTTATTAACGGAATTGAAAGTGCAATGTCTAATTATGTTGAATATATCGTTGAGCGTTGAATATCGAATGTCGAATATCGAGTGTGTTGATCGTTGAGTCTTGATATTGAATGTTGAATCTTACCTAAGTGCCTATCTTTTATAACATTAGCTAAATGCGAAAAAGGGGTTTGCATAGTGTTATGGGGTGCAGGTACAGGTGAATAATAGAGGGTTCGAAGAAATGAGAAATAGCAAGAAAGGACGCGGCAAATGAATTCTAAAGGGAAGATAGTGCGGTTATAAAATAGGAAAGCTGTTAAGATTACCTAGATAAGGTTTTGATGAACACGTACAAGAGATAGATTGAAAAGAATTGAAAAGGTGTTGAAGATTGTAAACGATGACGATATTGAAAAAGGAATTATACAGTTATTGTTGAGAGAGCTATAGGTATAGAAGATATATACAGGATCATTACAACAAGACCAATCACAGTTCTTTTGAGGTTAGTTATCCGCCTAAATCAGAGTTGAGAAAAAGAAAAATTGATCAACTAAAATCTGGATTATCAACCCAGTAAGCAGTTTTTACAGTCGTGTAAATAAAAATAAAAATGCCATTGTTGCTTCCTTTAAAATTTCCCATTTGTTGGCAAAAAGAAAAACACCATTTTTAGACAGCGAATTAATTAATGAAGCATTTCTCATTGGAGCCGATGCGTTATTTGAAGGATTTTCTAATAAGCGAGAAATTATTTCAGCAATACAAGATTTACAGTTATCAAACAACATAAGTACAAGAAGAATCCAGGTGATTTCAACTGATTTGCAGTCAGTTAAAAAATTAGAAGGAAAAATGTGAATATTTCTCAATGCAATTAGACGAGTCGACAGATATATCAGATACAGCGCAATTGGCAGTAATGATCAATGTTGATATCAATGCACGAGCGAACAAGGGGTGAAGATATCAATAACATCTTTAGAAATGACTCAACAGTAATTAATATGCCTTTGCACAAGGTATCAGCAATAATTCCTGATAGTGCATCAACAATGATGCGCTGCAATAATGGATTCATTTCCTATTGCAGGAAAGTTGAATCCTTCACGAACTTTATGTATTATCATTGTATTGTTCATCAAGAAGCATTATATGCCAAAAATTATCCTTTGAACATGTTATGAATGTCGTTCTGAAAATAATTAACAATATTCGAACAAATCCTTTATCACACAGATTGTTTAAAGCTCTTGTAGAAAAGGACGAATCCTCCCTAGCTGACCTTATCTTACACACAGATATAAGATAGTTAAGTAAAGGCAAAGCACTTGGACGATTTTTTGATTTTTTGGAAGAGATAAAAACATTTCATATTTCAAAAGGTCGAACATTCGAACAATTAGATAACCCACATTGGTTGATGAATTTGACTTTTTTAACTGACATATGTGAAAAATTGAACAGTTTAAATCTTGAACTCTAGGGAAAAAATTAATATTTAGCTGAAATGATTACCTCTATAAAAGCATTCGAAGCTAAAATAGAGTTTTGGATAGATAATTTGTCGAAAATTTCTCTTGTACACTTTCCAAGGATGAAATAAGTAATTGGTGAAAAAATTTTTGACCTAACATTATTTATTACTCATCTTAAAAAACTTTTGGAACAATTTGAAAGTAGATTCCAGCAATTTACCATTATCGAACCTGTGGCTACATTTTTTTAGCCACAATCTTTTACTACACAAATAGACATTACTGAAATTGCTAAATCCATAGCGGAACTTATTCATGAAACATCAAAAATTGAAGAAGAGATTTTAGATTTTCAAAATGACATCATTAAAATCTCACAGTATGGATGAAAACTTTTGGAATCTAGTTGACCATGAAAAGTACAATCTTTTGAAGAAAGGAGCCTAAAAAATCAAATCCTGTTTTGGTTCCACATATTTGTGCGAATCTTTATTTTCCACCATGAACATCATAAAATCAAAAATCAGATCTTGACTAACCAATGCCAACCTTGATGATTGTTTACAATTGGGATTATCATCTTACACTCCCAAATGTAAGAAATTAGCAAGTGAAATGCAATGTCAAAGATTGCAAGATAATTGTACTTTGTAATTTTTATGTTTTTTTACTCTTCGACGCCTCTCTTTCTGATTTCCTTTTTGTTTAAGGTTGGCCTTGGTCGGGATAGTGTTAGATAACATTTTAATCAAACTCTTGTATTTAAGATACATCTTGTGTGTTTTTAATAAAAATCTTCTTTTCATTTTTCTGTTAAATATTTCCCTTTCCTTCTTTTATTTTATGTTTTTTCTATTACCATATTGTTATGAATCCTATTTGATTTTTAATTACTATTTTTATACTTCTTATTGTAAGTTTGCTCTTTATTTTATTTTATCTTTTATTTGTAACTTTATAACTTTTCTTTTAATGCATTTTTTTTGTAAATGACTCATACGTGTATAAATGTAAATAAATAAATATTGTAATGGCTTAAAAGAATTTAGTAATCATTTTTTATTTATTTATAATAAATGTACATAATACTTAAATTGTTGTTTTTTAAACCGGGTTGCGCCCGCCACTGAATTTCTCAGAAATGGTAACTTGGTTTTTATGGCTTCGCAATGTAAACAAATTTATGTTTTTTTGCACGAGTTAAAAGCTTTGGGTGGCGATAATTTTAAAAAAATAAGTACTATTTTAAATATCAAATTTACTTGCACTATTTTACAATACATGATACATAAGTTACTCCCTGTGGTAACCGCTTACAATAAGTCACTTTAGAAGAAACAGAAACCACGTGATCATGTTTTCTATTTCTTACTCTATCATGTCTGACATTATGCACATCGATTTAATTTTCTTGAAAATTGAAAAAGTATAAATCTTTAAAACACTTGAATATTATTATTTTTGCATATTCGTAGGATACTTGCACAGATTCATCTATACATAATTAGATTTAACAAATCTTTCATGTTCATATTCATTCTTAACAGACTCTCAAAAACGAAAAAATACATGTGTATTTGCAAATATTTGTGAAGATCCCTGATAATTGTCGGTACTCACTGAGACTTTTGGAGATTTACTTGAATTTATAGAGATTTATTCAGATCAGTTGGTATTTGTTGAGATTTATAGATATTTGCGGAGATATTTTTGTAGATGTTTGTTAAGATTTATCCATATTTGCTGAGATTTACAGATATTTGTTGAGATTTGTAGATATTTGCAGGGATTTGTAGGCATTTATTCGGATTTGTAGAAATCTGAACACCAGATTTACTAGGTGAGCAACCCCTTGGGTTAATGCATGTAATTTTTGATTAAAGTAGTCAGTGTTAGTTAGAAACTAGGTTCGAAACTTGAGATGCTCCATAAATAATCCTTTTTTGTTTATACATTTAATTTGTATTTACATATATAAATTTTTTATAATTTGATTTTTTTTAAATATATATATTTTTTTATAGCTAAATATATAAGACTTATAAATTACAAAATAAATATGCAATACCGTCATCTACCTAGCGTGAATCTTAATCAAGGGCTGAGCGGCCATTTATCATAAACAATCGAGTCAAACAAATTGTTAATATTTGTGTTTTCTTTAAGTTTTTAACTATACATTTATGTCTGATTTGCCATATTTTGGCAAAGGGTTTACTCGTTATGTATAAAATTTTATTTTTACATTGCGAAACTGGAACACCCTGTAAATAGGTCAAGCTTTAATTCGTAACAATGAATTAGTGTATATATATATATATATATAAAGTAATACAAAAACTAGCTGCAAACACTCGCGCAACACCGAGAATTAGACCACAGCAATGAATACTAACTCTATAAAGGGGGATAACGCAAACGGCCAAATCTTGCCTAAAGAATGGGAAGCAATTTTTAGGTGTAGAATTTTAGGTGTAGAATTTTTAGGTGTCTTACTCATAGAAAACAACATCCATGCATTGCTGGCTTATGGTAGTGAATAACCAAACCAATAAAGCATTGCCATATGTACTATATTAACAAATACAATGAAATATCTGCATTTATTTGACTCAGGACTCAGATGACATTGTTGGCCGCAGCCCGGGTTTCTATTGCACATTACACGTGTATTACGCTAGGCATGCAATATTAGGTTGTCTACCGCTGTATACCGTTAGCCGTAAATTGTAAGAAATTCTAAGTGTGTTTATAGTTTATAGTTTATAGTAGTTTATTGGTGTTTTGCCACAAAAGTGTTTACACAGGTCATAATTCATTTAAGTAAAGATAGTTTTACATTACAGAATAATAATAAAATTCAAGAAAAGGTACACAAGAGTATCATACACAATTGGTTACATTAGATATACGTTTACAATATTTTTACATAGCAAGAGAAAATAATAAGGATAACTCCAAGTGTACACCATAGTTTTACATCACAGAATAATAATTAAATTCAAGATAGGGTATGCACAAGAGTATCATACACGATTGGATACATTGCATATTCGTAAAAAAATATTTTACATAGCAAGATAGTATAATAAGGATAAGATCCAAGTATACACAAAATGTTCAGAAGTACGGAAGTGATTAATCAGTTAATCAGTTAACTGTACGTCTTCATAGTGGAAATCCTTATTGTTGTAAGGAATTAAATGGAATTCGATTTTTGTAGTATTTATTAACGGAATTGAAAGTGCAATGTCTAATTATGTTGAATATATCGTTGAGCGTTGAATATCGAATGTCGAATATCGAGAGTGTTGATCATTGAGTCTTGATATTGAATGTTGAATCTAACCTAAGTCCCTATCTTTTATAACATTAGCTAAATGCGAAAAAGGGGTTTGCATAGTGTTATGGGGTGCAGGTACAAGTGAATAATAGAGGGTTCGGAGAAATGAGAAATAGCAAGAAAGGACGCGGCAAATGAATTCTAAAGGGAAGATAGTGCGGTTATAAAATAGGAAAGCTGTTAAGATTACCTAGATAAGGTTTTGAAGAATACGTACAAGAGATAGATTGAAAATAATTGAAAAGGTGTTGAAGATTGTAAACGATGACGATATTGAAAAAGGAATTATACAGTTATTGTTGAGAGAGCTATAGGTATAGAATATATATACAGGATCATTACATTGTGATAAAAGGCCTTTTTGATTAGGTAGTTATTGAGTCTATTTCTAAACTGATTGTATTCAACTACTTTTATGACCAGTGGTAGTTGATAAAAGAGTTTTGGGCTGTAGTAGTCCACACTATTTCTGGCTTTATGTATTCTGTTAAAATTTATTCTTAGATGATCATTATATATCGTATTATGCACATAATAATTTTTCTGAGTTACATATCTATCAGAAAGTAAATTACATTTAACATATAGGAGGCATTGCAAAATGTACAAACAGGGAGCAGTTAAAATCCTGTGTGAAATGAAAGAAGGTTTACGTTGTCTCTATGTTTTAAGCGGACAATACGTAACGCTCTTCGTTGTAACGCATAAATTCGACCCAAATATGGACTGCATCCCCATGCCAACAGTCCATAGGATATTCTGGACTGTATCATGCCATGAAATGGTAGAGTAGGGGTTTCTATTGAGACAGTATTAACGATATTGCGTAGGGTTGCGTATTAATGATATTACATGATCAATCCATGTCAGTTTTGTATCAAAATGTAAGCCTAGAAATTTTATTGCGTTGTTGTTTTTAACTGATCTAGTGGAGAAGTAAGCCGTTTCCGTCTTAGATTCATTTAGTTTTAATTTATTAGCAACAAATCATTCATTCACGGATCTTAGATCCGAGGTTAGGGAATCATTAACTACTTTTAAATTAGCATTTGCAGTGACTATGGAAGTATCATCCGCATAAAGGATTGGTGTACTATTGATTACAGATACGGAAAGATCATTTACATAGATTAGGAATAAGATAGGGCCCCGAATGGATCCTTGTGGCACTCCGTTTTTAATATATAACTTTGAGGATAGATTATTATTATACATTACACATTGTTGTCTCATGCTGAGGTGAGATCTTAAAAAGCTTATACTGTTTGCTGAGAATCTATAGTACGCTAGTTTGTTTAACAGTATTTCATGGGGTACGCAGTCAAATGCCTTACTAAGGTCACATAGTGTAACCCCAGTGAATTCACGACTATTGAAACCTTCATAAATTTTACCACATAGCTCAATAATAGCCGACAGCGTAGATTTGCGTTTCCTGAAACCGTATTGACGAAAGTAAAACAATTGGTGATTTTCGAAGTAGTCTTCTATTTGACCTGATAGGATTTTTTCGAAGATTTTCCGTATGAAAGGGATAATCGAGTTAGGCCGGCAGTTGCTCATATCATCTTTACAACCCTTTTTGTGGATGGGGATGACCTTTGTTACCTTTAAGCAGCTCGGAAAGGTATTAGCGCTCAGTGAGGAGTTATAGAGATTTGATAGGGGTATACAAATATCGTTCTTAATATGCTTTAACATAGTCATATTAAGTCCATATAGATCCTTGCTCGCATTATTTTTCATTTTGTTCAGTACATTCCACACTTCATTTTCACTGGTTTCTTTAAAAGTAAAATCCATTGTCGCGCCTATGTCTAACTGTGCACATGATTGATCCATATAGTATTTATAGTCAGAATTAAAATTTGTTGGTCAACTATCTAGTATTTTATCCCTAACATTACCGAAATATACATTAAAATCGCCAGCTGATATTAGATTAGAGTTCGAGACCTCATTATTTTTGTTATTGTTTCTACCGATGTTTATAATCCTCCCAGGTGGCTTCGCCTGTATTACGAGAGTCGTGTATATATTTGTCATTCGCTTTTTTCTTAGCTAACATTATTTCTGCTCTATACTTATTTTTATATTGACAATAACTAGATTTGGTACATAAGTTTTTCTTAAGTAAATCTTTCATTAAAATCATATTATTTCTCATATTTTTTTATATCCGTATTGAACCAATCATTTTAAATCCTAAAACCCTTCTTACTGTTAGACTTTATAGTCTTCGCTGGAAATGAGGAGTACATGATTGCTTCAATATGGGACATAAATTTATCACAATTTAGGTCACAATCCATAGCATTATCTAGGTAACTCCAGTTAGAACTGCGAATACTATCAGATAGCCTCGTTAGGCCTGCTTTGGTAACAGGTCTATGTTGATAGGGTTTAGAACTATCTTTATATACAATATCCCTATGTAGACTAATGCTTATAAGGTGATGATCCGATAGGCCGGGATCATAGTTGCTAATACTAAAATTTTTAGAGTTAATATTGGTTAGGATATTGTCAATACAATTTAAACCTCTTGTGGGAGTATCTATAGAAACAAACACATTAAAGCTGTGGATTAAGTCTAGAAACAACACAATATTTTTGTCTGCTTTATCAAACTGAATGTTAAAATCTACAATCAAAACTATCTCGTTCTGTCAAGATTTGGTACAAATAGAACTTAACACATTGTTTATGATTAACAATAAATTATCGAAATTGCCAGACGAGGATCTGTATATCGAAATTATAAATAGGTTCTCTATGCGGATTGCAGTGAATTCACAGTCTTCTTCTATCGACATATTGTTTCCTATTGTTGTAGGTTGAAATATGACTTGTTGATTACAGTATATAAGGACACCCCGTTCTTTTTCACTTTTCTGCAATAATCCCCCCAGCCAGTATAAATCCGTTTAAATTTGCACTGACTAGCTCGTCCGAGTTTAGCCAGGTTTCAGTGAAGCAGAGAATATGGTACGAATCTGTACACGATCTTAGTTCAGACTCGATCAAGTTCCATTTATTCCGTATACATTGCGTATTGAGGTGCATGATTTTTTGTTTATGTTGCATACCTTGATTGATATGGTGCTGATGTGTCGGTGGATTCTTAATGATTTGAGTCAGACTATCATTTTGACGTATTTTGCTGTTGGAATTATCAACGTTTATATTATTTACGAAAAAAATTGAAGCGTTTAACAATTACACCTTTAGGCCATATGTTCTCTTTCATCATATTTTCTAGAAAACCAATACTAAAGCCAACCTTAAACGATTTAAACTCACTTTTATTAGTTGGATGTTTCTTGATCAGCTCCACTTCAAAGTCAGAATTGGTTTTACCAGAGATTTTTTTGGACAAATTATTACGTATGTCCATTTCTTGCATCCACCTACAAAGAGTCAACGTCTTTGGTTTCCTGCACTGAAACCACAGGAAACTTCAGCTGATCCGCGAATGGGCTTGCAGTGTCGTTGTCATTGGTTGCGGTGATGCCTAGCGGTGTATTCGCTTTCTTCTTTCTGCGTACTTCGTGCCAGTCATCATTAGTGGCGGTTGACTATTTGCTTGGCAGGCGCGTGTCAATGATCTTGGGTTTCGTATAATGCAGTTGCAGTAGTAGTAGTCCTTGTTGTTTTGGTGTCTGTTTCACTTGACCGTAGGCTGTCGAAAGGCTGCCTGAATTTGACATATCGACTCCTTTGCAGTCAGTGTTGTCAGACGAGGCCACGCCATTATTGTCGGCTGGAGAATTTTTCCTTTTCTGGGGATTTGCCTCCAATGTAGATATTTTAAATTTGAGCAAAATGTTGTTTTCTTGTAGTAATTTGTTCTTCTCACTGCCTTCTTCCAAGAGTTCTTTTAGTAGATGGTTTTCGGTGATTTATTGGGGGTTTGCAATAGTAGCTGCACTAACCTCAATGTTGGAGCGTGGCAATTTTCGTTGATTAGAGCAATTATTGCTATCCAGATGTCGTTTCAGACAGCTTGGGTGGAAGACTACTCCGCACTCAGAACACTGGACAGGAAATTTAAGTGTGGATTTGCATTTTACTCAAAGCAAATAATAAGTTATTTCAGTGGTATCAGAGAGCGTTTTTACTGGGGACGCCATCTTGAGTTTAGTTTGTGCAACATAAATTATGTAAACAAATTACAAGAGATTATGAGCGATGTCAAGCGATATTTAGGTAATATTTATGATAAATATGTTATGCTTTTCCAATATTGTTTTTACAATAGTTGTGCAAAATTAATAAAAATGCAGAAGTAGTTATTATCTATTGGAAAATAGATAAAATATGCACACAGAAAACAAGTTTAGTGGAAAATATTTAACACATATTTGGGAGCGATATCAATGTGTTTCTTAAGAGATTATGAAATGAACTGAATATATTTTAAGACAGTTGTCCATATATATCCATAATAGAACATTTTAAGAGGAAATGTCTAGATTAAAAAAAATTATATATAGTAAGAAACGAATTGATTAGAAGAGGAATATATACATATAACCAGGGGTGTATTGCTAAAAAAAGAGGTGGGGGCTCCCACTGTCGATCAAAATGTGCATATTTCTCAAGAATACTTTGAGAGA
This sequence comes from Leptodirus hochenwartii, assembly GCA_947310635.1. NCBI lineage: Eukaryota > Metazoa > Arthropoda > Insecta > Coleoptera > Leiodidae > Leptodirus > Leptodirus hochenwartii. Next base: position 29,466,451 of record OX371177.1, on the reverse strand, counting down.
AAGGAGGTAATACTAGGAATTAATATTAATATTCAAATACCAATCTTTATTCTTTGTCATTTAAAAATATTTATTAAACAAAAATAATTTAAAAAAAATTATTGATGCAAATTTTTTACATAAAAATTAGAAAATATTTACAATAATTTCCAAAGTGTCTGTGGGACAGTTTGTTCAAAACCCGCACTGTATTAATTTAATTTCTTGGGGTGTGCTACTGATGATGGAAGTATAGCTTCCGAAATACGCATTAAGCAAAATATTAAATATTGTATGGTGCAAAGGGGTCAAATTATTGATCTACACTCCTGTAAAATTTTTGATTCATGTTTTCAAATACTGGGCAATGTATTCTATGTTGAATATATTTTCTCTTTTCCCTTGTTTCTTCGTTTTATATTGTGTGGGTAAGGGATGGCGAGCCCATCGCCACAAAACGGTGGGTGGACCGCGAGCCCCCGCGACCTTCCCCCAATACACGTCTACATAGAACCCTATTATTCTAGGAATTCACTTATTTACATCGTTGTTAGTAAAACCCTGCACCTGTTATTCAATCAAATAACCAATTTATCAAAGCATTTATTTGGCATATGAAATTAATGGTAAGGGTATCTCAATGCACAATTATAAAGAAAAGAAAATAGTTTGAAAATTAAGTTTAGTTTATATTTTAAGTAATTTGTAACTCTGGCAACTGGAATTCTGTTAAAGCTCAAATACTCCTATTCAAACAACCATTTACCGCCTTGTATACCATAACAGCTGAAAACACGAAGTAGTAACCCGGAGACGAATGGTTCCGAGTTGCCTGCGATGTATACGGTATTATGTGCAGTAATAGCAATGAATACGAACTCTATATATATAGTTCGTATTCATTGGTAACAGTTTTTATTAGTTCATAGCTGCGTAATCCCGTGACAAACCTTGGCATGACATATTTATTGAGAATTGGAAACTACCGAATAATCTTTTTTGCAAATTTGGAAAAGTATATTATTATTTTTTTTACATTGATACAATAAAATACGAAACTAGCACCCGATTATCTATTTTCAATATTTATGTCTGTAAATGGTTAGATTACAATCGAGTATATCGATAACTTTTTAAGGCACAGCTGTTTTCTTAATTTAAAAATTCCTTTAAAATTCTTTAAAATTTGATGTAAATTAAGAGATGAATACTGACATACAATGTCGATTCAATATACGATTAAAAGTGATATCGTAGTAGTATAGAATATCACCCAAATACCGTAACTCAAATAATTAAGTAGCTAGTTGCGCATTTCGAAGGCTATGCCCCCATCTTCAGTAGCACAAGATAAAAACTAAATAAAATACCGCTGCCACGAATAGTGATTGATATACTATTAAATAAATAAGTCGACATGACAGAAGTATTTCAAAAATGGCATATAATATGACCTATAATTCTTTTAAAACAATATAAATTAATAATTAACGAAACTAACAAGTAACAACAATAAACATTGGTTTGTCAAACTAAAATAATCTCTTCTATCTTTCATTGATATAAACTTTTCCAAAACTTTTTCGTTAAAATTGTAAATATCTTGCACCACATTTTTATTAATACACATCATCGCCAACGCGTTTAAACAATCATTACCCATAGTATTTCGCAAAAAAGTCTTGATTCTTCCAAGTGTTGAAAAACAACGCTCTGATTCAGCAGTGTTCATCGGGGTTTTTAAAATAATTTTAAAGATTTTTATAGGTCCCGGGAAAGTTTCACTAAGATTATTTTGTAGCAATAATGAAAGAAAATTTGTGGCTCCAATTATTTAATAAAAATCCGGACGTGAGTAAATGACTTCTAATTCTGTTTTTAATCTGGTTTTATTAAGAGTCCTAATTAAGCTACAAAAATTCTCACAAACAGTTCCATCAAAAACATCTAAATATCAATACCGTTTGGCACCAATTCGTAACATCCGTAGTTTCGTCGCACTGAATAGCCATAAAATTGGAATTTTCAATTTGAATACAAATTTCCTCTTTGCATACCGCAAGCATACTATCTAAAATATCATTTCGTATTGTTTTAGAGGTCCCCCTGAAAACCGTAGTGTCTTGCAGATGTTCTCGCAATGTAAAATCTAATTCTGCAGAAAAATCAACCAATTCTCTAAATATTCCACGATTTCCCGATTCTTCATTCTCGCGGTGACCTCTGAGAGCTAATTCAAAATCACTGCAAAATTTCACGCAACAAATAATGCGTTTTTAAATATACCGATTCCTCCTCACTCGTTCGTTATATTCTATTACATGTTTTGTTTGCGATATGCAGAACTAAGCTGAGTCATGATGTTTACTTTGCCATGTAAAGCCAACTGTGCGCATAAACTGATATGCACTCGAGATGATTCATGCTTTCTTATTGTACCAGGAAGTTGATGCAAATCTTTCATACCTATTCTGGCCCAATTCCGATCCATTCAAGTTGCTGCAGGGTTGTAATTTAATATACATGGAAAGCAGTACAATAAGTTAGAAACTTCACAACCATATATCCATGTTTTTTTTTTGTAAATGTCTCTTGAAAAACGCTGCGTAAATGTCCGGTTTTGTGCACTCCTTGCACAAGTTTGCGATCAATTTATATCAAGCAATGGCCTACCTAATTCTTTAATTTTTATTTTGTCCAATAGAGAAAGTGTACAAAACTCTATTTTTAATAAAGAACTAACACTATTCATTTTTATTAAATTATTTCTATAAAATATATGCATGGAGAAACACGTGGCAAAATCATACGTACGTAACTCACACAACAATGCAACTATATCTATATTAATTTTACTGTATACTAGGCTTCTCTGTTAGGACGCTATAGAATCGCAGCCCAGAATAGCATTAACAACGCTATATTCTTAGCTGTACAAGCAGCGTGACATCACGTTGCTATGACTCATCCAAAGCCGCTGGAATGTGTGTACATGAGTCGTTATATGTACAAGAAATAGAGAAGACATACTGCATACGGTCGCTCTCACCTATTGCTTGCAATAGAGTGAGATGTATGCATATGCATTTGTACTGTACTGTGTGGCTGGGTGGCGCTGGAATGTGTACAACATATTAACGATATAGCTATATTGCGAAGATATACTGCATACGGTCGCTCTAACTCTAGCGCTTCCAACAGATAGGGCATATGCATTTGACTGGTACTTGCTAGCTGCCATATCGTGTTGAGTCATGAGTGTTATGTATGTTCGCGGCGCAAGCTTTATCTTTTAGGAAAAATAATGCCGAGATAAAATACCGCAATACAATTATATATCTACGGTGATACGCTCAATGTTCAGGAACGGCGCGCGGCCCTGCGGCCTGCAAAAGGAACCGCCACTGGTTATAGGTCATATTATATGCCATTTTTGAAATGCTTCTGTCATGTTGACTTATTTATTCAATTGCATAGCAATCACGATTCGTGACAGAGGTATTTTATTTTGTTTTTATCTTGTACTACTGAACATAAGGACATAACCTTCGAAATACGCATCTAGCTACTTAATGCTTTGAGTTACGGTATTTGGGTGATATTCTATACTATTATTTACCACCGTAGTGATAATTTTTTAAATGATATCCTAGTATAAAGAGCTTTTTATCATAAATAATTGTACGGATACAATTGTTTTCTTGGGCAACCATAGCATTACATTTTATATTGGTTTTTATATTCTATCTTATATATTATATTATATATTATATTATATATTTTTTATATTATTATACTATACAACACTGGCTGCCGTAATTGAAAGATACAGCAGTAAAACCTGCAGAATTCTGCCAATCATTAGTTCTTCGATCAACTCTGGAGAGGCCGCCGTCGCTCTCAGTCGAAATTTATATAACGGAAACAATTACACAGGGTTAACCTTCTTTATATAGTTAGTATTCATCGACCACAGCGTAAGCAGTCCATCCTGATGGGCGGTTTGTTACAAATGTAATGTATTTTTTGTATGTAATCGGTTCCACCGATATCCCGGACCGAAACCGGACTAATCGAGGAACTAAATACATGCAAAATTTTGTACATACAAAAAATTATAATTGGTTCTAAAAAAAAATTTCTCACTATTTTTCAATAAATAAAACGAGATTAATAAATTCAAATGTCTTTATTAAAAATAATTAAACAAAAAATGCATGTTTATTTCGCAATTCATTTTTTATTCTCTAAGAATTGCAATATCGATGTGTGTACATCGTTTTTCTTTGGTTTTTTCTCTTACATTTCTTTGTAGCAACGAATTAGCGATGGCAAACTGTAGGTCACTTTGAGGACCTAGTTCGTAGTTCGTAGTTCGTTTCAATGTACCGTTCACGAACTATAGGTCGTGAACTACTACATCTTTTAAAAATGAACTAGTTCACGACCTATATGAAATACATGCACATACTGAAAATAATCTTTTTTTCTCAATATAAAAATATTAAATGGTTAAAAATAAATAAATTGAAATATTACAATACTTATTTTGAATTAAGAATGAGGAAGAAAAGACAACAATGTATATAATTTATACAAAATATATATATACATAAAGAAATATAATCTTCTCTAGGTACTCACGATTATTTATATGAAGTTCTAAAATACTTATTGGTAGTTACTGATGAAAATGTTTACTACTTTACTAACACCTGAAAATTAAATGTACAACTATAATAAAATGAACTATATAGAATCGTTTTGTTGGCGTTATAATTTATATTTTCTATTCCGAATCTTCTCTGTTCAAACTTCAAAACATTGATTTGATATTAAGTGATTGCATTGCACTCAGTATAAAATAGAAGAACTATAAGATTTAGATGTTTATTTTTGCATTATTGCAAAAATTTGCTATGGCATGACATATTTAAGAACATATTTAATCTTGCGAATATATTAATTATATTATTCCAAATGAAATCTGATACCAACATATAAATATTGCATCGAGATTCCTATTTCGTTCCGTTCACCAACACACTTTATCACTAAATAAATGTTAGTACTATATATGTAATGTATACTATACTGCAAGTATATATATATAGTACAAGTACATCAATACGTACACCGTGCACCATGTAGTTCATAGCTCACGAACTAGGTCATAGTGACCTATAGGTCGTTGCAAAACATCGTCACAGTACGCCCGTACTGATATATTATATATATATATATTATATATATATATATATATATATATATATATATATATATAATATATATATTATATATAATAATATATATTATATATATTATATATATAAATAATAGTATATCAATAACGATTCGCGACAGAGGTATTTTATTTAGTTTTATCTTGTGCTACTCAAGATAAGCACATAGCGCTTGAAATGTACATCTAGCTACTTAATGTTTATTACGGTATTTTGGTGATATTCTATATTATATAAAAATAATAATTTTGTTGTACTCATTTTTCGGGATTTAAAACCGGACTATAATGAATCCGGACTGATCGAAGCCTGACTATGCGAGATATTGCTGTATACCATTATTGCAAATAATTTAAAATCCTGTTCAAACATTTGAATTCGAATCGTTTCTCATTCTTATCATAAAAATTCTTGATCAGTTATCGTAACTGGATGAAACGACAGTGATGTAAAAGTTATAGAATAATTTACAAAGTGTTTTAATGGTATAGAATCTATACTATAGATGAACTTGCATTTGAAACGTGATACAGTGACGATGGGCGAATTACTATTAAAAATTTGTATACCAGATTTGATTTTCACCTATCCTTAATAAGATTTGTTGGTATTTGTTGGGATTTATGCATATCTGCTGGGATTTGTAGATATTTGTTGGAATTTGTAGGTATTTGGTGGGATTTGTACACCAGATTTATTAGGTGAGCAACCCCGCGTGCAATGATAATATATATTTTGTGGATTACTTAATAAATTAATAATAGTTAATCAATTTGCTAATCGTATCTTTTTCTTAATTACCGCATATACAATTGCAGTTTTTTCAATATCTATTGGTCGGTAGTTTAACTATTGGTTTATTGGTCGATATTTAACGTAATAAAAAATTATAATTTAATTTAAAATATTCATGTATTACCATTTATTATTTTGAAAAATAGAAATAATTGGAAAATATGTTACAATCGAATCAAAACGTTATATGAACGTTTTTTATTTAAACACTTTCTATCACGTTTCTCATCACCTAAAAAAAAATTGTAAAATATAAAAACTCCATTCAAAAATACCATCCAGACTTAAATAAAATTGTCAATATTAAAAAACAAAAATGTATAATTTCTCAATTCACAGTACTAAAATTTTATTTATTGCGTATCAAATGAATGGTCTTTTGCAAGGAAACAGTTACTCGTATTTTTCAAAATTTAATTTTAGTATAATACTAATTTCTAAAGGATTCATTACCTCGGTAATTTTTTAATACTTGATCTCGGCTAGAAACATTCTCTACTCAATTTTAAGCAGTGAATGAGTAGTTACTTCTTTTCTACGTTAAATTCGCTTGCTGTGGCCTTTGGGATAGTTAATCGCGGATTTTTTTGGCATTTTATATTAAAATAGAAGATTTGAGTTGGAGTTACAATGTAAATTAGGAAGGTTTCACTTGATTCACATTTTTAAATCACCGACAAAAATATTATTAGCCAATAAATAATAAATATTCCTTTCTGCTGTCTCCGGATTCATTTTATTTTGCTTTATATGTCTTTGTCTTCTATGTGATCTTACTCTATTTGTATTATATTAGAAATATACATTCACCACTTATCAATGGCACATAATCCAATCTAATCATTTATAATAAATACGATATGATTATTTTACCACGATAACTAATACGATACATACAATTAATTAAAATCTCAAATTATTTGGAATCTGTGATAGAGGTTATTGTTTACGTGGAGAGCAATTGACTAAAGTACGTCCTTGTATATGTGTCCATAAACTATAGCTACCAACACAATTCTCTTGCCGAGCTACCAACACTGCTCTCAAATCATACTTTAATATAAGAGAGAAGTAAATTAGGGGCGAGTGAAACGCACGTTATACGTCCACAATAGCCAATGGTATACATAATAAATATAGTAGTGAAATCTCCATGTAAATAAGTTCCCCTAAAAATCAGCGCTAAATTTGGCTGGCCATCTACAAATATAACTATTGTGACGGTTCTGACATTGACAAATTACTATAGATAGAGCAACTTTATATAAAAATGCGTATCAATTTTAAGTGGTTGTTTTACAACTAGCGACATCTGTCGTTATCCTTACTCATGTAGTCAGTAAAGATATCGAAAGAGGACACCAATAGCGTAAAAAGTAAGGATAGCGGAAGATGGCACTAGCATCGAATACAATTAATGTTGTCAACAAAACATAAATCTAACCTAAATTCAATCACAAAAAATACGCTATTCATATAGGTAAATATAGGAATAAGGCAATATTTGCCACAAATGGAGAGAATTTTCCTAAAACAATCGTATTGTCCACTCCATATTAGTAAATAATAGAGTGAAATTATATGACACAATATGAATTTAACCGGGATACATGGTGCTAATGATGCATAACGCTTGGTGCCTCTGTTTTGCTTTCATAAAATACTCTACGATTCTGTTTTAAATACTTACAAATAAGCGGAATAATATCCGCATATGCGCTTGCACAAGGAATCGATGTTCTTAAAATGGTATATTTATGAATTACCGCACCAATGCTTGTAAAAGTCAGAATCGTACAAATATAAAGTTTGGCAGGAAACGTCAAATTTATAAGAGCTATTTCAATATTAATGTCTGGGTAAAAGGCAATCTAAATCACACAAACTAATATACAAATTATATTAAAGGTAAACGTAATACAATTGTAATCGTTGTAATCAATACTTTAGGGCACGCAGTAAGGTAGCACATGTGAGAATTGATTTCGGTGATCTCGTAAGACTATTATTGTTTGGATCATGAATATAAATAGACCCAAAATATGGTAACTACTCGTTCTCTAATAAAGCGGAAATGAAGACTAGATGATTCATTCTAATAATAAGAAAATGTTACATATATTAAATCCAAGGAAGACACAAACTATTCAGTATTCACACATGAAAATAATTTTATAAAGCTGGAAACTTCTACATGCCTACATTATTTATTCCTTTTTATCGCATTTACACGAACAGAAATTTGTTTAAATCATTCATTCCCAAAGTGGTCTATATCGACCACCAGGGGTCTACTCCGACCTGCAAGGGGTCCATGTCAGTGAAAAAAAAATTGGGGTGCATGAGATGTAAATGAGGGTCCACGAGAGTGGATCCCATTTAGACAGGCCATCACCAAAATTTTGGCTTCCCGTAAATGTAATAATCCACCTAACATAGGTGTTACCTATGTAGGTAATACTTTCTTATAATAGACATATAAATTTCCTAATTATGTATATGTATATTTAATAAAATTGTGTAAGCAGGTTATTCGCTTTGTGGTCGCAGTACGTGTAACTTGTGAAAACAACGCGTTAAACGCATACGCGCAATAGCAACGCTTGTCCAGAATTGTACCAGAGCTTTGCAACGATGGCGCAGACTTGAATCAATTGTGCTTGAACAGAATTGTTTAATTCGTCAATTATAAATACAAATGTTAGAGACAAATACTGTTCATTTGTTTTGCGAATTTTGAAAAGAAAAGTATTAAGCAAATATTTTCAAAAATATAAATAGATAACTAGGTACATTCTAGTTAAGTGTGTCGTAGCCATATGTATGCTACGATAGTTAGTTTTGAAATACAAAATATTAAGATTTCAAACATTAAGATATAACGAGACTTTTGACACTTTAATTTAATTATTTATTAAACGTTCCAACTAGGAAGGGTATGCAAAATCCGACAAATAAACATTTTGACAAAGTGAATCAATGTCATCTTGTTTGGGAGTGCGGGAGAAAAGTAAGTAATTTTTTTTATTATAAAATTTTCTTTTTGTAGTTCCTTAGATTGCATAAAGACTCGGATCATGACTTGAGTTCAATATTCAATTCAATTACAACTAGGTACACGCGTATTCATTAATGGTTTTCTTTCTATCTTTAAAGACAAGGTTCTATGGTAGGTACATGATTCCTTTCTATCAAATCTATACAAAAGATCTCTGAAGATTAAAATAAGGTTTTACACCGGGAATCAATTTTGATTGCTATGTCTTATCATATTTAAATAGCTTAATTTTTGTCGTCAGATAAATGCTACTAAAGATGGCCGAATCTAAAAAAAAAATGTAGGCAGTACAGCGTTGATTATGTGAAATTTGACTTCATTCCATCATTGTCGGACAAACACCTGCCCATGTGCCTTTTATGCAACAAAGTATTAAGCAATGAAGCTATGAAACCATCCAAGCTGGAGGATCATCTGAGAAGGTGTCACCCTGATAAAACAGGTAAAGATTTGAAATACTTTCAAACACTGAAAGAAAAACTTCAGAAGAGACCCACGGTGGACAGTATGTTCGCTTCGACGTCAAAAAGAGACGATGATGGTTTGCGGGCATCTTACAATATCTCGCTACTCATAGCAAAATCAGGAAAGCCGCATACTATTAAAGAGGTTTTAAAAACTGTTCTACACAAACCTGCTTATGATATACTCAAAAGAATTCCTTTGAGCAACAACACAGTTCAAAGACGTATCGATGAAATGAGTTATGATATTGAAATCTTCTTGTGTAATTATCTGCAAACGACCCATTTCTCCATATAACTGGACCAGTCAACTTTATTGTATGGTATTGAAGCATTACTATTCGCATATGTTCGTTTTGTTATGGACCAAGAAATCCATGAAGAACTGCTCTTCGCGAGGACTTTGACAACAGATACTAAAGGCGAATCAATATTTAATGTTTTCAGAGATTTTTTCATAAAAAAAGCGATCCCTTTATCAAATATAATATCAGCGGCAGCAGATGGAGCCCCTGCCATGTTTGGGTGCTATCGTGGTTTTATAAGCCATTTAAAACAAAATGTACCCGGGGTGTTTGCAATTCACTGCGTCATCCATCGACAACATTTAGTTGCAGAAAATCTTAGTGGCAGATTGCATCAAATCTCTTCAGATCGTCATAAACGCAGTAACAAAATTCGGAGCAACGCGTTCAATACTAGGTAATTTGCGCAGTTGTGTGAAGAAAATGACGAAAACTTTCATGGATTACTCCTTCACACTGAAGTACGCTGTCTGTCAAAAGGCTTATGTTTGACTAGATTTTTTCACTTTTTGAGACTTTTGGAGTTTTTGGATGCTAAAGATCCCATTTTTTAAGAAAAATTAATCAAATGGAAACCAGACATTGCTTATTTAACAGATTTGTTTGCTAAATTTAATGAGGTTAACGTTCAGTTACAAGGTGACAGTCTAAATTTGATAAAAACAAAGTCCATCATTGCAGCTTTTCTTGCCAGAATGAAACTAATAAAGCAAAACATTGGACGGCGCGAATTTTCCCAGTTTCCCAATTTGGCGCAGACAAACTGCCAGGATGATGACGTTTCAGCCTACGCTCAACATTTAAATGTCCTTCACACAGACTTTGAAACTAGGTTTGAAGATGTATTGACTATGGAAATACCACAGTGGATTATCAATCCATATGGTGACAGTGATGAAGCGGATGTCATGTTACAAGAAGAACTGATCGGAATAATCACCAACGAAGAACTTAAGGTGCAGTTTAGAAAGGGATATCAGCAATTCTGGCTTCAGAGAAACATACCTGCTACATATCCTGCATAATAGACTATCGCCAGAAAGTTTTTGATAGCTTTTCCATCTTTATACCTCATGGAAAGCAGTTTCAGCGCGGTTGCCAATCTCCTTACAAAAAAAAAGAAACAGATTGGTAATCACTCGCCGAGGATATTTAAGGTTAAACCTGACTAAATTGAAACCAAATATTGAAATTTTGCTATCATAGCATCAAGCTCATCTCTCCCATTAAAAACATTGATTTTTTTGTTTATTTATTTTATTTAAAAATGTCACTAGATTTGCATTTTGAGTCGTTTTAATTAATAAATGTATAACTATAAAACTTAACATATTTTTTTATTTTTAAATTTTCCACTCTACATTAAACCCTATCAAAGTGAGTAGCTCTGTGTCAGCTTCAAAAACACATTTAAAGTTGATGAATTATGAAAAAAATCAATATTAGGAAATCAGGGGTTCACCCAAAACAGAAAAAAATCGGCACGTGGTCTACGGGACAAAAAAGTTTCGGGACCTCTGGTATAGATGAATACTGCTCAAGTGTATTGCATTTATATTCTTTGAGTTTATCACCGCAGGCCCGTTGAAGATTATCTCAGATACCCACATTACTGTGACGAATCAAATGAGAATATATGATATTTACATGAGTATATTAGATATGCTCACAAACCTTTAAAACTTATCCTACAAATCTTTGTAAATATAGCAACAGTTTATAATTAAGGAAACAATTTATTACATTAAGTGTTTATTAGAAAATTTAAACAATGATGCCTACAAATTACAGTATTAAAATTTTGATATCTATCATGGTTGTAATGAATATCACAACCATGAAAGTAATTCCTAAGCTCTATCGGTGGTTGAAGATCTCCAAAACTATGGAAATAGTGAATGATGTGTCAGCCTCAAAAACACTTTTAAAGTTGATGAATTATGAAAAAAATCAATATTAGGAAATCAGGGGGTCTACCCAAAACAGAAAAATCGGCACGTGGTCTACGGGACAAAAAGTTTGGGGACCTCTGGTTTAAATAATGCTTATGACTTTTTATAAATTATACGAACTTGGCCTCTTATTATTATTTATGCCTTTGTGTCGCAATAAAGAAGTGAAGGTAGCTGCCAAATGTGAATATTGACTCTTTAGTTCTGTTTTCATGATAAATAAAATCGTTTACCTTTTTTGAACTCATAAAATACGAAAAATATTCCAGTTGTCTACTATGGCAACGGAAGTATCTGACAACAAAAATTATGAAACTTATGTTTAACAAATAATTCCAGACAGATAAAACCATCAAAAATCTGCCTCAATCCCAAATTGAAATGTTAATATTATAACTTGCTAATGAACTAAAAGTAAAACAACAATATTACAATGTATCAATCATTGGTATAAATTAACACGTATCGGTGGAATCAGTTCATAAATTTTAGCTTCATATCACTAAGAATTGCATTTCCATATTATTGCACAGCATCTAATGCTTATGAACAGACAATATAAATATCTATATAATGTGTTTTAATTATCTGCCCAACTTTACCGCTCAACAACCGATTTAATATGCGCAGACAATATTGCTCAAATTCTCAAGAATCATTTGATAGATCAATGTATCTTATGATTATAATCGATTTGTTGTATCTCATGGTAATCGCCGATGCTAGACGCTAGCGAGAGGAACATCTTGCAGATGACTGGACCGCTTCACTGGTTGCGGTTCCGAGAACCTGGGCTTTTTTTTGGAATTGTTGGGGTGCCGAAGGAAAACAACAACAGCGCCACGAAATACTTGTCCAAGAAATTGTGTATTTTCTTTTTTAAATATGCATCCAGGAATGTATTCTCACGATTACGATGTACTAGGGATACTCTAAACTCTTTAATACTCTGTGATGTTCCCGTCATACGCTCTTCAGACGCACTGTTTGCTAAACAGCTCCTCAGATCAATTATTAGACGAATAGATATGGGGTCAGAAACCTCAATTTATAAAGGTACTAATTTGTACTGATCATGTAAAAATTAAATTTATTAAAAGGACACGAACTTCCGTAAAATACCATGCGTGTTTTAAACATTTACCACAAAAATTGAGCGGATTCTATCCATTTTTACAATCAAAGGTGTAAGGCAAGTGTCTCAAAGGGGAAGATGTAATATACTCGACAACTATAATAAATAGCACTCACCTCAAGAAAAATTCAAGCATAATTACCTCAAGCTTACGAACATAAATATAAAATGCTAGAACATGGGGAAACATTATAATTCCGACAACAAGTCAAAGACGGTGTGGAAATTCCATTAATTCAATAGATCATGACCTACAATATTCTTTAATTATGGCCTATAATATTCATTAATCATGGCTCTCATAAATCGATTTATAAGTGGTAAATATCGAATATAAACTATGCTGTTGTTTGTCGCCCAGAGTTAAATTAATAAAGGAGATCGCAGTATTTGGATGTTTATATATGTATTTTTTACACCTTTCTTTAAGACATTAGGTGACGAATATTTTGCGTAATTTTACATTCACATAAAATAGATTTCATTCTCAAATAAGGTTGGTAATTCTACCATCCTTTCGAAAATACGAATTTCTTGAGAAGCACTCGAAAGCATTGAAATGGTCATCCAGTATTCCATTTTTATCGAATGGATTATTAGTTGAATCAAAAGGCGAATAATAAACATCATTAATGAATCCACATTTCATTAAGTTAACCTAAAAATAAAGGAACAATTTATATAATGAGCTAAAAAATATTAGTACATTTACTTTACTTGTATTGGTAGGCTTTGCAACTGCGAAATTTATCGAATTCAATGCTTGCAGAAACTGAACAATATATGTGATAATCGGATAATGTATCACATATTATCGGCTTGTATTTGTCAAATAAATTCATCTACATTGATATGATAATTTTTAACGGCATGTAATATTGGGTGTGTTTACAAGTTTTTTTGCTTAGAAACGAGACCATTTACAGTTCCTAAACGCCATCATGCACTATATTATGTTCATAATACGCAGATGCGCTACGATTATTCACGATTACTGACGAAGACGAATGGGAATTGTAACATAATGAAATGAATCGTTCAATTTCACAAATATTTAATTTCATAATTATTCATTGTAATTATTCATAAAAATTTATTGTAATTAGAAATAATTATAAAACTGAATTTATGAAGCAACTTATATCATTAAAATAAATTTCAATGTTTTATACTTTAATGTTTTATAATTACAAACAATGAGTGTTGACTTACTTTGTCTCCTTTGCCTTTTGTAGTCAGTCATCCTAATGTAATATATAAAAAACACGAAATTTTCTGAATAATAATATTTTTATGTATTTCATTATCTAATATATACTTTTATGGTAAAAATATTTATTACGTACTGTATTAAGTTTTAAAATAATAATAAGTGTGTTAACATCTGGTAATTATCTTAATAAATTACTTTTTCACATTGGTTAACACCGGAAGTGTTTTCAAACGATGAACACCATATCATATACTTTTTCATTGGTTGACTCGGATTTGTTTTATGAAACATTTCCAAGCTACGACTATGTGTAATTTGATTTTTAAATAGTGTTTGATTATCAGATTTTATCTATTACAAAGTAAATATCTGTATAATAAACTACATAAAAATCTATTCCTAATAACACTTAAATTCTATATATATTTTTCATAATAGTTTATAATATGAAGATTGAATTTCATTCAATTTTGTGTTCATGAATAATCTAAGCATCTTCCTAGTTCGATCAGATTTTCCACTTGATTCCCTCAATGTTAATACCAGTAGACGTAATTAATCTTTACATAATTTCTCAAATAAACTGCAGGTTTCGCTGGTCCGTAGCTGTCTTAATATACGAGACCTGTTACATATATGAATTATGATAAGGGTCGCATGTTAGTTAGGCCTACGATGGCCTTACTAGACTGAAATACGCCTCTCCGATGACCGTCATCATTCAATATGTATTTTCATTTTTAGATCTTTCTCAAGTTCATTTGAACCTGAAATGAATAATTATAGTTGAAGCAAAATAGAGAATTGCTATAGTGCTACTTCATATTACATAACATAAGACAACGTTAGTCTCCACGTGAGAAAATCCGATAAGCATTCACATTAAAATCATGAAATAATATACCTTGACTATGAAATTTCCCTGGAACAATCCGAAAAATTGGTTTATATTATCTGATTTATTTATAATACCGGCAATATACTATTATAAGGCATACTCCTTACCCTCTTTTCCTATAAAAAAAAATTAATATATATTGTTGCAAAGATTTTATACATATATTTATTTTGTACTGGGCATTTCGCAAATAAATATTTCCATATTCGTTACCTTACTGGTGCATACATTTCAAGCCGATTGTGTTTTAATTATACCCAATTTTATCAATTCCATACATTTCTCCCGGGTTGTTGAATGTTTAACACATTTTATTCATTGTTCTGATGTTGCTGATGTCGAACAGCTGACTGTGGCTATATCGTATTTTCCCGCGCACAGTAATCGAATGCTTGGTTTAAGTCGATTGGGGACGCAACGCGCGTATAGAATTTAATTAACATATTGCTTATGGGGAGACAATGGCGCCACAATAAGTGGAAACTGGTCTAAATTTCGTCCCCGTGTATTTGGTCAATATACTTGCGCAGTCTTCAGTTATCTTCACCAAGTTCTCGTGGGGAAGATATCGACAGATGTCGCCACATGAAAATCAACCGCTTAAAGTTGATTCGTTTTCGTATATGGACTTGCAACGTCTATGTATACAATGTCATTGATAATACCATACGAAGTACAATATTCCAACTCGTGTATAGCCCTGAACAGACCATTTAACTGAATTAAAATTAACCTTGAAGTTTTAATGACTTGTAACCTACAAATTAGTTTATATACAACACTTACTTTCTAAATCCGAGATTCCCTCGAATATAAAAAATATCCCAATATATACAAAGACAAGCACAAGAACCCCTTCTGATGGACTTTAACCACAAAGACTAGACAACAACCCTTATCGCAGCCTTCTGGGAAAGGGAACGGGGGAATGCAACCAATGAATTTTTTAATGGAAAAGCGCTAATCAAACGAAACCGAATCGACGGCTGGAAATGATTAGAGAGCGTATTAGCAATTTCGTATATGAGATATGTTTGGCAGATTCACTTAATTGTAAATACCTAATATGACAAATCTACTTAATATTTATTAATCTTTACCAATGAATACTAATTTTATTCATAGATTATGAATACAAATGTATAACTCTAATCACAGATTTATTTTTCATTGCATTCATCATTTTTCTTTACTTTTTGCAAGAAGCTGGAATTCTTTGGAACTCTAGATGAGGAAGATAGTAAGATAGGAAGATAGTAAACAAAACAAATAAGAGGAAAGGAGACCCACAACATTATTTCCCCGAGAAGAAAAGGCGCCTATTTTATTTTGGATGAAGGTTTCTAATTGAGTCGCAAACTTCGCCTTTTCGTGCCTTTTCGTGCGTGCGTGCGTGCGTGCGTGTGTATGTGTGTGTGTGTGTGTGTGTGTGTGTGTATGTGTGTGAAGTTTAAAGTATTGTAATATTTTGTAATATCGTGTCCATATTTACCTTTGTGTTTTTTTTCGAATTTTGGCAAGTTATTACTTAAATATGAAAAAATTAGGCACGAATAGTCAGTAAAATAAAATAAAAAAATTTTGCTCGTATTCCATCCCCTGCCGGTACAATGCCCAAGTACCCTTCGCTTCCGGAATTTTTATAATACAAGGTACATGCCCTTCAAGAATGATGTCGAATTTCATAGAATATATTATTATGTTTAATATATTTATATATTTTTTGAATTAACAATTTAATTAAATACTTCTAGCTCATGTAATTGTACAATTTTTTGACACACTTCGAACATGAAGAATATTTATTCATATATACCGATGAATACTAATTCTATTTATAGGGATAGCGATAACAGAACCAGCCTTATCTTACATTTTGCGATACTCCAACATTAAATTAGATAGAGTATTTTCGTTGGCATAAGACACTAATTCGTTGCGAGTTAATGGCCGCAACCATTCGCTTATTTGTTGTACTCATATTGCTGAATATAAAACTTCTTCGATATTTTAAGACATCTTACAATCTTGTTACAATCAGCTGACTAGAAAAGTACACGTGCGAAGTTAGACAATAGTACACTCTAGCCGGCGCATGCAGTCAGGTCTTTACGAATATTGAATCCGTGCAACGTTGCCAATAATCGTAGAGATTCCACGTTTAGGATAAATGACGAATAGGGTATTTGACGAACTGTGCACATTAGGATATTCGACGTATAGGATAAATAACGAGTAGGATACGTGAGTATTAGGATAAATGATGATAGGATAAACGACGAACTGTGCCGTACGGCTATTTAAAGTGTATGATAATCGACGTTTAGGACAAATAACGAACATGAATATTAGAAACAATGGCGGTAGGATGAATGACGATTAGAAGGAATGGTCGGTAGGACATATGATAGGATCTCTAAAAATGCATCGATTGCTGCAAAAAACAGGTATGCAAAGTAAAATATAATTATTTCAAATTATTAAAAAAATATCCTATTATATTTAAAAGCTAAAGGGCTGGTAAGAGAGTATGGTATGTTCAGATTTTAAAAAATCCTTGCTTTTCGATAAGTATTTGTGACCGTTTATGATGCTCTTTTTTCTTTTTATTATTATTATTATTTTTATATATATAACATATTTGTATTTAAATATAAGAAAGGTAACTGCCGCTAAGCAAGCTTAAGCAAGGTCTGAAGCAGACAATTGATTTATGTATATAGTTATATAATTATATTATACTATATCTAAGTTCTTATACTAATAAATATGAGAGTTTTATATATTTGTTCAGTATCATTTGGCTAGGCTACGAGAGCGTATTTTTCTTTAGCGAATTTCTTCACAAGTCCTTTAAATTTCTCTAAAGTTCGTGTAGTTCTTATGTCGTTCGGTAATTAATTGAACTGTTGTGATGCCTTGAAGATGAAGTTATTTTGTCCTTTGTTGTTTCGTACTGTGCGCATATGGATTCGGTTCCTGTTTCTGGTCCTGAAGTTGTCAATGTCTGTGTTTGTTTCGAGTTTAAGATTAGTCTTTATTTGTTTATTCAGTATTTTGTATATGACTTTACAATTTTCCACGAAACTTATTTGATTGATGTTGAGGACATCTAGGTCTTTGTACAGTGAAACTGATTGTGTTAATCGCGGTAGTTTAAATAGCACTTTTAAAGATTTTTTTTGCACAACACTTAGTTTGTCCATCACAGTCTTTGTGCACTGAGATATTACGGGCATACCATACGTTAGATTAGGGTATATGTATCCGTAATATATTCTTCTTAGAATATGGTTTGGAAGTTTTAGTAGTCTGTTCATTGCACCCACTATAGGAATTATTTTCTTTTTAATATTGTCCACGTTCATATTGTTGTTTAGTGTTTTGTGTATAACTATGCCTAAATATTTTGTACTGCTTGTCTCACTTATAAATTGGTTATCTATATTAAGACTAAGGTTTATTGCACTTTTGTTTTTTTGTTTGAAAACTATATACGCCGTTTTTTCAATATTTATTGTTAGTTTGATTTTTCTCAGCCACGCACTATACTTTCTAAGGTCCGATTTATTGTTTTCTCTATGTCACTTTCCTTTTTCCCTTTATACAGTAGCACAGTGTCATCTGTCAATATTTTATATGTGCATTGCAGGCCAATATCTTGTATATCGTGGATGTAGAGCAAGTACAATAAAGGCCCAAGTACAGAGCCTTGTGGTACACCTTTTGTTATTAACAATTGGTCACTGATGGCTCCATTCACATACGTTTGCGATTTCCTATTTTCAATGTACGTCTCGAAAATGCTTCTTGCATTTTCTTGGGCACCTAAGTTGTTTAATTTTGACAGTAAAATGGAATGATCGACTGTATCAAACGCTTTTTTTAGGTCGATGAAAATTGCTACTACATAATCGCCGTCGTCAAGGCCTCTATTTATATAGTCGGTCACTTCTATAGTTGCTATCTGTGTGTTGCTATTATTTTGAAATCCATGTTGGTGTTGGTCAAATCCAATATTTTCTTGAATATATTTGTATAGTCGTCTTTTTATAACCTTTTCTGTTATCTTTGAGAATGTGTTTAGTAGGGTGATTGGCCTATAATTGCTACAATTTGTCTTCGATCCCCTTTTGAAGATTGGTAAGATTTTTGACGTTTTTAATATATCTGGGAATTTACCCTCATTCAGAAACTAAAGTAAAACCAAAGGGTAACACTATATGTGATAAGCAGGGTAAGGAACTCACAGAAAATAAGGAAAAAGCTAGAAGATGGAAGGAGTATCTTGAAGATTTATATAAAGGTAGGCAGGACATGGAGGAGCTAGAAAATGTGGAACAGATAGATGAGGATGACTTAGGTCCTAGCATACTTAGGTCAGAGTTTCATAGAGCATTAAATGATTTACGGAATAACAAAGCAGCGGGGATTGATATGATACCAGCCGAATTAATAAAACACGCAGGGGAAAAAATGCAGGAGCGATTATACAGGTTAGTTTGTAAAATATATGAGAAGGGAGAAGTACCACAGGATTTTCAGCGTAGTAGAATAGTAACAATGCCGAAGAAAATAGGAGCTAATTTGTGTGAGAACTATAGGACCATTAGCCTACTATCACATGCATCGAAGATATTGTTAAAGATTATTTATAGGAGATTAGAAAATAAAGTAGAGGAAAGGCTAGGAGAAGATCAGTTTGGTTTTAGGAAAAACAGAGGGACGAGGGAGGCGATTCTAGCACTAAGAACGGTAGTAGAAAAAAGAAATAGGGTAGGAAAGGTAACTTGCATAGCTTTTGTAGACTTAGAAAAGGCATTTGACAATGTAGATTGGGACATAATGTTTAGAATTTTAAAAGAAACGGGTATAGATTATAAGGATAGGAGAATAATTTTTAATTTATATAAACACCAAACTGCCTTAGTTAGAATTGAGGGGGAAGAAGAGGTAGCAAAAATAGGGAAGGGAGTTCGGCAGGGATGTACACTCTCACCGTTATTATTTAATCTATATATAGAAGATACAATAAACAAAGTAAAAGAAGAGTATAGTGTAGGTGTGAATGTACAGGGAGAGAAAATATATATGCTGAGATTCGCCGACGATATAGCTATATTGGAAGAAAGCGAAAAGAAATTAGAAAGGGTATTGAATGGTATGCAGGCAGTATTGACTAGGGATTTTAACATGAAAATAAATATAGGTAAAACTAAAGTGATGAGGTGTGACAAAAAGGAATGCAG
The DNA here is from genome assembly GCA_947310635.1 of Leptodirus hochenwartii. NCBI lineage: Eukaryota > Metazoa > Arthropoda > Insecta > Coleoptera > Leiodidae > Leptodirus > Leptodirus hochenwartii. Next base: position 29,446,160 of record OX371177.1, on the reverse strand, counting down.
TAGAAAAATGAGGATCACAATAGGAGATAATAGAATCGAAGAAGTGTCAGATTTTTGTTATTTAGGCAGTAGAATCACAAAAGATAATCGAAGCAAGGTAGATATAAAGTGTAGGATAGCACAGGGTAGGAAGGCATTCGTAAAAAAAGAACAGATTTTAAGATCAAATATTGACTTGGGTATTAGAAAAAGATTACTGAAGGTATATGTTTGGAGTGTAGCACTGTACGGGTGTGAGGCGTGGACTATAGGAAAGGAAGAGAAGCGTAGATTAGAAGCACTTGAAATGTGGTGTTATAGGAGGATGATGAGGATTGGTTGGGAAGATAAAGTAACAAATGAAGCTGTACTAGAGTTAGTAGGGGAGAAGAGAAGTATTTGGAGAGTGTTACAACGTAGGAGAGACAGATTAGTAGGGCATATTCTTAGGCATGGGGGGATTATGCAATTGATCATAGAAGGTAGAGTGGAGGGAAAGAGAGGGGTAGGTAGGCCTAGATTGGAGTATGTGAGTCAGATAGTTGAAGACGTTGAGATGAATAGCTATAGGGAGATGAAGGGATTAGCTCAGGATAGATCGGCATGGCGTGCTGTTTCCAACCAATCTTTAGGATTGCGGACTCTTTAACTAACAGAACCGAGTTTATTATACTAATAAGTATATGGGATATGTCCTCAATATTATGTACTAGGTCTTATTTAGTAATGCCATCGGGCCCTGGAGCTTTATGGTTTTTCATGTTTGATATTATGGTTCTAATTTCACTAGGTGTTGTAAGTTGTAGTTTTAATATAGTTGTTGCTCCTATGCTGCTGTTGTTTGCTTCACTTATTTCAGTATCTGATCTGTGTATTATGATGCTTGCCATTTCTTGTCCGATGTTAGTAAAGAAATTGTTGAAACAGTTTGCAAGTTCATTTGCATTTGTTATAGAAGTTCCATTTTCCACTATTTCCTTTATATTTTTTTGGTTTTTGCACATATACTGGTTTTTTAATGCATTATTGATGTGGAACCATAATGATCTATTATCGCGTGCTATATTCAGTTTTTTTTCCAGAAACAGCTTCTTTTCTTTTCTTATTTCTATGTTAAGGCTATTTTTGTAGTTAGTGTAGTCATGTCTTGCCTTTATGTCATTCACTTTTTTTTCTTCTTTTTATATAGTATCTTTTGTACCTTCATTCTAAAAATTATATTCTTTGTAATCCAGCTGTTGTTTCGTGTTCTCATTTCCCTTTCTACTGTTGCCTCTTTCTTTGATTCAGTTATTATGTTCGTTAGGCTTTCGAAAGTAAGGCTACCGATGCATTGGAGCTTACCATGAAGTAGCTTTTTGTATATGTTTTTGTCTGTTAATTGAACCACTTTTGTATGCATTTTGTTTTTTGCTTTTTTCAGTTTAGCAATTGTTAGTTGTATTAACTTATGATCACTTATGGGATCATCCGTGTAGGTTTTTTAATTACCGAAACAAATTTAGCAGTGGCCGCTCGTGCCATTTCAATCTGGGGGGGGGGGGGGGGGCATTTCTTAAAAAATAACATAATAGTGAGAAATCTTACCTAAAATGGATGCAAAAGGAATAAATTCAATCATTTCTTGAAAGTGAATTCCACTCTTTTATCTTTCATTGATATAAACTTTTCCAAAACTTTTTCGTTAAAATTGTAAATATCTCGCACCACATTTTTATTAATACACATCATCGCCAACGCGTTCATTATCCACAGCATTTCACAAAAAAGTCTTGATTCTTTTAAGTGTTGAAAAACAACGCTCTGATTCAGCAGTAGTCATCGGGGTTGTTAAAAAATTTTTAAGTATTTTTATAGTTTCCGGGAAGTCTACAAAACTCTATTTTCAATAAAGAACTAACACTATTCATTTTTATTAAATTTCTTTGTATGTATGTATATATACTACTCTCTCTTCTCTCTGAACTTCTCTAATCCGTTAAAGAAGCGCGACATCCATCCAATAGATCGGTCGCCTGCACTCTATGATACACTCATCTCATTGCCTGCACTCATTGCATATGTACTGTATATATGTATTTAACCGTACTGGCAATGGATAGCCGCTGGGAATCTGTGACATATCTTAGACAATGAAGCAAGGTTCGAACCGAAGAAATAGAAGATATACGGCATACGGTCGCTCTCACCGATTGCTTGCAATGGAGTGAGATGAGTGTATATTCATTTAACCTGTACTGGGTGGCGCTGATCACGCAGCGACACCCAGTACGTTAGTATATCTATAGTTAGTATAGTTAGTATAGTAGCGTTATATCTATACCATGCTAACGATCCATACAGACAGATACAGCATCGATACTGTGACTTGCAACGGATACCACAACGCACGCCACAACGAACGTTGTGTTGATTGTTATCGCGGCGCAAGCTTTATCTTTTAGGAAAAATGATGCCGAGATAAAATATCGTAATACAATTATATATCTACGGTGATGCGTTCAATGTTCAGGAGGGGCGCGCGACCCTGCGGCCTGCATAAGGAACCGCCACTGAAATTTAGTCTTCTCAGGTAAATAATAAAATGAGATTTAAAATAAAATATCTTGATATTTTGGGCTATGGATTTACGTTTAGAATATAGTACAAAATATATCAATATTGCAATTGCATTAAATAAAAAAATACATTTAATTTAAAATATTACTTTTTATTTAAGATTTACGTAAACTAATTCGCTGAATACAAAGAAAATTCAAACGAAAATGATATATTAATGTGTGCGAATTAAAAAAAAGTTCAAGCAACTAAGTCTACAAATCAATGGACAAAGGCTATTAAAAACTTCTAATTCTAGAAATAATATTAGAAATACTGCCAATCAATAATTACTTTAAGTTTCAGTATATATAAAATTATATATAAAATTATCAATGTCAAAATATTGACATTGACTTATAAAATTATTTTAAAAAAAATGTCGTTGTTAATGAATAAAGTTGATATGGAATACATTTTTGTTATAAATAAAATGGTAGAATACCAAATAATTTTTCCTATTATTTACTTGCAATTTATAAGAATTTTTATTTTCATATTGCTATGTAACACGATTCAAGGCATGGAGCCTCATTATTATTCTTTACGGTGTAGGTGTAGATGCAAATGAAACATTAGCAACCATGGATTGCAAAAACTCGAATAGTTCCAGAATAATCGTATTAAAATGTATAATCCTTAGCGATCGGAGAGTGTTAGCACAAGCGCGAGTTCCACTGCTAAGGCATAGCCCACATAAGTTGCTACACGCGAAGTTATATAATAATATGACGATGATACATGACAACCCATTTTCAGTTTGATACACTTATGATCAGATTTGGAATTGGACCGTTTCAATTCAAATCAACAGTAGTATAGTTTATTATATTGCGCAGCTTAATATTTATTAAAATCTCCAGAATTATATATTCATATATGGTCATATTTGCGTAATGTGACTTTTGAAATGATATACGGAACATTAAAATAAATTTAACGAGTGAAGAACCTTCTAAAACAAATCAATGGCAATGTCGTCAATTTCAGCACTACAACCATCAGATAAATAAAAGACCTGTATCAATGAATACTAACTATATATAGTTAGTATTCATTGTCTGTATCATTCACCCAGATAACTATACAATTGTACTATTAAAGATGGGTGTACGGACCCCGAAATGCGCATATAGTTAATAAATTTATGTTACTGTACATGAGTACGGAGTATTTATACTATTTAACGCTGTAGTGACAATTTTACAAATTCAGCATCAGATTTCTAATGCAAATGCAAACTGAAATACTTGGTAAATTCGGGACTTTCACTTCAATTGTAGCATATTTTATATTTTGCAGTCCCTCCACAGTTTTATATATATATATACAATAGCAACTACAGCTACACTCACATCTGCATATAGTATATTCTCAAGAAATTTTTAGTGATTTCATTTTGAAAGCTATAGAAATATTATGTAAAGGTCCCCATTGCCATAAGAAACTGATTAATCGAGTTCGCGGATAAAGCAATTTGTCGTAATTTTCAAAAACCATTTTCAGTTGGATACATATGTGATCAGGTGGAATTGGACTGTTTAAATTCTTTTCAACAAAAGTATAATTTATTATATTTTTTTAATATATATATATAACGTCGTTTATTGGCATATATCATACAATCATAACAGATATATTCACAGAATCTAACAATAAATAATAATCATAATAATATTTCATTTTGTGTATAATGAACTGCTAAATGTCCACCGACTTTTGTCCTACAGCCGGGGAATCTGTAAATTTGCGCAAGGAGCGGAAAAATAAGGAAAAACAACGGAAAAAACAAAAACGGAAGTATGTTATTTTATTTAGGCATGAGTGGGGAATGAGCTAAGCTCTGGGCACAACATACGCAAAGGGGCATGTCAATGCGATTTTGCCACATACAGGGAGTGCCACGGAAATGGAAACATGTGTGAAAGGGTTGTTAAACTCTCATAGTTTGCAGTCTTCCGACCAATACACCGCCGTGTTCCGCACCTTGTATACACATCGGTCTGATTATTTCAATCTTAATTCTCGCAAACTTGTCTGTAAAAATTTCCATTCTACGATTTAGTGGAAGGATCTTAGTTTCTTTATAGAGCTTTATGTTCTTGTGTTATGTAGCTTATTAATTGGATGGCGCATTTTTGTTATTTTTATCATACATCTACACTCTGAGTGTTTCGAGTGTCTTAGGTTTGACATTCGCAATGGCTGGACATGCGTACTCTAATATAAGTCTATAGATCATTTTATATATTAATATTCTGGTCTTTATATTAATTCCCTGTTTTTAACTGACAAGGCCACTGAAGCATCCTGTCCTTTTGATAGCCTCAAGTTTTTTATTGGCGGCATGTTTGTTGAAGTTCAGTTTATCGTCTATACTAACTCTTAAGTATTTTACATATTTTGACGGTTGAACTAGTTCGCCGTTTAGGATTAAATTTTGTAAACTATTGTTTATCCTATGATTGAAAATAATCAGTTGTGATTTTAGTGGGTTGATTTGTAGCCTCCACCTGTGACACCACTGCACAACTAGGTCAAAGGTGTGCTGTCGTTTTGCCATTGTCGCTTGCAATGTGTTGCGATGCGCTATCAGTACTATATCATCCGCGAATTGCAAAAGATAGTTGCATTGGTCCTCAACTATGTCGTGGCCGATATCTGCACAAAAAATTGTGTGAATGGTTGGCTATAGTGGTGACCTTGTGGTATTCCTTGCTTCTATGTGTAGTCTCTGGAGGTGCTGTTATTTATTCTGACCGCCATAGTTCTACTTTTCAGGAACTCGCTAACCATTTTTGTTAGATAGTGCGGGATGTTGAGTTTTACCATCTTGTTTAAGATACCATGCTGTGGCTTTTCAAAGACACTATCAAAGGCCTTCCGGATGTCTAGGACTATGGTTGTGTACAAGTGTTACTATTGACTGAGTTCAGTGGCGGCTGGTGACAATAGCAACAGGTGGGGCCAGGGGCCAAAAATAACTTAATTTTTTTTATATTTATATAGTGGGTTCTATTATTGATTTATAGTAATTATTTCTGTTATAATTCTGTTATTTATAAAATTGTTTAAATAAGATTGACTAATAGAACCAATAAATATAAACACATAAAACTCAAAGAAAAATCATAAATTTTATTGTTTATGGGAGTAATAAAAAATATATATTTTTTTTAAATTATAACCAAAAAACGACAACAATAATTAAATAATAATTAAATTAATTAAACAATCAAACAGATCAACAATGAGGAAACAATAATAAAACAATGAAAGAATTGCGCGCTATTTACGTAGAAACGCAGTGAGTGGGCCAGACTAAACGGGCCCCAAGATAAGCGTTGCGCCCGGTAAACAAAAATGATTGCTAGTGCACGTGTTTTACAATCAAAGAGACCGTACTAAGTCGCATTATATAATATTGCCACAAAATACTACAGTAATTTTTGTATTAAACAATAAAACTTGTTGGAAATAGATCAAAATACAATAATTACAAGAAATATATTTTTAAAATACAATTCTTGGGCTAGTTATTCAAATATAGGTGGGGCTGAGTTGTGTTACTTTCCTGCCTGCCGAACTATTAAAATATTGAAATATCTTCATTTGCGATATCCGTAATCAGTTTCTTCAGAATGTTTTCTAGATTTTTCCATATTATAGGGAGTAGCGTATGGGCCTCTAGTTGCTTGGAAGAGTTGAAACAGTATTCGGTTTGAGTTGATTACAGTTCCTCTTTTCCAACACATTGGAAAGATTCCATTTAGGATGCAGTGGTTATATGTTTTCCGTATATACTCATGTATGTTGGGAATTAGCTGCTTGAGCATGTTTCTGGATACCATGTGGTATTCCGAGTGCCGTGTTCTTTCCTGTCATGAAGACTTCGTATTCATCGATCCCGATGGTTTGTATGTCGACATTTTGAGGTGTATTATTTAGATATGTAGTACGTTCATAGTTCACTGTTTATTAGTTTGCATTTGTTATTTGTTCAAACTGTGGAAACTTGTGGAAACTACCTCAAGAGGATGATATAATCCCAATTACAGAGTATAGTTATAGAGGGATATTAGGAATATATGGCAAGGGTGGGAAGGCTGTTACTATAGCGGTTCGCTATTCCGCTAAAGCTTCGTTAATTGTATCCAGTGGCGGTTCCTTATGCGGGCCGCGCGCCCCTCCTGAACATTCAGCGCATCACCGTAGATATATAATTGTATTGCGATATTTTATCTCGGCATTATTTTTCCTAAAAGATAAAGCTTGCGCCACGATAACAATCAACACAACACTGTGTGGCGTTCGTTGTGGTATCTATTGCAATTCAAAGCAGCGACTGATGCAGTATATCATCTGTATTTATCGTTCGCGTGGTATATATATATCGCTTATATGGTGCTGATATTCCAGCGCCAAGTACAAGTCAAATACATATGCACACATCCTATCTATTGGAAGCTCTATAGTGAGAGCGACCGTATGCAGTATATCATCTATTTCATGTGTCCGCATACAAACTGTCCAACATACCGTGTAACATCGTACTGCCCCTAGCTGATTTAATAGCAGGCCCTCCAGGAGACATCAAAAACTCATCGTTTGCCGAAGGTGTATTTCCTGATGCACTAAAAGTAGCGAAAGTAATACCAATTCATAAGAAGGGTAGTAGGCAGGATAAAAACAATTACAGACCTGTTTCACTTCTCTCTGTCTTCTCTAAAATCTTAGAAAAATTGATGTACGTGCAATTAATTGCTTACTTTGAAAGATTTAAATTGTTTTCTAACTCTCAATTCGGATTTAGATCTGGTAAATCAACGTCAGGTGCTATTTATCAAAGTATCAACATGATCTTGGAAGCCTTGGATAATAAGAAGAAGGCTATTGGAGTATTCTTTGACTTGTCCAGAGCGTTCAATGTCATGAACCATGACATCCTTAAACTCAAGTTAGAAGCTTATGGTATCACGGGCACAGTGTTATCCTGGTTAATGTCATTTCTCATAGGAAGGTCACAATACGTTCAATTGAGTTTTTTTGGGACAAACATGTTTTTGATGGAACTGTTTGTAAGAATCAAATGTATAAAACTGTATCAAATAATTGGAGCCATAAATTTTCTTTCATTATTCCTACAAAATAATCTCAGTGAAACTTTCCCAGAAACTATAAAAATATTTGAAATTATTTTAACAACCCCGATGACCACTGCTGAATCAGAGCGTTGTTTTTCAACACTTAAAAGAATTAAGACTTTTGCGAAATACTATGGGTAATGATCGTTTAAACGCGTTGGCGATGATGTGTATTAATAAAAATGTGGTGCAAAGATATTTATAATTTTAACGAAAAAGTTTTGGAACAGTTTATATCAATGAAAGATAGAAGAGTGGATTTCACTTTCAAGAAATGATTGAATTTAATCATTTTTCATCCATTTTAGGTAAGATTTCTCACTATTATGTTATTTTTTAAGAAATGCGCCCCTCCAGATTGAAATGGCACGAGCCGCCACTGATTGTAGCCCAACTAAGAAAGTTACCTAGTATAAAGAATAGGTAGCGCTGAGCTAGCGTTGTTTAACTCTGGTTGTCGATGGTCAATGCATTACCCGCATAGGCCACGCGGCATATCGGTATTGTCGAATAGCGGGTCGTTAGTTTCGGCAAAACTCCTTTCGTAGTATTCAGCGAATACATTGCATTTATCCTCATCTTCTGTTGTTATATTGTTATTCATCCTTAAGTCTGGTGAGTATAGGCTTCTTCTATACTTTGTTAGCTTTTTTATATCCATGCAAAATGCCTTTCTATGTTGATCGTTTATTTGACTACACACATTCAACCATTTATAGTTTTTCTACTGGCCTATAAGCCGTTGTATGTCTTTATTGTACTTATTAAGGTACTGTTTTATTGCTCGATCTCCGTTGATTCTATATTCCCTCAGCATCTTTCTTTTGTTTTTTAACATAGGTATAATGAATGGAGGTAACTCGAACGTGTTATACAACTTAATTATTTTCGGGCAAATCGCCTCAATGGCTTTTGTTGGCTTGTTTGTAAATTCCTCTATATCCTGTTCCACTGTCACTTCCTTATTTCCTATTAATGATTCCATGGTGTTACAAACTCCCTTTATGTTGCATTTGGTTAGATCTTTGTCTCGATTAAAACTTACTAAATTATGTATGTCTCAGAATTGTTTTTCCTTAAATGGTAAATTCTTTGAGCAAAAAGAAGGTACAGCTATGAAAAATTGTTCAAGTCCATTTATTGCTAATTTATTTATGAGTTATTTTGAAACTAAATTGAAGGAAACTGAAATTTATTTTCCTAGAGTTTGGATTAGATATGTAGATGACATCTTTGCGATTTTTTAAACTGAAAAATCTAATATTGATGATTTTATTAATATATTAAATTCTAAATTTCCTTTAATTAAATTTACTTATGAAATCGAAAATAATAATCAGTTACCTTTCTTAGATGTTTTAGTCATTAGAAATAATACTATATTAGAATTTGATATATACAGAAAAGCTACAAATACGGACTGCTATATAAGGAACGATTCAAATCATTGTCTTCAACATAAATATGCTGCTTTTAATTTTTTAATTAACCGCATATTAAATTTTCCTTTATCTAATGATAAATATAACATTGGATTAAATAATATCCGCAGTATTGCAGTACAAAATGGCTCTTCTAAAATTATAAATAACATATTAAGAAAATTTAAAAGAACAAGAGATATCAAAAATATTAGTAGCTTAGAACAAATGCAACTCCAAAATTTGTTAAATTACCATTTGATCCGATAATTGCACGTGGATTAGATAGTATTTTAAATAAATATAATTTTAAAGTAACATATAATACTTCTAATAGTCTTGCTAATTTTCTAGGAAATCCCAAAGATTTGATTGATTTCAATAAAAAATCGGGTATTTACGAAATATCTTGTTCTAGTTGTCCTAAAGTATATATAGGACAAACGCGTAGATGCATTGAAACTAGATTTAAGGAGCATTTATCTCATTTCAGAATAAATAGAAAATATAAAAGTGCTGTAGCCGAGCATATTTTTAAATCAGGTCATCCTATTCAAATTAGTTCACTTAAATTACTTAAAAATGTTTCGAATTATTCCGAGTTAAATGCTTATGAAAGTATATACATGCATAAATCTAAATCAAATTGAATGAATTTAGATTCAGGCCCAATTTCATCTTGTCTATTTAATTTATTTAATAAGAACAATTTTTATTTAAAAAATTATCACTATGGTGTTAAATTATAATATAGAATATCACCCCAATACCGTAACAAGCATTAAGTAGCTAGATGTACATTTCAAGCGCTATTCGCCCATCTTCAGTAGCACAAGGTAAAACTAAATAAAATACCTCTGTCACGAATAGTATATCAATAGTATATAAATAGTATATCAATCACGATTCGTGACTTAGGTATTTTATTTAGTTTTTATCTTGTGCTACTGAGGATGGGTGCATAGCCTTCGAAATGTGCATCTAGCTACTTAATGCTTTATGTTACGGTATTTGGGTGATATTCTATAGTATTATAAATAAATAAATAAATATCATATATGCACTATTGGCTCCCAGGCTTCAGACTTCATTTTATTATTTACTGTATCGGTCTTTCGGCGCTCTATAATATATTTATATTTGCCCATTTACTCCAAGAGATACGTCTCTTCTTGAGGCGAAAAATTTGGGGCCCGTTTTTTTTATAGTTCATCTGCTTAAAACAGTATTAATTTAAAGAAATTGAAGTTCCACTGTTGTAGTTCGTACGTACAGATATTAACAGAATTATGGTGCTAAACTTACCTTCGACTTTAGAATTCAATCACAATACGCACTTTACAAAAAAATAAATCACTCGTAAAATAATGTACTGATATAAATATTACTTTATACTGAAACGTTAACGTCACTCATCTGTCACCATTTGTTGATTTAAGTGTTTCGTCTCCAGAACTAGGAATTTTGTTATTGCCAACCTCTCGTAACCTCTCGTAACCTCTCGTATGGTTTAAGGGCCACTTGTATAACGCCAGTTTAAGGAAGGTTTAAATTTAAACTCCGTTTAAAAAATATTTGCATTGTTAAATGGTAGTTACCGCTTATTTATCGGTAACTGTAGTTTAACTAGACTAAAACTTAATCGGTCGCCAAGGATCGTTTAAGATCGTTTAACCAGGCAATTAGCCGATATTTTTGACATTGTTTTATTATTTTCAAATATAAAAATTATATTTTTTTTTCTTTGATTCGAATAAAATAAAATAAACGTATATATATACGTATATATATATATATATATATATAGAAGTATAACATATAAATAAAATATAAATAAAATATAAATAAATCATATAAAACATATTTGCACTATTCGCTCCCAGGCTTCCAACTACATTTTATTGTTTACTATATCGGTCTTTAAGCGCTCTATAATATATTTATTTTTGCCCACTACATCCACAAGAAACGTCTCTTCTTGAGACCCGAAATTTCGGGCCGGTTTTCTATTGCTCTTCATCTGCTTAAAACAATATTATTTTAAAGAAATTGTAATTTAATTTAGCAAAAGAAGTTCTCTGTTATAGTTCGTACGTACAGATACTAACAGAATTACATTGCCAAACTTACATTCGACAAGAATTCTATCACAATGCGCACTTTACAAAAAAAAACGCTCGTAAAATAACGTACTGATATAAATATTATTTTAATGTTAACGCGAGCAATATGTCACTATTTGATAATTTGAGTGCTTTGTCACCAGAACTAGGAATTTTGTTGTTGCCAACCTCTCATAACTATTGTTTGAGTAACCAATTGTTAACTGAAGTTTATACAATCCAGTTTGCACTTAAACTACAGTTAAAAATTAAACAAAGTTTAGCAAACTGGCAGTTTAACTGATTGTTATATAAGCGGCCCTAATGGCCGCTTCTAGAACGCCAGTTCAAGCAAGGTTTAAGTTTAAACTCAGTTTAAGAAAATATTTGCATTGTATAAATCGTAGTTACCGCTTATTTATCGGTAACTGTGGTTTAACCAGACTAAAACTTAATCGGTCGCCAGGGATCGTTTAAGATAATAACCAGGCAGTTAACCGATATTTTTGACATTATTCTATTATTGTCAAAAATAAACAAATTCATACTTTTTCTTTGATTCAAATAAAATTAAATAAATGTACGATGGACTTAAACTTAGAAGATCTTACTCATGATAAAGATTTTCTGTTCGTTGTCAGGAATATTATCTATGAAAGATTGGAGAGAGTTTTCCGTGAAAGAGCAAATAAGACTAATGAATGGTGTGCTGAAGAGTTTTTAAAACGATTCAGGCTCTCCAAAAACACAGTTTTATTTATTGTGGAACAAATTCGCAACCACATTTCACCACTAGCACATTTTATTAACAAGTCATATCACATCATTAAGTAAATTATATTTATTTCAGAAATCACGTATTATCAACGGAACAAAAACTACTTATTACGCTACGCTTTCTGGCAACGGTTCGTTTTTAAAACTGGCCGGCGATTTTATTGGTGTGCATGAGTCGACCACATGCAGACTCGTATACAAAGTTTATGCTGAAATAGCTCGCATGGCACCACGTTTCATAAACTTCCCTGAGGAAATAAGACAAATCATTAAACTCTCAAATTTAAACAAATTAAGCTCTCGCGCTATTTGCTCCCAGGCTTCAAACTTATTTGATTGTTTATTACATCAGTCTTTCGGCACTCTATAATATTTTTATATTTACCCAGTAACTTGAGAAGACACGTCTCTTCTTGGGACGAAAAATTTGGGGCCCATTTTCTACTGCAGTTGATCTGCTTAAAACGGTATTATTAAAAAAAAAATGTAATTTAGCGGAAGACGTTCCACTGTTGTAGTTCGTACGTACAGACTAACCAGAATTATGTTGCTTAACTTAACTTCGACAAGAATTCTATCAGCGAACTTTACAAAAAATATATATCGCTCGTAAAATAACGTGCTGGTATAAATATTATTTTACACTCAACCGTTGTCACGAATCTGTCACTATTTGTTGATTTTAGAACCAGAAAAAATCACAAGAATTAGGAATTTTGTTGTTACCAACCTTTCGTAACTATGGTTTAAGTAACCAGTTGTTAAGGGCGAACTGGAGTCTCGCAAGTTTTCAACGCTGAGAATTTTGGATAATTTTATAACCCTTCAGAGCTCTTTGTAGACTGGACATAGCAAATTGTGAGTCAGCTACTGATTATATATGGGTGAAAGTGGGATGCAAATTATGAATGCAGGAACATGTCCTTATTGGTGGAATAAAGTACAATTCATATTTTGCTAAATAAATAAGTAAAGTGCAGGTATACGCTTTCGTATACATTGATAATCTACGCCATGACGACCGCTATTATAACCTAACTACCTGACGTAAGATGCATTTATATAAACCGCTTACAAATAAGATACTTTCGATAAATTTGATGGCATGGGACAAGTGACCACGGCAGAGTGACCGCCGTCAACGCACAATGATCGACAGGTCGCCGAGCAAACTGGTCAAGTGACAACTTTATGAACACTGACATCGGTAAAGTCACTTTGTCGAAAAAAGTCACTGATATCAACAATTCTACGTCCCTCTAATGGTATCCGTACAAGTGGTATATCGCACACAAAATCTAGTTCTTCCTTCTTACGCTTTGCTAGTTCCAAATTTTTGAACGATGGAAGTGTTTCCTTTGAGAAGTTGTCTGCGTTTTCGTCACAGGCAGTTTCAGTAGCTTCGGGAAAAGTGAATATAATACCAGACATATGAGAAGCCATGTAGGAATCTTCCTTTGAAAGTTGGTTGAAGTTGGTCACGGTGGTTGCAGGAACACTGTTATTCGGAACGTCAAAGGTTGCAATTACTTCCAATACCTTTCGCATTCTACTTTCCGCCAACCCAAGGAATAAGGAAAGAAAAAACTCTACTAATATCATCAGTTGTGAAAGTTTGCATTTTTATTTTTATTTTACACATTCTTCAACTATGCCAATTGTAAGATAATCATAATCCTTTTATAGGAGAAGTTATACATGAGTATATAGATTGATGAACCTTTCAAAACCTATATTTAATATAAATCAAAATATTATTATTAAAATTTTTCATATTATAATAAGTTTGTACAGTTCTTACCTTTTCATCCGGTTCTTCAAGCTAATGTGTTTGATTGGGCGTCCATTCTTTGCAATGTATCTTTTTGACATGGTTCACGTTCACGCTAAATTTGATCACTAAAACAATTAAATGCAACAATGTGTTCAATCACACTAACAAAAAATCACGATTTACGAGTATATATAACATCAATTATTGTAAGAATCGAAGTACCATCCCCACTAAATTTGTGCCTCTATTATTAAATATTTTGATACTCATAAGAAGTAGACAATTGCAGATTATATCCTGGAAGAATTTTATAATATTCAAACTTACAATCCCTCATTTGATAATTATATCCATAATTATAAACCACTAATTTAGAAAGTATTTAGAAATATCTACAATTTATGTTATACGTTTTATAATTCTTTTCTAATTAGGAATAAATTATACGTGCTTTACAATATTTACCAGTTGGTTCGGCGATGTGCAGTTTTCTATGTAGTGGATTATATTTTAATTAAGCTAAATAGCCTTTTCAAAATAATATATCAATGCGATACCTTTAAGATATATATATATAGAGAGAAAAAGACCTCGCGTAATATTTATATACCATCTATTTACAAAACAGGTACATTTTTATTATTCCGGAGTTCTATTGTATTACTTCCTATCCAATAATATTTTGTTGGGTTGGAACTATCTTAATAGTACGAATATTCTCCGCCGGTGTCACTACTTTCCTATACTAAAAATTGCTAATTATGATACCATGCCATAGCTTAATTAAGCTATATAGAGACCTAATTTTTTTGTATGATACTTTATGAGACTATTGCGCGGACAAATACATCGACCAAATTTAAATAGGACGTCACGAAGTTACTGCAAAATGGTGTTATATTCAAAGTCAATTATCTTTTAATTATATGAAGATAATGGGATTTTTTCTATGTATTTCTATGTAGAAAGGACCAATTTGATTTCCGTTAAAATTTCATTTATCTGGTACAAATAGTTTGATTTTTGGAATGGGATAATATTAACATGGCCAGCATACACGCTTAAAATGAGTATTGGTTGCCCTTAACTGAAGTTTATACAATCCAGTTTGTATTTAAACTACAATTAAAAATGAAGCGAAGTTTAACTAACTGGCAGTTTAACTGATTGTTATACAAGCGGCCCTAAGAAGGTGGGTCTGTTTTCTTTTGCACATATGAGGATTTTCCCAAGAAGTGGTTTTGTTGTTTGGTGGTCGCTTTATTCAAGTTAAAATCGCCTATGATAATACCATATTTGTACAATGATACCTGTATAAATATAGACTGTTCTATACGATTGTGTGGGTGGATGTATACAAGAAAGATATTAATATTCTCGTTTTTAAATGGGATATTGAAGTAGGTGCACTCATTCATGGGATTGTTGATATCTGGGGCGTTTTCTCTATTCAGTTCATAATCTTTGTTCGGTTGTACCAGCGAGCCCCCTCTTGCATTATGGATTTTATAACCATTTCGTTGTATGATTCTCGAATCTCTATAGCTCACTATACAATTTTCACATATCTTTGTTTCTACAAAGAGCGCGCAATCTATGTGCTTTGTTTCTATATAATTTTTAATTAGTAGTTTTCTGTTTAGAAATCCATTTATGTTAGAGCATAGACATATAAGCATTGTTAGTCATAAATTGAGCTTGTTGTACTACGTTTGTGATCGGTTCCGTGGGAGATTCTTCTCTGTCGTCCTTTTCCAGATCGAACATTAGGATATACACCTTCGACCTGAGAACACTGCTGCTGTGTCTATATTAAATTCTATATAGTCTATATTAAAATTGTATTCATTTAGTTTTTATCTTGTGCTACTGAAGATGGGGGTATAGCCTACGAAATGCACATCTAGATACTTAATGCTTTAAGTTACGGTATTTGTGTGATATTCCATACTGTTATTTAACACCGTAGTGATAATTTGTAAAATTAGCTTATGTGTTTCGGTTGCTGTAGTATGTTGTGCTGTATGTGCCTGTTCTACACTGTATATTTGTTGGCGTTGTGTTGTGATGTTGTGCGGATGTACCCGCGACGCGGTACTAGTGCTAGGGACTAGGCAATGCTATTGTATGTTCACTCGTTCGGTGTGTGTTGATGTTATGGTCAGTATCGTTACCTTGATTCTGCGATATTTGCGTTACCATAGCACTGCCTGATAACGAATCATCGTGCATTGTTTCTACTTAGGACGTCCTCTTTTCCTTTTTTTTGGATACTAGCTAGAGACCCTCCTCTCCTTCATCGTCCGCATCTTCATTATTTCGGCCCTTACCGGCTATTAACAACAGTTTTGTATTTTAATTTAGATTTAAAATCTATTGTTTGGTATATTATTGAGAGAAATAAAAATAAACTCGCAGCAGTGTTTGAGATCACGTCTGCTGCACGAATTTATTATATTATTCAACATTTATTAAAACGTTCAGAATTATATTGGGCCCTATTTGCGTAATATGACATTTGAAAAAAATGATATACGAAACATTAAATGTAAAGATACGCCTGAAAACAGAAGAAGAAATCTTCTTAGGTGTAGAACATTTTAATGATTGCGTACAATAAGCCGCATAGCAATCAACATTCAAAATTCCAACGAAATATAGTATATGCTCTGCGTCGATCTGGTAGCTGAAATCGTAAAATCGGTAAGCTGTGGCAAACAAACAGATCGCCTCATTTGAAAACTAAGCTAAATGAAATAACAAAGGATATAAAATAATTAATTCAAGAAGAACAAAATGCAGGATTACAAAATTATTTACAAAGCTTGGACCCTATGGAAGCGACAGACTATTCTCTTTGGAAGACAACAAAAAGCTTAAATAGCCGCAAAACTCAACACCTCCCATTCCTAAGGAAGATGGTACGTGGGCAAGAAACAACCAAGAAAAAGCTGACACCTTTGCGACATACCTGGAAACGTATTTGCGCCTCACCCTAGAATTATACCCTCAGATGACGAAAAGAAAATTAACACGTACCAAATAGAGTTGTTTGCCAAGAAAATAAAGAAACAAGAGGTCATCAAATGTATATTACACGATTTAAATCCAAAGAAAGCACCAGGATATGATCTTATCACTGGTTTATTGCTGAAGGAACTGCCTCCGATATGTTGGACTTTTCTTACTACTCTATTTAATTCTATATTATTTATAAGGATGTGTCATTGGACACATTCCTTCAGTGACTTGTTAAATTAAGCCAAATATATTACTAAATGTCCAGATAGATAGTTTGTAATTAAATAGGGACGTCATTAAAAAAATAAAACAAAAATGTGTTTGGGGGCGCCCATTTCAGCTTTACAAGCGGGCAACGTCCAGCCTAGCGCCGGCCCTATATATATATATATGCTTGTTTGTCGATGGCCGGAGCGGTCACAGCCGCCAAAACCGAAGTTTGAAGTCCCATTACACACAGTAGTGTGATAAGATGGCGGAGGATCCGCAGGACCGGACTGTAGTGTAATTTGTTTTTCGGATGCGCTACATTTCAAGATGCCGAATAATTGCGGTAAATGCAATCGTATAATTAGTGGAAAATCAACGTGTATAATATGCGGTACCTGCAGCTTATATTTCCACACCAAATGTGTTAATTTGAATGCTGCTAAACTACAATTTATAAAATCAACGGAAGTAACGTGGACCTGCACTACCTGTAGTGAACATAATCCAAATAAATCAGTTATCCTAAATGATGAGAATGATGCAGCAAGTGAGGATGCATAGATCAGCATTCCAGTGTCCACTATGAAGAAGTATATGGAATCAGTTAAGTTCGAAATCCTTAATTCAATGACTAAGCTAATCGATGATAAAATTAAAGGGCTTATGCAATCCATTGACATCTGTTCTGATAGAATTACAGATTTTGAAAAAATAGTGTCTGATTTAACTGCACACAAAATACGTATTAATGATGTTGAATCAGAAAATCTTCAGCTAAAAAGGGAAGTTGCCAACCTTAAGTCGGAGTCCCTAGAATTACAGCAATATTCGCGAAGGAGCAATTTGGAGATAAGCAATATTCCAGAACAAAAAGGCGAGAATATAGTCGATATTATTTCTGCTATTGGCACAGCTCTTAAAACCCCTATCAAGGCTGCTGATATTGATGCCATACATCGTGTACTGTATAGAGGAGTTCACAAGGACAGACCAAAAAACATTATTGTCAAGTTCGTATCGAGACTAACGAGAGATGGATTGGTATGGATACTGGCGGGTATGAAAGTTAAAAGAGGACTCACAACCACTGATATTGGATTACCTGGAACTGCAAGTAAGATTTTTATTAATGAACATCTGTGCCCTGCATATAAACAAATATATCTTAATGCGTGATTCATAGCCAAACAAAAAGGTTACAAATATGTTTGGCATCAAAATAGTAAAACGTACGTTCTCAAATCTGATTCTATCAACCACGCCTCCATCGCCATCTCGAGTGTCGCTGATATCTCTAAAATAGAGTAAAATCTATCTACTCTGGTTACTAAAGCTCTGAAATGAAATGATGTCTCTGACAATCTATTATCAGAACATTCGTGGTCTAAGGACCAAATTAACTGACTGCAAAATGAATTCATCAACATAGATCTGGATGTTATCTGCCTTACTGAAACTTGGCTTCAACCTCAGATTAATAACAGTGAATTCATGTGTAGTGATTATATCATATATCGGCGATAATATAGAATATCACCCAAATACCATAACAAGCATTAATTAGGTATATGTACATTTCAAGCGCTATGCGCCCATCTTCAGTATCACAAGATAAAACTAAATAAAATACCTCTGTCACGAATCGTGATTGATACACTATCAAATAAATAAGTCCACATGACAGAATTTTTAAAATATATTTTTAAAATATACCGGCGAGATCGTGATAAAAATACTTCGGATAAAAGTGATGGGGGTGGCGTTCTTATTGGAATCAAGAAATCATTTCGATACGTTCCTGTGCCAGGCCTACAATCTGATGCTTCTGAAGATATATGGATTTCATTCAAAACGGCTGGAACTAACCTTTATTATCTTGCGTTTACCTTCCACCCGGAGACAACATACGTTTAACTGCTTTTCTAACGAATCTTGAGCATGTTGTTCAATCACATCATAATAATAACTTTATTATTGTTGGAGATTTCAACCTCCCAAATTTATCATGGTATCAGTCTAATGTATGTGCTAGTTTAAACGTAATCGGAAATCATTGTAAAAAATCTACAATATTTATGGATACTATATCTCTTTTCAATTTAAACCAATTCAATCATATAAATCTTTAAATAATACTTGCCTAGATTACGTTCTTAGTAATCTTAGTGACAACGAAGTTATTCATTCAGACTTTGCATTGGGTAAAATTGATATACATCATCCACCACTTGAAATATATGTACGTGATATTAAATTAACAACACTACCATCAATTAATTTTAAAAGATATTCTTGGAAGCGTGGTGACTATATCAAAATTAATGCTGAGCTCGCAGCTCAAGATTGGAATTTACAATTATGTAATTTGAATACTGAATCTGCTGTTTCTTTGTTCTATGAATTAATGTTTTCAATTATTAACGCCTATGTACCCGAGTCAACTAGAGCTAATCACTCTTATCCGATATGGTTTAACAAAGAATTGATTAGGTTGTTAAAAAAGAAGGAAAATGTACATCAACATTATAAAATTTACAAAACTTCGTCCTCTTATATAAGATTTTTATCTCTACGAAAGCAATTTAAATTATTGTTCAAAAAGGTCCACAAATTATACATAAATAGAACACAAAATAACATTAAGAATAATTCGAAAGAATTTTGGAAATACTTTAATAGTAATAAACCTAGCAATAGTATTCCATCATATATGGTATTGGAAAATGACACTGCAAATAATGGGAAAGATATATGTAATCTGTTTGCTTCCTTCTTTACATCTGTGTACACTAAGAGCTCTGTAATTGATAGCACAATCAATAACAACTATTTAAATAATAGTGCATTTAATCTTCATAATATTATCTTCGATGAGGCACGAGTTTTAGATGTTCTAAGTAGGATTGATCCAAGGAAGGGAGCTTAAGGAGTGATCATGTTTCCGCCTTTTTCATGTCTAAGTGTTATAATAATTTATTAAAACCACTGACTATCATTTATAATAAGTCTTTAAAGGAAGGCATATGTCCAATAATTTGGAAAACATCTTATATTATACCTGTCTTCAAATCTGGACAGAAAAACTTAATTAGCAACTATCGACCCATCTCAATTCTTTATAAATTTAATAAAATGTTGGAACTGCTATTGCATGATTTCTTATTTAATGCGTTAAAATCTATTATAATTGAAGAACAACACGGATTTGTAACTGGTAGGTCGGTTACTTCTAATTTATTGTGTTTCACTAATTTTATAATTAACAATTTGGATCGTCGGTGTCAGACGGATGCCGTGTATACCGATTTCGGCAAGTCCTTCGATAAAATCGATCATCAGATTTTCTTAGAGAAGCTTGGGGGAATCGGAGTACAAGGCGACCTTCTGCGCTGGATCAAGTCCTATTTATCGAATCGATCACAGATTATAACGGTCAATGGATTTAAATCTGAACCCACTACTGTATGCTCTGAGGTACTTCAAGGCTCATATATAGGTCCGCTACTATTCATTTTATTCCTTAATGACGTGGGTAAATGCTTTTTACATACCAGATTCCTATGCTATGCTGATGATCTTTTACATAGATATTACAAGATAGATATTTACATCTATTGAAACTAAGGAAGATGTATTACAGTTGGAGGGCGATTTGGATCAACTTGCTAAGTATTGTGAACAGAATAAGTTACATCTGAACATAACGAAATGTAACTTTAATGTAATGTAACACACATAACTTTCACTCGTAATAAAATTATTGTGCAAGGTGCTTATAATATTAATGGGAAAAAGCTGGAATCATTAAACACAAATTTAGGTGTTACTTTTGACTCCAAGCTTCTTTTCGATTGTCATTTAGAGTCTATAGTTAAAAAAGCTAATCAAGCAATGGGGTTCATTTTTCGAAATAGCAAATATTTTAATGACTTGAGTGTGTTTATGACTCTTTATTGTTCATATGTACGTTCGCATATTGAATTTGCCTCAATTGTATGGCGACCACAATACAATATATATATACATATAGATAGATTACAAGGTATTCAAAGCAAATTTCAAAAATATGTTAAATTTAAAACAGGAAATAATATGAAGTTGATCTCAATTGTTAGGCGGCATGAACTATATGACTTAGTAGCATTATACAAGATTTGTAATAATTATACCCAATATTCTGATCTATTATATTTAGTGTCACTAAGAGTTCCATCAGTCAATACACGCAACAATAATCTTTTTTACTTTCATCGTCACAATACCAATAGTGGATTAAACTCACCAATTGTCCGTATGTGTAATTTACACAATTCTCTTATCAGTATCCAGCCTGCCATTGATATTTTTTCCACAAGTTTAGCTGTTTTGAGAAGTAATATACTTTGTAATAACTGATATAACATTTGTTGTAATATTTAGTTTTGTGCCTCTGTATGATAAATACGTTATTTTCGAAACTTTGTACTATAATTGTGCTCACAATTTCGGTTTAAGTTTAATAATATTTGCTACATATAATTATATAATTATTGATCGGTTATTTTTTTAATGATTAATTCTTGATATTTTGGTCAATCTGTCGTTATGTTCTTTATTATTATGTCATTCTTTTGTGAAGTACTGTTATTGGTATGTAGTGCGATTACGCTCTACATTCTGTTGTATGTCCAATAAATAAATAAATAAATATATATACACATCATTCAAAATGAATAGTCTAGCGTAGTGGACACGTTTTAGTCAGAGGTACAACTTATTATAAAATCGCTTGGGTCTATCCATTTAATTAATCAAATCTACGTCATCTTGTGGTATTTTTTACGCCCGATACAAAGGTGTTATTATAGCAGTGGCGGCTCTTGACATTTCAATCGAGGAGGGCTCATTTCTTAAAAAATAACATAATACTAAGAAATCTTACCTAAAATGGATACAAAATAATTAAATTCAATCATTTCTTGAAAGTGAATTCCGCTCTTCTCTCTTTCATTCATATAAACTTTTCCAAAACTTTTTCGTCAAAATTGTCAATATCTTGCAGCACATTTTTATTAATACACATCATCGCCAACGCGTTTAAACGATAATTACGGTCATTAGAAAATTTGTGGCTCCAATTATTTGATAAAAATCCGGACGCGAGTAAATGACTTCTCAATTCAGTTTTTAATCTGGTTTTATTCAAAAATTGATATGCATGACACACCGTTTCCAAAAGGTCCACTGGAAATTGTTTAAAAAATGTTGGCATCGATTTCGTGTTAAATAACTCAGCGGCTTGTAGATGGCCACGATATGACAATCTGTCCCTCATCTGTGTTATAATCACGTCACACAATTCTTTGTAAGTTATCTTCTTTTCTTCTCTTCTTTGTTGAATGAAAATTTTCTTCAGTGTCACTTTGAATAGCATCAGTTTCACATCTAATGTTTCTAATATACTTCAAAATTTTGATATCAGTTTGAAGTTGAATACTATCCTTATCTGTTGACTGGATTTGATTATACAATATATCCAGATGTGGCATAATTTTGTGGAAAAATGACAACCAAAACAAAAATTCTGGATCTTCTAGAGCTCGCCAGAGACCAGAAACTTCATTAGAAGTTACACTTCTTCAGCATTTTTCTTCAATTTCTTCAAATACTTCTATTAGCTTTTCTCGATTTTCCTATAGAGTATTGACAGTTCTGATATTATAATTCCATCTTATTGCAGCTTACTTCGGTAAGCTGTGCTTGAATATTTCCTCTAAAACATCGCATCTGTTCGAGGAGTGTGAAAAACAGCGGGAATTGCCAATAGATTATTAAAAAATACTCTCACTTTAACATGTTGTGATGCTGCTTTCTACATTAGAAGATTTAGTTGGTGAGCATAGCAATGTATATAATGAGCACAACGATATTTTTTCTTTATGTATCTTTGAACACCACCTGTAGCACCACTCATAACATTCACGCCATCGTACGTTTGGGCTTGCAACTTTTGAGGTGTTTCCAGAATTAGAGGATTAATTTCTTCTTCAATATATTTTTGTATGCCTCCTGCTGATTTATCATGGATCCTAATAAAGCTACAAAAATTCTCACAAACAGTTCGATTAAAAACATATCTAAATACCAATACCGTTTGGCACCAATTCGTAACATCCGTAGTTTCGTCACACTGAATAGCCAAAAAATCAGAATTTTTAATTTTACTACAAAATTCCTGTTTGTATACCGCAAGCATACTATCTAAAATATCATTTTGTATTGTTTTAGAGGTCCCCTTGAAAACCGTAGCGTCTTGCAAATGTTCTCGGAATGTAAAATCTAATTCTGCAGAAAAATCGACAAATTCTCTAAATATTCCACGATTTCCCGATTATTCATTCTCGTAGTGACCTCTGAGAGCTAATGCAAAACCACTGCAAAATTTCACGCAACAAATAATGCTTTTTAAAATATAGCGATTCTTCCGCAATTGTTCGTTATATTCTATTAGATGTTTGCGATATGCAGAACTAAGCTGAGTCATGATGTTTACTTTGCCAAGTAAAGCCAACTGTGCGCATGAACTGATATGGCCTCGAGATGATTCATGCTTTCTTATTTTATCAGGAAGGTGATGGAAATCTTTCATACCTATTCTGGCCCAATTTCATTCCAGTTGCTGCATGGTTGTAATTTAATATACATGAAAACAGTACAATAAATTGGAAACTTCACAACCACATATCCATGTATTTTTTTTTTTAAACACCGCGTAAATGTCCTGTTTTGTGCACTCCTTGCACAAGTTTGCGATAAATTTATATCAGGCAATGGCCTACCTAATTCTTTAATTTTTACTTTGTCCACAAGAGAAAGTCTACAAAACTCTATTTTCAATAAAGAACTAACACTATTCATTTTTATTAAATTATTTCTATTAAATATATTCTTGGAGAAACATGTGGCAAAATTGTACATACATAACTACAAAGAACAATGCAACTGTCTTATCTGGCTATTCTATATCAATTTATATATATATATACTCTCTGTATATATATACTACTCTCTGTTCTCTCTGAACTTCTCTAGGACGTTAAAGAAGCGCGGCATCCAGTAGATGATATACTACATCGGTCGCCTGTACTCTATGATACAGTCATCTCATTGCCTGCACTCATTGCATATGTACTGTATATATGTATTTAACTTGTACTGGCCTTGGATAGCCGCTGGAATGTGTGAAACATATTAGACGATGTAAGCGAAGAGCGAACCGAAGAAACAGAAGATATACTGCATATGGTCGCTCTCACCTATTGCTTTCAATAGAGTGAGATGAGTGCATATGCATTTAACCCGTATTGCGTCCTCTGGCTTGGCGCTGGAATGTCGGCACCATATTAGCGATATAGGTATTACACCACGCGAACGATAGATACAGATGATATACTGCATACAGCCGCTCTCACTCTAGCGCTTCCAACAGATAGGATGAGATTTGACTCGTACTTCCTAGCTGCCGTATCGTGTTGTAAGTTATCTTCGCGGCGCAAGCTTTATCTTTTAGGAAAATTAATGCCGAGATAAAATATCACAATACAATTATATATCTACGGTGATGCGCTCAATGTTCAGGAGGGGTGCGAGGCTCTGCGGCCTGCATAAGCAACCGCCACTGTGTTTGATAGAAGATTATTACATACTTCTACCTTGTTTCATAACATAATTAAGTCGAGATTACCACGTTATTTATATGTAAAAGTAAAATTTAAAACAGATATTCATAATTTAAATATAAGGAATAAAGGAACAGTTACCCCTCCGGTTCATAAAACGGCAATGTTTGAACGTGGCTTTAGTTACCACATTTCAAATATATACAACAATATCCCACTACACCTAAAGAATCACCCACAATTCAAAAATCAAATGTATATCCTTCTTGGTAAATAGCCGAGTTTAAGTTTAAATTGCATTAAAAAAATCCATTAAATCCGTAAAATGGTGTAAAACATTTAAAGAATACTTCAAATAACTTAAAATTCATACTTATCTATTATTCAATTATTAACTATTATCGTATATGAGGATTAAGCGGTAGAGCAGGTGTCCCTTAAACTCTGGTTTAAGGGACACTTGAACTTCTCCTATGTTCAATGTCTTGTATATGTGTTGAATATATCATTACAAAAATACAAATTATAATTTGTAATTTTTAATTTGTATTGTTTTTAAAAGATTTATAGGTCATATTATATGCCAATTTTGAATTACTTCTGTCATGTTGACTTATTTATTTAATAGTTTATCAATCACGATTCGTGACGGAGGTATTTTATTTAGTTTTATCTTGAGCTACTAAAGATGGGGGCATAGCCATAGCCCTTGAAATGTACATTTAGCTACTTAATGCTTGTTACGGTATTTGGGTGATATTCTATATTATAATATAATTTATAATTAAAATATTATACTAAAAATATATTATAGTATTCATTGGCTTCGCATCATAAACCAAATGCCAATATGTAAAAATATGTTACAAATATGTTAAAATCAATATTTTACTTTATCATTATCTAATTTTGGGTAACCATTGTAAAAATAACATTGGAAAAGCGTACTGTACATTTACAATAAATATTACATAAATATCTCTTGACATCGCAATCATTATCTCTTGTAATTTGATCGCATAAATTATGTTGCACAAACCAAACACACTTAGAATTTCTTACAACTTACGGCTAACGGTATACTACGGTAGGCAACCTAACATATTGCACGCCTAGCGTGTAATACACGTGTAATGTGCAATAGAAACCCCTGGGGCTGCAGCTAACGATATCATCTGAGTCCTGAGTCAAATAAGTGCATATATTTCATTATATTTATTAATATTGTACATATGGCAACGCTGTATTCATCTTCCTATTCACCACCACGAGCCAGCACTGTATGGATGTTGTTTTCTAATGAGTAACACAAGGCCACCTCAAAATTGCTTTCTGTTCTTTAGGCTCGTTTTGGCCGTATGCGTTAGCCTTCTTTATATAGTTAGTATTCATTGCTAATAGCTGTTATGGTGATGGCAACAACGAAGAATTGCTGTGTAAAATGTGTCGTCTCAGTAGCAATAGCAATATTGAGGAGGGTCTTGTAAATGTTGACGAAGTGAAGATAATATTATTGTTGAGGGATTATACTTTATTACATTTGGATTATAAAGTACACTCCAACCAATATGGTTGAAGTTACCCTTTGTGCAAGAACTTATTCCAACCTGCGAGATATTTTTTATATGTTCGAATCTAGAATCCAACTACTTGAAAATGTAAATTTCTCAAATTTTTATTACTTGGTGCTTAATAAGGTGATTGATAATAATAATAATAATAAACCAGTAATAATCAAAATACAATAAGTGAGGAGGTAAAGTATTATTGCTTAAATCTTTTAATTTTCTATATGGAGCATTAGGTGTACCATTTTATTGGGAAAATGTAACGTCAATGTTGGTAATTTTACAATATCATAGTATCACCCAAATACCGTAACAAGCATTAAGTAGCTAGATGTACATTTCAAGCGCTATGCGCCCATCTTCAGTAGCACAAGATAACACTAAAAAAATACCTCTGTCACGAATCGTGATTGATATACTATTATAATAGTGCTTGTTACGGTATTTGGGTGATATTATATATTATAATTTAACACCGTAATGATAATTTTTAAAATATCAGTGATAAAGCAAAATGAGATCTTAGTGCTGTATATATAAATATAGATGTGATTATTTTAAGTGATATAGATTGTTAGTCTGTACATATATAAGTCCAACAATTATAATAATAATTATTATATTATGCTAAGCAAAGTATTTTTATTAATTATTGATTTGTAATGAATATGGATAAATTTGGTAGATTCAGTAGAATCTATTCTTCAAACCAATATAATAGATCTAAGCGGAGAGCAGATAATCGTTCATCACTGCCATCACAGCAGATGGTCACTATGATATTGGATACAAGAGAATGTGTAATGTAGCAAATCCTGAGACGGATAATGATGTGATTACAAATACATTCCTCAAGTTCAAGTTTATTCAGCAAAATGAAAAAATCGATAAATTATTGAATGAGCATAAACACAATTTTGGAAAGAAATGATTACAGAATTTAAAGGAATTAAGCAATAATATTATAATTCTACAAGATAAAATTGAACAGCAAGTGGCTGCGGTGAAAGTGTGCAGGCGATGGTGTCAACAACAAAATCGGATAAGTGAAGGTTAGTAACATATAATTAGCGATAATTAGCGATATTAGCGATAATTAGCGATATTATCGATAAGCATAATAGATTGTAATATTTTTTAATATCTTGTATTGAACTTACAATTTCATAAAATATGGAAAAAAAATATATATGGACTATGGAAAAAAAAATTAAATTTGTACGCCTTGTCAATTTATTAATTGTATAGAATATCACCCAAATATCGTAACTTAAAGCATTAAGATGCTAGATGTACATTTCGAAGGCTATGCCCCCATCTTCAGTAGCACAATATAAAAACTAAATAAAATACCTCTGTCACGAATCGTGATTGATATACTATTAAATAAATAAGTAAACATGACAGAAGCATTTCAAAAATGGCATATAATATGACGTATAAATCTTTTAAAACAATATAAATTAATAATTAACGAAACTGACAAGTTTATGTTTGTCAAACTTAAAATAAAAATAAATTAAAAAATAGTTCTTATTAAATAAATTAAATAGATAAAATGAAATTGGGCGTGAATATAAATTCATTAAATTTGATTTAGATTTATGCATGTATATTACTTTCATAAGCATTTAACTCGGAATAATTCAAAACACTTTTAAGTAATTTAATTGAACTAATTTTAAAAGGATGACCAGATTCAAAAATATGCTCGGCTACAGCACTTTTATCTTTTCTATTTAATCAGTATATACAACTGTATAGGGCAGTATATACAACTTTATATATAACAGGGCAGCGGATAGAGTCCATTTGTATAACATTCAATTAATAACTCATTTCTTGAAGTAGATGAGCGTAACCATTGTTCACTATTTTTAAAGTATTTGCAGTAATTTGGGCAGGTGGTGCAGTAACAGTTACTTTACCCTCGATTATTAATATGCTTTTACTAATATTCAAATATTTAAAAAATTATCACTACGGTGTTAAATAATAGTATGGAATATCACCCAAAACCGTAACTTAAAGCATTAAGTAACTAGATGCGCATTTCGAAGGCTATGTCCTCATCTTTAGTAGCACAAGATAAAAACAAAGTAAAAGACCTTTGTCACGAATCGTGATTGCTATACAGTTGTATATACAATTTTCAGTATTTGGGTGATATTCTATACTAATATTCAAATACATATCGCGGTTCAGTATCATAATTCTAATTTAATCATTATTGGCAAAAATTTGTGTTACAGACACATAGATGTGCAACTATTCGTTGATGATATTATCGGTGAAATGTACTTTTCAAATGATGATAACATGATTAGATATATTTATTCTTGATTCTAAATCCGTTCTCTAAGAGAAAATTTGTATTAAGGGCGAACTGGAGTCTCGCAAGTTTTCAGCGCTAAGAATTTTGGCTAATTTTATGACCCTTCAGAGCTCTATATAGGCTGGACATAGCAAATAAAGTCAGCTACTGATTTATATATGGGTGAAAGTGAGATGCAAATAATAAATGCAAGAACATATCCTTATTGGTGGAATAAAGTACAATTCATATTTTGCTAAATAAATAAGTAAAGTGCAGGTATACGCTTTCGTATACATTGATATATACGCCAGACTGACCGCTATTATAACCCAATTACCTAATGTTAGATGCGTTTATATAAACCGCTTACCAATAAGATACTTTCGATCAATTTGACGGCATGGGACAAGTGGCCACGGCAGAGTGACCGCCGTCAACTCGCAATGATCGACAGGTCGCCGAGCCAACTGGTCAAGTGACCCATGGTGGGTGGGTGACCAGGTATCTCAGTGCCTATTGGAACGCTAGCCAGTTGGCTTGGTGGCGAGTCGGCGGTGATCACTAAACCATGCCCACATGTCCTAGACCCGGATATTCAGAAAGGAACCAATAATGTTATAATGTCAATGTATATAATATTAAAGATATTACAAGTTTTATATATATATATATCATTATATATATATATATATATATAATTTTACTAATTTAAAGTTGGCTATAATATATACGTAAATGTCTAAAATGTACACTCAATATATAAAAATGGTATATGAAATTGTTTAAAATGTGCCGCATTTTCAAATTCTTGTGGATTTATTATAATATCTTGACCTCTTGTAAACCCTGCATCTACTAGTTCCAGTAGGATGCAATTAAATTAAAAAATAATAAGTTTTCATGCATGCTGCCTCGCATCTAGTCTTAACATGATTGTCGATTCCTAAAAATTAATCTTTTTCCTCCACAAAACTTTGCAAAAATGGTGTTGTAGCAATCTGCTATATTAGAATCCATATTTAAAAGTAAACTAGCAGAGTTATGAGCCAATCTATGTATGTGCGTCGTAATAACACACAATTCTTCATCCGCATTAATTAGCTTCATATTGCAACTTAGCAGAATATAAATATTCCCTGAAAACGTGACTGGTAGAGCTGATAATGTTAACTGCCAGTTCTCTGATTCGTATGTGCGCAGCGAAATCTTCATTCTTCCTATATTCGACTGCTTTCATACTAGATGTTCTGATTTTAGAATATTATTCAATAAGTGATGATGCAACATCATAGGTACATTTATAAGTTTACTTCTCGTCCCATTCTTGGTTAAATCCTTCATTCATTATAATATAAAGATAATTATCATTTTCTAGGAGAAGTTATACATCCATTTGTAGATCGGTGAACCTTACAAAATTTATATTTAATATAAATCAAGATATTGAGAGAAACACCTCGTGTATTTATATACCTATTTACATACATCTATTTAAAAAACAAGTACGTTTTTATTATTCCTGAGTTCTATTGTATTACTTCGTATCCAATAATATTTCGTTGGGGTGGAACTATTTTAATAGTACGAATATTCTCAGCCGGTGTCACTACTTTCCTATACTAAATATTGCAAATTATTATACCACGCCATAGGTTAATTAAGCTATATAGAGATCTAATTTTTTGTGTGATACTTTA
This sequence comes from Leptodirus hochenwartii, assembly GCA_947310635.1. Classification (NCBI taxonomy): domain Eukaryota; kingdom Metazoa; phylum Arthropoda; class Insecta; order Coleoptera; family Leiodidae; genus Leptodirus; species Leptodirus hochenwartii. The sequence continues at coordinate 29,415,894 of OX371177.1, read as the reverse complement.
TGAGACTATTGCGCGATCAAATACATTTGCCAAATTTAAATAGGACGTCACGAAGTTACTGCAAAATGGTGTTATATTCAAAGTCAATTATCTTTTAGTTAAATGAAGATTAATATAGAATATCACCCAAATACCGTAACAAGCATTAAGTAGCTAAATGTACATTTCAAGGGCTATGCCCTCATCTTCAGTAGCACAAAATAAAACGAAATAAAATACCTCTGCCACATATCAAATTTCAGATGAACCAGTTCGGACTTCAATTGCTCTGTTCACGTTGGATTATGGTTGGTTCGATAGTAAATTTGATTACATACTGTATTAACATTCGGAATTGTATGATAAGTATGGAGCCCAATCATACCTAATGCTTATTCTTTATTTTCATCCAGTTCAATGGGCGGATAATAGTTTTGCGAGATTGTCAAATTATGACCGACAAATGTGAAAGTATTCGAAACATTTTTTATGTGTATTTAAATATTATAACGCCACAATTAGTATAGATCAATCATTCCCAAAGTTGTCTATATCGACCACCAGGGGTCGACTCCGACCTGCAAGGCGTCCATGGCAGTGAAAAAAAAAAATGGGGGTGCATGAGATGTAAATGGGGGTCCACGAGAGTGGATCCCATTTAGGCAGGCCGACACCAAAATTTTGGTTTCCCGTAAATGTAATAATTCACCTAATACAGATAGTACCTATGTATGTACTTACATAATACTTTCTTATAATAGACATATAAATTTCTTAATTATATGTATATTTCATAAAATTGTGTAAGTAGGCTATTCGCTTTGTGGTCGCAGTACGTGTAACTTGTGAAAACTTGCACATTTGATACCAGTAGCAACGCGTTGCGCGCATACGCGCAATAGAAATGCTTGTCCAGACTTGTACCAGAGCTTTGCAAGGCTGGCGCAGACTTGAACCAATTATGCTTGCACGGACTTGTTTAATTCGTCAATTATAAATACGAATGTCAGAGACAAACACTGTTCATTTGTTTTCCGAATTTTGAGAAGAAAAGTATTAAGCAAATAATTTCCTAAAAATATAAATAAATAACTAGGTACATACTAGTTAAGTGTGTCGTAGCCATATGTATGCTACGATAGTTAGTTTTGAAATACAAAATATTAAGATGTCAAACATATCAAATATCAAGATATAACGAGACTTTTGACACTTTAATTTAATTATTTATTAAACGTCCAACTAGGAAGGGTATGCAAAATCCGACAAATAAGCACTTTGATAAAGTGAATCAATGTCATCTTGTTTGGGAGTGCGGGAGAAAAGTAAGTAATTTTTTTTATTATAAAATTTTCTTTTTGTAGTTCCTTCGATTGCATAAAGACGCCGATCATGACTTGAGGTAAAGGTCGTTTAATATTCAAGTCAATTACAACTAGGTACACGCGTATTCATTAATGGTTTTCTTTCTATCTTTAAAGACATGGTTCTATGGTAGGTACATGATTTCTCTCTATCAAATCTATACAAAAGATCTCTGAAGATTAAAATAAGGTTTTACACCGAGAATCAATTTTGATTGCTATATCTTATCATATTTAAATAGCTTAATTTTTGTCCTCAGATAAATGCTACTAAAGATGGCCGAATCTAAAAAAAAAATGTAGGCAGTACAGCATTGATTATGTGAAGTTTGGCTTCATTCCATCATTGTCGGACAAACATCTACCCATGTGCCTTTTATGCAACAAAGTATTAAGCAATGACGCTATGAAGCCATCCAAGCTGAAGGATCATCTGAGAAGGTGTCACCCTGATTAAAAATGTAAAGGTTTGAAATACTTTCAAACACTGAAAGAAAAACTTCAGAAGAGACCTACGGTGGACAGTATGTTCGCTTCGACGTCAAAAAGAGACGATAATGGTTGCGGGCGTCTTAAAATATCTCGCTACTCATAGCAAAATCAGGAAACTATTCTACACAAACCTGCTTATGATATACTCAAAAGAATTCCTTTGAGCAACAACACAGTTCAAAGACGTATCGATGAAATGACTTATGATGTTGAAAGCTTCTTGTATAATTATCTGCAAACGACCCATTTCTCCATACAACTGGACGAATCAACTTCACCTGGTAATGAAGCACTACAATTGGCATATGTTCGTTTTGTTATGGACCAAGAAATCCATGAAGAACTGCTCTTTGCGAGGACTTTGACAACAGATACTAAAGGCGAATCAATATTTAATGTTTTGAGAGATTTTTTTCATGGAAAAAGCGATCCATTTATCAAATATAATATCAGCGGCAGCAGATAGAGCCCCTGCCATGTTAGGGCGCTATCGTGGTTTTATAAGCCATTTAAAACAAAATGTACCCGGGGTGTTTGCAATTCACTGCGTCATCCATCGACAACATTTAGTTGTAAAAAATCTTAGTGGCAGATTGCATCAATCTCTTCAAATCGTCATAAATGTAGTAAACAAAAATCGGAGCAACGCGTTGAATACTAGTTTATTTGCGCAGTTGTGTGAAGAAAATTACGAGAACTTTCATCGATTACTCCTTCACACTGAAGTACGCTAGCTGTCAAAAGGCTTATGTTTGACAAGATTTTTTTCACTTTTTGAGACTGTTTTAGAGTTTTTGGATGCTAAAGATCCCATTTTAAAAGAAAAATTAATCAAATGGAAACGAGACATTGTTTATTTAACAGATTTTTTGCTAAATTTAATGAGGTTAACGTTCAGTTACAAGGTGACAGTCTAAATTTGATAAAAACAAAGTCCATCATTGCAGCTTGCCAGAAAGAAACTAATGAAGCAAAACATTGGACGGCGCGAATTTTCCCAGTTTCCCAATTTGGCGCAGACAAACTGCCAGGATGATGACGTTTCAGCCTACGTTAAAATGTCCTTCACACAGACTTTGAACTAGGTTTGAAGATGTATTAACTATGGAAATACCACAGTGGATTATCAATGCATATGGTAACATTGAAGAAACGGATGTCATGTTACAAGAAGAACTGATCGGAATAATCACCAACGAAGAACTTAAGGTGCAGTGTAGAAAGGGATATCAGCAATTCTGGCTTCAGAGAGACATACCTGTTACATATCCTACATTATGGACTATCGCGAGAAAGTTTTTGATAGCTTTTCCATCTTCATACCTCGTGGAAAGGGGTTTCAGCGCGGTTGCCAATCTCCTTACCAAAAAATAAACAGATTGGAAATCACTCACCGAGGAGATTTAAAGTTAAACCTGACTAAATTGAAGACAAATATTGAAATTTTGCTATCAAAGCATCAGGCTAATCCCTCCCATTAAAAGCATTGATTTTTTTGTTTATTTATTTTATTTAAAAATTTCACTAGATTTGCATTTTGTGTCGTTTTAATTAATAAATGTATAACTATAAAACTTAACATATTTTTTTATTTTTAAATTTTCCACTCTACATTAAACCCTATCAAAGTGAGTAGCTCTGTGTCAGCTTCAAAAACACATTTAAAGTTGATGAATTATGAAAAAAATCAATATTAGGAAATCAGGGGTTCACCCAAAACAGAAAAAAATCGGCACGTGGTCTACGGGACAAAAAAGTTTCGGGACCTCTGGTATAGATGAATACTGCTCAAGTGTATTGCATTTATATTCTTTGAGTTTATCACCGCAGGCCCGTTGAAGCTTATCTCAGATACCCACATTACTGTGACGAATCAAATGAGAATATATGATATTTACATGAGTATATTAGATATGCTCACAAACCTTTAAAACTTATCCTACAAATCTTTGTAAATATAGCAACAGTTTATAATTAAGGAAACAATTTATTACATTAAGTGTTTATTAGAAAATTTAAACAATGATGCCTACAAATTACAGTATTAAAATTTTGATATCTATCATGGTTGTAATGAATATCACTACCATGAAAGTAATTCCTAAGCTCTATCGGTGGTTGAAGATCTCCAAAACTATAGAAATAGTGAATGATATTGCGACGCTTCCGATGGCACACCCAATGCGTCCCCGATGCGATCGACTTATCAAGATTAATTACAGCTGACTCATAGCTATGTGGTCTATTAGCTGACAGCGCATCTAACATAAAAACCTTTGCTATATGGTTTCAAGTAGAGTCTACCACTACCACCACCACCCTTCTTACCAAGTGTTATAGAATCCATTGCTTTGTTGTGTCGAATACTCTCATCGGGTTGTCGTCTAGCATCTCTCGAGTCATTTATTGTTTTAGCCACCCTCGCCGCCCCTCCTGATAGAGCTCCTAAGGCAGAGAGTCCAGCGAATATTGATATTAGAGGTAATATACCACCTTGCTTTGGTATTGGAATAATATATGGTAATCAAAACCATGGTAATACAGTGAATTAATTCCCAGATCACCGCGAGCGAGTCGTTTTTTAGTTTTGTACCAGGTCCACAATAATTGTATGATGGTGAATGTAGTCAATTGGAAGATTATCCAACAGTGAGTTAAACATCCCCTTACCACCAACCATTTATATATAAGGGGAAGATTGTAGATGTTTCCTTTTATATATTGCTTTATTAGCCATTATAGATCATAACCGCGTCTAGTGCAATGAAAACGGTGGAACAGAAAACTAAGCTACGGATTGTGAATTTAGATTTGATGGAAAACAATGTGGATGGGGGTAGTTGTATTAAGAAGCATGGAGCATTATTACCATCATCAGTACGCAGTATAGTATGTAGTCCAAGCGGTTACAGTAAAACGAATGCAATGACAAGAATGAACTCTTTGACAATACTGGTCTCAAAATGTATACGTATATTCAAAATCACTATATCAACTCAAATATACGATGTTAGCTAAATTATTGGGTGAGATAAATGGTATGGGATACTTTCCCTATAAATAAAACGCTGAGATTGTAAAACGAGAGCAAGCGAGGCAAGACAGTGTATTTTTGTTTAATGATATAGCATGTGATAAACAAGATGTAGTTCGGGAATTTTTTTGCATGGGTAGATACAAGTACATTGATTGTTTTTACTTATGTCAAACATACTCCTGCATTCCCAAACAGTTGATACGCGATAATGCAAATATAATTGCTATTTTTCAACAAGATGATAGGAATTGAAAACATATACTCTTATACACTGATTATGTTAGTAGCGATATGGATTTCAATAAGCTGAAAGAGATTTGCTCAAGTTGTTGGAATAATGACAAGTTTGGCTTTCTTACAATTGTTACAGATTGTGATTTAAGATGGTCGCGTCAGAAAAAAGTTATATATATATATATATATATAATACATCATATTCAACTATTCTTTATCATAGTGTTTTTTCTACGTGATAGTAATGAATACCAAATCAGCGTCTCGTTCTATTAGAAAGTAATCGTGAAAGTAAAAAGGGTAGTTTTCAATAATCTACAACAGGACAAATATCGAAAATTCAAAGCTGATCATAGAAATTATAAGCAACAGCAACGCATATTGTATGACAATCGGTAGGGTGAAGTTAATGGTGATCATGATGATGATGATGATGTTTATTTTGAACGTCTTGATAAAGAATAAGAAGAAGATGAGCAAAAATCTCTAACAGATGCAACACCCAATCAATCATTCATTGCCGCATCTCGACTATCTGAGAAGTATATGCAGGGATTTCTTAAAAATACTACTCAATACGATACCAATTATGGGATAGATTTCGACCTCACAACTAGATTATGGCGTATGGGAAATTCTATAGTTAATTTCAATTCTGACAATGATGGTTTCATAATCAATAATAATGAATGTGCTGGTACTCGAGAGCTATATGAATTAATGTTTAAAAAGCAGCCCAAATTATATAATGAGGTCGACTTGGTAAATTACAAAAAGATATTATTATCAACTAGTTTGACAAAGAGGGATTATGATATAATCCAAAGGGGATCGGGGTAGTCAAGCACGAAAATATATGAAAATTATTAAACCACTCTTGCGTAATGAAGTGGTGAAGTCGAAAATCTTAAAGACAACTGCTGCTGCCGCTAGATCACCATCTTCGCAATCAAGATCACAGCCAGATTCATCCATGATTGGGGGCGCAGCGATGTTCAATAAATTTAAACAAGTGCATGGAAATAGGAGATTTGATTATATATATTGGGATAATGTAAATAAACTAATTGATGAATATGCTTCTACTGGAGTAGGTAACAAATCTCATAATAACGAAGTGATTGCAATAATTGAAGAGTTGCGGGAAGCGGATATAATTTTCTGATATGGGTACTAATATAAAGGAGAATATTGCAAAAGAACTACTACATTCGGCACGCCATAACTACAACAGAAGACGTGTTATTTTATATGGTTTAAACGATCTATAGCAAATCGATTTAGTTGAATATATTCCATATGCTAAAGAGAATCGCGGCTATAAGTATCTCTTAGTATCGATTGCTTTTCAAAATACATATGGCTGGCACCTTTGAAGAATAAAACTGCAGAATCTACAACGAGCGCTATGTCAAAGGTTTTGAATGATGTTGGAGTGGCAGGGAGACCTAAGAATATTCAGTCTGATGATGGAAAAGAATTCTTTAAGTTAATTTAGCAAGTTTAGGGAATTAATGAAGAACTATTCCATAAATCAATATTCTACATTCTCAACATTAAAAGCAAGCATCGTTGAACGAGTGATTAGAACAATAAAGACTAAAATATATGAGTTATTCTACATTCGTGGAAAGTATGTGTGGTATTACTCTTTAACAACAATTGCTCAGCAATATAATGAGCACAAACATAGGATTATTGGTATGAGGCCATGTGATGTTATAGGTAATGAACATGTAGAAAGACACTTGTTGAAAACGGTGTATTCTCACATTAAAATCGCTGGCTCGCATAAGTATTCGGTTGGAGATATAGTCCAAATATCAAAGATTAAATCACATTTTGAGAAGGGTTATACAGCCAATTTGTCTATCGAATTATTTCGAATCAAAAAAATACGTCATACAAACCCAGTTACATATCTATTCGAAGATCTCCACGGCGCTTCAATTACAGGTAGTTTTTATGAACAGGAGATATCACCAACAAATCATCAAGATACTTACCTGGCGGAAAAGTTCTTCACAGAAAGGGGAAGCAATCCTTTGTCAAGTGCATAAATTTTAGTAATAAACATATAATAGTTGGGTTTTAAATAAAAATATTGTTTAATTTTTGTTTTCTCGTTTATTACTAATGTAAGCTTTTGTGAGTCATAATTTTAATATATTAAATCATTAATACAATGGCATAAAAGTGGATTCTTAATATAAATACATTTAAACAGCATGTAAAATTATATTATTATTAAACCGAATTCATAATCGTATTTAATAATATACACACCAATATTTGAAAATGAATTAATATTAAAAATAATTTATATATTTTATTTTATTTTTATTTAAATTTCTTTGGGGAGCTAACAGGCACGCAGGCCCAAAACAACTCCCACAACATAATATATGAAATAGGTATAAACAAATACAACATATAGTACATAATATTTGTATACACATAAGATTTAAAAATTATGAGGATTTAAGAACAAATAAATGAACTAACAAAAAATGAATTAAAATGAAAAGTAATGAAAAAACACCAAGTTTTAAATTTGTTGATTTAAAATTTTTAATAATTTTAAATAATTTTAAATAATTTTAAATAATAGGCCAATATATAGAATAGATGTACAATAAAATATGCGCGATATGAGTGATAATCTAATTTAGGTTGATTTCCGATAGGTAATTTTTAAACAGTTCAGCAATAAGAACAACAATAACAATAAAATAATTGTAATAGTTATAGTGGTAAACCAGTTTAATCAGAATAGTGGATAATATTATAGAATATTTTGGATTTGAATTGTCCAGGTGTATATATAAAAATATCTAATAAGTTGAATTTATTATTATATGTAGACATTAATCTGTATATATGAGCATTCTGACCGAGCGAAGTTGAATTCCGTTCAGGCATGAATAATAGTTTATTTCTCACATTCACAGTTGGTACATTAAAAGTCAGAAAGGATATAAGGTTGCTATCGAACTTATTATGTATAATCTTATACAAAATGCACATACCAGAGGTCATTCTCCTGTTTGACAAAGAATACAATTTATAACGATTCAATCTTTCTTGGTAATCAAAACAGATTAATTTTTAAAACAGATTTAACAGATTTAAAAACAGCTCGATTAAATTTGAAATCTATAAATTTCAGGAATCTATTTTCTACAGCTTCTAATCTATTAATATAAACATTATAATGTGGCGACCAAATTATTGAACAATATTCTAGGTGACAACATATTAAGGATTTGTAAAGTTGTAAGTAGATGTTAATATTATGAAATGGTTTACATATATGTATAATAAAACCGTGTAATTTATTACATTTACAAATAACATAATGCACTTGCTTATCAAACATGAATACCCAAGTATATTTTAAGTATGTATATATAAATCAAATAGTATATCCAAGTCCTTGGCAATAGTTACGGTTTCCAGTGAGAAATTATTAGAAATTATTGAGAAATTTAAAATTGCAGGATTCAATTTTCTTGAAAAAGTTAAATGTAGGCACTTGTCATAGCTTAATTTCATTCTATTTACCAAGCAATATTCATTAACCGAGCTTATATCCTTTTGGAATTGAATAGCATCATTCAAAGATGATATAGTCGAGTATACTTTCAAATCGTTTGCGAAAAGAGCAAAATTGCAGAACTGAAAACAAGACGAAATGTCGTTTATAAAAATGTTGAAAAATATAGGGCCCAGATGACTACCCTGTGGTACACCTGATGTCATGATTGCGTTTATCGATACCGAGCCATTTAAAGCCACCGCTTGTGTACGTTTATCAAGGTAAGATTTTAATAGTTCTAAAAGGTTTCCGTGAATACCGAAGTCCCGTAGTTTGAGAATGAGAATGACATGGTCTACTTTATCGAAGGCCTTCTTGAAATCAGTAAAAATTACATCTACTTTAGAAGTATCCAAAGCATCCTCAATATATTCCGAGAAGGGGAGAAGATTTGTTAATACTGATTTGTTCTGATTTGCATATAATCTTTCCAAACATTTTGGCGAAACTGGAGAGCTTAGAGATTGGCACGAAGTTATTTATTATATTTTTGGAACCGCTTTTAAATATTGGTATAACTAGTGCATATTTCCACACCACTGGAAACCTTCCACTTGACAGAGCCTTATTGAAGAAGAGTAGATAAAGTGGCTTAAGCAAACTGGGACTGTTTTTAATAAAAATCGGTGGAATGAGATCAGGGCCTGCACCCTTTTTGGTATTAAGCTGTGTAAACCTTCCTCAATTTGGTAGACACGTATACAATTTAATGTAAATGTTTCAAATAGAGGCTTGGTATCGATAGCAGGATCTACTTTTAAACTAATTGCTTTTTCAAAAACTGAACTAAAGAACTTAAACAAATTACAAATTGTTTTAGGATCACTAGAGGATCGATTTTCAAATGTCATAGATGATGGAATTCCGGATTTAGCTTTTTTTAAATGAAACATATTTCCGAAAGCATTTTATTTCAGTGGCAAGACCTTGCTCGGTTGATACAATCCAGGCATTGTAATCTTCTTTCATGCAGTTTTTTTAATGTTTGGCGTAGACGTTTTTTATAATCAGAAATAGCTGACTATTTTTTCCATTTAGAGTGAAATTTTGATTTTCTTTAAAAAATTTGATTGTTGAGGGGCGAAACCAAGGTGGAAATTTAGATTTTTGTATTGTTTTGGTGGGTACGTTAGCATTAATTATATTATTTAAGTGACTATAAAATAAAGCGGTATCATCATTTATATAATTTTTCTTGAGTATAGTATCCCAGTTAACCGAATTTATACAGTTGTTTATAATATCATAGTTAGTCTTTGAAAAAGACTTACTTATGTAGGTTTTATATTGAAGCCGTAAGACCTTTGTTAGAGAAACTGCCACGCTGAAGGCGATATGATAAGGATCCATCTTGACCAGTGGCGGAGAATGTAATACATTTATTTTGTCGTAGTTACTATAAATGGTTGTATTGATTAAGATCTAGCAAGGATAATTGGTCGATAAATAGTAAACCACGTTGATCAGAAGGAATATCACAATTTAGGAAGTTCGCAAATGTAATTGAGTTCCAAATAATCATGGGGAGGTTAAGATCACCGGTAATTATAAAGATATCTTCGCTGTTTTCGTTGTAGTTGATCAGATTATATAGAAATTCTTGAAGTTTATTAATATCAATCGAGGGCATAAGATAAACGCAACAGATGTGGATTATGGTATGATCTGGGAGCTTTACTGAGATCCATGTCTTCGTTCGAGGTGTGCCAGGCTGGTTTAGGTGTCACATATTCACGTAGATGGGACGCCGCTGCAATCGACTCCACCACCATCGGATTTCAATGAATTAATAATATCGCGATTTCTTCTATATATTTTTAAAATTATCACTACGGTGTTAAATTATAATATAGAATATCACCCAAATACCGTAACAAGCATTAAGTAGATAGATGTACATTTCGAAGGCTATGCCCCCATCTTCAGTAGCACAAGAAAAAACGAAATAAAATACCTCTGTCACGAATCGTAATTGATATACTATTAAATAAATAAGTCAACATGACAGAAGTATTTCAAAAATGGCATATAATATGACCTATAAATCTTTAAAACAATATAAATTATAAATTAACGAAAAAATATAAATGAAACTGACAAGTAACAACAATAAACATTGGTTTGTCAAACATAAAATAACTAAAAATCTCTAAAATGAAAATAAATTTAAAAATAGTTCTTATTAAATAAATTAAATAGACAAGATGAAATTGGGCCTGAATCTAAATTCAATAAATTTGATTTAGATTTATGCATGTATATACTTTCATAAGCATTTAACTCGGAATAATTCGAAACATTTTTAAGTAATTTAAGTGAACTAATTTGAATAGGATGACCTGATTTAAAAATATGCTCGGCTACAGCACTTTTATCTTTTCTATTTAATCTGAAATGAGCTAAATGCACCTAAATCTAGTTTCAATTGGTCTACGTGTTTGTCCTATATATACTTTCCTAAAGTATATATAGGAAATTCTATTGAAATTCACTTCATTTCTATGTTTATTTTTCTTATAAACGTTAGTCTTGCGAGCATTCGGGGAATTACTTGTCTAATGCCTATACTCCTACAACTATAGTATTGTGATACCGCCAAAAAAAAAACCAAGTAATAGTCCAGGCGATAACCATTACCTGGGACTTCCAAAGCTCCAGAACCAGCTTGTTTTGACAATGATTTAAGCTTTTTCAAAAATAAATCGACAATTTTTACCGGACATTCAAAGGTACGATCTGTTAAAAAATGCATTCACAAGCCGAGCGCTCAATAAGATTTTAAAAACGATATAATTACAACAAATAATTGATGTTTCAAAATCTCATGGTTGGAAGAATATGAATGGATGGTGTATTTCCCGAAACTAAAAGGTGTTTTGTGCAAGTTTTGTGTACTGTTTAAGCCTATTATAAACAGGGGTAAGTTTGGATCATTTGTAGTCAAAGAATTCAGGAATTATAAAAAACTTCATGAAAGCGCTAGGTCTCATCAAAACTTGGAATATATTGCTTCTAGATTCTTCAAATGAGTACATTTTATTAGCCATCTTTAGTTGTCTTGTCTTTCCAGCTTTTCGTCTTTTATGCAGTGGCGGCTATTGCCAGTTCAATCGAGAGGGGCGCATTTCTTAAAAAATTATATAATAGTAAAAAATCTTACCTAAAATGGAAGCAAAATGATTAAATTCAATAATTTCTTGAATGTGGTATTCCGCTCTGCTATCTTTCATTGAAATAAACACTCCTTGCACAAGTTTGTGATAAATTTAAATCAGGCAATGGCCTACCTAATTCATTAATTTTTACTTTGCCTCAAGAGAAAGTCTACAAAACTCTATTTTCAATAAAGAACTAACACTATTCATTTCTATTAAATTATTTCTATTAAATATATTCTTGGAGAAACACGTGGCAAAATCGTACATAGTACGTATGTACGATTTTGTACACAGAACAATGCAACTGTCTTATCTGGCTATTCAATATCCATTTTCGCATATACAACACTAGGCTTCTCTGTTCGGACGCTAAAGAATCGCGGCCTGGAATAGCTTAAAACAACATATATTCTTAGCTGTAGAAGCAGCGTGACGTCACGTTTCCGTAGCAACGCGGGCCGCTAGTTTGTATGCGGCCAGATGAAATAGATGATATACTGCATACGGTCGCTATCACTCTATCGCTTGCAATATATAGGATGAGTGCATATGCATTTAACTCATAACTGCCTTGCTCGCTGCCACACCGTGTTGAGTGCTATCGCGACGCAAGCTTTATCTTTTAGGAAAAATAATGCCGAGATAAAATATCGCAATACAATTATATATTTACGGTGATGCGCTCAATGTTCAGGAGGGGCGTGCGGCCGTGCGGCCTCAAAAGAAACCGCCACTGGGGCATAGCCTTCGAAATGGGCATCTGGATACTTAATGCTTTGAGTTACGGTATTTAGGTTATATTCTATACTATAATTTAACACCGTAGTGATAATTTTTAAAATTGACTTAGGTATTAGAAGAAGATTAATGAAGACATTGTATGTGGAGTGCATAATTGTACGGCTGCGAGGCGTGGACTATAGGAAAAAAGAGAAATGTAGAATAGAAATATAGGAGGATGATGAGAATTGGTTAGGCATATAAATTTTATAATTACTACAAATAAAGCCGTGTTAGAATTAGTAGAGAAGAAGTATTTTGAAGGCATTACAGCATATAAGAGATAAACGGATATAGAAGGTAAAGTAGAGTGAAAATAAGGGTTAAGTATATAGAAATTATGAGTTAGTGGCCAATCCTCCAATAGGACTTAAATAAAAGAAAAAACAAGAAAACATGACAATTTGTCCTTTATTCAATTTAAAGAATAATTTATACTAATAATATTCATAACCTTATTTAGCAATATTAAGTTAGTTGACTAGTTTTAGTAGCCTTTTTGAATAACGTAAACTGATAAACTGCTGACATTGTATTGTTCTAACACTAGATTAAGACTTGTTGTACAAAATACTTTAGCATTGTATTTCGTATCGCACGCTTGTACCTTTGTACTACTAAAGAACTTTTTATTATAAATTTGTTCTTAGGATAAAATATATATATATATATATATATATATAATTAAAAAACTCCTACAAACACAAATAATATAATTTACTCCATTTAAATATTTATAAATAATATATCGATTTAAAATTAATTTTGTGACACTTTTTTTATTTTATTAAGAAGCTATTTTTAATAGCGGCTGAATGGTGCCGGTTTGAGGGCGGTCAGTGTTATTCGGAACATATATCTTACTTTATAAATCGTCACTATGTCGTTAAATAATTGTATAAAACATCACCCAAAAACCGTAATACAAAGCATTTATTAGCTAGGTGCGCATTTCACAGGCTATGCCCCCATCTTCAGTATCACAATAATAGAACAAATAAAGATACCTCTGTCACTCACCGGGATTGCTATACAATTGTATAGCCGGAGGGAAAGATCAAACAATCAAACCCATCTACGATTGCAGACCATCATTCATAACATACAAACATATATACTTTTTTATTCGATATCGGCCACATCAACATATATTTAATGTTTGCAATTCAGAATTAAAAATTTATATTAACACTATTAATAGTATAGAATATCACTCAAATACCGTAACTTTTTATATATTTTTAACAAATATCAAGATTGGTGACATAGGTATTTTATTTAGTTTTTATCTTGTGCTACTGAAGATCGGGGCATAGCCTTCGAAATGCACATCTAGCTACTTAAAGCTTTAAGTTACGGTATTTGGTGATAGATAAGATAAGATAAGATTTATTAGTCTTCTTGCACATGAAAAAATATGTTAATTTAGTAATACATATAGTATAGTGATACATATAGAATACAGACACGTCAAGTTACATTTTACAATTAATCACTTCAAGCTTTTCAACATTATTTTAAGTAATCATGAAATTCATTTATCGAGTAAAAAGCGTTTTTACGAAAATATCGGACAAGGTTTTTTTAAAGAGTTTAAAGTTCATTTGTTTGATCTCCATATTTAGCTTATTATATAGCAGTTTTCCTTGAAAGTACGGCCCTTTTTGAGATATACTGAATCTATAAAAAGGGGTTGTTAAATCTTTACCATGTCTAGTTAAGAACTCGTGATTAGCAGTAGTATACTCATGTATGTTTATTTTTACATTCAGCAGTAGCAGGAACATATAGATGCTGGGGAGAGTCATGATTTTCTTATTAAGAAATACATTTCTACATGAGCCCCTTGGTCCTATGTTATACATCAGTCTCATAATTTTCGTTTGAGCGATAAACACACTACCGACTGCTGAGCTATTACCCCGAAAGATAAGGCCATAGGATAGTGTGGATTGGATTAACCCGAAGTACATTATCCGTAACACATCATCAGAGACTGTCAGTCTGATATTTCTGAGCAAAAAGCCTAGGGAGCTGAATTTTCTTGTAATATTCTGTGTGTGGTTTTTCCACGTCATTTTATTATCGATGCACAGCCCTAGAAATTTTGTGTGATCACTCTGGGCTACTGAGGCTGAGTGCATCTTTAGGAGTACGCTCGACGAGTATGCGATATTTTTTGGCAGAAATTCAATGCTTTGCGTTTTTTTATCGTTCAATTGTAGTTCGTTGAAGTTGCACCATTTATACAGTTCTTTGATTACTCGTTGTGACATTTCCATCATAGACCTCCTGTTTGTAGCAGCGATTATCATATTCGTATCTGCATATATAATTGTTCTTGTTGACGAGTTACAATATGGGGATAGATCGTTGATTAAGATTGAGAAGAGTAAGGGTGCATTTTTACTTCATTGAGGTACTCCCACCATATTTTCTCTCAGTTTGGAATGTGTGCCATTTGTTCTCACCTGTTGGGATCTACTAGTTAGAAACGATTTCATTAGTTCGTACCCCTTGCCTCTGATACCGATGTGGTCGAGTTTGGATAATAAGAGATGGTGGTTTACCCTGTCAAAGGCTTGAGACATATCGAAGAACATACCCATTTGATGTATATGATTTTCTTGATTGTCCATTAATTCTTTCAATATTGTATCTATTGCTGTTATCGTTGATCTTCCACTTCTAAATCCGTGTTGGTCTTTATTCAGTATTTTGCAATTGGTTAAGAACAATGTAAGCCTAGTGTGTATACATTCTTCAAAGATCCTGGAGAAGCGATTGGTCGGTAGTTTGCGCAGTCTTGTTTGTCTCCCTTTATATACGGGTACAATTTTCGATATTTTTAAGGCACATTCCCGCCTCGAAGGAGTTTTTAATCAGCCAGCATAGCGGTTCAGCGATGTAGTGGCTTATATCTTTAAGTAGATTTTAAGGAATATCATCCGGCCCGGCAGATTTTTTCTTACAGTTTTTTCTTCTACTTTTTTGTATTATTTATTACATAATATATTTCCTCTGCTGACGTTGGAGTCAGAAAAATGCTTTTGTCATTTTATATGTTTTCACTGTACTTATGGATGTGTCTGGATATATCGTTTTCATATTAGCGTTAGTGAAGAATTTATTCAATTTTTCAAAAATTCTACGTCATTTTTTGTTTCTATTCTGTTGACTATGAGCTTGTCAATTCTTTTTTTTGTCATCGAGTCCCCTACGTTCGTTGATGATGGCCCAGCTTTCTTTTATAATATTATTTTATCGGGTTATCCTATTATCATTACTAGTTCTCTTAGCATGTTCGACTTGTATTTTGTACCATTTTTTCAGGGCTATGTATTTTATTCGATATGCTTCATTTCTTGTTGGTTTGCTGATTACGTTCATTTCAGTGACAAGAGTTCCTAGCAGTTTCAATTCATTTGAGTACAATTTTTTTGGTTTATTTTTTTGTCGCGCTTCTAGAGTTAAAGGAAAGGATTCGTTGAAAGTTCTGGTAATACAATTGTAAAATTGATTAAAGTTGTGCTCGCTATTATTGCCTATCCTGATCGAGTACCAGTTAATCTCACTTATTTTATCGGTGAACTTCCTTTTGTTGCTCTTATCAAACCTCCTTCTCATGCATTCAGTTGGTTGGTTGATCATGTTCGTGCTAAAGTTTACCACTTGGAGGGTGTGATCGGATAGATGCTATTCTTCTACCAGGCAGTCCGTTCTCGTCACGTTGGTGAATATATTGTCGATACAACTGGCGCTGCTCTATGTAATTATTGTTGGACTTGTTATAGTGTGCTTCAGATTATGTTCTAAAAACAAGTTTATGATATTGTTTGCATTCTTACTTGATTTTGTGAAGTTACAACTAAAGTCTCCTCCTATTATTTAGTAATAGTTTTCATTATGTATCTGACTTAATAATGTTTTAAGACGGGATAATAATATATCGATGTTACTATCAGGTGTCCTATAAAGGCATACTACAATAACAATTATGTCATTCACTAACCATTTACAAATACATCATTCAAAGTGTTTTTCCACAGACAACTTACAGTCTACGTTTTGTACTAATTCTGTTGAACGAGCTATAATACAAACACCTCCTCTTCTAAATACTTCCCTTTGAAAAATATTCACCATCTTATCATACTATTATACTATATTCTATACTATTATTTAACACCGTAGTGATAATTTTTTAAACACTATTAATACTCGTAGAAAATATAGCTTCTTTACAAATATGAATATATTTTATTTAATATGTATATGTCATTAATAGATTCATTCGGACTGACCACAATGAGTGCTTTAATTTTATATATTACTATAATACATCCCCTACTATAATACATTTATTAATTTATAAAGATGTGACCCTATATTCATAATTTTTTATTGAATTTTAATGTTAAATCTTTTAATTTTAATGTTATTAAAATTATATATGTATCTAATTTATTTGGAACAGATGTATATAGTTTGATAGCATCGGGTATCAAATATGCATATATAGCCAAAACTGTGCAATCTGAATTTTTCAGAAATGTTAACTACGGCCACGTAATGTAAACAAATTTATGTTTGCTTGCACAATTTAAAAGCTTTGGGTGGCGATATTTCACACTTTTTATTAAAAAAAGTAATATGTACTATTTTAAATATACCATTTATTTTCACTAAGTTACAATATTTGATACATAAGTAGGGATCCCATACGTCCCGGTTTGACTGGGACAGTCCCGGTTTTACGACTTCTGTCCCGGCGTCCCGATATGTTTAGTTCGGGACGCTAAATGTCTCGGATTTTTTAAAATATAAAAATATTTCACATTTCTAATAAGAATGAATACAAGTCGTAATATTTTTGGGTGCTTTTAAAAATTTATATTTACAAAACAAAAAGCAGAGACGTATTTATTTAGTTCGGTGAATTACCAAAATATTAGAATTTCGGGAAAATGATTTAGATACCTTTCATTCGGCCGTAGAAAAGAATGTCAGAATGAGGGAAACAGTCGCCCAACTGTGTGTTTAGCTAATCGCAACCACGGCATTTATTTAGTTCGGGCGTGTATGTAGTCTAGTCGGGCGTAAATTTTTAGCAGTCTTTTGTCTTCTATATATTAAAAATTAATTATGAATTTGTTTTTATTTTTAAATATTTAAATTTTTTATTTAAAAATACATAATGTGAACGAATAAAATTTATTTCTCTTAAACCTTAATTCTTCAAAATTTATTGTGTTCCGGTTTTTTGTTTTCAAAAATGGGATCCCTATACATAAGTTACTCTCGATGGTAGACACTTCCAATGAGACACGTGAACATGTTTTCTGTTTCTCACCTATCATATCTGACATAGTGCACTACGATTTAATTTTCTTGAAAATTGAAATATTATAAGTTTTTACAAGTGAGTATTTAAAAAATAATCTCGCATATTTCTAGGACACTTGCAGAGATTCATCTATACATAATTAGATTTAACAAATCTTTCATATTCATATTCATTCTGCGCAAAAACTCACAAAAACGTAGAAATACATGTGTATTTGCAAATATTTAACAAGATTCCCTGATAATTGTCGGTATTCACTGAGACTTGTACAGATTTACTTCGATTTATAGGAATTTATTCAGATTAGATCGTATTTGGTGGGATTTATATATATTTGCTGAGATTTGTAGATATCTGTTGAGATTTGTAGGTATTTGCTCGGATTTGTATGTATTTGGTGGGATTTACAGATATCTGTTGAGATTTGTAGATATTTGGTGGGATTTATAGGTTTTTATTCGGATTTGTAGAAATTTGTACACCAGATTTACTAGTTGAGCAACCCCTTGACTTCATAGTTAAATTAAACTTTTAAGTAACCATCTAATTTTTAAGGTAAAGTAACACAAACAAGGTAGATAAACAACATTAAACCCGCTATTGGATGCCGAATTAACCTTTTTGGCAATGCTACAGAATACATTAAATTGTTCGAGATATAAAACAAAAAGAAATGAAGGAACGCTCCACAATGTCGGTGGTACACAATATCAAAACTGTGGCTGCGTTCGAAGTTGACGAATTTCGGATATTACACATGTCTAGATTTTTAAGTAACCATCTAATTTTCCATCTAAAAAGCAATAATAACACATCACGTTTCAAATGTAACTTTACCTATAGTTAGTTAAATAGTTGTCAATCGGATTGGTTGAAAACAGTACGCCACGTCGATGTATCCTGAGCTGATTCCTTCATCTCCCTATAGCCATTCATCCCAGCGTCCTCCAATATCTGACCCTCATACTCGATTCTAGGCATACGTACCCCTTGCCTTCCCTCTACTTTACCTTCTATAACTAATTGCATAATACCCTCGTATCTAAGAATGTGACCTACTAGTCTCTATCTCCTGCGCTGTAATACTCTCCAAATATTTTTATTCTCCCCTACTAATTCTAATGAAGCACAGGCTTCATTTGTTTCTTTATCTTCCCAACTGTGATATATTATGTATCAGGTCCACTGCAATATCCACTAGGATAAGCATAGAGGTTAGAAGGAAGATAGGTGGTAGAGAATATAGGGTGTGCGCGTTACATAGTTGCTGTAATGAAGCAGAGCAATAAAGAACATGCATACCGAACAAGTGTTATTATTTAGATCCTAAGATACAACACCAACCAATCCTCATAATCCTCCTGTAGCACCACACTTCGAATGCTTCTATTCTTCGTTTCTCTTCTTTACCTATAGTCCACGCCTCACACCCATATAATGCTACACTGCACACATACCTTCAGTAATATTTTTCTAATACCCAAGTCAATATTTGATCTTAAAATCTGCTCCTTTTCGTAGAAAATGCCTTCCTACCCTGCGCTATCCTACATTTTATATCTACCTTACTTCGGTTATCTTTTGTGATCCTACTTCCTAAATAAGAAAAGTCTGACATTTCTTTTATTCTATCATCTCCTATTCTTATCCTTATTTTTCGCTTGCATTCCTTCTTGTCACATCTCATCACTTTGGTCTTACCTATATTTATTTTCATGTTATAATCCCTAGTCATCACTTCCTGCATACCATTTAATACATGTTCTAAATTCTGCTCCCTTTCTTCCAAGATAGCTATATCGTCGGCAAACCTCAACATATATATTTCCTCTCCTTGAATTTTCACACCTACACTACTATTCTTTTACCTTGTTTATTGCATCTTCTATATACAGGTTCAATAACAACGGCGAAAGTGTACATCCCTGCCCAACTTCCTTTCCTATTCTCGTTACCTCTTCTTCCCCTTCAATTCTAACTATAGCCGTTTGATGTTTGTATAGATTGAAAATAATTCTCCTACCTTATAATCTATTCCCGTTTCTTTTAAAATTCTAAACATTATGTCCCAATCTACATTATCGAATGCCTTTTCTAAATCTACGAAAGCTATGCGAGTTCTCTTTCCTACTCTCATTCTTTTTCCTAATACCCATAGGCGTCGTTACACATATTGACGACGGGGGGGGGCATATAAACAAATTAAATCAAACCACGTAAAACATCAATAACAGCTGCAATTATGTTCTGCTTGTCTGTCTCCACCAACTTTTTATGCATACAAAGACCCGATAATCTGGCTTCACTCATTATAGACCTAAGCCATGTTTTTACTCGTCTTAATGTGCTGAAAGATCGCTCAATAATACAAGTTGTTGGTGGCAAAGTTAAGAAGATTATTATAGCTTTTTTTATAGCGGAAAAAAACTCACACTCTTGGTTAAGTAGCTCTAAAAAGTCTATGTCTTTTGCCACTTCCCAAGCTGACATCCACGTTACATATTCTGCTTCAAAATTATCTATTCCATATTTCCTTGTTATATTTTCAATATCATCTGATTTCAACTGATTCAACTGATCATTGTTTGGAACTTTTATTGGATGCACCAAACTTAACGAAAATGCAACACTAGTATATTTGGAAAATCTAGTTTGAAGTGATCTAATTAAGGAATCCAAGTATGGGTTAAATAATAATACTCTTTTAAAATACTCTTCAGCTGATTTTGCAGAAATATTAGTTCGATGAGATTGTCGTCCAGTGAACCGTGGTAGCGTTATGTGCTATATTTTGATATCTTTTTGATATCTTCGTTTTTGATATCTTCTATAGTTTTCAATATATCAGAAAAAACTTTCTCTGAATTACCTCGATCGCATTGAAAATTTTGAGTCAGTTTCAAGAGTCTCAATGTGATGTTTTATGGACAAAAGATTGACTGAAACCTTGCATTTTATTAGTGACAGGTTCAAACTGAGTAGAATATCGAGATATATATATTTTAAGCATATGATAAAAGTTGGACATGATATAGCATTAAGAAAATTATTTGCCCGCGTATGTGTCTGTGAGTTGAAGCCTTCATCAAATGACATGTCCTCTAAAGCATTTCTTAGCGTAATGAACTGTTCAGAAAATATACGTATCGCCTTGTATTTTGCACTCCACCGAGTTTCAGGTAGAAGAGGAATGTTTGGTAAACAGCTTCTTCTTTTCGAGCTCTCTCTAAAGAATTTAATAACCTCTTTTATAGTACCAATAGAATTCTGAATCTGTGTACTGCGTTAAGATCATTTACAACTAAGTTCAATGTGTGAGAACTGCAATGGAAACATGTTATGAGCAGATATTGATCTCGTATACTGATAGCTACTTATATCGTTATTTAGTTCTGCTCAGACCATAAGCCGTTCACGTTTGGTAAAGAATAGCATGGGTCGTGAATAAGTGAGCGCAGTAGCGGTTCAAATAAATAAGAATTATATAATGTTGGGCGCCACTGATAAATATCAGATTGATAGAATAGAAATAATGAACCCTCTCTATTTCCCTTTGTCAGGAAGGATTTAAAACAAGTTTTCTGTCTCAGTGCAACTATCCGCCGTAATAAAACACAACTGGGTAACACAAAATACTTTTCTATTTGTTGGCCAAAATTATATAATAACACAGGGAATAATAGTTCACATCCGTTTTGGTATAAAAATTAACTTTACATAAATACCCTTACATAATACCCTAAAAGAAACAGCCTAAATTTAATAAAATAAGATATTGTGAATTCTAAGTGGTTCTTAGATTAATAAAATAATCAAATTATTAACATAGTTACAGAACGGTAACATATATGAGTTCTGACAATAGGAAATACTCGACAACAAATTGAAATGAGCGAAAATACACTGTGTACCTCGGTGAACTACGCAACTTCAGATGTTGAGGCGACTCCAAGACGTTTCGCGAAGTTCGAACGTATAAGACCCCGAGAGAGACACCAGCTTAGCCCACAAGCAGTCTGATAGTGGTAGAGTACTCTGGGCGCATCGATTCGAATGGAAATTGGAAGTATTCGGATCTGCCACTACCCTTAATATCTCCAAAAGCCGGCTGCCCTTAAGTTCCCAACGTTTATCTCGTTCAGATAGATTCCAGTATTTATCTCCGTGTTCAGGCAGATTCAAAGTGTTATTCGATATACCTCAGGTATAGTGGGTATTCACAACCCAAAACAATATATAATTTGGAAATTATGTTATTTTATGCTCTCACCTATTGCTTGCAATAGAGTGAGATGCCTGCATATACATTTAACCTGTACTGAGTGGCTGGGTCGCGCTGGAATTTGTAATACATATTAACGATATAGCTATATTGCGAAGTATATGCAG
The DNA here is from genome assembly GCA_947310635.1 of Leptodirus hochenwartii. Lineage (NCBI taxonomy): Eukaryota > Metazoa > Arthropoda > Insecta > Coleoptera > Leiodidae > Leptodirus > Leptodirus hochenwartii. The sequence continues at coordinate 29,393,516 of OX371177.1, read as the reverse complement.
TATAGCTATATAGCTATACTGCATACCGCCGCTCTAACTCTAGCGCTTCCAACAGATAGGCCATATGCATTTGACTGGTACTTGCTAGCTGCCATATCGTGTGAGTCATGAGTGTTAGGTATGTGCGACGCAAGCTTTATCTTTTAGGAAAAATAATGCCGAGATAAAATATCGCAATACAATTATATATCTACGGTGATGCGCTCAATGTTCAGGAGGGGCGCGCGGCCCTGCGGCCTGCATAAGGAACCGCCACTGATCAAATTGCATCATTAATTGCTCAAACGTTTTTTGCATATCAGCTAATTTAGTCGCCAACGACATTTCACTTTTACTACTCATTCCGGTTCTGTTGCTACACAGATTACAGATGTGCTAGCAATAACGCAAATATATATATTTATTTGTAGTTTTTCGCCAAAATGCACTATAATTAGTAGTTCGTTTGCAGGTCCATTATATTTGTTAGCTCGTAAAAAAGAGCGAGATACCAGATAGCTCGTAAAAAACTGCACATTTACAATGTAAACTTTTACACTTTTGACTGTTTTATACCATGTATTTTGAGAGAATCGTGCAAGAGCAACAGCTAGCACCTTTACCACATGACTTCGTTGTAAAATTTCAATTAAAATGATACGGAACTACTAAATTAATGAATATACCGTGATATTCACGTACAATAAACAATGGATATTTGTCAAGCCTTGCTCGACTACGCAAGTACAACAAATATATAAAAAGTTGATTTATGTTCATGGAGTTATAAACAACATTACTACATTTTAAAAATTATCACTACGGTTTTTTTTTTATTATCACTACGGTGTTAAATTATAATATAGAATATTACCCAAATATCGTAAAAAGCATTAAGTAGCTATATGTACATTTCATGTTGACTTATTTATTTAATAGTATATCAATCACGATTCGTGACAGAGGTATTTTATTTAGTTTTATCTTGTGCTACTGAAGATGGGCGCATAGCGCATGAAATGTACATCTATCTACTTAATGCTTATTACGGTATTTGGGTGATATTCTATATTATTAACATTACTACAGATACGCAAAATATGCCATATGGCCAATTATTTATAATATCATTGAAATAATATTGACAGCACCGACGCGATGTTAAGAAAAGGTATCACACACATCTACTCACGTGTACGCTCAAACAATCGACAAACATACACTAGACGGTCATTCAACAGTCATACCGTTTGAATAATGGGGTCTCTGGCTGTCGGCATTCTATAACTCAAAGAAACTATATAAACGCCATCTTGGTACGCGGTATAGCGTGATTTACCAAAAATACCCTGAATAGAAAATTATGACCTACTGTGAAGTGAATTAAGGTCTATTCATGAAAACCCGATAAATAAATCACCCAGCAAGCCCAATTAAACCCTGAAGATAAGAATAATAAAAAAAGGACGTTAATTTATTGAATTTACGTATTACGAAAAATAATCAAAGAAATCGTAAAAACCGCTAATCTGCAAATTGAACTACTAAAAGAACATCTTCAGATAAGATAGAAAATACATGATGTCGGCTTCATGCTCTAAATTTAACCAATTTGGTTAAATAATCAAAATTAAATTTAAATAGATTTCGTTAAAAAAAACGAATGCAGAGCAATCAGAATTCAGGACTCACCCATTAGTTACACCTCAGTCAGCAACAGTCACTTTCACTGACCTCAAGCGCACATGGCAAGGAAACCACTCATGAACTCTTCCGGAGCTAGCTTCCTGCCTCTCAAACATTCACCTCACAAGAGAAATAAAAACCTGTCCCATCGTACAAATTGCCCATGGCATCAAAAAATCAAGTGTCCCCAACTCCATTTCGACCGCGGCATACACACCCAGTGTTCGAATAGAAAACATCAGAGTAAATAGTACATATCAACAATCTAGTTCTAATTACATCTTTAAATTACTAGATAAAATACAGTAAGCTCTTTTACTCCAAAAGGAAAAACATACATACCTATAACTCATTGCAGTTGGTCAAGTAAAATATAAAGTCATTAGTAATGAAAATAGGTTTATGGGGCTACAGTGTATTTAAATTGTCAGGGTCACGAAGAGGGGGTCGGAACGCAAGGAAATGTTTATTAAAACTCAAGTTCAGATTTAATTTCTCTCAACACTCTCTGGATCTAAAATCTTCCTCCTCAACAACGAACACAGTAACGCGATGCAAACTATCTTGCCTAGCCCGCGTGCGCTTACATACCATTACATATTATAAAAGATAGATGGGCAAGCAGTAGAGATGAGAACATAACTTACAATGACCTTGTTCATTGTTTAAAAATTACTAACCATGTACGACCGGGAAAACGGGTCGTAACAATACGTTTTTGTACACCGTTCTCTTTTCCTGCCATTGTTGAACAACCCTCAAATCCAAGACCAACCATTTTGTTTAAATTGAGCCAATATGTATTTAGAGATTTCACTATAGTATCGGCAATTGATTTCGCATCCAAAAAATGGAAGTCTACGAAACCAATGAATTCTTCTCGTAGAGCATTTGCTTTGTCCACAAATCTGACACCTAACGACAACTGATCGATGCCAGCTTTTATTATGTACTATTTACTATTTTATTATGTACTATTTTACTAAAAGCAAATATAAATCAAATAGGGTTTTGCTGCTTCTTTATTATATCATCATATGAATCTCCAGAGCCATCTTATTTTTTATGCTACAAACAGAATTATTATTATGATATAATATTACACAATTAAATAGCTTATGCACTAAATGAATCTCATTACAAATCTATAATCACTGCTATAGAACAATTTACTTAAATCATTTAAATCGAGCACAATCGAGTAATCACAGCAGTATCAAAACCAGTCTCACTTTTGTGGTAATTTAATATGAAATTATTTGGAGGCTTTTCTTCGGCATAAGACATAAATCGTTACGAGAGAAAAGTACACGTTCGAAGTTAGACGATAGTGTGCTCTAGCCGGCGCATACAGTCAGGCCTTGACGAATATAAATTCCGTGCAACGTTTCCAATAATCGATTCCAGGTTTAGGATACATGACGAATAGGATATTTGACGAACTATGCACTTTAGAATATTCGACGTTTAGGATACTTGAGTATTAGGATAAATGACGATAGGATAAACGACGAACTGTGCCGGACGGCTATTTAAAGTGTAGGCATAGACTAATATAAATAGACATTGCAACTGTATAGGAAATAGAGAATTGTAGGGCTATTTGAGGGGAATGTTTTTTGAGCCATTTCATGGTCCAGGAAGTGCTGGAACCTATTGACTACAAACGGTATTTTAGTTTTTTTGTAGTTTGCTTACAGGTTTCTCTTATCATGCGAATTTCATGTCAGCTAATTTAAACTTTAAGAATGCGCATGTTTGGCATTTATTTCGTACTTCATCGTATTGCTTCGAGATATTTCGGTTATTTAATAAAAAGAAATTATATATTATTCTTTTGGAGATTTTTCGAGATGATTTGATAGCACATTTATACACTGCTATCAAGTATGATAAGATTGATAAATATTTAAAGAACTACTGATTAGCAATGAGGGAGGCGATTCTAGCAGTAAGAACGGTAGTAGAAAAAAGAAAGAGGGTAGGAAAGGTAACTTGCATAGCTTTTGTAGATTTAGAAAAGGCATTTGATAATGTAGATTGGGACATAATGTTTAGAATTTTAAAAGAAACGGGTATAGATTATAAGGATAGCAGAATAATTTTTAATTTATATAAACACCAAACTGCCTTAGTTAGAATTGAGGGGGAAGAAGAGGTAGCAAAAATAGGGAAGGGAGTTCGGCAGGGATGTACACTTTCACCGTTATTATTTAATCTATATATAGAAGATGCAATAAACAAAGTAAAAGAAGAGTATAATGTAGGTGTGAATGTACAGGGAGAGAAAAAATATATGTTGAGATTCGCCGACGATATAGCTATATTGGAAGAAAACGAAAAGAATTTAGAAAGGGTATTGAATGGTATGCAGGCAGTATTGACTAGGGATTTTAACATGAAAATAAATATAGGTAAAACTAAAGTGATGAGGTGTGACAAAAAGGAATGCAGTAGAAAAATGAGGATCACAATAGGAGATAATAGAATCGAAGAAGTGTCAGATTTTTGTTATTTAGGCAGTAGAATCACAAAAGATAATCGAAGCAAGGTAGATATAAAGTGTAGGATAGCACAGGGTAGGAAGGCATTCGTAGAAAAGGAACAGATTTTAAGATCAAATATTGACTTGGGTATTAGAAAAAGATTACTGAAGGTATATGTTTGGAGTGTAGCACTGTACGGGTGTGAGACGTGGACTATAGGAAAGGAAGAGAAGCGTAGATTACAAGCATTCGAAATGTGGTGTTATAGGAGGATGATGAGGATTGGTTGGGAAGATAAAGTAACAAATGAAGCTGTACTAGAGTTAGTAGGGGAGAAGAGAAGTATTTGGAGAGTGTTACAGCGTAGGAGAGACAGATTAGTAGGGCATATTCTTAGGCATGGGGGGATTATTCAATTGATCATTGAAGGTAGAGTGGAGGGAAAGAGAGGGGTAGGTAGGCCTAGATTGGAGTATGTGAGTCAGATAGTTGAAGACGTTGAGATGAATAGCTATAGGGAGATGAAGGGATTAGCTCAGGATAGATCGGCATGGCGTGCTGTTTCCAACCAATCTTTAGGATTGCGGACTCTTTAACTAACTAACTACTGATTAGCTATATATACTGGATCAGTATGCTTTCATGAATTGCAACAAGGCAGATATTGAAATCGCTTTGTTAATTTTGGACATTATTTTTTGATTTGTTTACATGTTTACATCCAGATTTGAATAAATTGCAAACATGCATTCCAACCAATCTTTCGGATTGATGGGTAATTAATGATATATTTGAAAATGGGCCCCGTTTAAAAAATGCGATTGCTAATAGATTTATAATAGGGATGGCGTATGGAAAGGTTAGTGACACAGATTCATCGAAATAAAATACGCCTTCGGCATATTTAATACCAAGTACCAAGTCTTAATATGCGTCACGTTGCAGGAGATGCTAAATCTTTAATTGGGAATTGAAATTTAGATGCTACGTATCTATTTTCTGTTATATGTGTATCTTTCTAACACTGTTAGCAATCTGTTGTATCCAAATCAGTGGCGGTTCCTTATGCTGGCCGCAGGGCCGCGCGCCCCTCCTGAACATTGAGAGCATCACCGTAGATATATAATTGTATTGCGTTATTTTATCTCAGCATTATTTTTCCTAAAAGATAAAGCTTTCGCCACGAACATACATAACACTCATGACTCAACACGATATGGCAGCTAACAAGTACGAGTCAAATCTCATCCTATCTGTTGGAAGCGCTAGAGTGAGAACGACCGTATGCAGTATATCATCTGTATCTATCGTTCGCGTGGTGTAATACCTATATCGCTAATATGGTGCCGGCATTCCAGCGCCAAACCAGACGACCCAATACCAGTTAAATGCATATACTCATCTCACTCTATTGCAAGCAATAGGTGAGAGCGACCGTATGCAGTATATCTACTGTTTCTTCGGTTCGCTCCTCGCTTACATCGTCTAATATGTTTCACACATTCCAGCGGCTATCTAAGGCCAGTACAAGTTAAATACATATATACAGTACATATGCAATGAGTGCAGGCAATGAGATGAGTGTATCAGAGTGCAGGCGACCGATGTAGTATATCATCTATTGGATGCCGCGCTTCTTTATAATCCTAGAGAAGTTCAGAGAGAACAGAGAGTAGTATATATATACAGAGTATATATATATATATATATTGATATAGAATAGGCCAGATAAGACAGTGCATTTGTTCTGTGTATGTACGATTTTGCCACGTGTTTCTCCAAGAATATATTTAATAGAAATAATTTAATAAAAATGAATAGTGTTAGTTCTTTATTGAAAATAGAGTTTTGTAGACTTTCTCTTGTGGACAAAGTAAAAATTAAAGAATTAGGTAGACCATTGCCTGATTTAAATTTATCGGAAACTTGTGCAAGGAGTGCTCAAAACCCGGCATTTACGCGGCGTTTTACAAGAGACATTTACAAAAAAAATTAAAACAAATGAAGGACAGATTCTCATAACGTGGCCATCTACAAGCCGCTGAGTTATTTAACACGAAATCGATGCCAACATTTTCTTCACAATTTCCAGTGAACCTTTTGGAAACCGTGTGTCATGCATATCCATTTTTGAATAAAACCAGATTAAAAACAGAATTAGAAGTCATTTACTCGCGTCCGGATTTTTATCAAATAATTGGAACCACAAATTCCCTTTCATTATTGCTACATAATAATCTCAGTGAAACTTTCCCAGAAACTATAAAAATATTTGAAATTATTTTCACATCCCCGATGACTACTGTTGAATCAGAGCTTTGTTTTTCAACATTTAAAAGAATCAAGACTTTTTTGCGAAATGCTATGGGTAATGATCGTTTAAACGCGTTGGCGATGATGTGTATTAATAAAAATGTGGTGCGAGATATTTACACTTTTAACGAAAAAGTTTTGGAAAAGTTTATATTAATGAAAGATAGAAGAGTGGAATTCACTTTCGAGAAATGATTGAATTTAATCCTTTTGCATCCATTTTAGGTAAGATTTATCACTATTATGTTATTTTTTAAGAAATGCGCCCCCCAGATTGAAATGGCACGAGCCGCCACTGATCCCAACCCACTTTTCACATCATTCATTACTTTCGCCTCAATAATCTAGACCAGACCTGTCGTGACACTATTAACAAGTCCAGCGGCGTTGTGAGCCATCCAGATTGATCACGCAAGTAGTATTGATATGCCGGTTCTGGACCCTCAATGAGGAGGTTTTCGGTGTCTTATCAGACGGCCTTGTAGTTTCCGGTGGCGCGTGGACGCAGTAAAATTATAAGAGTAGGTCAGGGGCGGAAGTAGTAAATTTATCAGCGTCCCTTTAAACGAAACGCAATATACAGCGTGAAATATATAATTTGAATGAATTGTATATACATACTAGACGTGAGAAACACCATTCATTGGATTCACCCTGTATTATATACCTTGTAGTTTCCCGTGACGCTTATCATGGCAGACGTAGTAAATTTATCAGCGTCTAAATTTATCAACGTCCCTTTAAACGAAACGTAATATACAACGTGAAATATATAATTTGAATAAATTGTATATACATACTAGATGTGAGAAACACCATTTATTGGATACACCCTGTATTATATACCTTGTAGTTTCCGGTGGCGCTTATCATGGCGGATGTAGTAAAATTATCAGCATCCATTTAAACGAAACGCAATATACAGCGTGAAATATATAATTAGAATTAATTGTATGTATATACTAGACGTGAGAAACACCATTTATTGGATACATCCTGTATTCGTCACTTTACATGAAATTTTATGGATTTATTAAACAAAACATAGTAGATGGAAATTAATTACTTTATTTAAAAAATTGGATAATAATAAAACATTCACTATACTACACATGCTAGGTGTACTCTTATGAAAAATACAAAACTCTTAAATGTCGTTACTAAATTTAGGTACATTATTTATTTATTTATTTATTTATTTATTTTTCGATATCGGACTACAAACAGGCTTAGCCCAGTGAAGTGTCCAGTACTTAATGTTCATACATGTATAATACAATATAATATATACATAATAGTATAAGAGAACCATTACTGCTATCCCAATTGTATTGTGAAGTAAAACATATTATTTATATATACTTATAATGATGTTTGGGAATTCTGTAAATGATTGAATATAATATTCTTAAATCTAAATAATGGTTTGTCAAACATATCTAAGTTAACCGTTCTATTTACATCATTATAGGTGTTCATAAATCTAAACAAACATGAATTTTGTGTAGCGTTTGTGTCACATTGCGGTATGCGAAATAGAGATGGGTGTCTTAAAGGATAATAATGGCATATAAATTGGATAGAATTTAAAATGGACGAGCAATCAACTTGTCCATTTAATATTTTGTATATCATATACAAGTCGTTAAGTATTCTCCTGTTTTCCAAAGTTAACATTGAAAGTTGGTTACAAGAAGATACGATAATTATTATTAGAAATTTCGAAATTTATTACATTATTAAAATACGTATCTAAATAAATTTTCCTTTGTGATCCTTTAACGTAAATGGTATCATATTTAAAAGAATTTATTATATCGACTATATTGTTTACATTAACGAACCCAATATTATACTCTAGGGAATGGTAATTATTCTCAAGCCAAGCAAGCTGTCTTTTAGAGTTTTTATCTAAATCGCTGTAATGTATAGTAGGTTTAAAAATATAATGATAAACATAATCTTCAACATTTTCATCACGATTAATAATCGCCATTTCCTTGGGATAAAATGTATCATTCACCATGTATCCCTACAAATCCAGTAGTAAAAATGGTTCGGATGACAATTTCTTCTCCCCCGTCGTCATCATTATCATCATCATATTTAGATACTGTTGTAAAACAGGTTCGAGTATTTTACCCAACGACTTCGTCAAGCGTAATCGATCTGCCTGCACACTAAGTCAATATGACTGATAATTATGGTTATACTACTCGTAGTCGTCACCATTCAATTTCAGATATTGTCTATCCGGTATTATCGTAATATCATTAGAAAATCTCAATTGCTTATCTTTATATGTAACTTTTGATTTAAATACTTCTATAAATATATGTTAACTCTCCATAATCAATTAATCACTCTGCGAACAAATCCCGTCAATGATGTGTACTCTACTAGAGTATCACACAAAATGAGACAATGTGCTCGCATATTAGCAGAAAATCCATAGCTGCTTCCAGCTCTATTTTAAGATCAACAGTACCACTTTTCAAGGTCTCATTCTGCCTGGACACATCAAATACAAAAATCATACGATTTTTAAACTTTGAGTAGTCCACTAGAGGGCTATTTTCTTTCCCATAAGAACTATTTTGGAATTTCGAATACATGTTATAGGCTGTTAGATAGTCTCCACTTTGAATATCTAGGTTTATATTATCATATGGATAACATTCAGAGTTTAGATACACTCTAAGATTTCGTATTGCACAATGATCGAATTGGGAGGGATCCTTATTCTCCTTATCACGTCGATCAGTCTGGAGTGCTAAAATAACATATCAGGGTTTTTCCAAATTACTCGACGTTTTAGCGGTCCAAATATCACGATCAGATATACGCAAAGATGGCATTTCGTGCAACTCCCACCGTCTGTATGGTAATAAAACAGGCTTATCCGCATTAATTTCATCCATAATTCCCAGTTTTATATCATCGCTTATTTGCAATTGAGGCATACGCCACTCTATCTTATCAACATCGAACGATACGTCTTTTGGTCCTATATAGCAATCTATGTCACTTCTTGATCGCATCAGAATCAATTCCTGTTTTACGTTGGAGATAATTTTTGGATAATCTTCAGCGAAACCCAACAGACATCTTAAAGGAATCTGAGCGTAAAACTACTTATTTGCACTGCTGTATGTAAATAGTACGTAAATATGAAATTAGTCCCTTTAACGTGGATGTAATACCACAATCGCTGATTTTATCAATTTCAATACCATTAATTTCATAGCTAATCTCATCGAATAGAAATGCAAAAGCATTCAGTATTAAATTAAAATTCGCTTGAGCGGTATTTGCTGCTGGCAAAGACACTGTTCCTCGTATATTTAAGTAACTTTCGCTTGGTAGTGTAAACACATCACAACACACTGATGGAAGATAGCAATTCTTACTTCATTATTATTGTTGAAAGTCTGCATCCTAGGCTGGTATGTATGGTAGTCTTGTTTTGTAATACTATCATCGAAAACGGGGCGGTTGAATATATTAAGCTTGTCCACGCTTCAAAGTATAGCCAAGAGTGTGTAGTTTTTGCAAGTGTATTGCACTTGGTTGTCTCACAGGTAGCCAAAGACTGTTAATGCTATTCTTAGCTCCATACATATTTATAACATATTGTATTGATGGATCTGATGTACCATCATTATTTCTACGAAACTGAATACCCATTTTTAATCACGTCGTTTTAACTCCAGTCGTATAACAAACTTTCCCCCGCGAAAATTAACAGCATAGTTATCTTGGTCCACGAGTTGAACTGTGATATTATTTATTGTATGACTATGTATTGGAAGATAAATTATATGTCTAGGCACTATGATAATGGCAAATCCAGGTTTAACGGATGGAGAAAACTCGTAAAGCTTATGAGTGACCTTATTATTGTAGTAAGTGCCCAATACTATATTACACTCTAAACGTATGCTAAATATTTTTATAATCTCTACGGGTGCATTTATTTATGAGTTATTCCATTTTGTAAAATTGTATTTTTACTGCCTATAAAGCCCAAAAGCTTCCCCACCGATTTAGGATCTGAAAAATCAATGTCAAAAACATTTCACGCTGACTCGTAAAGTATTATTGTTGACGTTTATAGATAAAATGCTGTCTTTCACCTCGTGAAAATCTGCTTTTAAATATATTTTTTCATTATCAAAAATATGACGCTGAAGATATTCTTCAATGTTGCCTATTTCATATGATCCATCAATTACAATCCTTTTCTTATTAGGTCCATATACAAAAATGTTGTTATTATTACTGTCAATATTCGGTATAGTATTATACGTATAAAAGCCAATAAAACCTACACAGTACTCGTGTTTAGAATCCAGTTAAATTTGAGGGTAATAATCCACAGAAATTCAGTTCGAATTTCCGTTTAGAATAAATGCTTGTAAGATAAGAATAATCACTTGCTTAGAAACTTCAAACACAAATGAACACAATTAAATGAATTATCTTCATGAAGTCTCTCTTCATTATAGAATATCTGACTACCTTTAAAGTAACTAATCTCTCCCTTTGGTGGTTGAAGACTGCCAAAACTATCGAAATAGCTAACATGATTATCATTTTTCTTATAGCTTACCCAATGAGAACCAGGTACTTGCATGGAATCCATGTTGATTAACCCAGATTCGTTATAGAATGGTGTATGTGGCAGTTTGTCTCTCATAAATACACCTCTAAAATAAGGTATAGATTTTGCAAACTTTTCCAACTCCAAATTAGAGAGAGAGCGTGATTTGGTAGTCGATTTATTAGTTTTTTTAATGTTTCAAATAGAGTCCGAGACCAGTTTTGTATGGTTTTAGATAGAGCCCCTTTCCACTGCGTAATGCAACCGCTTCCATCATTTTATTATGTCTCTGAGATTCTTTTAGATTTTCAACCGCTGCCTTTGAATCACCAATTGCTTTCGCAACACCGGCTGCTCCACCTGCTAATGCCCCCAGAGCACTAAGACTAGCGAATATTGGGATAAGTGGGAGTATGCCACCGCGTTTTGGAATAGGAATAAATCTAGGTTTTTCACTTTACTTTTACCGCCAGCTCTTTTAACAGCTAGCCTAACTGCTGAAAGAGCAGTTTGAGTTGCAGATTTTACAGTCGTTGTTTTACCACCTCTAATTGCTTTTCTGGCAGTATGATGCGTGCACGCGACAGCCCTTTCTTCTTCTTCATCCTTATTCCTGACCCAGTTTTACGCTTCAGAGCCATTCCTGCTGATACAGTTAGTACGGCAACTCTCTCTCCCAACAGAGCGTCTTTTAATTTAACTCTGTTCCAAGCAACCCTTTGTAAAGCTAAATCAGCTTTATGACGTTCACCAATACCTTTGTGTCTAGAATAGGCGATATCGTGTTGCATACAAGCTGTATCTAATAGATTTATACCACGATCTCCTCTTTCTAAACGTTTTCGCAACTTTGTGCCAGGACCACAATACTGATAGCCACCCGGTAGATGAATTTCAAACGGCAGCTTATCTATAACTGAATTCAAAAATCCTTTTCACTCATATACTATCATCTTTATATATTATTTGCACACATATAAATAGATGTGATGATAAATTTGACTTTTATATAGTAAATATGAAGGTGACAAAACAAGACATTGCTGTACCAATTCTAAACTTGGATGAGTGCTTTTCGGACTGCAATAGTGATTCGTTAAAGACTAGTCGTCATGGAAAACTGTTGCCTCACATAATAAGAGCGATAATTAGTGGTCCTTCCGGGTGTAGAAAATCAAATGTTATTATTAGTTTACTATTAAACCGCAATGGATTACGATTCGAGAATATACACATTTACTCAAAGTCGTTGTATAAGCCAAAATATGAATTTCTACAAAAATTGTTTGATAAAATCCCTGAAATAGAGTATAATACATACAAAAAAAAGGATGAATTTATAAAATTGCAGTGTTAAACCGAATTCGATATTTATTTTTGACGATGTTTCATGTGATGCTCAAGATAGGATTAGAGATTTTTTTTGCATACGGTAGACATAAGTATATTGATTCATTCTATCTCTGTCAGACTTATAGTCAAATTCCAAAGAGAGATAATTAGAGATAATTCAAACAAGATCTGTCTCTTTAAATAGGATGTTTTAAATTTAAAACATGTGTTTAACGATTACGTGAATAATGATATGAGTTTTGATACATTTAAAGATATATGGAAATGGTGTTGGCTGAAAAAATATGGATTTTTGACAATTGTAAAAGATGCTGACAGTATATCAGGCCGTTATCGCTGTGGAATGGATGAATATATAAGTCAATTTGAAGGTGACAAGTAATGAGTATAAAGTGAATAAACACTGCGTATGCAACTACTACTATTATAACTACAAACTATGAATTCAAATAAGGGATTATTTCAACGGAAATGTGGAAATCTGCAGCAGTAACAGCAGCAGCAGAAATATCAGCTGAAAAAAAAGGAACATCGATACTCCATTCCCAAACGATTAATTGACATTAGGAAAACAATTAGAAAAAAGTTGGTTGCCATTAGAATGGGCCGGTCTGAAGAAGATGAAATTTTGAAGAAAACCTATAAACCTATTATTGAACCACTTAAGGACATAATTAAAAATGAGAGAAATAAGAATATTAAACTAGAGCAATTGAAATCGGGGGATTCCAAATATGATCAAGATGTAAAAGATGTAGTATGCTAGTATGGTTACATCACCAAAAAGACAAAGTTATTGGGATAGATCTTTACAACATATGCCCATTGGAAACCTTAATGATGATGAAGCATTTGAAACAGAAGAAGAAAAAGAAGAAGAAGAACCACATGCAGGAATTGATTCGTCTGAAAATGTGAATGATTTTGAAACAGATAGAGAAAAAATAAGGAGAAGTATGAGCCAATCACATCCGGCAGCCATTCAAGAATACCTGGAATCGTATCAGCCTTTACCTAGACAACGCGTTAATGCATGATAGAATTGACTCCTTCGATTTTACAAAGGGAATACGATATGACCCGACGTTTTCCAAATTATGGATTGGTGACTCTGAAATACATCTAATCACAGACAACAAATGGAACCAGAATGTCGAAGTATACTAGTATAATAAAGCCTCTTTTCTTGAATGTATCTAAGTCGACGAAGCCCAAGAAACAGCTGCAGAGTTTGGGAGAATTTAGTACAGGAGGAGGATATAATCGAATGTTGTGTATTGAACACAAACCCGCTCGTTACATCTATTTTTAATAGACCGACTATATTTATTACACGCGTTCCGTTCTAGTGGTAACAACTCGCATAATAACGAAATTTTGTCTATAGAAGAAGAATTACAGGAAGCTGGTATAATTTTATAATGGTATCGATAAGTTTGGTAGATAGTCTCTAGGCCACCACCACCACCACCACAATTTTACATCGTCCAATAGCTCTGTGGTGAAAAGGAATAAAGAATTTTTTCTTACATCCGATGTTGATATAGACATTCAACAGAAGAGATTAAAGAATGTTGGCACACATTTAGATAATAATGATGCTACTAGTTTGTTTTATATGAATAATCTCGTAGATCGGAATAAACATGATATGGATGAGACGATTGATAAGAAGATGGCGATTATTCAGAACATGGATAGTCAATTGAACATCCTATCCCAAAATCTAAAAGAAGACATAATAAATATTAAGAGCGATGTTAAGTCTGCGCTAGAAGAGGAATCGAAATTTATTGAAATAGATCTAAAGTTTCAGCAAGATGAAGTAGGCCGCCTTGATAGAGCGAGACAAGCACAACTTAAACGACTTAAAATTCTCCGTCGATTTACCGATTAATACAGTTGTTAAATGAGTATCAAGGAAGACATAATGAAGGAATTGCATAAGCCAGCACGAGTAAGATTTCTTCAGCGTAGTACCATACTAAAGGATATAGACGATTTGTAGCAATGTGACTTGGCTGAATTTCAACTATTTTCCCGTAAAAACAAAGGATTCAAATACATTCTTGTGGTAATTGACATTCTCTAAGTATGTTTGGACTCGTCCGCTCAAAGATAAATCTGGAACCGCTACTACTGCTGCAATGCATCCATTCTTAAAAACAGTGTTGCTGGTGCACGATCACCCAAGTATCTTCAAACAGACCAGGGTAGGGAATTTTACAATAATCAATTCAAGGATTTGATGAAGAAATATGATATTAATCACTATTCAACTTATACAACAATAAAGGCATCTATGACTGAACGAGTAATTCGTACGTTAAAGGACCAGCTATATAAAATCTTTAGTGTTCGGGGGTTATATAGGTGGCATGACAGGCTACAGAATATAACCGATAAATACAATGATACCAGACATAGTACAACCAATTGGAAACCGAAAGATGTAACAAATAAAATGGAAAAACATTTACTTAAGACGGTTTATTCGAAAATTAAAGTTATTGGTAAGAGAAAATTTCATGTGGGTGATGTGGTGCGAATCAGCAAAGCAAACGCTCAATTTGTGAAAGGATATACACCAAATTGGACAACTGAACTTTTGAAAGTAGCCAAATTAAAGTATCTAACCCAACTGTTTATCTGCTGGAGGATATGAATCAACAGCCAATTATCGGTGTATTCTATAAGGAAGAGTTGCAGAAAACAAAGCATAATAAATAATATATATTTGGTGGAGAAAATCTTGAAAAGAAAGAATAATAAAAATTATAAATCGCAGAATAGTTGGATAAATAAATCAAATGTATTGTAATATTACTAGTATTTATTAAGTTATTTTTTAATAAATTATAAAAAATTACAAATTATTCGTTGTTATTTAATTTCCATGCGATAAATAATACATAATGATATTATAATAATGCTTAAGGTGAATATAGCAATATTTGGCGTTGAAGGTAATTCTGTGCTTTACGTAACTTATTTTCTGAAGATGATATTGTTGTTTGGTTTCCAACTTTAGGTGGTCCGGTCTCCATTCTAACTGATTTGACATGATTTCTGAAATCTCTTAGCTAGTTGAAGGTTCACCTCATACTGGAGAATTAGATTGGAAATTAGACGAATGTTTTTTATATACTCATCGAGTTTACATTTTAGTCGATATTGCTTGAATTGTGAATTACGATTCATTTCGACTACATGAAGTACGCCAGCAGACTAGAGGTGAATAACTCTCCAATATCATGTTTTATCTTATCTTCGTCGAAGTTAACCATTTCCATCAATGCCGAAACATTCTCATAGTAAGAATATTGAATATTAAGTAGATCAATATGTCTTTCAGGATTTCCAATTAAATCTTCTATTTTATCAAATGTATCTTCTCCTTCAACATTGCATAATGCATATGATATTACAGCTTTATAAAACTCTCGGAACCTGTATGTTTCCAGAGCCATATAATTGATTATTTTAAACAAATTTGCGAGTGAAGCGAAGGTTCTTCTGCCAAAGTCTATGCTTTTAGCGTTGGCACCATATGATATTTTAATTCGTTCTGGTTTGATGTAAACAAGAGTAATATCACTGCTTATAATTTGCATGCTAACATCATTATCGGATTTCATACAATTATCGCAAAGTCGCCTCGAACGTTCACGTAATTTAAAAAATTCTTCTATGTTATTCTTGTGCGAGTAGAATTCACGCCATTCCGATGGTGAAAAGATGATTACAGCACTCTCACTTTTTCAAGGATTATAAGTTATTTTTACGCCAGGTGAAAAATTATTGTTGGGATTCTAGCCAGTTGAGATTGAATAGGATACTAGCGTATCTTATTTCACTAATTAGTCTAATTGTACCCGTTTTCTTTTCATCAGATACTGTTGCATGGTCACCAACTACATCCATCTTCGAAAGAATCTTCATAGCTAATGCCATTCAGGAAGATCCCAATATTCCTCCACCAGCCAGTTTTGGAAATATTGTGCAATATTTGACAATTTCATTCTTCATAATATATATCCGTCTTTTATTTTTTTTGTAATAGAAATATTTTATTTTTACATTATTTTGTAGTAAACCTATCTTAAAACTTGATAAATGTGTATATATATTAAATAGGTATATTTTACATCATATACTTAATTTAAATAAGCAACGTTACCATTATAACTTCTACATAGTATAAAACTAATAATAGGGGAACATGGGTAACAGTGAGACACTTTTTTAAATTATTGTAATAATTTTCAAGTTATTCCAAAGAAAATTATAATTTCAATTTGTATATTTAACCCCACATCTGGCTAACGTATGAAATAAGCAATTTACGTATATTATTAGTTTTATACAATATAGAAGTTATAAATGTCATTGCTTACTTTTGCCTTACTGTTACCCGTAGCTGTGGAACAGTGAGACATGGTGAGATACTATATATTTTGAGACTTTGACACTTTTTTATGCTATAGGAATTCTTTAATAATATAAATAAATAAAAGTTCTCATCTAGAAACACAAAATCTTAAGCACTCAATTAATACTTAACGAATGTAGAATTAATACTTTCGTTATTCTTCTAACTCATTTTTTTCAGGAGTATCAGTTGGTATCATACTTCTTCCTTTTTAACGTCCTTTTCGTGTTTCCTTACTTGCTTGAGCTTTAGGATAACCACGCATGTCTTCTGGAGTTATGAATTGTTTAGCTATATTTTCTTTGTTGGGCAGATCTCGTTGAGGTGTGTGGGCAACTAAATCCAAATCAGGAGCAGGTCTATCTGTAACATCACTTGGTAGGAAGTCTATCTCTGTAAATATGGTTCTATCAAAAGGAAATATTCCACATTTTTTGAAAGCGGATGTGATATTCGCCGGTAACATTGCCTTCTTAAAAGCTTCTCCGACACAACCCGCAACTTCATATATTGAGATCGGTTTTCCCGGATGGTGCATTAATCAGGTATCTACGGCAGCATTATAAGTTAAACTGATTGGTTTGAATACACCAACGTCTAAAGGTTGCAATTTGTTTGTTGAGTGTGGTGGAAATATTACTATAGTAACACCATTTTCTTTAGCAAGGTTCAGGACGTTGATTGATAAATGATTTCATGATTATCATAAAGCAGAAGGCTGGGGTTTTCTCTTGAGCTACATGAATGTTTAATAAAATGCTCCATTACTTTATAAAATAATTCTGAATTCATCAAACCAAATGGCGTTGCTAGTCCTAAGGTACCAGCTGGAGCTCCTGAAATCATATGCTCTTTAAAGTGAACCCGTGGGAAAACCATAGCAGGCGGCAAATGATTTCCTGCAGAGCTGATAATTGCACAAGTTGTAACCAGCACTCCCTTTTCACTGGTCACTTTATTAACTTGCTTCACTCCTTTTGCTGCTAAGACCTTTGCAGATTTTTGGATAGTGACCGTCGCGGTTTCGTCCAAATTGAAAATGCGGGTACCATCACAAAATCTTTCTTGTCTATTCATGACGTCATGTATGTTATCAAAAAACTTATTAACATTATGTTCGTTAAAAGATGTAGCCTGTGCTAGACTGCATCCCTCTGGAGTTCTAAGTGATATATTGGGATTTCTTATGAAACTCCTCGTCCATTTCTCACCTGCCATTTTATTTGATTTCCAAGTCTTAGGCATTTTTAAATTATTCGTAACAGCCATTTCATATGCGAGTTTCCCGCAGTTCAGCAGGGGTAATCCATAAAACATTTGGGAACATAATCAGCTAAGGTATTCTCTTGCGCATAGGTGAAAACTTTATTCACTGCATAGTTTGGAGTGTATCTAATGGAATCGTTTTCGTTAGATTTCTTCTTCTTTACCTATCTGTAATTATTATATCAAATAGTTATTTGGGTACTTATCTGTAGATAGGTCAAAAGACTTACCTTGCCAAAGTCTGAAAACTTAAGCTTTCTTCTCTTGCCACAGATCTTATACTACATCCATTTAAAACGGCTTCTACTGCTTTCCTCATTGTTTCCTCCGAAAACATGCCATTGTTAATTTTCCTAGGTGGATTTCTAGGCATTTTTATAGTCTTAAAATTTAAATCTAAAGCAGGAGAAAATTGAATTTGTAATTTTTTATTGTGAGACTGAGTGAGACATGTGTCAGTGTTACCCAGTGTTGAGGATGTCTCACTGTTACTCAAGTGACGTCGAACTGTAAATATTAATATAGCACTAATCTACAATTTTATTTGGTCTCTTTAACGGTGCCAAACACTTGCCAGAACTACATCCTATACAGCCTATATTATGGAATAAAAAAAGAAAAAAAACACGATTTTTATGGACATTGAAACCTACCACTAATAATTTAATTTCGGCCCACACTAAGCACACTACCACAACAACTGACAAACTAAACACGTTTCTCTTTAGGAGGGACGCTTGGCAAACGGTGTTAGTAGTTGCTTACGTGTATACTTAGTGACATTTATAGGATACGAGTAGCACAAAATATATTTCAAATGTCTCACTGTTACCCATGTTCCCCTATGTTTAATGGATCTGAACAAATTTTGTCTTTTATAAATAACATCGTTATTAAATAAGCAATGCTTATAATCTTCTCCCTCGATATCATTTTCAACAACGCTGCGCTTAACTCCTTTTGCTCGCTTCTTCCAAGACAAATCACCCAGACAAATAAATGCATATATCTTTACACGTAACCCTGTAAATTCCAACATTATCCTATCACCATTTTCATCCTTCATAAGTCCGGGGGTAGCTTTGTTTTGGGGAATAATGTCATATGGATTGTTTTGTGGGAAATTGTTAGTATCAAATATGTTTGCATGAGTCTTCATGTCTAAATACAAGTCGTTTGTCTTAATCTGTAAGACGACACTGTCAGTATCCGAATAGCAAAGTGTTGCTCTATCACCATATAGAGGTTTAATAAAATCATAATAAAAATTTTACATTAATAATTTTGACAATTCTAAAACTGTGAAACCTATATATGTTGGCTTATTCTAAAATACCTTTACCCGATTCAAATGTATACCCACTAAATTTTCTTGAAAAATTACTGAGCGCTTAAATTTGACATTGCAATAAGAGATCCAGCACCTCGAATTTTGCCAACATCATCCCAGCGATTTGCCAACTTAATTTCAACGCGTTTATCAATATTTTCTAATGTCTTGCCGAAATCACTATTATGCATTAATTTATAAAAATCCTTTTCAACTTCATTTTTTGCTAATTGACGACGTTTGTATTTATTGTGATATATTTACTCATGAAATCTGATTGATTAAATTTTAATACTCTATGAATATGTTTCAATTTAAGTCCATGTTTAAGGCATTGTTTTAGGTTTCTATAGTGAATAATATATTTACTCTTATTGTACAAGTTCGTAATTAATTTACAATTCTTATACTTTGAATTTGGTGGAATCGTGTTTTCGGCTAGAAAGGGAACATCATTATGCGCATCATGTAGTGCATCCGGATAATCTATATCTACTTCTAATATATACCCAACATTAGATTGCGCTGGAATACTGTTTACATCGAGGTTTTGAATTTCATCATCACTTAACCATCTGAAACCTCCATATGGTAGATATTGTGACATTGCCCAACCATATAAATTATTTGCATCCCAATAAGCGAGGAATGAAGAATCTTGTTATTTGTTAAATGTTGGCATGTACTTGTTGTTGGCGGTAGAATGTCTCAACGTACAAGTGCATATACCACCACGTATCCCTTGTCTTATGAAATTATGTTGGTCAATATCTGTCAAAAGTTCCAACGTAACTTCGGTATATTTTAACACTGTCGATCTTTTAACATTGCCGATCTTTTAACATTAGTTAGTTAAAGAGTCCGCAATCCTAAAGATTGGTTGGAAACAGCACGCCATGCCGATCTATCCTGAGCTAATCCCTTCATCTCCCTATAGCTATTCATTTCAACGTCTTCAACTATCTGACTCACATACTCCAATCTAGGCCTACCTACCCCTCTCTTTCCCTCCACTCTACCTTCTATGATCAATTGCATAATCCCCCCATGCCTAAGAATATGCCCTACTAATCTGTCTCTCCTACGCTGTAACACTCTCCAAATACTTCTCTTCTCCCCTACTAACTCTAGTACAGCTTCATTTGTTACTTTATCTTCCCAACCAATCCTCATCATCCTCCTATAACACCACATTTCAAGTGCTTCTAATCTACGCTTCTCTTCCTTTCCTATAGTCCACGCCTCACACCCGTACAGTGCTACACTCCAAACATATACCTTCAGTAATCTTTTTCTAATACCCAAGTCAATATTTGATCTTAAAATCTGTTCTTTTTCTACGAATGCCTTCCTACCCTGTGCTATCCTACACTTTATATCTACCTTGCTTCGATTATCTTTTGTGATTCTACTGCCTAAATAACAAAAATCTGACACTTCTTCGATTCTATTATCTCCTATTGTGATCCTCATTTTTCTGCTGCATTCCTTTTTGTCACACCTCATCACTTTAGTTTTACCTATATTTATTTTCATGTTAAAATCCCTAGTCAATACTGCCTGCATACCATTCAATACCCTTTCTAAATTCTTTTCGCTTTCTTCCAATATAGCTATATCGTCGGCGAATCTCAGCATATATATTATCTCTCCCTGTACATTCACACCTACACTATACTCTTCTTTTACTTTGTTTATTGCATCTTCTATATATAGATTAAATAATAACGGTGAGAGTGTACATCCCTGCCGAACTCCCTTCCCTATTTTTGCTACCTCTTCTTCCCCCTCAATTCTAACTAAGGCAGTTTGGTGTTTATATAAATTAAAAATTATTCTCCTATCCTTATAATCTATACCCGTTTCTTTTAAAATTCTAAACATTATGTCCCAATCTACATTGTCAAATGCCTTTTCTAAGTCTACAAAAGCTATGCAAGTTACCTTTCCTACCCTCTTTCTTTTTTCTACTACCGTTCTTAGTGCTAGAATCGCCTCTCTCGTCCCTCTGTTTTTCCTAAAACCAAACTGATCTTCTCCTAGCCTTTCCTCTACTTTATTTTCTAATCTCCTATAAATAATCTTTAACAATATCTTCGATGCATGTGATAGTAGGCTAATGGTCCTATAGTTCTCACACAAATTAGCTCCTATTTTCTTCGGCATTGTTACTATTCTACTACGCTGAAAATCCTGTGGTACTTCTCCCTTCTCATATATTTTACAAACTAACCTGTATAATCGCTCCTGCATTTTTTCCCCTGCGTGTTTTATTAATTCGGCTGGTATCATATCAATCCCCGCTGCTTTGTTATTCCGTAAATCATTTAATGCTCTATGAAACTCTGACCTAAGTATGCTAGGACCTAAGTCATCCTCATCTATCTGTTCCACATTTTCTAGCTCCTCCATGTCCTGCCTACCTTTATATAAATCTTCAAGATACTCCTTCCATCTTCTAGCTTTTTCCTTATTTTCTGTGAGTTCCTTACCCTGCTTATCACATATAATGTTACCCTTTGGTTTTACTTTAGAAAAATGTGACTTAATTTTCCTGTAGCCCAAATCTACTTTACCTCTTCTCATATCCTCCTCAATATCCTCACAATTTCCTTTTATCCACTCTTCTTTCGCTAGCTTGCATTTCCTATTAATTAAGTTCCTTAGTTCCTTATATTTTTTCTGTCCTGCTTCTGTATTTCCAATTTTAATTTTCCTTCTTGCTTCTATCATTTTAACTATTTCTTCCGTGATCCATTCCCTCCTACCTGCCCTTTTCTTTGTGCCTAATACTTCATTTGCTGCTGTAGTTAACCCATTTCTGATTTCCCTCCATTCGCAATCTATGTCGTTCCTAGATGTTCCATTAGCCATGATTTCTACTTTCTGCTTGTACTTTTCACATACATCAGCTAATTTTAACCTATCGACATCTACTCTGACCTGTTTAGACTTCTGTAATTTCTTGAATTTGACCTCTGAGTCCAGGACTACTAAATTATGGTCACTATCAATATCTGCTCCAGGGTAACTCTTACAATTCTTAATCTGGTTCCTAAACCTCTCTTTAACCAGTATGTAATCTATCTGATACCTCCCTATATCTCCTGGCATTTTCCACGTATATATCCTGCGCTTGTGATTCTGAAAAAGCGTGTTTGCTACCACTAGCTTATTCCTAATACAAAACTCTACCAATCTATCCCCTCTATCATTACGTGTTCCTATTCCATATTCTCCTACTATTGAAACTTCCTTTCCCTTACCTACTACGGCATTCCAATCTCCGATTACAATTAGATTATCCTGTCCTTTAACGTTTGCTAACCTAGATTCAATCTCCTCATAAATGGATTCTACCTCCTCATCATCGTGACTTGAAGTTGGCATATATACTTGCACTATAACTGTGTCCGTTGGCTTCGTGTCTAATCTAATAGTTATAATTCTATCACTAACTTGGCAATAACTCTTTATTCTACATCCCAACTTTCTATTCATTATAAAACCTACACCGGTATGCCCATTATCTGATGCTGTGGTTATTAATCTGTATTCTCCTGACCACGTATCTACTTGATCTTTCCTCCTAACTTCACTAATCCCTAAAATAATCTATAAAAATGGGCTGGATCGATTTTGTAACCAGAGTGGCAAACCTTTTTGAATGCTTCGTAAATATCTGATAGAAGAAGTACATGAGGTAGATTTCACTAAATTGTTTTAATGATTGACAATTAAAAGTTGTCCATACATTTTTAGCATGCTCATAATCCTCATGCAGATGGCCTTTACCATTCATGGTATTATAAAATTTTGGATGGAAGTTGTGTTTCGAAAAGTGTGTTGTAGCTTGTAATGTATGAATATGGAAAGACACCCTTTCGACATATTAATTGGAATTTATTAACATCTGGAAAATGACTTTCAACATTTAATAATTGATCTTTGTTGAGATTTCTGCTTAGTTTATCGAACGAACTGGACATAAATTTGAATGAGTCTAAAAAGCGCAGCTTAACAAAAACTCTTTTTTCACGATTGTTTACATCGAGACGAGTATCAATGTGAATTGTTTTTGAAAATGATATGTATTTTTCCATATTCTGAGGGATTATCTCAATAGGTTGTTCAATATCGAGGGCTAGTTCACGAATAAACAAATGGCTATCATAGCCACTCAATTTATAGAAAAATACAAGGAAAAAGGTGGGTACTTTGTAATTTAAGTTACACTTTGAATGTGCAGCACCAACAAATTCACCATTTAAATGATTGTGATCCCGTACTTTAATATCATCTACTCTTATAACTCGTTCACAAATATGGCAGGTTGTAGCCGCATCGAATTCGGCAAGCTGAATTGTGGTTAAATCTTTCATATGTACAGTTACCTTCAAATAATCGTTGTAAAATCGTTTACAATCCTCGGTGAGTCGATTGATAAATACCGAGCAACAATCTAAATCGGTGTATTGAACTAATTTGTTTAATGATGAGTCGAAAGAACATATTATATTATATGCGAAAGAATATGCTTTATGTACAACTGTTTGTCGTGTATATGACGCGTCAAGAGTTGGTTGTACACTTGATGTAGGAACTAACATAGTTTCCATGCCGGCATATATACAGAAAGGGACGGTCATTTGAGTGTTATAATGTGTAAATTGCAGCAAGTTTTGGGGTACAATATCCCATTTTATTCTTAATATAATTTGTCGATGATGGTAGGGTAGTTGAAACTTTATTACAATCGTCGTTAATGTGAGCTAAATATTTACTTTCATTTGCAAATATAATTAGGTATCCATCACACAAAGATGTAGCATGGTTTCGCTTTGAAATCTGCACTGAAATGAGTCTTGACATATTTTTAATTAGACAAAAATGCCTCCTCTCACCATCTTTAATAAACAATAAATTAATATGACATGCGTTTCGATTCTTCGTGAAGTGTAATGGACCAATTATAACATTGCGTTTTTCTCTAGGACAATATTCGGTGCTGTAGACATTGATTGATAAATTATTTAAAATTTGGGAATATCTTTAAATGTTATAGGTATTAAAATATCTGTTAAATTAAAAATATTTGTACAATTTGGATAAGAAGACGATCGTGTAGGGTGTGATTCTGCTGGAATTAGCCCCGCCATAACTGAGTGAAAGAAACATGCATTATCATTATTTTCAATATTAATGCATGTCTTTCGCGCTTGTATATCCCTGGGCAGGGATATATAGGAACCACCTTTGAGTGGAGTATATTTATTGCAATTTATAGAAATATGTGAAACTGCAATCAGTGTTCAGCCACTTGGAGGAAAGTTTCGGCAACTTTAATTAATTTACCGGAAAATGTATATAAGTATATACATGCATAAATCTAAATCAAATTTAATGAATTTAGATTCGGGCCCAATTTCATCTTGTCTATTTAATTTATTTAGTTAGTTAGAGAGTCCGCAATCCTAAAGATTGGTTGGAAACAGCACGCCATGCCGATCTATCCTGAGCTAATCCCTTCATCTCCCTATAGCTATTCATCTCAACGTCTTCAACTATCTGACTCACATACTCCAATCTAGGCCTACCTACCCCTCTCTTTCCCTCCACTCTACCTTCTATGATCAATTGCATAATCCCCCCATGCCTAAGAATATACCCTACTAATCTGTCTCTCCTACGTTGTAACACTCTCCAAATACTTCTCTTCTCCCCTACTAACTCTAGTACAGCTTCATTTGTTACTTTATCTTCCCAACCAATCCTCATCATCCTCCTATAACACCACATTTCAAGTGCTTCTAATCTACGCTTCTCTTCCTTTCCTATAGTCCACGCCTCACACCCGTACAGTGCTACACTCCAAACATATACCTTCAGTAATCTTTTTCTAATACCCAAGTCAATATTTGATCTTAAAATCTGTTCTTTTTCTACGAATGCCTTCCTACCCTGTGCTATCCTACACTTTATATCTACCTTGCTTCGATTATCTTTTGTGATTCTACTGCCTAAATAACAAAAATCTGACACTTCTTTGATTCTATTATCTCCTATTGTGATCCTCATTTTTCTACTGCATTCCTTTTTGTCACACCTCATCACTTTAGTTTTACCTATATTTATTTTCATGTTAAAATCCCTAGTCAATACTGCCTGCATACCATTCAATACCCTTTCTAATTTCTTTTCGCTTTCTTCCAATATAGCTATATCGTCGGCGAATCTCAGCATATATATTTTCTCTCCCTGTACATTCACACCTACACTATACTCTTCTTTTACTTTGTTTATTGCATCTTCTATATATAGATTAAATAATAACGGTGACAGTGTACATCCCTGCCGAACTCCCTTCCCTATTTTTGCTACCTCTTCTTCCCCCTCAATTCTAACTAAGGCAGTTTGGTGTTTATATAAATTAAAAATTATTCTCCTATCCTTATAATCTATACCCGTTTCTTTTAAAATTCTAAACATTATGTCCCAATCTACATTGTCAAATGCCTTTTCTAAGTCTACAAAAGCTATGCAAGTTACCTTTTCTACCCTATTTCTTTTTTCTACTACCGTTCTTAGTGCTAGAATCGCCTCCCTCGTCCCTCTGTTTTTCCTAAAACCAAACTGATCTTCTCCTAGCCTTTCCTCTACTTTATTTTCTAATCTCCTATAAATAATCTTTAACAATATCTTCGATGCATGTGATAGTAGGCTAATGGTCCTATAGTTCTCACACAAATTAGCTCCTATTTTCTTCGGCATTGTTACTATTCTACTACGCTGAAAATCCTGTGGTACTTCTCCCTTCTCATATATTTTACAAACTAACCTGTATAATCGCTCCTGCATTTTTTCCCCTGCGTGTTTTATTAATTCGGCTGGTATCATATCAATCCCCGCTGCTTTGTTATTCCGTAAATCATTTAATGCTCTATGAAACTCTGACCTAAGTATGCTAGGACCTAAGTCATCCTCATCTATCTGTTCCACATTTTCTAGCTCCTCCATGTCCTGCCTACCTTTATATAAATCTTCAAGATACTCCTTCCATCTTCTAGCTTTTTCCTTATTTTCCGTGAGTTCCTTACCCTGCTTATCACATATAATGTTACCCTTTGGTTTTACTTTAGAAAAATGTGACTTAATTTTCCTGTAGCCCAAATCTACTTTACCTCTTCTCATATCCTCCTCAATATCCTCACAATTTCCTTTTATCCACTCTTCTTTCGCTAGCTTGCATTTCCTATTAATTAAGTTCCTTAGTTCCTTATATTTTTTCTGTCCTGCTTCTGTGTTTCCAATTTTAATTTTCCTTCTTGCTTCTATCATTTTAACTATTTCTTCCGTGATCCATTCCCTCCTACCTGCCCTTTTCTTTGTGCCTAATACTTCATTTGCTGCTGTAGTTAACCCATTTCTGATTTCCCTCCATTCGCAATCTATGTCGTTCCTAGATGTTCCATTAGCCATGATTTCTACTTTCTGCTTGTACTTTTCATATACATCAGCTAATTTTAACCTATCGACATCTACTCTGACCTGTTTAGACTTCTGTAATTTCTTGAATTTGACCTCTGAGTCCAGGACTACTAAATTATGGTCACTATCAATATCTGCTCCAGGGTAACTCTTACAATTCTTAATCTGGTTCCTAAACCTCTCTTTAACCAGTATGTAATCTATCTGATACCTCCCTATATCTCCTGGCATTTTCCACGTATATATCCTGCGCTTGTGATTCTGAAAAAGCGTGTTTGCTACCACTAGCTTATTCCTAATACAAAACTCTACCAATCTATCCCCTCTATCATTACGTGTTCCTATTCCATATTCTCCTACTATTGAAACTTCCTTTCCCTTACCTACTACGGCATTCCAATCTCCGGTTACAATTAGATTATCCTGTCCTTTAACGTTTGCTAACCTAGATTCAATCTCCTCATAAATGGATTCTACCTCCTCATCATCGTGACTTGAAGTTGGCATATATACTTGCACTATAACTGTGTCCGTTGGCTTCGTGTCTAATCTAATAGTTATAATTCTATCACTAACTTGGCAATAACTCTTTATTCTACATCCCAACTTTCTATTCATTATAAAACCTACACCGGTAATTTATTTAATAAAAACTATTTTAAAAATTATTATTATTATTTTATTTATTTATTTATTTATTTTTAGTTATTTTAGATTTCACAAACCAATATTTTTTGCTGTTACTTGTTAGATTTATAGGTCATATTATATGCCAATTTTGAAGTATTTCTGTCATGTTGACTTATTTATTTGATAGTATATCAATCAGGATTCGTGACAGAGGTATTTGATTTAGTTTTATCTTGTGCTACTGAAGGTGGGCGCATAGCGCTTGAAATGTACATCTAGCTACTTAATGCTTGTTACGGTATTTGGGTGATATTCTATATTATAATTTAACACCGTAGTGATAATTTTTAAAGCTACTCATATGATTAATATTTAATGTAACTATCCTATTGCTGAAGGCACTATTATTATTAGTATTGATAATTGTTATGTTATTACCTAAATGGGGTTTTGCAACTTTGCGCCAAAGTTTTTGCGATTTTTTATGTCCGGAATATTTTGTTCTTGTTGTGAATGTGACGTTGCAGACTTGGCAGTGTAGACAATCAATTTGTGAGGGGGTGGCAGGTTGTTGATTTGTTGGACTTGCCATTCTCTTTATTGCTTTCTGTTGAGAAGTTGAAGCGTTGTTGGATTGTGCATATTTGATGACCGATGGCTGCTGTTGTTGTTGTTCTTGCAATGGTTGTGCATACTAATTAAGAAAAAAAATGTATATATATATAAGTAAAACCTAAAGGGAAGTTTGAATAATAGAGTTGTATTAATATATATTTTATATTTAAATGAAACATACCTTTCCACATACTGTTTTAATGTGTCTATTCAAATTATCCTTTCTGCTAAAACCTTTTAAGCACACTGGGCATAACTTAGGATCCATATTTCTGTAAAAATAATTAATTGTATAACTAGAAGCCAAATTTTATTTTATATATACTTACATTTTCAAAGATTTTACTACGTTGTTATCTTCTGATAGAGCTGCTTCCACTCACAAATTTATTTATTTTGTGAATTAAGTGGTTATATTAATTTTAAATAATTTATAATTCAAGGTTTTTTTATTTAATAAGACGCTCTCTGTATTCAGAGTAAACTGTGCGGCTTGTATTGCTTCTATTTTGAAATATATACTGGTATGTAGAGATAAAGCAGCTTATCTATTATAAATATGTAAGGTCAATTCGCAATTGTCTGTTTGCGTCACACGCGGCTTGTTCAAGCAAATCGACACTAGCCCGCTCAGTATTCAAGTTAGTCTGCTGCCGCGTCAGCAGCAGTTGCCCTCACTCTGTGGATCATATTACACATTGCATTGCATATATAATACAGGGTGTATCTAATAAATGGTGTTTCTCACGTCTTGTATGTATATACAATTCATTCAAATTATATATTTCACGCTGTATATTTCGTTTCGTTTAAATGGACGCTGATAATTTTACTACGTCCGCCATGATAAGCGCCACCGGAAAGTACAAGGTATATAATACAGGATGTATCCAATAAATCATGTTTCTCACGTCTAGTATGTATATACAATTCATTCAAATTATATATTTCACGCTGTATATTGCGTTTCGTTTAAAGGGACGTTTATAATTTTAAACGCTGATAACTTTACTACGTCCGTCGTGATAAGCGTCACCGGAAACTACAAGGTATATAATACAGGGTGTATCCAATAAATGGTGTTTCTCACGTCTAGTATATACATACAATTCATTCAAATTATATATTTCACGCTGTATATTGCATTTCGTTTAAATGGACGCTGATAATTTTACTACGTCCGTCATGATAAGCGCCACCGGAAACTACAAGGTATATAATACAGGGTGTATCCAATAAATGGTGTTTCTCACGTCTAGTATGTTAGTTAGTTAAAGAGTCCGCAATCCTAAAGATTGGTTGGAAACAGCACGCCATGCCGATCTATCCTGAGCTAATCCCTTCATCTCCCTATAGCTATTCATCTCAACGTCTTCAACTATCTGACTCACATACTCCAATTTAGGCCTACCTACCCCTCTCTTTCCCTCCACTCTACCTTCTATGATCAATTGCATAATCCCCCCATGCCTAAGGATATGCCCTACTAATCTGTCTCTCCTACGCTGTAACACTCTCCAAATACTTCTCTTCTCCCCTACTAACTCTAGTACATCTTCATTTGTTACTTTATCTTCCCAACCAATCCTCATCATCCTCCTATAACACCACATTTCGAATGCTTGTAATCTACGCTTCTCTTCCTTTCCTATAGTCCACGCCTCACACCCGTACAGTGCTACACTCCAAACATATACCTTCAGTAATCTTTTTCTAATACCCAAGTCAATATTTGATCTTAAAATCTGTTCCTTTTCTACGAATGCCTTCCTACCCTGTGCTATCCTACACTTTATATCTACCTTGCTTCGATTATCTTTTATGATTCTACTGCCTAAATAACAAAAATCTGACACTTCTTCGATTCTATTATCTCCTATTGTGATCCTCATTTTTCTACTGCATTCCTTTTTGTCACACCTCATCACTTTAGTTTTACCTATATTTATTTTCATGTTAAAATCCCTAGTCAATACTGCCTGCATACCATTCAATACCCTTTCTAAATTCTTTTCGCTTTCTTCCAATATAGCTATATCGTCGGCGAATCTCAACATATATATTTTCTCTCCCTGTACATTCACACCTACACTATACTCTTCTTTTACTTTGTTTATTGCATCTTCTATATATAGATTAAATAATAACGGTGAGAGTATACATCCCTGCCGAACTCCCTTCCCTATTTTTGCTACCTCTTCTTCCCCCTCAATTCTAACTAAGGCAGTTTGGTGTTTATATAAATTAAAAATTATTCTCCTATCCTTATAATCTATACCCGTTTCTTTTAAAATTCTAAACATTATGTCCCAATCTACATTATCAAATGCCTTTTCTAAATCTACAAAAGCTATGCAAGTTACCTTTCCTACCCTCTTTCTTTTTTCTACTACCGTTCTTAGTGCTAGAATCGCCTCCCTCGTCCCTCTGTTTTTCCTAAAACCAAACTGATCTTCTCCTAGCCTTTCCTCTACTTTATTTTCTAATCTCCTATAAATAATCTTTAACAATATCTTCGATGCATGTGATAGTAGGCTAATGGTCCTATAGTTCTCACACAAATTAGCTCCTATTTTCTTCGGCATTGTTACTATTCTACTACGCTGAAAATCCTGTGGTACTTCTCCCTTCTCATATATTTTACAAACTAACCTGTATAATCGCTCCTGCATTTTTTCCCCTGCGTGTTTTATTAATTCGGCTGGTATCATATCAATCCCCGCTGCTTTGTTATTCCGTAAATCATTTAATGCTCTATGAAACTCTGACCTAAGTATGCTAGGACCTAAGTCATCCTCATCTATCTGTTCCACATTTTCTAGCTCCTCCATGTCCTGCCTACCTTTATATAAATCTTCAAGATACTCCTTCCATCTTCTAGCTTTTTCCTTATTTTCTGTGAGTTCCTTACCCTGCTTATCACATATAATGTTACCCTTTGGTTTTACTTTAGAAAAATGTGACTTAATTTTCCTGTAGCCCAAATCTACTTTACCTCTTCTCATATCCTCCTCAATATCCTCACAATTTCCTTTTATCCACTCTTCTTTCGCTAGCTTGCATTTCCTATTAATTAAGTTCCTTAGTTCCTTATATTTTTTCTGTCCTGCTTCTGTATTTCCAATTTTAATTTTCCTTCTTGCTTCTATCATTTTAACTATTTCTTCCGTGATCCATTCCCTCCTACCTGCCCTTTTCTTTGTGCCTAATACTTCATTTGCTGCTGTAGTTAACCCATTTCTGATTTCCCTCCATTCGCAATCTATGTCGTTCCTAGATGTTCCATTAGCCATGATTTCTACTTTCTGCTTGTACTTTTCACATACATCAGCTAATTTTAACCTATCGACATCTACTCTGACCTGTTTAGACTTCTGTAATTTCTTGAATTTGACCTCTGAGTCCAGGACTACTAAATTATGGTCACTATCAATATCTGCTCCAGGGTAACTCTTACAATTCTTAATCTGGTTCCTAAACCTCTCTTTAACCAGTATGTAATCTATCTGATACCTCCCTATATCTCCTGGCATTTTCCACGTATATATCCTGCGCTTGTGATTCTGAAAAAGCGTGTTTGCTACCACTAGCTTATTCCTAATACAAAACTCTACCAATCTATCCCCTCTATCATTACGTGTTCCTATTCCATATTCTCCTACTATTGAAACTTCCTTTCCCTTACCTACTACGGCATTCCAATCTCCGATTACAATTAGATTATCCTGTCCTTTAACGTTTGCTAACCTAGATTCAATCTCCTCATAAATGGATTCTACCTCCTCATCATCGTGACTTGAAGTTGGCATATATACTTGCACTATAACTGTGTCCGTTGGCTTCGTGTCTAATCTAATAGTTATAATTCTATCACTAACTTGGCAATAACTCTTTATTCTACATCCCAACTTTCTATTCATTATAAAACCTACACCGGTATGCCCATTATCTGATGCTGTGGTTATTAATCTGTATTCTCCTGACCACGTATCTACTTGATCTTTCCTCCTAACTTCACTAATCCCTAAAATAATCTATAAAAATGGGCTGGATCGATTTTGTAACCAGAGTGGCAAACCTTTTTGAATGCTTCGTAAATATCTGATAGAAGAAGTACATGAGGTAGATTTCACTAAATTGTTTTAATGATTGACAATTAAAAGTTGTCCATACATTTTTAGCATGCTCATAATCCTCATGCAGATGGCCTTTACCATTCATGGTATTATAAAATTTTGGATGGAAGTTGTGTTTCGAAAAGTGTGTTGTAGCTTGTAATGTATGAATATGGAAAGACACCCTTTCGACATATTAATTGGAATTTATTAACATCTGGAAAATGACTTTCAACATTTAATAATTGATCTTTGTTGAGATTTCTGCTTAGTTTATCGAACGAACTGGACATAAATTTGAATGAGTCTAAAAAGCGCAGCTTAACAAAAACTCTTTTTTCACGATTGTTTACATCGAGACGAGTATCAATGTGAATTGTTTTTGAAAATGATATGTATTTTTCCATATTCTGAGGGATTATCTCAATAGGTTGTTCAATATCGAGGGCTAGTTCACGAATAAACAAATGGCTATCATAGCCACTCAATTTATAGAAAAATACAAGGAAAAAGGTGGGTACTTTGTAATTTAAGTTACACTTTGAATGTGCAGCACCAACAAATTCACCATTTAAATGATTGTGATCCCGTACTTTAATATCATCTACTCTTATAACTCGTTCACAAATATGGCAGGTTGTAGCCGCATCGAATTCGGCAAGCTGAATTGTGGTTAAATCTTTCATATGTACAGTTACCTTCAAATAATCGTTGTAAAATCGTTTACAATCCTCGGTGAGTCGATTGATAAATACCGAGCAACAATCTAAATCGGTGTATTGAACTAATTTGTTTAATGATGAGTCGAAAGAACATATTATATTATATGCGAAAGAATATGCTTTATGTACAACTGTTTGTCGTGTATATGACGCGTCAAGAGTTGGTTGTACACTTGATGTAGGAACTAACATAGTTTCCATGCCGGCATATATACAGAAAGGGACGGTCATTTGAGTGTTATAATGTGTAAATTGCAGCAAGTTTTGGGGTACAATATCCCATTTTATTCTTAATATAATTTGTCGATGATGGTAGGGTAGTTGAAACTTTATTACAATCGTCGTTAATGTGAGCTAAATATTTACTTTCATTTGCAAATATAATTAGGTATCCATCACACAAAGATGTAGCATGGTTTCGCTTTGAAATCTGCACTGAAATGAGTCTTGACATATTTTTAATTAGACAAAAATGCCTCCTCTCACCATCTTTAATAAACAATAAATTAATATGACATGCGTTTCGATTCTTCGTGAAGTGTAATGGACCAATTATAACATTGCGTTTTTCTCTAGGACAATATTCGGTGCTGTAGACATTGATTGATAAATTATTTAAAATTTGGGAATATCTTTAAATGTTATAGGTATTAAAATATCTGTTAAATTAAAAATATTTGTACAATTTGGATAAGAAGACGATCGTGTAGGGTGTGATTCTGCTGGAATTAGCCCCGCCATAACTGAGTGAAAGAAACATGCATTATCATTATTTTCAATATTAATGCATGTCTTTCGCGCTTGTATATCCCTGGGCAGGGATATATAGGAACCACCTTTGAGTGGAGTATATTTATTGCAATTTATAGAAATATGTGAAACTGCAATCAGTGTTCAGCCACTTGGAGGAAAGTTTCGGCAACTTTAATTAATTTACCGGAAAATGTATATAAGTATATACATGCATAAATCTAAATCAAATTTAATGAATTTAGATTCGGGCCCAATTTCATCTTGTCTATTTAATTTATTTAATAAAAACTATTTTAAAAATTATTATTATTATTTTATTTATTTATTTATTTATTTTTAGTTATTTTAGATTTCACAAACCAATATTTTTTGCTGTTACTTGTTAGATTTATAGGTCATATTATATGCCAATTTTGAAGTATTTCTGTCATGTTGACTTATTTATTTGATAGTATATCAATCAGGATTCGTGACAGAGGTATTTGATTTAGTTTTATCTTGTGCTACTGAAGGTGGGCGCATAGCGCTTGAAATGTACATCTAGCTACTTAATGCTTGTTACGGTATTTGGGTGATATTCTATATTATAATTTAACACCGTAGTGATAATTTTTAAAGCTACTCATATGATTAATATTTAATGTAACTATCCTATTGCTGAAGGCACTATTATTATTAGTATTGATAATTGTTATGTTATTACCTAAATGGGGTTTTGCAACTTTGCGCCAAAGTTTTTGCGATTTTTTATGTCCGGAATATTTTGTTCTTGTTGTGAATGTGACGTTGCAGACTTGGCAGTGTAGACAATCAATTTGTGAGGGGGTGGCAGGTTGTTGATTTGTTGGACTTGCCATTCTCTTTATTGCTTTCTGTTGAGAAGTTGAAGCGTTGTTGGATTGTGCATATTTGATGACCGATGGTTGCTGTTGTTGTTGTTCTTGCAATGGTTGTGCATACTAATTAAGAAAAAAAATGTATATATATATATAAGTAAAACCTAAAGGGAAGTTTGAATAATAGAGTTGTATTAATATATATTTTATATTTAAATGAAACATACGTTTCCACATACTGTTTTAATGTGTCTATTCAAATTATCCTTTCTGCTAAAACCTTTTAAGCACACTGGGCATAACTTAGGATCCATATTTCTGTAAAAATAATTAATTGTATAACTAGAAGCCAAATTTTATTTTATATATACTTACATTTTCAAAGATTTTACTACGTTGTTATCTTCTGATAGAGCTGCTTCCACTCACAAATTTATTTATTTTGTGAATTAAGTGGTTATATTAATTTTAAATAATTTATAATTCAAGGTTTTTTTATTTAATAAGACGCTCTCTGTATTCAGAGTAAACTGTGCGGCTTGTATTGCTTCTATTTTGAAATATATACTGGTATGTAGAGATAAAGCAGCTTATCTATTATAAATATGTAAGGTCAATTCGCAATTGTCTGTTTGCGTCACACGCGGCTTGTTCAAGCAAATCGACACTAGCCCGCTCAGTATTCCGGTTAGTCTGCTGCCGCGTCAGCAGCAGTTGCCCTCACTCTGTGGATCATATTACACATTGCATTGCATATATAATACAGGGTGTATCTAATAAATGGTGTTTCTCACGTCTTGTATGTATATACAATTCATTCAAATTATATATTTCACGCTGTATATTTCGTTTCGTTTAAATGGACGCTGATAATTTTACTACGTCCGCCATGATAAGCGCCACCAGAAAGTACAAGGTATATAATACAGGGTGTATCCAATAAATCATGTTTCTCACGTCTAGTATGTATATACAATTCATTCAAATTATATATTTCACGCTGTATATTGCGTTTCGTTTAAAGGGACGCTGATAATTTTACTACCCCCCCCTGACCTACTCTGATAATTTCACTATGTCCGCCGTGATAAGCACTACCGGAAACTACAAGGTATATAATACAGGGTGTATCCAATAAATGGTGTTTTTCACGTCTAGTATGTATATACAATTCATTCAAATTATATATTTCACGCTGTATATTGCGTTTCGTTTAAAGGGACGTTGATAATTTTAAACGCTGATAACTTTACTACGTCCGTCGTGATAAGCGTCACCGGAAACTACAAGGTATATAATACAGGGTGTATCCAATAAATGGTGTTTCTCACGTCTAGTATATACATACAATTCATTCAAATTATATATTTCACGCTGTATATTGCATTTCGTTTAAATGGACGCTGATAATTTTACTACGTCCGTCATGATAAGCGCCACCGGAAACTACAAGGTATATAATACAAGGTGTATCCAATAAATGGTGTTTCTCACGTCTAGTATGTTAGTTAGTTAAAGAGTCCGCAATCCTAAAGATTGGTTGGAAACAGCACGCCATGCCGATCTATCCTGAGCTAATCCCTTCATCTCCCTATAGCTATTCATCTCAACGTCTTCAACTATCTGACTCAGATACTCCAATTTCGGCCTACCTACCCCTCTCTTTCCCTCCACTCTACCTTCTATGATCAATTGCATAATCCCCCCATGCCTAAGGATATGCCCTACTAATCTGTCTCTCCTACGCTGTAACACTCTCCAAATACTTCTCTTCTCCCCTACTAACTCTAGTACATCTTCATTTGTTACTTTATCTTCCCAACCAATCCTCATCATCCTCCTATAACACCACATTTCGAATGCTTGTAATCTACGCTTCTCTTCCTTTCCTATAGTCCACGCCTCACACCCGTACAGTGCTACACTCCAAACATATACCTTCAGTAATCTTTTTCTAATACCCAAGTCAATATTTGATCTTAAAATCTGTTCCTTTTCTACGAATGCCTTCCTACCCTGTGCTATCCTACACTTTATATCTACCTTGCTTCGATTATCTTTTATGATTCTACTGCCTAAATAACAAAAATCTGACACTTCTTCGATTCTATTATCTCCTATTGTGATCCTCATTTTTCTACTGCAATCCTTTTTGTCACACCTCATCACTTTAGTTTTACCTATATTTATTTTCATGTTAAAATCCCTAGTCAATACTGCCTGCATACCATTCAATACCCTTTCTAAATTCTTTTCGCTTTCTTCCAATATAGCTATATCGTCGGCGAATCTCAACATATATATTTTCTCTCCCTGTACATTCACACCTACACTATACTCTTCTTTTACTTTGTTTATTGCATCTTCTATATATAGATTAAATAATAACGGTGAAAGTGTACATCCCTGCCGAACTCCCTTCCCTATTTTTGCTACCTCTTCTTCCCCCTCAATTCTAACTAAGGCAGTTTGGTGTTTATATAAATTAAAAATTATTCTCCTATCCTTATAATCTATACCCGTTTCTTTTAAAATTCTGAACATTATGTCCCAATCTACATTATCAAATGCCTTTTCTAAATCTACAAAAGCTATGCAAGTTACCTTTCCTACCCTCATTCTTTTTTCTACTACCGTTCTTAGTGCTAAAATCGCCTCCCTCGTCCCTCTGTTTTTCCTAAAACCAAACTGATCTTCTCCTAGCCTTTCCTCTACTTTATTTTCTAATCTCCTATAAATAATCTTTAGCAATATCTTCGATGCATGTGATAGTAGACTAATGGTCCTATAGTTCTCACACAAATTAGCTCCTATTTTCTTCGGCATTGTTACTATTCTACTACGCTGAAAATCCTGTGGTACTTCTCCCTTCTCATATATTTTACAAACTAACCTGTATAATCGCTCCTGCATTTTCCCCCCTGCGTGTTTTATTAATTCGGCTGGTATCATATCAATCCCCGCTGCTTTGTTATTCCGTAAATCATTTAATGCTCTATGAAACTCTGACCTAAGTATGCTAGGACCTAAGTCATCCTCATCTATCTGTTCCACACTTTCTAGCTCCTCCATGTCCTGCCTACCTTTATATAAATCTTCAAGATACTCCTTCCATCTTCTAGCTTTTTCCTTATTTTCTGTGAGTTCCTTACCCTGCTTATCACATATAATGTTACCCTTTGGTTTTACTTTAGAAAAATGTGACTTAATTTTCCTGTAGCCCAAATCTACTTTACCTCTTCTCATATCCTCCTCAATATCCTCACAATTTCCTTTTATCCACTCTTCTTTCGCTAGCTTGCATTTCCTATTAATTAAGTTCCTTAGTTCCTTATATTTTTTCTGTCCTGCTTCTGTGTTTCCAATTTTAATTTTCCTTCTTGCTTCTATCATTTCAACTATTTCTTCCGTGATCCATTCCCTCCTACCTGCCCTTTTCTTTGTGCCTAATACTTCATTTGCTGCTGTAGTTAACCCATTTCTGATTTCCCTCCATTCGCAATCTATGTCGTTCCTAGATGTTCCATTAGCCATGATTTCTACTTTCTGCTTGTACTTTTCACATACATCAGCTAATTTTAACCTATCGACATCTACTCTGACCTGTTTAGACTTCTGTAATTTCTTGAATTTGACCTCTGAGTCCAGGACTACTAAATTATGGTCACTATCAATATCTGCTCCAGGGTAACTCTTACAATTCTTAATCTGGGTCCTAAACCTCTCTTTAACCAGTATGTAATCTATCTGATACCTCCTTATATCTCCTGGCATTTTCCACGTATATATCCTGCGCTTGTGATTCTGAAAAAGCGTGTTTGCTACCACTAGCTTATTCCTAATACAAAACTCTACCAATCTATCCCCTCTATCATTACGTGTTCCTATTCCATATTCTCCTACTATTGAAACTTCCTTTCCCTTACCTACTACGGCATTCCAATCTCCGGTTACAATTAGATTATCCTGTCTTTTAACGTTTGCTAACCTAGATTCAATCTCCTCATAAATGGATTCTACCTCCTCATC
The DNA here is from genome assembly GCA_947310635.1 of Leptodirus hochenwartii. Classification (NCBI taxonomy): domain Eukaryota; kingdom Metazoa; phylum Arthropoda; class Insecta; order Coleoptera; family Leiodidae; genus Leptodirus; species Leptodirus hochenwartii. The sequence goes on along the minus strand of OX371177.1, from coordinate 29,354,880 downwards.
ATCGTGACTTGAAGTTGGCATATATACTTGCACTATAACTGTGTCCGTTGGCTTCGTGTCTAATCTAATAGTTATAATTCTATCACTAACTTGGCAATAACTCTTTACTCTACATCCCAACTTTCTATTCATTATAAAACCTACACCGGTATGCCCATTATCTGATGCTGTCGTTATTAATCTATATTCTCCTGACCACGTATCTACTTGATCTTTCCCCCTAACTTCACTAATCCCTACAATATCCAGTTTAAGTCTCTCCATTTCTAGTTTCAAATTCTCTAACTTTCCTATCCTATTCATACTGCGAACATTCCACGCTCCAACTCGTAGAGCTCTCTGCGAAATCGATTTCTTGCCCGCCCCAGAATCCGAGGGCTTGCCTGCTACCGAAGTAGCCGGGTGAGATTCTGAGCCATTGGCTCTACTCACCTGGGGTAATACATTAATAGTAATCGACATTTCATTCGCTGTAATCTTGAGAAAGGTACAGTGCTGGTTTCTCCTTGCCTTGCACCGACCAATGAGTGCATATTTTAGCCGTCGCCCCACCGATTCAGCCTAATCCCCCTAATACCGTGGGTTAGCCTGAAATCTTTCCTATAGACCGGGATCCCTGTATAGGGACCGCTCTATAGGCCAGAGCGTCGTTGCCCATGTCTTGCCCCTAGGAGGCATATGCAGTGCATTGGCACACTATGCGACACTAGTATGTATATACAATTAATTCAAATTATATATTTCACGCTGTATATTGCGTTTCGTTTAAATGGACGCTGATAATTTTACTACGTCCCCCGCGCCAACCGGAAACTACAAGGCCGTCTGATAAGAGATCAGAAACCTCCTCATTGAGGGCCCAGAAGCGGCATATTCATTCTACGCACGCACTTTGATAATGATAGATAAAGTAATAATTAGGTACTCGAGGATTTTTGGAACGAAGAACGAACTTTACAGCGAACCAAGAAGGTCGCAATTCTGGTAAAAGACGAAACGGTCGAGGTGATTCTGAAGAGCGTTAGGCGGGCACATCACAGGGTATTAAAAAGTTAGAATATCCCTAGTACACTGTAATCGCGAGAATACATCCCTGGATGCATATAAAATTTAAAAAACACAATTTCTTGGACAAGTAATTTGTGGCGTTGTTGTTGTTTTCCTTCGGCACTACCCCAACTCACCAAAAAAGCTCTGGTTCTCTGAACTGCAACCAGTGAAGCGATCCAGGCATCTGTAAGGTGTTCCTCTCCCCAGCGTCGGCGATTACCAGGAGATACAGCAAATTGATTATAATCATAAGATACATTGCTATCAAATGATTCTTAAGAATTTGAACAATATTGTCTGCGCATATTGAGCGGTAAAGTTGGGCAGATAATTAAAACACATGTATAGATATTTATATTCTCTTTTCGTAAGTATCTGATGCTGTACAATAATATGGAAATGCAATTCTTCGTGATATGATGCTAAAATTTATGTACAGATTCCACCGATACGTGTTAATTTATACCAATGATTGATATATCGTAATATTGTTGTTTTACTTTTAGTTCGTTAGCAAATTACAATATTAATATTTCAATTTGAATTGAGGCAGATTTTAGCTGGTTTTATCTGTCTAGAATTGTTTGTCGAAACATAAGTTTCATAATTTTTGTTGTCAGATACTTCTGTTGCCATAGTAGACAACTGGAATATTTTTCGTATTTTATGAGTTCAAAAAAGGTAAACGATTTTATTTATAATGAAAACAGAACTAAAGAGTATTGACTTTTGGCAGCTACCTTTACTTCTATATTGCGACACAAAGGCATAAATAATAATAAGAGGGCAAGTTTGTATTATTTATGAGAAGTCATACGCATTATTTGAACACTTTTCTGTTCATGTAAATGCGATAAAAAGGAATAAATAATTTAGGCATGTAGACGTTTCCAGCTTTATAAAATTATTTTTATGTGTGAATAGTTTGTGTACATTGATCTTCCTTGGATTTTATATATATAACATTTTCTCATTAATATCTAGTCTTCATTTTCGCTTTATTCGAGAAGGATTAGTTACCATATTTTGGACCTATTATAGCTATTCATGATCCAAACAATAACAGTCTTACGAGATCACCGAATCTCAATGTGCTACCTTAATAAGTGCCCTAAAATAATGATTACAACGATTACAAATGTATTACGTTTACCTTTAATATAATTTGAATATTAATTCGTGTGATTTAGATTGCCTTTTATCCAGCCATAATGCTCTTAAAAATTTGACGTTTCCTGCCAAACTTTATATTTGTACGATTCTGACTTTTACAAGCATTGGTGCGGTAATTCATAAATATACCATTTTAAGAACATCCATTTCATGTGCAAGCGCAGATGCGGTTATTATTCCACTTATTTTTATGTATCTAATACAGAACCATAGAGTATTTTACGAAAGTAAAACGGAGGTACCAAGCGTTATGCATCATTAGCACCATGTATACCGGTTAAATTCATTTAGTATCGCATAATTTCACTCTATTATTGACTAATATGGAGTGGACAATGCGATTGTTTGAATGAAATTCTCTTCATTTATGGCAAATGTTGTCTTATTCTAATATTTCGATATTCCTATATTTCTAATATTCCTATATTTCGGTGTAGGATAATCGATGTTTAGGATAAATGACGAATAGGCTACATCAATGTTAGGAACAATGGCGGTAAGATGAATAACGAGTAGGAGGAATGGTCGGTAGGATATATGGTGTAGTCCGACTGCGAAATATACAATATGCTAAATTGAAATGAAAGCCCTGCATTTATAAAGTGACCATACGTCCCCGATTTTCGGTAATTTGCCCAGCGAGATTTTTTAAAGTCCCGCTTTAAGGAAAAAAATATTCCAATTAAATATAAAAACAGAAAATATATAAAGAATATAAAATAATATTGAACAAACAAACTATTGTCAAAAGTTTTATGAAAATTTAATAAATAATCCGAATCTTTTGAAGAAAATCCACCATGTGAAAAATATGTGTAAAACAAGGAAAATCATGTATATAGCAAAGATTAATAAAGTAAGATTTTTTAGTTCTTAATATATTAGTTTTTACTATTTATACCCCCGCCCCTCTATATAAAAAAAAAATGATTCCCACTTTGTCTCTCGAGAAATATGGTCACCTTACGCATTTACCAATAATTTGAGCTTGCATTTTATAAATTTTACAGGAGAGTAAAAATTAAGTGTCCTAAGCCATTGTAGAAAAAAGAAAGAGGGTAGGAAAGGTAACTTGCATAGCTTTTGTAGATTTAGAAAAGGCATTTGATAATGTAGATTGGGACATAATGTTTAGAATTTTAAAAGAAACGGGTATAGATTATAAGGATAGGAGAATAATTTTTAATTTATATAAACACCAAACTGCCTTAGTTAGAATTGAGGGGGAAGAAGAGGTAGCAAAAATAGGGAAGGGAGTTCGGCAGGGATGTACACTTTCACCGTTATTATTTAATCTATATATAGAAGATGCAATAAACAAAGTAAAAGAAGAGTATAGTGTAGGTTGGAAGAAAGCGAAAAGAATTTAGAAAGGGTATTGAATGGTATGCAGGCAGTATTGACTAGGGATTTTAACATGAAAATAAATATAGGTAAAACTAAAGTGATGAGGTGTGACAAAAAGGAATGCAGTAGAAAAATGAGGATCACAATAGGAGATAATAGAATCGAAGAAGTGTCAGATCTTTGTTATTTAGGCAGTAGAATCACAAAAGATAATCGAAGCAAGGTAGATATAAAGTGTAGGATAGCACAGGGTAGGAAGGCATTCGTAGAAAAGGAACAGATTTTAAGATCAAATATTGACTTGGGTATTAGAAAAAGATTACTGAAGGTATATGTTTGGAGTGTAGCACTGTACGGGTGTGAGGCGTGGACTATAGGAAAGGAAGAGAAGCGTAGATTGCAAGCATTCGAAATGTGGTGTTATAGGAGGATGATGAGGATTGGTTGGGAAGATAAAGTAACAAATGAAGCTGTACTAGAGTTAGTAGGGGAGAAGAGAAGTATTTGGAGAGTATTACAGCGTAGGAGAGACAGATTAGTAGGGCATATTCTTAGGCATGGGGGGATTATGCAATTGATCATAGAAGGTAGAGTGGAGGGAAAGAGAGGGGTAGGTAGGCCTAGATTGGAGTATGTGAGTCAGATAGTTGAAGACGTTGAGATGAATAGCTATAGGGAGATGAAGGGATTAGCTCAGGATAGATCGGCATGGCGTGCTGTTTCCAACCAATCTTTAGAATTGCGGACTCTTTAACTAAGCCATTGTATTTGATTGTAGATATCATAAAGGCATTCGTGAGTTTCTATGGTTTTAAAAGCCGTTGACATAGCAAATTTTTCCAGCATGTAGACCTACCTCAACGTGTATTGTTTACTGGAGTAAAGATCTGAAAATGACCAAAACATGCTCTTTTATGTTTTGCCATCTTACCACAGAAATACACAGGTGTTTTATTATGATTATCTGATTGTTGTACTGCTGAAGATGACGACATACCCTTCGAAATGCGTATTTAACTATTAAGTGCTTTGTGTTACCGTATTTCTGTGATATTCCATACTACATATTATGTTTAAATTTATTAAGTATTGTTTTTGAATAATAACAACTGAATATGGAGGAATATTTTTAAGAAGTTGGATCAAAGAATAAATTATTCATACACATTTACGCATAAACCTTGAAATATCAAAATGTCCGTATTTAATAATTCATAGCTTTTAATAAATCACTTACAATTTCTCCCAATTTGCATATTGCTGGAAGTTGTACGGCAAAATTTGCAAGTTTGCTCAAATTTAAGACAGTATCTTTTCTTGTACTCGGGATTCTATCTGCATGATTCTTAAATGTTAACTTTTTAATAGCGTTTGATAGTGATAGTTATCCATTTACGAAGTTATTGATTTATATAAATAAGACCATACAAATGCACAAATTAAATTTCGATTTCAGGTTAAAGACTGTTGTATAACGACACTCATACATTCCGATTGAAGTAATATACTAGGTATGTGTGATGTTGGTAATAATAATCGAATAGAATTGCGCCTTGATGATGGACTCTCGTATTGGTCTGGACTTTATCGTGGAGAATCCCGAGTATATTCGTAAGTTGGCCGCAGCGCTCGACACGACCAACATCACCGTAAAGAAGCAGGTTTTCGAACTGCTCTCTGCACTGTGTGTATATAACGAGGAAGGTCATGCAAGGGCTATGGAAACATTGGAACAGTACAAGGTAGTTTCTATTATAAATATAGAAGTAATAGTTTTAGTATATTTAATAAACTATTTCTATAGCTTGTAAAAAATATGTCTAATATATCAAAAGCAGCATAAATGTCAAAGGCAACCGTTGCGTTTAAAACTTATAAAATACAACCGAAATGTCAAATAGTGCCAAAAAACGACAAAACTGATCTTGATCTGCTGCAATGTAATACTCCATATACCGGGTGTAAAGCTGGATTAGAAACAGGCATTTCACATGTTAAATAAAACTTGTTCAAATATTGGCTCCCCTGATCATTTTACAACAAAATTGTAAATAGTGAATATTTTCGTAATTGAAAACAGAATCTAACGAACTTTTACACTCGTCTCTAACTTTAGTGGTTTTCAAGATATTTTCAATAATCAATAGCTATTAATTGTCAAAATCAAGGATAATATAACTTAAGGGCTTCATCCAAAGAAAAGTTTTCTTCGCATATTTTCAAAACCACTAAAGAGATAGACGAATGTAAATATTCGTTGGATTCAGTTTTCATTTTCGAAAATTTTCTCCATTTACAATTTTGCTGTAAAATAATTAGGAGAGCCAATATTTAAACTAATTTAATTTAACATGTAAAATTCCTCTTTCCAATCCAGCTTTACACCTGGTATATATAATATATATCCTGGATGTAGAAACCCCAACAGAAACTTAATATAAAAATTAATAATATAAAATATTGAAATATGATAAATAATTGACTACTTCTTTTTAAATTTCATATCATTTTCATATCATATCAGGCCCCAGGAGATACAGGACATTTCTTTGTTGTCGATCTATCAACAGAATTTATTTGCTTTGGGGCCCTTTTGTTTATATAATTAGCGGCTGGTTTGCGAAAATTAAGGTCTAAATACAGCTTAAGTAAATATGAAATATAAAAGTTTCAAATATATCAAAATTGCAAATAAATCGCTCCTAAAATGTGTAGATGGTGTGCCAATGCACCGGGCGGTTCTTATATCAAATATCCTGATCTATTAGAAAGATTTCTGTCTAACCCATGGTATTAGTCTAAATCTGTGAGGTGGCGTCTCAAATATGCACAAATATGCACACATCAAACTGCTTTATTGAAGGCAAGGAAAAGGAAGCCAAAATAGGAAAGAGAGTCAGACATGATTGTACACTTTCACTGATAATATTTTATTTTATCTATTTACAAAAGTTGCAATAAACAAGGTCAAAAAGTAGTATATTGCAGGTATGAATATTTAGGGAAGAGAAATAAATTAGGTGATGATCGACGACGATATAGCTATCTTATAAGAAAAGGAGCAGAGTTTAGAAAAGGTATTAAATGGTGTAGGAAGCAAGAGCATTATGAGATGTGCCAAGTAGGAAAGTAGGTAACAAATGAAGGCAAATTCGTGAAAAAGTAGTAAATTTTAAGGTCAAATATTGTCTTAAGTTTTAGATAAACATTACTAAAGGCAATGAAATGTAGCATTGTACGACTATTGGGCATAGATAATATGACAGGAATATAAATGTAGAAGAGAAGCATTTGAAATGTGTTGCTATAGGAAGATTATGAGGATTAGGTAGGTAGATTAATGGATATGTGCTAAAGTTAAAAAGCATTTGGAATGTACAGGGTGGGCGTCGATTTCCCGTCTGATCCTTCCCTTCAAATCGTCAAAAGATCGAGGACGGTGTTTGAAAACCGTTCCTCGGAGTGTTGAGGGAAATGTTCCCTGGGCGTTTGATCTCTTTAAGGGGAGCCATGGGGTGGCCGGCACGGTCTCCAGATGACCATGTGACTTTTTCCTTTGGGGATACCTAAAGGAAAAGGTTTTCAAACACCGTCCTCGAACTCTGAGGATTTGAAGGGAAGGATCAAACAGGAAATCGACGCCATTCCGCCCGAGATGACCCGGAGAGTGATAGAGAAATTACGGGAACTTCTTCAGTGATGTATTGCCAACGACGGCTGCCATTTGCCTGAAGTGATTTTTTAAATCCATTAAAACAAAACTGTTTTTTATGTACTTTTCAGAAATATACAGTTTTTTTCTAAATAGCTTCGTTCATTTTTTATACACCTTCAATATGTTGGAGATCTTTATGCCCCACCCTGTATTATATCGTAGGAGATAGCTAGTAGGCCATATTCTTAGATACGGCGGTATTGTGCAATTAGTTATAGAAGGAAGGCCCAGATTAAAGTACTAACGGGTGCAGTACGTTTAGATGAATAGCTGTAGGGAATTGAATAACTTATTGGCTCCGGACAAATCGGCGTGGCGTGCTGTTTCCAACAAATCCCTGGGGTTGGAAACTATATAACTGGAGATAAACTAAATAATTCTTATATGATTTTATAGACCTCAAAATATGTATTGAGGATTTTTTAAATTGAAACTTACTTTCACAGTCTATACCTAATACTGCTAATATGTCCTTATCCATTAAGGGGGTCGGTTTGCAATGTTAATTTTCCATTTTCAAGAAACCTTTTCTATATATTTTTAAAATTACAAGCAGAAATGCAGTTTTTTTTAATTTATTAATTAAATTTTCGCCCGAATTACTTGGTCTGGTATATATATGTATATATTGTCGAGAGTACACTAAATGATATTGTTATCATTTAGTTAGAATAAATTAGTCGAGAATTCAACTATACTTATTGAAATTTCAAATGTTTTCTTGCGTTTACTTTAAATTTAAACTTTTTGACAATTAATAACACTAATTTGAATCTTACATGTGTGTATATGTATATATGGTACGTATACAAACGTAATAATTAAATATTTATATAGCCAAAATAAATACTGTCCCAAGGCAACAATTTCTCAATGTGCCTGTCGTACTGATTTCAACTTTACTTGATTTATAACTTGATACTTGATTTAATTACAACATTTATTTTCTGATATGTTAAAATTACTGATAGCGTGGCAGAGATTTGCTTTTTCTAACCTTGATGAATATTATAATCATTACAAATAAAAATAATGCAATATCTAGTTTCTAAAGTATCTTAAACATTGATCTATAGAAATTAAAAAACGAACGATATAGACTAAATATTATCGTGAAAGAATTGGACCGAGCCACAGTGGTGGAGTATCAAACGGCTCTGGTAGCATTCATCAACTGCATAATAATATCCACTTTCCGTTTGCCCGACCGAATCAGACTGCGCAATGAATTCGTTGGTAAAGTATTTATTATATATTTCATATTCATAGTCTCACTCATTTAAAATTGACCGATGGTTCATAATATTTTTTTAGAAATATTTACAACTTCCATATTTTTGAAAATACGAGATTTTAGAACTTTTACTTAAATTTAATATGATCTATTTTGGGAGTTTTCGTTTATTTCAGTCAATTAGCAGATTTGTTTGTTGCAAGATAAATAATTATTGAATTAAATCTTGAAAATTGGGTGCAAGGCATATTATGCGTTTCTCTATTCATAAATCATAAATCATATATCAAATATAAAAGTAAAACTGTTTCTTTTCATAATTTTTTTAACTGTGAACTGTGTGTGTGTGTGTGTGTGTGTGTGTGTGTGTGTGTGTGTGTGTGTGTGTGTGTGTGTGTGTGTGTGTGTGTGTGTGTGTATATATATATACACACACACTAAGTTGACAAACTATCTTATAATGATATATTAATTTGTAGAAGTCATTTTTGAAATTACTAAAACATTTTTAAACATTTTTAAAACGGTTTTCCTTATATAATTGACGAGAATGAGAAAATTATTATGACTTTGTAATATAACCAACATTCAAGAAAGAATAGGCCCGTGTTCGTAATATTATTGATTCGTAACTCGTATAATTGTTTGAACAAAGTACAAATTCCTAATTGTGCATAAACCTCACGTTACAGGATGTCATCTACTTCCGGTGTTGAACAATTTAAGGTAGGCTCTACTATTTATAATATTGTCTACTATAATATTCTCTATGTTCTGTTAATATCCTTCAACCTTCTTCTGCTTAGTTTGCCATGCATCCAAGGTTAGTCATTCACTAGGCAACACAAAAATCCCAGTGAACTTTTTAGTTTCCTATTATCCAAAACCATTGTTTTTTTTTGTAACTATAACTGTCATGAGTATGGGTGATCTTTTGTAAAATGAAATTGAAAATTTTTTGTAACAACTTAAAATATTTACTATATTACAATTATGTTATTATAGTATTTAAAAATATATATATATATTAATATCATAAAAACATGCATATGTTGATAATTATTAACAGTAACGTGATTAAATAAATCAGGTTAAAACCATTTTGGTATGCCTTAACCAAATTTACTGATTTTCAAATCCTTTCAATTCGAGACTAATTTATACTATTGCTCTAGATGTGGGACCGTTATACCGATCTCTTTTGATGTACCTAGACTGACCTGCTTTAATGCTACATATTTTGAATTTAAGCAAGGCATAAAAATTTTTGGCATAAAAATGCCAAAAAATCCTTAAATCGATTAAGTAATAGATTAAGAATCCTAGTAAAACCATTAGGCTGTGTCTTTGCGTATAAAAACTAGTTTTTTTTCTACCCTGCAAGCATGTGATATCAATTTATATTATTAATAGATTTTTATGAAATATTAAGAATAATAAACACTAAAACTTTCAAGGGGCATTGTAACTTAAATTACATTTGTAATAATATTATGCCAATAATAACTGATTTAAATATCCCAGCATTTAATAACGTTAACAAATTATCAACAAATTTAGTAAAATAAAGAATAATTATTGTATTTAAACTACAACTACTACTGTCACATTGTACATTTACACTACAGGAAATGTGCGGAAGCGGAACCGCAACTAGCAGTGCAACTGGACGTTTTCGACGAACAGTGCGACAGCGATGAAACTCCGAGCTTACAGGGACCCCATAGTGTGGATCTCAGTTCACCTTTAGACGTCTTTTATTCCATACTAAAGCAGGTTAACTACTAAAGATTAACTAATAGATATGATAACGCTTGAATGATGAAACTAGAAGGAAACACGTATGTACTGCATGTATATCTAATACAGGTAACCGAAACACCGCAGGAAGTAATCTTTCTAGCTATACTTCAGCATCTACTTCGCATAGATAATCGCGACCCGATAAGCAACACTGTATGGGACACGGCGGAACGTCTAGTTCATCGAGCGACACTAGTAGAGTCTCGGGACCAAGCATCATGTATTCTCCGTACACCCAGTTTCAGTGGTTTAGCTGCAGCTACTGCTGTTGCAAGTACAAGTGCTAGAAATATATATGGTAGTATTAGTTCTTCGCAAATGCCGCAATGTTGTACTTGTGGTAGTACTTTAGGAAACAGAAGGTTATCTAATGGGGGAGATGGAACTGGTGGGTCCGCTCCGATCGTCACTACACTACATGGGTCAGGACCAAGCATGGTGCCCCCACCGCCCCCGCTACCGCCAATATCAAGCTCGCTATTATTAGCACTACCACCACCGCCTCCACCTCCACCTGGAGGCCACTCTCAACACCCCTATCAATTTCAAGATAACTTGTCATTATCCCACAATCCGATGGGCGTCACGACTACTCATCATCAAGTTCATCAGCATACGACCATTACTGGAGTGCAAGATATTCCCGGTGAAGGTTTGGGCAATAACCAAGGACTACATCGACATCCACAGCAACAGTTTGAACAGGTGCACATACAGCAATTGTATGCGCAACAGCAACCTGTGATCAAACTACCGCAACAAGAAATCCCTCAGCCCAAGATCAAGATGAAAACGTTTAATTGGAACAAGATTCCTAGTAATAAGGTATAGATCTGTTTTCTTCAATCTCTTAATTTTCTAAACTTGTCACTTCAGTGTTCAATAATAGTATAGAATATCACCCAAATACCGTAACACGAAACATTTCGTAGACTATGTCCCCATCTTTAGTAGCAAAATTAAATAAAGTACTGTTTTGGATGCAATTTGACAGTTTAATGCAACCGAGGAGTCAGGCAATACTGATTCCTTAATGTGCGGTAAGTACCAACTATTTACTAATGCGGACTTAGTTGATAGATAAAGTGAAAGTCACACTGTGTTTAAATAATATATTAAATAAAAACTGAAAAATATTTTAAAAATTATCATTCCTGTGATAAATAATAGTATAGAATATCACCTAAATACCGTAACTTAAAGCATTAAGTAGCTAGATGTACATTTCGCAGGCTATGCCCCCATCTTCAGTAGCACAAGATAAAAACTAAATAAAATACCTCTGCCACGAATCGTGATTGATATACTACTAAATAAATAAGTCAACATTACAGAAGTATTTCAAAAATGGCATATAATATGACCTATAAATCTTTTAAAACAATATAAATTAATTATTAACGATTCTAACAAGTAACAACAATAAACCTTGGTTTGTCAAACTAAAATAACCAAAAATAAATAAATAAAATAAAAATAAATTTAAAAATAGTTCTTATTAAATAAATTAAATAGACAAGATGAATAATATAGAATATCACCCAAATACCGTAACAAGCATTAAGTAGCTAGATGTACATTTCAAGCACTATGCACCCATCTTCAGTAGCACAAGATAAAACAAAAAAATACCTCCGTCACGAATCGTGATTCATATACTATCAAATAAATAAGTCAACATGACAGAAGTACTTCAAAATTGGCATATAATATGACCTATAAATCTTTTAAAAACAATACAAATAAAAATTACAAATTACAAAATATAAATTAACGAAAATAACAAGTAACAGCAAAAAATATTGGTTTGTGAAATCTAAAATAACCAAAAATAAATAAATAAATAAAATAATAGTAAATTTAAAAATAGTTTTTATTAAATAAATTAAATAGACAAGATGAAATTGGGCCCGAATCTAAATTCATTAAATTTGATTTAGATTTATACATGTATATACTTTCATAAGCATTTAACTCGGAATAATTTAAAACATTTTTAGTAATTTAAGTGAACTAATTCGAATAGGATGACCTGATTCAAAAATATGCTCGGCGACAGCACTTCTATCTTTTCTACTTATTCTGAAATGAGCTAAATGCTCCTTAAATCTAGTTTCAATGGATCTACGTGTTTGTCCTATATATACTTTAGGACAACTAGAACAAGATATTTCGTAAATACCCGATTTTTTATTGAAATCAATCGAATCTTTTGGATTTCCTAAAAAAATTAGCAAGACTATTAGAAGTATTATATGTTACTTTAAAATTATAGTAACAAGGCATTTGTTGAAAATATGACATAAGGGTTTAGATACTGCAGGACCTACTATGGAAACAATAGATGTACTAATACCATATATATCTTAAGTATTTTTCTTGCGCATCTGCTTCATTAGGCATTCCACCTCTGCAGCTGTACAGGGTGCCAGAAAAAGCATTTCGCTTACCAAACTATCTTTCATGTAATCTAGGGCGCTTTTTTGTCGGCTGGACGAGCTTGGCAATGTCATTAGCATATCCTCGACAATGGAACCCCAGAAGGTACTGAATTCCTCAGCTGTTGGCGATACGTTTGATAAGACATATTTGCGCCTACCTGTTTTTTGGTTAATAATTTGCCATAGGGTTTTTTGAGAATTTGCAGCCGAGCTGATTTTATCAGTATTGTAACGTCTACGGCAATCTGGTGTGAATTCCAAGTATTTAAGTCTGTAGTTTATATATGCATTTCTCAATTCGCATATACCAGTTTGTCTTTGGGTATCGTACATCAGATCCAGCGTTTCCTTCATCACCACTGCTTCGGGAGGGAGGTACGTCTTCTGTTGGAGTTCCTTGTTTTTTTAATGCCTCAGAGGGAATGCATCATTGAAGTGGTGCAGGAACATGCTCAGAAATACATTAAAAGTATCATTTGCATTGCTACTAACATATACCTCATTCCACTGCCCCTTTTCAACGTTCTTGATGAATATGCTTTTATTCAATCGCAAATACGTCCTGGAATATGTCATCCTATTATTTCGCATCTAATATGAGGTGTAGTAATTGGTAATGATGATCTGATATGACAGATAGTTGGTTAGCCACTTCAAAATACGGAGAGTTAGCGAATATGTTGTCAATACAGGACATAGAGCGATAAGTTATCCTAGTCGGTTCAAAAACGGTACGGTGCAGATTGTATGATCTTAAGAGGCTTAGTAAGCATTTTTTTCATTCGATCGATCATTTAAATCAATATTTAAATCACCAGATAAAACTAACTTAGTTTGTTTGGGGAAATGTTCCCAGATGTGTTCCATACGCTCTTATAATATTAACAGAAAGGCGTGTATGTTTGACCCAGTTGTGTAGCATATTATTATTATCAATGAATTATCAGGGATATGTGATGATGCTAGTTCACACGTAGTCAGTTGAGAGCATATTCGCACATTCTAAAGGAACGGATTTTATGTTATTTCTGGCAAAAATACATACTCCTCCAGGTATTGCTTCCTCTCTACAGTACGTGCTCACCATATTATAACTTGTGATGTTATACAATGTGCAGTTGTCTTTGTTGAGCCAGTGCACTGTAATACAGACAATATCCAGCTTTAATTGATTGCACAACATTTCCAGTGCAGTGATTTTGTTAGTAAGACACTGTATATTTAGATGTAGAATGTTCCATTCCATAGTAAAGGAGGTTGATAGTTGATTGAGAGCTTCTACGTCCTCTACTATGTAGAATTTCCGGTTGCTGCAGCCTTCTTAAAAATATAAGGGCTTACCATTGTATTTTCAGGCCAACTGGTTGAGTTCATGATGGCCAGATGGCCTCTTTATATTTGGCATCAATCCCTATTTGAAAGCATGCGTATGATGATTTTGTTTTCAGCTTTTTGCAAAAGGTAGAGGGAGCCTTAATCTGCTCCTCGAGATATCGGGAAACAACATCGTCGGTAGCACTGCTATGGACATTTTTTACAAAAAACCAAGACAGTATAGTTTTAGGGGCGGCCGATAGGGTTCCTTGAATTGTTGAAGTTTCTGTTCCTTAATATGTTTCCTTTTCCGTTGAACTAACTCGAAACCTTCATTATCATGTTCAGCGTAATTTTATGCTTCAACGTCTACACTCCGCTTCATTATCACAGGAATGGGGATCTCAGCAGTGGATATTGGATTCTTGATTACCCTCGCATTTTTGTGGGTCTGCTTTTGTAGTTTGGTGTGTTTGCTAAGTTCGCTATTGCCTGGGAGCGATTGGTTGTTAATAGCAACAGATTTACTTTTCCCAAATTCAGATTCAGCTAGGCTCTCTGCGACAGGTATCCAAGATTTGAACTGTCCTTGCCACGCTGCGATGTGAAGCGCATCCAAACGTGCGCTATCAGTAATTATTGCGGGTACCTTCTTGGTTAGCAGGCGAATCAAGTCAATGTTAGAATTCCGGATTGCTTGGACTTCAAGTTTAAGTATTTCACCCAGCCCTGTTTGCTTCCACTAGCTCTACTTTCAGTTCGTCCATGTACTTGACAAGATGAACTTTTTCCACTTTAAATAAGGCTTCGGCCCTTGAGATTATATAGTGAACTTTATCTGGAGGGTTCACTACGCTTCCATCTGGGCCCTTGTAGTTGTTAATAAGAGAATTTGTGCTGTTGTTTTGATTGCTTCTAACTTCAATATCGGACGCGGAGCTAGAAGTCGTAGTAAGTGTGGAGAACGCTCCAGTAGGTGACGTGATGCCATTCGATGTCTCCGAAGGAATACTTGTATCTAGTGCTGAGAATATTTGCCAATCAAACCGGAAGCCGGTGCGATCACCGACTAATCGTTTTTACTGATTTTGAGTGAAAACCGATTTCCAGTGAAAATCGGTTTGCACTGGTATGCACCGACTACTGATTCATACCAAACCCCGTTCCTTCGAAACAACGCACTGGTTTGAAGTAACTATTTAGTATACCAATTCAATTTTCAAACACGTTTATACAACGTCTAACGAACCTGTATATGTAGTATGTGAGACATGGCATGCCACTGGCGTTGCTTCTGGGCAGTACACTGACTGTGTAAAATAGATGATGAGCTTGGCACATACACTGAGTCTAGGATTACAAAATGCTTGCGCCAGTCACTGGACAATGTGTAAATTTCCGCAATTTTATATCGAAAATTTAAAAAATTCTTTAGAAACCCGTAATTGTTTATATATTTGGAATTAACCTAAATCAATATATTAATTTTTAAAATTACGGTGTAAAATATTAATATAGAATATCACCCAAATACCGTAACAAGCATTAAGTAGCTAGATGTACATTTCAAGGGCTATGTCCCCATCTTCAGTAGCACAAGATAAAACTAAATAAAATACCTCTGTCACGAATCGTGATTGATATACATATTTAAAAATATATATATTATTTAATAGTATATCAGTCACGATTCGTGACAGAGGTATTTTAATTAGTTTTATCTTGTACTACTGAAGATGGGGGCATAGCCCTTGAAATGTACGTCTAGCTACTTAAAGCTTTAAGTTACGGTATTTGGGTGATATTCTATACTATATTATTTAATATTTAATATGTACTAGAGGACTAGCTATGTTAGGGCTTTACCACATGTCTCTGCTGCTCTAATAGAAATGAACTTGCATAAACTTCATTATTATGAGTAGTAGCTAGAGTAAGAGCCATTGCCAATGAACTGAGCCTAGTGGCTACCATACCAACTACCAACGCGGTTTGGTATGAATCAGTAGTCCGTGCGTACTAGTGCTAATCAAAAACCGGTTTTCACCGAAAATCTGTAAACCGAGATTGTCTTGGTTGCCGGTTTTCGACAAAAAATAAACCGGTTCACCGGAACCATTCCCAACACTACTTGTATCGTCTTGCGGATTTTATTTTTGTGAAATGCACGCAAGTTATTTTAAACAGAGTCTATAGAATTAACCAATAATACTGCACGATTTACAACCAAAGTAATTTATACAGATGCGCAAGATTGGCCAATGAAATATAGGAAGAAATATCCCTAGCCACATACACAACGGAAGAAGGGACTTCTCCCGTGTTAAATATAGCAAATGCGCATGCGAAATAAACTCCAAATTTGTTTAAGAAGCAGTACTACCAAAGGATAGAGAAAGAAAAGATACATGCAAAGTAAGTCAACATCTCTGCTTACTAGAAAGCTGTTTCCGCGAAAATTGTCACAATGTTAAATAAGACAGTCAGCGTATATTTGACAAACATCCGTGTTTACGACTGTCATAAATTAATCTTAAATACGTCAATATGCAGGATGTAAGAATGAAACAACATAATTTCAAACAAAGCAACTATGTTTGAAATGAATTCAAGCAAATATTTGAAAGAATGAAAGAATATTATACAAATTTAAAAGAAATTCTAAACCTAAATATAATACAAATAACTTCCAAAGTACCAAAGAAAATAAATTCTATATAATTCCATTTTGAAAAACAGTTAAAAGATATTTTAAATTCCTAGAAGAACATAGAATATTATATAGCATGTTGTTCACAACAAGTACCTTAGCAGTCTCTTTCACTTACCGTTATTGCTATACATTTATACGAGTATATGTCTATACACGATTAGTGACAGAAATATTTTATTTAGTTTAACCTTGCGCTACTAAGATTGCCTTCGAAATTCGCAACTAGCTTTTATACTTTTAGGTTACGGTATTTGGGTGATATTCTATAAGTCTTTATTTTATTTATCCACTATTCTTTCGTAAGGTGATTGGCAAAGACTGTATCTGGCAGCAGGTTGCGTGCAGCCACCAACAATCGCCTATGGCGGAGATGGACTGGACGGAGATGGAGGGACTTTTCTGTCAACAGACAGCCACACCCTCTGCCCATTCTTCGCCAAAGCTCGGCAACCGTTCGGATCCGAATTCATCCATAGATACTCTGGATCGTCGTCTACGCAAAGACAACTCTGAGGTTAGCAAGTGTAACTTATATTAAATTTAAGTCGGCACCTTCAAACACAAAAGTTGATAGTTTAGTTACGATAAAATTAAGTGTTGGATTAAGTGAATATTCTTTTTTTTCAGTGGCATAGCTGTAATTTAATCAACAATTTAACAATAGAATAACAATCACATTATACTATTAAAAATTGTAACGTATGCAAAATTGTTAATCTACGAAACGTCGCAAACCTAAACATTTTTGAGAAAAGTCTTTACAGTAACATACTTGTTTGCGCAGGAGGTAATTAAGAAAAATAACGATTAAAAATATATACGAAAGAACTAATTTTACTGTCTAACAGTTACGTTCCGGTATACTATGTTATATTTAGTTTTTTATACATATGTACGCCATTTTTATTAATTAAGTTTCGCACCTTATCACAACATTTTGTTTGCATCTAATATTATGTGAAAGTAAAATTTAAAAATACTATTTTGGAATTTTTACCGGCATACATATCCTTATGAAAATATTTGAAAGGAGCTTAAAAACAACCCATTCTATATATAAATAAATACAGGTAATTTTTTTCGAACTGCCGAACGTCCGCGGCTGCAAGGATATGCGCACTTGTCTTACAGCCGTGGAGCAAGTCTAAAGCGTTCATATGTAAACATCCTCTATTGCATATCTTATTGGTTGTTGCTGTCTGTGCAGCGACATCGGTGCGTGAACGTTCGCCAGTTGGAAAAAATGTATCTGTACTTGAGGTAAGATTTAATACAAAGGGAATTGAATGCTCGGCAGTCGTAAAATTCTATAATATTTATATTATGATAAAAAAAATCAAGCAGGTATACAAATTAGGGAAGAAAAAAATCATGCCACTGGTTTTAATTGGATTTTATTGGTTTTTAGTTTTTTTAGTTAGTTAGAGAGTCCGCAATCCTAAAGATTGGTTGGAAACAGCACGCCATGCCGATCTATCCTGAGCTAATCCCTTCATCTCCCTATAGCTATTCATCTCAACGTCTTCAACTATCTGACTCACATACTCCAATCTAGGCCTACCTACCCCTCTCTTTCCCTCCACTCTACCTTCTATGATCAATTGCATAATCCCCCATGCCTAAGAATATGCCCTACTAATCTGTCTCTCCTACGTTGTAACACTCTCCAAATACTTCTCTTCTCCCCTACTAACTCTAGTACAGCTTCATTTGTTACTTTATCTTCCCAACCAATCCTCATCATCCTCCTATAACACCACATTTCAAGTGCTTCTAATCTACGCTTCTCTTCCTTTCCTATAGTCCACGCCTCACACCCGTACAGTGCTACACTCCAAACATATACCTTCAGTAATCTTTTTCTAATACCCAAGTCAATATTTGATCTTAAAATCTGTTCTTTTTCTACGAATGCCTTCCTACCCTGTGCTATCCTACACTTTATATCTACCTTGCTTCGATTATCTTTTGTGATTCTACTGCCTAAATAACAAAAATCTGACACTTCTTCGATTCTATTATCTCCTATTGTGATCCTAATTTTTCTACTGCATTCCTTTTTGTCACACCTCATCACTTTAGTTTTACCTATATTTATTTTCATGTTAAAATCCCTAGTCAATACTGCCTGCATACCATTCAATACCCTTTCTAATTTCTTTTCGCTTTCTTAGTTTTTTTACATTAGATAAATTTGAAGTCTGTATTTTTATGAATTATTTTGTCATGTTCTTTATTCATTCATTCAAAAGTGGCAAAAATTGGCATTAGTACAGTTCTCTATTTTTTTATAGGCTTGTTCTCGCATAAAACTGTGATCAACATATCTATAGTCCAACAATATAGGGTTAGGAATTCAATTGCTATCGCTGGAGTATCATATTACTGTCCAGACGTGTTTATGAGCGACATATACAGGATGTGAACTGGCACAATAAACGAAATTTTTATCTAGGCTCGTTTTGCCACTATAAAAATACATAGATGCACACACTATCGGTGATATCAATGAATACTAACTATAAGGTTAACCTTGTGTAATTGTTTCCGTTATATAAATTTCGACTGAGAGCGACGTCGGCCTCTGTAGAGTTGATCGAAGAATCATTAATTGGCAGAATTTTGCACGTTTTACTGCTGTATCTTGCAATTGCGGCAGCCAGTGATGTGACGTATTTTACTGGCTTACTATCTTTGTTTTCTTAGTAGGATAGAGTGATATAGGGATTAGATGTAGGTTGGCGTAGCTACATGTGCCGGTAATTGGCCGTCATATTGTTTATGATTGGGATCAGATTGCAAACAGCTCGAAGCCAGTGAAGCATATCCGAGTTCTTGGGGAGATATTAGGAACATATGGGAAGGGTGGGAAGCCTGTTAACTATAGAGGTTCGCTATTCCGCTAAAGCTTAGTTAAATTGTATCCAAACTAAGAATGGTACCGAGTATAGAGGATAGGTGGCGCTGAGCTACGGTCACCCATCCAAGCACTGACCTAGCGAGATGTTGTTTAACTCTTGTTATCGACGCTCAATGTATTACCCGCTAGGCCACTCGGCGTTATAGGTATAGGCTATAGGCTTGTGCAACATATAATACGGATCAATGAATACCCGCAAATTGTGTCAATAGTATAATAATATAAAATATATATAATATGTAATAATACCAAATATATATAATATATAATATCTGGTAAGATGGCAAAACATGATATGTGCAATTTTATAATATTTACAGGAGAGTAAAAATAATTTTTCTGAAAGCATTGTTTCTAATTACATATCATGAGTGTCATGCATAAATTTCTACGCATTTAAAAGTCGTTGACATGTTTACTGGAGTAAAAATCAGAAAATGACCAAAACATGACCTTTACAAGGCAAAAAGTACATTCGATCTGTGGTAAGATGGCAAAGCATAATATGTGCAATTTTATCAAATTTACAGGAGTAAAAGAATGTTTCTGAAGGGATTAATTTGATTGTACATATCATAAATGTCTTGCGCGAATTTCTACGGATTAAAAAGCCATTAACATAGCAAGTTTTGACAGCATAGAGATCCCAACGTGTATTGTTTACTGAAAAATCAGAAAATGACCAAAATATGCCTAAGCATGTTTTGCCATCTTACCACAGATATTATAATATGGAATATAGAAACCATTATAAAATGCAACGCCAATTGATAGTCAGTATTCATCGCTTAATTTAGATCTAATTCTAAAGAATTTTAGAGGAATTTTTAAATTAAGAAAACAACTGTGCCTTAGAAAATTATCGATATACTCGATTGTAATAATAGTAGAAAAAAGAAAGAGGGTAGGAAAGGTAACTTGCATAGCTTTTATAGACTTAGAAAAGGCATTTGACAATGTAGATTGGGACATAATGTTTAGAATTTTAAAAGAAACGGGTATAGATTATAAGGATAGGAGAATAATTTTTAATTTATATAAACACCAAACTGCCTTAGTTAGAATTGAGGGGGAAGAAGAGGTAGCAAAAATAGGGAAGGGAGTTCGGCAGGGATGTACACTTTCACCGTTATTATTTAATCTATATATAGAAGATGCAATAAACAAAGTAAAAGAAGAGTATAGTGTAGGTGTGAATGTACAGGGAGAGAAAATATATATGCTGAGATTCGCCGACGATATAGCTATATTGGAAGAAAGCGAAAAGAATTTAGAAAGGGTATTGAATGGTATGCAGGCAGTATTGACTTGGGATTTTAACATGAAAATAAATATAGGTAAAACTAAAGTGATGAGGTGTGACAAAAAGGAATGCAGCAGAAAAATGAGGATCACAATAGAAGATAATAGAATCGAAGAAGTGTCAGATTTTTGTTATTTAGGCAGTAGAATCACAAAAGATAATCGAAGCAAGGTAGATATAAAGTGTAGGATAGCACAGGGTAGGAAGGCATTCGTAGAAAAAGAACAGATTTTAAGATCAAATATTGACTTGGGTATTAGAAAAAGATTACTGAAGGTATATGTTTGGAGTGTAGCACTGTACGGGTGTGAGGCGTGGACTATAGGAAAGGAAGAGAAGCGTAGATTAGAAGCACTTGAAATGTGGTGTTATAGGAGGATGATGAGGATTGGTTGGGAAGATAAAGTAACAAATGAAGCTGTACTAGAGTTAGTAGGGGAGAAGAGAAGTATTTGGAGAGTGTTACAGCGTAGGAGAGACAGATTAGTAGGGCATATTCTTAGGCATGGGGGGATTATGCAATTGATCATAGAAGGTAGAGTGGAGGGAAAGAGAGGGGTAGGTAGGCCTAGATTGGAGTATGTGAGTCAGATAGTTGAAGACGTTGAGATGAATAGCTATAGGGAGATGAAGGGATTAGCTCAGGATAGATCGGCATGGCGTGCTGTTTCCAACCAATCTTTAGGATTGCGGACTCTTTAACTTAACTAACTAACTAACTAAAAATAATCAATAATTGTAAGAAATTTAGCGTTTTCAAATGTTATACTATCGATATGTAAAATTTTAAAAGGTCTAATACCGGTGGGAGTGATATTAAATTTTAGGTTTAAAGGTTTTCTGTCAACTTAGTTTTTTTGGGATCAGATTCCAGAATACCAATAATGCGATGTTTGAGCATATCTGAGATCTTGGGAATACTAGGAACATATAGGAAGGGTGGGAATTCTGTTACTATAGCGGTTCGATTTTCCGCTAAAGCTTAGTTAATTGTATCCCAACTAAGAATGGTATCGAGTATAGAGGATAGGTGACGCTGAGCTACGTTCACCCATCCAAGCACTGACCTAGCGAGACGTTGCTTAACTCCCGTTATCGACACTCAATGCGTTACCCGCATAGGCCACTCGGCTTAATTCTCGCTTCGGTTTCATCTAAACCTGATTGGTTTTTTCTTCATGATAATTTTGAATTGTTTGATTGATTTCGTCTTCGTCACTTATATCAAAGTTGTTCTGTACATTTAATCATGTTTATTTCTGAATTTTTGAAGTATTTCTGAAGAGTTAAGGTGAATTTTTCATACAAAGGAACTTCAAAATAAATATAATATTTGACTTTAGGTACTACAAATTCTTTAATAAAATTTATCATTTTTTTGAAAATTGGATTAGGACTCTTTGTTTTGTTTTATGCAAGTTGGCGACAAATGGCTTTGTTACTGGAAAATTTATATATCTACTTATATTATATCTACTTCGGAGATTATAATTTGATTTTTTCCGAAATTAACAAGACATTTCACGATAGGAATTGCAATTAGTGGATTTTCGTGATTTGAGTGAATTGTTATATCATCATCGTCAATTTCTATGGGGTCGTTGTCATGTTCAACAATTAGAGATTGATTATCGCTAGTATTGGGTTTATTCACAGTTTTGCTACAACTTGGTTTCCTTGTTCTAGTTCTAATGATTCTAATTCGTTATTAAATGCTTCCATCTATTTGACTAATTCGGAAGGGTTATCATTTAACATATTTAATTCGATGCGTGATAAAGCATCTGCGTTTTTGTTTAAACAACCTTTTTAATAAGTAATCTCGTAATCGTATTCCTCGAGCTTGAGGCGCTATCTTACCATCTTTGAATTGGGTTCTTTAAGTGAATGCTACCAAAGGCTTATGGTCTGTAACGATAGTGAATTTTCTTCCGAATATGTAAGGACGAAAATATTTCACTGCCCACACTATTGTTAGGAATTCTCTATGAATTGTGGAATAGTGTCTTTCAGATTCGTTAAGCGTTCTGCTGACATATGCGATGGGTAAATCTGAACCGATTTTGCCTTGAGAGAGAACAGCACCGATTGCATCCGTTGTGAGAATAAAGGGCTGTGTAAAGTCAGCATATTGAACAACATTAATGAGTACATTTTTACAAAGTTCGAAACATTTTACATATTCTGAATTATCTATTTTTATAGTGGTATTCTTTTTTAAACATTTTGTGAAAGGCTTTGTTAGTTGAGCAAAATTCTTAATAAATTTTCTATAATACCCTAATAGACCAAGAAATCCTTTAATTTGTTTAGTATTTTTAGGAATAGGATATTTCTGGATTGCCCGAATTTGTTCAGGATTCGGTCTTACTCCATCAGGTGTAACGATGTGCCTTAAGTAAGCGACTTCTTTTCTGAGAAATTCTGATTTATCAAGTTAGATTAGCTGTTGAAGTTAGCGTTCCTAAGTCTATTAAATACTTCTTTTAGTCGAGTTCTATGCTCTTGTAAGCTAGTACTGAATATTAAGATGTCATCAAGATAGACTAAGCACATTTCGTTTTGTACACCCCTTAAAATATTATCTACTACCCTTTGAAAGGTTGAGGGGGCATTATTTAGCACAAACGGCATTCGTAGTAATTCGAAGTGCCCATTTTCTGTATTGAATGCTGTTTTTGTTATAACTTTTTACACATCTCTATCTGATGCCAAATCTAGCCTGATGCCAAATCTAATGTGGAAAAGTATCAACACCTACTTAACTTGTCAAGTAGATCAGTTATATTGGGTAAGGGATACCTGTCGCTAATTGTTTTTTCGTTCAATCCTCGGTAGTCAATTACAATCCTCCATTTGCATTTGCCCGATGCATCAATTTTCTTTGGTTCGACCCATATATGGCTCGACCAAGGTGAATATGAAGGTTGTATTATATTTTGTTCTAGCATAATTTGGATTTGACTTTGAATTTCTTTTCTATGTATTTCTAGATACCGATATGAATTGCTATACATAGGAATTTCATCAGTGGTTTTAATAGCATGTTTTATTTTGCTTGTAAATGACAATTGTTTATTCTCTACATGAAAAATGTCAGCATAATCTTCAATTAATTTTTTATACAACTTTCTTCTTCGGAGTTCATGTGTTCGGTACGAATTTTTCAAATATCTAAATTAACTTGCTCTGTTTCTAAATTATTTATGTTTGACCTATTTGTTAGATTTGTGTCGTATTGTTTGAACAAGTCTACGTGAATAGGTTTAATTAATTTAAATGTTCCTTCAATTTCTGAGGAATTTAGTATAGTGCAAAAAGCTTCATAATTAGTTGCATTTATGAAACATTAAGGGATTTCAACATTAGAACCTACTTTCATGTACGGAATTAGAATTTCACCGTTTTTTACGTTTTCTATTTGTATTTTTATTATCTGTTCGGACCTAGAAGGTACTATTATGCAATTCGTACTATCGCTAGTGTCGTTAAAGTTTAACTTATAATAATTAATTATTATGTTGGCATTTGGCGTATTTAGTGTGTCTTTGCTAATATCTATGATAGCATTCAATATTTTTTAATTATCAACACCTAGTAGGCAATCAAAATGGTCGTGAAAGTTAAATAAATGATATTTTAAATTACACTTCCTCTTTAGGTTATAGATTTGGCCGTTACGTTGTGATATTCCATATTATAGGAAGGTTGAAGAAAAATACGAAGTTTTAATATCACGTAAAAATATTTTAAATATAATTAAATATTTATTCGACTAGTTTCGCTATGAAGCATTGTCAAGACTAAAGAATAACAATAACAAAAGGGGGGGGGGGAACAAGTATATATAACCAAACAAGATTTTATCTGCGCACAATATCGAATAAGGGACTGTAGATCAAGTCTAATTGGTCGTTAAGTAGTGTATAATTGGGGTTTTTTCGGTACTTATGAATTTCCAATGATTCAAGTAAATTTAGTTTTGGGCTTTTTGAACAAATATGCAAGATCGTTAAATTATTAATACAAGGAAAATTATGTTGAGATTCAATACTATGATTTGCAAAATTTGAATTATTATTTTTATATTTATAACTATTAAAATGTTCATTAAATCTAATTTTTAAACTACGGCCTGTTTGGCCAATATATATTGCATTGCAATCTGGACAGTTTATCTTATATACTCCACTCCTGTTCATTTTATCTGTTTTGTCTTTATGGTTAAACAGAAGATTTGATAGGGTATAAGGAGTTCGTTGTGAAAGGCTTAGGTTGTAGTTAGATAAAGTATTGGCAATTTTTAATGTGTTCGTGGAAAAAGTGAAGGAAATATATTTAATAGTATTAGTAGTCGTAGATGCGGGGTAGATAGAGTTGAAAATCAGTTGTTTACGTTTTTTATGAATTAGATTAGAAATTGAGGTTTTTGGGAAACCATTTAAACTAGCTATCTCAAGGATATTTGAAATTTCTAGGTTAAGTAGTTCATTACTAAGAGGGATAGAGAAGGCTCTATGAATTAAGGATTTGTACGCTGCAAGTTTATGTTTTAAGGGATGCGATGAGTTAGCTGGGATTGTTATAGGTGAGAAGGTGGGTTTTCTATAAATGTTAAAATTTAGTTTGGAGTCATGTCTATTAATGGTTAGATCAAGAAAGTTTATAGATTGGTCTATTTCAATTTCTAACGTGAATTTAATATTATTATGTTGTTGATTCAAAAATAATAAAAAGGAATTTAACTGTCTGGTAGTCCCATTAAAACAAGCTAAAACGTCATCTACATAGCGATACCAAAAAGTGATATATTTTTTCCCCAATGTAGAGTTTGGTATTTTTGATTCCAGGTTGTGCATAAAAATGTCTGCAAGTAGGGGACTCAAGGGGGAACCCATGGCTAAGCCATTTTTTTGGGAATAGTATTTATTATTGAATTGGAAATAATTCTGTTTAATTCTAATTCTAATAAAACACTTATATCAAGATAGTATAGACCCATTTATTCAATCTGAAATTTATGAATCTATTAAACTTTGTACTATGCAGAATTATTTCCAATTCAATAATAAATACTATTCCCAAAAAAATGGCTTAGCCATCGGTTCCCCCTTGAGTCCCCTACTTGCAGACATTTTTATGCACAACCTGGAATCAAAAATACTAAACTCTACATTGGGGAAAAATATATCACTTTTTGGTATCGCTATGTAGATGACGTTTTAGCTTGTTTTAATGGGATTACCAGACAGTTAAATTCCTTTTTATTATTTTTGAATCAACAACATAATAATATTAAATTCACGTTAGAAATTGAAATAGACCAATCTATAAACTTTCTTGATCTAACCATTAATAGACATGACTCCAAACTAAATTTTAACATTTATAGAAAACCCACCTTCTCACCTATAACAATCCCAGCTAACTCATCGCATCCCTTAAAACATAAACTTGCAGCGTACAAATCCTTAATTCATAGAGCCTTCTCTATCCCTCTTAGTAATGAACTACTTAACCTAGAAATTTCAAATATCCTTGAGATAGCTAGTTTAAATGGTTTCCCAAAAACCTCAATTTCTAATCTAATTCATAAAAAACGTAAATAACTGATTTTCAACTCTATCTACCCTGTATCTACGACTACTAATACTATTAAATATATTTCCTTCACTTTTTCCACGAACACATTAAAAATTGCCAATACTTTATCTAACTACAACCTAAGCCTTTCACAACGAACTCCTTATACCCTATCAAATCTTCTGTTTAACCATAAAGACAAAACAGATAAAATGAACAGGAGTGGAGTATATAAGATAAACTGTCCAGATTGCAATGCAATATATATTGGCCAAACAGGCCGTAGTTTTAAAATTAGATTTAATGAACATTTTAATAGTTATAAATATAAAAAAAATAATTCAAATTTTGCAAATCATAGTATTGAATCTCAACATAATTTTCCTTGTATTAATAATTTAACGATCTTGCATATTTGTTCAAAAAGCCCAAAACTAAATTTACTTGAATCATTGGAAATTCATAAGTACCGAAAAAACCCCAATTACACACTACTTAACGACCAATTAGACTTGATCTACAGTCCCTTATTCGATATTGTGCGCAGATAAAATCTTGTTTGGTTATATATACTTGTTCCCCCCCCCCCCCTTTTTGTTATTGTTATTCTTTAGTCTTGACAATGCTTCATAGCGAAACTAGTCGAATAAATATTTAATTATATTTAAAATATTTTTACGTGATATTAAAACTTCGTATTTTTCTTCAACCTTCCTTCCTACTTCCTCTTTAAGTTAAATACAATCGAAATTGGTAACATTGTACTATGCATTTCCAAGAATGTACCGTGCGCTGTAGATATCTTAAATGGATCGTTAGTAATGTATTTAGAAAAATATTTAATTGCTATATCTTTTTTATATGAAGGATTTTGTACTGCCAGTATCCAATAAAACGCGTAAATTATATTCTGGAAAAATAATACAGGGTAATTTGCTATCATTATTTAAATTAAATAGGTGATAAATTGGTTGTTTTAGTTCAAGGCTGTTTCTTCTAAAAAATAATTCTCATCATAATTATTTTGATTTAATTCAGTTGAACCAGTTTCTGGTGGTTCAGTGATTCTAATATTTTGGGTTTCGGTTTGTAAATTATGCAATTGTTCTGTTGCAGATCTATAAGGAACGAATGTATTCCTTTTTGATGTGCTCATGGGGGTTTGTGCTGATGACTTAAAATTTGGGTTTGATCTGAATGCGTTATGCATTTGGTTTTAGCCACCTGCCCTAGGCATGTATTGTGGTTTCTATGCGAAAAATTAGTTGGATGTCTATTCAAATTAGGGTTATGAGCAAAATTACTTAAAGCCAAAAGTGGTATAAAATTTCGATTTGCATTTGGCCTCATTTGGGATCTCGCATTAAAATTTGTATTATATCTTTGAATGGGTTTTTTCCATTTTATCTTTCACAATTTTATCTATTTGAAAATCGTTAGTTCCTAACGCGGAATTTAGATCTGTGGGTTTTTAAGTTCTCATAAGAGAACCGAGTGGTTCTTTCAATGCGCGTAGAAGAATTCTTAAAGCAAAATCGCGGCAATATTTTGATAAGACTCTAGTTTCATCAGCTTTATGTATTGTAATATAAGATATTTGCAAATAAAGTAAATATTGTATTTTGTTGTAGAATTCAAAAGCTGTTTCTTGAGCTTGTTTCAGTTCAGTCATCTCTATTGCGAGTGAGAAACAATCTCGCTTATCTGCGTAACTAGATAATAATGCATTCTTTAGATCATCAAAAGTATTGAGTACACAAGATACAATGGTTATAGCTGCTGGACCTTTTATCTTAGAGAGAATGCTCAACATTAAATACTCATTTTGAAAGTCTGCTTGATCTTCGCGATTATAAAACTTAGATACTAATTTTGCTGAAATTTCTATGAATTTAATTAATAATTCTGGTTTTCCTCTAAATTCAAGAACAATATTTAGGTAATCTTGTTTTAGTACAGGGTGAGTCATGTTTTCATGTTTAATTCTTGTTTCAGTTAAGTTAATTAGTTTTATGTGCGAATTTTTAATTATTGGGGATCGAGATCTTGAACGGGAATAGGATGGCGAATCAGAATCTGAGTCCGAATTCGAAATATTACTCTTATGACCTCTTATGGACATCTAGTACTTACAGTATAGTTATCGTCGGTGATTCCATAAGGATTCCTCGCATTTTGGAACTCCGCCGAATTTCGATACTACGGGATTGTAGAAGTGAACTGGATACTTTTTTCACCAATCGTCTATATTCCCTTAGTGTTAGCTACTCAATTCACCAACAGGAACACTTTTACAGGACCAGATGTTTCTCGAGGTTTTTTGAATTGTCAATAAATCGTTGAAACGAACAGGTATATCGTAATGAATATCGATTGACAATCCTATCGACTGCGCCAATTATATTTCAATACCGTGGTAATGCATTTAAAAAAATCTATTTTATTAATCAATTCTAATTTGAACAATACTTCTTAGACGCTAGATTAAAACTTACTGCGAGATGCGCTGTAGTTTACTTATATAGTCTAAATGTGCTTACACAGCAAAATGTATCTTTATATTAGCTTAAATAGTATCTTATGTAACATAACTTATATGCGCACTATTAATATGTCTGTTGACTAACCTAATAGCGATAATTCAATCACTACACTTTACCCTACATCCTATTCTTCTATCCATTATAAAACCATAAACTGACTATTGCATGCCCATTTTCTTATCCTGTGCTTGTGATTCTATAATCTCCTAACTACGTACCTCTTCTTTCCATCTAACTTCACTAATCCCTACAATATCTAATTTAAACCTCTTCATTTCTAATTTCAAATCATCTAATATCCTATCCTACTAAGACTACGGACATTGTACCGTACAATGCCCGACCTACTCGGTCTAATAGGTTTTGCCCCCCCCCCCCCCCCCCCCCCCATTCGCGGGGCAGCTTTATTACCTCTATTCCCCCTATTACCTCTACCGCCGAACTACCAGAGCGAGATGCTGAGCCACCGGCGCACGTAGAATCGGCATTACCATTATTACCGTGATTACTAAAGCCCTATAGCAGACTATCTACTCATCGCCAAGTGACGACCAGATCAACAATACCATTCAACAAGCTAACGTGCTGTTTCAAAGTTTATTTATGTATACGGAAGTTCACATGGTGTAGGCGAATTTTTAATTAATCAATACTTTTTAAATCTTAGTACAAAAACAATTGCTATTACCGCGTTAAATATTTTCTTTTCTTTCATTTTACAGATAACGTTACTAGATGGAAAACGAAGTTTGAATGTAAATATATTTTTAAAACAGTTCAGAAGGTATGTTTTCATTTTCGCGATTACTTTTACTATTTAATTTTTATCCTAAATAATTTTCAGTTCTAATGAAGACATAGTGCAATTAATTAAAAATGGAGTTCATGATGATATTGGTACGGAAAAATTAAAGGGATTATTAAAAATCCTACCTGAAGTAGATGAATTAGACATGTTAAAATTATTTAATGGCGATTTTAATAAGTTGGGAAATGCAGAGAAGTTTATTATACAGTTAACTAATTTGCCAAAGTAATTTCTTTATGAATATTTAAAATATTTGCCGACATAAAAATTTTAATTTATTCTTAGGTATAAGCTGAGAATTGAAAGTATGCTTTTGAAAGAAGAGTTTGCTGCGAATAGGAGTTATTTAGAGCCCAGCATTAATTCCATGATAATTGCTGCTCAAGGTACAGTGCAAAAAGCTTCCAGGTTTTATTATATCCTAATAATTATTTATGTTCAGACTTAATGACGAGCAAACCATTAAAGGAGGTGCTGTATATGATTTTAGTTGCTGGGAACTTCTTAAATTCAGTACGTTGCTTCTTCGCTATATTAATTATTTACAAACTTAGAAATAAATCCTATAGTTGCAAATTTATTTTAGGGAGGATATGCTGGAGATGCGGCAGGTGTCAAATTATCTTCCCTACAGAAAATTACCGATATTAGAGCTAATAAACCAAATATGAATCTCATACATTTTGTTGCAATAGTAAGAAATTCAAGCTATACTTTATATTATAATACAATACTATGTTTCTTACTTGTGGTACTTCACAATCTAGCACTTTTTCGGGTTTATTTTTGCTTAGTTACTTATGCACTACATCTCTTCTTTTTCAAACATGTCTTTCCATTTTTAAGCAACTATAATTCCATGAACTATAATAATTACAATTTATTGTAGCAGGCGGAAAAGAGAAATAAGGAGCTGCTGACCTTCACCGATAATATAAGTGTATTAGAGGATGCGGCAAAGTAAGTTGTTGATGCGTAACCTACAAATTTTAATTTGTAATAAGTCAATTTTTATGGCAGGACAACTGTTGAACAGTTACGAAATGAAATTATTGCACTTGACGTCCGTATTAAGAAAATTCGTAAAGAAATTGACAATCCTTCGACTGAAACTGATATCAAGCAACAAATGACCGATTTTCTACTGGTAAATAGAACTATAGAAATGATAGTATAGAATATCACCCAAATACCCTAACTTAAAGCATTAAGTAGCTAGATGCGCATTTCGAAGGCAATGCGCCCATCTTCAGTAGCACAAGATAAAAACTAAATAAAATACCTCTGTCACGAATCGTGATTATACTATTAAACAAATAAGTCAACATGACAGAAGTATTTAAAAAATGGCATATAATATGACCTATAAATCTTTTAAAACAATATAAATTAATAATTAACGAAACTAACAAGTATTTATTTCTTTAGTTTTCCTAAAGATTTGATTGATTTCAATAAAAAATCTGGTATTTACAAAACATCTTGTTTTAGGTGTCCTAAAGTATATATAGGACAAACACGTAGATCAATTGAAACTAGATTAAAAGGAGCATTTAGCTCATTTCAGATTAATCAGTGGCGGCTCTTGACATTTCAATCGAGGACAGCGCATTTCTTAGAAAATAACGTAATAGTAAGAAATCTTACCTAAAATGGATGCAAAATGTTTAAATTCAATCATTTCTTCTATCTTTCATTGATATAAACACTCCTTGCACAAGTTTGTGATCAATTAAATCAAGCAATGGAATAATTCAAAAGTGTTTTGAATTATTCCGAGTTAAATGCTTATGAAAGTATATATATATATGCATAAATCTAAATCAAATTTAATGAACTTAGATTCAGGCCCAATTTTATCTTGTCTATTTAATTTATTTAATAAGAACTATTTTTAAATTTATTTTTATTTTTATTTTGTTTACTTATTTATTTTTGGTTATTTTAGATTTCACAAATCAATATTTTCGTTAATTGTTAATCTATATTGTTTTTAAAGATTTATAGATCATATTATATGCTATTTATGAAGTACTTCTATCATGTTGACTTATTTATTTAATAGTATATCAATCACGATTCGTGACACGGGTATTTTATTTAGTTATTATCTTGTCCTACTGAAGATAGGGGCATAGCAGTGGCGGTTTCATTCGAGGCCGCACGGCCTCGCGGCCCCCTCTGAACATTGAGCGCATCACCGTAGATATATAATTGTATTGCGATATTTTATCTCGGCATTATTTTTCATAAAAGATAAAGCTTGCGTTCGATAGCACTCAATACAACACGGTGTGGCAGCGAGCAAGTATGAGTTAACTGCATATGCACTCATCCTATCTATTGCAAACGGTAGAGTGAGAGCGACTGTATGCAGTATATCATCTGTTTCATCTGGTCGCATACAAACTAGCGCACAGAGTTTCTATGGAAACGTGACGTCACGCTGCTTCTACAGCTAAGAATATATCGCTGTTTTAATCTAGTCCGAGCCGCAATTCTTTAGCGTCCCAACAGAGAAGCCTAGTCCAGTATACCGGAAAATTGATATAGAATAGCCAGATAAGACAGTTGCAATGTTCTGTGTAGTTATGTATGTATGATTTTGCCACGTGTTTCTCCAAGAATATATTTAATAGAAATAATTTAATAAAAATGAAAGTGTTAGTTCTTTATTGAAAATAGAGTATTGTAGACTTTCTCTTGAGGACAAAGTAAAAATTAAAGAATTAGGTAGGCCATTGCCTGATTTAAATTTATCACAAACTTGTGCAAGGAGTGTTTATATCATTGAAAGATAGAAGAGCGGAATACCACTTTCGAGAAATGTTTGAATTTAATCATTTTGCATCCATTTTAGGTAAGACTTCTTAATATTATGTTATTTTTGAAGAAATGCGCCCTCTATTGAAATGTCAAGAGCCGCCACTGGGGCATAGCCTTCGAAATGCGCATCTAGCTACCTAATGCTTTAAGTTACGGTATTTGAGTGATATTATATACTATTATTTAACACCGTAGTGATAATTTTTAATATAGAAATGATCGCAATCAATTTACATAATACGATTGTAATGGATTGTCAGGTGGCTGAGCGCGAAGTGGCCAACTTGCAGAGGGTCATGGTACACCTAGAGGATGTGCGGCGTCGTCTAGCTGAATTTTTCTGCGATGATATAATAACCTTCAAATTGGAGGAATGTTTCCGCGTCTTTCACGGATTTTATTGTAAATGGCGACAAGCTGTAGCAGAAAATGAACGCCGCAGGACACACGAGGAGCAAGCAGTGATACGCAGGCGTCAGCGAGAAGAGCTTCTAGCTACAAAAAGACGCCAAAGTATGTACCTATATGATATTATACGTATTTATAACTCGTTACATCATTATGATTATAAAGCAACAAAAATTTATTCCAGTGACGTATATTTTCTATTTGTTCAATTTTATGTTATCCATTTCGTTTAGTGGGTTCAATGGGTACACCTGCTTCAGATAGCCACTATATGGACACCCAAATTTTCGACGGTAAAACTGGATTTCCTATAAAAAAGGTAAATATTCATGCTTCAATTTATAACATTTAGGACATAGTAAAACGCTACAATCTTGGTGATAAATTTAAGGTTACTTAGTAGTCGTTACATTGTAGAAACGCCACGACCATAGACGGATTGCCATATATCTCCGCGAAAATCACATTGTAGACTCAGTAGACTTAAAAGTAGTGCTAGGAATATTTGCTAATCAAGCCGGAAACCGGTGTGAACGATTTTTCACCGATTCACCGACTAATCGATTTTACTTCTGATTCATACCAAACCGCGTTGCTTCGATTCAACGCACTGGTATGAAGTAACATACCAATTCAATTTTCCAACACGTTGATACCCAGTCCAACGAACCAGTATGTGCAGTATGGGTATGGCATATCAGTGGCGTTGATTTTGTGCAGTACACTGACTGTAAAATAGATGATGAGCTTGGCGCTTGGCAAAGTGCTTGCGCCAGTCACTGGACAATATGTAAAATTCTGCAATTTTATATCGAAATTTAAAAAAAATTCTTTAGAAACGCGTAATTGTTCATAAATTTAGAATTAACGTAAATCAATATATTAATTTTAAAAATTATCACTACGATGTTAAACAATAGTACAGAATATCACCCAAATACCGTAACTTAAAGCATTAAGCAGTTAGATGCGCATTTCTAAAGCTATGCTCCCATCTTCAGTAGCACAAGATAAAAACTCAATAAAATAAAATACCTGTCACGAATCGTGATTGATATACTATTAAATAAAGAAGTCAACATGACAGAAGTATTTCTAAAATGGCATATAATATAACCTATAAATCTTTTAAAAAATATAAATTAATAATTAACGAAACTAACAAGTAACAACGATAAACATTGGTTTGTCAAACAAATTTATACATTTTTATATTTATATTTAAATTTTTATCAAATATCTTGTTCTAGTTGTCCTCAAGTATATATAGGACGAACACGTAGACCAATTGAAACTAGATTTAAGGAGCATTTACCTCATTTCAGATTAAATAGAAAAGATAAGTGCTGTACACGAGCATGTTTTTGAATCAGGCCATCCTCTTCAAATTAGTTTACTTAAGTTACTTAAAAGTGTTTTGAATTATTTCGAGTTAAATGCTTATGAAAGTATATACATGCATAAATCTAAATCAAATTTAATGACTTTAGATTTAGATTCAGGCCCAATTTCATCTTGTCTATTTAATTTATTTAATAAGAACTATTTTAAATTTATTTTAATTTTATTTATTTTTAGCTATTTTAGGTTTGACAAACCAAATTTTTTGCTGTTACTTGCTAGTTTCGTTAATTGTTAATTTGTATTGCTTTAAAAGATTTATAGATCATATTGTATGCCATTTTTGAAGTAATTCTGTCATGTTGACTTATTTATTTAATAGTATATCAAGCACGATTCGTGACAGAGGTATTTTATTTAGTTTAACTTGTGCTACTGAAGATGGGGGCATAGCCATAGCCCTTGAAATGTACATTTAGCTACTTAATGCTCGTTACGGTATTTGGATGATATTCTATACTATAATTTAACACCGTAGTCATAATTTTTTAAATGTGTAAATGGTGTTAGATTACAATCGAGTATGTGAGTAATTTCCTAAGGCACAGCTGTTTTCTTAATTTAAAAATTCCTCAGTTGGCGTAGAACTTCTCTGTAGTCAGTTGAATATACGATTAAAAGTGATATTCTAGTATAAAGACCTTTTTATCGTAAATAATTGTGAGAATACAATTGTTTTCTTTGGCAACGATAGAATTGCATTTTGTATTGGTCTTTATATTATATATTATATATATTTGGTATTGTTATATTATATATACCTATTTTATATTTTCATACTATTGACACTATTTGCGGGTACTCATTAATAAGCCTAAAATATTTGCACAAGCCTATTGGTAGCACAAGCGGCCTAGTGTCGGCACAACTAGCTAGACCAATCTTCATGTAATCCCTGTCACTCTATCTTATTAAGAAAACAAAGATAGTAAATCAGTAAAACACGTCACACATGGGCTGCCGCAGTTTCAAGATACTGAAGTAAAACGTGCAGAATTCTGCCAATCACTAGTTCAATCCTTCGGAGGCCGATGTCGATCTTTGTCGAAATTTATATAACGGAAAAAATTACACCTTCTTTATATAGTTAGTATTCAATGGTAATACCTAATGCATTGACAGTAGTTTCTGCCTTGTTCTATAAAAAAAATGCTGCCTTGAAGTGAATACATTTTTACATTACTCGTCTCTTTATTTCATATTTAGGCAGTATTTTCCAACTCAATTAAAAATACACCCTAAAAAGCTGTAATCATGTGCAAATATACAATTGCTTGAAGTTGTGTTGATTGAAAAATATAAACAAATAAATGTAGAAGTAATTAAGCAATTCCAAACTCTTTCATTGCTGTATATATTTACATACCTGTCAATTTTAATTCGCTTCAGTGAATTGTAGGCATTATTTAGGACTTAATGTAGAGGTAAATTGTATTTTTTATTATATATTTTGTGTCACAAGAGACTGAAATAGTAGTCTCATGGCATGAATGTCTCGACCACTATAAAAACAAATCGTCTCAGTTGATTGTGAATTCCTAAATAACTCTGACTTTCTTATTTTTTAAATTTCTCTATTGTAGCAGGGCGTTTTAAAATGAAGTAAAAATTGGTGTACTTTTGTGGTGTTGCAATTTCTCGTTGCAAAATCTAAAATTTGAAATTTTGCAATATTTAAAGTAAACATATATTTAGATTATGAAAAATTAATGTGTATTAACTTTTTATCTTCTATTATCGAAATATCAAATAATATATAATAACTGCAATTTTATTATAAATAGCATACAAGATTTAAAAATAATTCTTTCAAAAAGAATATAAAATACAATACAATTCTAGAAAATTTTGCAAACAAGAATATAAATAAATCCCACAAAAATAAATTTAGATCATACAATTAACATGGGCGTTCTAACCAATTATATAGTTCTTGAGGAATTTTTTTTTTCAATCACTATCTGGCGGTAGTGATGAGCGTAAACTTGATAAAAATCCTTAGCATATACTAAAATTGTCCTGAATTTACCACCTTTATGCAGCTTTGTAATAGATTGTTTTAGATCATAGTCCTGTTATCACAAGTCCACAAGTATATGAATTTCAACGTAAGACAATCTAGAAACCTAAATCAATAAGTATTTTTTTAGTGAAAAACATGATGCGTTAAATTCGTATTTATAATAGTGTACGTGACAAATTACTTTCGGAAATAGACTCTTCAACATAATCGCAATATATTACTTTGTATTGCTGATTTTATGAAATGGTAGTGCACCAACCAAATATATTTATCTGAGCATATATACGCAATATGTAAGCTTGTATTAGCGCCAGTCAAGAAGAAATGTTATCTATACGTTTCTGTACACACTTTAGTGCACGGAAAGCCATTTTCTAAAAACTATTAAAGCATAAATCAGGCATAATACAGGTTACGCGTTCTGTATCATATTTTGATTTACCTTAATTCTCGCAGCATGATTTACTTATACTTGTTTACACAAACACCAAAGTGACCAAATTTTATTATTTTATAAACTATATTTCTAAAAATATGTATTTGGGCAATATCCATTTGTGTGGGTGTATGGGTGGGTGTATATACTAAATGCTAATATTTGTTGGATACATAAATTGGATGCAATGGCGAATGTAATTTTTTGTTAATTTGTTAATTTGCGATTTTTTGTTCGCGTTTCATACAGGCTGCCATTTCTAAGCATTAGCACTGGCTTTGTAAATATTGACCATGTTTTGTAAATGTTATTTTGTTATTCAGCTGCGGAATGCATATGAGCAGTAAATTTGTACCAATAGCTTAAATCATTTTCAAATCTTTTTTATATCACAAATTGCAACACAATTGATTGTGAATTGTGATACAATGTGAAAACGCTCTTTAATATTTACACTAAATTTTGCAGCAGTAGCAATCAACAAGACAAGTAAATCGCAAATGATACCAAAGTTGGAATAACAAAATTAAATAAATAAAAAAACACGCCAATTGCTTTATATTCAAATATTGAACAGAGTAGAAAATATTTTGATGGGTCACCCGTGAATTTAGATTGAATGTAGCATGTTTATACAGATTTTCTGAATTAATATTTACTGTATTTTCTCTTATATTTCGATTATTAACAATATTTCATGATATGATAGTTCCTGGTATTTGCATCTTTTTACACCATATTTCCTAATTGTCCAACCTTCAGTTGTATATAAAGATTTTAGCTGTATATAATTATAGTTGTATATAAAGCAGTAGTACTGCTTCGTTAAATCTATACACTTCAGAAAGACAAACACCGAAATACTGTTATAGCAAGATATTTAGAACTGTTCAGAACATAAATGATTTTTAACGGCAAACATATTTCCATACCGGCTGTAAAATGTATATAAGTGTACTGTATGCAGCAATTTACAGATATGATATGATGACCACAAAATCCAATTTATACATCTAAGTTATAGCTGAAATTTTTTTAATAAATCAAACGCTGATGTCATTAAATATGAAGTTTTTCAAAAATAGTATTAATGACATAAAAATAAATACGTAGCAAAAACAGTTACGATTTCATTGATTGATTACTTGCAGAATTTGTGTATACATATTATTGAACTCCTTTGTTAGTTGTCTGCTTTTCCATATAACACTTGTATACAATACTATGAAAATTATGGCTTACAATTGAGCTGATAATTCGCAAGGGACCAAGAATAAAAGCCTGCCAATACACCATGGCTAGAGAGTGGACAGGCGCAAAACCAGTGCAAATGTTTGCAACCATGTAACTTTCTATGCCTACATAACTGAAAAAGCGGCCTGCTAAAGCATCCGCAACTAGACGCTCAGCCACCACTTGTGGTTGCTGCAACCCTGCCGCCTCTGATATAAGCCGTGTCTCTTCTGGCTTGCTGAGATTTTCTGACGCAAATCCTGGCGTATCTGTATCTGGCGGTAGCGCCACACTTACGTATATCCCATAGGGCCGAACCTCCATATCCAGTGCCTCGCTGAACCCGCGTATCGCAAACTTGCTAGCAGCGTACACGCTGTATCCGTATATGCCCAATAATCCACCCTGCGAAGATACGTTCACAATAATCCCTGTTCTTCTCATTTTCATAGCAGCTACTAAAGCTTTTGTAGTGTTTATTGTGCCCATCAAATTGACATTCACCATCTTATTGATGCTCTCAATAGATAAATTTTCCAATATACCACAGATAGCCAAACCAGCACAATTAATTAGCATATATACATGGTCTGCACTGTCCACTTTGCTTAGTGACTCCATGCACGCTTCACTATTACTGACATCCAACTGTAATCCTCGAACAAATTGTTCCTTGCTTTTGGTATATTTCTCAACGTCTTTTCGAGCCTCTTCAAGGATATTTGCGTTTCTAGCAACAATAGTTACATTAGCACCTTCCTTGGCACATTGAATCGCGGCTGCTTTTCCTATACCTCTGGAGCCACCGGTTATCAATACGTGTTTGCCTCCTAATGTTTTTTTCCGTCGCTTTGATGAGGTCGTACCTACGTAAATCCAATGGGCCCCAAAAAGTAGGAGCAATATCACTGTTCCAACAGTTATTACTATCAATAATATATGGGCAATTATATTAACACTACCGTCGTTACTAAATATAATCATTATGGCGATTTGAATTGGGTGCAGTGCAGATGTATGTATTTACGTTGGTTACAACAAAGACTACGCTGTAAATAATATTGACCCCCAGTTTTTATCAACACCTAACCACACATATTACAACGCTGTTTGACTGCAGTAAGCAGCAGCATTGAAATTACTATAGACGATCCAAATAGACTCCAAATGGAGTCCATTTACAAAAAGCAATCAACTTTAAGCGGTTGATTTGCATGTTTCGACATCTGTCGACATTTTTCTCGCCCGTACTTTGGGAAGACACCTTAAGACTACGCAGTAGATTAATATAAATAAACATTGCAACTGTATAGGCAAAAGAGAATTGTAGGGATATTTGATGGGAATCGTTTATGAGCCAGTTTCATTATACAGAAAATTAATGGTATAGTGGACTACGTAAATAAAACGACTGATATCTTGCTAACATTTAGATGTCTATTT
The DNA here is from genome assembly GCA_947310635.1 of Leptodirus hochenwartii. Lineage (NCBI taxonomy): Eukaryota > Metazoa > Arthropoda > Insecta > Coleoptera > Leiodidae > Leptodirus > Leptodirus hochenwartii. Next base: position 29,315,163 of record OX371177.1, on the reverse strand, counting down.
CATCATCTTCATCAGAGCTCTTCAATATCGTGGCAGAATTACTATAACGTTTACAACCATATAATATAAATATGAATTTTCAATTATCAAAGCAAAAAAAGGATGGTCAACCAACACCAATTCCTACACACATTAACACCCATTTTACTTGTGGACAACTAAAAAAAGATTATTCATTTTCATTATACAGTTGCAATGTCTATTTATATTAGTCTGTTATTGTCCAGGAAGAGCTGTAACCTAGTAATAATGATTAATGAAGGTTATTACCAATGACAATGTATTTACATTGTCTTATCATCTTATCATGTAACTTTTATGTCAACCCATTCAAACTTCCAGGATGCGCATGTTTGTCATTTCTTTCGTACTTCATCTTTTAGTTTCGAGATATTCCGGCTATGTAAAAAAAATTATAATTATTATACCAGGAGTTACATCTCCTTATAGCATAGCATCAGATGCTTGCAATTAGAGAAAATAAATGTCTTCGTAAATTGTTCTAATTATCTACCCAACGTTACATCCTAACACCGATTCAATATGCACAGGTAATATTGTTCCAAGTCTCACAAATCGTTTAATAGTATAATGTACCATGTGATTATAATCGATTGTTACACTACGTTAGTATGAACACATCAGATCAGCAAAAAAACGTAGGATCAAAATTTCAATCTACAATTAAAGATACTTTCCATCCCCATTTGTTACATTATTCGCTACTATCTATTTTAATATAAAATACTGTTTATGATCATTACGCATAAAACAATATATAGGGTAAATCGCAGAATTGCACCTTTTTAATATAGAATTTTAATGATAGGAATGAACTGGCGAGCAAGTCAGTCGTAGTTAAACATTGATAAAAGCAACATCTAATAAATTTATAATACATTATAATTAATAAAATAAGACAAATAAAATTATAGAGATTTAAGAACACTAAATTGTGTTAAATAAAAAACGTTACGCTCTTCTAAAAATAACGTAACTGGCGCAGTCGGTAGGATCGCCAAAGGCCTTTTTGACCAAACAAAATCGTCACGAAAAGTAAGCCTTTTGCTTTGCAAGTAATTGGCGATATTAGAACTTTCGTTTTGTTAAAAGTTCCAAGTGAACACAAGGATACACAAATCCATCCAATCGTCCACAACGAGCCACACAACTAGACGAAATCCAAAACAACACCCTCAACTTCTGAATCTTCCAGAACTACGACTCAAGCCAACCCTAGTACCACAACATAATGACATTATACTTCCTAATGTGAGTACATTCTACATGTCTAAAACCGCAGATACAAACTGAGGAAGCGAATCAGAATTTTTCAAATCCCCAAATTCTGATAAGCTTTTTGAAAATACTGGCCCCAGTAGAAAACGTATTAATATAAATAATTCAGCAGAAAATAGTCAAAGTATTACTAATAATATTCCAACCGATAATACCGTAATAATGAATCCTCCACAATCTGTATTTAAACAAGAATATTTAAATTGCATCCCTACATTCGATGGATGTACAAATGAATTAGCAACATTTCTAGAAATATGCGATCAAGTAATAGAAACATTTGTAGATGTAACACAACCAAATTTATTTAGTAACAAGCACATTTTACATCCATTATTAAACAAATTAACTGGAAAAGCACGTACGATGGTAAATATTCAAAATGTAGCCACATTCAATGACTTAAAAACTATTCTTGTAAGAAATTTCGCTGATCATAGAGGCGAGAATTGTTTAAATCGAGATTTAATTATGATGCGACAAACTTTTAATCACACGTCACAAATATTTTATGAAAGATGTTTAGAATTGCTAAACAATATTTGTAACTATGTAGATATACAAAGTAACATAACTCCCACAGAAATTATTGAAGAGAAAACAATATCGAGATTTAAATTTAAATACCTTCTTAGCCAGACTCAAAGACACTTTAGGTAACACGATACGTTGTATGCGACCCACAGATCTGTCGGAAGCAATGCAATTTATTTCAGAAGAAAATAACATTCGTTATTGTCAGAAGAACAGAAATAATTTTGCAAATACACCCAAACAAAATTTCTTAAACAATAATCTTAAATCATTTATGCCAACAATGCCCCCAGGAAAATATCAATTCAATAATGTAAAACCAGTTTTCCTTCAGTCAAATTTTCCTAGACCACCGTTCAATCAAAAATTTGCGAACAAATTCCATACTTAATAAAATAACTTCCGCCCTCAGCTTAGTAACAATTCTATAACCCACCTTATAACTCTAGTAATCAACTTAATTCGAACAAGCAATTCAGTTAAAATAAAAGACCTAGAGTAGCATCTGAAATGTCTAGAAATTGATTCCATCCTCGTCCTACACCAATGGATATTAACTTTTCAAACGTAGATAGGTTCCTCCGGAACAACGCGCATATCGCTATCTAGATTCATATGACTATTACAGTCAACAACATTCATATGAGACGATCAATGCATATGACAGACAAGCCACATTTCAATTGCATCCGCAAATACTACAACAACAATAACTGAACTAAAAGCGCAACACCCTCCTAACAAACAACTCAGTGGTCCCAGCAGTCCACAAAGTATTCAAACTCAAAAACAACAACTTTTTTTTTAGAAACAGCCCCCATTCGACACTTCACGTAGTAGAAAGCAATAATTTTCATTGTAAAAAAGAATTACCTTATTTATATTTTCCAGTAATGACATTAAATTTTATGATTGACACAGGAGCTTCTACTAGATTTATAAATCCTGAACTAGCACAAAAATTTTGGCCGAATCTAATAAAAAAATACCGTTTTCAAGTTCAATCCATATATCAAACCATCAATATAGCGTCACTATACCCCCACCAAAAGCATTTAATTTACCTAATAATAGTTACATAAAATTATATCTTTTATCTTTTTAAATTTAACCACAGATTCGACGGATTAATCGATGTAGATGTCTTAAGATATCTTAAATCCCATATCGACCTCGATAAATGTTTTGTTACTACACCCCTTGCGAAAATTCCCTTATATTTTGAAAATTCTTGTAATAAATCCCTATTCCAAATTAATATCGAACCTCGAGTAAAACAAGTAGTAAAAATACCTATAAACATTAGCAATGGCCCAATAATTATACCTCACACAAAAATTCAAAATTTAGAAATTCCCGAATCTTTAACAATTGTCCATAACAATATTGCTTTAGTAACTCTATTAAATAATACTACAGAAACTGTAAATGTTGTATTCAAAAACCCTGTAGAAGTTGAACCTTTTGATATTAATGTTCACGAATTAGAAAATAACTTTCAAATAGATAATATAAATTCTTGTGATTCTAAATGAAATAAAAATAAATTAGACGACTCAAAATTATGTTTTGATCATTTGAATACTGAAGAAAGACAACATTTACTAAATTTGTGTAACGAATATTTAGACATTCTTTATAACGAAAACGAACCCTTGACATTTACTAATCAAATCAAACATAGATTAAATTAAATTAAATAGATTAATAGATTAAATTAAAACTTCAGATGAAATCCCCATTTATACAAAGAAATATAGATATCCATTTATCCATACAGACGAAATACAACGACAAATGAAATCAATGTTAGAACCAAATATAATACGTAATAATTTAGCATGGTCATCCCCTATTTGGATTGTTCCTAAAAAAATCAGATTCGAGTGGAAAACACTGGCATAGAACATCGCCCAAAAACCGTAAAACAATGCATTCATAAGCAAGATGCGCATTTCGGAGGCCATGCCCCCATCTTCAGTAGCACAATAATAGATCAACACAATGCATTTATAAGCTAGATTCGCATTTCGAAGGCCATGCCCCCATCTTCATTAGCACAATAATACACCAAATAAAGATACCTCTGTCACACACTGGCATCGCTATACAATGGAACGAAATCAGTGTAACAGCAATTTCCCGCCTTTATGCTGCATCTATCGTACTTGTTATGAATTATGTATGGACCATGAAGATTGCTCCAAAGCGATGATAATCATAAAACGAAAATAATGTAAATCCAATACAATAAAAAATGCAAAGAAAGATTACCTAGAAGGCCCATTTCAATAATCAGGCAACAATGCATATAAAATTTGGAAAGTAATCAGTGAGAAAGAGAATTACCAAATGAAGAGATCACATCAACCCCAAAAGAAATTATCAATTCTTTATATGATACCTTGTCACGGTAGGCAACAAATGAAAAGAATGTGAAAAAATAGCTATAAAACTGAATTTTAAAAATTATCACTACGGTGTTAAATAATAGTACATAGAATATCACCCAAATACCGTAACTTAAAGCATTAAGTAGCTAGATGCGCATTTTGAAGGCTATGCCCCCAACTTCAGTATCACAAGAAAAAAATAAAAATAAAATACCTCTGTCACAAATCGTGATTGATATACAATATATTGGCCTTCGAAATGCGCATCTAGCTACTTAATGCTCTAAGTTACGGTATTTGGATGATATTCTATACTATTATAAAACTGAAAATTAATAATATCAGCAATGAGCTGAATAACGTAACTCTAGTTACGAAATTAAAAATAGATACAATAATGGACAAACTAAAGAAAAATAGAATACCGATTTGGATTCTAACATAATTAAACTACTATTACTACCAGAACTATTAAAAGTACCAGACCCGTCATTCTGACGGAACTCAGATGTTTTGTTTTAAAACCAATGAAATACTAAAGGAACCTTTGTATGAAGTTAAGATGACTTATTTATATAGAAATATAATTCTTTAGGTAAATGCAGTTATTATTATTTTATATATATATATATTGTAAATTCAGTTGTTATATATATATAGTATACCTAGATGTACCACAACGCGTAAAATGACGTAAATATTCATATAAATTATATTTCAATACCGTGGTAGTGCGTTTTTTTAAATTAATTATATTAATCATTTCTAATTTGTTTTAAAAATTATCACTACGGTGTTAATTTGTAATATAGAATATCACCCAAATACCGTAACAAGCATTAAGTAGCTAGATGTACATTTCAAGCTCTATGTACCCATCTTCAGTAGCACAAGATAAAACAAAAAAAATACCTGCGTCACGAATCGTGATTGATATACTATTAAATAAATAAGTCAACATGACAGAAGTACTTCAAAATTGGCATATAATATGACCTATAATTCTTTAAAAAATTTAGATGTTTTAGTCATTAGAAATAATAATTTATTAGAATTTGATATATACAGAAAAGCTACAAATACGGACTGCTATATAAAGAACGATTCAAATCATTGTCGTCAACATAAATATGCTGCTTTTAATTTTTTAATTAACCGCATATTAAATTTTCCTTTATCTAATGATAAATATAACATTGGATTAAATAATATCCGCAGTATTGCAGTACAAAATGGCTCTTCTAAAATTATAAATAACATATTAAGAAAATTTAAAAGAACAAGAGATATCAAAAATATTAGTAGCTTAGAACAAATGCAACTCCAAAATTTGTTAAATTACCATTTGATCCGATAATTGCACGTGGTTTAGATAGTATTTTAAATAAATATAATTTTAAAGTAACATATAATACTTCTAATAGTCTTGCTAATTTTCTAGGAAATCCAAAAGATTCGATTGATTTCAATAAAAAATCGGGTATTTACGAAATATCTGGTTCTAGTTATCCTAAAGTATATATAGGACAAACGCGTAGATCCATTGAAACTAGATGTAAGGAGCATTTAGCTCATTTCAGATTAATTAGAAAAGATAGAAGTGCTGTCGCCGAGCATATTTTTGAATCAGGTCATCCTATTCGAATTAGTTCACTTAAATTACTTAAAAATGTTTTAAATTATTCCGAATTAAATGCTTATGAAAGTATATACATGCATAAATCTAAATCTAATTTAATGAATTTAGATTCGGGCCCAATTTCATCTTGTCTATTTAATTTATTTAATAAAAACTATTTTTATATTTATTATTATTATTTTATTTATTTATTTATTTATTTTTGGTTATTTTAGATTTCAAAAACCAATATTTTTTGCTGTTACTTGTTATTTTCGTTCATTTATAATTTGTAATTTGTAATTTTTAATTTGTATTTTTTAAAAGATTTATAGGTCATATTATATGCCAATTTTGAAGTACTTCTGTCATGTTCACTTATTTATTTGATAGTATATCAATCACGATTCGTGACAGAGGTATTTTATTTAGTTTTATCTTGTGCTACTGAAGATGGGCGCATAGCGCTTCAAATGTACATCTAGCTACTTAATGCTTGTTACGGTATTTGGGTGATATTCTATATTACAAATTTCCTGTTTGCATACCGCAAGCATACTATCTAAAATATAATTTTGTATTGTTTTAGAGGTTCCCTTGAAAACCGTAGCGTCATGCAGATGTTCTCGCACTATAAAATCTAATTCTGCAGAAAAATCGACCAATTCCCTAAATATTCCACGATTTCCCGATTCTTCATTCTCACGGTGACCTCTGAGAGCTAATTCAAAACCACTGGAAAATTTCACGCAACAAATAATGCTTTTTAAAATATAGTGATTCTTCCTCACTTGTTCGTTATATTCTATTAGATGTTTGCGATATGCAGAACTAAGCTAAGTCATGGTGTTTACATTGCCAAGTAAAGCCAACTGTGCGAATTAACTGATATGGCCTCGAGATGATTCATGCTTTCTTATTTTATCAGGAAGGTGATGCAAATCTTTGATGCAAAAACCTATTCTGGCCCATTTCCGATCCATTCCAGTTGCTGCAGGATTGTAATTTAATATACATGGAAAGCAGTGCAATACGTTGGAAACTTCACAACCACATATCCATGTATTTTTTTTTTAATCCGCGTAAATGTCCTGTTTTGTGCACTCCATGCGATAGTTTGCCATAAATTTAAATCAGGCAATGGCCTAACTAATTCTTTAATTTTTACTTTCTCCTCAAGATAAAGTCTACAAAACTATATTTTCAATAAAGAGCTAACACTATTCATTTTTATTAAATTATTTCTATTAAATATATTCTTGGAGAAACACGTGGCAAAATCGTACATACGTAACTACACAGAAAAATGCAACTGTCTTTTCTGGCTATTCTATATCCATTTTCGTATATACTACACTAGTTGGGACGCTAAAGAATTGGGGCCCGGAATAGATTAAAACAGTGATATATTCTTAGCTGTAGAAACAGTGTGACGTCATGTTGTTATAGCAACCAGGCCGCTAGTTTGTTTGCGACTCATACGATACGGGAACCAAAGAAACAGATGATATACTGCATACGGTGTCTCTTACTCTACCGCTTGCAATAGATAGGATGAGTGCATATGCATTTAACTCATCTTGCTTGCTGCCACACCGTGTTGTGTTTCGTGTTATCGCAACACAAGCTTTATCTTTTAGGAAAAATAATGCCTAGTTAAAATATCACAATACAATTATATATCTACGGTGATGCGCTAAATGTTCAGGGGGCGCGCGGCCGTGCGGCCTCGAAAGGAACCGCCATTGGTGTGCATAGAAAGTTGGTGGAAGCAGACAAGCAGAACATAATTGCTGCTGTTATTGATGTTTTCGGTGCTGACCGAAGGAATATAAAATTAAATTGTTTTTTTAAATTTAATATTTTTGTAAATGTATTTTTTTATTATTATATATTATTAATTATATGTAGTTTGATTTAATTTGTCTATTTATGTGTTTTGCCCCCCGCCCCTCCTGACAATATGTGTAACAACGTCTATGTGTATATACCTTACATTCTTAATAAACTATATAAAAATAATATTTGCTTGAAATTTATTGTTTGCGCCTTAAACATTTGGTAGTTTATCTAAAAATTTAACAAAATTTCCAAAAAAAATTATTCCGCGCGAAGACATAAATAATACGCTAGTTATTATTTAAAGAATTTAATTAAAAGTTACAAATACAAAATATCATAAATAATAATTTGATGGATTTGAATCAATTAGATATTACGGATGAGTACAGATGGCTTTATTTTATATATGCACTATTATTGCTTATTTCCCATGTTTCTTGAAAATAAGACCACATTTCTTGCAATAAACAATTATATTTATAGGGAAAGAGGAATCCTAGTGGAGGTAATTTAACGTCCGAGGAGGAAATGTCAATTGCGGGGTCACCTTCTATGACTCGAAGACGATTAGGTTCTTTCAATGGAGGTCAGAACAGTGATAGTGGTGGTGGAACAGCCTTAGATAAGACCACGCCCTTGAACGGAAATGACGATCGTTCTCCAGATATTACACCAAACGGAAGCTTGCGCAGACGCAGAAGTCGGGTTCTCTCCGAAGAAGATGAAGGCAACTTAATGGAGTTTCTACGGGCCTCGGGACACGATAATAATAGAGAGCGTAAAGCTTGGGGTAGTTTAGGTACATACTATGAGCATTGTAATTAATTATTTTTAAGATGGTTGTAATATATTTTAAAAAGTAACGGAAATATTTTATTAATTAATCGGCGGCATGAAGCAATTGATGCCGCTGATTCAGTCAGACTGACAAAATTAAAACTCACTGCTAATTTAATCTACAAATAGAACAAGTATGAATTTGTTTAAAACAAGACTGTATTAATTAACCGTAATTAACCGTAAGAAACCAGTTAATTGCTATATTCGACAAAATTGTGCTATTGAAGCTGGTGACATAGCCTTCGAAATGCACATCGAGCTATTGAATGCCTTGCGTTACGGTATTTGGGTAATATTTTATACAATTACTAAACACCGTAGTGACAATATACCAAATAATGCACACATCGTGTAATATTAAAGCAATCGATACAGCCAGATGGCTTTAACATGATAAACATGAAATTTTTGTTTTTTTTATCTGTGTAGATCGTTCGTGGGCACGACATGCGAGAGGTGTAAGTTCCCGTAAGCGTCCTGCCCTTCTCACGCCAGATGCAAGTGGAGGTGCAAGTATAGGAGCAGACACATGTGTTCCTATATACCAAGGTGAATGTGTGAGTTCTCCAAGAGCGATTTTTATTGGCGACACTACACCTACTACGCCCACCAACGCAGGCACCAGTGGGCTGGGCAATACGGTAGCGAGTACGGCTGGCCAATACGGCAATGCGAGTAACGGCGAGGGTACGAGGTCCAAGGAGTGGAGACAGAAGATCGAGTCATGGCTCAAAGCAAATGAAAATGGAAGCGGTTGTGTTGCAGGAGCTTGTGCCTTAGGTGTTTGCGGAGATCGAGATCATTCCTTCATCGGTAGTAATCTCTCAAACTGTATTTTGTCTAATATATTAACTATATACGTATTAAGCACGACATAAAAGTGACATATTGTTGTTCGAGAGTGAAAATTGAGAATCTAACCAGAGAAATATTGATATTTTTTGCACAAAGTTCATGGAAAGGTTTATCTCGTGTACAATTGCATTTGTGGTGCTTATTAAACACTATGCTTAAAAGCTTACCATACTTACTACAGAGATTGTAGAAAAAGTATTAGCGCGTGATAAATATTGAAACAGAATTAAACCAATACTTTTGCAGCTGTACAAGCAATACATTATAGCTACACTTTATGCTACCCAAAATTTTGATTGCTGATTTACGAGTTTATACATGTGGGATTTTTTATTTTTTTTGTAGATCGGAAAAATCGTCGATCGCTAGAATTGGATTCGGAAAGTGATCGCAGTAATACTTTGGATACGTTACCAGAAGGGAAGCAAGTGTATAGTGATAGCCAAACTAGCTACAGACGATCGTACCCCGATTGGAAACCCTCCCACGCCATTGACAACACCGACGTTGTTAGTGCCATGGAAACTGTCGAAGGTAGTAAAACTGATATTGAACTGTATATTAGCTATAACATTGCGATATGATGTAGCTCTGAAATGTTAACAAATTATAGCAGACGAAATAGTTATCACGAGATAAAAGATAAAAGCAAGGTTCAAAATATAAACACAGAAATAGAGCAAAGAAAATGTAGGGAACTAAGGAAGATAATTTATAGAAAATGTAATTTCTCAAAAGAAGAATGGATAAAAGAAATGTGTGGATGTTAAGGAATAAATGAAAAGGGGAAAAGTAGATATGGGATATGGGAAAAGTATGTTTCACTTCTCTAAAGTGATAATAAAATTCTTAGGTCTGAGTTCAATGGACCATTATATGATTTAAATAATAACAAAGCAGCGGGAATATGAATATGATACCAATAGAAATAATAAAATATGCAGGAAAAGGTGCAGAATAGATTGTACATGCTAATTTGTACAATATATGACGAAGGAGAGGTACCACATGATATCCAGCATAGCATAATAAGTCTACTATCATATTCATCGAAGATATTTTTAAATGACATTCGTAAGTGGTTAATTGGTTAAGTATAAATTAAAGTAGAAGAAAGGCTGTCATATGATATATTCGGGTTTAGGAAGATTAGAGGGACAATAGAGACTAGTTTAGCGCTAAGAAGTAGAAATAGCATAGTGGAAGAGGGAATAATAGTATGAAATGCCATTTGCATAGTATTTGTAAATTTAGGAAAGGTTTTGAATTATGTATAAATGTATACGGAATGTTAGGTATGAAATTTATTTTCAATCAGTAAGAAAAGTAAAGAAAGAATAAAAGAGAGTAGAAAATGGTGTACCAAAAACAGGTACCAAATGGTGTGCAGGAAATAATGACTCCGGATTGTGATATAAAAATAAATTTAAATAAGACCAAAAGTAATGAAATATGATAAGGAGGAAAACGGGTGATAGATGAAGGCTACAATAGGAGATGATAAAATAGAAAAATATCAAATTTTGGTTATTTATGAAGGAAGGTGTTAAAGGATAATTGTAGCAAAATGGGTTTTATATGTAAGATAGCACAGGGTATGAAGGCATGCGTAGAAAATGAGTATTTTCTGAGGTCAAATGTTGCATTAGGTAAGGAGTACTAAAGGCATGTTTGGGAAATAACATTGTACGACTGCTAGGCGAAAAATCAAAATATTTGAAATGTGAAGCTATAGTGGGAAACTAATAGTGCTGGGGACTCCCAACACTTTTACCGATTTACCGGTAAAGGAGATTTTTACTGGTAAAATGCCGGTCATATTTTATCGGTAAAATGCCGGTAATATTTTACTGGTAAAATACCTGTATTATTTTACCGGTAAAATGCCGGTAAAGGCTTACCAGTAAATGTCGGTAAAACTTTACCCGTAGGTATTTATAGAAACGTCTGTATTTCGACGTTGTGCCAAACATATCGTGTATAATTTTGCATTTCTCAAATTGCGTAAATATAATAAATATCAAACATAATTTCAACGTACAATCAATTGCAATAATAATGAGCACTATAGAAGACTCGTAAATATTTGAATACATCCATGATATCTTGCGGACGATCTACACTACAGAGTTCTAATCTTTTTTTCTAATAATGGTGTTCCACAGCTTACCCTATATAATTCATGATTACTGTTGTACTGCATTCCATTTTTACTTGGAATCATATGCTTTATATTATTATTGGCTTTGATTGTACATATATAATATGCTACTGATAATTAGCGGTGTGTATTGAAAAATGATTTTGAAAAATAAATTGTAGTAAAACCAGGAAATGTGTGATTATGATCAAATAGATTGGACAGATCATTCACGATTATTTAAGTTTTTTTAATAAAAGTTTATTTAGTTCCATTGATTAGAATGATCGTAGTAGTTGTGGAGATATAAATATAATAGCAAATATTTATTTAACTTTTAAATATAATTTAAGTTTTATGTACACTTATCTACAATTAATATTATTCTATAGTATAGAATATCAGCCAAATATCGTAACAAGCATTAAGTAGCTAGATGTACATTTCAAGGGCTATGCCCCCATCTTCAGTAGCACAAGATAAAACAAAATAAAATACCTCTGTCACGAACCCCCGATTGATATACTATCAGTGGCGGCTCGTGCCATTTCAATCTGAGGGGGGCGCATTTCCTAAAAAATAACCTAATAGTGAGAAATCTTACCTAAAATGGATGCAAAATCATTAAATTCAATCATTTCTTGAAAGTGAATTCCACTCTTCTATCTTTCATTGATATAAAGTTTTCCAAAACTTTTTCGTTAAAATTGTAAATATCTCGCACCACATTTTTATTAACACACATCATCGCCAATGCGTTTAAACGATCATTACCCATAGTATTTCGCAAAAAAGTCTTGATTCTTTTAAGTGTTGAAAAACAAGCTCTGATTCAGCAGTGGTCATCGGGGTTGTTAAAATAATTTTAAGTATTTTTATAGTTTCCGGGAAAGTTTTACTGAGATTATTTTGTAGCAATAATGAAAGAAAATATGTGGCTCCAATTATTTGATAAAAATCCGGACGCGAGTAAATGACTTCTAATTCTGTTTTTAATCTGGTTTTATTCAAAAATGGATATGCATGACACACGGTTTCCAAAAGGTCCACTGGAAATTGTTTAGAAAATGTTGGCATCGATTTCGTGTTAAATAACTTAGCGGCTTGAGATGGCCACGATATGAGAATCTGTCTTCATCTGTGTTATAATTTTTTTTGTAAATGTCTCTTGTAAAACGCCGCGTAAATGTTCGGTTTTGAGCACTCCTTGCACAAGTTTGCGATAAATTTAAATCAGGCAACGGTCTACCTAATTCTTTAATTTTTACTTTGTCCACAAGAGAAAGTCTACAAAACTCTATTTTCAATAAAGAACTAACACTATTCATTTTTATTAAATTATATCTATTAAATATATTCTTGGGGAAACACGTGGCAAAATCGTACATACGTACATATTGTCCATACACAGAACAAATGCTACTGTCTTAACTGACTATTCTATATCAATTTATATACATACATATATACTAGAATACTCTGTTCTCTGAACTGTGGCTGTGGCTGTGGCTGTGGCTTCTATGGCTGTTCGGCGCTAAAGTATCGTGGCATTCAATATTTTAAAACAACTATATATTCTTAGCTTTGAAGCACCGTGACATCACGTTGCTATGGACTCATCCCAAGCCGCTGAAATGTGTGTTACAATAGTCGTTATATGGGACAAGCGAACCGAAGAAACAGAAGACATGCTGCATACGGTCGCTCTCACTCTAGCGCTTGCAGTAGAGTGAGATGAGTGCATAATGCATTTAACCCGTATGGGTAGGCTGGCTGCCGATGTAATGTGTGTAACATTAGTCGATATATATAGCGATACGCGAACGATAGAAACAGATGCTATACTACAAACGGTCGCTCTCACTCTAGCGCTTCCAACAGATAGGAGGAGTGCATATGCATTTGACTGGTACTTACTAGCTGCCATATCATGTTGAGGCATGAGTGTTATGTATGTTCGCGGCGCAAGCTTTATCTTTTAGGAAAAATATTGCCGAGATAAAATATCGCAATACAATTATATATCTACGGTGATACGCTCAATGTTCAGGAAGGGCGCGCGGCCTGCGGCCTGCATAAGGAACCGCCCCTATATACTATCATAATAGGATATAAATTATAATAGGCATTTAACACCGTAGTGATAATTTAAAAAATATATATTATTCTAGATATTATACAATCTCGCATTACATTATTATCAATCTGAGGCTCTTTCTCTTTATCGCTAATAGCTACTGTCGACTTTAAAATATAAAGATCTTTCATTACTCTGAATTTATTCTCTATTGAAGAGTTGACAAAAGTCTTATGTAAAATATATAAATTTAACATGGTATTTTTTACTGGTAAAATATTACCGGCATTTTACCAGTAAAATATTACTGACGTTTTAATTAATAAATTATTGTACCGGTGAAAAAATCAAAATTTTTACTACATTTTACCGAAGATATGCTAAATACTAATTTTGTCGATGATGTTATTATTATTGAATACTTAAAACTTACTAAATTATTTATGTCTGAAAATTGTTTTTCCTTAAATGGTAAATTCTTTGAGCAAAAGGAAGGTACAGCTATGGGAAATTGTTTAAGTCCATTTATTGCTAATTTATTTATGAGTTATTTTGAAACTAAATTAAAGGAAACTGAAATTTATTTTCCTAGAATTTGGATTAGATATGTAGATGACATCTTTTCAATTTTTGATACTGAAAAATCTAATATTGATGATTTTATTAAAATATTGAATTCTAAATTTCCTTCAATAAAATTTACTTATGAAATCGAAAATAGTAATCAGTTACCTTTCTTAGATGTTTTAATCATTAGAAATAATAATATATTAGAATTTGGTATATACAGAAAAGCTACAAATACGGACTGTTATATCAGGAACGATTCAAATCATTGTCGTCAACATAAATACGCAGCTTTCAATTTTTTAATTAACCGCATATTAAATATTCCTTTATCTAATGATAAATATAACATTGGATTAAATAATATCCGCAGTATTGCAGTACAAAATGGCTCTTCTAAATTTATAAATAACATATTAAGAAAATTTAAAAGATCAAGAGATATCAAAAATATTAGTAGCTTAGAACAAAGTAATAATGCAACTTCAAAATTTGTTAAATTACCATTTAATCCTATAATTGCACGTGGTTCAGATAGTATTTTAAATAAATATAATTTTAAAGTAACATAATACTTCTAATAGTCTTGCTAATTTTCTAGGAAATCCAAAAGATTCGATTGATTTCAATAAAAAATCGGGTATTTACGAAATATCTTGTTCTAGTTGTCCTAAAGTATATATAGGACAAACGCGTAGATCCATTGAAACTAGATGTAAGGAGCATTTAGCTCATTTCAAATTAAATAGAAAAGATAGAAGTGCTGTCGCCGAACATATTTTTGAATCAGGTCATCCTATTCGAATTAGTTCACTTAAATTACTTAAAAATGTTTTAAATTATTCCGTGTTAAATACTTATGAAAGTATATACATGCATAAATCTAAATCAAATTGAATGAATTTAGATTCGGGCCCAATTTCATCTCGTCTATTTAATTTATTTATTATGAACTATTTTTAAATTTATTATTATTTTATTTATTTATTTTTGGTTATTTTAGATTTCACAAAACCAATATTTTTTGCTGTTACTTGTTTTTTTCGTTAATTTATAATTTGTAATTTGTAATTTGTATTGTTTTTAAAAGATATATAGGTCATATTATATGCCAATTTTGAAGTACTTCTGTCATGTTGACTTATTTATTTGATAGTATATCAATCACGATTCGTGACAGAGGTATTTTATTTAGTTTTAACTTGTGCTACTGAAGATGGGCGCATAGCGCTTGAAATGTACATCTAGCTACTTAATGCTTGTTACGGTATTTGGGTGATATTCTATATTAAAATTTTTACCGGTAAAAAGGCACAGCACTAGAAAATAATATTTATATATTATATAAATGTGGGTAGCTAGAAAGATAAATTAAGGAAAATGTGCTAGTCAGCTAATTAGCATTTGGAAGGTATTTCCGCATATAAGAGATAGACCAGTGTTCAAGTTCTTATGGTGATATTATGGTGCAATTAGTTATAGAAAGCAGACCTGGATTATAAGTACGACAGTCCGATTGTGCAGAATGTTAAGATGAATTGCTGAAATGTAGAAGTACGAATTCCTAGGATTTATAATTAACTAACTTTCTAATATATGAGTATAATGTGTGATTAATACGCAGAAGTCCAAGCACCGTACGTTAAAGACAAATCTGCATGGCGCAAGTCCAACCTTAATGTGGCCAACAGTACAGAAACAACGCGACCACGCGATTCCATACATCAACTATATAGCTACAGCAACTTACAACCTAATAATTCGCCAATAGCTACTAGCAGTGTCAACTCCATTGCAGAGAATGAACAACAACGAAAGGAACTCATATCCACGTTGGGCCAAAGACCGGTCACCGATCGGCTTACCGTTTACATACGCAGACCGAGCAATGAATTGTATACTACCGCATTCGATGCAACATCAGAGGCAGTTATATCTACTCCTCCAACAGAAGAACTAGAACAATTGATGGAAAAAGCAGTCCGGCCCCTGTCAATGCCACCAGATTCACCACCCATCATGGAGACAGATGGAATTAGCAACAAGGACATAGATCAGGACAATGTAGAGACGCCTCCGGCAACAAGACGTATCTTTATACCCACCCCCACTGAAAAAAGAGAGCCAATTCAACCGAGTCCATGTAAACGAATGATGAACCGAGCCAATGCTGTTAGCTCGGCAACATTATCAGTTACAACAAATATAATGCAAACAGAACAAGATGGCCATGAAAAATCACCAGCTCTGGGTGATGGACAGTTTGATCGCTTCTCAGCTACACGTAGGACACGGTAAGTACTCGTAAGCATTTTGTATCACCTTGTTTAACATAATGTCGGTATAATCTCACCGAATTTCAGGCGCTTCAAGCGCAATACGGACACAATAGATGCAATTACACCAACGACAATGGCCAACGATTCTGGGCTATCCATTACACTCGGCACTGATATCACATGTGCAGTTGCCCAGAAGAACACATCACTCTCACAGGGTATACACACACATACTAAAGAAGCTCCTACGAATTTTGAGCTTCCAAGTATAGTGTCCACCGCACAAGAACCAATAAAACGCCCACGAAAAAACAATGTTAGCTACACAAGCAGCGGGTCTGACATGATGAAAGTTAACAACGTCGATTGCAAAGAAAATAGCGAAAGCATAAACAACGACGAGGGATTTGAGGAGACGCAGAGCCTTCAGTCGGAAGAGTCACCCAGTCAGGGAGACACTAGCGCGAGTGGTGTCGCTGGAAGTCGCAGTGAAAAACTCACTGTCACCACAGCACTCACAAAAACGAATATAGGCAACGATGCAGCATTAGCGAGAAAGCAATATCTGAATGGGGGGCTAACTACGGAGAAGTTGCAACCTCAAACACATATTCAATTATCAAGCAGATTCAATAGGAATAATCATGTTCGGAAAACAACCCAAGTATGTGTTATACAGCGTGACGTCTCTATCGATAGATAGTGTAACATTCGAAAATATTTGCGTCTTAATTAACATTCTCGTGTCATATGGTGTAGTAGCTCTCACGTTATGGAAAACACCAAAAAATACCGCTTGCTGTACCGGCAAAGCCAACATAGCTATTCCCGTATTAATTTCGATCAAGTTACATAAAAATGGGCTACTACAATTAGTTTACAACAAACACAAAATATAAAACTCTCAGATCTTTAATTTGAATATAAAATTTAAAAGCAAATCAAAATTTATTTAAACTAAATTAAAAATATATATAAATTAAATAATAATTCAAGTTGTGGGTGTATCGGACAATTGTAGACAAAAAGTTTCTTTTAAATTCTTGATTACGTTTCGATATATTTCTCAATATATTCATCAGAGCTAAAGTATTCATTAGATTAACATATAAGAATACATGTTAAAATTTTATTATTAACATACCTAAAATTCATTGATCTAAGAGCATTACATAATATTAATTAAATAACCAATGGGTTGGGTTTCATCAATCCTTTAATCGCACTCCATCGTCATCACACCATGTATACTCTCAAATTTAAAAATTACAATCACCTAATATATAACATTTTTTTAACAGACATTTAATTCTTTACATAATACTTTCAAACTTTTATATTGCTTATATTGCACTTTAATGAATGACATATTTTTTGTTAAATAATTATGGAAGTAGACCCAAGTGACCATGTTTCCAACACAGTCAATACGCCATCTATGAGCTGTCAAATTCAATGTGTCAATCTATTATTAGTGTATACATAATGTAGTGAGAAATTATACAAAGGAAACCATTAGGTGATTGTAATTTTAATCTTAGAGAGTACTATGCATGGTGTGATGACGATGGAGTGCAATTAAAGGATTGATGAAACCTATATTGGTTATTTAATAAATATTATGTAATGTTCTTAGATCAGTGAATTTGAGGAATGTTAATAATTAAATGTTAACATGTGTTCGTATATGTTAATCTAATAAATACTTTAGCTCTGTTGAAGATATTAAGAAATATATCGAAATGTTAGCAAGAATTTAAAGGAAATTTTTTGTCTAAAATTGACCGATAGACCCACAACTTAAATTATTATTGAACATTTCCGGACGTCAACAAATCATGATAGTGTACATTAAAGTTGAAAATAATTTGGTCAATATTTAGTAATATTATATGACTAGCCATCACTACCGCTGAAAAAAAAGAACCTAACTTAATAATTTTCAATATCTAAGCTATTTTCTTTGTTCATTTTATTCAATAGTAAACATAATAGAGGATTGGATTCAAACCTACAGCCTACCTATAGATTGCGAAATGGAAGTTAACCCACTAATCTAACTCAGCTCCTTTAAAAAAATAGTATTAGTATAATTTACTTGTATTTTTAAAAAGCTACACTTGAAGATGATTATTAGTGCAAAATTTGGTTAGGGAAATATGTAGTATATAACCAACAACAATGAAATAATAACATATTAATCAACATGGTTTTTTATCCTAGGAACAGAGTAGCAGAAAACCCGTATTGCCATTATCCTCCTCCCCAACGGTTAGTGTAGGTACAACAGTAAGACGCACTAACAGCCTACGCCGACCCACTTCCGTCTCTGAAGGCACTGCTGCAACAATGGGAGTACAGATTCCTCGTCGCAGTATCAACGCAGGCGCAAGTGTAAATAACAGTATACGTTCTGTGAGCAAGAAC
The DNA here is from genome assembly GCA_947310635.1 of Leptodirus hochenwartii. NCBI lineage: Eukaryota > Metazoa > Arthropoda > Insecta > Coleoptera > Leiodidae > Leptodirus > Leptodirus hochenwartii. Next base: position 29,296,292 of record OX371177.1, on the reverse strand, counting down.
ACGTTCACAGGAACAACGGGTACAATGATTGCAGCGCCAAGACGTTCAATCCTGAAACCAGTCAGCAGCATTAATCGTACAACAATCAACACTGCACACCTACCAAGGCCGCTCAACGCCCCACGATCTACGGTGCCGACCCTAGGTCTACCTAATACGAGCAGCAGTACTACTGCATCTATACAACAGTCAAACGGTGAGTGATCTCATAGCACTACAACGATTGCACTTCCTAACATATAATCGGATTTATATCTACGTATGTCAAACGTAACAATCGTCTTCTACAAGTTTGTATTTCTGAAAATAAATAGGGATTTACAAGGTTACATTATTTGGTTTATTGAATGCAGTGAATCTCTGCACAAACCTAAAAATCTCAACTTTACACATACCTCGTGATAATACGCGAGTATTTAAATGACGCGTACTTAAAAATGCACTGCACTGTAAATAATGTTTACATATAACTTCCATAACTATAAAAACGGACTTTAGTAATTGATGTTTCAGTGATTGGTAAGATTAGTAGTTCTGTTCGAGAAGGTACTAATGTGACTAATACTAGACAACATGCCGTCAGATCTAATGGACTCTCATTTATGAAACCAACTGCATCTAGTACGACAAAGACAACGACGGCAACTGTTATGCCGAACCGCCTTCATTCTAGCTTTAAACTGAAATACTGAAATATTTCAACATTAGACATGATACACTACAAAAAGCATTCTATTTACCAACTGCACCAATTGGCTCACTCTACATACGTTGCACAGTTTTCTGTTCAGGCGTTGCCAATTTTCAGTACTACATTTTAATGAAACAACCGTCCTTACAATGACCAAAATACTTTTAAATTATACCTCTCGTTTTGAATCGTGTACAAACTCTGTTACCCTTAATAAATCATAACAGTTAAATTATTTAATTTTGGCGCACGCACGCACGTGCACACACACACACACTATATATATATATATATATGTGCGCCAAAATATTTCTGCAATTTTTAAATAGTTAATGACATATATTATATATGTTTATGCGCCAAAACGTTGATGCAATTTTTAAATAGTTAATGCAAGGATTAAAATTAACACTAAAATTGCGTCATATTTTAATCAATTAAAAAATAAAACCAAGATGATAGATATTAAATACTTCACAACAGAACTATGTATTTTATTCTAGTTAATTTTCTAAATTTTAACTTTGTCATAATTTGATTAGAAATGAGTACTACTAAGTCAAGCTTTCGTATTAATGACATTTTGTATATTAATACCATTTGAATTAATTTTTATTTAAAGTCAGATCAGGTCTATAGTATTTTTTAATTCAGAAATTTCCCTATCACACTTCGTATTATTCACCATCAAAGCTCACTGCAAGAGGTCTTGTTTATGAAAAGGTACAGAGCAACCTAAATACACAATTAGAATGTTAGAAGTATAAAACTGTGAAGAAATATCTTCAATGTAGATATCAAATAATCTAGTTGATATCTATATGATTCAATATTTTTAATGTTTCCATTTATATTGATATTTTTAGGTTTCAATTTCAATTTATTATTAGTCATATGGTTACATTACATAACGTTGGGTCGTCAGAAAATAAATGTGGTAATAATACAAAGTTATCTTAAATAAGTAATATTAAATTAACACGTTAACATTGCATTACATGTTTAAAAACAAAAACTGAAACACAATACAGTAAACAAAACAATAAAATAAACAAAACAACACATATATGTAAACTAAACTAAGGTAGAAATTAACAAAGTGAAAATATTCCTTGATAGCGTAAAATCGATTACTTGTGAAATAATCTTTGACAATGGATTTAAATTTATTGAATTCTCTGATACTTTTAAGCGATGCTGGTAATTTATTAGACTAAAATAGACATCTATTTCGCACCCAGTTCCAATTGCCTACTGTTATGAAAGGATATGGAAATCTCTTATGCTTATAGAGTGACAGGATATTTTTAAGAGCGGTTGCTACTACCATCTTTTTTTCTTATACAAAACTACTAATCTGTACCCTCGTATCAACTGTATATTCCCATTTCATGTTCTCCTACAGTGGAGTCACTGCATTTCTCCTACAGTGGAGTCACTGCATTTCTCCTATTATATTTATATTCCCCTAAAAACAATAATTTAATAAAATTTCATAACAGATGAGAAACGATGTGTATGTTGTTACATGTACGTTTCTTTTCAAATACGTAGTATCGTTCATTCAGTGCAGGTTAGTCCCCGATATTCCATTATTTTTCTTAACATAATGAGGAAATCAATAGAACATCAAATCAATGTCCAAGTTTCATTGCATATCTTCTAATTATATACTTTGAATGGGAATCTTCATCAAATGCTCTAAGATCCACTATTAGCATAAATAGGAAAAATAATTTTCTGTTCAGTCTTTCAATAAGTTTTGTTGTATTTTGCATTATTTGAAAACTTGCTTTTATTTTATTTTCTATAATGTAGTGATATTTGCTTTAGATATCTTAATATCCCCACAAATGCTACCGATCAAAACAGGAAAGCATTTTACAATATTTGGGGTTTCCAAACAAATAAAAATTACATACTTCATCCAACGATAATGTAATGATCTTTTACGAAACTGTAGTAGTTACTTTTTGCAATCTTTTATAATAATCGACATTGGTTAAGCCACGGTCTTGATTGATCCATGGAAACCTCTGGAAATCTGTTATAAATAGTATCAGTTAATGACATATTGGTGAATGTTTATACTGATTGACTAAATGACGTAAAGTATTAGCCAACTAAACCAAGTTTTATCAAGTAGTTTTTAAGAAAACTATGCCCTAGTCACAATGTTTTTCTTTTTTAATTTCATAATGTAATCGAAACACTAATGCAATAAAGTAAAAAAAGATTATATGTTGAGCTATAGTCAGTTGAAATATTTATTTACAAGTTCGAATTTAATATTAACAATATATTACTAGTAAGCTAACATAAAACTAAAATAATAATTTAATATATTTTTGTTTAATAATTATAATACCATATTTTGTATTATTATTGCTACTAATATTATTTAGCATAGCTTCTTATAATTTTACAATAATAAAATTCTTATAAGTTACCAAATAGTTCTAATATATATAATTTCGTATTCGATTACAATTATATGTTTTATTTATTGTATCACAAATTTCCTCAAATATAACATTTATCAAGGAACCATTCTCTGTGCTCTGATAAAAAGCTAAAAAATATATATAAACTGAAAATTCATTCAGAATATTTTATATTTAAGCCGTCTTACTCTATAAACAGCTCTAAATGTCCCATTAATATTTTCAACTTTTCTTCAGACATACTTGTTGCAGCCAATAAATCGGGCAATTTTACTACAATAAAAAAGATTAATATAATTTCGAAAAACTAAATCTCCTTTAGTAAATCCTATACAGTAAAGAAAACAAAACAATATTATAGGCATAGAAAAATCTCGATGAAATAAATTACCAATGAGACAATGTATTACTTTGGTATAATTTATGAATTCTTATAATTAAATAAATTACCGAATAGCCGGGCTAAATGTGTGCCACCGTATAATAAAGATGGTGGTGGTGGTCTCTGTACGTAAATATAATCCGGTAATGCTCGCCATGTTGGTATTTTCATATCAGACGTACTGTAATTATATATTTTGTAAATGAAAATAAATACCCAAATGCTCAATAACTACCCAAATGACGTTACCCAAATTATTTATAAGCTAGGTGGAATGGCTACCTTGTCTTTCAGTTGCAAATAATACATTAGAAAAGTTCAAATGAACAAGGTATATTAGAAATATTAACAGTCTAGTAGAATGTAACGATGCGGCCTCTATATTTGTTAAACTACATTTTGATCCTATTAAAAAAATACAGTTTTAAAGTGTATTTTTTTGTGATATTAGTTTAGTTAAAGAGTCCGCAATCCTAAAGATTGGTTGGAAACAGCACGCCATGCCGATCTATCCTGAGCTAATCCCTCCATCTCCCTATAGCTATTCATCTCAACGTCTTCAACTATCTGACTCACATACTCCAATCTAGGCCTACCTACCCCTCTCTTTTCCTCCACTCTACCTTCTATGATCAATTGCATAATCCCCCCATGCCTAAGAATATGCCCTACTAATCTGTCTCTCCTACGCTGTAATACTCTCCAAATACTTCTCTTCTCCCCCTACTAACTCTAGTACAGCTTCATTTGTTACTTTATCTTCCCAACCAATCCTCATCATCCTCCTATAACACCACATTTCAAGTGCTTCTAATCTACGCTTCTCTTCCTTTCCTATAGTCCACGCCTCACACCCGTACAGTGCTACACTCCAAACATATACCTTCAGTAATCTTTTTCTAATACCCAAGTCAATATTTGATCTTAAAATCTGTTCTTTTTCTACGAATGCCTTCCTACCCTGTGCTATCCTACACTTTATATCTACCTTGCTTCGATTATCTTTTGTGATTCTACTGCCTAAATAACAAAAATCTGACACTTCTTCGATTCTATTATCTCCTATTGTGATCCTCATTTTTCTACTGCATTCCTTTTTGTCACACCTCATCACTTTAGTTTTACCTATATTTATTTTCATGTTAAAATCCCTAGTCAATACTGCCTGCATACCATTCAATACCCTTTCTAAATTCTTTTCGCTTTCTTCCAATATAGCTATATCGTCGGCGAATCTCAACATATATATTTTTTCTCTCCCTGTACATTCACACCTACACTATACTCTTCTTTTACTTTGTTTATTGCATCTTCTATACATAGATTAAATAATAACGGTGAAAGTGTACATCCCTGCCGAACTCCCTTCCCTATTTTTGCTACCTCTTCTTCCCCCTCAATTCTAACTAAGGCAGTTTGGTGTTTATATAAATTAAAAATTATTCTCCTATCCTTATAATCTATACCCGTTTCTTTTAAAATTCTGAACATTATGTCCCAATCTACATTATCAAATGCCTTTTCTAAATCTACAAAAGCTATGCAAGTTACCTTTCCTACCCTCATTCTTTTTTCTACTACCGTTCTTAGTGCTAAAATCGCCTCCCTCGTCCCTCTGTTTTTCCTAAAACCAAACTGATCTTCTCCTAGCCTTTCCTCTACTTTATTTTCTAATCTCCTATAAATAATCTTTAGCAATATCTTCGATGCATGTGATAGTAGACTAATGGTCCTATAGTTCTCACATAAATTAGCTCCTATTTTCTTCGGCATTGTTACTATTCTACTACGCTGAAAATCCTGTGGTACTTCTCCCTTCTCATATATTTTACAAACTAACCTGTATAATCGCTCCTGCATTTTTTCCCCTGCGTGTTTTATTAATTCGGCTGGTATCATATCAATCCCCGCTGCTTTGTTATTCCGTAAATCATTTAATGCTCTATGAAACTCTGACCTAAGTATGCTAGGACCTAAGTCATCCTCATCTATCTGTTCCACACTTTCTAGCTCCTCCATGTCCTGCCTACCTTTATATAAATCTTCAAGATACTCCTTCCATCTTCTAGCTTTTTCCTTATTTTCTGTGAGTTCCTTACCCTGCTTATCACATATAATGTTACCCTTTGGTTTTACTTTAGAAAAATGTGACTTAATTTTCCTGTAGCCCAAATCTACTTTACCTCTTCTCATATCCTCCTCAATATCCTCACAATTTCCTTTTATCCACTCTTCTTTCGCTAGCTTACATTTCCTATTAATTAAGTTCCTTAGTTCCTTATATTTTTTCTGTCCCGCTTCTGTGTTTCCAATTTTAATTTTCCTTCTTGCTTCTATCATTTCAACTATTTCTTCCGTGATCCATTCCCTCCTACCTGCCCTTTTCTTTGTGCCTAATACTTCATTTGCTGCAGTAGTTAACCCATTTCTGATTTCCCTCCATTCGCAATCTATGTCGTTCCTAGATGTTCCATTAGCCATGATTTCTACTTTCTGCTTGTACTTTTCACATACATCAGCTAATTTTAACCTATCGACATCTACTCTGACCTGTTTAGACTTCTGTAATTTCTTGAATTTGACCTTTGAGTCCAGGACTACTAAATTATGGTCACTATCAATATCTGCTCCAGGGTAACTCTTACAATTCTTAATCTGGTTCCTAAACCTCTCTTTAACCAGTATGTAATCTATCTGATACCTCCCTATATCTCCTGGCATTTTCCACGTATATATCCTGCGCTTGTGATTCTGAAAAAGCGTGTTTGCTACCACTAGCTTATTCCTAATACAAAACTCTACCAATCTATCCCCTCTATCATTACGTGTTCCTATTCCATATTCTCCTACTATTGAAACTTCCTTTCCCTTACCTACTACGGCATTCCAATCTCCGATTACAATTAGATTATCCTGTCCTTTAACGTTTGCTAACCTAGATTCAATCTCCTCATAAATGGATTCTACCTCCTCATCATCGTGACTTGAAGTTGGCATATATACTTGCACTATAACTGTGTCCGTTGGCTTCGTGTCTAATCTAATAGTTATAATTCTATCACTAACTTGGCAATAACTCTTTACTCTACATCCCAACTTTCTATTCATTATAAAACCTACACCGGTATGCCCATTATCTGATGTTGTGGTTATTAATCTATATTCTCCTGACCACGTATCTACTTGATCTTTCCCCCTAACTTCACTAATCCCTACAATATCCAGTTTAAGTCTCTCCATTTCTAGTTTCAAATTCTCTAACTTTCCTATCCTATTCATACTGCGTACATTCCACGCTCCAACTCGTAGAACTCTCGACGAAATCGATTTCTTGCCCGCCCCAGAATCTGAGGGCTTGCCTGCTACCGAAGTAGCCGGGTGAGACTCTGAGCTATTGGCTCTACTCACCTGGGGTAATACATTAACAGTAATCGACATTTTCATTTGCTGTAAGCTTGAGAAAGGTACAGTGCTGGTTTCTCCTTGCCTTGCACCGACCAATGAGTGCATATTTTAGCCGTCGCCCCACCGATTCAGCCTAATCCCCCTAATACCGTGGGTTAGCCTGAAATCTTTCCTATAGACCGGGATCCCTGTATAGGGACCGCTCTATAGGCCAGAGCGTCGTTGCCCATGTCTTGCCCCTAGGAGGCATATGCAGTGCATTGGCACACTATGCGACACTTGTGATATACTAGTTCATTTTTAAAAGAAATCAGGTATTTATGAGATATATTTTTCTAGTTGTCCTAAGGCGTATGTAGAACAAGCAAAACATTTAAGAAACATTTACACAGCGTATTTTAGATTTAAAAGAAATGTTCTATAGCCGAGCATTTTTAATCAGGTTACCTATTAAATTATATTACTTTAATTACTTAAATGTGTGTAAATCTATTCTTTACTGAATACTTAAAAGATCGAACTTTATTAATTTTGATTTGGGTCCTCTTTTCTTGCACATTCAAATTATTTAATGAAGATTAGCATAATATTTCATATTTATTTTTTAATCTGGTAAATGCCCTGGTATGTTATAACGCGCATGAGTAGATGATGAGTTTTTTTTCACTTAACATCTCAGTCCTTAAAGGTCCGACAAAGAACGTATGAGGATCCATGAAGGCGGAATGCTTCGGTTAATTATTCATTGAATTGTATAAAAATCCGGGGAAAAACGCTAGTATATTATTTAGCTGATTGTTCTGCTATTGCAAACTTCGGTATTTGGACGATATTGTATACAATCATTTAACGCGTAGTGACATCGAATTTACGATAAGAACAGTATATTTTGTGTAATAACTAACCAAAGATTTCGAGTATACATACCTGTTATGAATGATTTGACTGCTTTGATCGACACTGCGGCTATTGTTACTATACTCTAACTTGGTTATACTGATATTGATGGCTGGAATGTTGGTAGCGCTACCAAGATGAACCGGATGTAACAGCATTGGCAGGTGCAGCTTGTTATCCAGGCTGCGGTATGAGCGCAATGAGCGTCTCCTTCCCATGGCACCGACCTGACCATATTGTGCCGAGAGACAATCATCTACCTCTGGGCCGCCAACATCACTATCCTCTTCTAGGCTGGGCAAATGAGCATACTCCTGATCCTCCCCTTCTTGTTTCACCCTATTCATAGTGTATTTGAATATAATACCAATAATGTGTTCAAGTTGTAAGTACTTGATATTAAAAAAAATTAAGTTGTCAATTTTATTTTGATAAACTCACTTTTCAGATTTTACTTTGTGTTGAGGTAAAGATATGGCTTGTCCTGTTTCTATTTGGCCAACTTCGTGGTTATATAACAATAAATCTTGCAGAGTAAAATCAAAGTAGATTCTTAGACCATCGAGAACTTCCTGACAAATATCTAGACTAAATGAAAAAGAAAACGCGTTAAGAAACATTTAGAAATACCTGTCACGAATCGTGATTGATATACTATTAAATAAATAAGTCAACATGACAGAAGTACTTCAAAAATGGCATATAATGACCTATAAATCTTTTAAAACAATACAAATTAACAATTAACGAAAATATTGATTAATAGTATATCAATCACGATTCGTGACAGAGGTATTTTATTTAGTTTTATCTTGTGCTACTGAAGATGGGGGCATAGTCCTTGAAATGTACATCTAGATACTTAATGCTTGTTACGGTATTTGGGTGATATTCTATATTAATATTTAACACCGTAGTGATAATTTTTTAAATAGTTCTTATATTTACTGTTTGCAGATTGCATATTACTCATTGCATATCGAGTATTAAGTTCTGATATACGGTTAAATCTAGTTACATTACATTTATATAGGCCAAGTGCCACTTGAGATTGGTTAAAACATAAAATGCATAAGACCATTGCAGCTACATGGCCGTAGCAACATTTTATATGTAACCTCATACTTTCTCTTGACATCTTCGGATCGTAATTTATCTCGCGTTATGACGCATGGTCCGTTAACGTGGCTGGTGCTGGTAGTCTTGCCACCTTTGCCGGCTCCTACCGTAGGAGTAGTGCAGCTCGATGTTTTGCTCCGCTCATGTAACTGACAAAGCTGATTGGCAGCATAGTAACGCCAGTATAATTCTAGTATTGTAACAACATTTGGTTCCGCTGGAATTCGGTGTAGTCTGTAGCCTGTATAGGAACAGAACAAAATATGTTAGGTTTAAAGATATATCAATCTACGGCATTGATATTAACCAAAATATAAATTAAGAAATTCTTGGGTTAAAGTAATACCTTGTGTCACTATACGATAATCTTGCTCCAAAATGAATCGCAACTCACTGGTGAGTTCTAGCGAGAGGTAAAGTGAGAGCGATGTATGATCTCCATCTACGGACACCGAGCAATCCTCGCCTTCTGAACAACTGCTTCTAGACGGTGATGCCGCAGTTATTTTATCTTTGTCTCTATTTTGATGCATCTGCTGGTAGTCATCCATGTGCTCAATTGGATTATCATCGATATCCTGGTCCCGCTCTCGATTTGTGTCTTCAGAAGTCGAGGATAAAGCTCCTGAGTTTTTACGGCCATGTTTTTTGCGTTCTTTATCTTTTCGGTAAAGATACGCTCCGCTAAATAAAAACAATTTTATTTTAACGAAACTATATTGATCATCTCAACATCAAACTATTTAAAACCTTACTAACAATTGTAATTTTGACTTTTCTGCCAAATCTTTTTGAAGTTGTCTGTTCTCTGGTGTATCTTTTAAAATGTATTCTTCATTTACACAGCGATCCCATGATGAGTTCCATCCACGAAAATGAATTAGGTATTCAACTAATTTTCTGGACTTGTTAATAATAACATCTTTAACCTAAAAAAACTGGATTGTATTATCAACTAAATTATTGTTTCTTAAAAAGCAACCTTGGACTCATAGAGTACTTTAGCTTTAGTTGGGTCGGGTTCGTAACAAAGCACCTTCTCGCCCTCTGAGAATTTTGTTTTAATACCCCTAGTAGATACCATTATGAAAATCGCACATATGGAATGACTCAAATGTATATAATTGATTTTTTGGTACGATTCTGTATGAGAATAATGATTTAGCGTATGGTCCGTCATAGTAGTGTTTACGAGGTAGCCTACTTTGAAGGGGTATTAAAGTTGCTAGGTTTACGATGCATCAAGAAGCTGACCTATAGATCATAGGTCAGGTCTTTAATAACTAGTATTGACTTATTTTGACATATAGATATTTTTAAAATTTTACTTAATGTATTATTTTATCAATTATTTAGCTAGAATATTTAAATCAATTGCATTTTTTAGGATACCGTTTAAACCTTCCATACCTCGGAACCATTCGAATCTCAGGTTACTACTTCCTGTTTTATATATATAGATATTTCGCGGCAAATTCAAAATATTACATTTATGCTTTTTCAGCATAAATTAGTTTCAATGCACAATTTATAAATATATATAATACAATAAAATACAATACTACAACGGATTATAAAACAACGGATTAACGATGAATATACTATAATCGTTTCAGGAGATATTATAACAAATGTGTGTCAAATAAAATAATTCATTGAATAAAAACCATATGAAATGTATTTCAAATGTAAACACTATAAATATAAAACATCAATAAAAGTGAGCAGCAAAATATGACACATAATATATCGAGCAAAACTTTAAATCTTAAATAAACCAAAATAAGCATTTAAATTTGTAAAAACAACACTTGCTAACTTTTAGGTATAATAGGTATAATACAATTCTAATCAAAATAAAATTCAAAGGCGCCTTTTCTTTTCAGGGAAATAATGTTGTGGGTCTCCTTTCCTCTTGTTCGTTGTTTGGTTTAGTTTCTTCCTCGACTGGAGTTCCAATGAATTCCAGCCTCTTTGAAAAATTAAAGTAAAATTATGAAAGCAATGAATACTAACTCTATGAATAAAGATATATTTGTATTTATAATCTATGAATAGTTAGTAGTCATTGATAAAGATTAATAAATATTAAATAGATTTATAATATTATTTACAATTAAGTGAATCTTTTGACACGAATAATACCTGTGTCACGAATCGTGTCAGAGTTATTTTATTTAGTTTTACTTGTGCTACTGAAGATGGGCGCATAACGCTTGAAATGTACATCTAGCTACTTAATGCTTGTTACGGTATTTGGGTGATATTCTATATTATAATTTAACACGGTAGTGATAATGTTTAAAATTATCCATAGTATTTCGCAAGTCTTGATTCTTTTAAGTGTTGAAAAACAACGCTCTGATTCAGCAGTGGTCATCGGGGTTGTTAAAATAATTTTGAGTATTTTTATAGTTTGCGGGAAAGTTTCACTTAGATTATTTTGTAGCAATAATGAAAGAAATTCTGTGGCTCCAATTATTTGATAAAAATCCGGACGCGAGTAAATGACTTTAATCTGAATCTAGTTTTTAATCTGGTATTATTAAAAAATGGATATGCATGACACACGGTTTACAAAAGGTCCACTGTAAATTGTTTAGAAAATGTTGACATCGATTTCGTGTTAAATAACTCAGCGGCTTGTAGATGGCCACGATATGAGAATCTGTCCTTCATCTGTTATAATTACGTCACACACTTCTTTGGCATATACACTTCTTTGTAAGTTTTCTTCTTTTCTTCTCCTCTTTGTTCAATGAAAAATTTCTTCAGTGTGACTTTGAATAGCATCAGTTTGACATCTAATCTTTTTAATACACTTTTCAAAATTTTGTATATCAGTTTGAAGTTGGATACTATCCTTATCTCTTGACTGGATTTGATTATATAATATATCCACATGTGGCATAATTTTGTGGTAAAATGACAACCAAAACAAAAATTCTGGGTCTTCTAGAGCTCGCCAGAGACCAGAAACTTCATTAGAAGTTACACTTCTTCAGCATTTTTCTTCAATTTCTTCAAATACTTCTATTAGCTTTTCTCGATTTTCCTATAGAGTATTGACAGTTCTGATATTATAATTCCATCTTATTGCAGCTTACTTCGGTAAGCTGTGCTTGAATATTTCGTCTAAAACATCGCATTTGTTCGACGAGTGTGAAAAAAAAGCAGTAATTGCCTTTAATTATTAAAAAATACCTCACTTTAATATGTCGTGATGCTGCTTTCTGCAGCATTCTGCTTTTACTATTATTTAACACCGTAGTGGTAATTTTTAAGATTACAACTGTTTAAAATGGAAATATAAGAGTAAAGGTGTATTGTTACTGATCCATTATAATTGTATAAAATTGTTAATAATATTGATTTAGTTCCATCCTCAATTAATGAATTTATTTTTTATATCCCTTCTTTCAAATCAAGGAATATAAAATTGTTTTATATTCCACGTAGAACTTCTAATACTGCAATAAACAATCCAAATCCAAGTAATTTAAGGAATTGTATACAGAAAAATTACAAATAGGTATGCAAAGAAAAACCTAAGAAAATTACCATACCACTACGCAAACACATCAATATAGAATAATACCATACCAAGTACAATATTCGAACACTGAAGAGACCATTTAAGTGACTTGAAATTAACCTTGAAGTTCAATGACTCGTAACCTACAAATTAGTTTATATACAACACTTACTTTCTAAATCCAAGGTTCCCCTAAACTTAAAAACTACAATATATACAAAGACGTGCACAAGAACCCCTTCTGATGGACTTTTACCACAAAGGCTGGACAAAACCATTATCGCAGTGTTCTGGGTATGGGAACGGGGCATGCAACCAATGAAATGAGGAATTTTTAATGGGAAGCGCTAATCAAACGAAACCGAATCTATAGATGGCAATAGACGGCTGGAGATGATTAGAGAGCGTATTAGCAATTTCGTAGATGAGATATGTTGGCAGATGAAGATTCACTTAATTGTAAATAATATGATAAATATACTTAATATTTATTAATATTTACCAATGAATACTAACTCTATTCATAGATTGTAAATCTACGCTCGTATTCTATTGCCTGCCGGTACTATGCACAAGTACCCGTCGCCTCCAGAACTTCTTTAAATGCTCAAATATAAATAAGATGAATGGATATTATTAACTATTTAGGTTTCACGGTACGAAGAACATGTTGAAAACCGGTGATAGTATTAAAATACAAGGAACATGCCCTTCGACAATGATGGCGAATTTCATAGAATATATTATGTTTAATATATTTATATATTTTTTGAATTAACAATTTAATTAAATACTTCTAGCTCATGTAATTGTACAATTTTTTGATACACTTCGAACATGAAGAATATTTATTCATATTTACCGATGAATACTAATTCTATTTATAGGGTTAGACCACGTCTGTAATATAAACTTGCGGAGGATATCGTATTTTTTAATTTTATTATGTACAATTTTACAAACAGTAAATATAAATGAAGTATTAGCACAAAGAAAAGGGCAGGTAGGAGGGAATGGATCACGGAAGAAATAGTTGAAATGATAGAAGCAAGAAGGAAAATTAAAATTGGAAACACAGAAGCAGGACAGAAAAAATATAAGGAACTAAGGAACTTAATTAATAGGAAATGCAAGCTAGCGAAAGAAGAGTGGATAAAAGGAAATTGTGAGGATATTGAGGAGGATATGAGAAGAGGTAAAGTAGATTTGGGCTACAGGAAAATTAAGTCACATTTTTCTAAAGTAAAACCAAAGGGTAACATTATATGTGATAAGCAGGGTAAGGAACTCACAGAAAATAAAGAAAAAGCTAGAAGATGGAAGGAGTATCTTGAAGATTTATATAAAGGTAGGCAGGATATGGAGGAGCTAGAAAATGTGGAACAGATAGATGAGGATGACTTACCGATTGATATACTATCAGTGGCGGCTCGTGCCATTTCAATCTGAGGGGGGCGCATTTCCTAAAAAATAACCTAATAGTGAGAAATCTTACCTAAAATGGATGCAAAATCATTAAATTCAATCATTTCTTGAAAGTGAATTCCACTCTTCTATCTTTCATTGATATAAAGTTTTCCAAAACTTTTTCGTTAAAATTGTAAATATCTCGCACCACATTTTTATTAACACACATCATCGCCAATGCGTTTAAACGATCATTACCCATAGTATTTCGCAAAAAAGTCTTGATTCTTTTAAGTGTTGAAAAACAAGCTCTGATTCAGCAGTGGTCATCGGGGTTGTTAAAATAATTTTAAGTATTTTTATAGTTTCCGGGAAAGTTTTACTGAGATTATTTTGTAGCAATAATGAAAGAAAATATGTGGCTCCAATTATTTGATAAAAATCCGGACGCGAGTAAATGACTTCTAATTCTGTTTTTAATCTGGTTTTATTCAAAAATGGATATGCATGACACACGGTTTCCAAAAGGTCCACTGGAAATTGTTTAGAAAATGTTGGCATCGATTTCGTGTTAAATAACTTAGCGGCTTGAGATGGCCACGATATGAGAATCTGTCTTCATCTGTGTTATAATTTTTTTTGTAAATGTCTCTTGTAAAACGCCGCGTAAATGTTCGGTTTTGAGCACTCCTTGCACAAGTTTGCGATAAATTTAAATCAGGCAACGGTCTACCTAATTCTTTAATTTTTACTTTGTCCACAAGAGAAAGTCTACAAAACTCTATTTTCAATAAAGAACTAACACTATTCATTTTTATTAAATTATATCTATTAAATATATTCTTGGGGAAACACGTGGCAAAATCGTACATACGTACATATTGTCCATACACAGAACAAATGCTACTGTCTTAACTGACTATTCTATATCAATTTATATACATACATATATACTAGAATACTCTGTTCTCTGAACTGTGGCTGTGGCTGTGGCTGTGGCTTCTATGGCTGTTCGGCGCTAAAGTATCGTGGCATTCAATATTTTAAAACAACTATATATTCTTAGCTTTGAAGCACCGTGACATCACGTTGCTATGGACTCATCCCAAGCCGCTGAAATGTGTGTTACAATAGTCGTTATATGGGACAAGCGAACCGAAGAAACAGAAGACATGCTGCATACGGTCGCTCTCACTCTAGCGCTTGCAGTAGAGTGAGATGAGTGCATAATGCATTTAACCCGTATGGGTAGGCTGGCTGCCGATGTAATGTGTGTAACATTAGTCGATATATATAGCGATACGCGAACGATAGAAACAGATGCTATACTACAAACGGTCGCTCTCACTCTAGCGCTTCCAACAGATAGGAGGAGTGCATATGCATTTGACTGGTACTTACTAGCTGCCATATCATGTTGAGGCATGAGTGTTATGTATGTTCGCGGCGCAAGCTTTATCTTTTAGGAAAAATATTGCCGAGATAAAATATCGCAATACAATTATATATCTACGGTGATACGCTCAATGTTCAGGAAGGGCGCGCGGCCTGCGGCCTGCATAAGGAACCGCCCCTATATACTATCATAATAGGATATAAATTATAATAGGCATTTAACACCGTAGTGATAATTTAAAAAATATATATTATTCTAGATATTATACAATCTCGCATTACATTATTATCAATCTGAGGCTCTTTCTCTTTATCGCTAATAGCTACTGTCGACTTTAAAATATAAAGATCTTTCATTACTCTGAATTTATTCTCTATTGAAGAGTTGACAAAAGTCTTATGTAAAATATATAAATTTAACATGGTATTTTTTACTGGTAAAATATTACCGGCATTTTACCAGTAAAATATTACTGACGTTTTAATTAATAAATTATTGTACCGGTGAAAAAATCAAAATTTTTACTACATTTTACCGAAGATATGCTAAATACTAATTTTGTCGATGATGTTATTATTATTGAATACTTAAAACTTACTAAATTATTTATGTCTGAAAATTGTTTTTCCTTAAATGGTAAATTCTTTGAGCAAAAGGAAGGTACAGCTATGGGAAATTGTTTAAGTCCATTTATTGCTAATTTATTTATGAGTTATTTTGAAACTAAATTAAAGGAAACTGAAATTTATTTTCCTAGAATTTGGATTAGATATGTAGATGACATCTTTTCAATTTTTGATACTGAAAAATCTAATATTGATGATTTTATTAAAATATTGAATTCTAAATTTCCTTCAATAAAATTTACTTATGAAATCGAAAATAGTAATCAGTTACCTTTCTTAGATGTTTTAATCATTAGAAATAATAATATATTAGAATTTGGTATATACAGAAAAGCTACAAATACGGACTGTTATATCAGGAACGATTCAAATCATTGTCGTCAACATAAATACGCAGCTTTCAATTTTTTAATTAACCGCATATTAAATATTCCTTTATCTAATGATAAATATAACATTGGATTAAATAATATCCGCAGTATTGCAGTACAAAATGGCTCTTCTAAATTTATAAATAACATATTAAGAAAATTTAAAAGATCAAGAGATATCAAAAATATTAGTAGCTTAGAACAAAGTAATAATGCAACTTCAAAATTTGTTAAATTACCATTTAATCCTATAATTGCACGTGGTTCAGATAGTATTTTAAATAAATATAATTTTAAAGTAACATAATACTTCTAATAGTCTTGCTAATTTTCTAGGAAATCCAAAAGATTCGATTGATTTCAATAAAAAATCGGGTATTTACGAAATATCTTGTTCTAGTTGTCCTAAAGTATATATAGGACAAACGCGTAGATCCATTGAAACTAGATGTAAGGAGCATTTAGCTCATTTCAAATTAAATAGAAAAGATAGAAGTGCTGTCGCCGAACATATTTTTGAATCAGGTCATCCTATTCGAATTAGTTCACTTAAATTACTTAAAAATGTTTTAAATTATTCCGTGTTAAATACTTATGAAAGTATATACATGCATAAATCTAAATCAAATTGAATGAATTTAGATTCGGGCCCAATTTCATCTCGTCTATTTAATTTATTTATTATGAACTATTTTTAAATTTATTATTATTTTATTTATTTATTTTTGGTTATTTTAGATTTCACAAAACCAATATTTTTTGCTGTTACTTGTTTTTTTCGTTAATTTATAATTTGTAATTTGTAATTTGTATTGTTTTTAAAAGATATATAGGTCATATTATATGCCAATTTTGAAGTACTTCTGTCATGTTGACTTATTTATTTGATAGTATATCAATCACGATTCGTGACAGAGGTATTTTATTTAGTTTTAACTTGTGCTACTGAAGATGGGCGCATAGCGCTTGAAATGTACATCTAGCTACTTAATGCTTGTTACGGTATTTGGGTGATATTCTATATTAAAATTTTTACCGGTAAAAAGGCACAGCACTAGAAAATAATATTTATATATTATATAAATGTGGGTAGCTAGAAAGATAAATTAAGGAAAATGTGCTAGTCAGCTAATTAGCATTTGGAAGGTATTTCCGCATATAAGAGATAGACCAGTGTTCAAGTTCTTATGGTGATATTATGGTGCAATTAGTTATAGAAAGCAGACCTGGATTATAAGTACGACAGTCCGATTGTGCAGAATGTTAAGATGAATTGCTGAAATGTAGAAGTACGAATTCCTAGGATTTATAATTAACTAACTTTCTAATATATGAGTATAATGTGTGATTAATACGCAGAAGTCCAAGCACCGTACGTTAAAGACAAATCTGCATGGCGCAAGTCCAACCTTAATGTGGCCAACAGTACAGAAACAACGCGACCACGCGATTCCATACATCAACTATATAGCTACAGCAACTTACAACCTAATAATTCGCCAATAGCTACTAGCAGTGTCAACTCCATTGCAGAGAATGAACAACAACGAAAGGAACTCATATCCACGTTGGGCCAAAGACCGGTCACCGATCGGCTTACCGTTTACATACGCAGACCGAGCAATGAATTGTATACTACCGCATTCGATGCAACATCAGAGGCAGTTATATCTACTCCTCCAACAGAAGAACTAGAACAATTGATGGAAAAAGCAGTCCGGCCCCTGTCAATGCCACCAGATTCACCACCCATCATGGAGACAGATGGAATTAGCAACAAGGACATAGATCAGGACAATGTAGAGACGCCTCCGGCAACAAGACGTATCTTTATACCCACCCCCACTGAAAAAAGAGAGCCAATTCAACCGAGTCCATGTAAACGAATGATGAACCGAGCCAATGCTGTTAGCTCGGCAACATTATCAGTTACAACAAATATAATGCAAACAGAACAAGATGGCCATGAAAAATCACCAGCTCTGGGTGATGGACAGTTTGATCGCTTCTCAGCTACACGTAGGACACGGTAAGTACTCGTAAGCATTTTGTATCACCTTGTTTAACATAATGTCGGTATAATCTCACCGAATTTCAGGCGCTTCAAGCGCAATACGGACACAATAGATGCAATTACACCAACGACAATGGCCAACGATTCTGGGCTATCCATTACACTCGGCACTGATATCACATGTGCAGTTGCCCAGAAGAACACATCACTCTCACAGGGTATACACACACATACTAAAGAAGCTCCTACGAATTTTGAGCTTCCAAGTATAGTGTCCACCGCACAAGAACCAATAAAACGCCCACGAAAAAACAATGTTAGCTACACAAGCAGCGGGTCTGACATGATGAAAGTTAACAACGTCGATTGCAAAGAAAATAGCGAAAGCATAAACAACGACGAGGGATTTGAGGAGACGCAGAGCCTTCAGTCGGAAGAGTCACCCAGTCAGGGAGACACTAGCGCGAGTGGTGTCGCTGGAAGTCGCAGTGAAAAACTCACTGTCACCACAGCACTCACAAAAACGAATATAGGCAACGATGCAGCATTAGCGAGAAAGCAATATCTGAATGGGGGGCTAACTACGGAGAAGTTGCAACCTCAAACACATATTCAATTATCAAGCAGATTCAATAGGAATAATCATGTTCGGAAAACAACCCAAGTATGTGTTATACAGCGTGACGTCTCTATCGATAGATAGTGTAACATTCGAAAATATTTGCGTCTTAATTAACATTCTCGTGTCATATGGTGTAGTAGCTCTCACGTTATGGAAAACACCAAAAAATACCGCTTGCTGTACCGGCAAAGCCAACATAGCTATTCCCGTATTAATTTCGATCAAGTTACATAAAAATGGGCTACTACAATTAGTTTACAACAAACACAAAATATAAAACTCTCAGATCTTTAATTTGAATATAAAATTTAAAAGCAAATCAAAATTTATTTAAACTAAATTAAAAATATATATAAATTAAATAATAATTCAAGTTGTGGGTGTATCGGACAATTGTAGACAAAAAGTTTCTTTTAAATTCTTGATTACGTTTCGATATATTTCTCAATATATTCATCAGAGCTAAAGTATTCATTAGATTAACATATAAGAATACATGTTAAAATTTTATTATTAACATACCTAAAATTCATTGATCTAAGAGCATTACATAATATTAATTAAATAACCAATGGGTTGGGTTTCATCAATCCTTTAATCGCACTCCATCGTCATCACACCATGTATACTCTCAAATTTAAAAATTACAATCACCTAATATATAACATTTTTTTAACAGACATTTAATTCTTTACATAATACTTTCAAACTTTTATATTGCTTATATTGCACTTTAATGAATGACATATTTTTTGTTAAATAATTATGGAAGTAGACCCAAGTGACCATGTTTCCAACACAGTCAATACGCCATCTATGAGCTGTCAAATTCAATGTGTCAATCTATTATTAGTGTATACATAATGTAGTGAGAAATTATACAAAGGAAACCATTAGGTGATTGTAATTTTAATCTTAGAGAGTACTATGCATGGTGTGATGACGATGGAGTGCAATTAAAGGATTGATGAAACCTATATTGGTTATTTAATAAATATTATGTAATGTTCTTAGATCAGTGAATTTGAGGAATGTTAATAATTAAATGTTAACATGTGTTCGTATATGTTAATCTAATAAATACTTTAGCTCTGTTGAAGATATTAAGAAATATATCGAAATGTTAGCAAGAATTTAAAGGAAATTTTTTGTCTAAAATTGACCGATAGACCCACAACTTAAATTATTATTGAACATTTCCGGACGTCAACAAATCATGATAGTGTACATTAAAGTTGAAAATAATTTGGTCAATATTTAGTAATATTATATGACTAGCCATCACTACCGCTGAAAAAAAAGAACCTAACTTAATAATTTTCAATATCTAAGCTATTTTCTTTGTTCATTTTATTCAATAGTAAACATAATAGAGGATTGGATTCAAACCTACAGCCTACCTATAGATTGCGAAATGGAAGTTAACCCACTAATCTAACTCAGCTCCTTTAAAAAAATAGTATTAGTATAATTTACTTGTATTTTTAAAAAGCTACACTTGAAGATGATTATTAGTGCAAAATTTGGTTAGGGAAATATGTAGTATATAACCAACAACAATGAAATAATAACATATTAATCAACATGGTTTTTTATCCTAGGAACAGAGTAGCAGAAAACCCGTATTGCCATTATCCTCCTCCCCAACGGTTAGTGTAGGTACAACAGTAAGACGCACTAACAGCCTACGCCGACCCACTTCCGTCTCTGAAGGCACTGCTGCAACAATGGGAGTACAGATTCCTCGTCGCAGTATCAACGCAGGCGCAAGTGTAAATAACAGTATACGTTCTGTGAGCAAGAACACGTTCACAGGAACAACGGGTACAATGATTGCAGCGCCAAGACGTTCAATCCTGAAACCAGTCAGCAGCATTAATCGTACAACAATCAACACTGCACACCTACCAAGGCCGCTCAACGCCCCACGATCTACGGTGCCGACCCTAGGTCTACCTAATACGAGCAGCAGTACTACTGCATCTATACAACAGTCAAACGGTGAGTGATCTCATAGCACTACAACGATTGCACTTCCTAACATATAATCGGATTTATATCTACGTATGTCAAACGTAACAATCGTCTTCTACAAGTTTGTATTTCTGAAAATAAATAGGGATTTACAAGGTTACATTATTTGGTTTATTGAATGCAGTGAATCTCTGCACAAACCTAAAAATCTCAACTTTACACATACCTCGTGATAATACGCGAGTATTTAAATGACGCGTACTTAAAAATGCACTGCACTGTAAATAATGTTTACATATAACTTCCATAACTATAAAAACGGACTTTAGTAATTGATGTTTCAGTGATTGGTAAGATTAGTAGTTCTGTTCGAGAAGGTACTAATGTGACTAATACTAGACAACATGCCGTCAGATCTAATGGACTCTCATTTATGAAACCAACTGCATCTAGTACGACAAAGACAACGACGGCAACTGTTATGCCGAACCGCCTTCATTCTAGCTTTAAACTGAAATACTGAAATATTTCAACATTAGACATGATACACTACAAAAAGCATTCTATTTACCAACTGCACCAATTGGCTCACTCTACATACGTTGCACAGTTTTCTGTTCAGGCGTTGCCAATTTTCAGTACTACATTTTAATGAAACAACCGTCCTTACAATGACCAAAATACTTTTAAATTATACCTCTCGTTTTGAATCGTGTACAAACTCTGTTACCCTTAATAAATCATAACAGTTAAATTATTTAATTTTGGCGCACGCACGCACGTGCACACACACACACTATATATATATATATATGTGCGCCAAAATATTTCTGCAATTTTTAAATAGTTAATGACATATATTATATATGTTTATGCGCCAAAACGTTGATGCAATTTTTAAATAGTTAATGCAAGGATTAAAATTAACACTAAAATTGCGTCATATTTTAATCAATTAAAAAATAAAACCAAGATGATAGATATTAAATACTTCACAACAGAACTATGTATTTTATTCTAGTTAATTTTCTAAATTTTAACTTTGTCATAATTTGATTAGAAATGAGTACTACTAAGTCAAGCTTTCGTATTAATGACATTTTGTATATTAATACCATTTGAATTAATTTTTATTTAAAGTCAGATCAGGTCTATAGTATTTTTTAATTCAGAAATTTCCCTATCACACTTCGTATTATTCACCATCAAAGCTCACTGCAAGAGGTCTTGTTTATGAAAAGGTACAGAGCAACCTAAATACACAATTAGAATGTTAGAAGTATAAAACTGTGAAGAAATATCTTCAATGTAGATATCAAATAATCTAGTTGATATCTATATGATTCAATATTTTTAATGTTTCCATTTATATTGATATTTTTAGGTTTCAATTTCAATTTATTATTAGTCATATGGTTACAT
Source organism: Leptodirus hochenwartii (assembly GCA_947310635.1). Classification (NCBI taxonomy): domain Eukaryota; kingdom Metazoa; phylum Arthropoda; class Insecta; order Coleoptera; family Leiodidae; genus Leptodirus; species Leptodirus hochenwartii. Next base: position 29,273,987 of record OX371177.1, on the reverse strand, counting down.
TACATAACGTTGGGTCGTCAGAAAATAAATGTGGTAATAATACAAAGTTATCTTAAATAAGTAATATTAAATTAACACGTTAACATTGCATTACATGTTTAAAAACAAAAACTGAAACACAATACAGTAAACAAAACAATAAAATAAACAAAACAACACATATATGTAAACTAAACTAAGGTAGAAATTAACAAAGTGAAAATATTCCTTGATAGCGTAAAATCGATTACTTGTGAAATAATCTTTGACAATGGATTTAAATTTATTGAATTCTCTGATACTTTTAAGCGATGCTGGTAATTTATTAGACTAAAATAGACATCTATTTCGCACCCAGTTCCAATTGCCTACTGTTATGAAAGGATATGGAAATCTCTTATGCTTATAGAGTGACAGGATATTTTTAAGAGCGGTTGCTACTACCATCTTTTTTTCTTATACAAAACTACTAATCTGTACCCTCGTATCAACTGTATATTCCCATTTCATGTTCTCCTACAGTGGAGTCACTGCATTTCTCCTACAGTGGAGTCACTGCATTTCTCCTATTATATTTATATTCCCCTAAAAACAATAATTTAATAAAATTTCATAACAGATGAGAAACGATGTGTATGTTGTTACATGTACGTTTCTTTTCAAATACGTAGTATCGTTCATTCAGTGCAGGTTAGTCCCCGATATTCCATTATTTTTCTTAACATAATGAGGAAATCAATAGAACATCAAATCAATGTCCAAGTTTCATTGCATATCTTCTAATTATATACTTTGAATGGGAATCTTCATCAAATGCTCTAAGATCCACTATTAGCATAAATAGGAAAAATAATTTTCTGTTCAGTCTTTCAATAAGTTTTGTTGTATTTTGCATTATTTGAAAACTTGCTTTTATTTTATTTTCTATAATGTAGTGATATTTGCTTTAGATATCTTAATATCCCCACAAATGCTACCGATCAAAACAGGAAAGCATTTTACAATATTTGGGGTTTCCAAACAAATAAAAATTACATACTTCATCCAACGATAATGTAATGATCTTTTACGAAACTGTAGTAGTTACTTTTTGCAATCTTTTATAATAATCGACATTGGTTAAGCCACGGTCTTGATTGATCCATGGAAACCTCTGGAAATCTGTTATAAATAGTATCAGTTAATGACATATTGGTGAATGTTTATACTGATTGACTAAATGACGTAAAGTATTAGCCAACTAAACCAAGTTTTATCAAGTAGTTTTTAAGAAAACTATGCCCTAGTCACAATGTTTTTCTTTTTTAATTTCATAATGTAATCGAAACACTAATGCAATAAAGTAAAAAAAGATTATATGTTGAGCTATAGTCAGTTGAAATATTTATTTACAAGTTCGAATTTAATATTAACAATATATTACTAGTAAGCTAACATAAAACTAAAATAATAATTTAATATATTTTTGTTTAATAATTATAATACCATATTTTGTATTATTATTGCTACTAATATTATTTAGCATAGCTTCTTATAATTTTACAATAATAAAATTCTTATAAGTTACCAAATAGTTCTAATATATATAATTTCGTATTCGATTACAATTATATGTTTTATTTATTGTATCACAAATTTCCTCAAATATAACATTTATCAAGGAACCATTCTCTGTGCTCTGATAAAAAGCTAAAAAATATATATAAACTGAAAATTCATTCAGAATATTTTATATTTAAGCCGTCTTACTCTATAAACAGCTCTAAATGTCCCATTAATATTTTCAACTTTTCTTCAGACATACTTGTTGCAGCCAATAAATCGGGCAATTTTACTACAATAAAAAAGATTAATATAATTTCGAAAAACTAAATCTCCTTTAGTAAATCCTATACAGTAAAGAAAACAAAACAATATTATAGGCATAGAAAAATCTCGATGAAATAAATTACCAATGAGACAATGTATTACTTTGGTATAATTTATGAATTCTTATAATTAAATAAATTACCGAATAGCCGGGCTAAATGTGTGCCACCGTATAATAAAGATGGTGGTGGTGGTCTCTGTACGTAAATATAATCCGGTAATGCTCGCCATGTTGGTATTTTCATATCAGACGTACTGTAATTATATATTTTGTAAATGAAAATAAATACCCAAATGCTCAATAACTACCCAAATGACGTTACCCAAATTATTTATAAGCTAGGTGGAATGGCTACCTTGTCTTTCAGTTGCAAATAATACATTAGAAAAGTTCAAATGAACAAGGTATATTAGAAATATTAACAGTCTAGTAGAATGTAACGATGCGGCCTCTATATTTGTTAAACTACATTTTGATCCTATTAAAAAAATACAGTTTTAAAGTGTATTTTTTTGTGATATTAGTTTAGTTAAAGAGTCCGCAATCCTAAAGATTGGTTGGAAACAGCACGCCATGCCGATCTATCCTGAGCTAATCCCTCCATCTCCCTATAGCTATTCATCTCAACGTCTTCAACTATCTGACTCACATACTCCAATCTAGGCCTACCTACCCCTCTCTTTTCCTCCACTCTACCTTCTATGATCAATTGCATAATCCCCCCATGCCTAAGAATATGCCCTACTAATCTGTCTCTCCTACGCTGTAATACTCTCCAAATACTTCTCTTCTCCCCCTACTAACTCTAGTACAGCTTCATTTGTTACTTTATCTTCCCAACCAATCCTCATCATCCTCCTATAACACCACATTTCAAGTGCTTCTAATCTACGCTTCTCTTCCTTTCCTATAGTCCACGCCTCACACCCGTACAGTGCTACACTCCAAACATATACCTTCAGTAATCTTTTTCTAATACCCAAGTCAATATTTGATCTTAAAATCTGTTCTTTTTCTACGAATGCCTTCCTACCCTGTGCTATCCTACACTTTATATCTACCTTGCTTCGATTATCTTTTGTGATTCTACTGCCTAAATAACAAAAATCTGACACTTCTTCGATTCTATTATCTCCTATTGTGATCCTCATTTTTCTACTGCATTCCTTTTTGTCACACCTCATCACTTTAGTTTTACCTATATTTATTTTCATGTTAAAATCCCTAGTCAATACTGCCTGCATACCATTCAATACCCTTTCTAAATTCTTTTCGCTTTCTTCCAATATAGCTATATCGTCGGCGAATCTCAACATATATATTTTTTCTCTCCCTGTACATTCACACCTACACTATACTCTTCTTTTACTTTGTTTATTGCATCTTCTATACATAGATTAAATAATAACGGTGAAAGTGTACATCCCTGCCGAACTCCCTTCCCTATTTTTGCTACCTCTTCTTCCCCCTCAATTCTAACTAAGGCAGTTTGGTGTTTATATAAATTAAAAATTATTCTCCTATCCTTATAATCTATACCCGTTTCTTTTAAAATTCTGAACATTATGTCCCAATCTACATTATCAAATGCCTTTTCTAAATCTACAAAAGCTATGCAAGTTACCTTTCCTACCCTCATTCTTTTTTCTACTACCGTTCTTAGTGCTAAAATCGCCTCCCTCGTCCCTCTGTTTTTCCTAAAACCAAACTGATCTTCTCCTAGCCTTTCCTCTACTTTATTTTCTAATCTCCTATAAATAATCTTTAGCAATATCTTCGATGCATGTGATAGTAGACTAATGGTCCTATAGTTCTCACATAAATTAGCTCCTATTTTCTTCGGCATTGTTACTATTCTACTACGCTGAAAATCCTGTGGTACTTCTCCCTTCTCATATATTTTACAAACTAACCTGTATAATCGCTCCTGCATTTTTTCCCCTGCGTGTTTTATTAATTCGGCTGGTATCATATCAATCCCCGCTGCTTTGTTATTCCGTAAATCATTTAATGCTCTATGAAACTCTGACCTAAGTATGCTAGGACCTAAGTCATCCTCATCTATCTGTTCCACACTTTCTAGCTCCTCCATGTCCTGCCTACCTTTATATAAATCTTCAAGATACTCCTTCCATCTTCTAGCTTTTTCCTTATTTTCTGTGAGTTCCTTACCCTGCTTATCACATATAATGTTACCCTTTGGTTTTACTTTAGAAAAATGTGACTTAATTTTCCTGTAGCCCAAATCTACTTTACCTCTTCTCATATCCTCCTCAATATCCTCACAATTTCCTTTTATCCACTCTTCTTTCGCTAGCTTACATTTCCTATTAATTAAGTTCCTTAGTTCCTTATATTTTTTCTGTCCCGCTTCTGTGTTTCCAATTTTAATTTTCCTTCTTGCTTCTATCATTTCAACTATTTCTTCCGTGATCCATTCCCTCCTACCTGCCCTTTTCTTTGTGCCTAATACTTCATTTGCTGCAGTAGTTAACCCATTTCTGATTTCCCTCCATTCGCAATCTATGTCGTTCCTAGATGTTCCATTAGCCATGATTTCTACTTTCTGCTTGTACTTTTCACATACATCAGCTAATTTTAACCTATCGACATCTACTCTGACCTGTTTAGACTTCTGTAATTTCTTGAATTTGACCTTTGAGTCCAGGACTACTAAATTATGGTCACTATCAATATCTGCTCCAGGGTAACTCTTACAATTCTTAATCTGGTTCCTAAACCTCTCTTTAACCAGTATGTAATCTATCTGATACCTCCCTATATCTCCTGGCATTTTCCACGTATATATCCTGCGCTTGTGATTCTGAAAAAGCGTGTTTGCTACCACTAGCTTATTCCTAATACAAAACTCTACCAATCTATCCCCTCTATCATTACGTGTTCCTATTCCATATTCTCCTACTATTGAAACTTCCTTTCCCTTACCTACTACGGCATTCCAATCTCCGATTACAATTAGATTATCCTGTCCTTTAACGTTTGCTAACCTAGATTCAATCTCCTCATAAATGGATTCTACCTCCTCATCATCGTGACTTGAAGTTGGCATATATACTTGCACTATAACTGTGTCCGTTGGCTTCGTGTCTAATCTAATAGTTATAATTCTATCACTAACTTGGCAATAACTCTTTACTCTACATCCCAACTTTCTATTCATTATAAAACCTACACCGGTATGCCCATTATCTGATGTTGTGGTTATTAATCTATATTCTCCTGACCACGTATCTACTTGATCTTTCCCCCTAACTTCACTAATCCCTACAATATCCAGTTTAAGTCTCTCCATTTCTAGTTTCAAATTCTCTAACTTTCCTATCCTATTCATACTGCGTACATTCCACGCTCCAACTCGTAGAACTCTCGACGAAATCGATTTCTTGCCCGCCCCAGAATCTGAGGGCTTGCCTGCTACCGAAGTAGCCGGGTGAGACTCTGAGCTATTGGCTCTACTCACCTGGGGTAATACATTAACAGTAATCGACATTTTCATTTGCTGTAAGCTTGAGAAAGGTACAGTGCTGGTTTCTCCTTGCCTTGCACCGACCAATGAGTGCATATTTTAGCCGTCGCCCCACCGATTCAGCCTAATCCCCCTAATACCGTGGGTTAGCCTGAAATCTTTCCTATAGACCGGGATCCCTGTATAGGGACCGCTCTATAGGCCAGAGCGTCGTTGCCCATGTCTTGCCCCTAGGAGGCATATGCAGTGCATTGGCACACTATGCGACACTTGTGATATACTAGTTCATTTTTAAAAGAAATCAGGTATTTATGAGATATATTTTTCTAGTTGTCCTAAGGCGTATGTAGAACAAGCAAAACATTTAAGAAACATTTACACAGCGTATTTTAGATTTAAAAGAAATGTTCTATAGCCGAGCATTTTTAATCAGGTTACCTATTAAATTATATTACTTTAATTACTTAAATGTGTGTAAATCTATTCTTTACTGAATACTTAAAAGATCGAACTTTATTAATTTTGATTTGGGTCCTCTTTTCTTGCACATTCAAATTATTTAATGAAGATTAGCATAATATTTCATATTTATTTTTTAATCTGGTAAATGCCCTGGTATGTTATAACGCGCATGAGTAGATGATGAGTTTTTTTTCACTTAACATCTCAGTCCTTAAAGGTCCGACAAAGAACGTATGAGGATCCATGAAGGCGGAATGCTTCGGTTAATTATTCATTGAATTGTATAAAAATCCGGGGAAAAACGCTAGTATATTATTTAGCTGATTGTTCTGCTATTGCAAACTTCGGTATTTGGACGATATTGTATACAATCATTTAACGCGTAGTGACATCGAATTTACGATAAGAACAGTATATTTTGTGTAATAACTAACCAAAGATTTCGAGTATACATACCTGTTATGAATGATTTGACTGCTTTGATCGACACTGCGGCTATTGTTACTATACTCTAACTTGGTTATACTGATATTGATGGCTGGAATGTTGGTAGCGCTACCAAGATGAACCGGATGTAACAGCATTGGCAGGTGCAGCTTGTTATCCAGGCTGCGGTATGAGCGCAATGAGCGTCTCCTTCCCATGGCACCGACCTGACCATATTGTGCCGAGAGACAATCATCTACCTCTGGGCCGCCAACATCACTATCCTCTTCTAGGCTGGGCAAATGAGCATACTCCTGATCCTCCCCTTCTTGTTTCACCCTATTCATAGTGTATTTGAATATAATACCAATAATGTGTTCAAGTTGTAAGTACTTGATATTAAAAAAAATTAAGTTGTCAATTTTATTTTGATAAACTCACTTTTCAGATTTTACTTTGTGTTGAGGTAAAGATATGGCTTGTCCTGTTTCTATTTGGCCAACTTCGTGGTTATATAACAATAAATCTTGCAGAGTAAAATCAAAGTAGATTCTTAGACCATCGAGAACTTCCTGACAAATATCTAGACTAAATGAAAAAGAAAACGCGTTAAGAAACATTTAGAAATACCTGTCACGAATCGTGATTGATATACTATTAAATAAATAAGTCAACATGACAGAAGTACTTCAAAAATGGCATATAATGACCTATAAATCTTTTAAAACAATACAAATTAACAATTAACGAAAATATTGATTAATAGTATATCAATCACGATTCGTGACAGAGGTATTTTATTTAGTTTTATCTTGTGCTACTGAAGATGGGGGCATAGTCCTTGAAATGTACATCTAGATACTTAATGCTTGTTACGGTATTTGGGTGATATTCTATATTAATATTTAACACCGTAGTGATAATTTTTTAAATAGTTCTTATATTTACTGTTTGCAGATTGCATATTACTCATTGCATATCGAGTATTAAGTTCTGATATACGGTTAAATCTAGTTACATTACATTTATATAGGCCAAGTGCCACTTGAGATTGGTTAAAACATAAAATGCATAAGACCATTGCAGCTACATGGCCGTAGCAACATTTTATATGTAACCTCATACTTTCTCTTGACATCTTCGGATCGTAATTTATCTCGCGTTATGACGCATGGTCCGTTAACGTGGCTGGTGCTGGTAGTCTTGCCACCTTTGCCGGCTCCTACCGTAGGAGTAGTGCAGCTCGATGTTTTGCTCCGCTCATGTAACTGACAAAGCTGATTGGCAGCATAGTAACGCCAGTATAATTCTAGTATTGTAACAACATTTGGTTCCGCTGGAATTCGGTGTAGTCTGTAGCCTGTATAGGAACAGAACAAAATATGTTAGGTTTAAAGATATATCAATCTACGGCATTGATATTAACCAAAATATAAATTAAGAAATTCTTGGGTTAAAGTAATACCTTGTGTCACTATACGATAATCTTGCTCCAAAATGAATCGCAACTCACTGGTGAGTTCTAGCGAGAGGTAAAGTGAGAGCGATGTATGATCTCCATCTACGGACACCGAGCAATCCTCGCCTTCTGAACAACTGCTTCTAGACGGTGATGCCGCAGTTATTTTATCTTTGTCTCTATTTTGATGCATCTGCTGGTAGTCATCCATGTGCTCAATTGGATTATCATCGATATCCTGGTCCCGCTCTCGATTTGTGTCTTCAGAAGTCGAGGATAAAGCTCCTGAGTTTTTACGGCCATGTTTTTTGCGTTCTTTATCTTTTCGGTAAAGATACGCTCCGCTAAATAAAAACAATTTTATTTTAACGAAACTATATTGATCATCTCAACATCAAACTATTTAAAACCTTACTAACAATTGTAATTTTGACTTTTCTGCCAAATCTTTTTGAAGTTGTCTGTTCTCTGGTGTATCTTTTAAAATGTATTCTTCATTTACACAGCGATCCCATGATGAGTTCCATCCACGAAAATGAATTAGGTATTCAACTAATTTTCTGGACTTGTTAATAATAACATCTTTAACCTAAAAAAACTGGATTGTATTATCAACTAAATTATTGTTTCTTAAAAAGCAACCTTGGACTCATAGAGTACTTTAGCTTTAGTTGGGTCGGGTTCGTAACAAAGCACCTTCTCGCCCTCTGAGAATTTTGTTTTAATACCCCTAGTAGATACCATTATGAAAATCGCACATATGGAATGACTCAAATGTATATAATTGATTTTTTGGTACGATTCTGTATGAGAATAATGATTTAGCGTATGGTCCGTCATAGTAGTGTTTACGAGGTAGCCTACTTTGAAGGGGTATTAAAGTTGCTAGGTTTACGATGCATCAAGAAGCTGACCTATAGATCATAGGTCAGGTCTTTAATAACTAGTATTGACTTATTTTGACATATAGATATTTTTAAAATTTTACTTAATGTATTATTTTATCAATTATTTAGCTAGAATATTTAAATCAATTGCATTTTTTAGGATACCGTTTAAACCTTCCATACCTCGGAACCATTCGAATCTCAGGTTACTACTTCCTGTTTTATATATATAGATATTTCGCGGCAAATTCAAAATATTACATTTATGCTTTTTCAGCATAAATTAGTTTCAATGCACAATTTATAAATATATATAATACAATAAAATACAATACTACAACGGATTATAAAACAACGGATTAACGATGAATATACTATAATCGTTTCAGGAGATATTATAACAAATGTGTGTCAAATAAAATAATTCATTGAATAAAAACCATATGAAATGTATTTCAAATGTAAACACTATAAATATAAAACATCAATAAAAGTGAGCAGCAAAATATGACACATAATATATCGAGCAAAACTTTAAATCTTAAATAAACCAAAATAAGCATTTAAATTTGTAAAAACAACACTTGCTAACTTTTAGGTATAATAGGTATAATACAATTCTAATCAAAATAAAATTCAAAGGCGCCTTTTCTTTTCAGGGAAATAATGTTGTGGGTCTCCTTTCCTCTTGTTCGTTGTTTGGTTTAGTTTCTTCCTCGACTGGAGTTCCAATGAATTCCAGCCTCTTTGAAAAATTAAAGTAAAATTATGAAAGCAATGAATACTAACTCTATGAATAAAGATATATTTGTATTTATAATCTATGAATAGTTAGTAGTCATTGATAAAGATTAATAAATATTAAATAGATTTATAATATTATTTACAATTAAGTGAATCTTTTGACACGAATAATACCTGTGTCACGAATCGTGTCAGAGTTATTTTATTTAGTTTTACTTGTGCTACTGAAGATGGGCGCATAACGCTTGAAATGTACATCTAGCTACTTAATGCTTGTTACGGTATTTGGGTGATATTCTATATTATAATTTAACACGGTAGTGATAATGTTTAAAATTATCCATAGTATTTCGCAAGTCTTGATTCTTTTAAGTGTTGAAAAACAACGCTCTGATTCAGCAGTGGTCATCGGGGTTGTTAAAATAATTTTGAGTATTTTTATAGTTTGCGGGAAAGTTTCACTTAGATTATTTTGTAGCAATAATGAAAGAAATTCTGTGGCTCCAATTATTTGATAAAAATCCGGACGCGAGTAAATGACTTTAATCTGAATCTAGTTTTTAATCTGGTATTATTAAAAAATGGATATGCATGACACACGGTTTACAAAAGGTCCACTGTAAATTGTTTAGAAAATGTTGACATCGATTTCGTGTTAAATAACTCAGCGGCTTGTAGATGGCCACGATATGAGAATCTGTCCTTCATCTGTTATAATTACGTCACACACTTCTTTGGCATATACACTTCTTTGTAAGTTTTCTTCTTTTCTTCTCCTCTTTGTTCAATGAAAAATTTCTTCAGTGTGACTTTGAATAGCATCAGTTTGACATCTAATCTTTTTAATACACTTTTCAAAATTTTGTATATCAGTTTGAAGTTGGATACTATCCTTATCTCTTGACTGGATTTGATTATATAATATATCCACATGTGGCATAATTTTGTGGTAAAATGACAACCAAAACAAAAATTCTGGGTCTTCTAGAGCTCGCCAGAGACCAGAAACTTCATTAGAAGTTACACTTCTTCAGCATTTTTCTTCAATTTCTTCAAATACTTCTATTAGCTTTTCTCGATTTTCCTATAGAGTATTGACAGTTCTGATATTATAATTCCATCTTATTGCAGCTTACTTCGGTAAGCTGTGCTTGAATATTTCGTCTAAAACATCGCATTTGTTCGACGAGTGTGAAAAAAAAGCAGTAATTGCCTTTAATTATTAAAAAATACCTCACTTTAATATGTCGTGATGCTGCTTTCTGCAGCATTCTGCTTTTACTATTATTTAACACCGTAGTGGTAATTTTTAAGATTACAACTGTTTAAAATGGAAATATAAGAGTAAAGGTGTATTGTTACTGATCCATTATAATTGTATAAAATTGTTAATAATATTGATTTAGTTCCATCCTCAATTAATGAATTTATTTTTTATATCCCTTCTTTCAAATCAAGGAATATAAAATTGTTTTATATTCCACGTAGAACTTCTAATACTGCAATAAACAATCCAAATCCAAGTAATTTAAGGAATTGTATACAGAAAAATTACAAATAGGTATGCAAAGAAAAACCTAAGAAAATTACCATACCACTACGCAAACACATCAATATAGAATAATACCATACCAAGTACAATATTCGAACACTGAAGAGACCATTTAAGTGACTTGAAATTAACCTTGAAGTTCAATGACTCGTAACCTACAAATTAGTTTATATACAACACTTACTTTCTAAATCCAAGGTTCCCCTAAACTTAAAAACTACAATATATACAAAGACGTGCACAAGAACCCCTTCTGATGGACTTTTACCACAAAGGCTGGACAAAACCATTATCGCAGTGTTCTGGGTATGGGAACGGGGCATGCAACCAATGAAATGAGGAATTTTTAATGGGAAGCGCTAATCAAACGAAACCGAATCTATAGATGGCAATAGACGGCTGGAGATGATTAGAGAGCGTATTAGCAATTTCGTAGATGAGATATGTTGGCAGATGAAGATTCACTTAATTGTAAATAATATGATAAATATACTTAATATTTATTAATATTTACCAATGAATACTAACTCTATTCATAGATTGTAAATCTACGCTCGTATTCTATTGCCTGCCGGTACTATGCACAAGTACCCGTCGCCTCCAGAACTTCTTTAAATGCTCAAATATAAATAAGATGAATGGATATTATTAACTATTTAGGTTTCACGGTACGAAGAACATGTTGAAAACCGGTGATAGTATTAAAATACAAGGAACATGCCCTTCGACAATGATGGCGAATTTCATAGAATATATTATGTTTAATATATTTATATATTTTTTGAATTAACAATTTAATTAAATACTTCTAGCTCATGTAATTGTACAATTTTTTGATACACTTCGAACATGAAGAATATTTATTCATATTTACCGATGAATACTAATTCTATTTATAGGGTTAGACCACGTCTGTAATATAAACTTGCGGAGGATATCGTATTTTTTAATTTTATTATGTACAATTTTACAAACAGTAAATATAAATGAAGTATTAGCACAAAGAAAAGGGCAGGTAGGAGGGAATGGATCACGGAAGAAATAGTTGAAATGATAGAAGCAAGAAGGAAAATTAAAATTGGAAACACAGAAGCAGGACAGAAAAAATATAAGGAACTAAGGAACTTAATTAATAGGAAATGCAAGCTAGCGAAAGAAGAGTGGATAAAAGGAAATTGTGAGGATATTGAGGAGGATATGAGAAGAGGTAAAGTAGATTTGGGCTACAGGAAAATTAAGTCACATTTTTCTAAAGTAAAACCAAAGGGTAACATTATATGTGATAAGCAGGGTAAGGAACTCACAGAAAATAAGGAAAAAGCTAGAAGATGGAAGGAGTATCTTGAAGATTTATATAAAGGTAGGCAGGATATGGAGGAGCTAGAAAATGTGGAACAGATAGATGAGGATGACTTAGGTCCTAGCATACTTAGGTCAGAGTTTCATAGAGCATTAAATGATTTACGGAATAACAAAGCAGCGGGGATTGATATGATACCAGCCGAATTAATAAAACACGCAGGGGAAAAAATGCAGGAGCGATTATACAGGCCAGTTTGTAAAATATATGAGAAGGGAGAAGTACCACAGGATTTTCAGCGTAGTAGAATAGTAACAATGCCGAAGAAAATAGGAGCTAATTTGTGTGAGAACTATAGGACCATTAGTCTACTATCACATGCATCGAAGATATTGCTAAAGATTATTTATAGGAGATTAGAAAATAAAGTAGAGGAAAGGCTAGGAGAAGATCAGTTTGGTTTTAGGAAAAACAGAGGGACGAGGGAGGCGATTTTAGCACTAAGAACAGTAGTAGAAAAAAGAATGAGGGTAGGAAAGGTAACTTGCATAGCTTTTGTAGATTTAGAAAAGGCATTTGATAATGTAGATTGGGACATAATGTTTAGAATTTTAAAAGAAACGGGTATAGATTATAAGGATAGGAGAATAATTTTTAATTTATATAAACACCAAACTGCCTTAGTTAGAATTGAGGGGGAAGAAGAGGTAGCAAAAATAGGGAAGGGAGTTCGGCAGGGATGTACACTTTCACCGTTATTATTTAATCTATATATAGAAGATGCAATAAACAAAGTAAAAGAAGAGTATAGTGTAGGTGTGAATGTACAGGGAGAGAAAATATATATGTTGAGATTCGCCGACGATATAGCTATATTGGAAGAAAGCGAAAAGAATTTAGAAAGGGTATTGAATGGTATGCAGGCAGTATTGACTAGGGATTTTAACATGAAAATAAATATAGGTAAAACTAAAGTGATGAGGTGTGACAAAAAGGAATGCAGTAGAAAAATGAGGATCACAATAGGAGATAATAGAATCGAAGAAGTGTCATATTTTTGTTATTTAGGCAGTAGAATCACAAAAGATAATCGAAGCAAGGTAGATATAAAGTGTAGGATAGCACAGGGTAGGAAGGCATTCGTAGAAAAGGAACAGATTTTAAGATCAAATATTGACTTGGGTATTAGAAAAAGATTACTGAAGGTATATGTTTGGAGTGTAGCACTGTACGGGTGTGAGGCGTGGACTATAGGAAAGGAAGAGAAGCGTAGATTACAAGCATTCGAAATGTGGTGTTATAGGAGGATGATGAGGATTGGTTGGGAAGATAAAGTAACAAATGAAGCTGTACTAGAGTTAGTAGGGGAGAAGGGAAGTATTTGGAGAGTGTTACAGCGTAGGAGAGACAGATTAGTAGGGCATATCCTTAGGCATGGGGGGATTATGCAATTGATCATAGAAGGTAGAGTGGAGGGAAAGAGAGGGGTAGGTAGGCCTAAATTGGAGTATGTGAGTCAGATAGTTGAAGACGTTGAGATGAATAGCTATAGGGAGATGAAGGGATTAGCTCAGGATAGATCGGCATGGCGTGCTGTTTCCAACCAATCTTTAGGATTGCGGACTCTAACTAAAAATATAAATCAAATAGGGTTTTGCTGCTTCGTTATTATATCATATCATCATATCTGAATCTGCAGAGCAATTAAATCTTATTTTTTATGCTACAAACAGAATTATTCTTATATAATATTACACGATAAAATAGCTTATGCACTAAATCGTTACGAATTTATAATCACTACTACAGAACAATTTACCCAAAACATTTAAATCGAGTACAATCGAGTAATCACAGCTGTATCAAAACCAGTCTTATCTCACTTTGTGGTACTTTAATATGAAATGATGTGGAGGCTTTTCTTCGGCATAAGACATAAATCGCTACGAAAGTTTATCGCTGTAGCAGCAATTTTATTTATTGCATTCGTTATATTTCATATATCTCAGAGTCCCTGGAAAAAAGAAAACCTTATTCACTGTTATATATTAATATTGAGAACTCTTACTTATTTAAAATCTAATGCATTTGCAATTTAGTAATTATAGTGATAACAGAACCAGCCTTATCTTACATTTTGCGATACTTCAACATGAAATTATAGAGTATTTTCGTTGGTATAAGATACTAATTCGTTGCGATACAATTTTACTATTATTAAACGATACTATTTTAAGTCATCTTAAAATCTTTTACAACCAGCTGAATAGAAAACAAATAGTCAATTCTTTAACGAATATCGAACCGTGCAACGTTGCCAATAATCGTAGAGATTCCACGTTTAGGATAAATGAATGACGAGTTGGACACTTAGGTTTTAGGATAAATGATGATAGGATAGATGACGGACATTTAGGATAAATGACGAACTGTGTCGGACGGCTATTTAAAGCGTAGGGTAATCGACGTTTATGATAAATGACGAATAGGATATTTGACTTTTAAGAGCAATGGCGAGTAGGATTAATGGTCGGTAGGTTAAATGGTGTGCGCCGCCCAAGAACATCGCAGAATAACAATATCTAGTTTACCTACTCTGGAACATGATGTATATAGATTTAACTATCGCGTCTCAAGTTACACCAACTCTTTCGTGCTAAAGCGGTGTCCACAGCATTAATATGATACACACTTGATACTAATAGGGATCTCTTAGCAGAAAGTTAAATCATTGTGCTATTGTATATTTTTTCTTTTGAAATATTATCTATCACTCTAATATCAACTACAATCTGATAATTTAAAAAATAATAAGCGTATATGTAATAATTTTAAATTTTGTTATTGCCTTGTTAATTGTCTTGACGAAGATCAGAAGTTTGACCTTTCTATTAATTCTATATATGCTACTTTATTTTTGAAACACAATTTAGGATTTGAACAAATTCATTCTTTATGCGACTTTAATACATAATCAAATAATTTAAAGACCATTTTATTGTACTAAGGTATCTAAAGCATGATAAGTAATAGTTCTTATGAACACATACGAATTTATGGTAAATAAAATAATTACTTGTAAAATATTCTAATTATAGTAATTTATTGGGGTCGATATGCATTTTAAGTTGTAATTTTGTATGGACTATGCATTAGGATATCTTAAGTATATAAGCGGTCGTCAAAGTATATAGCCTTCTGTAGCATTGGCAACAATGCACGTGAAAGCAACATAAGAGTTTAGCGATCTGCTAAAATTAGTAAAAATCTGCCATGCCGCCAATAGCTCAAACAGCGCTATCTTTGGGCGGACTCCATCTACCGTAGCGACCTCTGGTGGTCGATTCCATTCGAAGGGGACAAAAATTAACATTGGATTATACATCTGTATATTACTTAATCAATGGTAATGGAGTCCGATTACCATTACCCAATTCAATTATTACTTTTATCCAGTCGTTATTAAAAACTAAAATAGTCATAGTTCAGTTACTAATTGAATGTATATACATTGCTAATGTATAATTAGTATTCATTGCTATACTTAGCAATCTGTTAATGTATACATTGTCATTGGTTAGACCATTAAAAGTTGACGTACATTCTTACTTAGTCACATGTCATTAAAGTCTCAATATATAGTTCAAATAACTTAAAAATATATGTTTTGTGTCCAATTTTGAAGATTATAGATAAATTAAATAATATATGTATGTAATAGAAATGTGCAACTGTTATAGAATGCAAAAAAAAAGTTTGTAGAATAAAATGAACTGATTTGGAACGAACACGTGAATTTCTAGCATACGCTCTAATTAGAAGTACCAATTTTACGAATACCAGCAACTCCGTAGTTCCTTCACGACTAAATGTAATGTTTACGTTATTATTCATAATATGATTCATATGTTTTCATTAAGAATGATATTATAATTGATTTGTTTTTATAGCTTAAAGTTCGTTCATTGTTGTGAGATCCAAGTACCTGCATATCATGGATCATTCACCGAATTTGAATAGAAATGGCATTTCGAGTGGTAGTAATCGCAGCATTGAAAGTGCAACAGCTGATTGTAATGTAAGAGGAAGAGTAGAAGAGGCAGAATCTATATATATGCATATGTCTTTTCACGTTCCATCTGTATCGAGTATATCCACCAATTCGATCTCATTGCCTATTATTACGACTGTTCCTTCTATTAACAATAGAGCAGATTTGCAGAGAAGAACAGTCGAGGATGCGCGGAGACACCTTCGAGACAATTTTAATATTATGCTTCAACCTTTTATGGATACTGCCAGGTACACGAGTATTCAAATATGTAAAATACTTGAATAGACGATGCCTTGTTTCTATATAATTTTAATAAGCATCTCAAGTAGCATTAATAAGGCTCCATCTATTTAGATTTATGAACGTAACCAACTTATTACATCAACAAACTACCAACAGCCCACAAATACCATCACATGCAAATCCAAGTAACAGTGCAGTCTCCAATGCAACCACAAACGCCAATCCAAACAGTATCATAGTACATTTAGAGGATAATGCGGAACCCAGCGGTAGTAATTCAATCGCAATCGGTAGTAATGGTAACGGTACTAACAATGGCATGGTTCAGAATAGTAGCGCGGACCCGCACAATATGGAAGTGGCAGCAGAGACACAGGCCGCGTTGGTTACACTGCTTCGCTACGTTCCCTTCCTGCTCATTCTTTTAGTAAAGAGTCTGTACGTGCATCATGAAGGAATCCTAAATTTTATCATCATATTCATCACGTTTGTGCATTGCAACAACGTGGTAAAAAAGGAAGCTACCAAGGGCCCCAAGCGCAACAAATCCAAGCTACTACTCGCATTGCTATATATCCTCATATGTATGACATTTATCAACTATGTGTTCGAGGAGGAACGCCTCTACATGCACCTAGTGTTTATGCATACTTTCAGCAAGCCACTCACCGTATGGAATTTATTGTGGTTCGTTGCTATCAACGACTTCATGTTAAAATTAATCACAATTTCAATCAAGATTGCTGTTACACTCATGCCAGGGGGAGTCGTACAATTTAAGAAGCGCGTAAGTTTTATAAACATTCATTTATTGAAAAGTCGATCATTAAGCAGCGAATCGTTAGAAAGATGCACTTTTCTGGTGAAAAGTAAAAAGTGAAAAGATATACTCTTCAATGTACTTGTCGGGGCTCAGTGAACTATTCCGAAGCTTTTGCTCAATTTACACGTACGCCATGCGATAATATGCGATATTTCCAATAAGCGTACTTAAAAAGGGATGAATTTAATATATTAAGTAAATATTTAAATTGTTTGTGTGATAACATTATAAATATTAATTAATGTTAGTCATAAACGACAATTCAGTAGGAATAAAAAAATCCAATTTTACAGTAAATCAAAATTGAAAAACACGAAAATTGCATTTACCGTCCATAGCTATTTGACCTCTAATATAATTTTTTTTTTCTTACGGGGTAAATCATCGCTACCCACCTCAATAAAATCATACTTTTTTGTGTATCAATGGAAATTTAAATACGAAATTTGGTAAAGATTCGTAGATATTAGAAACTTTTAATAGTATAGAATATCACCCAAAAACCGTAACACAAAGCATTTATTAGCTAGATGCGCATTTGGAAGTCTATGCCCCCATTTTCAGTAGCACAAGTTAAAAACGAAATAAAATACCTGTCACTAATCGTGATTGCTATACAATTTAATTGTATAGCAATCTATTTAGTATTTAGTATTTTATTTACTTTATATCTTGTGCTATAGAAGATGGGTGTATAGCCTTCGAAATGCGCATCTAGCTACTTAATGCTTTAAGTTACGGTATTTGGATGATATTCTATATTATTATTTAACACCGTAGTGATAATTAAAAAAAGAAACTTCTTAAATGTTAGAACTACAGACATGTCGAGAGATAGCTTTGCGAAAATCACTTTGACGTAAATTTGTAAAAATATCCATTGAAAACTTAGTACATGATAAAACCCCTGCAATATTTTGGATAATATTCCTGTAACTATAAACTTATAAGCGAGCTTAAAACTATAATTAGCATAAATCATAGGTTTTTTATAAGTTAAATTTAGTATTTTCCCAAGATAACTAAAAATACTCAATGAATTATAATTTATGCTATTATATATAGCGAATAAAATAAGAAAGTTGTATATTATTAATATTATAAAAAGCTATATAATCGGCAGTTCTGAGATTCACAAATCTAGTAAAAAAAAATGTTTTATATTATTAATTTTTTGTGTTTATATTTTTATTTTATACAGAACTTTTTAATTTGATAATTGATGTGTTGCAGGCTTACTTTGTGATAAGTCATATTAAATGAAATAGGCAATAAAACTACTTTGTTTTAATATCACGAACAAGTATTTTTATTGACAAAACTATTGTCGAGCAATATTTTTGCAAAGGCTTTGATCGAATCTAGTCCTGCCAATAAAAATATTTTTTCGTGATATTAAAACAAAGTAGTTTTATTGCCTATATTTCATTTTAATTTGATGCTCGTCTTGGCCGTTGCTATAGGTTCGGGATGGTTATGTCAATCTCTACTTTTAACACCCGACCTTGAGACTTATTCGAAACAGCTTTACAACAATTAAATCAATAAAAAAACAATTTTTTTCAAATTATGGTATTTCAAATTAGAATTTTAATTCAATTTGAATTTTAAAAAAGTTCAGTGGAACCTATTAAAATCTTGTTAAATCGAATGGGTCGGACTTAAAAACTTCGGATAATTTTTAAACACACACACACACACATATATGTGTGTGTGTATGTGTATATATATATATATGTGTGTGTGTGTGTGTGTGTGTGTGTGTGTGTGTATGTATATGTATATGTATATGTATATATAAATATATAATTATAATAGAATTTAAAATATTTCAATAATAGATTTAATAATATATAATTTAATATAATCTATATTATTGTTATGTTGAAATTTTTAGGGTAAAATTTATTTGGCTATTGAATCACTCTCACAACTCTATAGAAGTGTAGCCCCATGCATACCATGGCTCTTATATTTGACTGAATCGCAGCACAAGTCCTTCTTTATATTTGGATTAATATTGGCAGCTTTCTATTTAATCTTCAAGACTGTGGATATCTACACATACTTAAAATTTCTGAAGATCGCTATAATGAAGCTCTTCCAAAATGTGGTGAGTCAATATTATTAGTTGGTTACTCCTACGGTCAGTTGCATAATATCTGTATGTCTAATATTAAAATGGGTGTTTATAAAATTCGAAGCCTGACCAGCAGAAGACATTCGAATCAACAAGAAAGCATTTAATAGCTAGATGCGCCTTTTCTGTTACGGTATTTGGGTGATATTCTACATAATTACTTACCACTGTGGTGACAAATTTACAATGATGGAAACGCTTAATTTTATCATCTACTTTAATATTTATGCATGTTTTGATAGCTGCCTTGGCTTTAATGTAGTATGGGATGTAATTATCGAATATCTTGATTAGACCAATCTTTTAAACCACATTCAAATAGCCTACGTCTATCTTCTGTTCTTACTGCCCGCGTCGTATAATGCTACTCTCCATACCCTGCCTTTAATAATTCTTTCTTAAAATTCGAATTTGTTCTTTTTCTATGAATGCTTTTCACTGTACCATATCTTGAATTATTAACGCCGTAGTGACGAATTTGCAATGTTATCTCCGTTTACTTCTTGCATTTATTTTAATTTTAAAAAAATTTCGCACTCGGCGAACCGTCAGAAAATCGCAACAACCATTTTTTTAACCCATTTGCATTTTATATGTAAAAACTTGATAATAATAATAATACTGATAATTGTATATACATTTTATAAAAATATAATAGTAAAGCAAGTGAATAGAATGAACAATTTAACCACGTATGGATGTTCTATTCCAGAGTATTGGTTCAGCACCAAGCAAAGATCAGATTCAAGCTGCTGGTGAATACTGTCCCATCTGCCACGATGCGTATGAATCGCCAGTGTTGTTGCATTGCCGGCATATTTTCTGCGAAAACTGTGTGACTACATGGTTCGATCGCGAACAAACCTGTCCGTTGTGTCGCGCCAAAATAGTGGATGACCCGTCATGGCGCGACGGTTCCACCACGTTCTTCCTGCAGCTCTTCTAAGGATTCTGAACGTCAATGTATACCATGCAATGTTCCATATTTATTTTTAACAGATACAACTATATCGGGACATCAACAGCTTCCGTGCACAACGAGAGTTTTAAATTTAGGTAAGTACCGCCAAATAGGGGATACACTTTGTCTAGTAATCATAATCGCATGGTGTACACCTTGTGACCACTATATAATATGTTAGGTTTATTTCTATACTGAAACTGTCATAGTTTATTGGTCGAAGCCTGTGGTAAATATGGAGATGTCTGAAAATCTTTTAATTGTAAAATGCAATTGTATAAAGCAAAGTTTCTTTTAACATCGGTCGGTTTTATTAACCATTAAAATTTATTTAAATTGCTCAAAAATAATTATCTACCAATCAATTAACCGCAAATCGATATTTTGTTTTAGCTGCTCAATTATCTGCTTTGAAACTCTATTTTCTGTTATTTTCTCTATTTTCTATGATCGAAAATACTTTTGTCGAAAACTGATATTTTGTAACCGAATACGATATGATATGACCTAGTTTCCAAGAAAAAAATTCCTGCGAAGTCTTAGTCTTGACTTATTAACTCCGATTATGACCTTATATTTATATAAGTATGCCAGTTAAATTGTATGTTGTATCTTACTGATCGGTGTGACGCACTTAACGGTGCTAGAATTATATTTAAGGTATTTAGATTTATAACAGAAGAGCGAATGATATGATGCGTTTATGATAGTTTTAAATAATTCTTTAATTTCTCTCTCTCTACACACACACACACACACTCATATATATATATATATATATATACATATATGTGTATATAAGTTTCATTTCCCTAGCAATAGAAGCTACTGCTCATGTAGTCCCCATTTATAGAAGGGTGATAAACTGCTAGGCTTGTGTATGTGTATGGAAACGTTAGACTGAGTTGATTTTTAAGCTTTAACATACAATTTGCAATAATAACTTTTACGAACAGGTTAAAATAAGATGCCTATATAGTTAGTATTGTCTAAGCTGCAAATACTATGAAGTTTCTATTACATTGATCTTAGGCGAGATATCTCCATAAGACTACAGGCGTATGTTCGTTTCCGCTTGTAGAACGCTGGAGTCGTTTGATTTCACTATATCAAAGGCATTTTATTACCGAAAAGAATTCAATGTAGCGCATTGAAGCATTTTTATTGGCTCTAGGAGTTGTATGACAATTGACTGAAATATCCCAACTTACTGTTACTAAACGACTAGAACATTGCGTGGAGATTTAATTGAAGCTTTTGGATGAAAGGATATCATAAAGAAAATAATTTACCTTTTACAAAATCTAAAGCGACATATCTTTGTGAATATCCTTTAAATTGGAAAAATTTCGGCATGTTGACCTCGAAAGCCACCTCAATCTTAGAAGGAAATCGGATAAGTTAGACATTATATAACCTGTAGCCTTCATAATTGAGGCAAATCGCATTCTTATGGAGTTCTTCTGTCGTTTCTCCAACACAATCACAAAATTGCTATGATGCTAGTTAATTTGTACGGCAGGCGCGCGTTTGACTCTCCTCTTTTCACAAGGGTTGATTCCATATTCTGCTATCTAACTTATTTAATTGGTCCTTATAAAGTCTATATATAAGACTTTTAAATGATTTTAAAAAATTCTTTCAAAAATATATCAAATGTAACTGCTTTTACCATAGATGTAAAACCAATTATTGCCAATATATATGTTATTTTCAATAATTAAATTACTTTTTTATTTTATAGAATGATATCAAACAATGTAGTATTAAATCATTTATAATGCAAACGTTATGCAAGATGTTAAATTCAATTGTCATGCGCAACGGGTCTATGAACTCTTTATCGAATATGTCTTTGGAAAATTAATATTCAAATGATTAATTAGTATAGTAAGGCGTACTTAAAATACGTTTTTAAAAAGATATATAAAAACCATAAACTCTATGTAAAATTAATTTAATCATTCAGCATATATATATATATATGTGTGTGTGTGTGTGTGTGTGTGTGTGTGTGTGTGTGTGTGTGTGTGTGTGTGTGTGTGTGTGTGTGTGTGTGTGTGCTTGTGCGTGTGTGCTTGTGCTTGTGCGTGTACAATTTTCTAATATGCTTTAGATCGTCGATAACAAGCTCACTGGCTAATCAATATTAAATCATTTCTGTGCGTCTCAGCGATTGGTGTACAGTAAACAATTTATGATGAATTGTTACATACTCTTATAATGTGAAGTCCTAACTTTCAGCCGATTGTATTACTTGATATAATGCATGATATCAATTACTTTGTTATCCGATATCAAAATTTTTATTTATTTTTATAATGAATCTAATAATAAAATATAACATAATAAAATTTCCTATGAAGAAATTATAATATATATTCATATATAAAAGTTTAATCTAGTAAAACCACTAGATTATACCTAAAAACTAAATAAACCAATTGTCTTATCAATTTTTTTTTCTAGTGTAGGTAATAGAAATATGTGAATTATGCAGTAAAAATACTACACTTTATAAGAGATGGTCGTGATACCTATTTTTAAGTATGCCTTTTTATCATAAATTATACTCTAGGGCAATAAATTATTGTATAAGATATCACCCAACTTAGGGTCTTTATAGCCTAGATGCGCATTTGGGGTATGGTTAACTCCTCATATCTTTCAGCAGATATAGCGATTCCGTGGTTGGAGATGTGTTTACTCCTCAAATCCGCAAATACAATAGGCTTGCTAATGAGGTTTGCTAATCTGTTAAGTGATTTTTTTTACAATTATTACAACGTTTCTTCATTTTATGTAGAATTTTTAAGAACTTTATTTCTGTACCTACATCTTCACAAATTGCAATCTTGAAATTTCACCTTTGTGATATGATTGCAGCTGTTCTTCTAAATATGCTTCCTTCAGCTGTGATTTCCTCGTTTTCCTTTTGACTACTCCAAGCATAGTCGTTCTAATCTTTTTATACGTACTGACTTGTAGTGTTTTCAGAACTTTAAGGAACGTGTGTGTGTGTGTATATATATATATATATATGTGCGGATGATGGTGGTAAAAAAATTGTACTTGTTGAGAACTAACAAGTCTTTATTATTTTGGCCTGTGAAGAGAATTGATTTTAGACTGATAATAGTTGTGGTTGTTTTCACAATTTATAACAAATATGTTTTAAACGAATTAGTGTGTAGACAACAGCCAGACAGGCTGTCGCTAGAAATAACCCTCGCATAACATTATGGCTTAAGAGATTTGAGGAGTCGACATATCTGTTTTGTTTATACCTGAGATTTTTGAGGAGTTGCTATGCACCCGCAGATTTAGAAGGTAATCCGCATCTGTATATAAACAGCGAGTGACATAGGTCAACCTGTGTCACTCACTGGCATAGCTATACCAATATATTATTTCAGTAGCAATTCATTGAGTGACACAAGTATAATATTTGCCTGATGTGCTACTGAAGATGGGGACTTAGCTTTCGATTATTATGTATCTTATAAATACTTTAAAATACGGTATTTGGGTGATATTCTACATAATTATGCCTTTTTATATAATAGTGCGCCTAGTGCCAAGTTCACTATTAGGTTATCACTTATTTCAAATTCAATTACAGGGAAGGTTAAATGGGCGGAGTGCATTTGCGAGTGCGGAGTGTGATTTTAATCACATCAATATCAAAAAGTATCGATTATAATAACTATAATGCCACATATCCCTATAATTTTGTAATATTGAAATCCACTTTAGTTACTACTTTTATATTGATTATTAACTGTCTTCTGGCTCTTTATAAAATGTCATGATAGGAACCTACAAATGTGAGAGTAATTTATTGTTAATTAGACGGTAATACGTATATTAATATATTTTATTTTTCGGTAAGACATATTTTTTTAGTTTATTGTGAAATTAAGGATTTAATTATGATACAAGATATCTAACGAAGGATATTCTATGAATATGCATCAGATTCACACCCATAGAAACAAAATTACTAAGGAATAGTTTATTAATACATAATTATTTATATTTGGTTATTCATGTTGTTGAATAGGAAAATACTATATGAGAAATAAATTGAGAAATCGTATATTACTTACGTACATTACTTCTACTCTGCATTCCATAACTAATTACAAAGTACGTCCATGACTAAGAATATTACTTACTAGTCTATCTCTCCTACGGTAATATAATTAAGACGGATACATAATGTATTAATCTTTGGAGTAAATAAATTGTATGATAATTTCACACATAATTGTGTGTGTGATAATTTCCCATACTCATTATTGTTTCGCAAGTTTAGTAGCTTACCTAGGAATTGAAGAAAATATCTATTTGCTTCAGTGTCAGAAATTAGAAGAAAGGAAGTATATAAGAAAGTTATATAAACGAGCAGTCGTAACTTAATAATGAACTAATTCAAAACTAAAATACTGTACTGCAAATCAAACGATCACAGTTCGTGGATGAAATAAAAATAACATTCGAAATTATTGGTTCATTCTTAATTGCTCTGCCCATTTCACTTTTTCTGCATTTCATATAATAAGTGAAATCCCAACACTATAGGAACTTTGCTTATTTAAATAATATTCGTTTATATATATTTTTTATAATAACATTATTTATGAGTGCTTTTGTCCTATATTTTATTAAAGATTTGCAATATATTACACTCTATATTCTTTTTATTTGTTATGTATAAATATACTGAAATTTTGGATTTAATTTTAATTCTAAATATTTAATATATCTTATAATTTAATAACATTTTTTTACATTGACTATTTATTTACATTGATCCTGCAAGTCACTTAAAAATACATATAAAGCAGACAGAATTGTCGTGTTTGTATGCCGAATATACAGTTGAATCGACGGAATGGTTCAATATTGGTAAAAGCTATTGTAAAAAATTAAAATCCTTTAAATGCCATAATTTTCAAGAATAATAATTAATATTTTATTAAAAAATCCAAAAAAATCACAAAAATCTAAATATAAAAACAAACATTTCAAAAAATATTAATCCCGCTGAAGCTGTTAAAAATATGCTAGTATTTATTATTTACACGCATTTAGACACAAGGGGTTGTTCACCCAATAAATCTGGTGTACAAATTTCTACAAATCCGAATAAATACCTACAAATCCCTACAAATTTCTACAAATCTCAACAAATATCTGTAAATACCGCCAAATACCTACAAATCAATGGCCGTTTCTTTCGAGGCCGCACGGCCGCGCGCCACCCCTGAACACTGAGTTCATCACCGTAGATATATAATTGTATTATGATATTTTAACTCGGCATTATTTTTCCTAAAAGATAAAACTTGCGTTGCGATAGCACTCAACACAACACGGTGTAGCGGCGAGCAAGTATGAGTTAAGTGCATATGCACTTATCCTATCTGGGCCGTGCGGCCGTGCGGCCTCGAAAAATACCGCCACTGTATGTACGATTTTGCCACCTGTTTCTCCAAGAATATATTTAATAGAAATAATTTAATTAAAATTAATAGTGTTAGTTCTTTATTGAAAATATAATTTTGTGGAATTTTTCTTGAGGACAGTAAAAATTGAAGAATTAAGTAGGCCATTGCCTGATCACAAACTTATGCAAGGAGTGTTTATATCAATGAAAGATAGAAAAGCGGAATACTACTTTCAAGAAATGATTGAATTTTTATCATATTGCCTCCATTTTAGGTAAGATTTCAAGAGCCGTCACTGCTACAAATCTCAACAAATATCTGTAAATCTCCGCAAATATATACAAATCTCAACAAATATCCGTAAATCTTAGCAAATATCTATAAATCTTAACGAATATCTACAAATCTCCGCAAATATCTACAAATCTCAATAAATATCTGCAAATCTCAGCAAATATCTATAAATCTTAACAAATATCTACAAATCTCGACAAATACCAACTGATCTTAATAAATCCCTCTAAATCCAAGTAAATCTCTACAAGTCTCAGTGAGTACCGACGGAATTATCAAGGAATCTTGTTAAATATTTGCAAATACACATGTTTCGTAGTCAGAATCGATAAGAATAAATAAAAGACAGTGCTTGTTGTTGTGACCTGCGTCAACGTTTATTCATACAGTCAGGGCAACCCTCTATATGCCACGTCTCAGTTCGTACTCATCTCCCATTTCTGCGCTAAGCTTCGTAGCGCCATCCCCAACCCCTACTTAAGTCACATAGGACTTATACATATAAAGCACTATCTCCAGGACCGTACCAAACATACACTATCTCCAGGACCGTACCAAACAACACATGAATTTTTACGTTTTTGCGAGTCTGCTAAGAATGAATATGAATCTGAAAGATTTGTTAAATCTAATTATGTATAGATGAATCTCTGTAAGTATCCTACGAATATGCGAAAAAAAAATTCAAGTGTTTTAAAGATTTCAATTTTCAAGAAAATTAAAACGTAATGCACTATGTCAGACATGATAGAGTAAGAAACAGAAAACATGATCACATGTTTTCTGTTTCTTCTAAGTGCCTTATTGTAAGCGGCTACCGCCGGGAGTAACTAATGCATCATTTATTGTAAAATAGTGCAAGTAAATTTGATATTTAACATAGTACATAATAATTTTTTTTAACAAAAATGTGAAATTATCGTAACCCAAAGTTTTAAACTTGTGCAAGAAAACATAAATTTGTTTACATTGCGAGGCCATAACAGCGAAGTTATAATTTCTTAGAAATTCATTAGTGGATGGCGTGTACGGGGAATTGTCCCCTTCATATTCCACTGTTAAAGAATGGGGAAAGCGCTTTCGTATGGGACAAGAATCACTAGAAGATGATTCGCGTGCTGGTCGGCCTGTGCAAGTGTTGACGGAAGAATCATTTGCTATTGTAGAAGATTTAGTACTTAGTGAATTTAGTACCGCCAAAAGTTTATAAGTAAAAGAATTAGCGGCAATGTCGAATCTTTCAGAAACAAGTGTGCGCCGCATTCTGCATGATAATTTGGAGATGAATAAGCGCCAACGTCGAGTAGTGTGCACGATCGTTTTTGGTCTCTGTGGAACAAACCAAAATGCACTTTTGGAGTCAATTGTGACTGGAGATCAAACTATGGTGCTTTATTACGATCCTATATCCAAACAGGAATCGATGGAGTGACGGCGATCGGATGAACTACCCCCAAGAAAGGCAAGGGTGACACAATCAACGAAAAAGATCATGGCCACAGTTTTTTCGGATTACCAAGGAATTCTTTTAGTTGATTTTAATGAACGAAATACTACGATTAACGGTTAACATATTATGCTGTATTAATAAATAAATTGTATTCGCGAAAAGCGCCATGAAAAACTAACAAAAGGAGTAGCGATGGCAAACTGTAGGTCACTTTGAGGACCTAGTTCGTAGTTCATAGATCATTTCAAAAAATAAATAAATTTAAATATTACAATACTTATTTTGAACTTTGAAATTTTGAAATTAAGAATGAGGAAGAAAAAGAACAATGTTTATGATTTATACAAAACATATATATATAAGGAAATATAATTTCGTTGCGTTCATCCAACACACTTTCACATAAATGTTAGTACTGCTATTGGTGCTGTATATGTATACTACACTACATCGTTTATGAGCCGTTGTGATTCATGAACAATGATTTAGTACAAGACGGGTTCAGGACCTAGTACAAGTACATCAACAAGTACACCGTTCACCATGTAGTTCATAGTTCACGAACTAGGTCAGTGACCTATAGGTCGTTGGAAAATATTGTCACAGTACGCCCGTCATTTGATTGAACAGTTCGCGAGTGAACTACACATCGCTAAAAAGGAGTGCGGTCCTTCACGATAATGCTCCAGTTCATACGGCGGTTGTTGCTCAAGCTGCTATACGTAGTTGTGGATTCCAAGAAATCGAACAGTTCCGATTTAGACCCCAGCGACTATTATTTATTTTCTCATTTAAAAAAAGAGCTTCGGGGACGTCGTTTTGGGGATGATACTGATCTGAAAACGGCGGTTATGCACCATTTGAGAGCCAAATTCCATATTATTTTTTCAAAGGTGTAGAATTATTAATTAAGCGGCATACCAAGTGTATTGAAGTTAAAGGTGCTTATGTTAAAAAAAGAATAAAATTTTGTTTCGATATTTTTTTCTTCTCTATTGGGGCGGCGATTTCTGGCGCTTACCTCGTACATCCATCACATCTAGCGGATTATCTGCACTACAGAGTTCTAATCTTTCTTCTAATAGTGGTGTTCATTCTACAGCCTACCCTATATAATTTACGATTACTGTTGTACTGCATTCCATTTTTACTTGGAATCATATGCTTTATATTATTATTGGCTTTGATTGTACATATATAATATTCTACTGATAATTAGCGGTGTGTATTGAAAAATGATTTTGAAAAATAAATTGCAGTAAAACCAGGAAATGTGTGATTATGATCAAATAGATTGGACAGATCATTCACGATTATTTAAGTTTTTTTAATAAAAGTTTATTTAGTCCCATTGATTAGAATGATCGTAGTAGTTGTGGAGATATAAATATAATAGCAAATATTTATTTAACTTTTAAATATAATTTAAGTTTTATGTACACTTATCTACAATTAATATTATTCTATAGTATAGAATATCAGCCAAATATCGTAACAAGCATTAAGTAGCTAGATGTACATTTCAAGGGCTATGCCCCCATCTTCAGTAGCACAAGATAAAACAAAATAAAATACCTCTGTCACGAACCCCCGATTGATATACTATCAGTGGCGGCTCGTGCCATTTCAATCTGAGGGGGGCGCATTTCCTAAAAAATAACCTAATAGTGAGAAATCTTACCTAAAATGGATGCAAAATCATTAAATTCAATCATTTCTTGAAAGTGAATTCCACTCTTCTATCTTTCATTGATATAAAGTTTTCCAAAACTTTTTCGTTAAAATTGTAAATATCTCGCACCACATTTTTATTAACACACATCATCGCCAATGCGTTTAAACGATCATTACCCATAGTATTTCGCAAAAAAGTCTTGATTCTTTTAAGTGTTGAAAAACAAGCTCTGATTCAGCAGTGGTCATCGGGGTTGTTAAAATAATTTTAAGTATTTTTATAGTTTCCGGGAAAGTTTTACTGAGATTATTTTGTAGCAATAATGAAAGAAAATATGTGGCTCCAATTATTTGATAAAAATCCGGACGCGAGTAAATGACTTCTAATTCTGTTTTTAATCTGGTTTTATTCAAAAATGGATATGCATGACACACGGTTTCCAAAAGGTCCACTGGAAATTGTTTAGAAAATGTTGGCATCGATTTCGTGTTAAATAACTTAGCGGCTTGAGATGGCCACGATATGAGAATCTGTCTTCATCTGTGTTATAATTTTTTTTTGTAAATGTCTCTTGTAAAACGCCGCGTAAATGTTCGGTTTTGTGCACTCCTTGCACAAGTTTGCGATAAATTTAAATCAGGCAACGGTCTACCTAATTCTTTAATTTTTACTTTGTCCACAACAGAAAGTCTACAAAACTCTATTTTCAATAAAGAACTAACACTATTCATTTTTATTAAATTATATCTATTAAATATATTCTTGGGGAAACACGTGGCAAAATCGTACATACGTACATATTGTCCATACACAGAACAAATGCTACTGTCTTAACTGACTATCCTATATCAATTTATATACATACATATATACTAGAATACTCTGTTCTCTGAACTGTGGCTGTGGCTGTGGCTGTGGCTTCTATGGCTGTTCGGCGCTAAAGTATCGTGGCATTCAATATTTTAAAACAACTATATATTCTTAGCTTTGAAGCACCGTGACATCACGTTGCTATGGACTCATCCCAAGCCGCTGAAATGTGTGTTACAATAGTCGTTATATGGGACAAGCGAACCGAAGAAACAGAAGACATGCTCCATACGGTCGCTCTCACTCTAGCGCTTGCAGTAGAGTGAGATGAGTGCATAATGCATTTAACCCGTATGGGTAGGCTGGCTGCCGATGGAATGTGTGTAACATTAGTCGATATATATATATAGCGATACGCGAACGATAGAAACAGATGCTATACTACAAACGGTCGCTCTCACTCTAGCGCTTCCAACAGATAGGAGGAGTGCATATACATTTGACTGGTACTTACTAGCTGCCATATCATGTTGAGGCATGAGTGTTATGTATGTTCGCGGCGCAAGCTTTATCTTTTAGGAAAAATATTGCCGAGATAAAATATCGCAATACAATTATATATCTACGGTGATACGCTCAATGTTCAGGAAGGGCGCGCGGCCTGCGGCCTGCATAAGGAACTCTTCTTTTACTTTGTTTATTGCATCTTCTATATATAGATTAAATAATAACGGTGAAAGTGTACATCCCTGCCGAACTCCCTTCCCTATTTTTGCTACCGCTTCTTCCCCCTCAATTCTAATTAAGGCAGTTTGGTGTTTATATAAATTAAAAATTATTCTCCTATCCTTATAATCTATACCCGTTTCTTTTAAAATTCTAAACATTATGTCCCAATCTACATTATCAAATGCCTTTTCTAAATCTACAAAAGCTATGCAAGTTACCTTTCCTACCCTCATTCTTTTTTCTACTACTGTTCTTAGTGCTAAAATCGCCTCCCTCGTCCCTCTGTTTTTCCTAAAACCAAACTGATCTTCTCCTAGCCTTTCCTCTACTTAATTTTCTAATCTCCTATAAATAATCTTTAGCAATATCTTCGATGCATGTGATAGTAGACTAATGGTCCTATAGTTCTCACACAAATTAGCTCCTATTTTCTTCGGCATTGTTACTATTCTACTACGCTGAAAATCCTGTGGTACTTCTCCCTTCTCATATATTTTACAAACTAACCTGTATAATCGCTCCTGCATTTTTTCCCCTGCGTGTTTTATTAATTCGGCTGGTATCATATCAATCCCCGCTGCTTTGTTATTCCGTAAATCATTTAATGCTCTATGAAACTCTGACCTAAGTATGCTAGGACCTAAGTCATCCTCATCTATCTGTTCCACATTTTCTAGCTCCTCCATGTCCTGCCTACCTTTATATAAATCTTCAAGATACTCCTTCCATCTTCTAGCTTTTTCCTTATTTTCTGTGAGTTCCTTACCCTGCTTATCACATATAATGTTACCCTTTGGTTTTACTTTAGAAAAATGTGACTTAATTTTCCTGTAGCCCAAATCTACTTTACCTCTTCTCATATCCTCCTCAATATCCTCACAATTTCCTTTTATCCACTCTTCTTTCGCTAGCTTGCATTTCCTATTAATTAAGTTCCTTAGTTCCTTATATTTTTTCTGTCCTGCTTCTGTGTTTTAAATTTTAATTTTCCTTCTTGCTTCTATCATTTCAACTATTTCTTCCGTGATCCATTCCCTCCTACCTGCCCTTTTCTTTGTGCCTAATACTTCATTTGCTGCTGTAGTTAACCCATTTCTGATTTCCCTCCATTCGTAATCTATGTCGTTCCTAGATGTTCCATTAGCCATGATTTCTACTTTCTGCTTGTACTTTTCACATACATCAGCTAATTTTAATCTATCGACATCTACTCTGACCTGCTTAGACTTCTGTAATTTCTTGAATTTGACCTCTGAGTCCAGGACTACTAAATTATGGTCACTATCAATATCTGCTCCAGGGTAACTCTTACAATTCTTAATCTGGTTCCTAAACCTCTCTTTAACCAGTATGTAATCTATCTGATACCTCCTTATATCTCCTGGCATTTTCCACGTATATATCCTGCGCTTGTGATTCTGAAAAAGCGTGTTTGCTACCACTAGCTTATTCCTAATACAAAACTCTACCAATCTATCCCCCTATCATTACGTGTTCCTATTCCATATTCTCCTACTATTGAAACTTCCTTTCCCTTACCTACTACGGCATTCCAATCTCCGGTTACAATTAGATTATCCTGTCCTTTAACGTTTGCTAACCTAGATTCGATCTCTTCATAAATGGATTCTACCTCCTCATCATCGTGACTTGAAGTTGGCATATAGATAGCCAATATAGTATTTAAATTGATCGCAACCATTTAGTACCGCCAGGAGCTCTTTTTCGATTTGGGCGTATCTTTGTTGTGTGTCATTTAGTCTTGCGGAGCTATATGCTACTGGGCGGCCATTCTGTATCATGGCTGCTCCTAGTCCATAGCTGCTAGCGTCCACTGATATGGTTATCTCTTTCTCTGGGTCAAAGATTGCTAGTGTCGGTGCCGTGCTGATAATTTCCTTTATTTCTTCGAAACATTTTTATTTCATTTGGTCCCCATATAAATTCGTTTTTCTTTTTAAGCAGTTGGCGAAGGGGGTATGTTTTTTCCGATGCGTTTTGAATAAACTTTCCTAGGTAGTTCACTACCCCTAAGAACCGTTGTAGTTCAGCTACGTTTCCTGGGGCTGTCATTTTACTAATGGCTTGATGTTTGGCACTACTGATGCTTATGCCTTCTGGACCTATGGTTTGGCCTAAGAATTGTATACTAGGCTTAGTTAGCTGCAATTTTTCTTTATTGAATTTGATGTTGTTTTGTCGCGCTCTGCTTAGTACATTCCGTAGGTTCTTATCGTGTTCCGCTTGATTTTTTCCCGTTATCAGTAGATCATCATAAAAACAGTGAACTCCTTCTAAGTTATCCATCGCTTTATCTATTGTCTTTTGCCATATTTCCGGGCTACTGCTGATTCCGTAGGGCATCCTCTGGAAGGAGTACCTTCCAAATGGTGTTCCAATGGTGCAGAGCTTTTTACTTGTTTCGCTCAGGGGAATTTGCATAAAAGCAGACGATGCATCTAAAACTGTGAATACTTTCTCCTTTGCGATTTCAGCCAGTATTTCCTCTGGTGTTGTGAAGTTG
The DNA here is from genome assembly GCA_947310635.1 of Leptodirus hochenwartii. NCBI lineage: Eukaryota > Metazoa > Arthropoda > Insecta > Coleoptera > Leiodidae > Leptodirus > Leptodirus hochenwartii. The sequence goes on along the minus strand of OX371177.1, from coordinate 29,240,665 downwards.
TAATGTTCCCTCTTAATGTATTGGTTTAACTCTCGGGGATCCATGCAAACTCGCAAGCGTCCGATTGGCTTTACTACAGTTACAATAGGGTGTACCCAGTCTGTTGGATCGTCTGTTTTTTGTAATGCCTTTATTTTCCATATCATCTAGTTCTTCTTTCAGCTTTTTCCTTAGTGCATGAGGTACTTTCCTTGCCGCTTGGATCACAGGTCTGGCTATGTCTGTTACTTGAATGTTGTATTTCATATCTATCTTTCCTAGTCCTGTGAATACGTCTTCAAATTCGTTTATGATTGTTTGTGGGTTATCTAAGCTATTTGCTTTTATTTCCCCCACTTTTGGTTCCCTACGATGTATGAAACCCATGCTTTCCATAGCTGTTAGTGACAGTATTGGGGTTCTTTTCCCTACGATCACAAAGAAAGTCATTATTTCTTTCTTATTTTCGTGTGACTCTTAGCTTTGTTACACCCCTGGTTTTGATTTCCGTACCCGTGTAGCTTGTGAGTACCTTCTTTGTCTTTTCCATACGCGGCTTTGTCTTCAGCTTCTGTAGGTGGTACTGCTAGATTATGTTTACCTGGGACCCTGTGTCTAGTTTTAATTTCAATTTAAGTCCTTCTACGTCCATGGTTTCGTACCATTCCTTCTGAATGCCATGTACCTCTTTTGTGGTTTCTTTGTTTGCGCGCTACGATCGTTCCTATTGTGTCGTTATCGTCGTCTTGTGATTCTTCTTCGATCTCGTTTACTTTCCTGCATACCTTTGCGAGGTGATTCCTTTTCTGGCATTTTTTGCATCGCTTTCCCCACGCGGGGCATTCTTTGAACGCGTGTGTGTTTCCGCATCGTTTGCATTGGTATGTATCTTTGTGACTTTGATTCTTCTTGATTACTTCCACTTTGGTTTCTACTGTCTGATGGTTGGTCATCATTCCGATCATCGTTTTTGACATCTCCTCAGCTTTAGCTATTCTAATTGCCTTTTCCAGCTTGAGGTCTGCTTCCAGTAGCATTCTGTCCCTTGTTCCCCCGTCTTTGACACCACATACCATTCTAAAGGCTATCAGGTCGTCGGCCAATCCTCCAAACTCGCAGTCCTTTGCGAGTAGTCTTAGTTTCATGATGAACTCACTGATGGGCTGTCCATCCTGTTGGTTTTCCGTGAAGAACTGATATCGGGTGCTTGTTGTCGTTTGGAATGGCTGGAAATTATCTGTTATTGTATCGAGGATTAGTTCCGTAGTTACGTTGTCTGCATAATCGGTACGCCGTGTCTGTCTACGAATTGGAAACTATTATATAAATCTAGGCCCTCTTCCCCAACTACATGTAGTAGGGTTGCTTTCCGCTGTTTCTCGTCCTTCTTTTTAATTTCTGTGACTTCTTCGAACAGCTCATATGCTTGGCGCCATTTCTTCCAATCCTTTGTCGGGTTGTTGCCCACAGTAAACGGTTTCGGCGGTTTGAATGCAGCCATCATTGTCGGTAGTTGTTTTTCTATTGGTAAGGCTACTATGCGGTTATTGTATGTTTATCGCTGCACTAGGTGGAAGTTACATTTGGATTGGGTATTCGGATTCGATATTCGGATTTTCATTGATTTCATAATTTTCACAAAAACAGCTCAATGTTAAATTAATAATTAAGGTATAATTAAATACCCTAGCACCCCAATTTTTATAAATGTTATAAATAGTAGACTACTTTAATAGATAGAATACTCCACTTTGCTAATAATTATTGTAATCATGAGATAATGTCTTTCAAAGATAACACTTTTTAGACATTTTTCAAAAATTATTTAAACAAAAAGTATAATATGTTACACCACAGATTTTTTATATTTTGTTAATAAAGCTGTGCTCTATAAGAGAGTATATCAGCTTTGCCCCGCAGACCCGTACAAGTGGCGCTACAGAACATCGAACGTACCCTTGTATTTAACGTATTTGAAAAATGCGACCGTATATACGGAAATAACGCAATATTCAAAAATTATTTAAACAAAAAGTATAATATGTTACACCACAGATTTTGTATATTTTGTTAATAAAGGTGTGTTCTATAAGAGAGTATAGCAGCTTTGCCCCACAGCCCCGTACGAGTGGCGGTACAGAACATCGAACACACCCTTTAATATGGGACCGTGTGTACGGAAATAACGCAATATTCAAAAATTATTTAAACAAAAACTATAATATGTTATACCACAGATTTTTTATATTTTGTTAATAAAGGTGTGCTCTATAAGAGAGTATAGCAGCTTTGCCCCACAGCCCCGTACGAGTGGCGGTACAGAACATCGAACACACCCTTTAAAATGCGACCGTATATACGGAAATAACGCAATATTCAAAAATTATTTAAACAAAAAGTATAATATGTTACACCACAGATTTTTTATATTTTGTTAGTAAAGGTGTGCCTTATAAGAGGGTATAGCAGCTTTGCCCCACAGCCCCGTACGAGTGGCGGCACAGAACATCGAACACACCCTTTAAAATGCGACCGTATATACGGAAATAACGCAATATTCAAAAATTATTTAAACAAAAAGTATAATATGTTACACCACAGATTTTTTATATTTTGTTAATAAAGGTGTGCTCTATGAATGTAAACTTATATAAAATTATTCTCTAACGCATTACATTTTGCTGTGGTCGCTGTTTTCTATAATTTTTTTTCTGCTACCAACACCAGTATAATGAGCTTGAAATTATATATATTTTTCAATTTAATAATAGCATATTTTGTTTCGTTTTTCACTTTAGATCAGAATCTTTGCTTTGTAAATCTACCTTTGGATGAAAACTTTGCATAAGTTATTTGAAAATAAAGTTCAAACGGTTTAAAATACTTAATAGGTACAACATATATTGTACTGTAAAACATACTTTTACGCAGCTTTCCATACTACCCAGGAGGTACTACGCGGAGTGTCGCTAACACTTCGCCTAATTTACATTCCTGCAATTTACCATATTATTCATAGGATTTAAGTTTATATCATGTTTATAAAAAATTAAAGAGATATATCGAATCTCTAAATTGTAAAACGCAAGAATATAAATAGCGCTTTGGGCAGTTTCGCCTGACATTATTTAATGATTCCTTAAATAATACTGAATATTTCTATGCGAGATTCCTTATGTATAAAAAGAATTATTAAATACGTCAAGCCATATTTCCCATTAATTAGATTTTAGATAAACTATATATTTAATTGAGAAAGAAGTACCCACAAATGGGCCTGTTGGCAGAGATATACGCACTGATGAATTTAATTGAGAAAGAAGTACCCACAAATGGGCCTGTTGGCAGAGATATACGCACTGATGAATTTAATTGAGAAAGAAGTACCCACAAATGGGCCTGTTGGCAGAGATATACGCACTGATGAATTTAATTGAGAAAGAAGTACCCTCAAATGGGCCTGTTGGCAGAGATATACGCACTGATGAATTTAATTGATGAAGCTCTCTAGATGCAAAGGAGGCAAATGTATATAAAAGATTCAGATTTCAAATCATGTATATCTTTTATGTTTAAATCAGTGCATTTTGGGTGTAACCAGCGTTTGCATTTCTTGCACTGCACCCATTCTCCAATTGTATCTAACCCACATACAAGGCATAAGTCTTGAACCGGTGATGATTTTTCTAAAATCAAAATTTGGAGCGCTCTACGAAATTCGTCCGGATTGAAACTATTGAAATTGATGCTGTTTCCATTTATTAAATCGCATGCATTTCGACCCCCTTCAAAAATTGTTTTGATGCCATTGTCACCATTATCGTTGTTGTTATCGAGAAAATCTACTTCCTTAAATATTTTATATGCGAAAAATATTGCAAATATCCCACAGTTATATCCATCTTCTTGGCATGGAATATCTTTCTTTATTATTATATTAAAATTTTCAATTCTGAAATAATCTCCACCGAATTTTAGATTCCTATCCTTAAAATATTCAGTTATGTTGTGGACTAAATCTTTTACTGTTGAGAGTGATATTTTTCTTTTGCTAGAATCATACACAAAAATAGTTTCCTTTACGATATCTATAACAAATAAAATCCAATGTTGATTTTTTACTGAATAAGGTAGAAACAATACTGTACAATCAATCAATTTCTTTGAATTGAATACGAATCCCTTACTTAAAGATACTGATGCGTGCCTAAACATATAATACGACAAACTAGGAGAAATATATCGATGAGTTGGTCTATGATCTGAAATATTTCTGATGGTGCAATAAATAAACATCTAATAGAAGCATCCATTACCTGGTTATCTAACCAACCCTTTCCGAACAATGTTCTATAATCTTCGCCATAAAGAATTAAATCGCCCTGAATTGGAATGTTGTTGAACTTTGCTACAATATATTGTGACCCTGTATTCTTATTGTAGAAGGAAGCATTTCGAAACAAACCATTTTGCATAGCATCTGGGTGGACACTATAAACTTTACTACCATCAATTCCGCTATACATATATTCATCTTTATGTGCATATACTTGATTAGTTGAAATACTGCACATGTTCGAATGTGCCGTATCATTTAATATATTAGAGAGATTAATTGACGTGCGTTTTTGTAAAGATTGTATAATAGAACAACGATCTTTATTTTCCTTCGAGACTGGTGTGCTTTGGTGATTACTGATCATTTTCAACCCGTCAGAATCACTATTTATACGTTTGAATACGCTACCTACAAAATGAGTTTTTGTAGCTGGTGTTCCGCGTTTCTTCCAAATTTCTTTTGCGTTCTTAGGATCCATACTCTTAGAATGCAAATAGTTAATACCTTTTAAATTCATCGCAGGAGACGTAATTACACCGGGAATTAAACTGATAGCTTGTATTTTCTTTGGTTGCTTTACCCGTAATTCCAATACCTGTTCTTTGCACAGACTTTCAACTCTAGATTTTAATTTGTTAATAAATCTACCCACCCTTTGCTTCCCACATCCAAGAATAACGTCGTGCTTTACTTGTTTAAACCAATTTTCTACAAGAGCATTTGACACTCTATTTCGCTGTTCTAAAAGAATTCCTGACCACAACGGCAAATAGGGGATGTATTTATCCAAAAGAATAGTAGCAAACGAATGATTACAATAGGGGTTTCTTTTGTGGGATTGATTAGTCCCAACATTAGCAGAAATACTAGCATATATTTTTAAAAAATGTTTGTAAAAAGGACTACTCATAGCTATACTATCAGATTTCCTACAAAATTCGTCTTCATTTAAAATAAAATCGCTACAAAGTTCAAATGGTTCTTCTGAATCGACAGGCGTACTCATCATCTTTAAAGACTTCTCAACATTCGGATTTAAATATTCAGACATTAAAATAACAAATAAATTACGAATTCTTTCCTCTGCTACCTTGAAACTTGTAGAAATAGTGATTAAACCAACACCATCCAAAACAATATTTTTAAAGGTAATATTTACACTTACATTCTTCAAACGGCGACTAATGATGTGCATAAAGTGTGCACAGCAAATTTTTAAATGTGTTAAAGTCGAGAAATTGCACGATATTGTAGCACCCGTTAAGTAACTATATACCACTGATAAGTAATGGGTCAAATCCATTGAATTCCACGATTTCATGAAAGCCATAATTGAAGACCAGCTCCAGTCAACCACTACAAATTTGAAAACAGGCCATTTGCAAGATTTCTCTACAGCTTGCCTATAATGGTTCAAGAACGATGTTAGGGAAGCAACATCATGACTACTAGAAATTAATTCTAACATTGGTACGTGGGAACCTGAAATGTGAATTACACCTGCATAATAATAAATTCTCTTTTCTGGCATACCCACAATGGTATTTGAAACCAACCCGCCGGTAGCATCAAAATATAACGTACCAAATTCACCTTTTTTCGCAATATCAATTTGAAATGAAGAATATAAATATACAAATAATGGCAATCCAAACATCTGAATGTATCTATCTCCGTCTTTTTCCAACAAATAGCGTGCCTCTAGATCAGTGGTTCCTAACCTTTATAATACTGCTACCCCCGTAATCTGTTAGGAAATCAAATTTTACCCCAATTTTAAAATGTTATGCGCGCCCCCTCTCAGTTCGGACAGGTTTATACAGGTTTATACATGTCGGATTCCGCATGCGTGATGCGCCGTGACTCAGGATTCAGCCTTCGGTTAACAAATTGTTCTCTGTTACCCCTGAAGATTAGCATGTTTACCCCCCGAGGGGTAATTACCCCCAGGTTCGGAACCTCTGCTCTAGATCCAACAGAAAATGTTTGTGAAAGTCACCACTCGCTGCAGATTCAGATTTTGCCTTCTGTAGAACACCTAACTTACGAACTTTTCCTAAATTACCAGCCAATCATAATTGCAAATCGCAGTTATTAATCAATTCTAACTGTACATTTCTCGGTGGTCTAAACTGTAAATGTTTTTGAACACATTTCCTCTCTTCGCCGCGTAATTGATAATATTTTTTATCACCATCATGATTAAACATAATTTTGTTGGAAAAAACTTGTACTTGTACAATTTTACCTTTAATTTGATAATCAAATCGGAATTTACGACAATTTTTTTTGTACAAACAATATGCATACTCAACTGCTTTTCCATTCTGTACTCTATAATGAAAACCATTGAAAGCCATTGGACAAACAACACCCTTTTCGATTTTGCCTCTTAAATAATTATGCCAGAAAGATTTTTCAATTGCTTTAGAAGGCAATAATAAAGAAAATGTGCATAATTTATATTTGTATGTAAAAAATTTCTTGTTCTGCGTTGAAAAATGTCTACTAATGGATTGAGAATTATTTAGTATATCGGTAGAAACATTAAAAGATTGTAAAGAATCATTCTCTTCTAAATCAGAATAATATTTTTTAGATGAATAAACGTCATTCACATTATCGGAATATTTTGCAGAAGGAATAATAGCGAGGTTTGATTGTCCTGATCGAGTGTTGTTGAAATCTAAATTAAAGTTATCCGATGCCTCTTTAGGGGTGCCAGGAGCCTCTGGAAAATTATCGGGGAAAATCTTATCACTATGTCTTACGAATGTAGTTTTTATTAGAAGCCTGTTCTTTCTATTGTTTTTAAAGCTTAAATGAGAACACAAATCTGCGTATATACTAGTGGATTGATTTACGGAAGTAGATAAGAGAAATTCCTTATATATATTATTAATTTTAACAAAATTGGCAATACATATTAATCGCTTGTGCATGTCACCCATATTATATAGCAAAAATAAGTGACAATGTATAAGACAGAGTTAAAATTATGCAAGTACCTACAATTGTGTACCGTTGGTAATTGGTAATTGGCGTGTGTATGCATATGTAGGGGTGTGTGTCCGGTATGTATGTGTGTGTGTGTGTGTGAACAAATGTAATTCTTGGTATAAAAATCGTTCTTATAAGAACGCGGTCAAGAATTTTACATCGACAAAATTAATAGATTATACAAATGGTTAATTTATACGACCTTATAAATTGCAGATGCGGGAACCGTTGAAATATATTAGGTGATTTCACACATAAAATATATAACTATTGTATTATACAGAGTTGGTTGATTTTTAAATGAACACCATAAAAGATGATGCTTAAATGTTTGTGTAATAATTTTAGTAGTAATTTTCATAAAGCAAATCGATTAAACCAACCTGTTTGAGATGACGCCTCGTTATCTCTAACATTTGTTTTTTCACGTGTTTTCGTTTCCTTTAACTTTTGTTTCCTAGAACTTTTCCGAGAATTTATAACCTAGAAATCGCCTAAGAGAGCACGAATTTGATTATATTAAAATAGCAATATGTACATATACAAGCGCGTAAGTATATTTTATTGCAATATTAGTCATTAAATACTAATAATTTTTTCCCCTTAATTTTATATTTTAAAGGGACACCAATATACATACTTAGGCGATTCCGTTTTGAGACGGGTGCTTGAAGCGCGCGGATTTCAAGCAGTTGAATATAGTAAGTGTACAAAGAATGTGATATGTAAATTTATAGTTTTATTAATTTTATTATTAATTTTAGAAATTTATAGTGAATCTCTTTTAAAAAAGTATTTGTTGAAGCTTTCGCTTCTTCGTAGCACTGCAATTGTGCACCTAAAAATATTTCTAAAAAACTGTTTTACGAGACTTTTTTCAATTATTGTTTGTTTTAGATCTAAAGTTAGATAAAAAAAATATAAAAAAAAGGCAATTGATTTAGCAATTGGTGGCCAAACCGCCAACCAATTGAGAAAAAAGATTTTGCGGGCCGGTTTTGAAGGCAAAACCTTCAGTCGTAAGGTTTTGCTTAATATAGGAGCAAACGACATTTTAAATGTATGTAAAAAGAATTTGCACTATGTTTGTCTACATTTTTTATTATTATAAGATACAATGTGACCATTTACATTGCAGGGAAAACCGGCAAAGATAATTATTATAAATATAATAACCATAATAAAGCATTTGAAAAAAATGGGCTGTATTATATTTATATGTAATTTAAGCCCAATCAAGGGCACAAATGAGGACAAAATATTGAACGCCCTCATAAAGCCATTAGCGGATGGCGTAAAATGTATTCTAGTGGATGTAGCGTATATCTCTGCCAACAGGCCCATTTGTGGGTACTTCTTTCTCAATTAAATTCATCAGTGCGTATATCTGTGCCAACAGGCCCATTTGTGGGTACTTCTTTCTCAATTAAATATATAGTTTATCTAAAATCTAATTAATGGGAAATATGGCTTGACGTATTTAATAATTCTTTTTATACATAAGGAATCTCGCATAGAAATATTCAGTATTATTTAAGGAATCATTAAATAATGTCAGGCGAAACTGCCCAAAGCGCTATTTTTATTCTTGCGTTTTACAATTTAGAGATTCGATATATCTCTTTAATTTTTTATAAACATGATATAAACTTAAATCCTATGAATAATATGGTAAATTGCAGGAATGTAAATTAGGCGAAGTGTTAGCGACACTCCGCGTAGTACCTCTTGGGTAGTATGGAAAGCTGCGTAAAAGTATGTTTTACAGTACAATATATGTTGTACCTATTAAGTATTTTAAACCGTTTGAACTTTATTTTCAAATAACTTATGCAAAGTTTTCATCCAAAGGTAGATTTATAAAGCAAAGATTCTGATCTAAAGTGAAAAACGAAACAAAATATGCTATTATTAAATTGAAAAATATATATAATTTCAAGCTCATTATACTGGTGTTGGTAGCAGAAAAAAAATCATAAAAAACAGCGACCACAGCAAAATGTAATGCGTTAGAGAATAATTTTATATAAGTTTACATTCATAGAGCACACCTTTATTAACAAAATATAAAAAATCTGTGGTGTAACATATTATACTTTTTGTTTAAATAATTTTTGAATATTGCGTTATTTCCGTATATACGGTCGCATTTTAAAGGGTGTGTTCGATGTTCTGTGCCGCCACTCGTACGGGGCTGTGGGGCAAAGCTGCTATACCCTCTTATAAGGCACACCTTTACTAACAAAATATAAAAAATCTGTGGTGTAACATGTTATACTTTTTGTTTAAATAATTTTTGAATATTGCGTTATTTCCGTATATACGGTCGCATTTTAAAGGGTGTGTTCGATGTTCTGTACCGCCACTCGTACGGGGCTGTGGGGCAAAGCTGCTATACTCTCTTATAGAGCACACCTTTATTAACAAAATATAAAAAATCTGTGGTATAACATATTATACTTTTTGTTTAAATAATTTTTGAATATTGCGTTATTTCCGTACACACGGTCCCATATTAAAGGGTGTGTTCGATGTTCTGTACCGCCACTCGTACGGGGCTGTGGGGCAAAGCTGCTATACTCTCTTATAGAACACACCTTTATTAACAAAATATAAAAAATCTGTGGTGTAACATATTATACTTTTTGTTTAAATAATTTTTGAATATTGCGTTATTTCCGTACACACGGTCCCATATTAAAGGGTATGTTCGATGTTCTGTACCGCTACTCGTACGGGGCTGTGGAGCGAAGCTGCTATACCATCTTATAGAGCACACCTTTATTAACAAAATATAAAAAAATCTGTGGTGTAACATATTATAGTTTTTGTTTAAATAATTTTTGAATATTGCGTTATTTCCGTACACACGGTCCCATATTAAAGGGTGTGTTCGATGTTCTGTACCGCCACTCGTACGGGGCTGTGGAGCAAAGCTGCTATACCCTCTTATAGAGCACAACTTTATTAACAAAATATAAAAAATGTGTGGTGTAACATATTATACTTTTTGTTTAAATAATTTTTGAATATTGCGTTATTTCCGTACACACCGTCCCATATTAAAGGGTGTGTTCGATGTTCTGTACCGCCACTCGTACGGGGCTATGGGGCAAAGCTGCTATACCCTCTTATAGAGCACAGCTTTATTAACAAAATATAAAAAATCTGTGGTGTAACATATTATACTTTTTGTTTAAATAATTTTTGAAAAATGTCTAAAAAGTGTTATCTTTGAAAGACATTATCTCATGATTACAATAATTATTAGCAAAGTGGAGTATTCTATCTATTAAAGTAGTCTACTATTTATAACATTTATAAAAATTAGGGTGCTAGGGTATTTAATTATACCTTAATTATTAATTTAACATTGAGCTGTTTTTGTGAAAATTATGAAATCAATGAAAATCCGAATATCGAATCCAAATGTAACTTCCACCTAGTAAGTTTATAAGTACTATAATTAGTAAGCATAATTTTTATTTCCTAGATTTATTTTGTTTTAAGAATTGTTCTTTAAGTCTTTCTAAATATTAATTTGAAAATTATTCACTACCATATAGTTTCTGCTTAAAAAACTATATACCTATTGTAAAAATCAAGGCTAATATATCATTTAAGGACTTCATCCATAGACAAGTTTTCTTCGCATATCTTCGCAAAATTACTAAAGTGATAGACGAGTGTAAAAGTTCATTAGATTCAGTTTTCAATTTCGAACATTTTCTCTATTTACAATTTTGCTATAAAATAAACAGGGTAGCCAATATTTGAACTAATTTAATTTAACATATAAAATGCTGTTTCCAATCCAGCCATACATCCTGTATATATTCTGATGCACTGAGTGTAACAGAAGGCTATAATTTACAGCTCGTTTTTTTTTTAATTGGCGGAGAATGACAGAAGTATACGCATCATAAATCAAAACCGACATAATGGCTTGACCAATACAGTACATAGCAGTGCTATTCGAAATAGAATTGTATCAGTCGTGTAGCACATTGAATATTCCAGTGCAGTACATTTTTTTTGCAAATTCATGAAAAGTATCACTAATATTATTTAAAAATAATATGAGGTCTAATATGGCGCCTATTTATCACATAATAAAATTTGAAAATAAGTTCGAAATAAAATCACTTAAACTTCAGCTGACATTTTATATATCAATTTCCCGCTTATTGAAAATATTGTTGAATGTTCGTATTTTTATTAACGATGGAATATTTAGATAATTATGTTTTAAAAGGATTAATATTAACTAGAGATAAGAGATATAAAAAAATAATTTATTACAAAATATAATCAATTGAAAATATAATATAAAAAAAGAAACAAAGTAAAATTAAAACTATATACACAAATATTTTAATTTAGTATATTATAAATCATCATCATAACCATCGCTATCACTATCTATATCTCCATTAATATTGATAATGAGATCTTCTGTAAAAGTATCTATCTGAATTTCCGAGGCAAATTTAGTTTTCTCAATTTCTAAAACTTGATTGTAACGCTTCGACCAATCCTCGATGCTAACATTGTTGAACTCGTCTTCGGTAAGTTTTCGTACATCATCAAGTTTGAAACTCGTATTTAAAGCACTCACTCGGTTCTTCACTTGCGCCCATCATTTCAATTGGATTGAGTTCCGGGTGATAAGGCGGCAATCTTAAAATGGTATGTCCATATTGCTCCATTTTTTCGTTAAATTTATAGCTTTCGTTTCGTTAGCCATTCCACCATTTGGCTTTTGTTGCTATTTGACGTTGGGGCCTTATGAATTTGGATGTTATGATACGGGGCGTTATCAATGACCAAAACTGATCTTTCCGGCAGATTTGGTATAAATTTTTATTCTAACCATTTCTCGTAATTCGTAGAATTCATTTCGTCATGGTAATCGCCACTTTTTAAACCAGACTTAAAAATTAAAAGGCAATTAGGTAGAAAACCCATCTCTCCGCCGGCATGTAATATAATGAGCCTTTGTCCTTTTGTTTAGCAAACCTTTGCCTGAATTATCTGACCAAATTTTATCAGTTGTATGGCCACTATGAATGTACGTTTCATCCATGAATATAATTGGTCTATTTTGTTCACGGAAAAACGATATTCGTTGTAAATAATTAATTCGTTGCAATCTTATATGATTCTGTTGTATAAGAACTGAACGGTTGTCCCTTGATTTTTTCCATCGGAAACCCAATTCATGTACTATTTTCCAAAGGGAAGCTCTAGAACCTTCCCAATAAAAATCTAGCTTCAGTTTTTCGTCCAGACCAGCAAGAGTAACACGGCCACCTTCCGTTAAATGATAATTATAAATTATGTTCCGATAGTCAATCTTCTCGTAATCCAACATATTTGTAATTATTCTCTTACGGGTACGCTTTGTTGGAGATGAGAATCTTGGTTGATTTACTTCTCCACGCGGTTTTTTTCCCTCAGAAATAATTCGTCCGACGGTACGATTGGGAACTTTTCTTACTTCTGATACCGGTATCTTTACATCGGTCAAACTGTGGGTATTCTGGTTGTCAAAATACTCAAACACATTATAAACGATCTCACGAGCTTGGCGTCGTAAGTGCGTTCGTGCAGCCATTTTGAAACAGGTACTTTTACTGAAATATAAACAGATAGGTAATTATATTGTTACTTAATATAAAATCAGTGCACGCAATTTATAATTACTAATAAACTCTTACCTATTAGCTTTGGGTTGACGTTGAGCTGGGCATAGAATATTATTTCGATTTTGAACAAAAATATAACTTATTTCAATAAATATAATTCTACCAAAGCATGCTACGCTTCTGTCTTCTCCAAAGAATAAGTAGGTGTGTCTAGTGCAGAAGGTGTGCGTCCTAAGAAATGCAATGTTGACAAATCACCACACACAGTTATAACCATTTTATGCAATTAGAATGAATTCTTTGAAATTAATACAAAATGCAGAAAAGTTATACTAGAATATAAGAAATGTTGATAAATACTTATTATAGTATCATGATTAATTTGTACGATAGCTATAAAATGGTGACAAATTTAAATTCTTAGACCTAGAGTATTTTTTGTTGTCTGGCACCACTGGTACTGTATAACCCCGATAAGCACAACCATATGCGCAGACGACTACCAAAATTCTCTGCCAATTAAAAAAAATTAGCTGTACCTGAAAAATGCTGGGCTTGAATCAGCCATATATAACCTGCTACAGATTTTGAGCAATATCAGTTATCTTTATACTCATTAATGATTTTAATAAGTAACCTTTTTGTAAATTGACTATTTAAAAGTTATTTTTAACAGAATAAAATACCGATTTGATAGTTTAGAAAGATAGCTTATGATTAGATTAAAGGGAATTCTACGATATAAAATCGCGGTATAGTCAGCACATGACTTTCATTTACAGAAAGTTAAAAAACGGTACTTGAAAAATTCTGAACAGTAAAATTGTAATTTTATGACGAATACATATTGCACATAAAAAATATTTTGATTACAATATATAAAACCGCCGAATAATAAGTGTGTAAAGGAATTATTGATGACATCGATGGAAAAATAATATATGTATAAAAGAAAATTTAATTTAAAATATATAATTGTATAGCAATCACGATTCGTGACAGAGGTATTTTATTCAGTTTTTATCTTGTGCTACTGAAGATTGGGGCATAGCCTTCGAAATGCGCATCTAGCTACTTAATGCTTTGAGTTACGGCATTTGGGTGATATTCTATACTAATATAATTCCTTTATTATAAATGTTTATTATAAAGGAGTACACAAAAATATTCGTTGTACAAAGAAATTGCTAATATATTAGACAAAGAAAAGTTAAAATCAAGTATTAAAGAGTAGAGAATATGTTGTTTTCATAATTACCAACGTTTGCAATAAAAATATACCTTCATATATAACAAAATATAGCATACAATAAATTGTAGCAATAAACTAAACTATATCACGAAACAACGTTTAAATTTTACTGTAATCATTTTAGAAATAAATTAAGATATATTGTAATGAAGTTAACTAATTTAATGGAAAGAATTATAGTTCTTATAATGTATACAATGCCTTTATATAAGGTTGATAATAGTAGTAAAATATGGCTTTTAAATATTACCTTATATTTACATAAATTGAAACATGGAAATAGCGACTACTATAAACATTCTAAGAAAAATTATTGCAATATTACAGATTATTAAGTTCCTTATTAATTTTTACAGCACGCGCACTTTTTTAAGTTAATATCATTGATAAGCACCTTACATTAAATAACAACATTTGCCAACATTTTACGAATAAGAACTTACTATTTTATCATGTTATAAAACAAGGCAATCATTAACAAAGGACAAAAACGATTTAAAAATATAAAAAGGACTTTCGCAGAAATATATTCTACCGTTGCGTATTTTATTTTGTTACAAACCATAAACGTCCTGTGGGATTTGATGAACCAAATTTAATATACTTGTTATACAGACATACGATACTGTCAAATATTTAACCTTATAGCAAAGTATGAATGATTTCTGTGAGGATAAAGAATATCAGTCGGAGTACTCCATGGTCTTTGTGAATTCAACCGCCGAGCAGAATTGCGTCCACCAATATTCTTCTTCACCTCTCAATTGTGCGCCATAGAAACTCTTCACGTACTGAATGGTGGAGAGAAGATCCCGCGGATTCGCCTATGTATGTATTTATATCTTGCACATAAGAGATGTATATACTTGGACAATGCATATCAATTATAATTATCAATTCGATTATAATTATCAATTATTATTGTTATGTTTCAAGGTTGACTATCTGCGTAACTAATTTTTTTCACGACTTTAATAGTGTGATTTTAGTCCAATGCCGTTCTTACACGTACTTATAGTTTTAAAAAAATTATCACTACGGTGTTAAATAATAGTATAGAATATCAACCAAATACCGTAACTGAAAGCATTAAGTTCCTTATATAGCAGTCCGTTATATTGTTGACTTAATTATTTAATAGTATATCAATCACGATTCGTGACAGAGGTATTTTATTTAGTCTTTATCTTGTGCTACTGAAGATTGGGGTATAGTCTTCGAAATGCGCATCTAGCTACTTAATGCTTTGAGTTACGGTATTTGGGTGATATTCTATACGTACTTGTAGTGTTTTTAAAATTTGTTTTTACCATTCTCCTAAAGCGTAACCAAATCTACAGAATTTATACGACAATTAATGATATTTTAAGGCATTCGAAATTATTAATCTAAGCTCCATCCACATAAGGAACAATGTAAATTCCTGGTAGAATTTGATACAATCAATTACCTTGATAATGACGTAGACTAGGACGGGTACAAAATCGTCAGCAGCGGTGCTTCCCCGGCTTTGACCCAGGGAGAGAAGTGACATAATGGCACCCGCGCAATGTGATACACAGCGCACCTTGTCCCTAGCGGATCGGTATGCAGCTAATGAACGCAACGCCTCCTGAGCAGGTAACCAGGGTGCTTCCCGTCGAAAACCCAATCCGATCTGTAAGTCCTTATGGTCGGGCGTCAGGACACGTCCTAGCTTTGCCAGATGCTCATTAAGCATACGATCTCGTTCCCTGTCCATGTCGCCATTCGGATGCAAAGCGTGAAGATACACGCCGGCCATTACCGATCTTTCGATAGCAATTTGAGTCTGTTCGATTTGGCTATTTGTAGCATCTAAACACAAGAATATAATATTGTTGTAAATGTATGTAAATTCATGCCAGCAATCACTAATAAGCAAACGACATATTTTTGAAAAAAAAAACAAGCTTTCAGTAGTCATACAATACGCGACTCTAGGTCTTAAACGTCTAAAAATTTAAATCAACGCGTAGATATCTGCGCTATAGAAAACTCCAATCCAATTTAAGTATTTACAAGAACATCTAGCATTTGTATACGCATCATATATTATATTAAGTTACAGCAGTACCTTGCCAAATGGAATCCTTGCGCATTTGAGAATATAATTTCTTTAGGAATGTGGACAGTAGATCATATTTCTCATCCACAAGTGTCAATCGTTTAAATTCAGCGGTAAACTCTTGAACTATTTGATTATGTCTATCCAAATATAGGCGAACACAAATGCTAACTAGAAACGAACTACACAATTCAGATTCCCGTTCAACTTGTTCGGTTAATCTAAAAATGTGAAAAAATATTTAAAGAAAAACTAAAGATGTTTCAAAAATAAGACTTACTCTTCCAAAAATGAATGTGAACATAGCAATATTTGCTTAGAATGAAGTAAATATTGGGTGTAAACCTTTCGATTGCAATAATCAGATTGTAGAATATCACATAATTTATAGAAGTGAACCAAGTCCAATAACTTAATGCAGCGTAAAGTCTCAGAAATTCGAGCTGCAATAGACCATTGCTTGAAATGCATTGCTTTAGCCATTTCAAGTTGTAAGAATGTTTCTAGATTTTTTTTTGTGTGCTTACGACCATCCTAAAAATAAAATGTAAATCCAAGTGTGCGTTAATATTGCACGTTTTATCTGTAATGTAAAATTAAGCCGAAGAGTTAAATCTTACTTTAAGGGTATTGTGGCTCTTTGAATTACTTAAAATGATTCTGAGCTTCTTTTTGGCATCTTCAAAAGCACAATGAACAGAATTCGGATCAGATTCTATAAGAATCAATCGATTATCATTGCCATCCAATTCTAATATTTTGCTTGCTTTTAAGGTATCACTAGTAAGTATAGATCCATTTTTCTTAATGTGAGATGTGTTGTTGCTGTTTCTTCGGTATTTTGCTAAAATATCCTCACTTATGTCTGTGGAAAAATAAACAAAATTTTGTTGATTCGTTCAATCATATTTTATTTTGAATAGCATGCTTATGTTAATCTTTTGTTAGCAAAATCCTTCATTTCCGTATTCATTCCACATGTGCTATTAATTCTATTTTCATAATAGTAAAAATTAGATGAACCACCATGCTTTGATCTGATTTCTTCCTTCTTAACACCCAATCACTTTCACAAAAACCGTAACACAATGCATTTATTTGCAAGATGCGCATTTCGGAGGCTATACCCCCATCTTCAGTAGCACAATAATGGACCAAATAAAGATACCTCTGTCACTCACCGGATTGGATGGGATGTTGAACAAATATAACTTTTAAATAGCGTTTAATACTTATAATAGTCTTGCGAATTTTCTAGGAAGTCCCAAAGAATTAATAGATATAAGGAAAGAGCCTGATACATATGAAATCTCTTGTTCTATCTGTCCTAAGGTCATAGGTCAAACACGCAGACCCATAAAAATTAGATTTTAGGAACATTTAGCTCATTTTAGATTAAAGAGATAGGATAAAAGCGTTGTAGCCGACCACATCTTCGATTTGGTATTCCTATTGAAAGTAGTTCACTTAAATTACTTAAATGTGTTTGGAATTATTTCGAATCGAATGCTTATGAGAGTATTTATATTCATAGATTAAAATCTAATTTAATGAATTTAGATTCAGACCTAATTTAATCCTGTCGATTCAATTTAATTAAAAAAGAACTTTTTTTTTAGTTAGTTTAGTAACCCCAGAATTTTGTTATGCGCTTGCGCAGTTAATCATAGTTATCTATAATTCGTTTTCATAGTTCATAATAGGTACGATAGATGTCGCATGAAGGCGGGAAAAGGTAGTTACACTGATACTTCGTTCAATTTTATAACGATCCCGTTGAGTGACAGAGGTAACTTTATTTGGTCTATTATTGTGCTACTGAAGATGGGGACATAGCCTCCGAAATACTCATCTAGCTATTAAATGCTTTGTGTTACGGTTTTTGGGTAGTTTTTATACAATTATTTAACGCCGTAGTGACGATTTCCATAGATATTACCTTCATACCATTTGTACACGTCGTAATTTCAGATCCCATTTTCTAGATTCTGTTATTAACATTTATCATTTCTAAGATTAAATTAAATCTAAGGAAAATGTGAGGATATTGAGGAAGATATGAAAAAGGTACGGTAGATTTGCACTACAGTAAAATTAAGTCTCATTTTTCTAAAGTAAAGCCAAAGGGCAACGTTATATGTGATAAGCAAGGTTAGTACAGAGTTAGAAGATTGAAGGAGTATCTCGAAGAATTATATAGAGGCTTGGAAATGGAAGAGCTAGAAAGTATACAACAGTTAGTTTAAGATTAGTTAAGTTCTAGCATTTTCAGGTCCGTTTAATTATATGATTTAATAACAAAGCAGCGGGAGGTGATATAATACCAGCAGAATTAATAAAACACGCAGCGCAAAAAATGCAGCATAGATTATACAGGCTAGTTTTGTAAAATATATGATAAGGGAAATACCACAGGAGTTTCAGCGCAGTAGAATAGTGACAATGCCGAAGAATGTAGGAGCTAATTTGTGTGAGAACTATAGAACCATTAGTCTACTATCGCATGCACTGAAGATTTTGTTAAGGATTATTTATAGTAGATTGGAATATATGGTATAGGGAAGGCTTGGAGAAGATCAGTTTGGTTTTAGGAAGAACAGTGGGTTGAGGGAACAGAGCTATTTTAGCACTAAGAATGGTAGTAGAAGAAAGAATATGACTAAGAAAGGCAACTTACATAGATTTCGTAGATTTAGAAAAGGTATTCGATAATGTAGATTGGGACATAATGTTTAGAATCTTAAAAGAAATTGATTATAGGGATAGCAGAATTATTTTCAATATACATAAACTTTAGTTAGAATTTCGGGGGATGAAGAGGTAGTAAGAATAGGAAAGGGAGTCAGGTAGGGATGTACACTTCGCCGTTATTATTTAATCTAGATATAGAAGATGCAATAAACAAGGTAAATGAAGAGTATAGTGTAGGTGTGAAAATTCAGGGTGAGGAAATATATATGTTCAGGTTCGCCGACGATATAGCTATCCTTGGAAGAAAGGGAGCAAAATTTAAAACAGGTATTAAATGGTATGCAGGAAGTAATGACTAGGGATCTAACAAGAAAATAAATATAGGCAAGACCAAAGTGATGAGGTGTGACAAAATGGAATGCAGGCGAAAAATGAAGATTAGAATAGGAGAAGTGTCAGACTTTTCTTATTGAGGAAGTAAGATTACAAAAGATAACAGAAGTAAGGTAGATATAAAATGTATGATAACACAGGGTATTGTAGGATAGCAACTTGGGTATTAGAAAAAGATTACTGAAGGCATATGTGTGGAGTGTAGCATTGTATGGGTGTGAGCCGTGGACTATAGGAAATTAAGAGAATAGAAGCATTCGAAATATGGTGCTATAAGAGGATGATGAGGATTGGTTGCGAATGTAGGAGAGATAGACTATTAGGTCATATTCTTAGACATGGGGGTATTATACAAATAGTTATAGAAGGTAAAGTAGAGGGAAATAAAGGGGTAGGTAGGCCTAGATTAGAGATGTGAGTCAGATGGTGGAGGACATGTGGGATGAATAGCTATGGAGATATGAAGGAATGACCTCAGGATAGATCGACAGATGGCGTGCTGTTTCTAACCAATCCTTAGAATTGGGGACTATCTAAGTAACTAAGATTGAACAAATCAATATATTTTTAGAAAGTACAGAGGAAAACGTTACCAGAGTTATTTTGTGTAGGTGTAGCAATATGTTCGGTGAATGCTCTACTGCGATCCCCAGAAGCACCAGGCAATTCATCACGAACAACGCCCGAAGATTTGCCCCTACGCGACCGCAAGTTTATTCGAAATTTTCCAAAAATGCCACTTCCGTTGCGTCTTCCTTTCTGTTCATCATAACTCTGATCTTTATCACCTGAAATATCACCAGATACATAAAATCGCTTGTTCTTATTAATTAGCACTGTACCTTTCTCAGCACTCATATCAAAACTGATACTCTTAGGAATGGCACCCGTGGCAACGGTAGGTTTACCATTTCCACACCGATTATAGTTGCCATTTACACTAACAACTGATCCATTCGCTAAAATTTTTTTACCGCTGTCACTCGCACAGTTGCTGAGACTATTCCCAATTGTATTTAATACTGAGTTATCTGTAGGAACATTTTCGATTAGAGTGCTGTGCCCACTTGAGTTATCATTCTACAAAAAAACATATGCATATATAATTTACAATAATAGTTTTAATTGTATAGATTATAACAAAAAAAAAACAGCAATCATCTAAAAACGAAATGCACATATCAAGGGCTAAGCCTCTATCTTCAGTAGTACAACAATCAAACAAATAATACACTTTTATTATTCACCGGGATTGCTATACAATTATTAGCTGATTATTGTGCTTTTAAAGATGAGGGTTAACTATTAAAATATATAATATAGAATATCACCCAAATATATATTTAAAATACACATTTAGCTAAAAAAATTCTTTCTGGGTGATTACAATATTTGTATAATAATATATAATAGAATAGAATACAATAATATAATTATTATATATCGACAGAGTAATTAATGTAGCAACAAACATAATAATAATATTGATTTTATAAAGTTACCCGTTTTTGTTTTCTTTTTCCGTGGTTTATGGAACCAACAGGGAAAAGAATACCCTTACTTTGGTGTTCGGACAATCCACTACTGCTCCCACTGGAGCTAGAGTTTAAGCTGGTATTACTAAGCTGGCTATCCGCTGTCGCCTCGTACTTTTGTGTACGAATGTTCTTGACCAATAGGTACGCAGACGTACTGGCGTTAACAGTACAACTTGCATCGTCAGCCTTATTGCTACCTGATAGCAAATAGTTGGCTCCCGCCGTGGTATCTAGATAGTCATCAATAATAAGATTTGGTTTAAAGACAACATGCCACGTCGGTCTCTTCTGAGCAAACTCCTTCGTTTTCCTATTGCTATTAAACTTATCGTTCTGCATTATCAGACTTGCATCCTTTCCATCTATTTTACTTTTCATAACTAATTGCATAAGATTACTAAAAGCATGTCTATGGAATGTACACGCATATATTATAGTAATAAATGGAGTCATGTATCATATTTACTACATTTAAATTTAGAAACTTTTAAGTTTGAAATTTTAAATTAGAAATAGATTTCTTTAGGAAAAATTTAAAAATTAAATTTTGGTTTTAGGCAGGTTTAAATATAGGCAAGACCAAAGTGATGAGGTGTGACAAGAAGGAATGCAGAAGAAAGATGAGCATTAGAATAGGAGATTTGTTATTTAGGAATAGGTTTACAAAGGACAACTGAAGTAAGATAGATATAAAATGTAGAATAGCACATGGTAGGAAGATATTCGTAAAAAGCAAATTTTAAAACCAAAAATTGCCTTGGATATTAGAAGAAAATTACAGAAGGCATATGTGTAGAGTGTAGCATTGTACGGGTGTGAGGCGTGGACTATGGGAAAGGAAGAGAAACGTAGAATAGAAGCATTCGAAATGTGGTGTTATAGGAAGCTGATGAGGATTGGTAAGGCAGATAAAGTGACAAATGAAGCTGTGTTAGAGTTAGGAGGGGAGAAGAGAAGTATTTGGAATTTTTGAAAGTATTACAGCGTATAAGAGATAGACAAATAGGTATTATTCTTATATACGGAAGTATCATGCATTTAGTTTATGTTTTGGGATCAGATTACAAACAGCTCGAGGCCAGTGAAGCCTCGAGCTGTTTGTAATCTGAGATCTTGGGGATATTAGGAAATATATGAGAAGGGTGGGAACATATTACTATAGAATATATATATATATATATATATATATATATATATAGTTATATATACACATAGTTATATATACACATAGTTATATATTGTTATAGAATGTAAAGTATAGGGAAAGCAAGGGTAGGTAGGCCTAGATTGGAGTACATGGGTCAGATAGTGGAGGACGTTAGGATGAATAAGAGATGAAGGAATTACCTCAGGATAGATCGACAGATGGCGCGCTGTTTCCAACCAATCCCTGGGATTAAGGACTATCTAACTAATTGCATAATACACCGTGTCCAAAAATATAGCATACTAGTCTATATCTATATCTCATCTATGCACTTTCCAAATGCTTCTATTTTTCTTAATTCTAGCACGGTTCCAATAGTCATTCCATCTACCCACAAAATCCACACTACCTTTTTTATTTTTTTAAAAGATTTTTAATATGTCCTTTTATAGTATTCACGCCTGAGAATCGTACAATACCATTGATTAAGTAAATATACAGATGTAAATCATTGATTAAATTTTGTCCCCTTCGAATGGAGTCGACTACCAGAGGTCGCTACGGTAGACGGAATGCGTCCAAAGATAGCGATGTTTGATTTTAGCTAATTTTATCAGATTTCTAGACTCTTTTGTATCTCCTACGTACATTATTGCCAATGAACATAACTATGCTATCGCACGGCCCTCTATATATTTAAGATATTCTAATGCATAGTCCACTACGCAGTCTGAACTAAATTCTAACTTCTTAACACAATTATTTAAAATGCACATCGACCCCAATGAATAAGAACAGGGCCGGCAACTGGGGGGTGCAATGCACCCGGACCCCCGACTTGGGGGCCCATAAATGGCATGTATTTAAATAATAACAATAAAGAATGATATAATGGATATTAAAAATTATCACTACGGTGTTAAATTATAATATAGAATATCACCCAAATACCGTAACAAGCATTAAGTAGCTAGATGTACATTTCAAGCGCTATGCGCCCATCTTCAGTAGCACAAGTAAAACTAAATAAAATACCTCTGTCACGAATCGTGATTGATATACTATTAAATAAATAAGTCAACATGACAGAAGTACTTCAAAATTGGCATATAATATGACCTATAAATCTTTTAAAAACAATACAAATTAAAAATTACAAATTATAAATTAACGAAAATAACAAGTAACAGCAAAAAATATTGGTTTGTGAAATCTAAAATAACCAAAAATAAATAAATAAATAAACAAACAAAATAAAAATTATAATAAATTTAAAAATAGTTCTTATTAAATAAATTAAATAGACAAGATGAAATTGGGCCCGAATCTAAATTCATTAAATTTGATTTAGATTTATGCATGTATATACTTTCATAAGCATTTAACTCGGAATAATTCAAAACATTTTTAAGTAATTTAAGTGAACTAATTCGAATAGGATGACCTGTTGAAAAATATGCTCGGCGACACCACTTTTATCTTTTCTATTTAATCTGAAATGAGCTAAATGCTCCTTACATCTAGTTTCAATGGATCTACGCGTTTGTCCTATATATACTTTAGGACAACTAGAACAAGATATTTCGTAAATACCCGATTTTTTATTGAAATCAATCGAATCTTTTGGATTTCCTAGAATACTAGCAAGACTATTAGAAGTATTATATATATTATGTTACTTTAAAATTATATTTATTTAAAATACTATCTAAACCACGTGCAATTATAGGATCAAATGGTAATTTATCAAAATTTGGAGTTGAATTATTACTTTGTTCCAAGCTACTAATATTTTTGATATCTCTTGTTCTTTTAATTTTTCTTAATATGTTATTTATAATTTTAGAAGAATAGCCATTTTGTACTGATATATTTCGGATATTATTTAATTCAATGTTATATTTATCATTAGATAAAGGAAAATTTAATATGCGGTTAATTAAAAAATTAAAAGCAGCATATTTATGTTGACGACAATGATTTGAATCGTTCCTTATATAGCAGTCCGTATTTGTAGCTTTTCTATATATATCAAATTCTAATATAGTATTATTTCTAATGACTAAAACATCTAAGAAAGGTAACTGATTATTATTTTCGATTTCATAAGTAAATTTAATTGAAGGAAATTTAGAATTTAATATTTTAATAAAATCATCAATATTGATTTTTCAGTATCAAAAATCGCAAAGATGTCATCTACATATCTAATCCAAATTCTAGGAAAATAAATTTCAGTTTCCTTTAATTTAGTTTCAAAATAACTCATAAATAAATTTGCAATAAATGGACTTAAACAATTTCCCATAGCTGTACCTTCCTTTTGCTCAAAGAATTGACCATTTAAGGAAAAACAATTCTGAGACAACATAATTTAGTAAGTTTTAAGTATTCATTAATAATAACATCATCCACAAAATTCCTTTTTAGCATATCTTCAAGAAAAAGAATAGTTTCAGGAATAGGAACACTTGGAAATAATGAGCAAACATCAAATGAAATAAGTATTTCATTATTTGATAGTGTTAGATCTTTAACATTATTAATGAATTCTAAAGATTTTTTTATTGCAAAACTACCGAAATAGAAACTATTAACTACATTTGCTAACAATTGGAATTGAAAGTTTTCGCTTAAGAATAGGCTTAATAAGGTTATGACATGAATTAATTATGTTTTTATAATTTGATACTAATTTATTAAGCGGATCTTTTTTAATTTCTTGATAAGGTCCATTAGAAATGAGAATATCACATCTATTTAAATAATCACGTTTGTCTAAAATAACTAATTTATTTCCCTTATCAGCCTTTAAGTAAAAACATTCTTTTTGTTCGAGTCCTTTAATAATGTTATATTCCGGTTTCTTTACAACCTTATTAATTAATTTTAAACTTCATTGAATTTGGCGTAAACAATCATTTCTAATACAAGTTTTAAGTATATCATCATATATTTTCGTTAATTATAATTTGTAATTTTTAATTTGTATTGTTTTTAAAAGATTTATAGGTCATATTATATGCCAATTTTGAAGTACTTCTGTCATGTTGACTTATTTATTTGATAGTATATCAATCACGATTCGTGACAGAGGTATTTTATTAAGTTTTACTTGTGCTACTGAAGATGCGCATAGCGCTTGAAATGTACATCTAGCTACTTAATGCTTGTAACGGTATTTGGGTGATATTCTATATTATATAATGGGTACTTTAATGTCAGTTAATTAGCATCTATTTTATGGGGGGCGCTGATCGATAACTTTGCATAATGTTGCACGTATAGGCAAATCCAGCCAAAGTTGGTATGCTTCAGAGACACTTTATTACAAGTTATGAGAAAGGTACTACGCGGAAATCCTGTGTTAAGCAAAGAGAGATGGGTGTCAACAGACGGAGATTCTGAGTATTGCGCTACCGCAATCCGTTTACTTTCATAATATAGTATAGTAAAAGAAACCCTTACGCCTAAAGCGGTACGTCTGTCTACTGCGTATTGGAATAACTGTTGCACGAGTCATACACAACTTTGCTTGGTGTTACAATAATAAGTCCGGTGTGTCTGTTTCAGTTAGTGTTATATACATGTAGTCCGTAATACATACGGGTATTTAGAAATTGTGTAGAATTTGTATTTGTGATTGTGTTAAAAGAAAATTTAAAAAATAGGGGTAATAAAATTTCAATTGCAAGATAGAATGCCACAAGAAAGGAAATATATATCCGGTGCCATGAAACGAAAACGTTCAAAATTAAAAAAAAGATACTATAATAAAAAGTAACAGTAGTTTAAAACAGTCGATAGAAAAAAGGGTAGAAACAAAAGAGAGTGTAATTTCGGGACAGTCACGTTGTACAGGCCACGATGTTGTTCTTGAAATAAATAGCGAAAATTAAAACATCAGAGGAACATAATAAATTATTAGCTTCAAAGACTGATGACAACTTTGCTGAAAATGCAGGTAGTTTTGAATTATTATTAGATGAATCCAGCAGAATGGCCTAAACCTATTTTAGACGATATTAGAATAAGAATTGTTAAACGTGGCCCAAAACAACACATAGAATACAATTTTCCAAAAGAGAATGGTCGATCTTTTTCTAACGTTTACTATTACAAAACGTTAAGTAACATTGAAAAACAACCGCGTAGTTGGCTTTTATATTCTGTATCAAAAAACAGTGTTTATTGTTTTTGTTGCGTATTATTTGATTCTTTGAATACAACATTGAGGTTTGTTAATGGTTACAAAAACTGGCGAAAATTGAGCGATGCATCATGTCTTCACGAAAAAGGAAAAATGCACATCAGTTTTTATATTCAGTTGCAAGAGTTAATTCAAAGACTTAATTTAAACCAAACTATTGACAATTCGATACAATCTCTTGATAAAATTGAACAACATTTGAAACAAGTTTTTCGACGCATTGTTGATGTTATATTATTTTTAAGTAAACGAAATTTGGAATTCAGGGGTGCGACTGTAACAATAGGTAGTTCATAAAACGGGAATTTTCTTGGTTTCATTGAATTGTTAAGTAAATACGACATAGTTTTATCAAATCATATTAAAAAAAATCAAAATAGTAATAAAATTTGTTTTTAAAAATAATGTCTACTGAAATCATGAAAAACATTATAAAAAGTGTAAAAGAAGCCAAATATTATAGTGTCAAGATGGATTGTATACCAGATTTATCACATATACGACAAATTTTCGTGATCCTAAGATATGTTAAAATTGATTACAATATAAAAAAGTAGAAATAAAAGAATCATTCATTGGATTATTAGAAGCAAAAGATACAACTGGTGAGCGATTATCAAGTTTATTATTAAATACTTTAAAATCATTCGACGTAGATATTATGGACTGCAGAGGACAATCGTATGACAATGGTGCTAACATGAAAGGACAATATAAGGAAGTGCAAGAAAGAATAAGAAAAATCAATGAAAATGCGCCTTATGTACCTTGTGTAGCTCATAACATTAATTTACTTCGAACATTATTTTTTTCGGAATCGTACCTAAACTTTGGACAATATTACTAAAACACATAAAAATTACACTAAAACCGCTAAGTACTACAAGATGGAAAGCACGAATCGATTCGGTGAAAGCTTTACGTTTTCAATTGAAAGAAATTATATCTGCCTTAAACGAACTTATCAACACATCATCAGACTGTTCACTGGATTCAGAAACAAATAGTTTGTTAAAAGTTATTAAAAAATTGCCCTTTATAATTTCACTTCTAGTTTGGTGTAATGTGTTAAGTGCAATCAATAGAATAAATGTTGTCTACAAAATAAAGACATGACATCAGACTCGGCTATTTTACTTATAAAATCAGTACAAAACGTACTTCAAGATATAAGAAATGCTGAATTTGAAAAATCATTACAAGGTAAAAAAATGGTTGAAGAACTAGGTGGAAGTGCGGAGTTTCCTACCCACCGCATCTGTAAAAGAAAACGCTTTTTCGATGAGATAGGCATTGATAAAACTATCGATGACCCTGTGAAAAATTATAAGACCTTTTGGTTTTATCTCCTGATAAGACATTTTG
This sequence comes from Leptodirus hochenwartii, assembly GCA_947310635.1. Taxonomy (NCBI): domain Eukaryota; kingdom Metazoa; phylum Arthropoda; class Insecta; order Coleoptera; family Leiodidae; genus Leptodirus; species Leptodirus hochenwartii. Next base: position 29,213,017 of record OX371177.1, on the reverse strand, counting down.
ATTTCTCAAATAGATGAACGATTTAAATCAGTTCCTGAATTTTTAGAAAATTATAAAATATTTAATTATTTGGTTGAAGAAAAAAAAGAGGAAAATTGATATAGAATAGCCAGATAAGACAGTTGCATTGTTCTGTGTAGTTAACTAAGTATGGTTTTGCCACGAGTTACTCCAAGATTATATTTAAAAATAGAATATATTGAATGTATATAAATTGAATATATATTTGAATATTGAATATATATATATATACATTTATAATTATAACGTATATGAATATATAATTTTATATATATATATATATATATATATATATATATATATATATACATTTCCGAGTGATATGAAAGTAATTCCTATACACAAGAAAGGCGAAACAAATGGTTGCATGAATTATAGACCAATTTCTTTGCTACCAATATTCTCGAAAATTTTGAATCCGTTATTCTGATTAGACTACAAAAATATTTCACTGTAAATAACTACCTATCACCAGAGCAGTATGGTTTTAGATCGAATAGAAACACAACAGACGCAGTCCATGTTGTAATCACGTATGCATGCGGCGCATTGGAAGGAAAAAATTGCAGCGCCTCTCAACTCTTTGACCTAACTAAAGCCTTTGATATATCTTGACAAATGGCGCCTTAAGCAAAGCTTGTGATAAAGTTAGATGAGTGCCGCAAGAATCCCTAGAGGAACATTCTTCTTTCTTGTCTATATTAGCGACTTCCCAAAGTACATTTCGGCCCATTCAGCACTATTTGCTGACGACACCACCATCATAGTGAAAAGCAACTCAAAGGAAGGATTACTTCAGAATCTTAAAAGATGTAATGCCCGAGCCGAAACTTGGTTTATGCAAAACGAGCTTTTGCTAAATCAAAATAAGACATCCATAATTTGCTATGAGATGGACAGATGGAGCAGCACCACCGAGGAATTCAAGTATCTTGGTATCTGGATCGACAGCAGGCTTACCTGGTAGGCGCATTGTGAAGCTTTGAGCAGCAAACTAGCAAGAGCTACATATGCAACAAGCAGAATCAAAAATGTGATCGGCCACGAAGCGGCTCTAACAGCATACTACGCGATGGTTGACAGCTAAATCCAACACGGATTTGAAGTATGGAGCCATTCAGCGCACATTAAGTACGTTTTGATACAACAATAAAGGGCAATACGCTGTATCGCCGGCGTACTACCACGCGAATCTTGCAAACAGTGGTTCGACTTATATGGCATACTAATAACACCTGCCATATATGTGTACAAAAACTATCGCACATTCACAAAACAATCTCTGGCAGACAAGTTCAAGGAGAAAGCCATGCACATAACACACGCTCTGCAGAAGATCTGGCAATTCCTTTCTGTAGACTCGAAACAACGCGGTATTTACAAAGAGCAATCAGTCAATGCAACAGTTGCCCAGCGAGCTGGAAAAAATGTACGCAATTCGCTTTCCAGAGGGCGGTCAAGTCGCACCTAAGGAAACATCCCACTTACCGGATCGAAGACTTCACACCAGAACTCAAATAGTTAGATCCTTGTATCTCGTCCAATCACTAAATTATCTATGTCATACTTACGTCCAACTATTCTATTCTATATTTACTTATGTACTCTCCTTATATCACCTATGTTATGCCTACGTTAAACTATTGTAATTTCTCTGAAAATGACGCTGTATTGTATTATGCTTAAATAAGCATTAAGCATATGTTCTCAATATGTGCAATAAACCTATGAATCAGTTTGACTTAATATCTCATTTTTCGAATTTTTGTAAGATAGGAGGTATTGTCACATCGCTGACGATATATAGAGTTAATAGAAAGGTCAAACTTCTGATCTTCGTCAAGACTATTAACATGTGAGAAGGGCGATAACCAAATTTAAAATTACTTTATATACGCTTATTATTTTTTTAATCATCAGATTAAAGCATCAACAGAATTAATAAAATCATTCCCTAGTTGCTCTTGGTGCATATCGCTATATAAATATAATAAAGACCATGGTTTAGATCGGGCAACGCTGTTCCGCATATGCATGTGTTCGCGAATCAGCTGTTTTTTTCCAATAGTTTCTGCTATTGTGCTTCAATAGCACCACCAATCAGTCATAATTATAGTGCATAAGATTGATGTAAGAGAAACAAGCGTATATATTAAGATAGAGATGTATGGATGAGACAAATTTCCCTATGCTATTATACATCTGTATATTTACTAATTCAACGACAATACTACATTGTTAGGCTCCAAAGCTTCTCTACTCCACTTCAAAGCTGCCCTATCAGCTATCATGCGCTATCCTATATTTTATAACTACTTTACTTCGATTTTCCTTTGCAATTCTAGTTCTCAAATAACAAAAAATTGTTACTTCATCTTCATATATTTGATCATCCGGTACTTTATCTGCTTTCTTTCTTTTTCCACCATATCACTTTGGATATACTTATATTTATTTTCATATTATAATCCCTAGTCATCATTTCCCGCATTTCATTTAATATTCACTCTAAATTTTGCCCCCTTTGTTCTTTGATTGCTATACCGTTAATGAACCTCAACATATCTATTTTTATCTTTGAATTTTTACTCCTGTACTTAGTCTTCTTCAACCTTACTTATTGCATCTTCTCCATAAAGAATTAAATAATAACGACGAAATGTACATCCCTGCTAGATTTCCTTTCCTATTATTGCCTCCTCTATTTCGCCTTACAGTGTTCAAATGAACTACTTAATAAAAGGTACCTGATGCTGACATATCTGTCACGATTGGAATAAGTGGCAATGATGGCAACCTGTGACCTGTTCCGTAGTATGCGCTTGTGCTTGTATTAGTGGCCGTGTGCGTATGCCTTTGATAGATTTTTGACTTAGACAATGTTGCACTGCTGGCCGCGTTCAGATTTAACTCCATAGTACTGCCGACCTCGATCAAGATCGACTCTCGTCGGATGCTGGACGATGAGGAAGAAGACGTCATGTCTGTACAGGAGCGGGACGATTGTCGCAGGGTATTACCGTTGGAACTGCCCACACCATCGGCAGTACCAGCTTGTATGTTATTCTCAATCTTGTCATCTGTAGCTGATTGACCTATGTCCGTACTATATTCGAAGGTAGTCATTGGAACATATGGTATCATATGAGAAGAACTAGTCCCATCTGTACTATCATCCTCCATGACCTTCTGTTGGAGGAAACTCTGAGCCGGTGTTGATTCCCTCCTGCCACTAATATCGCTACTCTCGTTTTGATGATTTATTGATGAAACATCTGCAGGAAAACAAATTGTAGTTGATATAAAAAGTATATAAGAAATTGATATATTTTTTCATTACAATGAGTGCTAATAAATAAAAATTTCTTTTAATACATATTCTACTGCGAGTCATGGCCAATATGAAATGAAGAGAAACGTTGAATAGAAACATTCGAAATGTGGTGCTAGAGGAGGATAATGAGGATTAGGTGGGTAGATAGAGTAAAAAATGAAGCCACGCTAGTTACTACAGGAAAAGAGAAGCATTTAGAAGATATTACAATGTAGGAGAGATAGACTAGTAGGTCATATTCTTAGATATGGAGCTATTATGCAACTAGTTATAGAATTAGATTACTAAGTTAAATATGGAAGTAGTGGAGGATGTAAGAATGAATAGTTAGAAGGAAATGCATTTGGCTCAGGATAGATCGGTGTGGCGTGCCATTAAATCAAATATAACTGTATACAATGTATGCTGTTTTGAAATTTATATGTATGAATATTTTAATAGGGTTTTCATTAAAACTGTTTATATAATTACTAATTACACTATTCTTACAAAGCATTTGGTAGATTTGACAAAAACGCATCATAAATTCACAACAACATAAAACCCTAAGAACAATTGAAATATAAGTCCAATATGCAACAGATTTCCTTAGAGCTTACAGCAAATATATGCAGCTGTTAGATTCTCATGATTTATACGAACAACGAAAAACAAATCCCCTTAGTTGATATTGCCATGTTAATGTGAGGTAGAATTAACTTTACCTTGGCCGGAAGTAACGTGGTCAAGTTGCTGAGCGTATTCATAGCTGCTTATAGTAGAATAGTTAGTGGTGCTGGCTGTACTCAGCTTGCGATCATTTAGTAGCTGATGGTGCGCCGGTCCTTCATCTGGTTCAGATGGAGCCACACTCGCGGTGTCATCGGATGGTGCCACGCTCGCCAAATCATCATTGTCCATCTAAGCAATTAACCGGTACAAACAACTTATAATGAAAGACAATAGTAATGCGTATGCTCAATCAAGGTTGAGAAACTCGAGGTATTTTTTAGAAGTCCAATCCGTTGCATTTAATAAATATATGCTACCGGGCTTTAGTAACAATGCCGAAGAAAATAGGAGCTAATTTGTGTGAGAACTATAGGACCATTAGTCTACTATCACATGCATCGAAGATATTGCTAAAGATTATTTATAGGAGATTAGAAAATAAAGTAGAGGAAAGGCTAGGAGAAGATCAGTTTGGTTTTAGGAAAAACAGAGGGACGAGGGAGGCGATTTTAGCACTAAGAACAGTAGTAGAAAAAAGAATGAGGGTAGGAAAGGTAACATGCATAAAACATGCAGAACATGCACTTTTGTAGATTTAGAAAAGGCATTTGATAATGTAGATTGGGACATAATGTTTAGAATTTTAAAAGAAACGGGTATAGATTATAAGGATAGGAGAATAATTTTTAATTTATATAAACACCAAACTGCCTTAGTTAGAATTGAGGGGGAAGAAGAGGTAGCAAAAATAGGGAAGGCAGTTCGGCAGGGATGTACACTTTCACCGTTATTATTTAATCTATATATAGAAGATGCAATAAACAAAGTAAAAGAAGAGTATAGTGTAGGTGTGAATGTACAGGGAGAGAAAATATATATGTTGAGATTCGCCGACGATATAGCTATATTGGAAGAAAGCGAAAAGAATTTAGAAAGGGTATTGAATGGTATGCAGGCAGTATTGACTAGGGATTTTAACATGAAAATAAATATAGGTAAAACTAAAGTGATGAGGTGTGACAAAAAGGAATGCAGTAGAAAAATGAGGATCACAATAGGAGATAATAGAATCGAAGAAGTGTCAGATTTTTGTTATTTAGGCAGTAGAATCACAAAAGATAATCGAAGCAAGGTAGATATAAAGTGTAGGATAGCACAGGGTAGGAAGGCATTCGTAGAAAAGGAACAGATTTTAAGATCAAATATTGACTTGGGTATTAGAAAAAGATTACTGAAGGTATATGTTTGGAGTGTAGCACTGTACGGGTGTGAGGCGTGGACTATAGGAAAGGAAGAGAAGCGTAGATTACAAGCATTCGAAATGTGGTGTTATAGGAGGATGATGAGGATTGGTTGGGAAGATAAAGTAACAAATGAAGCTGTACTAGAGTTAGTAGGGGAGAAGAGAAGTATTTGGAGAGTGTTACAGCGTAGGAGAGACAGATTAGTAGGGCATATCCTTAGGCATGGGGGGATTATGCAATTGATCATAGAAGGTAGAGTGGAGGGAAAGAGAGGGGTAGGTAGGCCTAAATTGGAGTATGTGAGTCAGATAGTTGAAGACGTTGAGATGAATAGCTATAGGGAGATGAAGGGATTAGCTCAGGATAGATCGGCATGGCGTGCTGTTTCCAACCAATCTTTAGGATTGCGGACTCTTTAACTAACTAACCGGGCTTTATAGTCCCTCTTGAATTTAATTATTATATTTTATTGGGCATCTGGATATATATATATACACACACACACGTGTGTGTGTGTGTGTGTTTGTGTACATATTTCAAGAATTCTTCTTTTCGATAATTAAGAGCTAACTCAACACATAATTAATCACATTTCATTCTGACCTTCCATTTTACTTTCTAAACTAAAGTTGATTTATTTAAGTTGCAGTTATTAAATGTTAATGCAAAATCTATGTGTTCTTTTTTAATTATGCAATATTACATAGTAATTATGTAAGTACGTTTACACTAACGATAAGATTTTAGCTCCTTTACTTAAATCATTCATACTACTTTCATACAAATAATGCAATATTTTAAGAACGTATATTCTAAATTTTACAAATTATATATCAAATGGAAGTCCATTAAATTCTATAAATTAGAAATAGATTCGACTTTCCAATTAAATTTCTTTAAATTTTCCATTTAAAATGTCTGTATGTTAACAGCCTTGTATTACTTTAATGCTCTGTATAAAATATGGATATACTGATATGATTGTGCCTTTACATCTTGTAAATTATATTTTACCGTTTCATATTATTATAATAATTAGATTTGCTCCTCTGGATCAGGCTTTAACGTTTGAAGGTGTCGTATTTTCCGTAAATTAATTAATTTAAAAAATGCTAATACTAGTAAATATAATAGCAATATATCGTCATAAAGTTTAAATGAAGCAGACTAAAATCAGATAGCAGAATTGATTGAATATGCAGCAAGTAATGACTAGGGATTATAATAATGTAGAATATCACCCAATAAAAATATATATATATATATATATCAATCACGATTCGTGACAGAGGTATTTTATTTAGTTTTACTTGTGCTACTGAAGATGGGGGCATACCGGCATAGCCCTTGAAATGTACTTAATGTACTTAAAAGCTACTTAATGCTTGTTACGGTATTTGGGTGATATTCTATATTATAATTTAACACCGTAGTGATAATTTTTAAAAGGGATTATAATTTATTTTTTTGATAATTCTTTATTGAATATAGTTTTTACACTTTACTTAACAATTAATATACATTGCTAATAAATACAAAGTGAGATGGTCTCGAAGAATTTCAATACAAAATAAATAAACTTAATATTAGCGGTTAAATTTTTTTTTTAGCGAGTCCTACTAATATTATCTTTAACATGTTTCATAAAAAATCTGTAACTATCAATAGCTTTAATGTATTTAGGTAAGTTGTTGTAAGAGTCGAAGCATTGGTTTAGAGCAACCATACTCAACCTGTGGCCTGCGGACCGCATGTGGCCCGCCAACAGTGGCAGCTCGTGCCATTTAAATCTAGGGGGGCGCATTTCTTAAAAAATAACATAATATTGAGAAATCGTACCTAAAATGCATGCAAAATGATTAAATTTAATCATTTCTTGAAAGTGAATTCCACACTTCTATCTTTCATTGATATAAACTTTTCCAAAACTTTTTCGTTAAAATTGTAAATATCTCGCACCACATTTTTATTAATACACATCATCGCCAACGCGTTTAAACGATCATTACCCATAGCATTTCGTAAAAGTCTCGATTCTTTTAAGTGTTGAAAAACAACGCTCTGATTCAGCAGTAGTCATCGGGGTTGTTAAATTAATTTTAAGTATTTTTATAGTTTCCGGGAAAGTTCTACTGAGATTATTTTGTAGCAATAATGAAAGAAAATTTGTGGATCCAATTATTTGATAAAAATCCGGACGCGAGTAAATGACTTCTAATTCTGTTTTTATTCAAAAATGGATATGCATGACACACGGTTTCCAAAAGGTCCACTGGAAATTGTTTAGAAATTGTTGGCATCGATTTCGTGTTAAATAACTCAGCGGCTTGTAGATGGCCACGATATGAGAATCTGTCTTCATCTGTGTTATAATTTTTTTTTGTAAATGTCTCTTGTAAATGTCCGGTTTTGAGCATTCCTTGCACAAGTTTGCGATGAATTTAAATCAGGCAATGGCCTACCTAATTCTTTAATTTTTACTTTGTCCACAAGAGAAAGTCTACAAAACTCTATTTTCAATAAAGAACTAACACTATTCATTTTAATTAAATTATTTCTATTAAATATATTCTTGGAGAAACACGTGGCAAAATCATACACAGAACAAATGATACTGTCTAATCTGGCTATTCTATATTAATTTATATACATATATATATATACTTTCTATATATATATATATATATACTACTCTCTCTTCTCTCTGAACTTCTCTATGCCGTTAAAGAAGCGTGACATCCAATAGATCGGTCGCCTGCACTGATACACTCATTTCATTGCATATGCACTGTATATATGTATTTAACTCGTACTGAAAATGGATAGCCGCTGGAAATCTGTGACATATATTAGATAATGAGCAAGTATCGAACCGAAGAAATAGAAGATATACGGCATACGGTCGCTCTCACCGATTGCTTGTAATAGAGTGAGATGAGTGTATATCCATTTAACCTGTACTGGGTGGCGCTGATTACGCAGCGGCACCAAGTACGTTAGTATATCTATAGTTAGTATAGTAGCGTTATATCTATACCATGCGAACGATAGTTACAGACAGATATAGCATAGGTCGCTGCTGTGACTTGCAACGGATACCACAACGAACGCCACACCGAACGAACGCCACAACGAACGTTGTGTTGATTGTTATCGCGGCGTAAGCTTTATCTTTTAGGAAAAATAATGCCGAGATAAAATATAGCAATACAATTATATATCTACGGTGATGCGCTCAATGTTCAGGAGGGGCTCGCGGCCCTGCGGCCTGCATAAGGAACCGCCACTGCTTCTATAGTACTTATTATTATTGTATTTGATTGTAACCAGTAAGTGTTGGGAGTGCCCAGCACTACTACATAATACGTGACATATTATTGTTGTGTTAGTAATTCTAGTTACTTTATTTTTATTTTTAACATTAAATTGAAAATAAATGTGTAAATATATATAAGTAAAACCTTGGTGATCAGGCGTGACAAAAAAGAAGGCAGATGAAAGTTAGAATGGGAGATAATAAATTAAATGAAGCTAGGAGTTGTTATTTATGGTATGTAATAGCAATGGATATCGTAATTTCTTATTTTATTCATTATAATAATATAACGCCCAATATCTTTTAGCTTGAAAGAGTGAAATTGACCAATGTAGGTTTGAGGGCTTGGTGTAAAATATACGCCGCTATTTGTGCGCCGGTAATTTGTTACCCGGTAAGTTGTAGGTCGGTAAGTTGTACGCCTGGTAAGATATTCGTTGGTGATTTGTACGCCGGGTAATTTGTACGCCGGAGTTATATATACATAATTAATTAACATTAGTTAGTTAAAGAGTCCGCAATCCTAAAGATTGGTTGGAAACAGCACGCCATGCCGATCTATCCTGAGCTAATCCCTTCATCTCCCTATAGCTATTCATCTCAACGTCTTCAACTATCTGACTCACATACTCCAATCTAGGCCTACCTACCCCTCTCTTTCCCTCCACTCTACCTTCTATGATCAATTGCATAATCCCCCCATGCCTAAGGATATGCCCTACTAATCTGTCTCTCCTACGCTGTAACACTCTCCAGATACTTCTCTTCTCCCCTACTAACTCTAGTACAGCTTCATTTGTTACTTTATCTTCCCAACCAATCCTCATCATCCTCCTATAACACCACATTTCAAGTGCTTCTAATCTACGCTTCTCTTCCTTTCCTATAGTCCACGCCTCACACCCGTACAGTGCTACACTCCAAACATATACCTTCAGTAATCTTTTTCTAATACCCAAGTCAATATTTGATCTTAAAATCTGTTCTTTTTCTACGAATGCCTTCCTACCCTGTGCTATCCTACACTTTATATCTACCTTGCTTCGATTATCTTTTGTGATTCTACTGCCTAAATAACAAAAATCTGACACTTCTTCGATTCTATTATCTCCTATTGAGATCCTCATTTTTCTACTGCATTCCTTTTTGTCACACCTCATCACTTTAGTTTTACCTATATTTATTTTCATGTTAAAATCCCTAGTCAATACTGCCTGCATACCATTCAATACCCTTTCTAAATTCTTTTCGCTTTCTTCCAATATAGCTATATCGTCGGCGAATCTCAGCATATATATTTTCTCTCCCTGTACATTCACACCTACACTATACTCTTCTTTTACTTTGTTTATTGCATCTTCTATATATAGATTAAATAATAACGGTGAGAGTGTACATCCCTGCCGAACTCCCTTCCTTATTTTTGCTACCTCTTCTTCCCCCTCAATTCTAACTAAGGCAGTTTGGTGTTTATATAAATTAAAAATTATTCTCCTATCCTTATAATCTATACCCGTTTCTTTTAAAATTCTAAACATTATGTCCCAATCTACATTATCAAATGCCTTTTCTAAGTCTACAAAAGCTATGCAAGTTACCTTTCCTACCCTCTTTCTTTTTTCTACTACCGTTCTTAGTGCTAGAATCGCCTCTCTCGTCCCTCTGTTTTTCCTAAAACCAAACTGATCTTCTCCTAGCCTTTCCTCTACTTTATTTTCTAATCTCCTATAAATAATCTTTAACAATATCTTCGATGCATGTGATAGTAGGCTAATGGTCCTATAGTTCTCACACAAATTAGCTCCTATTTTCTTTGGCATTGTTACTATTCTACTACGCTGAAAATCCTGTGGTACTTCTCCCTTCTCATATATTTTACAAACTAACCTGTATAATCGCTCCTGCATTTTTTCCCCTGCGTGTTTTATTAATTCGGCTGGTATCATATCAATCCCCGCTGCTTTGTTATTCCGTAAATCATTTAATGCTCAATGAAACTCTGACCTAAGTATGCTAGGACCTAAGTCATCCTCATCTATCTGTTCCACATTTTCTAGCTCCTCCATGTCCTGCCTACCTTTATATAAATCTTCAAGATACTCCTTCCATCTTCTAGCTTTTTCCTTATTTTCTGTGAGTTCCTTACCCTGCTTATCACATATAATGTTACCCTTTGGTTTTACTTTAGAAAAATGTGACTTAATTTTCCTGTAGCCCAAATCTACTTTACCTCTTCTCATATCCTCCTCAATATCCTCACAGTTTTCTTTTATCCACTCTTCTTTCGCTAGCTTGCATTTCCTATTAATTAAGTTCCTTAGTTCCTTATATTTTTTCTGTCCTGCTTCTGTGTTTCCTATTTTAATTTTCCTTCTTGCTTCTATCATTTCCACTATTTCTTCCGTGATCCATTCCCTCCTACCTGTCCTTTTCTTTGTGCCTAATACTTCATTTGCTGCTGTAGTTAACCCATTTCTGATTTCCCTCCATTCGCAATCTATGTCGCTCCTTGATGTTCCATTAGCCATGATTTCTACTTTCTGCTTGTACTTTTCATATACATCAGCTAATTTTAACCTATCGACATCTACTCTGACCTGTTTGGACTTCTGTAATTAACATAGAATAAGTATTTAATATACATTAAATGACTATGATGTTACTATAATGTTACTATTCAGCAATATTGAATTGCACAAATATGCATGTATGCATTTAGATTTAGTATTTAAACCATGTAATTACTGATAATCAGTTAGTTCTAATTTGTACTGTTTGATGCCAATATTTTAAATAATATCTTATTATTTTGATAAAATGGAAATTGAAGACAAATTTTGGCGCAGTCAGTAGGATTTGGACAAAACATTACATCGTGTATCTGTTTTGAGTATTCACCCCTTGTGTCCAAATTCGAAAAAAAAATTCAAAGGTCAAGAATTATTTAATCAAATAGTTAATCCTGTAGAATATCCTTCAGATCAAACCCAATTTTATAGCGAAGATTCTAACCCGTATAACCAATATAGCACAATTGTTCATATCCATACGAAAATGTATCGTCTAATTCCGTGTTTCCGAATTTCGCCACGAACCATTAACGCATCCTAATAATATCCGAATTCCGCCATGAAGCTCCAGGTAGTTAATTGGCTGCAAAATGTCTTAAAGACAAACACCTAGGCAATATAATTGCAACTTTAACAACTTTAGTCAACTTTAATAAATACTAAATAACTAATATGGGATTATAAATATCCAAATTGTAATTCAAGTCCTATTAGTCGTTTTTGGCACTTGCTATCGAAAGTATCGTGACCATTACATTTCCACCATGTTTAGTGAAAAACAGGAACAACTTATAGTAGTTGACAACTACAAATTCAACAAGAGTCAGGTCAGGTCAGGATGGCGTTGTATGCAGAAAGCTTGTAAGGTATTTTGCATGTTGCATTCATATTTACATTGCCTAGGTGTTTTGCTTTGCAGCCCTACTGTAAGCCATTACTAAGCAATTATGGATATTAACTACCTTCGTTTCCAACATTTGACTACCTGGGTTCGTGGAGGAATTCGGATACCACCGTCTAATTATAACGAATACTATAATGTTTATTGGTCAACTGAACCTGAGACTCGTGAAGTAGGTCAATGTAACAAGCAATTATTACAAGAAGAATTCGATTACAAAATAGTAAAAAAAGCACTTTAAATATAAATGTAGACGTGTTATCAAGAATTCAATTAAATTCACTAGAAACCGAATCACTATTTAACAATCCCGACGAAATAGATGACATAATTGATAAATTTATTCAAAACAGCTCACGCGAAACTCAAAATTCTGAATATGATGAATATAAAGAACAAACAGAAGACAAAATATCTAGATTCAGATAGACTTAAAATTAAAATTCTCGAAAATATTAGATTTCAACCCCCTGATACATCCGACACAACACGATTTTTCAGACATCCCAATTCTCGATGAAATAATAAACAATAAGCCTTTGCAACTTACAGTAAAGAAATCTCCAATGTTAAATTTTAGTGAAATTAATAACGAAATTTTTGATAATAATAAAACCATTAAAGCCACTTTACCATTGCATTTATCTGATATAAACGATTTTCTAAAACAATATATAAATAAAATTTCAACTCATATTTATTTTCATTCTAAAGAAATAAGACCATTTTTCCAAAAAAGTTATCAAGTCTTTCCAAAATCATAAATTAATTGAATGCTCAAAATTAATCAATAATGTTTTACCTGAGGAACGAAATTTAATTATCAAGTATAAACACGAAGGTAAAACATATCACCGAGGAATCGGTGAAACCTATAAATAATTAAAACAAATCTATTATTGGAAATCTCTCAAAACCGATGTTACCAATTATATTAACAATTGCGATATATGTCATAAAGCGAATTACAATAGAAAACCACCCGAGCAATCGCTTATATTAACTCAAACTGCTTCCAGACCTTTTGACATTATACACATGGACACTTTCATTGTAGGAAATCAAAAAAATTTGACATTAATCCACAAATTTTCTAAATTCGCTCAATCATATCCTTCGACGGTAACTCAATCTCTACATGTAAACAATTAACTAATTACTTTTCAAGTTTTGGACTTCCTCCACAAATTGTTAGCGAAAATGGTACTGAATTTAAAAATGATAATGTAAAAACTCTTTTGAAAGCACATAAAATTAATATTCATTTTACTACACCATATTACCATGAATGAAATTCTGCAATCGAACGTTTTCATTCTACTATTTTACAACAGTTAAGATTATTAAAAGAAACTGACAAAAATGCACTTATCATTGATTTAATGCTTTATGCAATCATTGGTTATAACAGTACTATTCTAGCACTAATTTTACCCCATATGAATTAATGTTTCAACATACACATTCAAGAGATCCAATGCCTCTTATTCCCGTTACAGCATATTCTTTTTACGTACAAAATCATCTTTCTAATACAAAAACTCGATGCGACAAAATTCAAAAATCAAGCTTAGAAAAAAAAAAAAATAATAATTGACAAAATTAACAATGACAAACGAACTAAAGACATAAACGTAGGATCAATCGTATTCAAGAAAACAGACTCACGAAAAGGTAAATTAAATCCAAAATTTAACGGACCGTTCACGGTAACTAAAATTTTAGAACATAGTAAAATAGAAATTGAAAATCCTAAAATGAAAGTTAAAGATATTCACATAAACGAGACAAAACCAATCATTCTCATTCCAGATGTACTTGGACCGTCATCGCAGACAACGACGTAAAATTTCATGATTTAAATAATAACCCTGGTCTTCTCAAATCATCTATCCCTTATTCAAATTTACGACTTAAACCCTTCGGTAAAAGAATACATTTCTATTAGAAACCAATCAAATCGTTTAATTAACAAAATATCACAACACGACACATATCATAACGAATTTAGAAATCCAATAAAAACAGTTCACATGTTAGAACGAGTTTAAAATCAATTGTATCAATTAAATCCTTTATTTAATAATTCTAATAAAGTAAAGAGAGGTATATTAAATCCTTTAGAATCACTCATAAAGTGTATTACTGGAAACTTAGATATAGAAGACGCTATACGATATGACAAAGTAATTGAAGAACTGCAATCAAGCGAAAATAAATTATGAGTGAATATGTTGAATCAAATAACTCTTCTAGAATCCACAACTAATAAATTTCAATATTCACTGACTAATATTTCTCATAATGATCAATTGTTACAGTCATAAATACAGTATATAGAAGATATAGTTGAAAAAGTATCTTTGCAACAAACAACTACACTTGAATTTTATCAATTTAATATAGTAACATCGAATATCACCCAAATACCGCAACAAGCATTAAGTAGCTAGATGTACATTTCAAGGGCTACGCTCCCATCTTCAGTAGCACAAGATAAAACTAAATAAAATACCTCTGTCACGAATTGTGATTGATATACTATTAAATAAATAAGTCAACATGATAGAAGTACTTCAAAAATGGCATATAATATGACGTATAAATCTTTTAACAATACAAATTAACAATTAAAATCTGAAATATTCCTAGTTATACGAATAATACATATAACATATATCTAATTTTGTAAATCTCTCCTAAATTTTCATCAGAGGATAGGGAAGTTATATATAGATAATTAATTAACATATAGAATAAGTATTTGATAGTGTTTGTATTTTGCGCGTAAAATATACCTGCGCTATAATCTCCCTGGTAAATCGCGCTGAAAACCTTTCAGCGGTCGTTAATCTCCCTAGTAAATTGCTCCGAAATGCACACCTTATGGACACTCAATATTCTGTATGTTTGAAAACATATTTCGCATTGTTTGTTGATATATAAAATAGAAGTTAACGTGTAAATATTTGGTCATTTGGTCAGTCATAAATCAATCATTTGGTCAGTCAGGTCCGCTTTTGTTGCTCGAAACTACCTCAAGACTGATTTTTGAATAAGAACAGTTTTGATCTTCAATTGAAAACTCATAATTACTCATTGGTTATTCCGCGAGAACGATATAGTGTCATGAATTGTACATTATGTAGCCGTACCCCCCATATATTCAATAATGCCCTTCAATAATCCCCATGCCAGGACTATTAGCGAAACCTACCTGTGGACTCCCCGCGATTTTGGCAGGTACAGTTTGTTCAGTTTAAGCGCAATTCACCTAGGGGATTAACATTTTATAATCCTTAGTACACCGACTACCTGACTACTACGCGCAAAATACCTATGCCCGTATTTGATATACATTAAATGACTATGAATTATAATTTAAAAAATTATCACTACGGTGTTAAATTATAATATAGAATATCACCCAAATACCGTAGCAAGTTATTGCTTGTTGCGGTATTTGGGTGATATTCTATATTATGAATTATAATATTACTATTCAGCAATATTGAATTGCACAAATATGCATGTATGTATTTAGATTTAGTATTTAAACCATGTAATCACTGATAATCTGTTAGTTCTAATTTGTACTTTTTGAGGCTAATATTTTAAATAAAATCTTTTTATTTAGATTTTATGCTATATACGATTTTTTTTTCTAAGCATGATTTTTGAATTTTGTTGTATAGTGTTTTTGTATTAGAAACATGATTTTGTACGTAAAAAGAATATGCTGTAACGGGAATAAGAGACATTGGATCTCTTGAATGTGTATATCCAAACATTAATTCATATGGGGTAAAATTAGTGCTAGAATGAATAGTACTGTTATAAGCAATGATTGCATAAGGCATTAAATCAGTGATAAGTGCATTTTTGTCAGTTTCTTTTAATAATCTTAAATGTTCTAAAAGTGGAATGAAAACATTCGATTGGAGAATTTGATTCATGGTGACATGGTGTAATAAAATTAATATTAATTCCATGTGCTTTCAAAAGACTTTTTACATTATCATTTTTAAATTCAGTACCATTGTCGCTAACATTTTGTTGAGCAAGTCCAAAACTTGAAAAGTGATTAGTTAATTGTTTACATGTAGAGATTGAGTTACCGTCGTAAGGGTATGATTGAACGAATTTAAAAAAATTGTCGAATAATGTAAAAAAAAATTGATTTCCTACAATGAAGGTGTCCATGTGTATAATCTCAAAAGGTCTTGAAGGAGTTTGCGTTAACATAATCGGTTAATCGGGTGGTTTTCTATTGTAATTCGCTCTATAGACATATTTCGCAATTGTTAATATAATTAGTAACATCGGTTTTGAGAGATTTCGAACAATAGATTTGTTTTAAATATTTATAGGCTTCACCGATTCCTCGGTGATTTGTTTTACCTTCGTGTTTATACTTTGATAATTAAATTTCGTACCCCAAGTAAAACATTATTGATTAATTTTGAGCATTCAATTAATTTATGATTTTGGAAATGACTTGACTTTTTTTTGGAAAAATGGTCTTATTTCTTTAGAATGAAAATAAATATGAGCTGAAATTTTATTTAAATATTGTTTTAAAAAATCGTTTATATTAGATAAATTCAATGGTGAGGTGAAGTTTCTAAAGTTGATTTAAATAAGGGATATTTAAATAAGCTTGAATTTGTGACAAAAGGTTAATACCAATTATCTATACATCAGTACATTTTCGTATGGATTTGAATAATTGTTGCTATATTGGTTATACGGGTGAGAATCTTCGCTATAAAATTGGGTTTGATCTGAAGGATATTCTACAGGATTAATTATTTGATTAAATAATTCCTGACCTTTGAATTTTTTTCTAGGTTGATTATCTAGAGATGAAACTCTTGAATAACCGGATGAAGTATCCAGCGGTTGTGGTGGTGGATGTACAGGTCTTTGTATCGGTGGTCTGAAGTTGTTAAATGCATTGCTTTGTGGAAATTGATGTCGTTGAAATTTTTGATAAAATTGGTGAGGTCTTAAAGAAAAGTTATTCGGTCCAGATGGGAATTGCATATTTTGAGGTGTATACTGTGGTCTAAAAGTGGTAAATGTCTGTGATTGTGGAGGTCTGATTGGACTAAAAGTATGTTGTTGTGGTTGTAATCGAATTGAGTGTGGTGTGGAATTACCACGTACAGATAGAGTTTTAGAGAGAGAATTTGATCTATTTTTATAATTTAAGAAATTTTCTTTTTCGTGAGCCATTGCTTCTTCAAGTGAAGAAGGGTTTTTTAATCTTACTACTAGTTGCATATGATAATTCAAAGCATTAATGTATGTTTTCAAAATTAATTCTTCATATTGTTGAATTTTAATTAATTTAACAGGTTGTGAATCAGTGGACGCATTTATTTTTGAAACTAAAATACTAATCTTGCATCTTTTAATCGATTAAAAGATTGGGGTCTTCTAGTCTGTCGGGTCTCAATGCAACTATATGTTGTAAAATGCAATCAATTGATCTTTGATCAGAAAAAGTTAATAGAAGTGATTCTTTTACAGACTGCCATGTATTTAATTCTACTCGTGAAGCAATTAAATCAGCAGCTCTTCCTGTTAATTTTCCTAATACAGTATCGAAAACACATATTAATAGATGCATTTGCATTATCGGTTTTCTGAAGAGTAAGGAAAAGTTCTCTGCGAGTTTAATAAACCTATTTACTTGTCTCGCATTTCCATCAAATTGTGGAATAATGTCTGCTTTGTATTTTATGAGTGCAATGTTCGATTGTGTATTTTGTGGAGTAGCCATTTTATTAATTTCGATATTAAATTAAATACTTTTAAATATTAAAAGCCTATTTAAATAGTTTTGTATTAATTGTATTTAATATAATTGATTTATAAATTTGCAATATTACCTTTAAATAAATATATCTTCTAAATTAAATTAATTTATATATTTTTAGATTTAGATTTATAATTTTAAATAGAAATATAATTCATCAGTATTCACATTGGGAGAGAATTTATTTGAAAAAGAAAGGATGCACTTACATTAAGCAAATTATGACGATGAATTCGGTGTGAATCTGATTGTCTTAAGGCTGGATGTTCCAATAGGAATTGATCTCGATGTCGAACTTCCCTGGCTGATTCCTACCAATGGAGATTTGAAGTTGATTCGCAGCTTTCCGCACCAACCTCGATGTACGTTCAGCGCTGATCTTTAGTTTAATTTCACTAATTGATTCCAATGGAATCTAATCCTCTTGGATTAAAGATGATCCGCGATAGATATTCCAGAATTTTTCGAAAAGTACTTTTTTTTCTTCGAATTTGGCCACAAAGAATTAATGCTCAAAACAGATACGCGATGTAATGTTTTGCCCAAATCCAAACGACTGCGCCAAAATTTGACTTCAATTTTGATTTTATCAAAATAAAAAGATTTTATTTAAAATTTTGGCATCAAAGAGTACAAATTAGAACTAACTGATTATCAGTAATTACATGGTTTAGATACTAAATCTAAATGCATACATGCATATTTGTGCAATTCAATAATTGCTGAATAGTAACATTATAATTCAGTCATTTAATGTATATCAAATACTTATTCTGTTAATTAATTATGTATATATAACTCCGGCGTACAAGTTGCCGAGCGAACAACTTGTTTGGCGTACAAATCACCAACGCATATCTTACCAGGCGTACAACTTACCGACGTACAGCTTACCGGCGCACAAATTACGGCGTACATTTTACCGGAACCTGGCTTGTGTATAAAAAAATGCAATTTTATATGATAAAAGGACTTTTAATTCTTATAATTATAATTAAAATAAAAACCACCGGGATTTTTTGATTAATTAGCAGTCAGCCAACAGTGTAGTTTTATAATATTGGAAACTGGTGTTCTTACGCAAAACCTCCTAGTACTACATGCCGAGTGGCCTATGTGGGTAATGCATTGAGCATCGATAACCAGAGTTAATCAACGCCCCGCTAGGTCAGTGTTTGGATGGGTGGCCGTAGCTGAGCGCCACCTATCCTCTATACTCGGTACCATTCTTAGTTGGGATACAATTAGCTAAGCTTTAGCGGAATAGCGAACCGCTCTAGTAACAGGCTTCCCACCCTTCCCATATGTTCATAATATCCCTCTATAACTACACTCCGTAATTGGGAATATATGATGTTAAGGTAGTTTCCACAAAACAAACAAACAAACTACACACACCCCAGTCATTACTTGTCTTCGGTTGCACATGTAATTTGAGTTGAACCTGTCAGTATTTGAATATATATTTAATGCAACTACCTATTTTCAAGCATTGCATGATGAATAGAATGATTTACTCTATGACTATATATTCATTCGTAAAGACGTACTACTAACAAAATAAATATTTGTTGCAAAAGTTCATCGAAATTTACGCTAGTTAGTTATATATTGTATTACCTCTGTTAATCGTTCTGTATCAGAAGCAACCAATACATCTGTACTCCATGCACTCTCGCTCTGTGTCTCGCTAACATCTAACAGTCCAGCAACTCCGGAAGCTTGTAATACCGTCGGCTGCTCCACAATAGGACTAAAGTGCCTAGTGGCGCCGACACTGGTCACATCCACAGTGACATCTACTGTTTCACTGTCCGAGGCCAGCACGTCAGTACTCCACGTGTCCGAGATTATGCTGACTGTCTCGTCTGCCGTAGCGGGTAGTAACTGTTGTTTGATTTCAAACTTGCAAAACTTGTCATCGATATCGGAATGGCGAAGGACAGAATGTTTCACATTCATCACGTGTTGTTGACTGCTGAAATAAACAAGAATTAGACAGTGCGCTGTACAGTTACACAGAATACCTAACGAAGCGAATAAAACTCACTTGGCATTATAGGCTGGTCGACTTTCTCCAGCAATAGCACCAACTTCGTTGCTACCCACACCTCCACCACCTCTATCCTCATTTTCAGTTACTTGAGAACTGGGAGTGTCCCGACCCGATATATTCGGACTTCCTCGACCTACGAACAATATATTAAATTAGTTTGAAGAAATGAACAGGCTAATTTTGTTGTCTAAAAGTTTTTGATTTTTTTAAATATGTTTGTTTTCTTCCTAACATTTTATAAATGTTGGCAACATTGGTGTGCATAAGGGAAATAGTTTGGATAATAATATTCCCCTTCGAGAATAAAGAATACAATTATTGCCAGAAATACATTGTTCATTTCAGCACTGTTATAAAATAAGTAAATCGAAATATGATATGTTCATTCAGAAATAAATTAAACTATATATAATATTTAAAAAAATTAAATTTAAATATTTAAATAATAATCAGTTACCTTTCTTAGATGTTTTAGTTATTAGAAATAATAATATATTAGAGTTTGCTATATATATAGAAAAGCTACAAATACGGATTGCTATATACGGAACGATTCAAATCATTGTCGTCAACATAAATACGCAGCTTTCAATTTTTTAATTAACCGCATATTAAAATTTCCTTTATCTAATGATAAATATAACATTGAATTAAATAATATCCGAAATTTAGCAGTACAAAACGGCTATTCTTCTAAAATTATAAATAACATATTAAGAAAAATTAAAAGAACAAGAGATATCAAAAATATTAGTAGCTTGGAACAAAGTAATAATTCAACCCCAAATTTTGATAAATTACCATTTGATCCTATAATTGCACGTGGTTTAGATAGTATTTTAAATAAATATAATTTTAAAGTAACATATAATACTTCTAATAGTCTTGCTAGTATTCTAGGAAATCCAAAAGATTCGATTGATTTCAATAAAAAATCGGGTATTTACGAAATATCTTTTTCTAGTTGTCCTAAAGTATATATAGGACAAACGCGTAGATCCACTGAAACTAGATTTAAGGAGCATTTAGCTCATTTAAGATTAAATAGAAAAAATAAGTGCTATCGCCGAGCATATTTTTGAATCAGGCCATCCTATTCAAATTTGTTCACTTAAATTACTTAAAAGTGTTTTGAATTATTCCGAATTAAATGCTTATGAAAGTATATACATGCATAAATCTAAATCAAATTTAATTAACTTAGATTCAGGCCCAATTTTATCTTGTCTATTTAATTTATTTAATAAGTACTATTTATAAATTTATTTTTATTTGTATATTTATTTATATTTGGTTATTTTAGATTTCACAAACCAATATTTTTGTTAATTGTTAATTTGTATTGTTTTAAAAGAATTATAGGTCATATTACATGCTATTTTTGAAGTACTTCTGTCATGTTGACTTATTTGTTTAATAGTATATCATTCACGATTCGTGACATAGGTATTTTATTTAGTTTTAACTTGTGCTACTGAAGATGGGGGCATAGCCCTTGAAATGTTCATCTAGCTACTTAATGCTTGTTACGGTATTTGGGTGATATTCTATATTATATAATAAAAAGGTGAAATTCAAATTCGGATTGGAACGCTTCTCGTGTTCAAAACTAGTTTAGGCCTTTTCAGGCATTATATAAAATGTAGTTTCGAACAAAACATAAATATAAACATAATATATGGAAGACAATTCTGATTTATTCTTGGAAGTCACTTCAATTGATTTTATTATTATATAGCTCTTGTTCCAGAGAGGCACCGATTGGTATAAATTGTATGGAAGGTTGGGTAAAGAGAGAACAAAAAGTGGATTGTACGAGTTCTTGATTAAAATAATTAGTGAGCAAGCCTTACTGCGAGAAAATGAGATTTCTTTAAATGCAACACACGAGACAAACGAAGTAAACTAGTATTAGTAAACTACAAAACAAACAACAAAAATATAGAAAATTAGCATAGAGCAAAAAATTAGCATTGAGAACATAGATTGCGATATGAATGAACACAGTCGCTGGTCACTCTTTCGCTATGTCGTACTTCGAGAAGGTTGCGGAAAGGAACCAATGGTGTGAAACATAGAGCGTAGGCCAACGGAAGAAGACAAAGAGGATGACAGATAAATACAATCGGCATTTTAAGGATATATGACATGCTTGAAGGCATGTCATATATCCATAAAGTTGAGAATGGTATAGATTATAGTATGACCACATACAATAAACTATAAACCGATAACAGGGCTTCTGTACTAATTATAGATACAGTTTAGATATTTGACATATGTGGATTCACGATTATATAAAATTTAGCTACAGCATCGTTTTTCATTGGAATATTACTAAATTTTTGTATTAATTAAAAAAAATCGCCTGCGGTGAGATGTGAAACATGTTTATAATTGTTCTTCGAAGCATTACATAAAAAAATAGAATGCGTCGCGTAGTAACGACGATTATAGTTGTTCTTAAAAGTATCATTTTAATATATCGCCTTAGGTACTTAATAAAGAGGACTATATTTGAAAGAGTTATGGTAAAAAAATGGTTTGCAGGCGTATTTTAAATATACATATTTAGTCAACAATAAGTCAATAGTTACAAACCTTTTGTGATATCTTTACATTTGTTCTTATTAGTTTTGTACTTCAGCCGATTGGTTCCAAAGTTAAAGTTTTCGATTTCAATATATTGCTATATATAAAAATATTAAAAAATATTAAAGGTAGTTACTGTATTGAATAGGATTCCTACTCGAGATACTCAATCAAAAATCCTATTCCACATTCCACCATATAACACAAACTTGAGGTGCAATAATCCCATAGTTCGCATCTCTACACTGTATAACTCACTCTTAAAGCTCAACATCAACATCGATATCAATCACATGTCCCTACCCCAATTCAAAAGGGCAATCTCGTCCCTACTATAAAGTGCAATTAGTTAAGATTTAAGGCACTCAATCTTCAAAGTTATATCTAAGGTTCGCTATGGCTTCATTATCTTACTTCTCAATTAATTATCTCTATTATTATTTTTAGTATATAACTCTTCTTCCATAACAGTTTGTAATGTAGAATAACGTATATATTCAGTTTGTACTATTATTAAGCTACCCTATTGGATAGCTTGTTGTACACCAAGAAAATAGAATAAATAAATAAATAGTAGGTGAACAATTCTATAACTTGTATTCTGTAATCATATGTTGATAGTCCGTTTTTTTTTATAATTATTATATTTTTTCTTTCTGTATACAGTTAATCATATTTACTTAAACGTGAGTTTGATCACAAATCTGTTAATAAAAAATGAACTAGATTACAAATAGATAGTCGAGGTAGTTTTGCTAAGAAAAATAGAGCCGAACATTGATAAATTGATAGCACCAGGTTCATCCATCTCATTACTTTCATTATTTTAAAAGTTATTTGTGATTTTTATTCTAATATTATCCTTCGTTACATTTCTGGGCGTAAAGCATGTTAATAGGTTTGATTTTTTTTAAATCATTTTCTAATTTCAAGCCTCAATGTGTTCATTTACAAGCCTCATTTGCAACATCTTTCTTTACTTGTAGGACAGGTAGAAATATAGAATCATAAAAAAACGCATATTTGTAGCTGCAAATTTGTTTTTGTTCGCTTAAAGAAAGTATATTTCCAGGGGACGCTAAGTAATTTTTTTTCCTAAAACGGGACAATAGGCCACTTAAATTTGAGAACCACAGGTGTAGATTATTTATATAATTTTGTTTTCACAATACATAAAACAATTCTGTTGGAATGGCAGATTGATACTATGTACCTGATACATTAGCAGACACCATATCTGAGAGATTATCTCCATCATTTTGGCCATCACCAATATCATCGTCACCATCGTCATCGTCATCATGATCCTCCATCTCCATACTACTAGCGACGGAATGGTTGCTAGCAGCCTCTGATATGGCCTCCAAATTATCGGATGTATTGCCTATGGAACCTTCATCGCCAGTGGCTCCAAATCGAGCCCTCTTCTCCTGGTCCGTGTTAGCGACAGTTCGTTCTGCTTCTATTTTCATCGTTCCATTGCTACTACCATCGTTGTTTAGAGTGGCAACGGATTCCGGCATAGCTGAGATCAAGCCTGTCGTTGTGGTAATTACTTGTGGCGTACCATTATTGTTGTTTGTGGCCATCAATACTACTTTGTTTTCTGGTAAGAGGCCGATCAGCTGACGATCGGTGTGGAGAGGAATGAGTAGAACCGTGAGAGGTTGGATGGGTTCGTCGGAGGTCGAATCCGAACTGGAGGAAGTACGCAAATGATGCTGGTGTTGATGATGGTGGTGATGGAAAACTTTGTTTCCCGTTACTATATCAACAGATAATCAATGCAGATATTTAAAAATTTTAAGGAGAGTCTTATAGATATTAAAGGAAATAGGAGTGCGGCCCATACATACAGTTGGATGTATTGAATACCTTGTAACTTCTAAATTGACAGTATTTACAATGTAGGAGTATGCATCTTCGCCAAATCAAATATATAAATAAGCGAATTGACGTATATAAAGGAATTAACCGAAGAAGAGATTTGCGAGCTATGTGGTATTTATATGCCTCAGAAAAAAGTAGCAATAATAGGCGTATATCGATCACCTGATGCGACATTCGAAGAATTCGTAAAGATTATAGACACGGCAATGGAAAAGATATTGGAATGCTATGAAAACGATACGACAATAATCATGGCGGGAGACTTTAATATCGACTTTTTACAAAATTCAAAGAATAA
The DNA here is from genome assembly GCA_947310635.1 of Leptodirus hochenwartii. Taxonomy (NCBI): domain Eukaryota; kingdom Metazoa; phylum Arthropoda; class Insecta; order Coleoptera; family Leiodidae; genus Leptodirus; species Leptodirus hochenwartii. Next base: position 29,188,260 of record OX371177.1, on the reverse strand, counting down.
AAATGAATTTATAAGACTAATGAATGAATATGACATGCTACAACAAATGAAATCACCAACAAGATTAAGCAGAAACATAGCAACCTGCATTGATAATATATTTATCAATAAACAAAACCTGGAAAGTGAGACAATTGTACTGAACACACAAATCAGCGACCATAAGCCGCAGTTAATAAAACTACCAAATATCAAGGACCCGAAAATATATTCAAGAAGATACGGCAATGATAACACAGTGGTATTTTTAGATTACTTACGACACGAACAGTGGAACGCAGTGTATACTTCCAAATGTGCAAATGAAATGTTTGACGAATTCCAGAAACTATTTATCATATATCATGAATTGGCCTTTCCTCCGAAATGCATAAACTCGAGAAAACCTACGCTTCGTGAATCGAAAGTAGCAAAAAAATGTAAAGAAACTTTAAGATTTCTACAGCGAGCAGGAGATAGCATGAGAGACAACCATACAGTAATAGTTATAGTCAGTAAATATAACAGAAAGTATTTACAGTACACGAATAAGGATATAATGATTCAAAATCTGCCTAACATAAGTAAATCAGACAATAAGGCAAAGACCATATGGAATATTGTAAACGAAGAAACAAGGAGAAATATCATAACTTCAGGAAAAGACATACCGGAACCGGATAAATTCAACAAGTACTTTTGCATTTAAGCCAGTCAACTTCTGAATCATAGAGGGCCGATTAAGGATAACACAGCGACAATTATGCCAACAAAAAACACAACCTTCTTTCTGCATTCTACGGATGAATACGAAATATACGACTCTATAATAAAAATAAAAAATCAAATATCAACAGATATATACGGATTAAACATGAGACTAGTCAAAAAATCATCTAGATATGTTAGCGTACATTTGGGGAATATAATCAATAAATATATGGAGGAAGGAATCTTTCCTGACAAAATGAAAATAGCGGAAGTGCATCCAATTCACAAAAAGGGACCAATCAATGAATGCTCCAACTATAGACCAGTATCTATACTTCCAGCTTTCTCAAAAGTATTTGAAAGCATGTTACTGAGGAGACTACAAAACTTTTTTGAAATAAACCATTACTTATACGAAGAACAATATGGGTTTAGATCAATCCGAAACACAACAGATGCAGTGGAACACGTTATCACGTATGTTTATGAGGCTATAAAAGTATCAATGTGTATCTAAAATGTTCGACCTGTCAAAAGCGTTCGATCTAATGTCACATTCCATTCTTCTAGACAAACTTGAGCACTATGGAGTACGAGGGTTTCCATTAAAGGTAATAGAATCATATCTAAGTAAAAGATCACAAAAAGTCATAACGCATATGGGGCTAAGTAACGAGCATGAACTAAATAGAGGGATACCGCAAGGTTCACTAAAAGCCCCGTTTTTCTTTGTCGTTTATATGAATGATTTACCAACATATATACCTACACACACCACCCTAACGCTGATGATACAACCATTACTATCATAGGAAGAGAAAAACAAATCACAAACGAATACCAGGAAACATATACAAGAGAAGCGGAAAAATGGTTTACTATAAATGGATAGACGGCACGAAACTGATGATGAAGTTATATAGACATATGCGATCAGACGAATACGCAATGTGGCAGGAAAATAATCAGCAACTATAGCATACCATGCACTTTTTCACAGCGTGTTGACATATGGTATTGAAATATGGGGACACACAACGCACATGAAAATGATTCTACGACAACAGAAGAGAGCAGTCCGGTGCATTGAGAGCACACCACCGAGGCAATCATGTAAGCCGTTATTTACAAGCCTTAAAATTCAAACGGCTCCAGGACTACACATTTTTAATACCGTATCAAAACTTCATGAAAGTCGTAACCAACTATAACGACAAGGAGACGAACACTCATACAACACCAGATATGCAGAGAATCTAATACCTCCGTATTGTAGAATATCGACTACAAATTATCTCCAAAGAGGAATAGACCCGTACAATAGATGTCCAGCTGAATGGAAGACACTTAGGATAAAACTATTCAAGATGCGGCTGAAATCATTCCTGATCGAAAATCCGATATACGAGATACGCGATTTTGGTATACAATGGAACTGGAGAGCTCGAATAAACAAAATTTAGATATATTATCTGCCTTTATTGCTGTTCAAGTATTATGTAAAATTATCTATCATACTGTAAATTTTTCAGAATCACAAGCGCAGGATATATACGTGGAAAATGCCAGGAGATATAGGGAGGTATCAGATAGATTACATACTGGTTAAAGAGAGGTTTAGGAACCAGATTAAGAATTGTAAGAGTTACCCTGGAGCAGATATTGATAGTGACCATAATTTAGTAGTCCTGGACTCAGAGGTCAAATTCAAGAAATTACAGAAGTTTAAACAGGTCAGAGTAGATGTCGATAGGTTAAAATTAGCTGATGTATGTGAAAAGTACAAGCAGAAAGTAGAAATCATGGCTAATGGAACATCTAGGAGCGACATAGATTGCGAATGGAGGGAAATCAGAAATGGGTTAACTACAGCAGCAAATGAAGTATTAGGCACAAAGAAAAGGGCAGGTAGGAGAGAATGGATCACGGAAGAAATAGTTGAAATGATAGAAGCAAGAAGGAAAATTAAAATAGGAAACACAGAAGCAGGACAGAAAAAATATAAGGAACTAAGGAACTTAATTAATAGGAAATGCAAGCTAGCGAAAGAAGAGTGGATAAAAGGAAACTGTGAGGATATTGAGGAGGATATGAGAAGAGGTAAAGTAGATTTGGGCTACAGGAAAATTAAGTCACATTTTTCTAAAGTAAAACCAAAGGGTAACATTATATGTGATAAGCAGGGTAAGGAACTCACAGAAAATAAGGAAAAAGCTAGAAGATGGAAGGAGTATCTTGAAGATTTATATAAAGGTAGGCAGGACATGGAGGAGCTAGAAAGTGTGGAACAGATAGATGAGGATGACTTAGGTCCTAGCATACTTAGGTCAGAGTTTCATAGAGCATTAAATGATTTACGGAATAACAAAGCAGTGGGGATTGATATGATACCAGCCGAATTAATAAAACACGCAGGGGAAAAAATGCAGGAGCGATTATACAGGTTAGTTTGTAAAATATATGAGAAGGGAGAAGTACCACAGGATTTTCAGCGTAGTAGAATAGTAACAATGCCGAAGAAAATAGGAGCTAATTTGTGTGAGAACTATAGGACCATTAGCCTACTATCACATGCATCGAAGATATTGTTAAAGATTATTTATAGGAGATTAGAAAATAAAGTAGAGGAAAGGCTAGGAGAAGATCAGTTTGGTTTTAGGAAAAACAGAGGGACGAGAGAGGCGATTCTAGCACTAAGAACGGTAGTAGAAAAAAGAAAGAGGGTAGGAAAGGTAACTTGCATAGCTTTTGTAGATTTAGAAAAGGCATTTGATAATGTAGATTGGGACATAATGTTTAGAATTTTAAAAGAAACGGGTATAGATTATAAGGATAGGAGAATAATTTTTAATTTATATAAACACCAAACTGCCTTAGTTAGAATTGAGGGGGAAGAAGAGGTAGCAAAAATAGGGAAGGGAGTTCGGCAGGGATGTACACTCTCACCGTTATTATTTAATCTATATATAGAAGATGCAATAAACAAAGTAAAAGAAGAGTATAGTGTAGGTGTGAATGTACAGGGAGAGAAAATATATATGCTGAGATTCGCCGACGATATAGCTATATTGGAAGAAAGCGAAAAGAATTTAGAAAGGGTATTAAATGGTATGCAGGCAGTATTGACTAGGGATTTTAACATGAAAATAAATATAGGTAAAACTAAAGTGATGAGATGTGACAAAAAGGAATGCAGTAGAAAAATGAGGATCACAATAGGAGATAATAGAATCGAAGAAGTGTCAGATTTTTGTTATTTAGGCAGTAGAATCACAAAAGATAATCGAAGCAAGGTAGATATAAAGTGTAGGATAGCACAGGGTAGGAAGGCATTCGTAGAAAAAGAACAGATTTTAAGATCAAATATTGACTTGGGTATTAGAAAAAGATTACTGAAGGTATATGTTTGGAGTGTAGCACTGTACGGGTGTGAGGCGTGGACTATAGGAAAGGAAGAGAAGCGTAGATTAGAAGCACTTGAAATGTGGTGTTATAGGAGGATGATGAGGATTGGTTGGGAAGATAAAGTAACAAATGAAGCTGTACTAGAGTTAGTAGGGGAGAAGAGAAGTATCTGGAGAGTGTTACAGCGTAGGAGAGACAGATTAGTAGGGCATATTCTTAGGCATGGGGGGATTATGCAATTGATCATAGAAGGTAGAGTGGAGGGAAAGAGAGGGGTAGGTAGGCCTAGATTGGAGTATGTGAGTCAGATAGTTGAAGACGTTGAGATGAATAGCTATAGGGAGATGAAGGGATTAGCTCAGGATAGATCGGCATGGCGTGCTGTTTCCAACCAATCTTTAGGATTGCGGACTCTTTAACTAACTGTAAATTTAAACTTTACTAAAGACTGTACAGTTTGCAAATAATTTTTTTTTTAATATCCATTTAAAATATGGTTAAAAATCTAATTTCTATAGAGTATATATAGCAATCTTATTTGGATATTTATATAGGAATGTGACTATGATAATGCATGCAAAATAATTAGTTGCACTGCTCGTGAGGTTGATATTGACAAGAATATATTGAAATGTGGTGCTATAGGAAGATGATGAGGATTGGGTGGGTAGATAGAATGACAAATGAAGACGTGTTAGAGCAAGCTAAGGACATAACTAACTAAGCTAACTGTTAACATACAAGTTCGTATATTTTTATCAATCCGTCGATAACGTACAATCAACTCTGCTTGCGTTTTCGTTTATAGTCATTATGATCTCAATCACAGATATTTTAAATATTCATTTATGCAAAAAAAATACAAGGTTTACGTTTGTTTCATTACTACAAAATTACTATACATTCCACAATACAATCCTTTATATATTACATAGCTAGTCGCTAATCCTAGAGATAGGATTAAAATAGCACGAACTCCTTCATTTCCTAACGTTCTTCACTATCTGACTTATATTCTCGAATCTAGGTTCATACCAATTCCACTACATTTTAAAACTAATTGCAATGACCCCATGTCTAAGGATATAACAAATAGTCTATCTCTCCTACGCTATAATAATGCCTTCCGAATACTTCCTTTCTCTCCAACTAACTCTAGCACGGCTTCATTTGTCACTTCATTTGCCAATCTACTCACGAAATCCGTCAATTTTCAAATGCTTCTATTCCACGTTTCTCTTCCTTTTTTATTATCCACGCCTCACCGCTGTCATTGCTATATCTATATATCCATTATATATTTTATATATATATATATATATCAATTATATATCTTTTCCTAATACACGAGTCAATATTTGACCTAAGAATTTTCCCGTTTTTGCTGACTTACATTTAATATCTACTAAATAACAGAAATCTGTTACTTCTTCTATTCTATCATTCTGAAAAAGTATTAAGTTGTTTTAAAACTAATTTACAAAAATTTTGTTCCGCTTGCGACCGTGATGATACTCTAGAGCAGAAAGGAATTATCCGATTGAAGTACTTTCGCCCGCGTGGCGCTCTCACACAATCGTGAGAAAACGTGTACGCAATCATACTAAAAATGTAATTAAGGAAATAAACTCAATGTTGTTTGAAATTCGAAACATTGGCAACGTTACGTTCTAGATTCATAAGTCATTTTTGTTCATATGACTTGCTACCACCATTAAAAAGTCCAAAAGAAAAAATAAAGGCAAATATATGAAATATATTTAAATAATTATCACTACGGTGTTAAATATTAGTATAGAATATCACCCAAATACCGTAACTTAAAGCATTAAGTAGCTAGATGTACGTTTCGAAGGCTATGCCACCATCTTCAGTAGTATATCAATCACGATTCGTGACAGAAGTATTTTATTTAGTTTTTATCTTGTGCTACTGAAGATGGGGGCATAACCTTCGAAATATACATCTAGCTACTTAATGCTTTACGTTACGGTATTTGGATGATATTCTATACTAATATGAAATATAGTTACGGAAAAAGATATTTAGCCACGCCACGTTTGAGCAGTTTTCATATTCATAGCGACTATTCCCAATCGTTACTTCATTGTATTTAATAGTCGTTAGCAATTTGTATTTAGCATTTAAGATACTACTTTAGCATTTAATCAAAATTTGACAATTAAGTATAAATATGAAACAAATGACAAAGTAAGAAAACTTTAAATTGATTAAAAACACAGATGGCACCGTAATAAATTTTGTTTTTGTTATTCTTTCTCAATTTTATATAAGTGCCTTACAAAGATAAGATATATAATTCGTATGTTTTAATAATATATGTATATATACATAAATATAAATTAGAAATAAAAAAGGCAAATAAACTTTTGAACTTGCTAAGTCAAGACATTGGCAATTTTAATTATGATTCCGCCGTCTTAACATTGACACTACAGCGACTTAGCTTTTTAGAATGCAGAAATATAAGAAAAATTGTTCAATTTTTGAAGAAAATTAGCTTATATAGACTGTAACGACTTTAAAATTAAATTTAAATTATTGAAATGGGTCTGGTGGCTTCTTCAAAATACGTGTACAAAGAATCAAAGATGAAATTTAAATATATAACTAAAGATTTTATTCGTATGTAGATAATTAATACTTTGCTCACCTTTATTCATTAGAATTTGCCTTTTAGCACTTCCCCCTCTACTTGTACTACCGCCGTTATTATGTATGGAGGTAGAACCACCGTTGTTCTCAGCTGGTAGCACTGAGCTTCCGTTCTGTTGCAGATGTAAGTTGCCCGAGTGCCTGGGCGACGAACCACTGCCGTTACTGCCACTACTGCTGGTCTCCGTGGCCGGTAGCTTGGTAAGCAAGGCAATAAATTGATCATTATCAGCGTCATTAGTATTGTTACCACCGGAGCCATTGTCTTCGCCAAAGGCAGAGGAATTTGGAAGTTGTTGTTGATGCATATCGGATGCTGAAGACGCGGTCTCATTCATACCGCCCAAGTCTTCGAGAGTGGTGTTATGGGCCTTTACGAGGAAGGAAACCTGTAAGATATGAAAGTTAAATATGAAGCAAATAAAAAAGAGGCAGCTACTGTAGATACTGTAAAAATACTACAAGATTTAAAAACGGACTGTTAATATAATAAAATATTTTCTTTTAGCAAAATTATACACCGACATAAATTAGGGTACCGACTTGAGATTTAAGAAAACTAAATCAGAATTGAAAGTTAACAATTTTTAATGGATTATCACGAATAAATTTTGATATAAAAATTGTATTCAAACTTTCTTGACTCCATTTTAGGAAGAATGCTATATATATAAGTAGATAGAGACTGTGTAAAAGTAAAATGCATACAATGATACAGTTCTAGCTCATTTTAGAAACGCACTCATCAAAAATACGATCAATTTGTAATGTGAGATGAACGTGCATTTTTAAATTAATATTCCGACGAAATCCGAGGAACTCTTCATAGCACCTTTAAAACATTTTTAATATTTTTCTTAATAAATTAATATATTACTTTTATTTTATATAAACAGTTGTGCCGTTTTAGCAAATTTTTAATAATCGTAACTAAATTGTAATCTAACGATGGAAGTGCTAATATAATGAATGAACAAAATTTTTTAATAAACAATGATCAAGTTCTTACACAGAATATAGAATTATAATTTGGAATTTTTTTTAAATTTTAATTAAAATATTTTGTCTAAATTAGAATCGTGAAAAAATCTCGGAAATATTAATCTAAATAGTACAGAATATCACCCAAATACCGTAACTTAAAGCATTAAGTAGCTAGATGTACATTTCGAAGGCTTACATACCTTCTTATTTGAAGATAAGGATATTTTAAATCTGAAAACGACTACAAAGTACCTTTATTACCTATAAAGAAGATTCGCGTGGTAAATTGTATTTATTATTAAGTTAAGTTTTTGTAGAGTCTAAAGGATATTGAAATAATCCCATTGTATTTGAGTATGTAAGCACAAGATAAATCCATTTACAAAGAAATTGTTCTATGCCAATTTAAATCGAATGTATAATATAATATTTTAACATTTTTGACAGATATATAAGAAATCATACATAATGCCATAACAATTTTAGATTTCTAATCTAATCTAGCAATATAGTTACACAAAGTTAAAAGATAAATAGAATATGGTACATCGGAATGAAACTTTGCACAAATTCTCTATGTAATTTAAATTATATATTTAATATAGGTTATAAGTTAAAAAAATCGCTCGAAACAATAATTTTCAATTTGGTTTGAAAAATTCGTCTACCTGAATCAGATATAATACAAGTAAATTATAAGATCACTCACAAGGTTATTCAGTTCATACTCCGTGGCAACGATAAATTCACGCTGTACGCCCATCACGTTCATGAGTTGCGGTTCCTCATTGGCCAGATCCTCAGATTCTTCGCCTTTGGATAGAAGCACACTCACCACGTCTACAATTGCCGCACTATCGGCACCACCGTCACAACGCTGTTGCAGCAGCTTTTGCATAGTCGACAATATCGCTTTATCATACCCCCAAGCATCGTCCGCCCCTGGCTGTGGAATAATGTTAGTAGAGGAATTGGTTTCATTTCCCACACGAGTCTCATCGCCACTGCCTCGGCCATTGGTCGTTGTAGTTCGGACGAGAGCAAGTTGTTGCATAAGTTGCGACACTTGGATAAGATTGTGACGGGCCGCTGGTGAAATGGCGGCGTCGCAAACACCGTAGGGTTCAGGATTCACGATGGCTGGGCAGATGTACAACGTGAAAATCAGATCTGTACTAATTTCGCTCACCTGTGATAAAAAAAAAGTTGTTTCAATAACCTCAACGAATATGTCTTAAAATAAGTCATGCATAACAAAGTGAGTAATAGTTCTGGTGAGTAATGATATACCATTACAATCAAGCTGAAAATTATTTTAATTTTTATAGGATAATAAGCAAATTATTAATAACTACATATTTGTGGACAGTCAGCTTTGGTTCGATTAGAAAATGATTTATTTTCAATGTTCAAAGTCTCACTTTGACTTAAATAAGAAAATTAAATAAATTAGTTAAGTAATTAATAAATGAATTTTGAAGAACTATAATGCTAAATGTACCGTAACGAATCAAAATGCTTTTTTCTATAGATTCTAGTTGTGGTCTCTACTATTAAATTTAATAAACCAAGAGTTAAATTGAAATACCGCCAAGATATTTATATTGTTCTCAATTTTTTTAAATATTAAACTATTTATAATTCCGATTTTTGTGTAATTGATTTAATTAGTGTAAAATAATTTATTACGAGTGACGATTCTAGCACTTTAATATATTAATGAACTTGAGCAACTTTTATATTACAACTTTATGATCACCCACAGAAAGTTCCTCAAACCCTTTCTTGGGATTGACTACTTTCTTCCATCTTTAACCAGTCATTATTATTAATATAATGACTATGATTATTATTAAAAATATACATTCAATTTAATACGCCAATTTGTGTAATCTTAGAAAGTGAATAATAAATTAAATCTGAGATTTTTAAAGACAAAATATGATTTCCTCTGGATTTTTCAGTCATTAAAAAAACAGTTTCACCGTTCCAATAAAAATTAATCCCACTTTTAACTATTTTTTAAACTAATTTAACTAATTTTTTAATATTAATTCGTTAATTTAATTTTAATAATTTTAAATTCCTTAATTTAAAGATTTTTTTTGTGCCATTTTGCGTATTTAACATGCATTATTTTAATACTTTTTAAATTTCAATTTCAACCAATAATGTCCAAATGATACAAATTGAGGGCATTCTTTTACAAACTCTGTGTGATGAGCAATATATGAATTTCTTTAATTACTTGAGAAAATAAAAAATTGTTAATGAAAGTATAGGTAATATAAATAAAGAATAAGTAAAATGAAGCAACAGTAGTGGAAGTATTCTTATTTCATAATTTCGATATCTAATGCCGCTATTTTCGATAGAGTAATTCCTAGAATGGAATGAAGATAAAAGTTAAATAATAAATTTTAATTTCAATTTATCCATTATGACTTCATATTAAAGGTATTCTACTTCCGATGTTTTTTCCTGAAAAGATTAAATTTCAATTTAGATTAAGAACTTTTAAATTACAACTTGTAATCCTAATTTAGAGCATAAATGTATTTTTATTATCTAAATAAAAGTTCCTTCTTTTTTAAAATGACCGAGCGATTCAACTACAATATGGGGTTTCAATAAAAAAAATACAAACTTACATAAGCTTAAGCTTCATGTATATAGTCATGTATTTAATGCGCTAATGAATAGTATGAGTGAATGAGACTGTTTTTTGGCCTAGTTTGGGACTGTGACTAATTCTTAACACTATATCATATTAAAAATTAGCAATAGTTTATTTACAAATAAATACCGAAAATCAAAACTGACGAAATATAGAAGTGATATAAAGCCCATATATGTACTATATTATGCGTCACTCTTACGCCATCCAATAAACACGCAAATCCGAACATAGTATTTATGCGGAATTCAAAGTTGTGCGTTACTGAATGTGTATAATTCCGCATTCTGTAGAATACCTAGGCATTCTGTGTAATGCCTCGTGGAATTTGGAAAATTATAAAAAATAATGATCTAATTTACATTAGCTAGTCATTATGTGTAATACCTAGGTATAATATACAACGTAGAATGTTAGTTAGGCAATTTACGTTAATCCAGTTAATTTAATACATATTTATTAACTGCGATTGCAGTTAATACATATTTGTTCTGCCTTTATTTTTGTACAAATACAACAAAAAAAGTCCCATTTCATCAGTATCACCGACATGTTCGACAGTGTTATCTAAATTATTTAAAATGGTAGGAATAATATTTTCGTCAACCAGCACCTCATTTAGTTTAACAGAATTACAGTTGGCGCTATCAATATTTTAATTTGTTTTGCAATACTATTCCCTTTCTATGCCTAGAAAATGTACAAAATTAAACTCGATATACACTATGCCCAATAATGTTATTCATTATACAGAATGCCTAGATATTCCACAGAATGCGAATTTATGTACATTGCCGCTAATATAAATACAATGATAATAATATCAGAACCCAATGACACCATTAGTCATATTGATACATGTAAACTTATGAATTATATCTATCAATTATTTTCATGAAATTTGAGAATTGGTTTGAATTCAAAAATAAGAACAACGATAAATATATCATAGGTTACATCTCTATTGTAACTCTGCTCTTTGTAAACTTTATTAGAATGGATAAATATGACGTCATGCTTATGGCGCGAAAATATGTATTCTTAAAATAAATGTATTAATAAGATTACTTCCACCGTTTTACATAAACTAATACAAATAACTATATATTTAACATATTACTTAAAATAAAATAAAATAAAAACACATTTTCACTATGGTATTCAGCCTCATTGAAAAAACTAGGCTATAAATCGCAATATATAAATATTATCAATAAAATGGTTACCTCTTTCGAATGCTCCCCGAAGGATTGAGCGATCATTTGAATAATATGTTTTATAAGGGAAGCTAAGGTACTTGGAAAACAGTAAATATTCTCCTGGATAGAACAGATAAACGAGTGCGTAAAATTGGTCAACTGATCCAGGACATATTTATGAAACTCAGACACTCTAACATCATATTCGGGTGTTCCTTGTGGACCAAATTTTTCAAATCGCTCCATAACAGACAATCTATGACAAGCATTAATAAATTCAAATGATCTGGCATCAGTAAGACAAATCATTCAAACCTTTGGATAGTTTTGTCTGGATCAATGTCCAAGCATTGATTTGTATTCGATATTAATTTTATAATTGGATATTGTAAAGCTGCTATTAGAAATAATTTTGCCGATGGCAGACTTTCGTGAAATAATAAATACATCTTGGAAAATGCGCACGATCCTTGGCTAAGCTTCCTATAATGCAATTAAAAAGTTATGTAATTGAAACTATGGACTAAGAAGTTTTGTACCTTCTAGGGTTGTCTGTGGTGACCAATTGGAACCTCGCAAGATATCGTAGAAGATTAAGTAACATATTGATATCGTCGGGTAAGAGAAGCGATCCATAAAGGCCTGCGATTATAGTTTGTAAAATTTGGCAAAACAACTGAGTATCTTTGGACAAGCGTTCCCCAATAACGATCCATTGTGCTAACTGTTCTGTACGTTTTCGTAGTAAAGAAATAAATTGACTAAAATTGGAGAGTGTCTAAAAAAACAATACATGATATTTTATATAACAGGACACAATAAACGGACAGGTACTGAGAGAAGCTCAATGACGCAAACACAACTATTTCAAATATGTTCAGATTAACACAATTGTTTACAGTGGAGGAGTATCAAAAACATGTTTTACAGCGCAAAATATTTAAGTTTTCAGTTTTTGATACATGATATTACATATTCGCATACGACTAACTGAAAAATGGCAATTTTAACGGAAAATTTGTAATTTTAAGCAGAATTTAATCAGAAACCAATATTACAAATATTTTAAGTTTAATATGTTCAATATTAAGAGCCAGTTGTATTTTTACTTTTACGCCATGTATTCAATTTATATTGTAATACATGGCATGTAAATGGAAGTATTGACACGAATTTACAAAATATGTATTTAATTTTCCACAAATATTCATGTATTTGGGTGCATCGAGACCCAACAGTTATTTTTTCTTAAGTATGTTGGTCTGTCTGTAGCTACTCTAGCATCTAAGTGAACTAGAATCTCAACCAAAATTGGAACCTGAGCTCCGGTAGTATCAGTCAAAAGGGCTCATGATTTCTTGGTCAAAATCCGGTAACCGTAAGTCAGTTGAATTTTATTTAGTGTAACTTAATTAAGAAAAATGAGTTACAAATTTGTCAAAAAAACTATGTTAGCTGATTTTCTACCATATTAGTTTGACACTTCTCTATGTAAGTCAGGTAGTCTTGAGTTATTAGTAAAGAAGAAATGAGGCATTAAAGAGTAGCGATATTGAATTTATGCAATCTACTAGTCAATAATTTGTCAAAAGTCAAACAAAATATAAAATACATAAACACAGTTTACTTAAAAATTATCAGTACGGCCCATAAGGATAGATACAGCAACATGAACGTTTTTTTAATTTTTATTTTGGAACTGCGCGTAAATGAAGGTAACGTACTTTTTTTTTTGTTGGATAATAGTACAGTAATTTTTTTAAATTTTGTCTTATATAAATCGATATATCTATAAAAGAGAGTGTAGTTTTAGAGAATTTTTGTTAAAGCTCAGTAGGTTGGCATATTAATTTGAAAATAATTCATTTGAAGAGGAAGTTATAATGTGGCATCATCTAATCATATAACTTAACTTTAAACATAATACAAAAAAATAAAAAATTATCGAAATTGGTGCAAAATAAAATTATTAGGAAAATCAATTTAATCACAGAAAGTGAGAAAATGAATCGTTCGTAATTTGTTGTATATATATATTTGAATATATTTATTATTGAATATATTTATATATTTTTTTGTATATATATTTATTTGTAAATCTTCGTTTTTACAAATTAGTTAATTACTGATGAATTGCAACTCAGCGTTTGATCAAATGCGACAATCGTATTTGAACCTGGGCTCCATCTGTACTTTTATAAATCAATGGGAGTTTAAACTTTCCACCCAGATATTCCAAATATTTGAACTTTTAAGGATTGGGCAAATTTCTCCGATGGTGTATTAGATTTTGACAGTCTCAAAATGAAAAAAAAATGGCAAAAAGAAGCTCATTTTTCATGAGTCACGGATTGGTTGGAAACAGCACGCTACGTTGATTACTCGTGAGGCAACCCTTCATTTCACTATAGCTATTCGTCTGATACGTCCCGCACTATCTGATTTACGAACTTTAATCTTTAATTACCCCTTTCTTTCTTTTAACTGGCTTCTATAACCACTTGCACAATATCCCGTATCTCAGAATATGACATACCAGTCTATCTCTCCCATACTGTAATACCTTCCAAATGTTTCTCTTTTGCTGCTGAACTACCTTTAACACGTATTCATTTGTCAGCGTATCTGCCCACCCAATCCTCATCCTCCTATTATAGAACCACATTTCAAATGCTTCTATTCTACGTTTCTCTTCCTTTCCTATTTCCCACACCTCTGAGTCGTACAAATGCTACAACACATTCTTGTTTAGTAATCTGCATACCATTTATTACCTGCTCTAAATTCTGTCATCTCTCTTCTAGGATAACTATATTGTTCTCAATTTTCACACGTACACTATACTCTTCATTAACCTTGTTTATTGCATTTTCAATACATATATTGAATAATAGCAGCGAAAGTGTAATATAATGAATACATCCAGAATCTGGTATTATCTAATCTGAACCTTTAATGTGAAAAAAATATAAAATGCTTTCGACCTTTCTGTAAACATTTTCCTTGACCAAAAATATACAATATATCTTATGTAAAATTAATACGACAACCAACAGCCATGAACAGTATGGTAAATATTACTATTTAAAAGCAGCAAATTTATTATTGTAAAATCAGTTAGTTGTATCTAGAATTATATGTAAATCCAATTATGAATGATATTTGTTTACTTCGGTTGAAAGAAACTCTTTACTTGTACACGTCATCTGCCTCAGTATCCTTCAACGAATTTGCATGTTTCACGCATTAACGTATCTCCATAATTTCTTACTTGATAATCATATAATTCTTTAGCTTGAACAAATGTGCAATTGGCCAAAATCACAGATCGTCTATAGCATTGTTCTGGTGTATAGTCGGGTCTAGCCACTAAATTGTTCAAGTTTACCCTTTGCTGTGCATTTATCCATGTTGCTTTAATTAACTTGTTTGTGTGATCAACAAGCTGTTAACAAATAAAAAGAATAATAAATCTTTACAATAAATGTACATTGATATATACCTCTTCATTCAAAATTTCTAGGTTGCTCCGTTCTGTATCAACCAACAGTTTCTCCTGCTGCAAGTGGCAGATTAGTTCCGTAATATCCATGCTTTTACTATAACTGTTCTTGATTTCCATATTCTAAATTATATATCTACAAACTATAACAATACAAAAACAATATTAATATTCACCAATAATTTATAAATAATGATTGCATTTCCATAACCTAGGGCAATAAAACCATCGCGAATCGTCCTTGACTGAAGGAATTATAATCAAAAATATCAAAATTTGCTATGTAATTATAATCGGAATGTAAATATAATTAGTGGTAATTGTTTCGTGAAACACGGGAATACATAATTTAATATTTCTATTGGCCACTCACCATACACTACTTTACAAATGATTAATCCCATGACCTAAACGTTAAGCCAAACATCACAATTTACGATAAATAATACATTTATAGACTCTATACTGTTGCTGTTGCTTATTACAGTATTTTGTACTTATTTTAAGTTCTGTATAGTGCAATTATAAATTTGTTATATAAATAATTGGAAGTGTTTATTAACAAAGTGACAAAAGCACTGACAGACGCTCGTCATTGACTGCTGTCCTCTGTTTTTGCTAATGATGAATCACATGAAAAAACTTAGTCACAGAGGTAATGGTGGAATCCAAACAATTGCATTGGCGGGAAATATAAAATAATTTGAAATAGTGCCAAGAATAAGGTAAGAAGGTAAAGTAAAGTAAATTTATTAAGTGTACTGATCAATGACAATGTATATATAGACATTGCAAATCCATACAAAAGAGCGAATCAGAGGGGAATCACATTTCCACAAATTTCATAGGCCAGGAAGTGCTGCACTCTGATGGTGATATATAGATTGTGGTTGTGTTGAAATATTTGATATCTTGGTTATATCTTGCTTGAATGCATTTATTATATAAACTAGTTGATTCAAAAGCCACAGCGGTACATGCGCTGTTTGCATTTTCTATCGTTTTTCATCGTAATAATTCGGTGAAGAGTTCGGATGATCAATAAAATGAAATTATATTTACAGATTATTTCATTTACCCAAACGTATAGTTGTCAAATATTACATGATTGGTAACAGATTTGAGGAATTATATTCAATTCATGTATACGACAATTCATTAATATAATTTAGTATTTATGAATTGCAACATTCATATTATATGCATGTAAAATATGAAATTTTCAATACAAAAACTTGTTTGATTTACATAGATAGAAAACAATAGAAAGGTTATTTATACTGAATTGTGATTAAAATTCGCCTTCACACAATTGAATACCAAATACGAAATGTTACAAGATATGATCTAGTGTAAGTTAAGAGTCGAAATTTAAGCCGAAATTAAATTTACATATCTATTTTCACGCGGAAATTCTTACAATATAATCTGCACTATTTTGAATTCTTTGTTTTGACCAGTTTAAACAAAAAGTGGTGCCCACATACACACACAATGTGTTCGTAAATATACGTTTGCTGAAAAGCTCCATCAAGCATTAGACGAATAAATAAGAGGTCAGAAACCGCAATTTATTAAAAGGACATGTATTGAGCATAAATAACTTCCGTAAAATACCATGTGTATTTTAGGCATTTACCACAAAAATTGAGCGGATGCTATTCATTTTTACAATCAAAGGTGTAAGCAAAGTGTCTCGAAGGGCAAGATGTAATATACTCGACGATCATAAATAGCACTCACAGCAAGAAAAATACAAACACAATTACCTCAAGCTTACGAACACAAATAAAAAATGCTACAATATGGGAAAAATTATAATTCCGACAATAAGTCAAAGACGGTGTGGAATTCCATTAATTAGTTTTCAATAAATTTTATTAATCATGGCCTATATTCATTAATTATGGCCGATAATATTCATTTATCATGGCTCTCACAAATCGATTTGTATGTGTTAAATATGGAATATAAACTATGCGGTTGTCTGTCGCCTAGAGTTAAAATAATAAAAGATATCGCAGTATTTCGATGTTTATATGTGTATTTTTTTACATGTTTCTTTAAGGCAGTAGGTGACGGAATATTTTGCGTAATTTTACATTCACAGAAAATAGATTTGATTCTCAAATAAGGATTTGTAGTTCAATCATCCTTCCAAAAATACGAATTTCTTGAGAAGTACTCGAAAGCATTGAAATGGTCATCCAGTATTCCATTTTATCGAACGGATTATTAGTGGAATCAAAAGGCGAATAATAATGAATGTTTAACACAGTTTATTCATTGTTTTGATGTTGCTGACGTCGAACAGCTGGACTAATATATATAGACATTGCAACTGTATAGGAAAAAAATAATTGTAGGGGTATTTAAAGGGAATCGCTTTTGAACAATTTTCATGGTCCAGGAAGTGCTGGAACCTAGTGAGTACGAACGGTATTACAGTTTTTTGTAGTTTGCTTACAGGTTTCTCTTATCATGCAATTTTTATGTCAGCCAATTCAAGCTTGAAGGATGCGCATGTTTGTCATTTCTTTCGTACTTCATTGTACTGCTTCGTAATATTTCGCTTATTTTAAAAAAGAAATTAAAATATTTCATTCTTTTCGAGATTTTTCGAGTCGATCTGATAGCACATTATACACTGCTGTCAAGTATGACAAGATTGATAAATATTTAAAGAACTACTGATTAGCTATATGTACTGGATCAGTATATTTTCATGAATTGCCATCGTTTTATTAATTTGCGTTATTTTTTTATTTTTTTATTTCTTTACTTCCAAATTTGAATAAATTGCAACATGCTTTCCAAACAATCCTTCGGATTGATGGGAAACTAATGATATATGTGATAATGGCCCTGTTTAAAAAATGCTAATGCTAATAGATTTTTAATCATATAATTTATAATTAAAATATGCCTTCGGCATGTTGAACACCAAATACGAAGTCTCAATATGCCTCACGTTGCAGGAGATGCCATATCTTTAATTGGGATTTGAAATTTGCATGCTACGTATCTATTTTCTGGTCTGATATGTGTGTATCTTTCTATCGTATCCCAACACCACTTTTCACATCATTCGTTACTTTCGCTTCAATAATCTAGACCAGCCCTGTCGTGACACTATTGACAAGTCTAGCGGACGTTGTGAGCCGTCCAGACTGATCACTCACTCTGATAATGATAGATAAAGTAATAATTTGGTACTCGTGGATCTTTGGAACGAAGAACGAACTTGGCAGTGAACCAAGAAGATCGCAATCCCGGCGAAAGAAGAGAAACGGTCGGGGTGCTTCTGAAGAGCGTAAGACGGGAACATCACAGAGTATTAAATAGTTAGAGTATCCCTAGTACATTGTAATAGCTGGAATATATTCCTGGATGCATATTAAATAAACAAAACACAATTTCTTGGACAAGTAATTCTTGGCGTTGTTGTTTTCTAATTCCCCCAAAAAGCCTTGGTTCTCTGAACCGCAACCGGTGATGCGATCCAGACATCTGCAAGGTGTTCCTATCACCAGCGTCCAGCATCGGCGATTACCAGGAGATACAACAAATCGATTATAATCATGATACATTGCTGTATCAAATGATTCTTGAGAATTGGAACAATATTGTCTGCGCATATTGAATCCGTTGTTGAGCGGTAAAGTTGGGCAGATAATTAAAACACTATATAGATATTCTGTTGGTAACCATCTGATGCTGTGCAATATGCAAATGCGATTCTTCATGATATGAAGCTAAAGCTTATGAACAGACCACCGATACGTGTTAATATATACCAATGATTGATATATCGTAATATTGTTTTACTTTTAGTTCGTCAGCAAGTTGCAATATTAACATTTCAATTTGGGATTTTGGCTGATTTTATGTCTGGAATTGTTTGTCAAAACATGTTTCATCTTTTTTGTTGTCAGATAACTTCCTTTGCCATGGTGTAGTAGACAGCTGGTATATGTTACGTTTTTTAAGTTCAAAAAAAAGGTAACGATCACGAAAACAGCACTAAAAAGTCAATTATTCGCATTTGGCAGCTACCTTCACTTATTTATTGTGATACAAAGGCATAAGTAATAATAAGAGGGAATGTTTGTATAATTTATGAGCAGTCATACGCATTATTTAAACACTTCGTGTAAATGCGATAAAAAAGAAACAATTTAGACATATAGACGTTTCCAGCTTTATAAAATTATTTTTGTGTGAATAGTTTGTGTATGTACTACATTGATCTTCCTTGGATTTAATATATATAACATTTTCTCATTATTAGACGAATCATCAAGTCTTTATTTCCGCTTTATTCGAGAACGATTAGTTACCATATTTTGGACCTATTATAGCTATTTATATTCATGATCCAGATAATAAGTCTTACGAGATCACTGAAATCAATTCTCATATGTGCTTCACCTTAATGCGTGCCTAAAATAATTAGCCAACGTTTACCTTTAATATAATTTGTATATTAGTTTATGTGATTTAGATTGCCATTTACCCAGATATATTAATATTGAAATAGCTCTTATAAATTTGACGTTTCATGCCAAACTTTATATTTGTACGATTCCTACTTTTACATGCATTGCGCGGTAATTAATAAATATACGATTTTAAGAACATCCATTTCATGTTCAAGCACATTTGCAATTATTATTCCATTTACTTTTAGGTATCTAAAACAGAACGTAGAGTATTTTACGAAAGCAAAACGGGGGCACCAAGCGTTATGCACCATTAGCACCATGTATCCCGGTTAAATTCATTTTGTGTCGTATAATTTCACTCTATTATTGATTAATATGGAGTGGACAATACGATTGTTATGGTGAAAGCCTCTTCAATTCTGTGAATGAATTGGGGTTATATTTATGTTTTGTTGACAACATTAATTGTATTTGTTACTAGTGCCATCTTCCGCTATCCTTATCCTATCCTATTTTTATCCTATCTTCCTCTATCCTATCCTTACTCTTTGCGCTAGTGGTGTCCTCTTTCGATATCCTTACTGACTACATGAATAAGGACAACGACAGATGTCCCTAGATGTAAAACAAACCACCTAAAATTGATACGCATTTTTATATAGAGTTGCTCTCTATAGTAATTTGTCAATGCTGATGTACATAATGCCAACATTTTCTAAACAATTTCCAGTGGACCTTTTGGAAACCGTGTGTCATGCATATCCATTTTTGAATAAAAGCACATTAAAAACAGAATTAGAAGTCATTTACTCGCGTCCGGATTTTTATCAAATAATTGGAGCCACAAATTTTCTTTCATTATTACTACAAAATAATCTCAGTGAAACTTTCCCGGAAACTGTAAAAATACTTAAAATTATTTTAACAACCCCGATGACCACTGCTGAATCAGAGCGTTGTTTTTCAACACTTAAAAGAATGAAGACTTTTTTGCGAAATACTATGGGTAATGATCGTTTAAATGCGTTGGCGATGATGTGTATTAATAAAAATGTGGTGCGAGATATTTACAATTTTAACGAAAAAGTTTTGGAAAAGTTTATATCAATGAAGGATAGAAGAGTGGAATTCACTTTCAAGAAATGATTGAATTTAATCATTTTGCATCCATTTTAGGTAAGATTTCTCACTTATGTTATTTTTAAGAAATGCCCCCCCCCATTTAAATGGCACGAGCCGCCACTGAATCTGTCTATAAATAGCGGAGAATATGTAGCATTTAATATGTTTAATATAAAATGCAATATTAATATCCAGCTAATTTCATTTATAATAAAATTGCTGATACAAATATTTGCCGGAACGCCACGATGACTTCTCATTCTTCTTTCCACGTTCGAAGCGTCGAGTGTCTTTTGCGTATTCAATGAAAATAAGTAAAATATCTTTTATAATCTATAAAGTTATGGATGAAGAAACCATTCAATTTTTCGAAAATTCTAATTGATTCAGTATGCTTCCAAAATTCCAAGGTAAGATTATTTGTTTTGAGAAAATATAATTAATTTGATGTGATTTGCATGCATTGCAAGACATGATAGATGTAATATGGATATATATAAATAAATATATAAAATGCAAGATTGATCGTGCATGAAAATATGAAGAAATAAAAAGTTCATCCAAAATTGTGTTCCTTTTCAAATTTATATTATTAAATTTAACAATTTATACATTCGTATTCTGTTTTTTAATATATATTTCTATCAGTTGAAGAATTGAGATATAAAGAATTTGAAAAATATATTGAAAATAACGTAGTTATAAATAATAAAGTAACAGACAATAAAACGGAACTATCCAAATTACCTAGTGACTCTTCTTATCACGGTAGTATCAGAAGGTATAAAAGTTAATACGCCTTTAAATCGAGATTTTCAAAAACTACAATCAGTCATTATCAACGAATTAGCTTCTATACCTAGCACCAATGTCAATTTAGATTGTTTTGTAACTAATTATAATAATCAAAAATTGTTTTGCCTAGTCAATAAATTAAATCAAATAGCTTATAGTGCCCTATGGAATATTTTGAAATTAATCAGAAATAAAATCATAGAGGAAGGAAATTTAAAATTTACATTTATTAACGTAGAGCGTAATGATATTAAGCTAAGTATTTTAAGAAACATGCTAAGATTTTTAATTAAAAATACTAATATTGAAAGACATTTTTAATAATAAATTGTATGACGATCTGTCTGAGGAACAAAAATTAGATATAATTAGAGAATATCACGAATCATTGCTAGGTGGACACAAGGGTATAAAACAGACATTTGAAAGAGTAAGAGTAGTATACTATTGGAAAGGTATTAGGGAAGATATCAAGCTGTATATTTCCAGTTGTAAAAGTTGTCAAATCAACAAAAATTCCACTAGAAAAACTAAAATGCCAATGGAAATAACAACAACCGCAAAACATCCTTTTTCCAAGTGTTTCTTAGATATGGTGAGACCACACCCAATAAAAGAGGACAGAAATAGACACCATAGATGACCTAACCATTTTTTCAATTGCTGTTCCATTAGAAAATCAAGAGAGTCGAACGGTTCCAAAACATTTTGTTGATAACGTAATAACTAAATTTGGAATACCCTTGAAGGTTAATAGACCAAGATTCAAACTTTCTAAGTCAACTAATTAAAAATATATGTAAAGTATTAAAAATTAAACGTATAAATTCTTCTGCGTACCATCCAGAAAGCTGCGGTTCTCTTGAACGTAGTCATAGAACATTAAAAGAATACCTTAGGTATATATAATATATATAATAGTATATCAATCACGATTCGTGACAGAGGCATTTTATTTCGTTTTACTTGTGCTACTGAAGATAGCTTTCGAAATGTACAACTAGATACTTAATGCTTTAAGTTACGGTATTTGGGTGATATTCTATACTATTATTTAACACCGTAGTGATAATTTTTAAAAAACCTGAGGCATTATTTAAACGTAGATAATAGTAATTGGGACGATTTGATCCACACAGCTGTTTTTACATATAACAATACTCCCCATTCTGCTACTAACTATGCACCTTTTGAACTCCTTTTCAGTAGACCTGCAAATCTGTCATCTACAATAATGACGAAACCACCATTAATTATAACTACGATGAATATGTTTATAATTTGAAATTAAAACTTCACAAGTGTCATGAAATAGTTTATATATTTGGTCTATGTTTATATAATTTGTGTACCTTTATGTGTATTTATCTGCATTTATTACACAATTGATTGTTTATATGTGTTTATATGTATTTGTCTGCATTGATTGCCTAATAGTTCGTTACTATATATTTGGTCTATGTTTATATATTTTATGTACCCTTATGTGTATTTTCTGGGTTTATGTTTTCCTACTTGATATGTGTTTATATATTTTGTTTATATTTTTATCTTTTATGTGTATATGTTGTGTATTATGCTATTCTATGTTTCTCAACTTGACAGTTTTTATGTATCTATATATATTTCGTCGATGTTGTTTTCTACATGTATACCTATGTTTATTGGTGTTTATTTGATCATATGTTTCAAAATGTTCTATAATTTCATTATGTTAAGAATTTCTTTTAACCTATAGCTTTTTCAATTTTGGTAGTCCAAAAGTACTATATAAGTACCACGTCCACCGCTCCAAAAAAGGGAGTTCAGAGTAAGAGTTCAACTCAAGTTAGTCCAATTGAGTAAAAAGAATCGGTCGGCTAAAAGACCGAGTTCGCAAAGGGTTTAAGTTCATTATACACTTGAAATAACTCCCGTTCGTATAATTTTACATTTGAGTTAATAAACTTCGATTTTATACAATACTACAAACAAATCCCGTGTTATTTATATTAGTACACCTATGTACCTACTATCGAAATAAGTAGCACAAATAGTTATATTTCTACTAATTGAAAGTTAATGACACACGAAAGTCTTCCTTTAGCAAAGGATTAACATTTCCTTATTGAATAGCATTAGCAAATAGCAATATCAAATGCTTGCGATTAGAGAAAATAAATATCTACGTAAATTGTTCTAATTTACCGTTCAACGACCGATTCAATATGTTCAGATGATATTGTTCCAATTCTCACAAATCGTTTGATAGTGCAATTATCTTCTGATTATAATCGATTGTTAAACTACGTTATTTTTCATTGATCACCACATATCAAATATATCAGATCAGCAAAAAGATGCGTAGTATCCAATTTTCAATCTATAATTAAAGATACGGCATCTCCTGTAACGTAAAGTGCATGGAGACCTCGTATTTGGGGTTTAATATGCAGGTGTAATTTAATTTCGATCAATCACTGTCAATACCATTTCCATCCCATTATAATAATCTATCATGCCATATTAGCATTTTGTAAACTGGGTCCATTTTCTAATACATCATTAACCACTAATCCCAAGATTGATTGGAAATAACATTTCATCGATCTCTCTTGAATTAACCATAATTGAACACAAAGCATTTATGAGCTAGAAGCGCATTTCGGAGGCTATACACTCATCTTCAGAATAATAGACCCAATAAAGATACCTCTGTCACTCACCGGGATTGATATAAAATTGAACGAAATATCAGTGTAACAGCAATTTCCCGCCTTCATGCTACTATCTATCGTACTTATTATGAACTAGACATCGTGCATACTTTCTGTACCATGAAAATTGCTCAAATACAATTGCTCGTACGATTCTCTTTTTAAAAACAGTTGCAATGTCTTACGTAGTCTATGCTTATATTTGATACTTAAATTAAAGGTGTAGACCATGCACAAATTACAATAATTTGAAGTTGTCAAAATTAGTATTTGTACAAATTCATTTGAAAAAGATATTACATGCTGTAAATAGATACTTTGATCTGAACTTGAACAATGAACATTGAAAACGCAAATAGGGTATCGTTTTTTTCCCTGTAAAGTATACAGGGAGTTAATATTTGCATGTTTCATTTTACATGCTAATTCCCTATGTATCAAATTCCGCTGTAACGGTCGATGAATAACAATTAGAATTCGTTTATGCTCAATACCCCTCTGTCGTTTTGACTTCAATCTCAATTTTTTTTTAAGGAATGGAGTCTTACACTTCCTTTTGTTGGGAGCGTTGCTCTTCTAAAATCTGCGTATTGAATACCCATTTTCCTATTATCGGTTCTACTACTTGCATATTCCGGAATTGCACCCCATCACATATCTAATCCAATGTTTCGAATTAAATTTAATTAAATTAATTAATCGTAAGCGGACAACGATATCATCAAAGTGTGGAGTCAAATAAATGCGATTTTTTCAGAAAATTTGTTAATATTGTATATATGGCAACGCAGCAATAGTTCGGCTCTTCGGCGTCATGAGCAGCAGTTCATGGAAATTGCTTTTTAATGAATAAGAAAAGGATATCAATAAAAGTATTATCTATCTTTTGGGCACGATATTGCCGGTTGCGTTAGCATTCTAGGATTAGTTAGTTGTTGATAAAATGCTGATGCATTCTGATCTAAGAATGCAGCAAAAGCAAAATTTACTTTATCAGGACAGATTACATACCCATTCTACACTGCGCCTATAAAACTAAGCTTTAAATAAATAATATATGAAAAATAATTTTTATTTATCATTTCAAATGTATTATTTAAATAAAAAATGCGTACATGTCAAATCCAACAAGCTAGTTCCCAAAAGTTCCAGTTCGCTTATAGGATTTAACAACTACCAAAAAAGATTATTTATCGATTTTAATAAAAAGCATATTTTAACAAAACAATACACAAACTTATAAATTAGAATGTAGGTATTTAACAGAATAATGTACAGTCTTATATTTTTTCATGCAGTTAGTATGTCTATAGTCACTAGCATCATTAGGTAGCACTAGCCTTAGTATTGCCCGCAGAAGTATTCCTATTTCCAATAAAGGCCATACCATGCACTCTAAAATGTTTGTTTAGCTCTAGTTCATTATCACACTGGAGCCGGCAGACGCGGCACTGGTTTTCATTGAGGGGCTCCTTTGCCAACGCAATCGAATCTCTGTCACCGGGACCTCGATTTATACTGGCTACTAGTTCTGTGACGGCCTCTTGATCGCAGCACTCATTTTCTGCTAAGTAGCTGTCTGTGTCGGCTATCTGATGGAAATATCGCAAGTGTTTTACTAGACTGGGCTTTACCAAGAAGCACTCGCCACATTCCATGCATTGGTACGCAGTCGATACATGCCGATGACCGACTATATGCTCCTACAACACGAATGAGTTTCGCTGATTATACCATATCGTTCACATATATACACTGTCATTATCAATACCGGGCCGTTTCAGGACGATTAATTTAAATATTACTAATTACCTAATTACCTATAGTACCATATCATATTCATAACCGAGTGGAGCAATTTCGTGTCAAATGTTAAAATTATTCTTAATATCAAATATACTTTCGATTTCATGTAGGGATTTTCGAGAAGTTTATTAAATATTAATATAGAATATCACCCAAATACCGTAACTTTAAGCATTTCGTAGTTAGATGCGCATTTCGAAGGCCCGGTTATGCTATTCAGTAGCACAAGATAAAGACTAAATAAAATACCTCTGTTACGAATCGTGTTTGATATACTATTAATTTTAATAGTATATCAATAAATAACATATTAAGAAAATTTAAAAGAACAAGAGATATAAGAAATATTAGTAGTTTGGAACAAAGTAATAATTCAACTCCAAAATTTGTTAAATTACCATTTGATCCTATAATTGCACGTGGTTTAGATAGTATTTTAAATAAATATAATTTTAAAGTAACATATAATACTTCTAATAGTCTTGCTAAGTTTCTAGGTAATCCAAAAGATTTGATTGATTTCAATAAAAAATCGGGTATTTACGAAATATCTTGTTCTAGTTGTCCTAAAGTATGTATAGGACAAACACGTAGATCCATTGAAACTAGATTTAAGGAGCATTTAATAGAATAAATAGAAAAGATAAGTGCTGTCGCCGAGCATATTTTTGAATCAGGCCACCCTATTCAAATTAGTTCACTTAAATTATTTAAAAGTGTTTTGAATTATTCCGAGTTAAATGCTTATGAAAGTATACATGCATAAATACATGCATAAATCTAAATCAAATTTAATGAACTTAGATTCAGGCCCAATTTTATCTTGTCTATTTAATTTATTTAATAGAACTATTTTTAAACTTATTTTTATTTTGTATTTTTATTTATTTTTGGTTATTTTAGATTTCACAAATCAATATTTTCGATAATTGTTAATTTGTATTGTTTTAAAAGATTTATAGGTCATGTTATATGCCATTTTTTAAGTACTTCTGTCATGTTGACTTATTCATATAATAGTAATCAATCACGATTCGTGACAGAGGTATTTTATTTAGTTTTATCTTGTGCTACTGAAGATGGGGGCATAGCCCTTGAAATGTATATCTAGCTACTTAATGCTTATTACGGTATTTGGGTGATATTCTATATTAATATTTAACACCGTAGTGATTATTTTTAAAATTTATTAAATATGATAAAATAATTCTATAGAATATCACCCAAATGCCGTAACTCAAAACATTTAATAGCTAGATGCGCATTTCGAAAGCTATGTCCCCATCTTCAGTAGCACAAGATAAGAATAAAATACCTCGATCAATAACCGTGTAAATTGTATAACATATCTATCACTCGTATGCCATTTCTTTTTTCTGTTTGATGTTCCAGAAACTTAAGCCAATCCTAGTGAAAATCTTAGCTTGACTTTGACAAGCGTTTTATATTAAAAAATATTTTGTGAGGGCCCCCTTAATTTACTTACAACAAATTATTCAACGTTAAAATTGTTCAGATTTGAAATTCACATAAAACTTGTGTGTAGCATTTCATTTGCTTTATAGTTTTTGAAGAATATTGAATATGACTATTGTAAGACTAGTTATAACTAGAGTAGAAATATAAACTATTCTAAATATTGAAATCGTGTCCATGTGTCACTTTAAGCCGCATGCTCATTATTTAATGATTATAAAATGAATCCGTTCTTTAACATAAAGATTTAATATGTCTAGATTTGCCATGGATCTAAAAACATGAACATTCGTTAAAAACTCGGTACATGACTTGCGGATTCATGCCAATGAGTCGATTTACTTATTGCTTAATACTATACTATTTATCAATACCTGTAGTATATTATATATTGCACAAAGTAAATTCAACAATAGCGTAATATTTCTATAAAAAGATCCAAAAAAGTGAAATATATTTATAATTGACGCAATGGCTGGGTACAGTGATAGGCTGTAAATTATATTTGATATTATCTAATGACGATGCATAAATATATGGCAATATAAAACCATACTTGAGTAATACTATACGAGCAGAATTTTTTTTTTCAGAAAACCTATAAAACAGATTTAGAAATTTACGATTCTCCTTCAAACAATTTGTTAAAAAATGCAAAAATCGTTTCCTTTTTTTCTCTATTTCCGGCCTCAATTTGTATTTACCGTTATGTAAAACTGAAAATTATATATATATATTATATACATCGATATTTGATCAAGAATCGTTCGAAATTATAAATTCATGATTGACTAATTGAAAGACATATGGGAACCTAGGTCAAATTAATTGCGAAAAGTTCAAATATTCTATGCTTCTGACACAGACAGTATACACATGTACCTGAAAATCAATCCGAGACGTGTTCCTATAGTCGCATATTTTACAAGCGTAAGTGCCATCGAATACTGTGGGCTGAAGATTAGTACCATCAAGTCCAGTAGTATCTGAAGTATTTTTCTTTTGTTTAGTAGGACTTGAATATGAAGGCAAAGCTGTTGGCCGTTTCCTCTTCCTTTCTGCAGCACTTGAACTTCTATACATAAGAGTCAACAGTAATAGAAAATGCGTGCTGACTTGCGCAGGAGGTACGTTAGTGCACATGCGTGACAAACAATACGCCAAACTAGCATTATAATCAATAATCATAATACTATCACCTCTTTTACCACGAAATTCACACGCATGCGTACTAGTGTTACTCGGTGGGGGGTGGTGTGTCCCAGAGCAAAAATGTCTTATACTTTTAATCATATCATTATCACAAGAGAATACTTTGATCTTTTACTAACTTGTTATGTTGCTTTCGATTTCTATCCCCGTTTACGTGATGACCAACAGATCGATTTACAGTGCCGTGGTTTTGGTTACTACCGTTTCTTGCTTTACAGTGTTGCATATGCACGACCAGCGCATCTAAGGTACAAGTCTCCTGACACTGAATGCATCGTACTGTATCACTCTTGCTATCTTCCATTAGGACTGTCACTGTGTCCTCTGGTTGGATCATATTACCACGATTACCGTGTACCACTTTTCCCATTATAGAACCGTTAGACGACTTCAAATAATGCTAAGTAATATATAAGATTTTATTTATAATTAAATACATACTAAATATCTAATCATCGAGGATGATGTCGCATTCATTCCAACTCCATTATTGTTATTTAATGGTCCACTTTCATCTGTTTTTTTTGCACAACGTAACAGATGCGCTGCATAAGTCTGGGGTGATCTAAAATGTGAATCTAATTGTCAATGGCGATTAATTATTTTTTATAAAAATATACCTGAAGTAGCTCCGACAATATTTGCAAATTAAGATATAGACACGATGCGCTGGATCCGTGCAATGCCAATTTATGTGCTCCATGTAGTTCTCCGCTGTGTACGTCACATCAGTCTCTTTGCACACCTACAGTTACAATTTTCAACAAGGTAATGTTATTATTATATATATTTTAAATATTTTTACCAAACACATGTAAAACGTCCCTGGTGGTTGATATTTTGCATGCATATTAGCGTGAATGCTTAAATCCATTTCATCAAAAAAGAATTCAGAGCATACCATACACTTGAACACACTGGGCATATGTGTCATAAAGTGACTACTGAACGTCAGACTCTGGGCAAAGATCTTTCCGCAATTTCGTCCGTTACACCGAAACCGAACCTATCAGGAAATTCGTATTATAAATATCTTCTAATGCACTCTTTCATTTCAGTTAAACCATATTATTTAAATATTCAGTAATTTTTTTTAATCATGAGTATACATTTTTTTTATAGAACAAATATTTCACTAAACATCTTAATGATGCAATTAATTCCGATGTTGAAATCGTCACGTGGAGATCTTCTGAATATATACGTATTTACAATAAACATTACAATCACAGCAATAGCTTATATTTTACGAAATAAAATAATATTATTTAAGAATTATTAACAAATTAAGATCTAAGTTCTCGTATTATGATCCAGAAAAGTTAGCGAATCCTTCACTTTCAAGTTGAAATGAATATGAGCTATTACTTTTCTAAATATTTTCCACGTTAATTAGTGAATATTGATAAATACTGACCTGTTTTGCCATATGAAAGCATACACCATCCAAATGGTCCATCATCGCAGCATCGGTACTGAACTGGCGCCCGCACTCCGGGCACACAAACGGTGCTTGAAAGAGATGAATGCGTCGATGTGCGGAAAGACTGCATTTGGTGGGTGCCACGTAGTTGCACGTAGTGCACTTGAGTCGATCATCGCACGGCCGATTTTCACCAATCATGTGCTCTAACATCTTACCAGGCACATGGACATTGCATTCGGTACATCGGGGATGTTTACTATTTGGCCACATATGCAAATCAGCAAAAATAGCAATGGTATAAAAAATGGGACGAATAATCTTCAATAACGGCTGCCCTCAGATTATATTCCACATAAATTTGCGAAACACAATACAAAGAAATTTATGTCTATATAATTAAAAAATGTGTATAGCGTAAGGAAATATTTTTTCTTAATACGTTTACATATTTCACTTTTGAAATAAATATTTTCGCGCCATGATCATGATGCCATACTTATTCATTCCAATTGAATCATGGTCAGTTCCGAATGATAGATTTACAGTACAGCGATGCCGTATTCATATATTTGTCAATATGGAAAAAAAATCCAAATTTTTAAGCTGAGTGAAATACGTGAATTATTGTTATATTTGATCAGATAAAATGTAGTAAAATAACAAATGAATGGTGAAATTGGATTTACAGTATTAACATTAACAAGGCTTTTAAATTATATAATGCCAATTATATAATTTAAAAGTAAAACTAAAGTGATGAGGTGTGACAAAAAGGAATGCAGCAGAAAAATGAGGATCACAATAGGAGATAATAGAATCGAAGAAGTGTCAGATTTTTGTTATTTAGGCAGTAGAATCACAAAAGATAATCGAAGCAAGGTAGATATAAAGTGTAGGATAGCACAGGGTAGGAAGGCATTCGTAGAAAAAGAACAGATTTTAAGATCAAATATTGACTTGGGTATTAGAAAAAGATTACTGAAGGTATATGTTTGGAGTGTAGCACTGTACGGGTGTGAGGCGTGGACTATAGGAAAGGAAGAGAAGCGTAGATTAGAAGCACTTGAAATGTGGTGTTATAGGAGGATGATGAGGATTGGTTGGGAAGATAAAGTAACAAATGAAGCTGTACTAGAGTTAGTAGGGGAGAAGAGAAGTATTTGGAGAGTGTTACAGCGTAGGAGAGACAGATTAGTAGGGCATATTCTTAGGCATGGGGGGATTATGCAATTGATCATAGAAGGTAGAGTGGAGGGAAAGAGAGGGGTAGGTAGGCCTAGATTGGAGTATGTGAGTCAGATAGTTGAAGACGTTGAGATGAATAGCTATAGGGAGATGAAGGGATTAGCTCAGGATAGATCGGCATGGCGTGCTGTTTCCAACCAATCTTTAGGATTGCGGACTCTTTAACTAACTAATGCCAATTAGAACTTAACTAATTCATTTCGATGCACTGGCAGTACTGATAGTATGTACTATAGAATGCTGGCTACGTACGTTATATTATGTTACAGGATCAGATTACAAACAGCTCGAGGACAATGAAGCATATCTGAGATCTTGGGGATATTACGAACATATGGGAAGGGTGGGAAGCCTGTTACTATAGCGGTTCGCTATTCCGCTAAAGTTTAGTTAATTGTATTCCAACTAACAATGGTACCGAGTATACAGGATAGGTGGCGCTGAGCTTCGGTCACTCATCCAAGCACTGACATAGCAGGACGTTGCTTAACTTCGGTTATCGATGCGCAATGCATAACAGGCCACTCGGCTTGTTATGAGATTACATGTTTTTATATGTATGGCATAATACTGATACGTGATGCACTGACTTTATATCAGTTCCGTATTGATAATTTATTAAGAAAATATGTCAATAATTTGTATTTATCATAATGTTCGTAAAACCTATAGATGCAATCTCATTCGTCAGTAGCAATAGCATTATAAATATAGTGCACGAAAGACAATCCTAGTAGATGTTTTTTTTACATACCTCAGTTTCTTGTTAGAAGATACCAGTTGTTGCTTGAGAATCGGATGGGCAGGCTCTTCGGAGGACTTTTCCAGAAATTCATCTTCATCTTGTTCTTGGTTGACCCCTTCGTCTTCCGTCGCTGACATCGGTTCATCTTTTACCTCAATAATACTGCGTTGCGTATTATTCAAAGATGCTGTCTTGCTGACATCGCTACACTGGCGGTCCGGGTTTGTTTGAATAGCTAGATGACCATTGGATTTCTGTTTCAAAGCTATCGGCTGTTGAAGTGCATTGTTGCAACTATTGTTCACAATCGGAAAGTTGTTGGCGTAATCCAGTAAAACAAACTGACAGCGTGGAATATTGGTACTAATAGCTTTTAGTACGAGAGATACAGGTCCCTGGCCTGCGCTGGCCGAATATTGGAATAAGAGCACATTGGGAGTGAGATTCACTATACGCTGACCCATGTTCGCATGAATTGGACTATATAAATGAAATAATTATTATCGTCAATAATATCGACGGTAATGAGATAGATTAAACGAGCAACTTGGTCACCTGTAGAATCTCGTGTTGACGTTTCCATTGCCCACCATTTCATCCTCCTCAACATCGTAGATTAGAGGTACGCTCGGGTGCGGGAAGAAACCCGCCAGTTCAATGGGTAGAGTGGCGATGGTGACGTGCTCTAAGTCCAAGCTGCCAGCCATTGCGGTAAAATGCTTTCGAACATGTAGCATAAAACTGCAAGGATTGTAGAAGCGAAATGTAGAGTACCCTGTACTTGAACCTGAGCCACTATTGCCACACTGCGTGCAGCGATACGTGATGAGCATACCGCGACGGTTTACATGATCGATGAAAGAGGACTTGGATCCAAACCTAACATATTAAGCATTCATTATGTAAGTTAAGGAAAGTCGTATTAATATGTCTCACATATCTCTGCACGAATAACAAGGATATACCCTATGGCCTTCCTGCGGCTTGAAAGAAATCCATTGGCAATTTACTTTGTCGAATAGGATGTTCCATTTTGACAAATACGGGCTTTTCTGTAATTTATTAATATAATATTGACAGCAACATTTGAACGACAGTTGTCAAGGCCATATACATGCAAATACACGTATATGCATAGACTAATATTAATTTGTCAATGGTATATGTAATAGCAATCGTATAGCATATAACATTTTCTTTTTCAATTTTTAATATACTGTATTTATAATAAAAACCTATGCAAATGTGACATACGTGTGGTAAAGCCGCTATAGATCGTGCGAATTGTGCGGTTATATCGCCCATAGTTGCCAGAATACGTGGACTGGTTCGTCACACCCCCCGCCAATATTGC
Source organism: Leptodirus hochenwartii (assembly GCA_947310635.1). Lineage (NCBI taxonomy): Eukaryota > Metazoa > Arthropoda > Insecta > Coleoptera > Leiodidae > Leptodirus > Leptodirus hochenwartii. The sequence goes on along the minus strand of OX371177.1, from coordinate 29,154,805 downwards.
ACTCCTGAGCTCTTAGTACTAAAACTGGAAAAATAAAAATGGATACCATCGAATAATCTAACGAATATACGCAAATTAAGAATATGAATAATTACCTTTGGTTACTTGGATAAATTGTTATATAATTTTGTAGAATAGTATAAATGCTTTAGCGGCGCGGCGCGGCACGGTACGGTACGTACAAGCGATGGGCGAATCTTAATTGAACAAAACATAGGCAGCAGCGTTAAGTGTAAGTAGGCACTCGACAACGCACAATTTGATGTGAGACATGTGGTAATATAACGGAGCTGTTGTATCCCAAGCGTACATGTTGATGTCAATACAAAATAGTCAGTTGAAGCTCAGAGTACAGCCTAGCTCTTCCCACATTCACTTTCTTCGAAAACTCACTCTAGTTAACTTTGACAGCGTTCCGCGTAGTGGGGGTGTTGGCGAGAATAGAATACGGAAAAGCGACGTTAGAGTCGCGATTAGCTTACAGATGTAAGTCGCAGTGCAGTGTGCTGTATGTCGCATGCTGTAGTCGGTTTTGTATGTTGAGTCTGGCTATTCTGTTCTGTTTACTGGCGTTAGCGCGGCGGTTCAATGTTCGGTTGTGTCCGTCGCAATCTGCCGACACTAGTACCTGTGCTCACCACCGTTTTTGATATATATGTAACATTAACTATATGTCGCAGTGACCATTTGCACAGCCAATATATGCAGTGCCATAGAACATGAGATTATGCGACCCACCAGCATAGGAGGTGGGGGCGACAAGAGAAATATATAAAAAAACATAAATATATCAGAAATGCATTGTTAGCATTGCCATATGTGAGGACTAGTTAGATATGCAGTAGCTGTTGATTACCCCCACCTCGGTCGGCTTACTAGTTATGTGACGCGACCAGAAAATAAATGTCATGCATGGTCGTTGTAAATTGTTATATATATATAGAGTGCGCTGATGTAACAGCCGTCGCACACACTGTCAGTTCACCTTAAGCTACATTTGCCTACATTGTACTTGTACAGAAATTGTGTAGTGGGTGTAACAAAAATGAATAGAACCACTAGAACTAGACGTGATCTAAATTTTTAAAAGCAGTTTAAATAAAGATGCATTTATATTCAACAACTTGGATGGTGACCGTAGCTCAGCGCCACCTAACCTCTATACTCGGTACCATTCTTAGTTGGGATACAATTAACTAAGCTTTAGCGGAATAGCAAACCGCATAGTAACAGGCTTCCCACCCTTCCCATATGTTCCTAATATCTCCCCAAGAACTCAGATATGCTTCACTGCATCGACCTGTTTGCAATCTGATCCCAATCACATAATTAATAAATAAATAAATACACAACATGGTCACTTAGCCACTCGCTAATTCATCCAAATGGCGATGATAAAATTGTCTTGCATTGAGAAATTGAAATATGAATATCGATTAAACGTTCCTTTTATTTGTGTTTACTAAACTTGCAAGAAAAGGCAAATTATCGTTTCTCTATAATAATACTATATATAATAAACTATAATATATCCTGATATATCTACATACTCGGTGTAATTTTTTGGTACGTAGCTATTTTAAATATGAAATTTGAATCATGTAATTATTACATTGCTCTTTTATTTTAGAGATGATTTGTAAATACGATAAAAATCAGATTAGGAAGCTGCATCTCAATGGCGTTTTTGCACATCCATAACTGGTTATAAAACTAAAGAAACCCGTGTATAACAATTGCAGCAGTAGGTCAGGTGCGGCCAACCTTTTTGAAAGCATGTGCGCAATGAAAAATCTTAATAGGCGTTGCGGGCGCAAGGAAGAAGAATCATCATATTATCAAAATATACGATGACATGACATGACATCATTTAAAATTCTTGTATTTTAGATCTACATTCTATTCTCAAAAAATTAAATTAGTTTTACCTTATATGATAAGAAAACGACTTTAATTATCTTTACACATTAAAAAATAAGTTGAGAAATGACGTTTGAAATGTACTTTTTAGATGATCGTGTCACGGGTGCTTAGAAGACCAATCGCGGGCGCATATGCGCAGTTGGCCACCTCTGCAGTAGGCCAGTCTTGGTTTTAATAACATGTAAATAAGCAAAATGCGCTACTCTTCTATTGATCTAATGGAATTTGAATTTATGATATAAAGTAATCACTATGGTATTAAATAATAATTGTATAAAATATCACCCAAATATATTGTATATTTCGAAGGATAATATCCCATCATCAGTATCACAATAATCATACATAATACAAATGCAATCCCGGTCACACGAGCTTTATTTATGTAGTTGCTGTACTTCTGAAGATAGGGGTTAGCCTTTGAAATGAGCATCTAGTTTATGAATTCATTGAGTTATGGTACTTTGGTGATGTTCTATAAAATTCGCATTATTTAGTTAGATGTAGCTTCTAGCGCACCATGAACTTCAATAATAATGAAATAAACACAATAAAATATATTATTACAACGCACAACCAGAAGCAAACTTAGTTAAAAGGCATATATTTGTCTCCATCTACATGAAGTATGAAAGTATCATCAGAAAGTGAACTTTTTCGGTATTTCCGAGAATACAAGTGCTTCGTTATAGCTTTATTCTATAAAATGCAGTACAATTTAGGAATACATTTCATAATTGCCTGAAATATTCTGATAAAATTCGAAAGTCAACTCGTCAATCGTTCAAATACCAAGTATTATCAATCAAAGTTAGCAGATACGAAAAAAAATCTTGTACAGATTGGGACTAGTGTTTGACGCAGAATGTGATTTATTTTAATACAAATACCGCATATCAAAGTATTTAATAGCTATATGTGCATATAGTTGCATATATGTGCATATATGTGCATATGAAGTTGATAATTTTTATATTTTGCTATTGAAGATGGGGCCATATTCTTCGAAATGCGCATATATCTATTAAGTGCTTTGAGTTACGGTATTTGGGCGATGTTATATATAATTTAATTTATTATTTTTGTAGTTATTTACCGAGTTAATGTTGAGAATTATCTTTTATTTCTAATTTCTGATAAAGATTTGAGAAATAAATGTTCTAAAATTACATTTTATTTTATTTTATTTTATTTTATTTTATTCACTGCGTATTAGTTCTTTTAAAAAATATAAAATATACATTTAAAAAATTATCACTACGGTGTTAAATAATAGTATAGAATATCACCCAAATACCGTAACTTAAAGCATTAAGTAGGTAGGTGTACATTTCGAAGGCCCCATTCCATGCCCCCATCTGCAGTAGCACAAGATAAAAACTAAATAAAATACCTCGGTCACGAATCGTGATTGATATACTATTAGTTTTTATCTTGTGCTACTGAAGATGGGGGCATAGTTTTCGAAATGCGCATCTAGCTACTCAATTCTTTAAGTTACGATATTTAGGTGATATTCTATACTAAAATATACATTGTTTACAAGTATAAACTGTCTGTAATCTATATATATCTGCTGTTAAACAAGCCGCTGGCTTGGTATTGAAACACAGAGAGATCCTAATTTTATTTAACTTAAATCCTATATTTAACGACATTTAGTAGTTTCTTATAAATAATATAATATTGCGCAGGGTTCTCTGCTATTTTACTATAAAGTAGTTTTTCACATGTTTTAAATTTTGCTATTGTTTCGCGCTTTCGTATATGGTGAAGTTCATTAACGATCTAATCAAAACTTGCAATGTTGCAACATTTATCTATGTCTATTACTATTAAAGCATTTTAGACAATTATTAGAGTGCCCCGCTTATGCTATAAATTCTAATCAAAGTATTCTTCGTGATAACTATTGAAGCTAGAAAACTGCAGATATTATAAAGTGCAGTTTTTTCACATACTTTCTTGTGTCAACGAATTTCCTCTAAAATAAATAGGAGATATTTTAAACACATAGATACATTTTTTGATTCAATGAATCACAAATCTTTTATCTTATATAAATCAATGGGAGCCTATTTACCAGAAAATACGCCTGGTATATAAAAAGAGAATTGGAGGAGAGTCACATTTGAGCTATTTAATGATCCAGGAAGTGCTGCCATCTTATGTTGGTTAATGGTCTAATAAGCGTGTCCTTAATGCACAGTTTTTGCAATTTTATAGCTTACATATTTTAAATGTAACTTATATGTCAACTTTGCGTCAACTTTGATTCATCCCATTGATATGGTAGGTATTTACTCTCATTGCAATGCGCTGGTTAAGTATAGTTGATGCCCCAATCTAGCCTAATTAACTCGTAAACGCCTAATCAACTTAATTTTCTTATCCTGTTTTCACGTACAATCAGTATACCCACTGCTACAGCAACTCATTCGCAATAACATTCTGTCTAATAATAATTAATTCTGCTAATGTATTCTAATTCAAAACTTACCTACATCGTTGTAAATTTTAACGGTATGGTTAGCTGTAGAAAATGTGAAAATATTCTCCAGTTTTCGTTCAAAATAAGGTTTCTCTTTCAAATTTACAATTATTTAAATCGAATCAGAGATTAGGCTCTGTTAAAATGTTTGGGTGATACTATCGGTTACAAGTATGACATTGTTATTTACATTAGTTTGCCTCTAGTTTGCTTGGTAACGAAAAACAATATTTTTGATGTATTCATATGCCATAATCGTATTTTGAGGCCATCCATGCATAAATTATTGCAAAACTACAATATTTGTTTAAGTGCTGTTTGGCGATATATGTTTTACAGTTTCTGTTAATTGACGATATATATTTTGGCGGTAAGCACACTGATGGGTATTGTAAATGACGATACATAACGTGGCAGTCCTGCTGGCATCCCTGTCAGATTATTATGAAATTTTCAGTATACAGGTGCGAGGAAAAGTAGTTCGTATGCACATTTTGGCTACATAACTTCTTTCAGGAGAATACAGATTAATAACCACAGCATCAGATAATGGGCATACCGGTGTAGGTTTTATAATGAATAGAAAGTTGGGATGTAGAATAAAGAGTTATTGCCAAGTTAGTGATAGAATTATAACTATTAGATTAGACACGAAGCCAACGGACACAGTTATAGTGCAAGTATATATGCCAACTTCAAGTCACGATGATGAGGAGGTAGAATCCATTTATGAGGAGATTGAATCTAGGTTAGCAAACGTTAAAGGACAGGATAATCTAATTGTAATCGGAGATTGGAATGCCGTAGTAGGTAAGGGAAAGGAAGTTCCAATAGTAGGAGAATATGGAATAGGAACACGTAATGATAGAGGGGATAGATTGGTAGAGTTTTGTATTAGGAATAAGCTAGTGGTAGCAAACACGCTTTTTCAGAATCACAAGCGCAGGATATATACGTGGAAAATGCCAGGAGATATAGGGAGGTATCAGATAGATTACATACTGGTTAAAGAGAGGTTTAGGAACCAGATTAAGAATTGTAAGAGTTACCCTGGAGCAGATATTGATAGTGACCATAATTTAGTAGTCCTGGACTCAGAGGTCAAATTCAAGAAATTACAGAAGTCCAAACAGGTCAGAGTAGATGTCGATAGGTTAAAATTAGCTGATGTATATGAAAAGTACAAGCAGAAAGTAGAAATCATGGCTAATGGAACATCAAGGAGCGACATAGATTGCGAATGGAGGGAAATCAGAAATGGGTTAACTACAGCAGCAAATGAAGTATTAGGCACAAAGAAAAGGACAGGTAGGAGGGAATGGATCACGGAAGAAATAGTGGAAATGATAGAAGCAAGAAGGAAAATTAAAATAGGAAACACAGAAGCAGGACAGAAAAAATATAAGGAACTAAGGAACTTAATTAATAGGAAATGCAAGCTAGCGAAAGAAGAGTGGATAAAAGGAAACTGTGAGGATATTGAGGAGGATATGAGAAGAGGTAAAGTAGATTTGGGCTACAGGAAAATTAAGTCACATTTTTCTAAAGTAAAACCAAAGGGTAACATTATATGTGATAAGCAGGGTAAGGAACTCACAGAAAATAAGGAAAAAGCTAGAAGATGGAAGGAGTATCTTGAAGATTTATATAAAGGTAGGCAGGACATGGAGGAGCTAGAAAATGTGGAACAGATAGATGAGGATGACTTAGGTCCTAGCATACTTAGGTCAGAGTTTCATAGAGCATTAAATGATTTACGGAATAACAAAGCAGCGGGGATTGATATGATACCAGCCGAATTAATAAAACACGCAGGGGAAAAAATGCAGGAGCGATTATACAGGTTAGTTTGTAAAATATATGAGAAGGGAGAAGTACCACAGGATTTTCAGCGTAGTAGAATAGTAACAATGCCGAAGAAAATAGGAGCTAATTTGTGTGAGAACTATAGGACCATTAGCCTACTATCACATGCATCGAAGATATTGTTAAAGGTTATTTATAGGAGATTAGAAAATAAAGTAGAGGAAAGGCTAGGAGAAGATCAGTTTGGTTTTAGGAAAAACAGAGGGACGAGAGAGGCGATTCTAGCACTAAGAACGGTAGTAGAAAAAAGAAAGAGGGTAGGAAAGGTAACTTGCATAGCTTTTGTAGACTTAGAAAAGGCATTTGATAATGTAGATTGGGACATAATGTTTAGAATTTTAAAAGAAACGGGTATAGATTATAAGGATAGGAGAATAATTTTTAATTTATATAAACACCAAACTGCCTTAGTTAGAATTGAGGGGGAAGAAGAGGTAGCAAAAATAAGGAAGGGAGTTCGGCAGGGATGTACACTCTCACCGTTATTATTTAATCTATATATAGAAGATGCAATAAACAAAGTAAAAGAAGAGTATAGTGTAGGTGTGAATGTATAGGGAGAGAAAATATATATGCTGAGATTCGCCGACGATATAGCTATATTGGAAGAAAGCGAAAAGAATTTAGAAAGGGTATTGAATGGTATGCAGGCAGTATTGACTAGGGATTTTAACATGAAAATAAATATAGGTAAAACTAAAGTGATGAGGTGTGACAAAAAGGAATGCAGTAGAAAAATGAGGATCTCAATAGGAGATAATAGAATCGAAGAAGTGTCAGATTTTTGTTATTTAGGCAGTAGAATCACAAAAGATAATCGAAGCAAGGTAGATATAAAGTGTAGGATAGCACAGGGTAGGAAGGCATTTGTAGAAAAAGAACAGATTTTAAGATCAAATATTGACTTGGGTATTAGAAAAAGATTACTGAAGGTATATGTTTGGAGTGTAGCACTGTACGGGTGTGAGGCGTGGACTATAGGAAAGGAAGAGAAGCGTAGATTAGAAGCACTTGAAATGTGGTGTTATAGGAGGATGATGAGGATTGGTTGGGAAGATAAAGTAACAAATGAAGCTGTACTAGAGTTAGTAGGGGAGAAGAGAAGTATCTGGAGAGTGTTACAGCGTAGGAGAGACAGATTAGTAGGGCATATCCTTAGACATGGGGGGATTATGCAATTGATCATAGAAGGTAGAGTGGAGGGAAAGAGAGGGGTAGGTAGGCCTAGATTGGAGTATGTGAGTCAGATAGTTGAAGACGTTGAGATGAATAGCTATAGGGAGATGAAGGGATTAGCTCAGGATAGATCGGCATGGCGTGCTGTTTCCAACCAATCTTTAGGATTGCGGACTCTTTAACTAACTAACTTCTTTATTATTTTAGTTATTAGTCAGTTAGATTGTCCTCAATTGATTGGTTGGAAACAGCACGCCAAGCCGATTTCTCCTGAGTTAACCCTCTTCACCTCCCTATAGGTATTCGTTCTATAACGTCCTCCACTATCTGAACCACATACTCCAATCCAGGCCAACTTACCCCTTTTTTCCCTTTATTTTACCTTGTATAACGAATTGCATAATACCCCCATGTCTAAGAATGTGACCTACTAGTCTATCTCTTCTGCGCTGTAATACTCTCCAAATACTTCTCTTCTTCCCTACTTACTCTAGTACGGCTTCATTTGTTACTTTATCTTCCCAACCAATCCTCCTCCTCCTGTAGCACCACATTTTGAATGCTTCTATTCTACGTTTCTCTTCTTTGCCTATTGTCCACGCCTCACTCGCGTACAATGCTACACTCCACACATATGCTTTCAGTAATCTTTTTCTAATACTCAAGTCTGACACTTCTATTCTAATTCTCATTTTTCGCCTGCATTCGTTCTTGTCTCACCTCATCACTTTGGTCTTGCCTATGTTTATTTTCACGTTATACTCCCTAGTCATTACTTCCCGCATACCATTTAATATCTGTTCTAAATTCTGCTCCCTTTCATCCAATTTATAATGAATGTATTGACGAAACAAATTTATTCATAAATAGGATTTCTAACCGAAATCTTAAATGTAGATAATAAAATATTTTTTCTAAATTTTCGAATAATGCAATTGAAGTTATCTTGGTATTTTATAACATAGATGAATGTTTACAATCTAGTACAAAATATATAAGTATTGCAATCGTATTTGATAAAAAACTAAAAAAAAATTCAATATCTGCGACGTTTAATTTATAATATTATAATTAATAATTTTTTACGATTTACGTAAACAAATGCAAAATGCAGAATGCAAAGTAAAAGCAAGAATTCAAGAGAAATTTAGAAATCCTACATATCTGCAGAAATAAAATATTACAACTTCGTGTGCGATTTAAAAAATGTATAAATCAACTAAGTCTGCCCGGCCATAAATCTGCAGAAAAACTAAAGACAATTAAAATTATAATTCTATTATAATTAAATTCTAAAATATAAAATTATAAATTATAAAATTATAAAATAATATAAAAATACTGCTAATAAATAACAGTACGCTTTTATATTTCAGTAGAACTCAATTCAAAAATTTAAATTTCAATCCAAGGGCCGACGATATAAATGAATTAGAATATAAAAATATAGTAAATGTAGGTATGATGTTCAATTAAATTATAAATATATAAATTATTAATGTAGAATATCACCCAAATACCGTAACAAGCATTAAGTAGCTAGATGAACATTTCAAGGGCTATGCCCCCATCTTCAGTAGCACAAGCTAAAACTAAATAAAATACCTCTGTCAGGAATCGTGATTGATATACTATTAAATAATTAAGTCAACATGACAGAAGTACTTCAAAAATGGCCTATGACCTATAAATCTTTTAAAACAATATAAATTAACAATTAACGAAAATATTGATTTGTGAAATATAAAATAACCAAAAATAAATAAACAAAATAAAAATAAAAATAAATTTAAAAATAGTTCTTATTAAATTAATTAATTAGACAAGATAAAATTGGGCCTGAATCTAAGTTCATTAAATTTGATTTAGATTTATGCATGTATATACGTTTATAAGCATTTAACTCGGAATAATTCAAAACACTTTTAAGTAATTTAAGTGAACTAATTTGAATAGGATGTCCTGATTCAAAAATATTCTCGGCGACCGCACTTTTATCTTTTCTATTTAATCTGAAATGAGCTAAATGCTCCTTAAATCTAGTTTCAATGGATCTACGTATTTGTCCTATATATACTTTAGGACAACTAGAACAAGATATTTCGTAAATACCCGATTTTTTACTGAAATCAATCAAATCTTTTGGATTTCCTAGAATACTAGCAAGACTATTAGAAGTATTATATGTTACTTTAAATTTATGTTTATCTAAAATACTATCTAAACCACGTGCAATTATAGGATCAAATTATAGGATTAATGCTTGTTACGGTATTTGGGTGATATTCTATATTAATATTTAACACCGTAGTGATAATTAAAAAAATATATATAAATATATAGATTCTATAGACATAAATTTTTTATTTTAAATAAAGTTTCTTTTATAATACCTAAATAGGATTCGTTGTTACAAAAAAAAGACTTGTTTTATGATTAATTGATCCTTCTGTGTTGAAAATGTTTTTAATATTATTTAATGAACGATTAAATTTATAATTTCACTTATATTTTGTTTAAATACTTATTCAATAATATGCAAATTTAAACATTCATTAAAAATTATAATCAAATTATTGAATTATTCACAATCACTTAAAAAATAATATATATATTATGAATAATTAAAGTTGTTGTAGAAAATTTTGTTATAATCTGCTTAATAACAATATTAAATATACATGAAAAATGATATTGTTTTTAAAGAAATTCAATAATTTGAATCTCCCATTATTCTAAACATTTGATCAGATAAATAGCAGAAATCATTTGTTTCTATATCGCAAGGAATATATTATTTTGAATTTTGTGTGATAATGAAGAGCTTTAATTTACATTTATTGTGATTTAAAATGAAATTTTTAATATATAATATATAGCGTTCATACAATCGTATAAAACAAATTTTCCATTAAAATTACATTCAATATAGAATTTAATGTAATACTATGTACAAAATATCGAAATGTTATAAATTATTACGAGAACAGTGCTTTAATTCTTTGTAGTGAGTTAATGGTGGGCCTAAAAATGCACCATAAGAATGTACCAACCAGAATAATATACGATCCATAGAAGGCAAACTCCGATTTTTCCGTCATAATCGTAAAGAAGTTAGTGTATAAACTAAGAATCATGGATACAGCACCAACTACCAGTGTGACAATTCCACAAACAGCATGGACTAATTTGTGGATGGTCGGTTTGATAAATCTAAATAAATAAAAATTATTAAATATCTGTATATATTATCTGTATATATATAAAAATATTATTGTATGGATGGTGTGCAAATGCGTATGCAACCGCGTATGCCTCCTAGAGGAAATGTAAAAGGGCACGAAAATCTAATTATAATAGGAGACTGAAATGTAGTAGTAGGAAAGGGAAAGGAAGGATCAACGTTTGGAAAACATGGATGAGAAACACGTAGAGTACATGTACTAGTAGAGTTCTGTATAAGAAATAAGCTAGTGGTCGAAAACGTGCTATTTAAGAATCCTAAGCGTATACTTGGAGAATATTAGGAGATTTAGGAAGATAAGAAATAAATTACATATTAATTGTAGAAAGATTTAGAAATCAGATTAACAATTGTAAAAGTTACCCATGAGCAGATAATGAGAATGAAGTATTAGGCACGAAGAAAAGGGCATTTAGACAGGAATGGATAATTGATGAATTGTTAACATGATAGAGGAAAAAAGGAAAGTAAAAAATATAAACATAGAAAAAATAAAGATATGAGGAGTTAAGGAACTTAATTTATAGGAAAAGTAAATTAGCGAAACAAGAATGGATGAAAAGAAAATGTGTGGATATTAAGTAAGACATGAAAAGGGGTGAGATAGATGTGAGATATACGAAAATTAAGTCTCTTTTCTCTAAAGTAAAGCGAAAGGGTAACGTTATATGTGATAAGCAAGGTAAGGAGCTCACAGAAAATAAGGATGACGCTAGAAGATGGAAGGTGTATCTAGAAGAAATATGTAGAGGTAGGCAGGAAATTGAGGAGCTAGAAAGTGTAGAACAGTTAGATCAGGATCTCCAGCGTAGTATAATGGTGATAATGCCGAAGAAAGTAGGAGGTAAGTCATGTGAGAAGTGAGAAATATAGGACCATTATATAAAACTATAGGAAAGGCCTCAGACAATGTAGATTGGGACATGTTTATAATCTTAAAGGAAGTAGGATTAGATTATCAGCACAGAAAACTTATTTTCGATTTATATAAACATCAAACCGCTCTAACTAGAATTGAGGGGGGAGAAGAGGAAGCAAAATAGGAAAGGGAGTCAGGCAGGGATGTACACTTTCGTCGATATTATTATATTATCTATATATAGAAGATGCAATAAACAAGGTTAAAGAATAGTATAGTGTAGGTGTGAAAACAAAGGGAACAGAAATAAATGTGTTGAGGTTCTCTGACAATATGGATATCTTGGGAGTAAGAGAGAATTAAAAAAAATATTAAATGGTATGGAGGAATTAATGTCTAGAGATTATAATATGAAAATAAATATAAGCAAAACCAAAGTAATGATCAGGTGTGAGAAGAAGGAAAACTAAGCGAAATATGAATATTAGATGTTAGAGAAATGATAGAATAGCAGAAGTGTCAAATTTCTGTAATTTAGGAAGTATGATTACGAAGGAGAACCGAAGTAAGGTAGACGTAATATATAAAATAGCACAGGATAGGAAAACATTCGTATATAAGGAATAAAATTTAAGGTCAAATATTGGCTTAAGTATTAGAAAAAGGTTACTAAAGGAGTGTGTGGAGTGTAGCATTGTACGGGCGTGAGGCGTGGATTATGGGTAACTAAAAGAAACGAGAATAGAAGCATTTGATAGCTGATGTTATAGAAGGAAGATGAGAATTGAGTGGGTAGATAAAGTGACAAATGAAGACATGTTAGAGTTAGTAGAGGAAAAAAGAAGTATTTAGAAGGTATTACCTTATGCAAATAGTTATCGAGGGTACAGTAGAGGAAAAGAAAGGAGTAGGTAGACCTAGATTGGAGTATGAGGGTAAGGTAGTGGAGGACGTGTAGGCTGAATAACTATACGGAGGTGAAGGAGTTAGCTCAGGATAGATGGGCGCGGCGTGCTATTTCCAACCAATCCCTAGGATTGATGACTAACATTAGTTAGATATGTTATTTAACCAAATGTTATTTAGTTATATGTTATTTAGTTAATTATAACTAAATAACATTTGGTATTCATGTCCTTGAAGGATATTGGTACATCTCTGTGATGGATGATTTATAAAAATGAGCCAAAACTTTCTTTTTATAAATGCTAAAATATAGATTTAAAATATGGATATGTTTAAGAACTTTTGCAACTATATCGTATATAATCTATATAATCAGGCGAAAAAAATATTTATGTTTTTATTTTTGCCATTTATCACATCTTTAACGAAACTATCAATTTTGATCATTTTGTAACTAGTTAGTTAAGTAGTCCTCAATCCTAAGGATTGGTTGGAAACAGCACGCCACGCCGATCTATCCTGATCTAATTCCTTCATCTCCCTATATAGCTATTCATCCCACACGTCCTGAACTATTTGACCCACATACTCCAATCTTGGCATACCTACCCCTTGCTTTCCCTCTACTTTACTTTCTATAACTAATTGCATAATACCCCCATGTCTAAGAATGTGACCTACTAGTCTATCTCTCCTATCTTGTCATTCTGAACAATTTATTCAATAATAGCCTACTAGAATTGATTTAGCATAAATACATTTTTAATAAGATTTTAAACAAAATTAAGCAAATAAGCACGGTCGTCACCATCTTACAAAATAAGTAAGTTTAATAAAATTAATTAGTCAAAGAAATAATATTAATAACAATCAATATCAACAGCTGCTTACCGCTTCAGTTCAATGTTGAAAAGAACCGTGATACCATTGAGGCAAGTGGGCAAACAAAAAATAATTGAGATGAAGCCATAGAGAGCGTGATTAGATGTGAAATGGGCTGATCCAAAATTTTCCTTGTTGCAAAATATGCATATGAAACCGGCCAGACTGAAGATTACAGCAAAGGTCTCGATAATCAAATGAAATCGCACACGCAGTAGATGCGATATACGTTTGCTATAGATATTCTCTTTGGTGAGGATCAGTAGACCTTCCGTCATAAATAATACCCACTGAGAAATAAATATTCTTTTAGTATTAAAATAGAAACATAAACAACAGAATGAAAAATGAATCACTAATGGCCAGAAATAGAATAATCCCTTGGATTTGGATAATTTTAGTACATAAGTTTGTTTGTTGTTTTATTGAAGCTGGAGACTTGGAAACCTTCAAAATTGACTTGGAGTATTGCTTTTGAGTAATATTCAATATAATTATGCCATTATTATTAATATTACAAATTTCATATGTACTCGTCCTCCCTATGTTTCCAATAAAATTTACAATAGATTTAAATTAAATTTTATAGTTCTTACAACCTCTGAGATATACGGAGTAAATTGTAATGTTAACTATTTCAACTAAAATCTCCTGGTATATTTCCAAATATGGTAGTAAGCCTTGACCAGAAAATTTTGTGTTACTGATATCATATATTTATAGTTATGGTAAAATCATTATGACACTAACCAATCCTTTAAATATGAAAGAAACTGTGAGAGTTCAACGTTTTCATACTGATATACAAATGTTCAATTGCAGGACTAATCAAAGACAATAGAGATGGGTCAATATAAGAAGGTGTAACAACAGTTTGTGTTCTTGATACACCACAACTCCCGTTCACATACCCTGCACAGAATTCCTTCACTATTACATTACTATTGTCTTTGGTTATACAATGAGTATATTACGAAAGTATAGAAATCGGCAATTAACTTAGACCAATATCGATATAAAACAGGCGAATTAAAATTTATTGATTAATAAATGAAATCATTCAAAATTATATAATAGAATATTAGTATTGTTACGGATCGCAGGGTGGACCTTAGTTTATCACCCTCTATGGGGTATATAGTGTTGGTCCTAGGGTCTTGTGTGGTTCATCCCCGGTACATATAACGCATCGGTGCCCTGACGCATGCCGTATACCATGTCCTGGTACCCGAAGTGAAAGCGCGTTGATTTCAGCGAGGTGTTAAATAAGAATGCGAAGAAGAACTTCTGATTATTAATCATAAGATTACTTTAAGTTTTGGTCCATAGTACGGAAGTATTAAGCCCCCTATTTATTCTTAAGCATTAGTTAAGCAGGTCTTATGAGACAGTAATTAAGGAGGTTTTCCGAGACGCGTAATTCAGTACCCAGTATTACTAGTTTAGTTAGGAATAAACATTTTAAACTCCACCGTTTTTCTTTCTCGTCTAAGTCTCTTACGCTTTTCAACAACAAACAAGGATCAGACGCCCTTTTCATTAGCCAAATAGAAGATAAGTGAATATAGTTACAATAAGTGACTATAATTACATAATAGTTAAACTGAAAAAGAAATAGTAGGTGTTAGGTCAAATGGATCATTCACAACCGCACCTATACACAGTATATTTAGAAATATAAAGGTATATTCTACATATTAATCATATACGATGTACAGAACCTATCACTGACGCATCGGAATATCCTGTATAAATTAATAACGATGATAATTTAAAATCTTGATTCCTCAAATAAATTTTAGAGCTCTATATTCTAAAATATTTTTTATTATGCAGGGTATTCCCCTGGATATTTTTCGCAATGTATACATTAACTTATTCTTAATTTTAACAGTAGTATTATAAGTTTATAATGATGTACCACTGTCTTGCTTTCTGATTCAGGTTCTATAGCAATTAATTAATTTCTTAGAACTGGATGCTTTACAACAATCTTTTGTAATTTCCTTTTTTCTAGATAGTATCAAGTTTTTAGAAAGCCAGAATTCGATTCGAAAGTATAAGTCACTGGTACATCGTTGTAAAGCTGTTTTGTATAAAAAAAAAAAATGGATAAATGTATAGCGAAAATATAACATCCTGTCAGTGGCGGTTTCTTTCGAGGCCGCACGGCCGCGCGCCCCTCCTGAATATTGACCGCATCACCGTAGATATATATATATATATATATAAAATTGTATTGCGATATTTGATCTCGGCATTTTTTTTCCTAAAAGATAAAGCTTGTGTCGCGATAGCACTCAACACGGTGTGGCAGTGAGCAAGTATGAGTTAAATGCATATTCAGTCATCCTATCTATTGCATGCGGTAGAGTGAGATCGACCGTATGCAGTATATCATCAGTTTCATCTGGCCGCATACAAACTAGCGGCTCGCATTGCTATGGAAACGTGCCGTCACGCTGCTTCTACAGCTAAGAATATATCGTTGTTGTAAGCTATTCTGGACCGCAATTCTCTAGCGTCCCAACAGAGAAGCCTAGTCTAGTATACAGGAAAATTGATATAGAATAGCCAGATAAGACAGTTGCATTGTTCTGTGTAGTTACGTATGTACGATTTTTCCACGCATATCTCCCAAGAATATATTTAATAGCAATCATTTAATGAAAATTAATAGTGTTTGTCATTATTGAAAATAGAGTTTTGTAGACTTTCTCTTGAGGACAAAGTAAAAATTAAAGAATTAGGTAGGCCATTGCCTGATTTAAATTTATCACAAACTTACTTTATCACTCTCATATCGTGGCCATCTACAAGCAACTGAGTTATTGAATACGAAATCGATGCCAACATTTACTAAACAATTTCCAGTGGACCTTTGCATGTGTCATGCATATCCATTTTTGAATAAAACCAGTTTAAAAACAGAATTAGAAGTCATTTACTCGTGTCCGGATTTTTATCAAATAATTGGAGGCACAAATTTTTTTACATTATTGTTACAAAATATCTCAGTGAAACTTTCCCGGAAACTATAAAAATACTTAAAATTATTTTTACAACCCCGATGACCATTGCTGAATCAGAGCGTTGTTTTTCAACACTTAAAAGAATCAAGACTTTTTTGCGAAATGCTATGGGTAATGATCGTTTAAACGCATTGGCGATGATGTGTATTAATAAAAATTTGGTGCGAGATATTTACAATTTTAACGAAAAAGTTTTGGCAAAGTTTATATCAATGAAAGATAGAAGAGTAGAATTCACTTTCAAGAAATGATTGAATTTAATCATTTTGCATCCATTTTAGGTAAGATTCCTTACTATTATATAATTGTTTAAGAAATGCGCCCTCCTCGATTGAAATGTCAAGAGCCGCCACTGCATCCTGTGCAATATAAAACTATTAAAAAAATGTAGAGTTCTAAGTTATAGTTGGGAATCACAATTGTAAAATTCTTTTTGCATTATTTTATATCGGAGATTGAGATAAGCGGGTTGTCCACTCTGTATATTGCACCATTTATTGTACTCATTTGCAGAAATAATGCGTCCGTACAGAGAAGCGCAGCAGTAGTTTGCGCCCTCGATACACCAAAACTCCTATGCCACCATGTCATACACTGCACGGAGCTACTAACTGTGCCATTACTATTTCAAATGAACTTATATAAATGTTAGCGACAAAATAGTTTTCAACTAAATAGGCTTGCTTTGGAGTTGTTAATTGTATAATTTCTTAGTTTTTTTTTTGTTCTCGACTTGTCTGTTTGTCTGTACCAACATTATTATAGACTTTTTTCAATATTTTTTTGGAATACACTAATTTTACAGATGTTAATGATGTAACAGATGAGATCTGTCTCAATGCTCATCCAGGAAATCCTGAATGGCAACATTCACAACGTCCATGGTTGAGAAGGGATTTTTCCTCAAGAAAATATCCCTGTCCGGGTAGTGGGATTTGAACCCACCTCAACCTCCGCGGTGCCAGTCTAACGACTATACCATGGCACCACGGTGCCCCATTTCTTAATGATTGATCTCCAAATCTACAAATATCTCATTACCTAAGCATCTTAATAAAATGGGGAAATACTTTTGTAATTTTATAACTTGTTTTAATCCCGTTATAGATAAAGTATAAATAAATAACATTAATTCAATGTAAATTTTATATTTATGTAGATTTATTAATTTATGTCATAAATTTATTTATAAATCCATAAGAATTTATCACCTTATATTTTTTCAGACGATTACAATATTACGGGCATTATTGTATTAATGAGTCTAATAACATTTTTATAATGAGTGAAATACAAAGCGAAATAATCTACACAAATAAAAATGATAAACTTACCCCCAAGGTGTAGAGAAACACATGCCATGTAAGCAATGTCCACGTTTCATTATCCTTCAAACACAACCACAAGATATATACGGTAAAGGCGCAGATTAATATGTGAAAGAAAGTTGAGATATGTTCATTTATGTCGTCCATCAAAGGTACATTTTTCTTGGATGAATTAACTGTAGTGGTGGATCCAACAATCTCGGCAGTACTTCCATTCTGACTTTCTATGGAATCAGTGTTGAGTATTGTCATTTTTAATAATTACTTTTCCAGAAGATAAAAGAATCTTGTTTATACGTGATATTAAAAAGGGTTAATATGAAACGAACAACTTTTGCATCGCAAAACTCCTTTTTATAGTGTCGTTATTTTCTTATCAAATCGTCGCTTTAATCGCGTACTAATTGTTTATTGTAAATAATCACGTAGAATACTCGAATGCGAACAAATGAATACTCCTATCAACTCAGACCTGACTGAGATCAGTGTGATGTATTTTCAAATTAATTAACAACGATTACGTGCAAGCCAATGATATTTGTTTTATGGACATTTAAATCTTAATCGATCAGTAACGGTCGGCTAGATAAAGGGGATATTTGGATCCGTGGGAGACAATCAAATCAATAAGCCGAATCGAATATCATCCTAAAATGAGGAATTTATATTTCTCTCTTCGTATATCGGTGGCATAGTAATATTAGAATTAAAAGAAATCACAAAAACTAATATATAATCTGGGATTAGGTTATTTAAAAATTACAATGAAAACTGAAACTATCTCTTTCTTGGTTGATTCTTTGCAGTTAAGTTTAAAAGAAGTGATGCTATTTATTAATCTAAGAGTCCGTCCTAGCTGTTCTACCATCCATGCGCTATCAACAATTATGGTCGAATTAAGAATATGTTCCCTAAAGGGTCGAATAGTTGTTTTTTTGTAGTCGACTTCACGTAGATCTGTCAATAATAATAATATTATATTATAGGTTTTACAAAATTAGATACTTTAGAAAGAATTTTTAGACACTTCTATATGTGGATTATCAAAAGTAATAAAAATATCAATAAAGCGCACATTTTCTGAATTCAAAATCTGAATTATGTTGTAACATAAATGAAAGTCGTGTAATGATCGCAGTTATTTTTTATATTCCAGCGTAGGACAAAAATATGTGGTTCATTTTTAAACTTAAATAATTCAATTTCCATTTGTAATTAACTAACGAGTTGTCACCATTCGGTAGAAGATTGAGAGTATTTTAATGCAACGTTTTTGTTATTCAAGGAGGGTGGACAACATATCGAAAATCTTTTTATTCTGTGGAAAACTCCCAAGTTTTTTCGTTTAAAACTGCTATTAGTTTATAATCAGTGGATAGTGAGTTTTTGAAATAAAAAATTGAACGATGACAATTATTTTAATTTATTGTTTATTGTTTTATTATTTGTTTCCAATAGCAAGCTAAACAAGTTGTAAATTTCTAGTACCCATGTTCTCAACCCGTATTTATTCCAGGAAAGTCGATTAACAATAATTATACGAACTTTGATAAATCAAAAATAGCTATTCTTTAAACTTGACATACCAGATAATAACAACTGTACATGAAGTATCAGACGGTTTAAATTATCTCTATAACGACTATGTTATCAAATTGTAGAGCCATTTGCATATTTATTTTTCACATATACGAGTATATCTTGTATACATTTATGTGAAGTTATATTCCCAAGTCCATGAAAGTTAAGCAATTTATTAAAAGTCTTTCAAACAGAAACGTGCGACGAATCAGTTTGTAATTACTTTATCATTATCAAATCAATGTAGTAGTTCAAATACCGTAACTTAAACTGCTTTGTAAATTATTTATGTTTGGAAATTTTGTAATTGTTTGAAAAATGTAGTTTTTAAAATTCTTGAATTTATAGAATTTTTTAATTTTGAAAATTATTTCTATTCTGATTCAAATAAACTATATAACTTTATTCGTTTGAAGGAGACAAAGGAATTCTAGTATAATAATTTGACTTAACATTAATACAAATGATTTCACATTATTCCTAGTCATGCAAAGTTTAACTCTAGAAAATAAACTGCTATATGCGTGCAATGAAAATTTCTCCATCATAAGTTGGGTGTATTTTCTTTCATTGTCCCGTAACTTCCACATATTTCTATTTCTTTAATATTTGCCGAAATCTAAGCGCACAAGTCCACAACGGCCTTACAATATACCAAATACAAGATAATAACAAGATAATGAAAACCAGAATATAGGCCCCATAATTATCTTCTGTCATCTGAATCCACCAGAAGGTATTCAAGCTCTGCAACATTGAGATTCCACCAGTACTTAGAGTGAAAACTCCACTAAGCCATGAATCAATGCATTACACCGGCCGCTGATGCATTGCTTCAATTTCCCGCTGAACCAGGCTATGACGCCATTCATGCATGTTGGTATGCAGAGTACCAAAGCTACAAGATCTGATATGGCATGGAGTGCTGCTCAGATGGGGTAACCACCCTGATTTTTGCCGATATGTATGCATAAGTAACCAGCCAGCGCCAAGGCCATGGAAAATGTAAGTAAGATCGCATACAGATAGTAGCGACCGTAGAAGGATAAATACTTGGAACATTATGGAGCTGGAATTAAAATACCTTCGGTCATGAACAGGAGCCACTAAAATATTATTTAAGCTGTAATATTATTAATTAACACAGTATTTTAAAGGAACCGAGTGTAGATTTTGTTTTTGATAGAATTAAGTATTGGTATTAGAAATAAAATATAATTACTGATAGTGCAAATAAGAAGGCATGCCATGTAGCCAGGTTCCAATAATTTTTATAAACACATAAATAAATAATGTAAACAGTGTATCCCAAAACGCCGGTATGTATTACTGTAGTAAAATGACCAAAAAGATCATTAATAATAATAATAATAGATTGAATTGTTTGTTCTTTTGGATTGTCTTCATTTCTGCTGGGCCCGTCTTCATTCATTACTTTACTTCGATTAAGTAACAGGAAGCAAAGTTAAAAAATTAACTTGAAGATTATTTGGAATATTCGTATCTTAATTTGATGACAAGTGTCATTTGACTTTATCATGTTACAAAGTTAAGATTAAAAAATATTATAATAATGTTCATATACTTTTTATAAGTTTTTATTTAACGTAACTTGTTAGTTAGGGTGAAAACTTGTAATCTAATTTGACCTACTTCCACACATCCGATCGACTTGAAACTTTGTACACATACGTAGTTTCGATGACAATACAATATTTTCTTAAAAGTTTTGTACTTTACTTGTTAGTTGGGGTGAAATCTTGTAAGCTAATTTTGACCCCCTGACACACTGTTGCTTATTTCGACAACTTTTTAATGAATCAATCACTAATATAGAATATCACCCAAATACCGTAACAAGCATTAAGTAGCTAGATGTACATTTTAAGGACTATGCCTCCATCTTCAGTAGCACAGTATCTTTTGTTGACTCTTATTTAGTTTTATCTTATGCTACTGAAGATGGGGGCATAGCCCTTGAAATGTACATTTAGTTAATTAATGCTTTAAGTTACGGTATTTGGGTGATATTCTATATTATAAAATAAACTAAACTTTACGCCCCACGCTTTTATTTTTAGTCATATGCGGGAATTCTTTTAAGGCTGTCATTTAGACTGATATTAAAATTATTCTTTCTTTTTTAGTACATTTTAATGTTTATTAAAAAGTTTAGTACAAGTTTATTAAAAATATATATTTTTAAATAAATAAATGAATATATATATATATATAATTTAAATATGGTTAATGATATGAAAATGTTTGACTTTAAAGTTTTATAAATATATTGATTTATAAGAAGCGATACATTAAAAAGCATCAAATCCAAAAAACATTTTAATGAAGTTGTACTTGAAGTAAAATCAATAAATGACGTGTTAAAAATGAAGCCTATGGTAGTTTTGTATAATATTTTTTTATTTCGCACGTCTTGCCGATACTTAATATTGGAATCGTAGTATTTCCTAAATAATTGAGTCATTCAAAATTTAAAGACTATGGTAATAAAGAATTTGTCAAATTAAATACGGAAAGAGACATTCATAAAGTAAAGTAATATAAATGAAGAACGACAGAAAAGCGATGTATTTTTCAAAATTCTCATAAATGAAAGCTATGTAGTAATTGTACCGTTATTTCTTCTTCGTTCTTGTTTAAAATCCAGTATTTGAAATGTAAAGTCAAAAGATTTAGGGAAACCAAAATTATCTTCAATATCTTATTTAGAATTAGGAAACAATTTGATCAATTTTATCAATTTTATATTCGCACCATATATTATATAAGTATTACCTTTGTAATCAGAACGTGTGAAGCATTAGCTAGACTATGGACTTTAAAAAATGTTAGTACAATTAAACGCAATGCAAATACATGAAAAATATTTACGTGCAAGATAATTATACACATGTATATCGATTTTTTAACAAGTGTTTTATCTACATTCAACCCGATCCAACTACAAATAAGTCAAGTGAAACTTTCTAAAATTACATAGTATGAAGCTCAGATAGACCTGGGCTCGTCATCTCTATATTAAATATATTTTTGATAATGTGATTAAAATAAAATATACTAAACAAAAATGGTAAGCTGATAACATAGTATACAAGATTCATAAGTCAAAATGTAAGAATAAATATTTTTGATCCTTTATTACTTTTAACAATATACAAATCTAGTATAAAATTTATAATTAGTTCAAATAGAATTCAATTAATTTAATATTAAATGTATAGAATATCACTCAAATACAGTATTCAAAGTATTTATAAACTGGGCGTGCATTTTGTAGGCTAAGCCCCATCTTCACTAACACAGCAATCAGATATACGATTGCATTGATATCATTTGTTGTGCTACTGAAGATAGCGACCTTTGAAATATGCATCTAAATCTAGATTATTGTTTTTTTTTGTTACGTTATTTGAGTGATATGATATTTTGGGTGATTATTTAACGCCATAGTGTCTAATTTACGATGAAGCTTAATATCACTTCTTAAAATATATCATCACATTTATTTTAAAATATTTTAATTGTAATAAAATTATTTAGCAATGGCTTCAGAAGAGTCCACACAATGTTTATTATAAAAATAAACATTCCCAAGGCATAAGTCAAATCGGAATTATTCGTTCTACCCTTGATCCATTCTGTCTTCAGGCTTAATATTAAGGTGATCATCCCAATAATGAAAGTTAAAGTTCCAAATGTGGAATGAAAGAACTTATTCACTATAGGACGCACATATGTCTAAAATATACATACATATAATGCTTATAAAGGATTAGTATATTTCCTTTAATATATTAGAGTACTAATTAAAAAAATACGATTTTTGAATTTGGCTTATAATTACTTGTATCCTAAAATCGTTTATTTCTTGGATATATAATGATTACGACATTTCAAATTCTCAATTATACAGGGTGGCCCGAACTTTAGAATTTATTTCATGGTGACTAACATTATAGTTCTTCTAAAAGCGGGTACGAATATTTCAGATACACCTAAGTAGTGTTGCATTAAATGATAATAAATTGGCAAATGCAACACTATGTATATTTTTGGGAATTAGAACTTAAAAGTATGTAATTATATTGGTTTAAGAAATTTTAAATGTATATCATTTTTTAAAAATTATCACTACTGTGTTAAATAATAGTATAGAATATCACCCAAATACCGTAACTTTGATAGTTACAGCAATTGTTTAGCATCTAGAAGGGGACATTATATATTTAAGAGTTCAAAACGTAATCTGCAATACGACAAATGTATGGCCTATGTATACTATATTGTGCACAATATCCAAATCAACTTTTTATTTGAAATCATTTGCGTAAAGCACAATTTTTAATATTATTGGATTAATTTGTTATCAGGTTGGATTATTTCAAGTGATAATTTTCGGCATTTTGTCAAACGCAATACCTTACAATTATTATAAAAGCAATTTTTAAAAATAATTCTATTTGAATGATTTTTTCAATATAAAATATAATAATGACAAATAAAATACCTCTGTCACGAATCGTGATTGATATACTATTAAATAAATAAGTCAACATGACAGAGGTATTTCAAAAATGACATGTAATATGACCTATAAATCTTTTAAAACAATATAAATTAATAATTAACGAAACTAACAAGTAACAACAATATTCGTGACAGAGGTATTTTATTTAGTTTTTATCTTGGGCTACTGAAGATGGGGGCATAGCCTTCGAAATGTACATCTAGCTACATAATGATTTAAGTTACAATATTTGGGTGATATTCTAAACTATATCATTTTTATTTAACGATTTTCAAAATTAAAATTATGTGATTAATTTGCCAAAGATATATCTGAGATAATAAAAAAGATAATAAAATAATATTAGATATAGAGTATATTCATCTTATTATTGTGGTGATTTATAAATGGAACACCCTATAATAAAATATATATGCTACATCTATTATTTTCTGGGATATTTATTGATTTTCTGAAAATCACTATATTCTAATAGATCTAAGTACTATAATAATGGGTGTTATAATATTCTGTATGTATGAAAAATCTCAAACGCATTAGTATTAAAATGAAGATAGTTTGTTAAAGAATATAAAATCTTTTAAAAAAAATTGTATTTCGGCTTACCTTGAATTTGGCACTAAACATGGCAATGTTTCCTAAGAGGATCGTAGGGATACATAAGCTAACCGATATCAAGCCGCAGATTCCGTGCCAAGAGGTGAAGTGCTTCCTGTTCATGTTTTCTTTATTCTGAACGACAACGCCAAATGCCGCAAAGACTAGAGCGCAGGCTAATACCTGCATCGCCCAATGAACGCGGCTACGTCCACGCACCGTTATTTTACTAGATAAAATGTTGTCCTTGGCCAGGAAGAGGATAGCTTCAGACATTAGTAGAAGCCACTAAAATGAAATTAGGTAAACAATATTACCACGTATATATATATATATATAAATAAAATTTTATAATAATAAAATATATAATAATTTTAGTTCTACAAGACATTACACAGTACTTAAATTTGTAGAACTGTAGAACCCAAACATAAGGGTATATTTTCTCGCTCACAGTATATATAAAAAATATGCATACTGACTGTAAATGGACGTATTGACAAGATGTAAAAAATATATATTGAGATTTCTTTTAATGGTGCTCCGTTTTTTAGGTCCTTTTAGTAGAAGAAAAAAGATTTTCGCAATAATATCTGTCGTGTGTGCGGTTCGATTGTCTTAGTTCTAAGATTTAACTAATGCAAATTAAATATAGAATTTATAATAATAATAATTTTATTAATCCATTTATTGGCATATGCAAAATTAGAAAAGTACAGGAATGCCATCAAAAAAAGGAATGCCGTCAAATAATAAGCTTTATAATATATAAGGCTCATCCTTGATCTTCCTGGCACCCATGTATGATAATATACATACATACATGATAGAAACAGTTACAATTTTATACAGTTACAAATACATCATAATAATATACGGCATTCCAGGATACTAAAGCTAGGTTATCTACACAAACAGTAAACATTAGCGATACGATCTATAAATACTTTTAGATGTAAAATATAAAATACAATGCACAAAAATATAAATACATTTTTTTAATATATTACTGGAAAGCTATACCAGCAATTTAAACAAAGATACCTTCAATAATACCAAAGAGAACTTAATATTTAATATTTGTTGGGTGATTTTTATTTACTCACTAAAGAAGTTTGAACGTATTTAAACAATTATCAAACTTATTTATATCAGTAGTCAAAAATTTGCCAAGAATTGCTAGGAATGTTAAGTCACAAAGACGTTAATATGTGATATTTATAAGTAGAATTTTTCGAATTAGTGAAAGTTAAGTATTGACATTATTTAATATATCAATTTATAATAACTTAAAAAAATATATGTATATTTGATGACTAGAACATTCATTTAAAAAATTATCACTACGGTGTTAAATAATAGTATAGAATATCACCTAAATACCGTAACTTAAAGAATTAAGTAGCTAGATGTACATTTCGAAGGCTATGCCCCCATCCTCAGTAGCTCAAGATAAAAACTAAATAAAATACCTGTCACGAATCGTGATTGATATACTATTAAATAAATAAGTCAACATGACAAAAGTATTTAAAAAAAGTGGCATGTAATATGACCTATAAATCTTTTAAAACAATATAAATTAATAATTAACGAAACTGACAAGTTTAGGTTTGTCAAACCTAAAATAACTAAAAATAAATAAAATGAAAATAAATTTAAAAATAGTTCTTATTAAATAAATTAAATAGACAAAATGAAATTGGGCCTGAATCTAAATTCATTAAATTTGATTTAGATTTATGCATGTATATACTTTCATAAGCATTTAACTCGGAATAATTCAAAACACTTTTAAGTAATTTAAAGTGATTCATAAATTCATTTAAAGATTCATAAATATGCTCGGCTACAGCACTTTTATCTTTTATATTTAATCTGAAATGAGTCGAATGCTGCTTAAATCTAGTTTCAATTGGTCTACGTGTTTGTCCTATATGTACTTTAGGACAACTAGAACAAGAATTTTATAAATACCAGATTTTTTATTGAAATCAATCAAATCTTTGGGATTTCCTAGAAAATTAGCAAGCTATTAGAACTATTATATGTTACTTTAAAATTATATTTATTTAAAATACTATCTAAACCACGTGCATTAGAATCAATTAGTTCCAGTGCAATCAATTTTTAGTTATAAACATCAATAAATTCCATTCTATTAATACTAATACGGATTAATTTATTTGAACGGCATCTTTCGAAATCTTATCATAAAATTTGATAAAAATGAAATTAACGATAATAAAATATCTCTAAATAACGTAACTTTTATTTCAACTTATAATGATAATATTTTGTTACAATTTAATATTTTTTAATGTTTTCATTCTTATATCTATTTTAATTATAATACTATTTTAATTATCAATTGATAATGAGGTGGATGGAAATTATTTTCTTTTGTCTACTGGTACATTCCAAATTGAATTGTAATGAAAAGTTCACATTCGATTTGGAAAACTCAATCGTACATTACAACCGTACATTGAAAAAATATATATATTTCGCTTTCCCCCCTGTCATAACACCTTTACAATGTTTAATTTGAAGTAAAAATGGATTTTGTCAATAACAAATTAGATATAATATAATAGATGTATACTTTGCGATGATACAATTCAAAATTGATACGATTGTGGTCTTTGTCCTAAGTAAATAACCAAATAATTTATTCAAAAAAACTTACCCCTATGGACATTAGAAGAGGGTGCCACGTAAAGAATGAAAACTCTTCTTGGAAACATAATACGATCATGAATATGACAAATCCCAGTATTAAGACATGGACCAATGATGTTACATGCATGAAGACTAAGTTGATGATGTCCTTTTTCTTCATATTTGATACAATTTTAGGTTCCTCTGTTTTCTCCGTATTTGCATCGTTAATTCCATTACTATTGCCGTTGTGTTCGTCCATTGCGAAATGTATATGTGAATAGATAAAAAAATATACAAATTTGAGCACTATGTCTGAGCAGATATATATGCAAGTATGTATTCTATTTAGAGTACCATCAATCATCGGTAAAGTGTGTGAATAATAGTGTGTAAGTAATATTTTAGAAAATGTAATTGATTCCTCGATTCGCGATTCGGTTTTTTGATATAATAAATCCTGCGTCATAAATAATCATGCTCGATATTATTACCTATTTATATTACGTAAATATATACACTGAGTGAATTCCATATTTATACCAGAGAATATCACTTCTTTTGCATGATTTTTTTTCCTGAGTTCAACTAAATCTCGTTCTACTTCAAAAATTATCACATTCATTATTTTAAATTGAAAGTAATCATTTTTATAATATGAATTTTTAGTAAATGCTATTGTTACAAGATATTTTTCAAAATATAATAACAAACAAAACAGTGATCATGAAGGAGAAACATTATTTAAGTTTATGTCCCGATACCTATGATACTGGGACATAATAATAATATGAACATAATTACCAAAGTGCGCTAAATATAGAACTGTTCACTTCCCGGTTTTCGATTTTTTAGGGTTTTAATATTTTAAGATTATAGAGATATCAAAGCATAATTTTTAATATTTGCTTTATTTCATTCTTTCAAATTCTATAACAAACGAATTCAATTAATAAGGTTAATTTACTGATGATGGAATTTTAGATCATCATGAATTTCATGATTAACGGTTCAGTTTGAAATACATTGAATTAAACAAATTTAATTTTAAGGCGTATTTTAATTACAACGATTCAGTGTGAATAACCATTCCATCGATATTTAAAAATCAATCAAGTTTTTTTATTCAAAATGCATCATTGTAATTTAAATAACTGCAGAAAAAGAATATGGTTAAATATATATACCGGTCTCGGTTTACTACTTCGTGTTTTCAGCTGTTTTGGTTCACAAGGTTGTTTGAATATGTTTAAAAACTTTTTAGCGGCTGGCTGTTCCACTATGACTATGAAGAAATATTATTTCTAAGCCAACCATCTAGTCAATTTATTAATTTTGTAACTTCTATACTGCTTACATTTAAATTATATTAGGATAAAAATAGAGCAATTGTAGATTTCTACAACAAAGCAATAGACTTTATATTTAAATCAATAAGCATAAAGCAATAACTCATGTTATGTTATGTTATTTTATATTATGTTATGGGGTCAGATTGCAAACAGCTCCAAGTCAGTGAAGCATATCTGAGATCTAGGGGATATTAGGAACATATGGGAAGGGTGGGAAGCCTGTTACTATAGCGGTTCTCTATTCCGCTAAAGTTTAGTTAATTGTATCCCAACTAACCCAGCGAGACCTAGCACAACCAAGCACTGACGCAGCGAGACCTATCACTGACCTTGTTATCGACGCTTAATGCATTACCCACATAGGCCACTCGGCGTGTAAGTTGTTAGATATACTATATCAATCACGATTCGAGACAGAGGTATTTTCTTTAGTTTTTATCTTGTGCTACTGAAGAAAGGGGCATAGCAGTGGCGGTTCCTTTCGAGGCCGCATGGTCGCGCGCCCCTCCTGAATATTGAGCACATCACCGTAGATATATAATTATATTGTGATATTTTAACTCGGCATTATTTTTCCTAAAAGATAAAGCTTGCGTTGCGATAACACTCAAGACAAGACGGTGTGGCGTTCCGTTGTGGTATCAGTGGCAAGTAGTAGAGTGAGAGCGACCATATGCAGTATATCATCTGTTTCTTTCGTTCCCGAATCGCATATATCGACTAATAAGTCACACACAAACCAGCGGACTGGGATGAGTCATAGCAACGTGACGTCACGCTGCTTCACAGCTAAGAATATATCGTTGTTTTTTGCTATTGGAGACCGTGAATTTTGAGCGCCGAACAGAGACGCTTAGTCTAGTATATACGAAAATTAATATAGAATAGCCAGATAAGACAGTTGCATTGTTCTGTGTAGTTACGTATGTACGATTTTGCCACGTGTTTCTTCAAAAAATATTTAATAGAAATAATTTAATAAAAATGAATAGTGTTAGTTCTTTATTGAAAATAGAGTTTTGTCGACTTTCTCTTGAGGACAAAGTAAAAATTAAAGAATTAGGTAAGCCATTGCCTGATATAAATTAATTACAAACTTGTGCAAGGACTGCACAAAACCGGACATTTACGCGGCGTTTTCAAGAGAGATTTACAAAAAAAAAACATGGATATGTGGTTGTGAAGTTTCCAACTTATTGTACTGCTTTCCATGTATATTAAATTAAAACCCTGCAGCAACTGGAATGGATCGGATTTGGGCCAGAATAGGTATGAAAGATTTGCATCACCTTTCTGATAAAATAAGAAAGCATGAATCATCTCGCGTCCATATCAGTTCATGCACACAGGCTTTACTTGGCAAAGTAAATATCATGACTCAGCTTAGTTCTGCACATCGAAAACATATACAGAATATAGCGAACAAGTGAAGAGTAATCGCTACATCTTAAAACGCATTATTTGTTGCATGAAATTTTGAAGTGGTTTTGAATTAGCTCTCAGATGTCACCGCGAGAATGAAGAATCGGGAAATCGTGGAATATTTAGAGAATTGGTCGATTTTTCTGCAGAATTAGATTTTACATTGCGACAACATCTGCAAGACGCTACGGTTTTCAAGGGGACCTCTAAAACAATGCAAAATGATATTTTAGATAGTATGCTTGCGGTGTGCAAAGAGGAAATTTGTATTCAAATTAAAAAATGTGATTTTTTGGCTATTCAGTGCGACGAAACTACAGATGTTACGAATTGGTGCCAATCGGTATTGATATTTAGATATGTTTTTGATGAAACTGTTTGTGAGAATTTTTGGAGCTTTATTAGGACTGATGATAAATCAGCAGGAGGCAAACAAAAATGTATTTAAGAAGAAATTGATCCTCTAATTCTGGAAACACCTCAAAAGTTAATGGCCCAAACGTACGATGGCGCGAATGTTATGAGTGGTGCTACAGGTGGTGTTCAAAGTTACATAAAGAAAAAATATCCTTGTGCTCATTATATACATTGCTATGCTCACCAACTAAATCTTGTAATGCAGAAAGCAGCATCATAACATGTTAGAGTGAGGGTATTTTTTAATAATCTATCGGCAATTCCCGCTTTTTTTTCACACTCCTCGAACAGATGCGATGTTCTAAAGGAAATAGTCAACCGCAGGTTACCGAAGTCAGTTGCAACAAGATGTAATTATAACATCAGAACTGTCAATACTGTGTATGAAAATCGAGAAAAGCTAATAGAAGTATTTGAAGAAATTGAAGAAAAATGCTTAAGAAGTGTAACTTCTAATGAAGCTTCTGGTCTCCGGCGAGCTCTGGAAGATCCAGAATTTTTGTTTTGGTTGTCATTTTTCCACAAAATTATGCCACATGTGGATATATTGTATAATCAAATCCAGTCAAGATATAAGGATAGTATCCAACTTCAAATTGATATACAAAATTTTGAAAAGTATATTAAAAACATTAGATGTCAAACTGATGCTATTCAAAGTGACACTGAAGAAAATTTCATTCAACAAAGAGGAGAAGAAAAAAAGATAACTTACAAAGAAGTGTATATTTATTTATTTATTTATTTACATAATCGGAATGTCAACAGGCCAATGCCCAACATAGACATACTCATAATTATAAAAATTTAGAGCAATTAAAACGTTCCTGGTACAGATAATAATACATATTGTGATAAACAAGTATAATGACAGTATTAGAACAGTTTGTGCAACACTTGGACAATATTAAATGTAACATATAGCTTAAATTAATAAATTAAAGGTTATGCACAGCTGGGGATTGATGAAGTCCTTTTATTTGAAAAATGTTGGTATGATAGATATCAATAGTTGTGCATATTGTGTTTAATGTGACAATTATTCTATATATCGGTGAGTTTTGGTAGATGTTAGTATTGAAGGTTGGCAACTTAAATTGCGGCACGATTCTCAATGTTCTAGGCGGTATATTAAATGGTATTAAGTATAAAATTTCGGAACTATCAACTAGATTTGCAATAATTTTATATCCGTAAATCATATCGTTTCTCTCACGAAGGTGAGCTAATCTGGTAAGTTTGAGTGTTTTGTACGATTCGATATAATTGACGAAAAGTGGCCAAGATGGCCGACGCGGCGGATTGCACAGAAACTAGCGAATCTAGCTTTTGTGGAATTTGTACGGAAAATATTCAAAGAAATGAAAATAGTGTGCGATGTGATGGTCCCTGTGCAAAGAGCCATCACATAAGATGTGTTAATATTAGTGATAAAGTATTTAAAACGGTGACTAGCGTTAAAAACATCATGAAATGGTTTTGCGCCAAGTGTAATGAGAGACTGGACCAAGTGCTATGGGAATCGTGCCATAAAAAAAAATTAAGTGAAATAAATCAGAACATAGAACAGCTAAAACAATCCATTGAAACTAAACTAAATTCAACAAAAATTAAATCTTATGCAAACATAACCTCAATGAGCAAACACAACATAACAAACAACAGGACAGGCCTTAAACCGAACAGGAGAGAAATCACTAGCAGTATACCTGGGCTTCTAATAAAACCAAAAAACAAAATCCAAGACAAAGAACTCACAATTGAAAAACTCAAAACCAAAGTACAGCCGAAAGAAATACAAGCGCCGATAACGTACGTAAAAAAACTAAACTCTGGGAGCATAATTATTAAAACAGACTCAATGGAAGCTACTGGAAGACTAAAGGAACTAATCATCAACACAATGCCGGAATATGAAATAGAAACAACCAAACAAAGAAACCCTGGGATAATTATCAAAGGACTAACACAAAAATACAGTAGTGAGGAGTTACTAGACGAAGCAATCGCCTTGAATCATAACATAACTCATGACGACAAATTCAAAGTGGTGTTCACAGTACAATCGAAAAAAGACTCCAAATGGACACATTTTGTCGAAACTACAGGCCCAACATATAATAAAATAATTAACAACTACATGAACTTAGATTGGAACTCGTATTACATTTTACCAAATTTCAACATAAAGCAATGTTTTAAATGCCACAGGTATGGGCATAAAACAATAAACTGCCAAAACACAGTGACATGTGGAAACTGTGCAGAAAACCATAACACAAAAGACTGTCAAAAAAATGAAATTTGCTGCTCAAACTGCAAATTTATCAACAACAAATTTTCAAAAACACTCGACATCAAGCATAAAGCATACAACCAGAAATGTCCCTCGTACCAGAAACAAGTGCAACGAAACATTGAAGGCACTAACTTCAATGTAACGAACATCTAAATTATACTATCCTCACATACACAACAATAGAACTCACTGCCAATAATTAACGAACCTTTAATACTCGAACAATGTACGATAATCAAATTATTATTACATATATTAACGTAAGAAGTTTAAGAAACAAATTGATTCAAATAGAAATTATAGCAGCGAAGCATGACAGTGACCTAATGATCCTAACCGAAACTTGGATCCACGATAGTGAAAAACATTACATCAACATACCGAACTATCATAGTGTACATAACTGCAGGATAAATAAAAGAGGAGGTGGAGTAGCTATACTCATTAAAAAATACTGGAAATATGAGGAAATAGATATTGAAAAAAATACAAAGTACAACTCGGTGATGATAAAAATATCTCAAGAACATACTGCCTTAAAATTACTAGCCATATATTGTCCTCCAAACGCGGACAAAAAAGAAACCATGAACTATATTACAACTTTCATAAACAAACATAAAAACATCATAATTATTGGTGATGTAAATATTGACTTATTGGAAGAAAATGATCATATACACCAATACAAAAGCATGGTTACGCTACATGGGAGCAAATTCTTGAACAAAATAAACAAAAAGAACATAACTAGACCAAATAAAACAAACCCAAAAGGTGGCAGCATCATTGACCACTTCATTACAAATTGCAAGAATATAGAATACAAGCTGCGCTTGGCTCTAAATCCTATATCAGACCATAAAATTGCCAATATCAAGATTGATAAAATATTCACAAAACTAAGACCAATGAAAACGAATATTATAAAAACAATCGACTACAATAAATACGCACAAATTATAAAAACCGATATTGAACATGCCAAAGACACTCTGAATTTTGAAAAACTGACATCAATGATGCAAATTGCAAAACAAATGGCAACAAAGTCAATAAGAATAAGATCAAGAAATAACATTTGGATAACACAAGAATTAATACGTCTAATAACACAAAGAAACAAGTCGTAGAAAAAAATGAAGACATACAACTCGATAACAAATATTAACCAATATAAAAAACTAAAAAACCTTGCCAACAAAAACATACGAAAAGCAAAGAACGAATACTTGAAAAATGAAATAGAATCCAATATTAGTAATCCTAGGAAACTATGGAAAACAATAAATAAAATCATAAAAAACAACTCTGGAGATAAACCAAGGCCAACAATATCAAAACTAATTGTGGGAAACAATACCATAAAGGACCATAGGCATATCGCAGAAGAACTCAATAACAACTTTATAAATATTGGCTCAAACCTAGAAAAAGAACAAAAACAAAAACACAATAAAGATGATATATACGAGCACTTTGAAGAACAAACAAACAACAACTCAATCAACATAATACAAACAACACCTAACGAAATAACAAAACTCATTAATGATTTGAAAAACAATACAGCGAATGGCGAAGACAGAATCAGTACACAAGATTTGAAATCTGTTGCAAATATTATAAGTGAACCCATATCAAAGATAATCAACATAAACCTTGCCAAAGGCGAATTCCCCGACATTCTCAAAATAGGTACCATTACTCCGATCCACAAATCGGGGTCGAAACATATAATGTCAAACTATCGTCCCATAACAGTGATATCTAATCTCGCAAAGATCTATGAACGCATCATAAAAAGAAGAATAATGGAATTTATAAAGAGTACAATCAACTTTGACAAACATCAGTACGGTTTCCTAAATAACAGCAATACGGAATCAGCAGTAATCGAAGTCATGGACTATATAAACTCTGGACTTGACGAAGGTCACTACATAGCCGCTATCTATATAGACCTTAAGAAAGCATTTGATACGGTCGACCACGAAATACTATTAAATAAACTTCGACACCTCGGAATTAAAAGGACTGCCGAAACCCTTATTAGAAACTACCTATGTAGAAGACCAGTCAAAACAAAAGTGGGGACTGTAACCAGTAGCCAGAACTTTATAAAAAAAAAGGTGTACCGCAGGGCTCTATCCTGGGACCCCTACTATATCTACTCTACATCCACAACATGACAAAAATAAATCTATCGGGCAACTACACAATCTTTGCTGACGACACCATAATTTTATATAAAAACAAAGACGCCTCAAAACTAGAAAACACAATAAATAAAGATCTGAAGATATATACGAAGTGGCTATATGCGAACATTCTATCAATTAACGAAAACAAGACCGAGTTTATGATCTATAAACAAAAAATAAAAACGAAGTGCAATTAAAAATAAAAATTGGTGATACCAGTATTAAACAGGTAAATAGTGCTAAGTACTTAGGTTTAACCTTGGATAAAGACCTCAATTTTAACCAACACACCTCAAGTATTAGAATGAAAATAGTGAAAATGATTGGTGCTTTAAACAGATGTGGCAATCTCCCAGATCACATTCTCAAACTCATCTATCATAGTTGCGTAAAATCGCATATAACGTACCTAATCCAAATATGGACTCAAGGAAATAAATCAAATCGTGACACGATGCAAGTACTAATGAACACAGTTATAAAAATCCTATTTAAATTCCCCAGACTAACAAACACCTGTGAACTATATAACAAAACCAACCTAATGAATCTAGAAAATTTTGTGCTGATAGAAAATTCAAAACTAATCTACAAAATAAAAAACAACAACATAAAACATAACTTAAACTTAATGGAAAATCAAGACATCCACAACCAAAATACTAGAAGTAAGGGAGATATCCACATTTCGTCCATCAGAACAAACAGAGGAAGAAGAAATATAACATTTATGGCAATCAAACAGTTCAACGAACTCCCACGAGAAATCCAAAGGGCCGAAAACCTCGCTCTTTTCACAAAAAAACTTAAAAAACATGTTACCAATACTACAACACCCCAATGAACAACGACATAGCTGACCTACCTATATAATTTATATTACTGCAAGCTAGCGAAAGAAGAGTGGATAAAAAGGAAATTGTGAGGATATTGAGGAGGATATGAGAAGAGGTAAAGTAGATTTGGGCTACAGGAAAATTAAGTCACATTTTTCTAAAGTAAAACCAAAGGGTAACATTATATGTGATAAGCAGGGTAAGGAACTCACAGAAAATAAGGAAAAAGCTAGAAGATGGAAGGAGTATCTTGAAGATTTATATAAAGGTAGGCAGGACATGGAGGAGCTAGAAAATGTGGAACAGATAGATGAGGATGACTTAGGTCCTAGCATACTTAGGTCAGAGTTTCATAGAGCATTAAATGATTTACGGAATAACAAAGCAGCGGGGATTGATATGATACCAGCCGAATTAATAAAACACGCAGGGGAAAAAATGCAGGAGCGATTATACAGGTTAGTTTGTAAAATATATGAGAAGGGAGAAGTACCACAGGATTTTCAGCGTAGTAGAATAGTAACAATGCCGAAGAAAATAGGAGCTAATTTGTGTGAGAACTATAGGACCATTAGCCTACTATCACATGCATCGAAGATATTGTTAAAGATTATTTATAGGAGATTAGAAAATAAAGTAGAGGAAAGGCTAGGAGAAGATCAGTTTGGTTTTAGGAAAAACAGAGGGACGAGGGAGGCGATTCTAGCACTAAGAACGGTAGTAGAAAAAAGAAATAGGGTAGGAAAGGTAACTTGCATAGCTTTTGTAGACTTAGAAAAGGCATTTGACAATGTAGATTGGGACATAATGTTTAGAATTTTAAAAGAAACGGGTATAGATTATAAGGATAGGAGAATAATTTTTAATTTATATAAACACCAAACTGCCTTAGTTAGAATTGAGGGGGAAGAAGAGGTAGCAAAAATAGGGAAGGGAGTTCGGCAGGGATGTACACTCTCACCGTTATTATTTAATCTATATATAGAAGATGCAATAAACAAAGTAAAAGAAGAGTATAGTGTAGGTGTGAATGTACAGGGAGAGAAAATATATATGCTGAGATTCGCCGACGATATAGCTATATTGGAAGAAAGCGAAAAGAAATTAGAAAGGGTATTGAATGGTATGCAGGCAGTATTGACTAGGGATTTTAACATGAAAATAAATATAGGTAAAACTAAAGTGATGAGGTGTGACAAAAAGGAATGCAGTAGAAAAATGAGGATCACAATAGGAGATAATAGAATCGAAGAAGTGTCAGATTTTTGTTATTTAGGCAGTAGAATCACAAAAGATAATCGAAGCAAGGTAGATATAAAGTGTAGGATAGCACAGGGTAGGAAGGCATTCGTAGAAAAAGAACAGATTTTAAGATCAAATATTGACTTGGGTATTAGAAAAAGATTACTGAAGGTATATGTTTGGAGTGTAGCACTGTACGGGTGTGAGGCGTGGACTATAGGAAAGGAAGAGAAGCGTAGATTAGAAGCACTTGAAATGTGGTGTTATAGGAGGATGATGAGGATTGGTTGGGAAGATAAAGTAACAAATGAAGCTGTACTAGAGTTAGTAGGGGAGAAGAGAAGTATTTGGAGAGTGTTACAACGTAGGAGAGACAGATTAGTAGGGCATATTCTTAGGCATGGGGGGATTATGCAATTGATCATAGAAGGTAGAGTGGAGGGAAAGAGAGGGGTAGGTAGGCCTAGATTGGAGTATGTGAGTCAGATAGTTGAAGACGTTGAGATGAATAGCTATAGGGAGATGAAGGGATTAGCTCAGGATAGATCGGCATGGCGTGCTGTTTCCAACCAATCTTTAGGATTGCGGACTCTTTAACTAACACCTCTCCTTCCGAAAATACTGAAACCTCTATACACATGACACACATTGTAAAATACGATTATTTTAGTAACTCTATTACGTAGTCAACTGTAAGATCTACAAAAATATAATTGCAACCTTATACCTACTCATAATAGACTGGTTGCTATATATTTTTGTTACACTTAATATTCTAAATTTACTATAAATTATTGTATTTAGTTATAAACTTAATAAAAAAAAAAAAATTTAAATCAAATTAAAAATGTAAATATTTTGTGAATCGTCTTTGGATTGATTCTAATCGATTAATATAAATAATGTATTGTGGGTTCCACACAACAGAACAATAATTTAGAACACTTAATATATAGGACTTATACAGGGTTTATATTGTATCGATATTACGAAAAAATTTACTACTACGTATTATAAAACCTAACATTTTGTGTGATTTTCTTGCTAAGTAATCTATATAGTCGCACATTGTAAGTTTACTATCGTATACAACCCCAAGGTCCCTAATACTATTAACGCTAGTTATAATACACCATATAAATGTAATAGGATTGGTTTGCTCTAGTTAATTATAATTCCATATCATTGAACCTATAATAAGCAATTCCTAAATTGCAACCTTAGCAATTAATTAATATAAAAACCATTGTAATATTAATATTAAAGTTAGTTCTAATTGTACATGTACTTGTAACAAAATCAATATAGATTTTCTTTTTTTGTAAGATTCTAATATAAAGAATTTTTCTGGCGCAGTCGGTAGGATTAGACGAAACATTGTATCGCACATTTGTTTTTGAGTAAAACTCTTTAGTCTAATTCAAAAAACCTATCTTCAAAATTCATTGCGGCTATCCATTGAGGAGTCCACAAGAATTTCGAAAATTGGATTCAACGGCAAGTTACTAACTACAAGAAGAGCTCGCGGCCAAATTGAACGAACATCAATATTGGTGCGGAAGAAGAGGACCTTCTCCAATTCCATACATAAGCCAAGGGGAGGACCACATCGCCAAACCTGTTGGAATCAAGATTTAAATGGAAACCACAGCAATAATCATTTTACTGTAAGTGCTTCCTTATTTAATCTCATTCCTTATTTTTATTCCTATTGATAAATTGATAAGTAATATTTCTGAAGAATAAATATTATTTCTAATAAAAAAAAAAATTATATAATTTAAAGTAAACAATTTTGATTAAGTAAATCAAAATAACTATATTTAATTTTTATATTAATAGTAAGCGAAATACAATACTATTAAAATCATTCACCTTAATTTCAATTTATGCTTAAGTGATAGCTAAGCTCAAACACCTATAAAAATGGCACAAATAAATATTCCAATGATCAGGTATCAAGCGGATAATATTCCACCATTTGACGGTAATGCTAGACAACTGAATAGATTTATTAAGTCATGCGAAAATTTTTTACTAACACATCAAAATGTAGACGATGCCAATGCACCTATCAATATATGTTTATTTGAAACCGTAATAAGTAAATTAAAAGGAAGAGCTGCGGATTTAATTGCTTCACGCATAGAATTAAATTCTTGGCAACTAATTAAACAATCTCTTATATCAACATTTTCCGATCAACGATCAGTTGATTGTATTGTTCAGGACATAATGTCCATGCGTCCAGAACGTAATGAAAATCCACAATCTTTTGGTTTACGTTTACAAGATGCCCGTAGTATATTAGTCTCAAAAGTAAATTCAGTAGAACAAAACGAACCATTAAAACTTTTAAAGATTCAACAATACGAAGATATGTCTTTAAAAACTTATATAAATGGATTACATTATCACATGCAGTTAGTTGTTAGATTAAAAAATCCCGCAACACTAGAACAGGCTATGTCATACGCACATGAAGAAGAGAATTTTGTTGATTACAAAAATCGCTCAGTACTTTTAAATAAAACTTCCGTTTATAATCAGACACCTCAGCATAATATACAGAGAACACAAACATCTAACCAACCAAGACAATTCAATACATTCAGACCACAAAATAACACAAATACAAATTTCAGGCAAATAATACCAAGACCTTTCAATTTACAACAACCCACACAACAGTTTAATCCAAAACCAACACAAAATCCTAATTTCTCTTTTAGACCACCACAATTTAATCCCTTCTTACAAAGACCAAGATTTCCTCAAAATAATTTCACCAATAATCAAACTGGTGCAATTCCTAAATACAGTAATCCTAATAGTACCCAATATCCTCAACCAATGGACACTTCTTCAGGTCATACCAGAATATCAAATCGTCATAATACACAACCTATAAATTTTATATCAGATGAACCATTCAATCAAACTGAAGAATATTCACCTACTCACAATTATGGTACAATTAACGAAAATATTCCGTTTGACATTAATTTAGACAACCCATACGAAAATACAAATAATGAAACCGGTAATGAAAACGTCAATGAATATTCCCAAAATTATTCAGAAAATTATTCCCAAGACGAATCAGAAGATAATTATTACATCGATGAAACTTCTCAAAATTTTCGGTTAACTCCGAACCCTTCCAATCAAACTTAATATATTTAAATAATTACAAAAATAGTTCCGACCTTCCATGTATTTTTATTCCCGAATTAAATGCCAAATTTCTTATAGACACAGGTAGTGGTAACAGTTTTATCAGACCCAGTTTAGCATATCATATATATCCCTCTTTTATTTACCATGAACCTTTTACAGTTAAAAGCGCTCATGCTACTTCCTTTCATAACGAAGTTATGAACATTCCACTTTTTAATTGTTTTAAAACTTCTGGACAACATAAATTCCATCTTTTCGATTTTTCACCAAAATTCGAAGGATTAATCGGTATAAATCTATTAACACAAATATGTGCTAAAATAAATCTTCACACTTCAAACTTAGAAACCCCCAATGTTATATTACCAATATATTTTCAAAATTTCAATCAACAATCTGAAAAACAAAAAATTAAAAATTATAAACCATTCATATTTACAATTCCCCCACGTAGCATTCAAAAAATTAAAATTCCCGTACAACAAAATAATGGTGTAGGAATAATACATTATACGACTTTAGAAAATGCAGAAATTCCCGAAACTTTAGTAACTGTAATCGACTCATTCGCTTTAACTACAATAACTAATAGTAAAGAAGATCCTGTCAAAATCACCCTTCTTGAACCCTTACCAATTGAACCTATTAATGAAACAGAAAATTATTTCACTTATAACTGTGAATCAATTAATCTAACTAACGATCAAACACAAATATTATTGAAAGAAAATTTACAGACAAATTTAAGATTAGATCATTGTAATAACGAGGAATATTTAGCTATAAAAAAACTATGTAACGAATATAGAGATATATTTTATTGCGAGGGTACACCTCTCACTTTCTCAAATCAAGTCAAACATACAATTAACCTTACTGACGAAAAACCCATTTTTACTAAAACATATCGATATCCCGAAGTCCATAAATCCGAAGTAAATTCACA
The DNA here is from genome assembly GCA_947310635.1 of Leptodirus hochenwartii. Classification (NCBI taxonomy): domain Eukaryota; kingdom Metazoa; phylum Arthropoda; class Insecta; order Coleoptera; family Leiodidae; genus Leptodirus; species Leptodirus hochenwartii. The sequence continues at coordinate 29,113,812 of OX371177.1, read as the reverse complement.
AACATCCAAAATATTACAGAACAATATTATTCAGAATTCAAATTCACCATGGACCAGTCCTATATGGATCGTTCCAAAAAAATTAGATGCTTCTGGAAAGAGAAAATGGCGTATCGTTATTGATTATAGAAAATTAAATGACAAGACCATCCCTGACAAATTTCCTTTACCTAATATAAACGACATCCTTGACAAACTAGGACGAGCTCAATATTTCACTACAATTGACCTCGCGAACGGTTTTCATCAAATTGAGATGGATCCGAAAGATACTCCTAAAACAGCTTTCTCGACAGATACAGGACACTACGAGTTTTTGAGAATGCCTTTTGGTTTAATAAATTCTCCGTCAACCTTCCAACGAGTCCTTAACAATGTCCTTAGAGGCTTACAAAACGAGATTTGTTCCGTATACCTTGACGACATAATCGTATTTTCAACTTCTCTTCAAGAACATCTTGTTCGACTAAAATCTGTATTTGAACGCCTTCGGCAAGCCAATCTAAAAGTTCAATTAGACAAGTGCGAATTCTTGCGTAAAGAAGTCGCTTACTTAGGACATAAAATCACTAAAGACGGCATCATGCCAAATCCTGACAAAGTGACAGCAGTTCAAAACTTTCCAAAAACCACTAAAGACATCAAATCATTTTTGGGACTTGCAGGATATTATCGGCGTTTTATTAAAGACTTTGCCAAGATCACCAAACCCTTAACCATTTGCCTAAAGAAAGATGCAAAAATAGATCATAATCCAACCTTTATTCAATCATTTAATCATTTAAAGAACCTTCTAATAAATGCACCTATTTTAAAATATCCCGATTTCACTAAACCTTTTATTTTAACAACCGATGCATCCAATATAGCATTAGGAGCAGTATTATCTCAAGGAACCCCACCTAAAGACAATCCCATAGCATTTGCATCCAGAACCCTTAATGACACAGAACGAAATTACTCCACAATTGAGAAGGAATTACTAGCAATACTTTGGGCCTGTAAGTATTTTCGCCCTTATCTCTACGGTAAGAAATTTCAAATATATACAGACCATAGACCATTAGTCTGGCTTTTTAATCATACAGAACCAGGTTCAAAACTAATACGTTGGAGACTAAAGTTAGAAGAATATGATTACGATATAATATACAAAAAAGGTAATCAAAACACTAATGCAGACGCTTTATCCCGAATTGAACACAACGCTATTGAGACAGAATCTCTAATAAACCATCCCGATGATATTGATAGTATAATAGAAAACTTCATATCCGATATTTCCGAAAAACCTGATTCACAAAATGATCAATATTCAACAGATCTGCAAGACATTTTAGACTACCTAAACCCCAGTGAAACCATTCCTAAACCCATTCCAAAAATTAATATTCAACAAAACTGTCGATTTCAAATCCCTAACACATCTGACACAATACACAGTAAAACCACATTTGATAATATAACCGACATCCCTATACTTGATGAAATAATTAATAACAAACCCTTTCAAATTATTGTAAAAAAGTCCCCTATAGAAAACTTTAGTGAATGTCTCAGTGAAACTTTTGATAATAATAAAATAATTAAAGCAACTTTGCCTATGAACTTACAATGCATTATAGATTTCTTAAAACAATATCTTCTTAAAAATACAAGTCATATTTACTTTCTCTCTAAAGAATTAAGACCTTTGTTTCAGAAAGCCCTTTCAGACCATTACCAAAAATTTAAATTAATAGAATGCTCTAAATTAATTAATAATGTCCAGCCTGACGAACGTAAATTATTAATTAAATATAAACATGAAGGTAAAACTAATCATAGAGGTATTGACGAAACGTATAAATCACTTAAGGAACAATACTATTGGAAATCACTGAAATCCGATATAACAAACTACATAAATGATTGCGAAATATGTCAGAGAACCAAGTACAATAGGAAATCTCCTAATCAACCCTTAATATTAACTGAAACTCCTTCAAGACCTTTCGATATAATACATATGGATACATTTATTGCAGGTAACCAAAAATTCTTAACACTTATTGATAAATTCTCTAAATTTGCACAAGCCGTACCGTATGATGGCAATTCCATTTCAACTTGTAAGCAACTAACTAATTATTTTTCAAACTTTGATATTCCACAACAAATTGTCACTGACAACGCGACAGAATTTAAAAATGATAATTTAAAAATCATGTTAAAAGCACATAAAATTGACATTCATTTTACAACTCCATATCATCACCAATCAAATTCACCTATTGAACGTTTCCACTCGACAATTCTAGAACATTTAAGACTATTAAAAGAAACAAATAAAAATGCAATAATTACTGATTTAATGCCTTACGCAATAATAGCATATAATAGTACCATTCATTCTACTACAAATTATACCCCTTTTGAACTAGTTTTTGGCCATACAAGCTCTAGAGATCCAATGTCCTTAATCCCCGTCAGAGCCTATTCATTCTATGTTCAAAATCATTTATCAAATACTAAAGCCCTTTACGATCAAGTACAATCATCATCCCTAGACAAAAAACAAAAAACTATAGATAAAACTAATAATGACAGACAGACAATAAAATTACATATAGGAGCGACAGTTTACAAGAAAACAGACGCACGACAAGGAAAATTAAACCCTAAATTTAACGGTCCTTTTACTGTTACAAAAATGTTAGATAACCACAAAATTGAAATTGAAAATCCAAAAACAAAGAAGAAAGACATTATTCACATAAACGAGACGAAACCTATTATTTCAGGTATACCGGGACCATCATCGCAGACAATGACGTGACATTTCACGACTTAAATGAAAACCCTGGACTTCTTCCTTATAAGTTAGGCACAGTTAAAATTTTATCTAACCATCTATCACTCATCCAAATATACGACTTAAATCCCCTCATAATAGAATTTTTATCTATAAAAAAACAATCTAACTTTTTAATAGAAAAAATTAATCAAGAAGACACATATAGTAAAGAATTTACAAACTCTATAAAATCAATAGAAATCTTAGAAAACCGAATTGAAAGCCAATTCTTCCAATTAAATCCAATATTTGATCATTCTTTTAAAGTTAAACGAGGTATTCTTAATCCAGTGGGATCCATCATTAAATGTTTTACAGGAAACTTAGATGTGGAAGACGCTGAACGATATGATAGTCAAATCAAACAATTACAATCAAATGAAAATAAATTAAAAGTGAACATATTAAATCAGGTATCTCTTCTAGAAACCACGATTAACAAATTTCAAAATTTAATAGCAAATATTTCACACAACGACCAATTATTAGAGTCAAAAATGTTATACATTGAAAACATTATTGAAAAGGTGTCATTGCAAAAAACAACAACTCACGAGTTTTATCAATTTAATATCGTAATAAATCAAATAGTTGTTATGTATCAAACAATTTATGATATTTTAACTAGGATTGAAGTAGCTGTCACTTTTGCAAAAATTAACACATTACATAATTCAATTATTAATCCTTTCGATCTACTAACAGAAATTAATAAATTTAAATCTTATCTAACAATAGACATTTTACCGTTAGAAATTAATATAGAAAATATTTTAATCATTGAACAAGTAATAAACATTAAAAGCTATTCGAAACAATCAATTATAACTTTCATATTAGAACTTCCATTAGTAGAATCAGAAATATATCAATATTATCAATTGTATCCTGTACCCGTTCCTAAAGAACCGTATCAATTTTACATCAATCTTCCCTACAAACCATACCTTGCACTTAGTAATTCAAAGTACGCATATATGGATCAAAAATGTGTAAATATGAACAAAAACGAATATCTTTGCAAAGAAGCCCATACAATCCAGAAGAACGACAACTCTCCGTGTGCAGTTCAACTTATCAATTATCAACCCAACATTACTAGCTGCACGTCCTTTGGCATCCAACTTCACGAAACCCAAACCAACCGAATTTCAGACGGTAAATGGCTCATCACAGCACCCGACCACACCGTATCAACAGTATCCTGTGGAAATACTAGAAGAAATCAACCACTATTTGGATCATACCTATTAGAATCCAACTCCGATTGCATCGTACAAATTAATTCAATCAAATTACAGACATTTAAGCCGACTACACTTTCGTTCAACAACCCTCAACTTCCAAAATTAAATCTATCATTCCTGGATCATCAACCAGCCCGATTTAATCCGCCTACCATAGACCTCAATGCAATAAACCTCAAAGAAACTCAAGACATCAAAGAAAAGCTCAAAGATCAAAAAAAACAATTAGAAGAAATATCAACTCCAATTCGCGTCAAGACAGCAAGTATATGGACCATTATTTTATACATTATTCTTTTGTCAATTTTAACATTTCTAATAGTTAAATCCACATATTTTAAATATTAAAAAAATCCAACTCATAAAGAAGAAGAAACAGAAAACTTGGAACAAACAGTAATAATATGAAATTCAACTTAAATCTTTTAAATTAAATTATACTTTAGTAATAAAGAAAAAAATTTTTTGGAATAAAATTTAATCTTAGGATGGAGGAGTTATAGTACACCATATAAATGTAATAGGATTGGTTTGCTCTAGTTAATTATAATTCCATATCATTGAACCTATAATAAGCAATTCCTAAATTGCAACCTTAGCAATTAATTAATATAAAAACCATTGTAATATTAATATTAAAGTTAGTTCTAATTGTACATGTACTTGTAACAAAATCAATAAAGATTTTCTTTTTTTGTAAGATTCTAATATAAAGAATTTTTCTCGCTCTTAATAATATTTGAATTTAATACATAGTCATTTGCGAATGTAATACTATTTCTAGTAAAACTTATTTTATAGCATTTGTTGAGATTCAAAAATAAATTGTTTTTAAAACAGTAATCAAATAGTATTATTTAAGTCCTCCTGTAGTAAGGAACAGTCGTATAATGATTCAATTTTACGATAAATTTTCACATCATCAGCGAACATCAGAAATTGAGAATGGTGGAAATAGTCTGTAATATCATTTACATATATATTGAATAACAATGGCCCCAGCTGGGAGCCTTGGGGAACACCGGAAGGAACATGTATCTAGTTAGAGATAAACCCATTAACCTTCACAGCTTGGCATCGATTCGTTACATACGAGGATAACCATCTGTATAAATTACCATGAATGCCTACCTTCAAGAGTTTAGATCTCAATATATCGTGGTTTATCTTATCGAAAGCCTTACTAAAGTCTGTGTAAATTGAATCAGTTTGAGTTCTTTGATCTAATGCTTTCGAAATGTAATCTGAATATATAATCAAATTTGATTCAACAGAACGCTTACGAAAGAAACCATGCTAATGCGTTGAAATAATGTTTCTCAAGGTACAGAACAAATATTCATAAACAATTTTTTCAAAAAGTTTGCCTAGCAAGTTTAACTTCGATATTGGCCTGTAATTAGATACGATACTTTTATCACCACTCTTAAATATAGATATCACTAGTGCCTTGCTCCATTTACTGGGAAAGTAACCTTGTGAGATGGACATATTAAACAAATATCTCAAAGGAGCACACAGGCTAGCAGCCGCATTCCTGACAAAAATAGCTGGAATGCCGTCTTCCCCAGGACCCTTATTAATATCAATTAAATTAATATTGGAGATAATTGAATTTTATCAGAAATACAGAAACCACCATGCGCTCCATTTACATCACTATCATCATACGCTAAGGTGTATGAAGACTTAATGAAGACTGATCCAAAGTAATCCGAAAATAAGTTCGATATTGCGCACCCTGTATTTGCTAGGATTCCGTTGAATGTAATTTCGTTAGGCATAGAATTATTACTTTTCAAGTTAGAAATATAATTAAACAGCTTTTTGGGTTTTTTTTTTAAAATTTCAATTTCGACTTTCTGTATGTATTTTTTATAATCCATTGCGATTAGTAACTTAGACCTACATCTTAATAAGGAGAATGTGTGATAATCTGATTTATTTAAGTACGTTTTGTAACGCTTATGACTTTTTTTTTCTGTTTAATAGTTTGAATTGTGAATTTTGAATAATATGGTGGAGATGATTTAGAATAAAGTTTTTTCTTGTGAACATGTTTGTCAATAATAGAGTAGATAGTATTATAAAATTTATCGATACACACGTCAATGTCACCATTCGCAAATTCATGTATCCAACTGATTCTATTCAGTGCGGCATTAATAACAGGGTAGTCCGCTTTTACATAGTAGTACGAATAAATATTCTTATTTAATTTTAGTAACGTATCACGTTGGAAAGTAATATATATATCTAAACTCGGATGGTGATTATCTTCGGGCACTAAATTTAAAGTACTACGAAAGACGTTGGATACCAAAATAGAATTACAAAGAACAAGATCTAGTATAACATTATTATGGTTTTGTATACCGTTGAATTGAAATAAATTAAATAATGCTAGCGTGTCAATAAAATCTGAGATGAAGTTGCTTGTATACATTGGCGTAAGATAATTTCCATTTAATGTCCAACTTATATTCGACTGGTTGAAGTCACCAACAATAATGAAATGATCATTAGGATGGTTGTTATATATTTCTAATAATTTGCTCAGAAATATCGCCAAGCAGGCTTGATCACCAGGTGGGATATACACACAGCACAGATTGACTTTGGTTTTGCCACTAAATACATGAACCCAAATATCTTCAGAGTCACTACACCAGTCTTCGATTGTTTTTGAGGTTACTCCCGGTAAACTGCGAACGGCGATGAGAACACCACCACCATCCTTTGCGGAGTTTGCCGTAGATTTGCGGGAATAGTTTTTCAGATGCGATACTCGAATTCAACCATGTTTCCGATAAAAAAATTATGTCTGCATCACAAGATACAATAGAAGTTCGAAAGCGTGAAGTCTTTGTTCTAAGACCTCTTACGTTTTGATAGAAGAAGTGAAGTCTTTGAAGGATAGCCATTGGGAATGTAAGTATGGCTCAATATTTGGTTGTATGACGAAGAATAATAAATTATTTGATGAATCTCAGGTCGTCGTCCGTTCTGATGGTGATAAGCGGGCCCCTGTCATCCTTTCGAGCGAATATTGTACCATTCGAAGTCCACGCGAACTTATATGCCGCGGCTTTTGTTGCATCTCTAACTTTCTTGTATAATAATTTATATTCAGGTATCAGGTGTTCATTTAGGTTAATGTTGCTGCCAAGCGTGTCAATGGATAGTCCAGCAAATCTTTTATCTTTATCTTTTAGAGGCAATCTTCTTCAGCTTGTATGCTCCCATGACGTCCATTTTTGTTTGACGCAATAGCAACTTGACGATGATGTTTCTTGGTTATTTATTATTTTTCTCAAAATTTGGTACTCGGTGGGCGATATCAATATCTTTCCTTAGAACTGGTAGATTTAATTTTTGGGTGATTGATTCAATAACCTTATAAACATTTTTGTTATTCGATTCGTTCACACCATGTATTTCGATATTATTTGACCTGCTATATTGATTTGCAATCGCTTGGTTTTTCTTTAGTTGGGTCACCTCCACTTCTAACATCTTAACTTTATTTTCGAGGAAAACATTTTTTTTGGAATTTTCAATAATACCGTTTAACTTCTTCTCGAAGTCCGATATTGAGTTTCCGCAGAATGTAACTGACTCCACAAGTTCCTCGAATTTTTTGTCTATATGGCTTTTTAGTGCGTTTATCGTTGAAGCGTCATTAACGCTATCTTTATCCTTACTCCTCTCATATCGTGGCCATCTACAAGCAGCTGAGTTATTGAATACGAAATCGATGCCAACATTTACTAAACAATTTCCAGTGGACCTTTGGGAAACCATGTGTCATGCATATCCATTTTTGAATAAAACCAGTTTAAAAACAGAATTAGAAGTCATTTACTCGCGTCCGGATTTTTATCAAATAATTGGAGGCACAAATTTTTTTACATTATTGTTACAAAATATCTCAGTGAAACTTTCCCGGAAACTATAAAAATACTTAAAATTATTTTAACAACCCCGATGACCATTGCTGAATCAGAGCGTTGTTTTTCAACACTTAAAAGAATCAAAACTTTTTTGCGAAATGCTATGGGTAATGATCGTTTAAACGCATTGGCGATGATGTGTATTAATAAAAATTTGGTGCGAGATATTTACAATTTTAACGAAAAAGTTTTGGCAAAGTTTATATCAATGAAAGATAGAAGAGTAGAATTCACTTTCAAGAAATGATTGAATTTAATCATTTTGCATCCATTTTAGGTAAGATTTCTCACTATTATGTTATTTTTTAAGAAATGCGCCCTCCTCGATTGAAATGGCAAGAGCCGCCACTGGCCTATTATAAAGAGTTTGGATCATTTATAGTCAAGAATTCAGCAATTATAAAAACTTCATGAAAGTGCTAGGTCTCATCAAAACTCCGAATGTTTAAAATAAATGAAGTGAATTTCAATAGAAATTTATAATTGTATGTATTAGATACAGGAAAGAAGATATCGAATTGCATCACAATATTATTATTGCCATATAATAAAGGGAATTTAATATCCTGAAATACAGTAGTGAATTTCTAGGTGGGGGGGGGGGGGGGCAAATGCCCCCATTTGTCCCTCCCATACGACGCCCCTGACACATCCTTCTAAGGGGGCAAAATAAGTTGAATATGATACATTGTGTTTATGAAACATGATGCAAACATACGGGTTTTATTCTGGGAACATAAACCGTCTTAAAAATACGTATGCTTTACACTATTTGCGAATGTCTGTATGTATAATGAAAAATTTATTTCTGAAAATTTTAAAATCTAACTTGATTCAATCGAAGTTAATGTGCTAAGTAAGATCAATTATTCTAAAATACTTTTAGGATGCTGCAATGTGTGTATTAGAGCCATTTGAGAACAATTTGAAAAATAGTTGCCTTTGTTTGATGATTGGCCTGGAGCAGTTTAGTAAACGTAATTGCAGAAAATAGTAATTTTCTTTACGCGTTCCGAAAAAGCGTAAAGGTAAAAAACACCGATTTTGTTAATTTTTTAAAATTATTTTAGAAGGTGCTAAATATATTTTAAATGAAGATGGAAGGAGTATCTTGAAGATTTATATAAAGGTAGGCAGGACATGGAGGAGCTAGAAAGTGTGGAACAGATAGATGACGATGACTTAGGTCCTAGCATACTTAGGTCAGAGTTTCATAGAGCATTAAATGATTTACGGAATAACAAAGCAGCGGGGATTGATATGATACCAGCCGAATTAATAAAACACGCAGGGGAAAAAATGCAGGAGCGATTATACAGGTTAGTTTGTAAAATATATGAGAAGGGAGAAGTACCACAGGATTTTCAGCATAGTAGAATAGTAACAATGCCGAAGAAAATAGGAGCTAATTTGTGTGAGAACTATAGGACCATTAGCCTACTATCACATGCATCGAAGATATTGTTAAAGATTATTTATAGGAGATTAGAAAATAAAGTAGAGGAAAGGCTAGGAGAAGATCAGTTTGGTTTTAGGAAAAACAGAGGGACGAGGGAGGCGATTTTAGCACTAAGAACAGTAGTAGAAAAAAGAATGAGGGTAGGAAAGGTAACTTGCATAGCTTTTGTAGATTTAGAAAAGGCATTTGATAATGTAGATTGGGACATAATGTTTAGAATTTTAAAAGAAACGGGTATAGATTATAAGGATAGGAGAATAATTTTTAATTTATATAAACACCAAACTGCCTTAGTTAGAATTGAGGGGGAAGAAGAGGTGGCAAAAATAGGGAAGGGAGTTCGGCAGGGATGTACACTTTCACCATTATTATTTAATCTATATATAGAAGATGCAATAAACAAAGTAAAAGAAGAGTATAATGCAGGTGTGAATGTACAGGGAGAGAAAATATATATGTTGAGATTCGCCGACGATATAGCTATATTGGAAGAAAGCGAAAAGAATTTAGAAAGGGTATTGAATGGTATGCAGGCAGTATTGACTAGGGATTTTAACATGAAAATAAATATAGGTAAAACTAAAGTGATGAGGTGTGACAAAAAGGAATGCAGTAGAAAAATCAGGATCTCAATAGGAGATAATAGAATCGAAGAAGTGTCAGATTTTTGTTATTTAGGCAGTAGAATCACATTAGATATAAAGTGTAGGATAGCACAGGGTAGGAAGGCATTCGTAGAAAAGGAACAGATTTTAAGATCAAATATTGACTTGGGTATTAGAAAAAGATTACTGAAGGTATATGTTTGGAGTGTAGCACTGTACGGGTGTGAGGCGTGGACTATAGGAAAGGAAGAGAAGCGTAGATTACAAGCATTCGAAATGTGGTGTTATAGGAGGATGATGAGGATTGGTTGGGAAGATAAAGTAACAAATGAAGCTGTACTAGAGTTAGTAGGGGAGAAGAGAAGTATTTGGATAGTGTTACAGCGTAGGAGAGACAGATTAGTAGGGCATATCCTTAGGCATGAGGGGATTATGCAATTGATCATAGAAGGTAGAGTGGAGGGAAAGAGAGGGGTAGGTAGGCCTAAATTGGAGTATGTGAGTCAGATAGTTGAAGACGTTGAGATGAATAGCTATAGGGAGATGAAGGGATTAGCTCAGGATAGATCGGCATGGCTTGCTGTTTCCAACCAATCTTTAGGATTGCGGAGTCTTTAACTAAACTAAATATATTCATACAATTTAATAAGTATCAAATAAAACCGTTATAAGCAACAAAAATACCTACAATTTAAAAATATTTTGCATTTGTAAGGGGGCCTCTGTACGTCCACAATATATATTTTTTCTAAAAAGTCTAAAATACATAAAGTACATACAGAACGTCAAAACAGTGTATATAAATAATATTACCAAAAGGTCATTACAAAATACAAAAAGCACAAAAATCAAAAAACATCGCACTACTAAAATTTGTAATTAAAAAATTCATCAGTGCAGTAAAAAGCATTTTTATTTAAAATTTGGAGAATCATATCCTTGTATTCTTTTATAGACAAATCCCTAATAGGTAACGGTAAAGTATTATAAAATTTAAATGACATATATTGTAAACTATTTTGCGTTTTAACTAATCTACAAAAATTTGTCGGCCAAAATTATATTATATTACATGGAAATAGTTCACCTCCGTTTGGTAGGAAAATGAACTTTACATAATTTCCTTAAATAATACCTTTAAAGAAATAACCTAAATTTAATAAAGTTAGATATAGTGAATTCTAAGTGAATCTTAGATTAATAAAATAATCAAATTATGAACATAGTTACAGTAAGGTAACATATATAAGATCCGACAAGAGGAAATACTCGACAAACAAATTGAAATTAGCGAAAATACATTGTTTACCTCGGTGAACTACGGAACTGCAGATGTTGAAGGCGACTCCAAGACGCTTCGCGAAGTTCTAACGTATAAGACCCCGAGAGAGAGAGACCAGCTTAGCCCACAAGCAGTCTGATAGTGGTAGAGTACTCTGGCCGCATCGATTCGAATGGAAATTGGAAGTACTCGGATCTGCCACTACCCTTGATGTCTCCAAGATCCGGCTGCCCTTAGGTTTTTAACGTATCTCGTTGTTCAGATAGGTTCCAGTATTTATTTCCGTGTTCAGGTAATTCAGTGTGTTACGATATTTCTTAGATACAGTGGGTATTCACAACCCAAAGCAATATATAAATCAGGAAGAACAGAACATTAACAGAAAATCACATTATAATTACAAGTATTAGTCCATTCTAGACGGCGGGCTGAATTATCGACAAATCTTATTAAACTGTAGTAAATTCGTTAAGTAATGAAATACGAAACTACTAAATTAATAAATTTACTGTGATAATTACGTACAATAAACAATAAATATTTGTCAAGTCTTGCTTGACTACGCAAGTACAACAATATATCGTAAACGTCGATTTATGTTCATGAAGTTATAAACAACATTACCATAGATACACAAAATATGCCATATGGCCAATTATTGATAGCGCCGACGCGACGGTAAGGAAGGGATAGACGGAGATCCTCTCACTCGCACGTTCAAGAAATCATGCACTAGATCAGTGGTCAGTAAACTCATTAGTCAAAAGAGCCAAATATCAGTAGTACAACGATTTAGATTTCTTTTGAGAGCCAAATTTCTTTACAAGAACCCTGTTTTTAAAAGTTGCTTAAAACTAGGTACACTGCATAAAACTAGATATCATACTTTATAATAATATTATTTATTGATAAAAATTACATTTTTATTATTAAAATTAAAACATTGTCATGTTTAATGTGAACAATCGCCTTGCATTTCTTTGGAAAGATTGGGTAAGTCAGGTTTGTATGTTCTTGTTTTTAATTTCAGGCACGATTCCAGGTTCTCATCAATAAGATGATTTCTCAATTTACTTTTGATATGGTTCATGCTTGAAAAAGATTGTTCGCATGAACATGTAGAGCCGATTAGAGAAAGAACAGCAAATGCTAGTTTTTTTAACTGATCATATGGGTCAGGAATACTATTCCAGGTGTTAAAAATAATCATGTCTTCATTCTCTAGGTCTTTCAAAGCAGACCACTTGTACTGTGAATTAAGATTACATTTGTTTTTCTCCAATTTTTCCATATCAGCATTAAGGCGTTAAAATTTTGAGCTCCATAATTCTTTGTTTTTTAAATTCAGCAATTGCATTTCAAAAGTGCCAATGTCAATATTAAAGGGAGAAAGTTTAATTCTGCTACGGTAGCATTGAAAGGTTTTTTAACAAAGGCTAACGTCGCTTTGCTATTTCAGAATTCCTGAAACCTCTGTAGAAAAGCTTCCCTCATATTTAAAATTGTTTTTTTGAAATAGCAAATGTCAATTACTGAATTACTTGCTTGGCGATGTTTCAGCAGGCTTGGAAAATGAATCAAAGTTTCTCTTTCAAAATCTTGAGCAAAAAGGAATATATTTTTTTCGAATGAAATGACTTCTTCTAACATCGAAAAATTTGTGTTTCCTTTCCCCTGTAGTTTATGATTAAGCTGATTTAGATGAGACGTAACGTCTACCATGAGAATTTTTTTTTGGATCCACTGATTGTGCGTTAGTTCTGGATAGTGAACATACTTTTCAGGGAGAAATATTTTAATTTCAGTTAATAATGAATCGAAACGTTTTAAAACGATTCCTCTTGAAAGCCAAGGTACCTTGTTATGCAGGAGTAGATCTGCGTACTCACTCTCCATTTCAACTAAAAGTTCTTTAAATTGGCGATGATTGAGAGCTTTAGCTACAATGGTGTTGATAATCTTAATCACCAATTCTATAACTTTGCAAATATCTTCTGGAAATGTCTGTGCACAAAGCGCTTCTTGATGAATGATGCAATGGTAAACAAGTATCTCGTGATTCTTTTTTTGCTTCAAAATAGAAAGAAAACCTTTTCTCACGCCGGTCATACATTTTACCCCGTCTGTTGAAATTCACACAATTTTATCGAGTGGAATATGATGTTTTTCCATGCATTCAATGACAGCATTTGCAATATCCTCTCCACGTGTTTGGCCTTTGATTGGCAATAATCCTAAGTTCTTCTTTAGGACCCGTGGATGAAATAAATCGTACAAAAAGTGAGACTTGCGCTGTGTCATTTATGTCAAAAGACTCGTCAACTGCTATTGATAAAGCTGAAACTTATTTAAGATCTTCGACTTGCTGGTTAGTTAAATTAGAAGATATTTTGTATGTTCTATCCTTCACTGTTTTAGCAGACTATGGTAACTCTTTAATTTTTTTCAGAATCTCTGCTTTGTTCTTAAAATTCCGGAATAGCTCTTCGGATGCATTTACCAAAAAAACATTTATAAAACAATCTCCTGACTAACTATAGAGCTTGCAATATTAACATTGCTAAAAGATTGCACCCAGTTATTAAATACAGAACTTGATTTTTCTTGACTCTTCTGAAGATCTTCAATTGCTTCCTTCCTTGCATCACCAACAGGATATTTACTGACAAATGACGTGTGTCTAGTTGTAAAGTGTCTCTCCAAATTTGACTTCTTTTTATGCGCCAATTGTTCTTGACAAATAAGACAGGTTAGAAGGCCATTTATATTTTGAATAAACGCGAAAGTCTCGGTCCATTCAACTTTAAATTTACAGTTTTCGTCTTCCGTTTTTCTTTGCTTCTTCTTTGTAGCCTTGTCAAATAGGTAGCACCTAAAAAATATTTAAAACTGGCTGGAACTGTGCTTCTGAGATCGATCGAACCCGGAACTGAACTGGACTGGTGGTTAGAAGTGGAACTGCTGTTATTCCGAGTTAGCAAGAGAGGGGTTGGAGTCGTGTATTAGAGAGGAAGTAGAAATTGCTCTTTATTTGAATTAGATATAACACTAGGACTGATTGAAAATTGTATTAAAATACTATTAAATTAAAATTTTAAAAATGTATTTTAAACATGTCATTCGTGGAAGAGCCGCACTCAAGTAGCCAAAGAGCTGCATGTGTCTCGCGAGCCGCAGTTTGCCGACCACTGCACTAGGCAGTCACTCAACGATCATACCGTCTGAATAATGGAGTCTCTGGCCGTTTGGCATTCAATTAACTCAAGGAAACTAGATAGACGCCATCTTGGCACGCGGTATAGCGTGGTTTACAAAAAAATACCCTGAATAGAAAATTACGACTTTTACTGTGAAATGAAATACGCCTCTTCATGAGAACTCGATAAAAATCACCCAGCAAACCAAAAGAAACCCCGAAGATAATAATGAAAGGAGAACGTTAATTTACTTAATTTACGGATTACGAAAAATAATCAAAGAAATCATAAAAACCGTTAATCTGCAAATTAAACGACTCCAGATAAGATAGAAAATGCATGATGTTGGCTATCTAGCTTCATGCTCTAATTTTAACCGATTTAGTTAAATAATCAAAATTAAATTTACATAGATTTCGTAAAATCAATGTGAAGCAACCAGAATTTTAGGACTCACCCATTAATGAGATGTCATTCAGTAACAGCTACACTTCTTTTTCACTGACTTAAAACGAACACCAAGATGAGCTCCTGGCTTTTCGACGTTCACACCAAGAAGAATTAGAAGAAACTCTTGCTTTTCCGACGTTCACACTAAGAAGAGCTAGAAGAAACTCTTGCTTTTCCGACGCTCATACCAAGAAGAACTAGAAGAAACTGTGCCATCGTAAAAGATGCCTATCGCATCCCTAAAAAATCAAGTATTCCCACTCCATTTCGACCGCAGCATATACACCTTTGTCCAAATAGATAATATCAGAGTAATTAGTACAAATCAACAATCTAGTTCTAATTACATAGTTAATTTACTAGATAAAATGTAGTAAGCTCTTATACTCCATAAGGATAAATATACATACCTATAACTCATTGCAATTAATCAATTAGAATATTAAATCATTAGTTAAATAGTCCGCAATCCCAAAGATTGGTTGGAAACAGCACGCCATGCCGATCTATCCTGAGCTAATCCATTCATCTCCCTATAGCTATTCATCTCAACGTCTTCAACTATCTGACTCACATACTCCAATCTAGGCCTACCTACCCCTCTCTTTCCCTCCACTCTACCTTCTATGATCAATTGCATAATCCCCCCATGCCTAAGAATATGCCCTACTAATCTGTCTCTCCTACGCTGTAACACTCTCCAAATACTTCTCTTCTCCCCTACTAACTCTAGTACAGCTTCATTTGTTACTTTATCTTCCCAACCAATCCTCATGATCCTCCTATAACACCACATTTCAAGTGCTTCTAATCTACGCTTCTCTTCCTTTCCTATAGTCCACGCCTCACACCCGTACAGTGCTACACTCCAAACATATACCTTCAGTAATCTTTTTCTAATACCCAAGTCAATATTTGATCTTAAAATCTGTTCTTTTTCTACGAATGCCTTCCTACCCTGTGCTATCCTACACTTTATATCTACCTTGCTTCGATTATCTTTTGTGATTCTACTGCCTAAATAACAAAAATCTGACACTTCTTCGATTCTATTATCTCCTATTGTGATCCTCATTTTTCTACTGCATTCCTTTTTGTCACACCTCATCACTTTAGTTTTACCTATATTTATTTTCATGTTAAAATCCCTAGTCAATACTGCCTGCATACCATTCAATACCCTTTCTAAATTCTTTTCGCTTTCTTCCAATATAGCTATATCGTCGGCGAATCTCAGCATATATATTTTCTCTCCCCGTACATTCACACCTACACTATACTCTTCTTTTACTTTGTTTATTGCATCTTCTATATATAGATTAAATAATAACGGTGAAAGTGTACATCCCTGCCGAACTCCCTTCCCTATTTTTGCTACCTCTTCTTCCCCCTCAATTCTAACTAAGGCAGTTTGGTGTTTATATAAATTAAAATTTATTCTCCTATCCTTATAATCTATACCCGTTTCTTTTAAAATTCTAAACATTATGTCCCAATCTACATTGTCAAATGCCTTTTCTAAGTCTACAAAAGCTATGCAAGTTACCTTTCCTACCCTCTTTCTTTTTTCTACTACCGTTCTTAGTGCTAGAATCGCCTCTCTCGTCCCTCTGTTTTTCCTAAAACCAAACTGATCTTCTCCTAGCCTTTCCTCTAAATCATTAGGAGTTAAAAATAGGTTAATTGGACTACAGTGTATTTAAATTGACAGGGTCACGAAGAGGGGGTCAGAACTCAGGGAATTTGTTTATTGAAATGTAAGGGAGAGGAAGAGGAGGATGAAGCAAATGTTTATTAGAATTCAAGTCCAGATTGTTTTTTCTTCAACGCACTCTGGCTCCAAAATATCTCTCCCCAGCAACGAACACAGTAACGCGTGCAAACTATTTTGTCTAGCCCGCATGCACCTACATACATCACATGTTATAATAGAAAGATGGGCAAACAGTAGAGATGGGAACATAACTGACAATGACTATTTTTTCATTGTCTTAAAATCACTAAACATGTACGACCGGAAAACGTGTCGTAACAATGTGTTTCCATGAAAGCTTCGGATCTAAATGTATGCCAAGAAATTTGACTGTACTGGAAAAACCATCACACGCCGACTGGTCAACATGGCGTAGCGTAGATAACATAATGTTCGTTTTCATATTATTCATACACAGCTTGTTTGAGGAGAACCAGTGCAAGGCTACCATTTGTGCAGAGTCGCATTCAGCCTTTATGACCATTATGTTATGTTTCATAACTGAAAATATAATGTCATCAGCGTAAAGTATACAATCAATATTAGGTAAATAATCACCTATATCGTTAATAAAGATTAAGAATAACAGAGGATCTAATATAGATCCCTGCGGTACCCCTATTATAATATCTCTTGACTGCGATAACACATTGTTAAAAAAGACTACTTGTTTTCTATTCGACACATAAGATTGTATCAGCTTTAAATTCACAGAATTGAAATGATAACACAATCAGAAGCCCTACTTTGGTCTAAAAATAGCGACATAAGAAATTCCCCTTTCTCAAAACATTGGATGGTTTTATTTACAAATCTAATAATTGCATCCGTTGTACAAAAACCCCTATCAAAACCAAATTGGCAATCAGTGAATAGATTGTTACTTTCACAAAATTCAAAAATTCTTCTGGACATTGCTTTTTCGACTACTTTCGAGAAAGTAGGAAGTAAAGAAATTGGACAGTAGTTGCAGACATCATTCAAATCACCTTTTTGAAAGAGCGGAATCACCTTAGCTATTTTTAGACAATCCGGGAAAGTTCCCGTTTCGAAAGACGTATTAATAAGCTTAAAAAGTGGCTCAACAAACAGGTCAATATTACGCTTTAGAATCATGGTACTTAAACCATATATATCTTTAGATTTACTATGCTTGAGTGATTTAATAATATCTCTTACATCCACTAAACTTATTGGTACAAAAATGAAAGATATATTATCCGAAAATAAGTTATTCATCAATGTGAGTGGATCCGTCCCTGTATCAAGAATGGTTGAAATAGTTACAGAGGCTATATTAACAAAGTAATCATTAAAATCATTTGCAGATACCTCCGAGGTTATTTCAACACAATTATTTCTCCGCTTTGCATTTACTAAATTCCACATCGCATTTATAGGTTTCCTAGAATTTTTTTATAAATGAGTCGTTCGCTTCCAATTTAGCATTTCTAATATTTATTCTATATGTAATTTTGAACTCATTTCGAATTTTTAAAATGTTATCGTTTTTATATTTATAAAATAATTCATTTAGAAATTGCAAGTGATTGCGCATATACCTCAAATTATTGTTAAACCATTTAATTCCATTATCAGTGCTTATCAATGGTGTTTAGAAAGGTATCAAATTGTTTGTTGATATTGTTAGAATAGTGTAAATAATTAAAATTGCATTTACTAATAATATTACACATTATCATTAAACCTCTTTCAGTTATCGGACGACATTTATTGTTCATTGTAAAAAATGGTGGTATTGATAAATTTAAGAACATTATAATAGCTCTATTAATCAGATAAACAGGCATCGAATACATCAACTTCTATATTGATATTGGATACATTAACAATAATATTGTCGATACAGTTACCCTGACGAGTCGGTTCTGATATAGATTGTACAAGGCCGTAGCTACTGAATATATCAATTAAGTCATGTTTTTCTTTAGAATTATTATTGAAGTTTTAATAATAATAAAAATAATAAAAAATTAAAATCTCCACTTATTGTTATACCACCACTTAAATTAAACTTATCTAACATATCACCCAACGTGTTTAGAAACTTTTTCCAATCGTCTGTTAGTGACCTATATATACATATTATTGTTATGCCAAATTTTGAGCAGTGAATAGCGCAAAATTCGCAATGTTTCTCTACGGATAAATCATTAATGTATGGCAATGGTTTATAGTCGAAATCCTCTTTGCAAAATATAATTACACCTCCGTGTAAAAATTTGGTGCGACTATAAAAAGACGCCGTATTAAAATTATCAATTTTTATACTTTCAACTTCATATTTATGTAACCAGTGTTCACTGAAAGCTACAATAGCAAATTTTGTAAGGTACAATTCTATAAATGCCTGAATTTCACAAACTTTTCTTCTTAAGCACTGAATATTAACATGTAACAAATTAAAATTAGATGGATGCCTAGCACTAATAGCACTAATTGTCTTCAATTTTCCGCTTCGGTCGACGTTTGAGAGGCCGCTCCCGGAAAAATTTCTTCCCACCTTAGAAATTGGAAACGCCGTATTGCTGCACCCAATGGCTAAATATCTGATGTATAGACTTCGTCCGTGAATGATAGTGGATACGACACTTTGAAAGACGTAAGCGTATCCGTACTTTTTAACAGAGTCACCTTAAAGGGAATTAAGGGTGTACTCTTTTTCACGTATAGTTGTAGTATGTAGTATGTAGTATATAGTATACTATGTAGTATAGTTGTACTATGTGCAATAATGAATAATGAATTTATGAATTTATATATTATAATTTATAAATTATAATTTATACTAATAATGAATTTATTTATCCGCGGCCTCTGTGGATTAGATTTTTATGGCGACGCAGAGCTACGGACTCGATGGGTGCGTTTTTTTATGGCGACAGAGATTTATAGACGACTATATGCAGGCGCGAGAGTTCATGATCGAGTCTGCACATAGTACAACTATATTATATAATATGTTTATATAATTTTAATGATTTTATTTATCCGCTGCCTCGATGGGTCAGTTTATTATAGTGCCAGAGACCAATGGACTCGATAGGTCATTTATTATGACAATACAAATTTGTGGACTTGATGGGTCAGTTTTTTATGGCGACGGAGATCTTTACACGACTATATGCACGCGCGAGAATTTATGATCGAGTCAGCACATAGTACAACTATACTCTGTATGCGTATATAATTATAAATATTTTCTTTATCCGCTGCCTCGATGGGTTAGTTTCTCATGGCGACAGGAATTTATTCACGACTATATGCAGGCGCAAGAGTTCATGATTGAATCGGCACACAGTATAACTATAGTATAAAGTGTATATAAATATGATGAATTTAATGTTTCGTATTTCATTTCAAATATCATATTGCACAAGTATGACCATACATGAATATATAATTCTGGAGATTTTAATAAATATTAAGTTGAGCTATATTGTAGACTGTACTTTTGTTGAAATGATTTAAACTGTCCAATTTCATCTGATCACAACTATATCATACTGAAAATGGGCTTTCATGTATCATCATATTATATAACCCGTCGCTCAGCATCATGCGGGCCTCGCCCTAGCAGTAGAACTCGCGCTTATGAGAATGAAACCGTGGTAAACAACAACTGAACTAGTAGGCCAGGGATGTGCTTCGAAGCGCGAAGTGCCGAGACCCAGCAATCCGCCCTGACGGGCGGATTGCATAAGCTGTTGCCTAGCTACGGAACTCGCGCTTGTGCGAGTGGTTGCTGCTAGTATACTATATTATTTTATTATGTATAGAATTAAAAAAGAGATTGAACAAGTCTATGAAAAATAGAAAACTGTAATAATGTCAATTTCTGCCAATCGGTTCACGTTGGCTCTACTCCGTTAACCCAGCCTTAATCCTTTTCCAATTAATGCTACTTTTAATATAGGCTGGTATATCAATATCGAAAAATACAAAAAATAAGCAAATTAATGACTATATCATTGGTTTATATAATTATTTTAAATAATTTTGGTTTTATGGACGTTTTTATCGTTTTAGATTTGCATTGAACGTGAATTTATATTTTTTTACTTAATTTTTAAAATTTTACATAAAAACCATCTTTGAGTCACAAAGTAGTTTGATTTTTTTATATATATGCCATTGACAAATGATTGCAGACAAATTACTGTAGAGCAACTCTATATAAATATAATAATATATATATTTTACAACTAGCGATACCTGATGTAGATATCCTTACTCACGTAGTGAGGAGGATATGTCCCCATCTTCAGTAGCACAATTATAGTCAAAATAATGACAGAGATACCTCTGTCACCCACCAGGATTGCTATATAATTCAATTGTATACGAAATGCGCATCTAGCTAATAAATGCTTTGTGTTACGGTGTTTGGGTGATGTTTTATCACTGGCGGTTTCTTTAGAGGCCGCACGGCCGCGCGACCCTCTGAACATTGACCACATCACCGTAGATATATAATTGTATTGTGATATTTTATCTCGGCATTATTTTTCTTAGAATATAAAGCTTGCGTTGCGATAGCACAACACAACAGGGTGTGGCGTTCTGTGTGGTATCCGTTGCAAGCGGTAGAGTGAGAGCGACCGTATGCAGTATATCATCTGTTTCTTTGGTTCGCGTATCGTATACGCCGCAAATAAACTAGCAGCCCGCGTTGCTATTGCAACATGACGTCACGCTGTTTTTACAGCTAAGAATATGTCGTTGGTTTAAGCTATTCCGGGCCGCAAATCTTTAGCGTCCCAATAGAGAAGCCTAGTCTAGTATACAGGAAAATGGATATAGAATAGCCAGATAAGACAGTTGCATTGATCTGTGTAGTTACATATGTACGATTTTTCCACGTGTTTCTCCAAGAATATATTTAATAGAAATGAATAGTGTTAGTTCTTTATTGAAAATAGAGTTTTGTAGACTTTCTCTTGAGGACAAAGTAAAAATTAAAGAATTAGGTAGACCATTGCCTGATTTAAATTTATCACAAACTTGTGCAAGGAGTATTTATATCAATGAGAGATAGAAGAGCGGAATACCACTTTCAAGAAATGATTGAATTTAATCATATTGCATCCATTTTAGGTCATATTTCTTACTATTATGTTATTTTTTTAAGAAATGCGCCCCCTCGATTGAAATGTCAAGAGCCGCCACTAGGTTTTATACAATTATTTAACGCCGTAATGAAGATTTTACAATGAGGAAAATGTTACATATATTAAAGGAAGATCAATGTGCACAAACTATTCACACATAAATATAATTTTATAAAGTTGGAAATATCTACATGCCTACTTATTTATTCCATTTTGTCGCATTCACACGCAAAAAAACTTGCTTAAACAATGCGTATGAGCAATTATAAATGATGTAAATTTGCTATCTTAATATTATTTGTGTATTATTCCAAATTATCTCGTATTTGTACAAAATCAATCTTTAACATGTCCAGGAGACACAGACAATGTGGAAAAGTATCGACCTATTTCTATAATCCTGTCATATCAAAAATCTAAGAAATATGCATAAAAAATAGACTCATAGACTTTATAGAGAAGTATAAGATATTACATAAAAGTCTATATGGCTTGAGAAATAGACATTCAACCATTCAAGCAGTTTTATGACTTCAGTAGAGCTTTTGATAGCGTAAAACACAGTATAATTATTGAAAAGTTGGACTGGTATGGTATCCGAGGCCAAAGCAATGATCTACTAAAATCGTACTTAACAAATAGAACGTAAATAACAAATTTTGACAATAAAATATGAGAAATATCGAAAGTCTCATATGACGTGCCCCAAGGGAGCATATTGCGCCTGCTCATTTCCTGCTCTATATAAATGACGTACCTTCATCCATCCCAAGCACAGTGAAGGCAGTGTAATATGCCGATGATACTACGGTTCTGTACAATTTTAATTTCGAATCGGATAATGAAATTACACACGCAGCTCAGTAATGGTTTGCATCAAATTCACTGCAACCGAATGCAATAAAGAATCAAAACATCGCTTTCAGAATACGGAAAATGAATGACGAAGAAAACAAAACTGCAAATTTTCTAGGTATACTTTTAGATGACACATTGACATGGGCTCATCACATAAGTAATTTATCTCTCAAACTGTCCAAATCTTTACATTGGATTAGACAAATTCGCAAAAAAGTCTATGAAACTACAGGTCACACAACATACTTGGCGCTGTTCCATAGTGTTATGCAATATGGTCTAATAGTCTGGGGAAGTTCTGCTCATAAAAACAATATTTTTATATTACAAAAGCAAGCAATGAGAGTTATCTATAGAAGACCTAAAAGAAGCTCTGCGAAACAGATCTTCCGAAAACTAAAGACCTTACCTCTGCCATGTGTTTATATACTTGAATGCATTATATATGTACACATTCAGAACGGCCTAAAACAATCAGATCTAGATGAATACGATACCTGAAAGAAAGATGACCTACTCGCACCATTTGTCCGATTGAAGATATATGCCTGTGGAACTAAATACTGGGGTTACAGAATCTATAATAAACTGCCACCAGAACTGCGAAAATTACGGACTCAAAAACTAAGATGTTATTTGAAGCGCATCTTGTAAAACAGCTATTTCTACAGCATAGAGGAATATTATAATTATAATTTTGATAATGTTGTGTAATCTTATATTTCTTTCTATAAATGTAAAATTTGTAACAATAATAAAGGCTATTATTATTATTATTATTAGTATTATTATCATTATTGTTAGTCTATGTACTTTATGTGAACATGTTCTTCGCAATCATAAACATCTTTATCATAATCATATTCAATCATAATCATAAATATCTTTTTAACAAAAAGATTATACCATCGCACTGTACTTGGGCAGAATTACATGAAAAGTTATTAGACACCTTTACACTAAATTTCATTAATTTAATATATTGTTGCTGGATATATTTTTATGTATTATTATTATGTAACAGATGTTAAATATTTCATAGTGAATAATTATCGAATGCCATGAAAAATAAGCTTGAGAATGCTAACGCGAACATGGAAAACCATGAAACAGACTTTTTTTTTCACATGATTATATTTCTACAATATACTATTTATTAAATTTTTTTTCTTACTAAGAACGATAAAAATAAAGATAGATGGTCACACTAATGTGGTATATAGGCTATTTATGTTACATAACGTATTGTTTATTGCTTGTATTAAAAGTCATGAGTATAGAATTACCGTGCACATTGCAGGCAATTCGGAATTATCTGCTCTTGGAATATGTACTTCGTTTTTTCAGCTGGTTTGGTATACAAGGCGGGTTATAGTTTATACTATTTTAGCTTCAACAGCATTACAGTTACTAGAGTTCTAAATTACTTACAATATAAATTAATCTTATTTTTCAAAATATTTTTTAAATTATCTAAATATTGGAGGTAGTTTATAGTTTCTAGTGCAATCAATGCAGTAATATTATAAAATCGTCACTACGGCATTAAATAATTATATAAAATATCACCCAAATACCGTAACACAAAGCATTTATTAGTAAGATGCGCATTTCTGAGGCTGTGCCCCTATCTTCACTACCACAAGATAAAAAATAAATAAAATACCTCCTGTCAGTAACCGTGATTGTTATACAATTGAATAAAAAGTCAACATGACAGAAGTTTTTCAGTTTACGAAATATATAATATGACTTAGAATAAATATAATTTCTGGACAATCGAAAATACGACTAATGACGTAAACAAGTAATAATAATAAATGAAGGATAGCCAAACCAAAATAACTAAAAATAAAATTTGTTTTTAAAAATAAATTAAATAAACAAGATTAAATTGGTCTATTTATTAGATAGATGCGCATTTCAGAGGCTATGCCCCCATCTTCAGTAGCACCATAATAGAACATATAAAGATACCTTTCTCCCTCACCGGGATTGCTATACAATTATATACTACCTTCACAATTATATAGGCATAGCCATTCGTCTGCTACCCGTTCATCGGGTAGCAGACGAATGTCATTGTCAATGACAATTAAGTGTTGAAAAATGGCGGGGCACCGCCCTTCTTCTGGCGGACGGGACAACCAAAATTCGACCGCTCGGGTGGGCCACTGAGGAAGTAATCATTAGCGGAATCAGCACTCCCATAAGGTTCCGAATTGTCGTAAGGAATAACACCCATCGGTAATTCTCGGGATGACGTTCCTGGAGGCCACCAATGCACACCTTGACATCCCCTGCCGAGCCTTAGCGTTTGGTATTCAAAAACGTCATATGGCTTACTAGAGAAACCGAAGGTCCCCAGCATGCCCGACACCCCTACCGGAGTTGAAATCTGATTTCAAGGAAACTAAAAATCAGCGTTTCGAAGAACTTGTCTCAGACTTCCGAGACATCTTCGATACACGGATCTTGCGACAACCCGTTTCAACTCAACACGAAATTGCGCTGTCTGACCAAAGCCCATTTATTCAGCACAATTTCAGAATGTCGGACGACAAGAAGCAAATCCTCCAGCAGAACGTGGAAGAGATGCTACAACAGGGAATAATCGAAGAAAGTAATTCCAGATACAACTCTCCCGTTCTAGTCGTGGCCAAGAAGAACGGGAAACCGAGAATTTGCGTAGACGTCAGGATCCTCAACCAGCAAACTATCCCGGAGCCAGGGAGTTTTCCCATAATCCAAGAAACTCCACGCGACCTGGGTACGGCGCAAGTATTCTCTATCCTTGATTTGAAATCCAGATACTGGCAAGTTCCCCGGACGGCATCCTCCAAGTAGTTGACAGCCCACTATCAATTCCGTGTCATGCCATTCAGCCCGGCTACCTTCCAGCGCATGATTTCGCAGGAGGTACTAGTAGGGTATGTGAGGAAGTTTGCCCTGGCATACATCATCATATATTCGAAGACGCAGGAGGAACAACTAATCCACCTAATCCTGGTGTTCGAACGATTGCAGCAACACGGCCTCACTTGTAACCCCGAGAAGTGCAGTTTCGGTATGAGCCACTTCACCTACCTCGGCCACCGAATCGAGGTACAGACAATCCAGCCAGCGGAAGAACACACGTTACAGCGGACCAAAGCTAACCGACCCAAGAACAAAAGGCAGATGCGATCCTTCCTGGGGATGTGAAACTGGCTGCAGGAGTTAATACCCAGTTTTACCGACCTAGCAAGCCCTCTGAACAACTGCAGAACCCAAAGGTACCGTTTAAATGGACCACGGAGTGCGACGACGTCTTTAACAGCATCAAGGTGGAAATGAAGAACCCCCGAAGGCTGTATCGCCCCGACATGGAGCATCCAATGATCCTCCAAACCGACGTCAGCCAACAAGGAATCGGCGCCGTACTCTACCAATAAGAGCCACAAGCCCAAAAGAATCATCAGCTTCGCCAGTTCTTCGCTGACTAACGTCCAGAAAAAGTACCACTCCAACGAGCTGGAGTACCTAGCCGTCATCTGGGCGATCTAAAATTCCGCTCCTACCTGGAGAAATTCCCTATCTTTACCCTACGAACGGACAACAGAGCGCTGACCTGGTTAGCGTCAATGGGCGACACCAACACCAAACTGGCACGCTGGAGCCGCCAGCTCCAAGAAGTTGATATACTGCCGCGGAGAGTAAAACGAGTTACCCGACTCTCGCAACACCGCCGTAGAAACCAACACTGAACCAACCTGCCCCACCTACTATCGCTGAGCACGGCCAATTTAAGAACACGACTGGCAGTTGAACAACCACAATGCCTGCCGTAGCCTGCCTGCTGATTGGAATGCAGGCAGAAGAGCACTGTTGGAGATCATAGACAGAACGAAGGCGGTCGACCGGCCCATATGATCAAGGAAGCCAGCCCAGACAGCCTAGATGAAAGAGACGAAGGAGAAACAACTCCTGGAAGAGACGAAACCTGCCGGGAAACCCACGAAAACAGGCAATACGTGACGTGACCTGAACAAAAGTTCAGGTCACGGTCAAACGCCGCCCTCGCCAACCTGGACCACATGGTGTGGTCACACCACACAAGATGGTGTGGTGTTCTGACCAGATGGGGTATCCAAATACCTAGCCTCTGTATCCAGAAACCGACTGCGAATGGGGCGACCCTTCCGGTAACTTCTAAATGGTGGCCACTTGGCGGCCACATGGCGTTTTTAGACGTTTCCAGCATTTTAACGTTAATAAATTGATTTTTAGAGATACAAAATATTTTTTATCGTGAAAAATGCAGTTTTAGTCCGAGAAATACGAAAATGTCAAAAAACGCTTGTATTCGTCGAAAGTGATCGTTTTTAGACGCTTCCAGCTTTCTGACGTTAATAAATTGATTTTCAGAGATAAAAAATATTTTTTTGTAGTGAAAAATACAGTTTTAGCCCGCGAAGAACGAAAATGTTTAAAAACGCTTGTATTCGTCGAAAGTGATCGCTTTTAGACGTTTCCAGCTTTATGACGTTAATACATTGATTTTCAGAGACAAAAAGTATATTTTGTCGTGAAAAATACAGTTTTAGTCCGCGAAGTACGAAAATGTCTAAAAATGCTCGTATTCGTCGAAAGTGATCGTTATTATACGTTTCCAGCTTTCTGACGTTAATAAATTGATTTTCAGAGATAAAATTTTTTCTTGTCAGAAAAATACAGTTTTAGTCCGCGAAGTACGAAAATGTCAAAAAACGCTTATATTCGTCGAAAGTGATCGTTTTTAGAATTTTCCAGCTTTCTTACCTTAATAAATTGATTTTCAGAGATAAAAAATATCTTTTGTCGTGAAAGATACAGTCTGCGAAGTACGAAAATGTCTTAAAACGCTTGTATTCGTCGAAAATGATCGTTTTTAGACGTTTGCAGCGTTCTGACGTTAATAAATTGTTTTTCAGATATAACAAATAGATTTTGTCGTGAAAAAAACAGTTTTAGTCCGCGAAGTACGAAAATATCTAAAAACGTTTGTATACGTCGAAAGTGATCGTTTTTAGACGTTTCCTGCTTTCTGACGTTAATAAATTGATTTTCAGATATAATTTTTTTTTGTCGTGAAGAATACAGTTTTAGTCCGCGAAGTACGAAAATGTCTAAAAACGCTTGTATTCGTCGAAAGTGATCGTTTTTAGACGTTTCCAGCTTTCTGACGTTAATAAATTGATTTTCAGAGCTAAAAAATATTTATTGTCGTGAAAAATACAGTTTTAATCCGCGAATTACGAAAATGTCCTAAAACGCTTGTATTCGTCGAAAATGATCGTTTTTAGACGTTTGCAGCGTTCTGACGTTAATAAATTGTTTTTCAGATATAACAAATAATTTTTGTCATGAAAAATACAGGTTTAGTCCGCGAAGTACGAAAATATCTAAAAACGTTTGCATACGTAGAAAGTGATCGTTTTTAGACGTTTCCTGCCTTCTGACGTTAATAAATTGATTTTCAGATATAATTTTTTTTTTGTCGTGAAGAATACAGTTTTAGTCCGCGAAGTACGAAAATGTCTAAAAACGCTTGTATTCGTCGAAAGTGATCGATTTTAGGCGTTTCTAGCTTTATGACGTTAATAAATTTATTTTCAGAGATAAAATTTTTTTTTGTCGTGAAAAATACAGTTTTAGTCCGCGACGGACGAAAATGTTTAAAAACGCTTGTATTCGTCGAAAGTGATCGTTTTTAGACGTTTCCAGCTTTCTGACGTTAATAAATTGATTTTCAGAGCGAAAAAATAATTTTTGTCGTGAAAATTACAGCTTTAATCCGCGAATTACGAAAATGTCTAAAAGCACTTGTATTCGTCAAAAGTGATCGTTTTTAGATGTTTCCAGCTTTCTTACCTTAATAAATTGATTTTCAGAGATAAAAAATATCTTTTGTCGCGAAAAATACAGTTTTAGTCCGCGAATTACGAAAATGTCTAAAAACGTTTGTATACGTCGAAACTGATCGTTTTTAGACGTTTCCAGCGTTCTGACGTTAATAAATTGTTTTTCAGAGATAATTTTTTTTTGTCGTGAAGAATACACTTTTAGTCCGCGAAGTACGAAAATTTTTAAAAACGCCTGTATTCGTCAAAAGTAATCGTTTTTAGATGTTTCCAACTTTCTGACGTTAATAAATTGATTTTCAGAGATAAATAATGTTTTTTGTCGTGAAAAATACAGTTTTAGTCCGCGAAGTACGAAAATATATTAAAACGCTTGTATTCGTCGAAAGTGATCGTTTTTAGACGTTTCCAGCTTTCTGACGTTAATAAATTGATTTTCAGAGATACAAAATATCTTTTGTCGTGAATAATACAGTTTTAGTCTGCGAAGTACGAACACGTCTTAAAAAGCTTGTAGTCGTCGAAAGTGATCGTTTTCAGATGTTTCCAGCTTTCTGACGTTAATAAATAGATTTTCAGCGATAAAAAATTGTTTTTGTCATGAAAAATACAGGTTTAGTCCGCGAATTACGAAAATGCCTAAAACCACTTGTACTCGTCAAAAGTGATCGTTTTTAGACGTGTCCAGCTTTCTTAACTTAATAAATTGATTTTCAGAGCTAAAAAATATCTTTTGTCGTGAGAAATACAGTTTTAGTCCGCGAAGTACGAAAATGTCTAAAAACGTTTGTATACGTCAAAAGTGATCGTTTTTAGACGTTTCCAGCTTTCTGACGTTACTAAATTGATTTTCAGATATAATTTTTTTTTTGTCGTGAAGAATACAGTTTTAGTCCGCGTAGTACGAAAATGTTTAAAGACGCTTATATTCGTCAAAAGTAATCGTTTTTAGACGTTTCCAACTTTCTGACGTTAATAAATTGATTTTCAGAGATAAATAATGTTTTTTGTCGTGAAAAATACAGTTTTAGTCCGCGAAGTACGAAAATATATTAAAACGCTTGTATTCGTCGAAAGTGATCGTTTTTGGACGTTTCCAGCTTTCTGACGTTAATAAATTGATTTTCAGATATAAAAAATATTTGTTGTGAAAAATACAGTTTTAGTCCGCGAATTACAAAAATGTCTAAAACCACTTGTATTCGTCAAAAGTGATCGTTTTTAGACGTTTCCAGCTTTCCTACCTTAATAAATTGATTTTCAGAGCTAAAAAATATCTTTTGTAGTGAAAAATACAGTTTTAGTCCGCGAAGTACGAAAATGTCTTAAAACGCTTGTATTCGTCGAAAATGTTCGATTTTATATGTTTCTAGCTATCTGACGTTAATAAATTGATTTTCAGAGATAAAAAATATTGTTTGTCTTGAAAAATATAGTTTTAGTCCGCGAAGTACGACAATGTGTAAAAACGCTTGTATTCGTCGAAAGTGATCGTTTTTATATATTTCCAGCTTTCTGACGTTAATAAATTGATTTCCAGAGATAAATCTTTTTTTTGTCGCGAAAAATACAGTTTTAGTCCGCGAAGTGCGAAAATGTCTAAAAACGCTTGTATTCGTCGAAAGTGATCGTTTTTAGATATTTCCAGCATTCTGTCGTTAATAAGTTGATTTTCAGAGCAAAAAATATTTTTTGTCGTGAAAAATACAGCTTTAGTCCGCGAATTACGAAAATGTCTAAAACCACTTGTATTCGTCAAAAGTTATCGTTTTTGGACGTTTCCAGCTTTCTTACCTTAATAAATTAATTTTCAGAGCTAAAAAATATCTTGTGTCGTGAAAATACAGTTTTAGTCCGCCAAGTACGAAAATGTTTAAAAACGCTTGTATTCGTCAAAAGTGATCGTTTTTACACGTTTCCAGCTTTCTTACCTTAATAAATTGATTTTCAGAGCTAAAAAATATTTTTTGCAGTGAAAAATACAATTTTAGTCTGCGAAGTACGAAAATGTTTAAAGTCGCTTGTTTTCATCGAAAGTGATCGTTTTTAGACGTTTCTAGCTTTCTGACGTTAATAAATTGATTTTGAGATATAAAAAATATTTGTTGTTGTGAAAAATACAGTTTTAGTCCGCGAATTACGAAAATGTCTAAAACCACTTGTATTCGTCAAAAGTGATCGTTTTTAGACGTTTCCAGCTTTCCTACCTTAATAAATTGATTTTCAGAGCTAAAAAATATCTTTTGTAGTGAAAAATACAGTTTTAGTCTGCGAAGTCCGAAAATGTCTTAAAACGCTTGTATTCGTCGAAAATGTTCGACTTTATACGTTTCTAGCTATCTGACGTTAATAAATTGATTTTCAGAGATAAAAAATATTGTTTGTCTTGAAAAATACAGTTTTAGTCCGCGAAGTACGACAATGTCTAAAAACGCTTGTATTCGTCGAAAGTGATCGTTTTTATATGTTTCCAGCTTTCTGACGTTAACAAATTGATTTCCAGAGATAAATCTTTTTTTTGTCGCGAAAAATACAGTTTTAGTCCGCGAAGTACAAAAATGTCTAAAAACGCTAGTATTCGTCGAAAGTGATCGTTTTTAGACGTTTCCAGCTTTCCTACCTTAATAAATTGATTTTCAGAGCTAAAAAATATCTTTTGTCGTGAAAATACAGTTTTAGTCCGCGAAGTACGAAAATGTCTAAAAACGTTTGTATTCGTCAAAAGTAATCGTTTTTAGATTTTTCCAGCTTTCTGATGTTAATAAATTGATTTTTCAGAGAAAATAATGTTTTTTGTCGTGAAAACTACAGTTTTAGTCCGCGAAGTACGACAATGTCTAAAAACGCTTGTATTCGTCGAAGGTGATCGTTTTTATACGTTTCCAGCTTTCTGACGTTAATAAATTTATTTTCAGAGACAAAAAATATTTTTTGTCATGAAAAATACAGGTTTAGTCCGCGAAGTACGAAAATATCTAAAAACGTTTGCATACGTAGAAAGTGATCGTTTTTAGACGTTTCCTGCCTTCTGACGTTAATAAATTGATTTTCAGATATAATTTTTTTTTTGTCGTGAAGAATACAGTTTTAGTCCGCGAAGTACGAAAATGTCTAAAAACGCTTGTATTCGTCGAAAGTGATCGATTTTAGGCGTTTCTAGCTTTATGACGTTAATAAATTTATTTTCAGAGATAAAATTTTTTTTTGTCGTGAAAAATACAGTTTTAGTCCGCGACGGACGAAAATGTTTAAAAACGCTTGTATTCGTCGAAAGTGATCGTTTTTAGACGTTTCCAGCTTTCTGACGTTAATAAATTGATTTTCAGAGCGAAAAAATATTTTTTGTCGTGAAAATTACAGCTTTAATCCGCGAATTACGAAAATGTCTAAAAGCACTTGTATTCGTCAAAAGTGATCGTTTTTAGATGTTTCCAGCTTTCTTACCTTAATAAATTGATTTTCAGAGATAAAAAATATCTTTTGTCGCGAAAAATACAGTTTTAGTCCGCGAATTACGAAAATGTCTAAAAACGTTTGTATACGTCGAAACTGATCGTTTTTAGACGTTTCCAGCGTTCTGACGTTAATAAATTGTTTTTCAGAGATAATTTTTTTTTGTCGTGAAGAATACACTTTTAGTCCGCGAAGTACGAAAATTTTTAAAAACGCCTGTATTCGTCAAAAGTAATCGTTTTTAGATGTTTCCAACTTTCTGACGTTAATAAATTGATTTTCAGAGATAAATAATGTTTTTTGTCGTGAAAAATACAGTTTTAGTCCGCGAAGTACGAAAATATATTAAAACGCTTGTATTCGTCGAAAGTGATCGTTTTTAGACGTTTCCAGCTTTCTGACGTTAATAAATTGATTTTCAGAGATACAAAATATCTTTTGTCGTGAATAATACAGTTTTAGTCTGCGAAGTACGAACACGTCTTAAAAAGCTTGTAGTCGTCGAAAGTGATCGTTTTCAGATGTTTCCAGCTTTCTGACGTTAATAAATAGATTTTCAGCGATAAAAAATTGTTTTTGTCATGAAAAATACAGGTTTAGTCCGCGAATTACGAAAATGCCTAAAACCACTTGTACTCGTCAAAAGTGATCGTTTTTAGACGTGTCCAGCTTTCTTAACTTAATAAATTGATTTTCAGAGCTAAAAAATATCTTTTGTCGTGAGAAATACAGTTTTAGTCCGCGAAGTACGAAAATGTCTAAAAACGTTTGTATACGTCAAAAGTGATCGTTTTTAGACGTTTCCAGCTTTCTGACGTTACTAAATTGATTTTCAGATATAATTTTTTTTTTGTCGTGAAGAATACAGTTTTAGTCCGCGTAGTACGAAAATGTTTAAAGACGCTTATATTCGTCAAAAGTAATCGTTTTTAGACGTTTCCAACTTTCTGACGTTAATAAATTGATTTTCAGAGATAAATAATGTTTTTTGTCGTGAAAAATACAGTTTTAGTCCGCGAAGTACGAAAATATATTAAAACGCTTGTATTCGTCGAAAGTGATCGTTTTTGGACGTTTCCAGCTTTCTGACGTTAATAAATTGATTTTCAGATATAAAAAATATTTGTTGTGAAAAATACAGTTTTAGTCCGCGAATTACAAAAATGTCTAAAACCACTTGTATTCGTCAAAAGTGATCGTTTTTAGACGTTTCCAGCTTTCCTACCTTAATAAATTGATTTTCAGAGCTAAAAAATATCTTTTGTAGTGAAAAATACAGTTTTAGTCCGCGAAGTACGAAAATGTCTTAAAACGCTTGTATTCGTCGAAAATGTTCGATTTTATATGTTTCTAGCTATCTGACGTTAATAAATTGATTTTCAGAGATAAAAAATATTGTTTGTCTTGAAAAATATAGTTTTAGTCCGCGAAGTACGACAATGTGTAAAAACGCTTGTATTCGTCGAAAGTGATCGTTTTTATATATTTCCAGCTTTCTGACGTTAATAAATTGATTTCCAGAGATAAATCTTTTTTTTTGTCGCGAAAAATACAGTTTTAGTCCGCGAAGTGCGAAAATGTCTAAAAACGCTTGTATTCGTCGAAAGTGATCGTTTTTAGATATTTCCAGCATTCTGTCGTTAATAAGTTGATTTTCAGAGCAAAAAATATTTTTTGTCGTGAAAAATACAGCTTTAGTCCGCGAATTACGAAAATGTCTAAAACCACTTGTATTCGTCAAAAGTTATCGTTTTTGGACGTTTCCAGCTTTCTTACCTTAATAAATTAATTTTCAGAGCTAAAAAATATCTTGTGTCGTGAAAATACAGTTTTAGTCCGCCAAGTACGAAAATGTTTAAAAACGCTTGTATTCGTCAAAAGTGATCGTTTTTACACGTTTCCAGCTTTCTTACCTTAATAAATTGATTTTCAGAGCTAAAAAATATTTTTTGCAGTGAAAAATACAATTTTAGTCTGCGAAGTACGAAAATGTTTAAAGTCGCTTGTTTTCATCGAAAGTGATCGTTTTTAGACGTTTCTAGCTTTCTGACGTTAATAAATTGATTTTGAGATATAAAAAATATTTGTTGTTGTGAAAAATACAGTTTTAGTCCGCGAATTACGAAAATGTCTAAAACCACTTGTATTCGTCAAAAGTGATCGTTTTTAGACGTTTCCAGCTTTCCTACCTTAATAAATTGATTTTCAGAGCTAAAAAATATCTTTTGTAGTGAAAAATACAGTTTTAGTCTGCGAAGTCCGAAAATGTCTTAAAACGCTTGTATTCGTCGAAAATGTTCGACTTTATACGTTTCTAGCTATCTGACGTTAATAAATTGATTTTCAGAGATAAAAAATATTGTTTGTCTTGAAAAATACAGTTTTAGTCCGCGAAGTACGACAATGTCTAAAAACGCTTGTATTCGTCGAAAGTGATCGTTTTTATATGTTTCCAGCTTTCTGACGTTAACAAATTGATTTCCAGAGATAAATCTTTTTTTTGTCGCGAAAAATACAGTTTTAGTCCGCGAAGTACAAAAATGTCTAAAAACGCTAGTATTCGTCGAAAGTGATCGTTTTTAGACGTTTCCAGCTTTCCTACCTTAATAAATTGATTTTCAGAGCTAAAAAATATCTTTTGTCGTGAAAATACAGTTTTAGTCCGCGAAGTACGAAAATGTCTAAAAACGTTTGTATTCGTCAAAAGTAATCGTTTTTAGATTTTTCCAGCTTTCTGATGTTAATAAATTGATTTTTCAGAGAAAATAATGTTTTTTGTCGTGAAAACTACAGTTTTAGTCCGCGAAGTACGACAATGTCTAAAAACGCTTGTATTCGTCGAAGGTGATCGTTTTTATACGTTTCCAGCTTTCTGACGTTAATAAATTTATTTTCAGAGACAAAAAATATTTTTTGCAGTGAAAAATACAGTTTTAGTCCGCAAAGTACGAAAATGTCTAAAATCGCTTGTTTTCATCAAAAGTTATCGTTTTTAGAAATTTCTAGCTTTCTGACGTTAATAAATCTATTTTCAGATATAAAAAATATTTGTTTTTGTGAAAATACAGTTTTAGTCCGCGAAGTACGAAAATGTCTAAAAATGCTTGTAATCGTCGAAAGTGATCGTTTTTATACGTTTCCAGCTTTCTGACGTTACTAAATTGATTTTCAGATATAAATTTTTTTTTGTCGTGAAAAATACAGTTTTAGTCCGCAAAGTACGAAAATGTCTAAAAACGCTTGTATTCATCGAAAGTGATCGTTTTTAGACGTTTCCAGCTTTCTGACGTTAATAAATTGATTTTCAGAGATAAAAAATTTTCTTGTCAGAAAAATACAGTTTTAGTCCGCGAAGTACGACAATGTCTAAAAACGCTTGTATTCGTCGAAAGTGATCGTTTTTATACGTTTCCAGCTTTCTGACGTTAATAAATTGATTTTCAGAGCTAAAAAATATTTTTTGTCCTGAAAAATACAGCTTTAGTCCGCGAGGTACGAAAATGTCTAAAAACGCTAGTATTCGTCGAAAGTGATCGTTTTTAGACGTTTCCAGCTTTCTGGCGTTAATAAATTGATTTTCAGAGATAGAAAATATTTTTTGTCGTGAAAAATACAGTTTTAGTCCGCGAATTACGAATATATCTAAAAACGCTTGTATTCGTCGAAAGTGATCGTTTTTATACGTTTCCAGCTTTCTGGCGTTAATAAATTGATTTTCAGAGATAAAATTTTTTTTTGTCGTGAAAAATACAGTTTTAGTCCGCGACGGACGAAAATGTCTAAAAATGCTTGTATTCGTCGAAAGTGATCGTTTTTAGACGTTTCCAGCTTTCTGACGTTAATAAATTGATTTTCAGATATAAAAAATATTTTATGTCGAGAAAAATACAGTTTTAGTCCGCGAAGTACGAAAATGTTTAAAAACGCTTGTATTCGTCGAAAGTGATCGTTTTTAGACGTTTCCAGCTTTCTGACGTTAATAAATTGATTTTCAGAGCGAAAAAATAATTTTTGTCGTGAAAATTACAGCTTTAATCCGCGAATTACGAAAATGTCTAAAAGCACTTGTATTCGTCAAAAGTGATCGTTTTTAGATGTTTCCAGCTTTCTGACGTTAATAAATTGATTTTCAGAGCTAACAAATATCTTTTGTCCTGAAAAATACAGCTTTAGTCCGCGAGGTACGAAAATGTCTAAAAACGCTAGTATTCGTCGAAAGTGATCGTTTTTAGACGTTTCCAGCTTTCTGACGTTAATAAATTGATTTTCAGAGCTAAAAAATATTTTTTGTCCTGAAAAATACAGCTTTAGTCCGCGAGGTACGAAAATGTCTAAAAACGCTAGTATTCGTCGAAAGTGATCGTTTTTAGACGTTTCCAGCTTTCTGGCGTTAATAAATTGATTTTCAGAGATAGAAAATATTTTTTGTCGTGAAAAATACAGTTTTAGTCCGCGAATTACGAATATATCTAAAAACGCTTGTATTCGTCGAAAGTGATCATTTTTATACGTTTCCAGCTTTCTTACCTTAATAAATTGATTTCTAGAGCTAAAAAATATCTTTTGTCGTGAGAAATACAGTTTTAGTCCGCGAAGTACGAAAATGTCTAAGAACATTTGTATACGTCAAAAGTGATCGTTTT
Source organism: Leptodirus hochenwartii (assembly GCA_947310635.1). Classification (NCBI taxonomy): domain Eukaryota; kingdom Metazoa; phylum Arthropoda; class Insecta; order Coleoptera; family Leiodidae; genus Leptodirus; species Leptodirus hochenwartii. The sequence continues at coordinate 29,077,062 of OX371177.1, read as the reverse complement.
TAGTCGTTTCCAGCTTTCTGACGTTAATAAATTGATTTTCAGAGATAATTTTTTTTTGTCGTGAAAAATACAGTTTTAGTCCGCGAAGTACGAAAATGTCTAAAAACGCTTGTATTCGTCGAAAGTGATCGTTTTTAGATGTTTCCAGCTTTCTGACGTTAATAAATTGATTTTCAGAAATAAATAAAGTTTTTTGTCGTGAAAAATACAGTTTTAGTCCGCGAAGTACGACAATGTCTAAAAACGCTTGTATTCGTCGAAGGTGATCGTTTTTATACGTTTCCAGCTTTCTGACGTTAATAAATTGATTTTCAGAGATAAAAAAATTTCTTGTCAGAAAAATACAGTTTTAGTCCGCGAAGTACGACAATGTCTAAAAACGGTTGTAGTTGTCGAAAGTGATCGTTTTCAGATGTTTCCAGCTTTCTGACGTTAATAAATTGATTTCCAGAGATACATTTCTTTTTTGTCGCGAAAAATACAGTTTTAGTCCGCGAAGTACGAAAATGTTTAAAAACGCTTATATTCGTCAAAAGTAATCGTTTTTAGTTATTTCCAGCTTTCTGACGTTAATAAATTGATTTTCAGAGATAAATAATGTTTTTTGTCGTGAAACATACAGTTTTAGTCCGCGAATTACGAAAATGTCTAAAACCATTTGTATTCGTCAAAAGTGATCGTTTTTAGACGTGTCCAGCTTTCTTAAATTAATAAATTGATTTTCAGAGCTAAAAAATATCTTTTGTCGTGAGAAATACAGTTTTAGTCCGCGAAGTACGAAAATGTCTAAAAACGTTTGTATACGTCAAAAGTGATCGTTTTTAGACGTTTCCAGCTTTCTTACGTTACTAAATTGATTTTCAGAGATAATTTTTTTTTTTGTCATGAAGAATACAGTTTTAGTCCGCGAAGTACGAAAATGTTTAAAAACGCTTATATTCGTCAAAAGTAATCGTTTTTAGACGTTTCCAGCTTTCTGACGTTAATAAATTGATTTTCAGAGATAAATAATGTTTTTTGTCGTGAAAAATACAGTTTTAGTCCGCGAAGTACGAAAATGTATTAAAACGCTTGTATTCGTCGAAAGTGATCGTTTTTAGACGTTTCCAGCTTTCTGACGTTAATAAATTGATTTTCAGAGATACAAAATATCTTTTGTCGTGAATAATACAGTTTTAGTCTGCGAAGTACGAAAATGTCTTAAGAAGCTTGTAGTCGTCGAAAGTGATCGTTTTCAGATGTTTCCAGCTTTCTGACGTTAATAAATTGATTTTCAGAGATAAAAAATTGTTTTTGTCATGAAAAATACAGGTTTAGTCCGCGAATTAAGAAAATGTCTAAAACCACTTGTATTCGTCAAAAGTGATCGTTTTTAGACGTTTCCAGCTTTCTGACGTTAATAAATAGATTTTCATAGATAAAAAATTTTCTTGTCAGAAAAATACAGTTTTAGTCCGCGAAGTACGACAATGTCTAAAAACGCTTGTATTCGTCGAAAGTGATCGTTTTTATACGTTTTCAGCTTTCTGACGTTAATAAATTGATTTTCAGAGCTAAAAAATATTTTTTGTCCTGAAAAATACAGCTTTAGTCCGCGAGGTACGAAAATGTCTAAAAACGCTAGTATTCGTCGAAAGTGATCGTTTTTAGACGTTTCCAGCTTTCTGGCGTTAATAAATTGATTTTCAGAGATAAAATTTTTTTTTGTCGTGAAAAATACAGTTTTAGTCCGCGACGGACGAAAATGTCTAAAAATGCTTGTATTCGTCGAAAGTGATCGTTTTTAGACGTTTCCAGCTTTCTGACGTTAATAAATTGATTTTCAGATATAAAAAATATTTTATGTCGAGAAAAATACAGTTTTAGTCCGCGAAGTACGAAAATGTTTAAAAACGCTTGTATTCGTCGAAAGTGATCGTTTTTAGACGTTTCCAGCTTTCTGACGTTAATAAATTGATTTTCAGAGCGAAAAAATAATTTTTGTCGTGAAAATTACAGCTTTAATCCGCGAATTACGAAAATGTCTAAAAGCACTTGTATTCGTCAAAAGTGATCGTTTTTAGATGTTTCCAGCTTTCTTACCTTAATAAATTGATTTTCAGAGATAAAAAATATCTTTTGTCGCGAAAAATACAGTTTTAGTCCGCGAATTACGAAAATGTCTAAAAACGTTTGTATACGTCGAAACTGATCGTTTTTAGACGTTTCCAGCGTTCTGACGTTAATAAATTGTTTTTCAGAGATAATTTTTTTTTGTCGTGAAGAATACACTTTTAGTCCGCGAAGTACGAAAATGTTTAAAAACGCTTGTATTCGTCAAAAGTAATCGTTTTTAGATGTTTCCAACTTTCTGACGTTAATAAATTGATTTTCAGAGATAAATAATGTTTTTTGTCGTGAAAAATACAGTTTTAGTCCGCGAAGTACGAAAATATATTAAAACGCTTGTATTCGTCGAAAGTGATCGTTTTTAGACGTTTCCAGCTTTCTGACGTTAATAAATTGATTTTCAGAGATACAAAATATCTTTTGTCGTGAATAATACAGTTTTAGTCTGCGAAGTACGAACACGTCTTAAAAAGCTTGTAGTCGTCGAAAGTGATCGTTTTCAGATGTTTCCAGCTTTCTGACGTTAATAAATAGATTTTCAGCGATAAAAAATTGTTTTTGTCATGAAAAATACAGGTTTAGTCCGCGAATTACGAAAATGCCTAAAACCACTTGTACTCGTCAAAAGTGATCGTTTTTAGACGTGTCCAGCTTTCTTAACTTAAAAAATTGATTTTCAGAGCTAAAAAATATCTTTTGTCGTGAGAAATACAGTTTTAGTCCGCGAAGTACGAAAATGTCTAAAAACGTTTGTATACGTCAAAAGTGATCGTTTTTAGACGTTTCCAGCTTTCTGACGTTACTAAATTGATTTTCAGATATAATTTTTTTTTTGTCGTGAAGAATACAGTTTTAGTCCGCGTAGTACGAAAATGTTTAAAGACGCTTATATTCGTCAAAAGTAATCGTTTTTAGACGTTTCCAACTTTCTGACGTTAATAAATTGATTTTCAGAGATAAATAATGTTTTTTGTCGTGAAAAATACAGTTTTAGTCCGCGAAGTACGAAAATATATTAAAACGCTTGTATTCGTCGAAAGTGATCGTTTTTGGACGTTTCCAGCTTTCTGACGTTAATAAATTGATTTTCAGATATAAAAAATATTTGTTGTTGTGAAAAATACAGTTTTAGTCCGCGAATTACGAAAATGTCTAAAACCACTTGTATTCGTCAAAAGTGATCGTTTTTAGACGTTTCCAGCTTTCCTACCTTAATAAATTGATTTTCAGAGCTAAAAAATATCTTTTGTAGTGAAAAATACAGGTTTAGTCCGCGAATTACGAAAATGCCTAAAACCACTTGTACTCGTCAAAAGTGATCGTTTTTAGACGTGTCCAGCTTTCTTAAATTAATAAATTGATTTTCAGAGCTAAAAAATATTGTTTGCAGTGAAAAATACAATTTTAGTCTGCGAAGTACGAAAATGTCTAAAGTCGCTTGTTTTCATCGAAAGTGATCGTTTTTAGACGTTTCTAGCTTTCTGACGTTAATAAATTGATTTTCAGATATAAAAAATATTTGTTGTTGTGAAAAATACAGTTTTAGTCCGCGAATTACGAAAATGTCTAAAACCACTTGTATTCGTCAAAAGTGATCGTTTTTAGACGTTTCCAGCTTTCCTACCTTAATAAATTGATTTTCAGAGCTAAAAAATATCTTTTGTAGTGAAAAATACAGTTTTAGTCTGCGAAGTCCGAAAATGTCTTAAAACGCTTGTATTCGTCGAAAATGTTCGACTTTATACGTTTCTAGCTATCTGACGTTAATAAATTGATTTTCAGAGATAAAAAATATTGTTTGTCTTGAAAAATACAGTTTTAGTCCGCGAAGTACGACAATGTCTAAAAACGCTTGTATTCGTCGAAAGTGATCGTTTTTATATGTTTCCAGCTTTCTGACGTTAATAAATTGATTTCCAGAGATAAATCTTTTTTTTGTCGCGAAAAATACAGTTTTAGTCAGCGAAGTACAAAAATGTCTAAAAACGCTAGTATTCGTCGAAAGTGATCGTTTTTAGACGTTTCCAGCTTTCCTACCTTAATAAATTGATTTTCAGAGCTTAAAAAATATCTTTTGTAGTGAAAAATACAGTTTTAGTCCGCGAAGTACGAAAATGTCTTAAAACGCTTGTATTCGTCGAAAATGTTCGATTTTATATGTTTCTAGCTATCTGACGTTAATAAATTGATTTTCAGAGATAAAAAATATTGTTTGTCTTGAAAAATACAGTTTTAGTCCGCGAAGTACGACAATGTCTAAAAACGCTTGTATTCGTCGAAAGTGATCGTTTTTATATATTTCCAGCTTTCTGACGTTAATAAATTGATTTCCAGAGATAAATCTTTTTTTTGTCGCGAAAAATACAGTTTTAGTCCGCGAAGTGCGAAAATGTCTAAAAACGCTTGTATTCCTCGAAAGTGATCGTTTTTAGATATTTCCAGCATTCTGTCGTTAATAAGTTGATTTTCAGAGCAAAAAATATTTTTTGTCGTGAAAAATACAGCTTTAGTCCGCGAATTACGAAAATGTCTAAAACCACTTGTATTCGTCAAAAGTTATCGTTTTTGGACGTTTCCAGCTTTCTTACCTTAATAAATTAATTTTCAGAGCTAAAAAATATCTTGTGTCGTGAAAATACAGTTTTAGTCCGCCAAGTACGAAAATGTTTAAAAACGCTTGTATTCGTCAAAAGTGATCGTTTTTACACGTTTCCAGCTTTCTTACCTTAATAAATTGATTTTCAGAGCTAAAAAATATTTTTTGCAGTGAAAAATACAATTTTAGTCTGCGAAGTACGAAAATGTCTAAAGTCGCTTGTTTTCATCGAAAGTGATCGTTTTTAGACGTTTCTAGCTTTCTGACGTTAATAAATTGATTTTCAGATATAAAAAATATTTGTTGTTGTGAAAAATACAGTTTTAGTCCGCGAATTACGAAAATGTCTAAAACCACTTGTATTCGTCAAAAGTGATCGTTTTTAGACGTTTCCAGCTTTCCTACCTTAATAAATTGATTTTCAGAGCTAAAAAATATCTTTTGTAGTGAAAAATACAGTTTTAGTCTGCGAAGTCCGAAAATGTCTTAAAACGCTTGTATTCGTCGAAAATGTTCGACTTTATACGTTTCTAGCTATCTGACGTTAATAAATTGATTTTCAGAGATAAAAAATATTGTTTGTATTGAAAAATACAGTTTTAGTCCGCGAAGTACGACAATGTCTAAAAACGCTTGTATTCGTCGAAAGTGATCGTTTTTATATGTTTCCAGCTTTCTGACGTTAATAAATTGATTTCCAGAGATAAATCTTTTTTTTGTCGCGAAAAATACAGTTTTAGTCAGCGAAGTACAAAAATGTCTAAAAACGCTAGTATTCGTCGAAAGTGATCGTTTTTAGACGTTTCCAGCTTTCCTACCTTAATAAATTGATTTTCAGAGCTTAAAAAATATCTTTTGTCGTGAAAATACAGTTTTAGTCCGCGAAGTACGAAAATGTCTAAAAACGTTTGTATTCGTCAAAAGTAATCGTTTTTAGATTTTTCCAGCTTTCTGATGTTAATAAATTGATTTTTCAGAGAAAATAATGTTTTTTGTCGTGAAAACTACAGTTTTAGTCCGCGAAGTACGACAATGTCTAAAAACGCTTGTATTCGTCGAAGGTGATCGTTTTTATACGTTTCCAGTTTTCTGACGTTAATAAATTGATTTTCAGAGATAAAAAAATTTCTTGTCAGAAAAATACAGTTTTAGTCCGCGAAGTACGACAATGTCTAAAAACGGTTGTAGTTGTCGAAAGTGATCGTTTTCAGATGTTTCCAGCTTTCTGACGTTAATAAATTGATTTCCAGAGATACATTTCTTTTTTGTCGCGAAAAATACAGTTTTAGTCCGCGAAGTACGAAAATGTTTAAAAACGCTTATATTCGTCAAAAGTGATCGTTTTTATAAGTTTCCAGCTTTCTGACGTTACTAAATTGATTTTCAGAGATAATTTTTTTTTTTGTCATGAAGAATACAGTTTTAGTCCGCGAAGTACGAAAATGTTTAAAAACGCTTATATTCGTCAAAAGTAATCGTTTTTAGACGTTTCCAGCTTTCTGACGTTAATAAATTGATTTTCAGAGATAAATAATGTTTTTTGTCGTGAAAAATACAGTTTTAGTCCGCGAAGTACGAAAATGTATTAAAACGCTTGTATTCGTCGAAAGTTATCGTTTTTAGACGTTTCCAGCTTTCTGACGTTAATAAATTGATTTTCAGAGATACAAAATATCTTTTGTCGTGAATAATACAGTTTTAGTCTGCGAAGTACGAAAATGTCTTAAGAAGCTTGTAGTCGTCGAAAGTGATCGTTTTCAGATGTTTCCAGCTTTCTGACGTTAATAAATTGATTTTCAGAGATAAAAAATTGTTTTTGTCATGAAAAATACAGGTTTAGTCCGCGAAGTACGAAAATGTCTAAAATCGCTTGTTTTCATCAAAAGTTATCGTTTTTAGAAATTTCTAGCTTTCTGACGTTAATAAATCTATTTTCAGATATAAAAAATATTTGTTGTTGTGAAAATACAGTTTTAGTCCGCGAAGTACGAAAATGTCTAAAAATGCTTGTAATCGTCGAAAGTGATCGTTTTTATACGTTTCCAGCTTTCTGACGTTAATAAATTTATTTTCAGAGACAAAAAATATTTTTTGCAGTGAAAAATACAGTTTTAGTCCGCGAAGTACGAAAATGTCTAAAATCGCTTGTTTTCATCAAAAGTTATCGTTTTTAGAAATTTCTAGCTTTCTGACGTTAATAAATCTATTTTCAGATATAAAAAATATTTGTTGTTGTGAAAATACAGTTTTAGTCCGCGAAGTACGAAAATGTCTAAAAATGCTTGTAATCGTCGAAAGTGATCGTTTTTATACGTTTCCAGCTTTCTGACGTTACTAAATTGATTTTCAGATATAAATTTTTTTTTGTCGTGAAAAATACAGTTTTAGTCCGCAAAGTACGAAAATGTCTAAAAACGCTTGTATTCATCGAAAGTGATCGTTTTTAGACGTTTCCAGCTTTCTGACGTTAATAAATTGATTTTCAGAGATAAAAAAATTTCTTGTCAGAAAAATACAGTTTTAGTCCGCGAAGTACGACAATGTCTAAAAACGGTTGTAGTTGTCGAAAGTGATCGTTTTCAGATGTTTCCAGCTTTCTGACGTTAATAAATTGATTTCCAGAGATACATTTCTTTTTTGTCGCGAAAAATACAGTTTTAGTCCGCGAAGTACGACAATGTCTAAAAACGCTTGTATTCGTCGAAAGTGATCGTTTTTATACGTTTCCAGCTTTCTGACGTTAATAAATTGATTTTCAGAGCTAAAAAATATCTTTTGTCGTGAGAAATACAGTTTTAGTCCGCGAAGTACGAAAATGTCTAAAAACGTTTGTATACGTCAAAAGTGATCGTTTTTAGACGTTTCCAGCTTTCTGACGTTACTAAATTGATTTTCAGAGATAATTTTTTTTTTTGTCATGAAGAATACAGTTTTAGTCCGCGAAGTACGAAAATGTTTAAAAACGCTTATATTCGTCAAAAGTAATCGTTTTTAGACGTTTCCAGCTTTCTGACGTTAATAAATTGATTTTCAGAGATAAATAATGTTTTTTGTCGTGAAAAATACAGTTTTAGTCCGCGAAGTACGAAAATGTATTAAAACGCTTGTATTCGTCGAAAGTGATCGTTTTTAGGCGTTTCCAGCTTTCTGACGTTAATAAATTGATTTTCAGAGATACAAAATATCTTTTGTCGTGAATAATACAGTTTTAGTCTGCGAAGTACGAAAATGTCTTAAGAAGCTTGTAGTCGTCGAAAGTGATCGTTTTCAGATGTTTCCAGCTTTCTGACGTTAATAAATTGATTTTCAGAGATAAAAAATTGTTTTTGTCATGAAAAATACAGGTTTAGTCCGCGAATTAAGAAAATGTCTAAAACCACTTGTATTCGTCAAAAGTGATCGTTTTTAGACGTTTCCAGCTTTCTGACGTTAATAAATTGATTTTCATAGATAAAAAATTTTCTTGTCAGAAAAATACAGTTTTAGTCCGCGAAGTACGACAATGTCTAAAAACGCTTGTATTCGTCGAAAGTGATCGTTTTTATACGTTTTCAGCTTTCTGACGTTAATAAATTGATTTTCAGAGCTAAAAAATATTTTTTGTCCTGAAAAATACAGCTTTAGTCCGCGAGGTACGAAAATGTCTAAAAACGCTAGTATTCGTCGAAAGTGATCGTTTTTAGACGTTTCCAGCTTTCTGGCGTTAATAAATTGATTTTCAGAGATAGAAAATATTTTTTGTCGTGAAAAATACAGTTTTAGTCCGCGAATTACGAATATATCTAAAAACGCTTGTATTCGTCGAAAGTGATCGTTTTTATACGTTTCCAGCTTTCTTACCTTAATAAATTGATTTTCAGAGCTAAAAAATATCTTTTGTCGTGAGAAATACAGTTTTAGTCCGCGAAGTACGAGAATGTCTAAGAACATTTGTATACGTCAAAAGTGATCGTTTTTAGACGTTTCCAGCTTTCTGACGTTAATAAATTGATTTTCAGAGATAATTTTTTTTTGTCGTGAAAAATACAGTTTTAGTCCGCGAAGTACGAAAATGTTTAAAAACGGTTGTAGTTGTCGAAAGTGATCGTTTTCAGATGTTTCCAGCTTTCTGACGTTAATAAATTGATTTTCAGAGATAAAAAATTTTCTTGTCAGAAAAATACAGTTTTAGTCCGCGAAGTACGACAATGTCTAAAAACGGTTGTAGTTGTCGAAAGTGATCGTTTTCAGATGTTTCCAGCTTTCTGACGTTAATAAATTGATTTCCAGAGATACATTTCTTTTTTGTCGCGAAAAATACAGTTTTAGTCCGCGAAGTACGAAAATGTTTAAAAACGCTTATATTCGTCAAAAGTAATCGTTTTTAGATATTTCCAGCTTTCTGACGTTAATAAATTGATTTTCAGAGATAAATAATGTTTTTTGTCGTGAAAAATACAGTTTTAGTCCGCGAATTACGAAAATGTCTAAAACCACTTGTATTCGTCAAAAGTGTTCGTTTTTAGACGTTTCCAGCTTTCCTACCTTAATAAATTGATTTTCAGAGCTAAAAAATATCTTTTGTAGTGAAAAATACAGTTTTAGTCTGCGAAGTCCGAAAATGTCTTAAAACGCTTGTATTCGTCGAAAATGTTCGACTTTATACGTTTCTAGCTATCTGACGTTAATAAATTGATTTTCAGAGATAAAAAATATTGTTTGTCTTGAAAAATACAGTTTTAGTCCGCGAAGTACAAAAATGTCTAAAAACGCTAGTATTCGTCGAAAGTGATCGTTTTTAGACGTTTCCAGCTTTCCTACCTTAATAAATTGATTTTCAGAGCTAAAAAATATCTTTTGTCGTGAAAATACAGTTTTAGTCCGCGAAGTACGAAAATGTCTAAAAACGTTTGTATTCGTCAAAAGTAATCGTTTTTAGATTTTTCCAGCTTTCTGATGTTAATAAATTGATTTTTCAGAGAAAATAATTTTTTTTGTCGTGAAAACTACAGTTTTAGTCCGCGAAGTACGACAATGTCTAAAAACGCTTGTATTCGTCAAAGGTGATCGTTTTTATACGTTTCCAGCTTTCTGACGTTAATAAATTTATTTTCAGAGACAAAAAATATTTTTTGCAGTGAAAAATACAGTTTTAGTCCGCGAAGTACGAAAATGTCTAAAATCGCTTGTTTTCATCAAAAGTTATCGTTTTTAGAAATTTCTAGCTTTCTGACGTTAATAAATCTATTTTCAGATATAAAAAATATTTGTTGTTGTGAAAATACAGTTTTAGTCCGCGAAGTACGAAAATGTCTAAAAATGCTTGTAATCGTCGAAAGTGATCGTTTTTATACGTTTCCAGCTTTCTGACGTTACTAAATTGATTTTCAGATATAAATTTTTTTTTGTCGTGAAAAATGCAGTTTTAGTCCGCAAAGTACGAAAATGTCTAAAAACGCTTGTATTCATCGAAAGTGATCGTTTTTAGACGTTTCCAGCTTTCTGACGTTAATAAATTGATTTTCAGAGATAAAAAATTTTCTTGTCAGAAAAATACAGTTTTAGTCCGCGAAGTACGACAATGTCTAAAAACGCTTGTATTCGTCGAAAGTGATCGTTTTTATACGTTTCCAGCTTTCTGACGTTAATAAATTGATTTTCAGAGCTAAAAAATATTTTTTGTCCTGAAAAATACAGCTTTAGTCCGCGAGGTACGAAAATGTCTAAAAACGCTAGTATTCGTCGAAAGTGATCGTTTTTAGACGTTTCCAGCTTTCTGGCGTTAATAAATTGATTTTCAGAGATAGAAAATATTTTTTGTCGTGAAAAATACAGTTTTAGTCCGCGAATTACGAATATATCTAAAAACGCTTTTATTCGTCGAAAGTGATCGTTTTTATACGTTTCCAGCTTTCTTACCTTAATAAATTGATTTCTAGAGCTAAAAAATATCTTTTGTCGTGAGAAATACAGTTTTAGTCCGCGAAGTACGAAAATGTCTAAGAACATTTGTATACGTCAAAAGTGATCGTTTTTAGTCGTTTCCAGCTTTCTGACGTTAATAAATTGATTTTCAGAGATAAATTTTTTTTGTCGTGAAAAATACAGTTTTAGTCCGCGAAGTACGAAAATGTCTAAAAACGCTTGTATTCGTCGAAAGTGATCGTTTTTAGATGTTTCCAGCTTTCTGACGTTAATAAATTGATTTTCAGAAATAAATAAAGTTTTTTGTCGTGAAAAATACAGTTTTAGTCCGCGAAGTACGACAATGTCTAAAAACGCTTGTATTCGTTGAAGGTGATCGTTTTTATACGTTTCCAGTTTTCTGACGTTAATAAATTGATTTTCAGAGATAAAAAAATTTCTTGTCAGAAAAATACAGTTTTAGTCCGCGAAGTACGACAATGTCTAAAAACGGTTGTAGTTGTCGAAAGTGATCGTTTTCAGATGTTTCCAGCTTTCTGACGTTAATAAATTGATTTCCAGAGATACATTTCTTTTTTGTCGCGAAAAATACAGTTTTAGTCCGCGAAGTACGAAAATGTTTAAAAACGCTTATATTCGTCAAAAGTAATCGTTTTTAGTTATTTCCAGCTTTCTGACGTTAATAAATTGATTTTCAGAGATAAATAATGTTTTTTGTCGTGAAACATACAGTTTTAGTCCGCGAATTACGAAAATGTCTAAAACCATTTGTATTCGTCAAAAGTGATCGTTTTTAGACGTGTCCAGCTTTCTTAAATTAATAAATTGATTTTCAGAGCTAAAAAATATCTTTTGTCGTGAGAAATACAGTTTTAGTCCGCGAAGTACGAAAATGTCTAAAAACGTTTGTATACGTCAAAAGTGATCGTTTTTAGACGTTTCCAGCTTTCTGACGTTACTAAATTGATTTTCAGAGATAATTTTTTTTTTTGTCATGAAGAATACAGTTTTAGTCCGCGAAGTGCGAAAATGTTTAAAAACGCTTATATTCGTCAAAAGTAATCGTTTTTAGACGTTTCCAGCTTTCTGACGTTAATAAATTGATTTTCAGAGATAAATAATGTTTTTTGTCGTGAAAAATACAATTTTAGTCCGCGAAGTACGAAAATGTATTAAAACGCTTGTATTCGTCGAAAGTGATCGTTTTTAGACGTTTCCAGCTTTCTGACGTTAATAAATTGATTTTCAGAGATACAAAATATCTTTTGTCGTGAATAATACAGTTTTAGTCTGCGAAGTACGAAAATGTCTTAAGAAGCTTGTAGTCGTCGAAAGTGATCGTTTTCAGATGTTTCCAGCTTTCTGACGTTAATAAATTGATTTTCAGAGATAAAAAATTGTTTTTGTTATGAAAAATACAGGTTTAGTCCGCGAATTAAGAAAATGTCTAAAACCACTTGTATTCGTCAAAAGTGATCGTTTTTAGACGTTTCCAGCTTTCTGACGTTAATAAATTGATTTTCATAGATAAAAAATTTTCTTGTCAGAAAAATACAGTTTTAGTCCGCGAAGTACGACAATGTCTAAAAACGCTTGTATTCGTCGAAAGTGATCGTTTTTATACGTTTTCAGCTTTCTGACGTTAATAAATTGATTTTCAGAGCTAAAAAATATTTTTTGTCCTGAAAAATACAGCTATAGTCCGCGAGGTACGAAAATGTCTAAAAACGCTAGTATTCGTCGAAAGTGATCGTTTTTAGACGTTTCCAGCTTTCTGGCGTTAATAAATTGATTTTCAGAGATAGAAAATATTTTTTGTCGTGAAAAATACAGTTTTAGTCCGCGAATTACGAATATATCTAAAAACGCTTGTATTCGTCGAAAGTGATCGTTTTTATACGTTTCCAGCTTTCTTACCTTAATAAATTGATTTTCAGAGCTAAAAAATATCTTTTGTCGTGAGAAATACAGTTTTAGTCCGCGAAGTACGAAAATGTCTAAGAACATTTGTATACGTCAAAAGTGATCGTTTTTAGACGTTTCCAGCTTTCTGACGTTAATAAATTGATTTTCAGAGATAATTTTTTTTTGTCGTGAAAAATACAGTTTTAGTCCGCGAAGTACGAAAATGTTTAAAAACGGTTGTAGTTGTCGAAAGTGATCGTTTTCAGATGTTTCCAGCTTTCTGACGTTAATAAATTGATTTTCAGAGATAAAAAATTTTCTTGTCAGAAAAATACAGTTTTAGTCCGCGAAGTACGACAATGTCTAAAAACGGTTGTAGTTGTCGAAAGTGATCGTTTTCAGATGTTTCCAGCTTTCTGACGTTAATAAATTGATTTCCAGAGATACATTTCTTTTTTGTCGCGAAAAATACAGTTTTAGTCCGCGAAGTACGAAAATGTTTAAAAACGCTTATATTCGTCAAAAGTAATCGTTTTTAGATATTTCCAGCTTTCTGACGTTAATAAATTGATTTTCAGAGATAAATAATGTTTTTTGTCGTGAAAAATACAGTTTTAGTCCGCGAATTACGAAAATGTCTAAAACCATTTGTATTCGTCAAAAGTGATCGTTTTTAGACGTGTCCAGCTTTCTTAAATTAATAAATTGATTTTCAGAGCTAAAAAATATCTTTTGTCGTGAGAAATACAGTTTTAGTCCGCGAAGTACGAAAATGTCTAAAAACGCTTCTATTCGTCGAAAGTGATCGTTTTTAGATGTTTCCAGCTTTCTGACGTTAATAAATTGATTTTCAGAGATAAATAATGTTTTTTGTCGTGAAAAATACAGTTTTAGTCCGCGAATTACGAAAATGTCTAAAACTATTTGTATTCGTCAAAAGTGATCGTTTTTAGACGTGTCCAGCTTTCTTAAAGTAATAAATTGATTTTCAGAGATAAATAATGTTTTTTGTCGTGAAAAATACAGTTTTAGTCCGCAAAGTACAAAAATGTATTAAAATGCTTGTATTCGTCGAAAGTGATCGTTTTTAGCCGTTTCCAGCTTTCTGACGTTAATAAATTGATTTTCAGAGATACAAAATATCTTTTGTCGTGAATAATACAGTTTTAGTCTGCGAAGTACGAGCACGTCTAAAATCGCTTGTTTTCATCGAAAGTAATAATTTTTAGACGTTTCTATCTTTCTGACGTTAATAAATTGATTTTCAGAGATAACAAATTTTCTTGTCAGAAAAATACAGTTTTAGTCCGCGAAGTAGGACAATGTCTAAAAACGCTAGTATTCATCGAAAGTGATCGTTTTTAGACGTTTCCAGCTTTCTGACATTAATAAATTGATTTTCAGATATAAAAAATATTTTTTGTTGTGAAAAATACAGTTTTAGTCCGCGAATTACGAAAATATCTAAAAACGTTTGTATACGTCAAAAGTGATCGTTTTTATAAGTTTCCTGCTTTCTGACGTTACTAAATTGATTTTCAAAGATAATTTTTTTTTATTGTCGGGAAGAATACAGTTTTAGTCCGCGAAGTACGAAACTGTTTAAAAACGCTTATATTCGTCAAAAGTAATCGTTTTTAGATATTTCCAGCTTTCTGACGTTAATAAATTGATTTTCAGAGATAAATAATGTTTTTTTGTCGTGAAAAATACAGTTTTAGTCCGCGAATTACGAAAATGTCTAAAACCACTTGTATTCGTCAAAAGTGATAGTTTTTAGACGTTTCCAGCTTTCTGACGTTAATAAATTGATTTTCAGAGCTAAAAAATATTTTTTGTCCTGAAAAATACAGCTTTAGTCCGCGAGGTACGAAAATGTCTAAAAACGCTAGTATTCGTCGAAAGTGATCGTTTTTAGACGTTTCCAGCTTTCTGGCGTTAATAAATTGATTTTCAGAGATAGAAAATATTTTTTGTCGTGAAAAATACAGTTTTAGTCCGCGAATTACGAATATATCTAAAAACGCTTGTATTCGTCGAAAGTGATCGTTTTTATACGTTTCCAGCTTTCTTACCTTAATAAATTGATTTCTAGAGCTAAAAAATATCTTTTGTCGTGAGAAATACAGTTTTAGTCCGCGAAGTACGAAAATGTCTAAGAACATTTGTATACGTCAAAAGTGATCGTTTTTAGTCGTTTCCAGCTTTCTGACGTTAATAAATTGATTTTCAGAGATAAATTTTTTTTGTCGTGAAAAATACAGTTTTAGTCCGCGAAGTACGAAAATGTCTAAAAACGCTTGTATTCGTCGAAAGTGATCGTTTTTAGATGTTTCCAGCTTTCTGACGTTAATAAATTGATTTTCAGAAATAAATAAAGTTTTTTGTCGTGAAAAATACAGTTTTAGTCCGCGAAGTACGACAATGTCTAAAAACGCTTGTATTCGTCGAAGGTGATCGTTTTTATACGTTTCCAGCTTTCTGACGTTAATAAATTGGTTTTCAGAGATAAAAAAATTTCTTGTCAGAAAAATACAGTTTTAGTCCGCGAAGTACGACAATGTCTAAAAACGGTTGTAGTTGTCGAAAGTGATCGTTTTCAGATGTTTCCAGCTTTCTGACGTTAATAAATTGATTTCCAGAGATACATTTCTTTTTTGTCGCGAAAAATACAGTTTTAGTCCGCGAAGTACGAAAATGTTTAAAAACGCTTATATTCGTCAAAAGTAATCGTTTTTAGTTATTTCCAGCTTTCTGACGTTAATAAATTGATTTTCAGAGCTAAAAAATATTTTTTGTCCTGAAAAATACAGCTTTAGTCCGCGAGGTACGAAAATGTCTAAAAACGCTAGTATTCGTCGAAAGTGATCGTTTTTAGACGTTTCCAGCTTTCTGGCGTTAATAAATTGATTTTCAGAGATAGAAAATATTTTTTGTCGTGAAAAATACAGTTTTAGTCCGCGAATTACGAATATATCTAAAAACGCTTGTATTCGTCGAAAGTGATCGTTTTTATACGTTTCCAGCTTTCTTACCTTAATAAATTGATTTTCAGAGCTAAAAAATATCTTTTGTCGTGAGAAATACAGTTTTAGTCCGCGAAGTACGAAAATGTCTAAGAACATTTGTATACGTCAAAAGTGATCGTTTTTAGACGTTTCCAGCTTTCTGACGTTAATAAATTGATTTTCAGAGATAATTTTTTTTTGTCGTGAAAAATACAGTTTTAGTCCGCGAAGTACGAAAATGTTTAAAAACGGTTGTAGTTGTCGAAAGTGATCGTTTTCAGATGTTTCCTGCTTTCTGACGTTAATAAATTGATTTTCAGAGATAAATAATGTTTTTTGTCGTGAAAAATACAGTTTTAGTCCGCGAATTACGAAAATGTCTAAAACCATTTGTATTCGTCAAAAGTGATCGTTTTTAGACGTGTCCAGCTTTCTTAAATTAATAAATTGATTTTCAGAGCTAAAAAATATCTTTTGTCGTGAGAAATACAGTTTTAGTCCGCGAAGTACGAAAATGTCTAAAAACGCTTCTATTCGTCGAAAGTGATCGTTTTTAGATGTTTCCAGCTTTCTGACGTTAATAAATTGATTTTCAGAGATAAATAATGTTTTTTGTCGTGAAAAATACAGTTTTAGTCCGCGAATTACGAAAATGT
Organism: Leptodirus hochenwartii; assembly: GCA_947310635.1. NCBI lineage: Eukaryota > Metazoa > Arthropoda > Insecta > Coleoptera > Leiodidae > Leptodirus > Leptodirus hochenwartii. The sequence continues at coordinate 29,060,884 of OX371177.1, read as the reverse complement.
CTAAAACCATTTGTATTCGTCAAAAGTGATCGTTTTTAGACGTGTCCAGCTTTCTTAAAGTAATAAATTGATTTTCAGAGATAAATAATGTTTTTTGTCGTGAAAAATACAGTTTTAGTCCGCGAAGTACGAAAATGTATTAAAATGCTTGTATTCGTCGACAGTGATCGTTTTTAGCCGTTTCCAGCTTTCTGACGTTAATAAATTGATTTTCAGAGATACAAAATATCTTTTGTCGTGAATAATACAGTTTTAGTCTGCGAAGTACGAGCACGTCTAAAATCGCTTGTTTTCATCGAAAGTGATAATTTTTAGACGTTTCTATCTTTCTGACGTTAATAAATTGATTTTCAGAGATAACAAATTTTCTTGTCAGAAAAATACAGTTTTAGTCCGCGAAGTAGGACAATGTCTAAAAACGCTAGTATTCATCGAAAGTGATCGTTTTTAGACGTTTCCAGCTTTCTGACATTAATAAATTGATTTTCAGATATAAAAAATATTTTTTGTTGTGAAAAATACAGTTTTAGTCCGCGAATTACGAAAATATCTAAAAACGTTTGTATACGTCAAAAGTGATCGTTTTTATAAGTTTCCTGCTTTCTGACGTTACTAAATTGATTTTCAAAGATAATTTTTTTTTATTGTCGGGAAGAATACAGTTTTAGTCCGCGAAGTACGAAACTGTTTAAAAACGCTTATATTCATCAAAAGTAATCGTTTTTAGATATTTCCAGCTTTCTGACATTAATAAATTGATTTTCAGAGATAAATAATGTTTTTTTGTCGTGAAAAATATAGTTTTAGTCCGCGAATTACGAAAATGTCTAAAACCACTTGTATTCGTCAAAAGTGATAGTTTTTAGACGTTTCCAGCTTTCTGACGTTAATAAATTGATTTTCAGAGATAAAAAATTTTCTTGTCAGAAAAATACAGTTTTAGTCCGCGAAGTACGACAATGTCTAAAAACGCTTGTATTCGTCGAAAGTGATCGTTTTTATACGTTTCCAGCTTTCTGACGTTAATAAATTGATTTTCAGAAATAAATAAAGTTTTTTGTCGTGAAAAATACAGTTTTAGTCCGCGAAGTACGACAATGTCTAAAAACGCTTGTATTTGTCGAAGGTGATCGTTTTTATACGTTACCAGCTTTCTGACATTAATAAATTGATTTCCAGAGATACATTTCTTTTTTGTCGCGAAAAATACAGTTTTAGTCCGCGAAGTACGAAAATGTTTAAAAACGCTTATATTCGTCAAAAGTAATCATTTTTAGATATTTTCAGCTTTCTGACGTTACTAAATTGATTTTCAGAGATAATATTTTTTTTTGTCATGAAGAATACAGTTTTAGTCCGCGAAGTACGAAAATGTTTAAAAACGCTTATATTCGTCAAAAGAAATCGTTTTTAGATGTTTCCAGCTTTCTGACGTTAATAAATTGATTTTCAGAGATACAAAATATCTTTTGTCGTGAATAATACAGTTTTAGTCTGCGAAGTATGAACACGTCTAAAATCGCTTGTTTTCATCGAAAGTGATAATTTTTAGACTTTTCTATCTTTCTGACGTTAATAAATTGATTTTCAGAGATAACAAATTTTCTTGTCAGAAAAATACAGTTTTAGTCCGCGAAGTACGACAATGTCTAAAAACGGTTGTAGTTGTCGAAAGTGATCGTTTTCAGATGTTTCCAGCTTTCTGACGTTAATAAATTGATTTCCAGAGATACATTTCTTTTTTGTCGCGAAAAATACAGTTTTAGTCCGCGAAGTACGAACATGTTTAAAAACGCTTATATTCCTCAAAAGTAATCGTTTTTAGACGTTTCCAGCTTTCTGACGTTAATAAATTGATTTTCAGAGATAAATAATGTTTTTTGTCGTGAAAAATACAGTTTTAGTCCGCGAAGTACGAAAATGTATTAAAACGCTTGTATTCGTCGAAAGTGATCGTTTTTAGACGTTTCCAGCTTTCTGACGTTAATAAATTGATTTTAAGAGATACAAAATATCTTTTGTCGTGAATAATACAGTTTTAGTCTGCGAAGTACGAACACGTCTAAAATCGCTTGTTTTCATCGAAAGTGATAATTTTTAGACGTTTCTATCTTTCTGACGTTAATAAATTGATTTTCAGAGATAACAAATTTTCTTGTCAGAAAAATACAGTTTTAGTCCGCGAAGTAGGACAATGTCTAAAAACGCTAGTATTCATCGAAAGTGATCGTTTTTAGACGTTTCCAGCTTTCTGACATTAATAAATTGATTTTCAGAGCTAAAAAATATCTTTTGTCGTGAAAAATACAGTTTTAGTCTGCGAAGTACGAAATTGTCTTAAAACGCTTGTATTCGTCGAAAATGTTCGATTTTAGACGTTTCTAGCTATCTGCCGTTAATAAATTGATTTTCAGAGATAAAAAATATAGTTTGTCTTGAGAAATACAGTTTTAGTCCGCGAAGTACGAAAATGTCTAAAACCACTTGTATTCGTCAAAAGTGATCGTTTTTACACGTTTCCAGCTTTCTTACCTTATTAAATTGATTTTCAGAGCTAAAAAATATCTTTTGTCGTGAAAAATACAGTTTGTCCGCGAAGTACGAAAATATCTAAAAACGTTTGTTTACGTCAAAAGTGATCGTTTTTATAAGTTTCCAGCTTTCTGACGTTACTAAATTGATTTTCAAAGATAATTTTTTTTTATTGTCGGGAAGAATACAGTTTTAGTCCGCGAAGTACGAAACTGTTTAAAAACGCTTGTATTCGTCAAAAGCAATCGTTTTTAGATGTTTCTAGCTTTCTGACGTTAATAAATTGATTTTCAGCGATAAATAATGCTTTTTGTCGTGAAAAATACAGTTTTAGTCCGTGAAGTACGAAAATGTCTTAAGAAGCTTGTAGTCGTCGAAAGTGATCGTTTTCAGATGTTTCCAGCTTTCTGACGTTAATAAATTGATTTTCAGAGATAAAAAATTGTTTTTGTCATGAAAAATACAGGTTTAGTCCGCGAATTAAGAAAATGTCTAAAACCACTTGTATTCGTCAAAAGTGATCGTTTTTAGACGTTTCCAGCTTTCTGACGTTAATAAATTGATTTTCATAGATAAAAAATTTTCTTGTCAGAAAAATACAGTTTTAGTCCGCGAAGTACGACAATGTCTAAAAACGCTTGTATTCGTCGAAAGTGATCGTTTTTATACGTTTCCAGCTTTCTGACGTTAATAAATTGATTTTCAGAGCTAAAAAATATTTTTTGTCCTGAAAAATACAGCTTTAGTCCGCGAGGTACGAAAATGTCTAAAAACGCTAGTATTCGTCGAAAGTGATCGTTTTTAGACGTTTCCAGCTTTCTGGCGTTAATAAATTGATTTTCAGAGATAGAAAATATTTTTTGTCGTGAAAAATACAGTTTTAGTCCGCGAATTACGAATATATCTAAAAACGCTTGTATTCGTCGAAAGTGATCGTTTTTATACGTTTCCAGCTTTCTTACCTTAATAAATTGATTTTCAGAGCTAAAAAATATCTTTTGTCGTGAGAAATACAGTTTTAGTCCGCGAAGTACGAAAATGTCTAAGAACATTTGTATACGTCAAAAGTGATCGTTTTTAGACGTTTCCAGCTTTCTGACGTTAATAAATTGATTTTCAGAGATAAATTTTTTTTGTCGTGAAAAATACAGTTTTAGTCCGCGAAGTACGAAAATGTCTAAAACCATTTGTATTCGTCAAAAGTGATCGTTTTTAGACGTGTCCAGCTTTCTTAAAGTAATAAATTGATTTTCAGAGATAAATAATGTTTTTTGTCGTGAAAAATACAGTTTTAGTCCGCGAAGTACGAAAATGTATTAAAATGCTTGTATTCGTCAAAAGTAATCGTTTTTAGATATTTCCAGCTTTCTGACGTTAATAAATTGATTTTCAGAGATACAAAATATCTTTTGTCGTGAAAAATACAGTTTTAGTCCGCGAATTACGAAAATGTCTAAAACCATTTGTATTCGTCAAAAGTGATCGTTTTTAGACGTGTCCAGCCTTCTTAAATTAATAAATTGATTTTCAGAGCTAAAAAATATCTTTTGTCGTGAGAAATACAGTTTTAGTCCGCGAAGTACGAAAATGTCTAAAAACGCTTCTATTCGTCGAAAGTGATCGTTTTTAGATGTTTCCAGCTTTCTGACGTTAATAAATTGATTTTCAGAGATAAATAATGTTTTTTGTCGTGAAAAATACAGTTTTAGTCCGCGAATTACGAAAATGTCTAAAACCATTTGTATTCGTCAAAAGTGATCGTTTTTAGACGTGTCCAGCTTTCTTAAAGTAATAAATTGATTTTCAGAGATAAATAATGTTTTTTGTCGTGAAAAATACAGTTTTAGTCCGCGAAGTACGAAAATGTATTAAAATGCTTGTATTCGTCGAAAGTGATCGTTTTTAGACGTTTCCAGCTTTCTGACGTTAATAAATTGATTTTCAGAGATACAAAATATCTTTTGTCGTGAATAATACAGTTTTAGTCTGCGAAGTACGAACACGTCTAAAATCGCTTGTTTTCATCGAAAGTGATAATTTTTAGACGTTTCTATCTTTCTGACGTTAATAAATTGATTTTCAGAGATAACAAATTTTCTTGTCAGAAAAATACAGTTTCAGTCCGCGAAGTAGGACAATGTCTAAAAACGCTAGTATTCATCGAAAGTGATCGTTTTTAGACGTTTCCAGCTTTCTGACATTAATAAATTGATTTTCAGATATAAAAAATATTTTTTGTTCTGAAAAATACAGTTTTAGTCCGCGAATTACGAAAATGTCTAAAACCACTTGTATTCGTCAAAAGTGATCGTTTTTACACGTTTCCAGCTTTCTGACATTAATAAATTGATTTTCAGAGATAAAAAATATTTTTTGTCGTGAAAAATACAGTTTTATTCCGAGAAGTACGAAAATGTCTAAAACCACTTGTATTCGTCAAAAGTGATCGTTTTTAGACGTTTCCAGCTTTCTTTCCTTAATAAATTGATTTTCAGAGCTAAAAAATATCTTTTGTCGTGAAAATACAGTTTTAGTCCGCGAAGTACGAAAATGTCTAAAAACGTTTGTATATGTCAAAAGTGATCGTTTTTAGAAGTTTCCAGCTTTCTGACGTTACTAAATTGATTTTCAGAGATAAAAAATATTTTTTGCAGTGAAAAATACAATTTTAGTCTGCGAAGTACGAAAATGTCTAAAGTCGCTTGTTTTCATCGAAAGTGATCGTTTTTAGACGTTTCTAGCTTTCTGACGTTAATAAATTGATTTTCAGATATAAAAAATATTTGTTGTTGTGAAAAATACAGTTTTAGTCCGCGAAGTACGAAAAAGTGATCGTTCTTATACGTTTCCAGCTTTCTGACGTTAATAAATTGATTTTCAGATATAAAAAATATTTTTTGTCGTGAAAAATACAGTTTTAGTCCGCGAAGTACGAAAATGTCTAAAAACGCTTGTATTCGTCGAAAGTGATCGTTTTTAGACGTTTCCAGCTTTCTGACGTTAATAAATTGATTTTCAGAGATAACAAATTTTCTTGTCAGAAAAATACAGTTTTAGTCCGCGAAGTACGAAAATGTCTAAAAACGCTAGTATTCGTCGAAAGTGATCGTTTTTAGACGTTTCCAGCTTTCTGGCGTTAATAAATTGATTTTCAGAGCTAAAAAATATTTTTTGTCCTGAAAAATACAGCTTTAGTCCGCGAGGTACGAAAATGTCTAAAAACGCTAGTATTCGTCGAAAGTGATCGTTTTTAGACGTTTCCAGCTTTCTGGCGTTAATAAATTGATTTTCAGAGATAGAAAATATTTTTTGTCGTGAAAAATACAGTTTTAGTCCGCGAATTACGAATATATCTAAAAACGCTTGTATTCGTCGAAAGTGATCGTTTTTATACGTTTCCAGCTTTCTTACCTTAATAAATTGATTTTCAGAGCTAAAAAATATCTTTTGTCGTGAGAAATACAGTTTTAGTCCGCGAAGTACGAAAATGTCTAAGAACATTTGTATACGTCAAAAGTGATCGTTTTTAGACGTGTCCAGCCTTCTTAAATTAATAAATTGATTTTCAGAGCTAAAAAATATCTTTTGTCGTGAGAAATACAGTTTTAGTCCGCGAAGTACGAAAATGTCTAAAAACGCTTCTATTCGTCGAAAGTGATCGTTTTTAGATGTTTCCAGCTTTCTGACGTTAATAAATTGATTTTCAGAGATAAATAATGTTTTTTGTCGTGAAAAATACAGTTTTAGTCCGCGAATTACGAAAATGTCTAAAACCATTTGTATTCGTCAAAAGTGATCGTTTTTAGACGTGTCCAGCTTTCTTAAAGTAATAAATTGATTTTCAGAGATAAATAATGTTTTTTGTCGTGAAAAATACAGTTTTAGTCCGCGAAGTACGAAAATGTATTAAAATGCTTGTATTCGTCGAAAGTGATCGTTTTTAGACGTTTCCAGCTTTCTGACGTTAATAAATTGATTTTCAGAGATACAAAATATCTTTTGTCGTGAATAATACAGTTTTAGTCTGCGAAGTACGAACACGTCTAAAATCGCTTGTTTTCATCGAAAGTGATAATTTATAGACGTTTCTATCTTTCTGACGTTAATAAATTGATTTTCAGAGATAACAAATTTTCTTGTCAGAAAAATACAGTTTCAGTCCGCGAAGTAGGACAATGTCTAAAAACGCTAGTATTCATCGAAAGTGATCGTTTTTAGACGTTTCCAGCTTTCTGACATTAATAAATTGATTTTCAGATATAAAAAATATTTTTTGTTCTGAAAAATACAGTTTTAGTCCGCGAATTACGAAAATGTCTAAAACCACTTGTATTCGTCAAAAGTGATCGTTTTTACACGTTTCCAGCTTTCTGACATTAATAAATTGATTTTCAGATATAAAAAATATTTGTTGTTCTGAAAAATACAGTTTTAGTCCGCGAAGTACGAAAATGTCTAAAACCACTTGTATTCGTCAAAAGTGATCGTTTTTAGACGTTTCCAGCTTTCCTACCTTAATAAATTGATTTTCAGAGCTAAAAAATATCTTTTGTCGTGAAAAATACAGGTTTAGTCTGCGAAGTACGAAAATATCTTAAAACGCTTGTATTCGTCGAAAATGTTCGATTTTAGACGTTTCTAGCTATCTGACGTTAATAAATTGATTTTCAGAGATAAAAAATATTGTTTGTCTCGAAAAATACAGTTTTAGTCTGCGAAGTACGACAATGTCTAAAAACGCTTGTATTCGTCGAAAGTGATCGTTTTTAGACGTTTCCAGCTTTCTTTCCTTAATAAATTGATTTTCAGAGCTAAAAAATATCTTTTGTCGTGAAAATACAGTTTTAGTCCGCGAAGTACGAAAATGTCTAAAAACGTTTGTATATGTCAAAAGTGATCGTTTTTAGAAGTTTCCAGCTTTCTGACGTTACTAAATTGATTTTCAGAGATAAAAAATATTTTTTGCAGTGAAAAATACAATTTTAGTCTGCGAAGTACGAAAATGTCTAAAGTCGCTTGTTTTCATCGAAAGTGATCGTTTTTAGACGTTTCTAGCTTTCTGACGTTAATAAATTGATTTTCAGATATAAAAAATATTTGTTGTTGTGAAAAATACAGTTTTAGTCCGCGAAGTACGAAAAAGTGATCGTTCTTATACGTTTCCAGCTTTCTGACGTTAATAAATTGATTTTCAGATATAAAAAATATTTTTTGTCGTGAAAAATACAGTTTTAGTCCGCGAAGTACGAAAATGTCTAAAAACGCTTGTATTCGTCGAAAGTGATCGTTTTTAGACGTTTCCAGCTTTCTGACGTTAATAAATTGATTTTCAGAGATAACAAATTTTCTTGTCAGAAAAATACAGTTTTAGTCCGCGAAGTACGAAAATGTCTAAAAACGCTAGTATTCGTCGAAAGTGATCGTTTTTAGACGTTTCCAGCTTTCTGGCGTTAATAAATTGATTTTCAGAGCTAAAAAATATTTTTTGTCCTGAAAAATACAGCTTTAGTCCGCGAGGTACGAAAATGTCTAAAAACGCTAGTATTCGTCGAAAGTGATCGTTTTTAGACGTTTCCAGCTTTCTGGCGTTAATAAATTGATTTTCAGAGATAGAAAATATTTTTTGTCGTGAAAAATACAGTATTAGTCCGCGAATTACGAATATATCTAAAAACGCTTGTATTCGTCGAAAGTGATCGTTTTTATACGTTTCCAGCTTTCTTACCTTAATAAATTGATTTTCAGAGCTAAAAAATATCTTTTGTCGTGAGAAATACAGTTTTAGTCCGCGAAGTACGAAAATGTCTAAGAACATTTGTATACGTCAAAAGTGATCGTTTTTAGACGTTTCCAGCTTTCTGACGTTAATAAATTGATTTTCAGAGATAAATTTTTTTTGTCGTGAAAAATACAGTTTTAGTCCGCGAAGTACGAAAATGTTTAAAAACGGTTGTAGTTGTCGAAAGTGATCGTTTTCAGATGTTTCCAGCTTTCTGACGTTAATAAATTGATTTTCAGAGATAAAAAAATTTCTTGTCAGAAAAATACAGTTTTAGTCCGCGAAGTACGACAATGTCTAAAAACAGTTGTAGTTGTCGAAAGTGATCGTTTTCAGATGTTTCCAGCTTACTGACGTTAATAAATTGATTTCCAGAGATACATTTCTTTTTTGTCGCGAAAAATACAGTTTTAGTCCGCGAAGTACGAAAATGTATTAAAATGCTTGTATTCGTCGAAAGTGATCGTTTTTAGACGTTTCCAGCTTTCTGACGTTAATAAATTGATTTTCAGAGATACAAAATATCTTTTGTCGTGAATAATACAGTTTTAGTCTGCAAAGTACGAACACGTCTAAAATCGCTTGTTTTCATCGAAAGTGATAATTTTTAGACGTTTCTATCTTTCTGACGTTAATAAATTGATTTTCAGAGATAACAAATTTTCTTGTCAGAAAAATACAGTTTCAGTCCGCGAAGTAGGACAATGTCTAAAAACGCTAGTATTCATCGAAAGTGATCGTTTTTAGACGTTTCCAGCTTTCTGACATTAATAAATTGATTTTCAGATATAAAAAATATTTTTTGTTCTGAAAAATACAGTTTTAGTCCGCGAATTACGAAAATGTCTAAAACCACTTGTATTCGTAAAAGTGATCGTTTTTACACGTTTCCAGCTTTCTGACATTAATAAATTGATTTTCAGATATAAAAAATATTTGTTGTTCTGAAAAATACAGTTTTAGTCTGCGAAGTACGACAATGTCTAAAAACGCTTGTATTCGTCGAAAGTGATCGTTTTTAGACGTTTCCAGCTTTCTTTCCTTAATAAATTGATTTTCAGAGCTAAAAAATATCTTTTGTCGTGAAAATACAGTTTTAGTCCGCGAAGTACGAAAATGTCTAAAAACGTTTGTATATGTCAAAAGTGATCGTTTTTAGAAGTTTCCAGCTTTCTGACGTTACTAAATTGATTGTCAGAGATAAAAAATATTTTTTGCAGTGAAAAATACAATTTTAGTCTGCGAAGTACGAAAATGTCTAAAGTCGCTTGTTTTCATCGAAAGTGATCGTTTTTAGACGTTTCTAGCTTTCTGACGTTAATAAATTGATTTTCAGATATAAAAAATATTTGTTGTTGTGAAAAATACAGTTTTAGTCCGCGAAGTACGAAAAAGTGATCGTTCTTATACGTTTCCAGCTTTCTGACGTTAATAAATTGATTTTCAGATATAAAAAATATTTTTTGTCGTGAAAAATACAGTTTTAGTCCGCGAAGTACGAAAATGTCTAAAAACGCTTGTATTCGTCGAAAGTGATCGTTTTTAGACGTTTCCAGCTTTCTGACGTTAATAAATTGATTTTCAGAGATAACAAATTTTCTTGTCAGAAAAATACAGTTTTAGTCCGCAAAGTACGAAAATGTCTAAAAACGCTAGTATTCGTCGAAAGTGATCGTTTTTAGACGTTTCCAGCTTTCTGGCGTTAATAAATTGATTTTCAGAGATAGAAAATATTTTTTGTCGTGAAAAATACAGTTTTAGTCCGCGAATTACGAATATATCTAAAAACGCTTGTATACGTCGAAAGTGATCGTTTTTATACGTTTCCAGCTTTCTTACCTTAATAAATTGATTTTCAGAGCTAAAAAATATCTTTTGTCGTGAGAAATACAGTTTTAGTCCGCGAAGTACGAAAATGTCTAAAATCGCTTGTTTTCATCGAAAGTGATCGTTTTTAGACGTTTCCAGCTTTCTGACATTAATAAATTGATTTTCAGATATAAAAAATATTTTTTGTTCTGAAAAATACAGTTTTAGTCCGCGAATTACGAAAATGTCTAAAACCACTTGTATTCGTAAAAGTGATCGTTTTTACACGTTTCCAGCTTTCTGACATTAATAAATTGATTTTCAGATATAAAAAATATTTGTTGTTCTGAAAAATACAGTTTTAGTCTGCGAAGTACGACAATGTCTAAAAACGCTTGTATTCGTCGAAAGTGATCGTTTTTAGACGTTTCCAGCTTTCTTTCCTTAATAAATTGATTTTCAGAGCTAAAAAATATCTTTTGTCGTGAAAATACAGTTTTAGTCCGCGAAGTACGAAAATGTCTAAAAACGTTTGTATATGTCAAAAGTGATCGTTTTTAGAAGTTTCCAGCTTTCTGACGTTACTAAATTGATTTTCAGAGATAAAAAATATTTTTTGCAGTGAAAAATACAATTTTAGTCTGCGAAGTACGAAAATGTCTAAAGTCGCTTGTTTTCATCGAAAGTGATCGTTTTTAGACGTTTCTAGCTTTCTGACGTTAATAAATTGATTTTCAGATATAAAAAATATTTGTTGTTGTGAAAAATACAGTTTTAGTCCGCGAAGTACGAAAAAGTGATCGTTCTTATACGTTTCCAGCTTTCTGACGTTAATAAATTGATTTTCAGATATAAAAAATATTTTTTGTCGTGAAAAATACAGTTTTAGTCCGCGAAGTACGAAAATGTCTAAAAACGCTTGTATTCGTCGAAAGTGATCGTTTTTAGACGTTTCCAGCTTTCTGACGTTAATAAATTGATTTTCAGAGATAACAAATTTTCTTGTCAGAAAAATACAGTTTTAGTCCGCGAAGTACGAAAATGTCTAAAAACGCTAGTATTCGTCGAAAGTGATCGTTTTTAGACGTTTCCAGCTTTCTGGCGTTAATAAATTGATTTTCAGAGCTAAAAAATATTTTTTGTCCTGAAAAATACAGCTTTAGTCCGCGAGGTACGAAAATGTCTAAAAACGCTAGTATTCGTCGAAAGTGATCGTTTTTAGACGTTTCCAGCTTTCTGGCGTTAATAAATTGATTTTCAGAGATAGAAAATATTTTTTGTCGTGAAAAATACAGTATTAGTCCGCGAATTACGAATATATCTAAAAACGCTTGTATTCGTCGAAAGTGATCGTTTTTATACGTTTCCAGCTTTCTTACCTTAATAAATTGATTTTCAGAGCTAAAAAATATCTTTTGTCGTGAGAAATACAGTTTTAGTCCGCGAAGTACGAAAATGTCTAAGAACATTTGTATACGTCAAAAGTGATCGTTTTTAGACGTTTCCAGCTTTCTGACGTTAATAAATTGATTTTCAGAGATAAATTTTTTTTGTCGTGAAAAATACAGTTTTAGTCCGCGAAGTACGAAAATGTTTAAAAACGGTTGTAGTTGTCGAAAGTGATCGTTTTCAGATGTTTCCAGCTTTCTGACGTTAATAAATTGATTTTCAGAGATAAAAAAATTTCTTGTCAGAAAAATACAGTTTTAGTCCGCGAAGTACGACAATGTCTAAAAACAGTTGTAGTTGTCGAAAGTGATCGTTTTCAGATGTTTCCAGCTTACTGACGTTAATAAATTGATTTCCAGAGATACATTTCTTTTTTGTCGCGAAAAATACAGTTTTAGTCCGCGAAGTACGAAAATGTATTAAAATGCTTGTATTCGTCGAAAGTGATCGTTTTTAGACGTTTCCAGCTTTCTGACGTTAATAAATTGATTTTCAGAGATACAAAATATCTTTTGTCGTGAATAATACAGTTTTAGTCTGCAAAGTACGAACACGTCTAAAATCGCTTGTTTTCATCGAAAGTGATAATTTTTAGACGTTTCTATCTTTCTGACGTTAATAAATTGATTTTCAGAGATAACAAATTTTCTTGTCAGAAAAATACAGTTTCAGTCCGCGAAGTAGGACAATGTCTAAAAACGCTAGTATTCATCGAAAGTGATCGTTTTTAGACGTTTCCAGCTTTCTGACATTAATAAATTGATTTTCAGATATAAAAAATATTTTTTGTTCTGAAAAATACAGTTTTAGTCCGCGAATTACGAAAATGTCTAAAACCACTTGTATTCGTAAAAGTGATCGTTTTTACACGTTTCCAGCTTTCTGACATTAATAAATTGATTTTCAGATATAAAAAATATTTGTTGTTCTGAAAAATACAGTTTTAGTCTGCGAAGTACGACAATGTCTAAAAACGCTTGTATTCGTCGAAAGTGATCGTTTTTAGACGTTTCCAGCTTTCTTTCCTTAATAAATTGATTTTCAGAGCTAAAAAATATCTTTTGTCGTGAAAATACAGTTTTAGTCCGCGAAGTACGAAAATGTCTAAAAACGTTTGTATATGTCAAAAGTGATCGTTTTTAGAAGTTTCCAGCTTTCTGACGTTACTAAATTGATTGTCAGAGATAAAAAATATTTTTTGCAGTGAAAAATACAATTTTAGTCTGCGAAGTACGAAAATGTCTAAAGTCGCTTGTTTTCATCGAAAGTGATCGTTTTTAGACGTTTCTAGCTTTCTGACGTTAATAAATTGATTTTCAGATATAAAAAATATTTGTTGTTGTGAAAAATACAGTTTTAGTCCGCGAAGTACGAAAAAGTGATCGTTCTTATACGTTTCCAGCTTTCTGACGTTAATAAATTGATTTTCAGATATAAAAAATATTTTTTGTCGTGAAAAATACAGTTTTAGTCCGCGAAGTACGAAAATGTCTAAAAACGCTTGTATTCGTCGAAAGTGATCGTTTTTAGACGTTTCCAGCTTTCTGACGTTAATAAATTGATTTTCAGAGATAACAAATTTTCTTGTCAGAAAAATACAGTTTTAGTCCGCAAAGTACGAAAATGTCTAAAAACGCTAGTATTCGTCGAAAGTGATCGTTTTTAGACGTTTCCAGCTTTCTGGCGTTAATAAATTGATTTTCAGAGATAGAAAATATTTTTTGTCGTGAAAAATACAGTTTTAGTCCGCGAATTACGAATATATCTAAAAACGCTTGTATACGTCGAAAGTGATCGTTTTTATACGTTTCCAGCTTTCTTACCTTAATAAATTGATTTTCAGAGCTAAAAAATATCTTTTGTCGTGAGAAATACAGTTTTAGTCCGCGAAGTACGAAAATGTCTAAGAAGATTTGTATACGTCAAAAGTGATCGTTTTTAGACGTTTCCAGCTTTCTGACGTTAATAAATTGATTGTCAGAGATAAATTTTTTTTGTCGTGAAAAATACAGTTTTAGTCCGCGAAGTACGAAAATGTTTAAAAACGGTTGTAGTTGTCGAAAGTGATCGTTTTCAGATGTTTCCAGCTTTCTGACGTTAATAAATTGATTTTCAGAGATAAAAAATTTTCTTGTCAGAAAAATACAGTTTTAGTCCGCGAAGTACGACAATGTCTAAAAACGGTTGTAGTTGTCGAAAGTGATCGTTTTCAGATGTTTCCAGCTTTCTGACGTTAATAAATTGATTTCCAGAGATACATTTCTTTTTTGTCGCGAAAAATACAGTTTTAGTCCGCGAAGTACGAAAATGTTTAAAAACGCTTATATTCGTCAAAAGTGATCGTTTTTATAAGTTTCCAGCTTTCTGACGTTACTAAATTGATTTTCAAAGATAATTTTTTTTTATTGTCGGGAAGAATACAGTTTTAGTCCGCGAAGTACGAAACTGTTTAAAAACGCTTGTATTCGTCAAAAGCAATCGTTTTTAGATGTTTCCAGCTTTCTGACGTTAATAAATTGATTTTCAGAGATAAAAAATTGTTTTTGTCATGAAAAATACAGGTTTAGTCCGCGAATTAAGAAAATGTCTAAAACCACTTGTATTCGTCAAAAGTGATCGTTTTTAGACGTTTCCAGCTTTCTGACGTTAATAAATTGATTTTCAGAGATAAAAAATTGTTTTTGTCATGAAAAATACAGGTTTAGTCCGCGAATTAAGAAAATGTCTAAAACCACTTGTATTCGTCAAAAGTGATCGTTTTTAGACGTTTCCAGCTTTCTGACGTTAATAAATTGATTTTCATAGATAAAAAATTTTCTTGTCAGAAAAATACAGTTTTAGTCCGCGAAGTACGACAATGTTTAAAAACGCTTGTATTCGTCGAAAGTGATCGTTTTTATACGTTTCCAGCTTTCTGACGTTAATAAATTGATTTTCAGAGCTAAAAAATATTTTTTGTCCTGAAAAATACAGCTTTAGTCCGCGAGGTACGAAAATGTCTAAAAACGCTAGTATTCGTCGAAAGTGATCGTTTTTAGACGTTTCCAGCTTTCTGGCGTTAATAAATTGATTTTCAGAGATAGAAAATATTTTTTGTCGTGAAAAATACAGTTTTAGTCCGCGAATTACGAATATATCTAAAAACGCTTGTATTCGTCGAAAGTGATCGTTTTTATACGTTTCCAGCTTTCTTACCTTAATAAATTGATTTTCAGAGCTAAAAAATATCTTTGTCGTGAGAAATACAGTTTTAGTCCGCGAAGTACGAAAATGTCTAAAAACATTTGTATACGTCAAAAGTGATCGTTTTTAGACCTTTCCAGCTTTCTGACGTTAATAAATTGATTTTCAGAGATAAATTTTTTTTGTCGTGAAAAATACAGTTTTAGTCCGCGAAGTACGAAAATGTTTAAAAACGGTTGTAGTTGTCGAAAGTGATCGTTTTCAGATGTTTCCAGCTTTCTGACGTTAATAAATTGATTTTCAGAGATAAAAAAATTTCTTGTCAGAAAAATACAGTTTTAGTCCGCGAAGTACGACAATGTCTAAAAACGGTTGTAGTTGTCGAAAGTGATCGTTTTCAGATGTTTCCAGCTTACTGACGTTAATAAATTGATTTCCAGAGATACATTTCTTTTTTGTCGCGAAAAATACAGTTTTAGTCTGCGAATTACGAAAATGTCTTAAAACGCCTGTATTCGTCGAAACTGTTCGATTTTAGACGTTTCTAGCTATCTGACGTTAATAAATTGATTTTCAGAGATAAAAAATATTGTTTGTTTAGAAAAATACAGTTTTAGTCCGCGAAGTACGACAATGTTTAAAAACGCTTGTATTCGTCGAAAGTTATCGTTTTTAGACGTTTCCAGCTTTCTTACCTTAATACATTGATTTTCAGAGCTAAAAAATATCTTTTGTCGTGAAAATACAGTTTTAGTCCGCGAAGTACGAAAATGTCTAAAAACGTTTGTATATGTCAAAAGTGATCGTTTTTAGAAGTTTCCAGCTTTCTGACGTTACTAAATTGATTGTCAGAGATAAAAAATATTTTTTGCAGTGAAAAATACAATTTTAGTCTGCGAAGTACGAAAATGTCTAAAGTCGCTTGTTTTCATCGAAAGTGATCGTTTTTAGACGTTTCTAGCTTTCTGACGTTAATAAATTGATTTTCAGATATAAAAAATATTTGTTGTTGTGAAAAATACAGTTTTAGTCCGCGAAGTACGAAAAAGTGATCGTTCTTATACGTTTCCAGCTTTCTGACGTTAATAAATTGATTTTCAGATATAAAAAATATTTTTTGTCGTGAAAAATACAGTTTTAGTCCGCGAAGTACGAAAATGTCTAAAAACGCTTGTATTCGTCGAAAGTGATCGTTTTTAGACGTTTCCAGCTTTCTGACGTTAATAAATTGATTTTCAGAGATAACAAATTTTCTTGTCAGAAAAATACAGTTTTAGTCCGCAAAGTACGAAAATGTCTAAAAACGCTAGTATTCGTCGAAAGTGATCGTTTTTAGACGTTTCCAGCTTTCTGGCGTTAATAAATTGATTTTCAGAGATAGAAAATATTTTTTGTCGTGAAAAATACAGTTTTAGTCCGCGAATTACGAATATATCTAAAAACGCTTGTATACGTCGAAAGTGATCGTTTTTATACGTTTCCAGCTTTCTTACCTTAATAAATTGATTTTCAGAGCTAAAAAATATCTTTTGTCGTGAGAAATACAGTTTTAGTCCGCGAAGTACGAAAATGTCTAAGAAGATTTGTATACGTCAAAAGTGATCGTTTTTAGACGTTTCCAGCTTTCTGACGTTAATAAATTGATTGTCAGAGATAAATTTTTTTTGTCGTGAAAAATACAGTTTTAGTCCGCGAAGTACGAAAATGTTTAAAAACGGTTGTAGTTGTCGAAAGTGATCGTTTTCAGATGTTTCCAGCTTTCTGACGTTAATAAATTGATTTTCAGAGATAAAAAATTTTCTTGTCAGAAAAATACAGTTTTAGTCCGCGAAGTACGACAATGTCTAAAAACGGTTGTAGTTGTCGAAAGTGATCGTTTTCAGATGTTTCCAGCTTTCTGACGTTAATAAATTGATTTCCAGAGATACATTTCTTTTTTGTCGCGAAAAATACAGTTTTAGTCCGCGAAGTACGAAAATGTTTAAAAACGCTTATATTCGTCAAAAGTGATCGTTTTTATAAGTTTCCAGCTTTCTGACGTTACTAAATTGATTTTCAAAGATAATTTTTTTTTATTGTCGGGAAGAATACAGTTTTAGTCCGCGAAGTACGAAACTGTTTAAAAACGCTTGTATTCGTCAAAAGCAATCGTTTTTAGATGTTTCCAGCTTTCTGACGTTAATAAATTGATTTTCAGAGATAAAAAATTGTTTTTGTCATGAAAAATACAGGTTTAGTCCGCGAATTAAGAAAATGTCTAAAACCACTTGTATTCGTCAAAAGTGATCGTTTTTAGACGTTTCCAGCTTTCTGACGTTAATAAATTGATTTTCAGAGATAAAAAATTGTTTTTGTCATGAAAAATACAGGTTTAGTCCGCGAATTAAGAAAATGTCTAAAACCACTTGTATTCGTCAAAAGTGATCGTTTTTAGACGTTTCCAGCTTTCTGACGTTAATAAATTGATTTTCATAGATAAAAAATTTTCTTGTCAGAAAAATACAGTTTTAGTCCGCGAAGTACGACAATGTTTAAAAACGCTTGTATTCGTCGAAAGTGATCGTTTTTATACGTTTCCAGCTTTCTGACGTTAATAAATTGATTTTCAGAGCTAAAAAATATTTTTTGTCCTGAAAAATACAGCTTTAGTCCGCGAGGTACGAAAATGTCTAAAAACGCTAGTATTCGTCGAAAGTGATCGTTTTTAGACGTTTCCAGCTTTCTGGCGTTAATAAATTGATTTTCAGAGATAGAAAATATTTTTTGTCGTGAAAAATACAGTTTTAGTCCGCGAATTACGAATATATCTAAAAACGCTTGTATTCGTCGAAAGTGATCGTTTTTATACGTTTCCAGCTTTCTTACCTTAATAAATTGATTTTCAGAGCTAAAAAATATCTTTGTCGTGAGAAATACAGTTTTAGTCCGCGAAGTACGAAAATGTCTAAAAACATTTGTATACGTCAAAAGTGATCGTTTTTAGACCTTTCCAGCTTTCTGACGTTAATAAATTGATTTTCAGAGATAAATTTTTTTTGTCGTGAAAAATACAGTTTTAGTCCGCGAAGTACGAAAATGTTTAAAAACGGTTGTAGTTGTCGAAAGTGATCGTTTTCAGATGTTTCCAGCTTTCTGACGTTAATAAATTGATTTTCAGAGATAAAAAAATTTCTTGTCAGAAAAATACAGTTTTAGTCCGCGAAGTACGACAATGTCTAAAAACGGTTGTAGTTGTCGAAAGTGATCGTTTTCAGATGTTTCCAGCTTACTGACGTTAATAAATTGATTTCCAGAGATACATTTCTTTTTTGTCGCGAAAAATACAGTTTTAGTCTGCGAATTACGAAAATGTCTTAAAACGCCTGTATTCGTCGAAACTGTTCGATTTTAGACGTTTCTAGCTATCTGACGTTAATAAATTGATTTTCAGAGATAAAAAATATTGTTTGTTTAGAAAAATACAGTTTTAGTCCGCGAAGTACGACAATGTTTAAAAACGCTTGTATTCGTCGAAAGTTATCGTTTTTAGACGTTTCCAGCTTTCTTACCTTAATACATTGATTTTCAGAGCTAAAAAATATCTTTTGTCGTGAAAATACAGTTTTAGTCCGCGAAGTACGAAAATGTCTAAAAACGTTTGTATATGTCAAAAGTGATCGTTTTTATAAGTTTCCAGCTTTCTGACGTTACTAAATTGATTTTCAGAGATAAAAAATATTTTTTGCAGTGAAAAATACAATTTTAATCCGTGAAGTACGAAAATGTCTTAAGAAGCTTGTAGTCGTCGAAAGTGATCGTTTTCAGATGTTTCCAGCTTTCTGACGTTAATAAATTGATTTTCAGAGATAAAAAATTGTTTTTGTCATGAAAAATACAGGTTTAGTCCGCGAATTAAGAAAATGTCTAAAACCACTTGTATTCGTCAAAAGTGATCGTTTTTAGACGTTTCCAGCTTTCTGACGTTAATAAATTGATTTTCATAGATAAAAAATTTTCTTGTCAGAAAAATACAGTTTTAGTCCGCGAAGTACGACAATGTCTAAAAACGCTTGTATTCGTCGAAAGTGATCGTTTTTAGACGTTTCCAGCTTTCTTACCTTAATACATTGATTTTCAGAGCTAAAAAATATCTTTTGTCGTGAAAATACAGTTTTAGTCCGCGAAGTACGAAAATGTCTAAAAACGTTTGTATATGTCAAAAGTGATCGTTTTTATAAGTTTCCAGCTTTCTGACGTTACTAAATTGATTTTCAGAGATAAAAAATATTTTTTGCAGTGAAAAATACAATTTTAGTCTGCGAAGTACGAAAATGTCTAAAGTCGCTTGTTTTCATCGAAAGTGATCGTTTTTAGACGTTTCTAGCTTTCTGACGTTAATAAATCGATTTTCAGATATAAAAAATATTTGTTGTTGTGCAAAATACAGTTTTAGTCCGCGAAGTATGAAAAAGTGATCGTTTTTATACGTTTCCAGCTTTCTGACGTTAATAAATTGATTTTCAGAGATAAATTTTTTTTTGTCGTGAAAAATACAGTTTTAGTCCGCGAGGTACGAAAATGTATAAAAACGCTTGTATTCGTCGAAAATATTCGAATTTAGACGTTTCTAGCTATCTGCCGTTAATAAATTGATTTTCAGAGATAAAAAATATTTGTTGTTGTGAAAAATACAGTTTTAGTCCGCGAAGTACGAAAAAGTGATCGTTTTTAGAAGTTTCCAGCTTTCTGACGTTACTAAATTGATTTTCAGAGATAAAAAATATTTTTTGCAGTGAAAAATACAATTTTAGTCTGCGAAGTACGAAAATGTCTAAAGTCGCTTGTTTTCATGGAAAGTGATCGTTTTTAGACGTTTCTAGCTTTCTGACGTTAATAAATTGATTTTCAGATATAAAAAATATTTGTTGTTGTGAAAAATACAGTTTTAGTCCGCGAAGTACGAAAAAGTGATCGTTCTTATACGTTTCCAGCTTTCTGACGTTAATAAATTGATTTTCAGATATAAAAAATATTTTTTGTCGTGAAAAATACAGTTTTAGTCCGCGAAGTACGAAAATGTCTAAAACGCTTGTATTCGTCGAAAGTGATCGTTTTTAGACGTTTCCAGCTTTCTGACGTTAATAAATTGATTTTCAGAGATAACAAATTTTCTTGTCAGAAAAATACAGTTTTAGTCCGCGAAGTACGAAAATGTCTAAAAACGCTAGTATTCGTCGAAAGTGATCGTTTTTAGACGTTTCCAGCTTTCTGGCGTTAATAAATTGATTTTCAGAGATAGAAAATATTTTTTGTCGTGAAAAATACAGTTTTAGTCCGCGAATTACGAATATATCTAAAAACGCTTGTATTCGTCGAAAGTGATCGTTTTTATACGTTTCCAGCTTTCTTACCTTAATAAATTGATTTTCAGAGCTAAAAAATATCTTTTGTCGTGAGAAATACAGTTTTAGTCCGCGAAGTACGAAAATGTCTAAGAAAATTTGTATACGTCAAAAGTGATCGTTTTTAGACGTTTCCAGCTTTCTGACGTTAATAAATTGATTGTCAGAGATAAATTTTTTTTGTCGTGAAAAATACAGTTTTAGTCCGCGAAGTACGAAAATGTTTAAAAACGGTTGTAGTTGTCGAAAGTGATCGTTTTCAGATGTTTCTAGCTTTCTGACGTTAATAAATTGATTTTCAGAGATAAAAAATTTTCTTGTCAGAAAAATACAGTTTTAGTCCGCGAAGTACGACAATGTCTAAAAACGGTTGTAGTTGTCGAAAGTGATCGTTTTCAGATGTTTCCAGCTTTCTGACGTTAATAAATTGATTTCCAGAGATACATTTCTTTTTTGTCGCGAAAAATACAGTTTTAGTCCGCGAAGTACGAAAATGTTTAAAAACGCTTATATTCGTCAAAAGTGATCGTTTTTATAAGTTTCCAGCTTTCTGACGTTACTAAATTGATTTTCAAAGATAATTTTTTTTTATTGTCGGGAAGAATACAGTTTTAGTCCGCGAAGTACGAAACTGTTTAAAAACGCTTGTATTCGTCAAAAGCAATCGTTTTTAGATGTTTCCAGCTTTCTGACGTTAATAAATTGATTTTCAGCGATAAATAATGCTTTTTGTCGTGAAAAATACAGTTTTAGTCCGTGAAGTACGAAAATGTCTTAAGAAGCTTGTAGTCGTCGAAAGTGATCGTTTTCAGATGTTTCCAGCTTTCTGACGTTAATAAATTGATTTTCAGAGATAAAAAATTGTTTTTGTCATGAAAAATACAGGTTTAGTCCGCGAATTAAGAAAATGTCTAAAACCACTTGTATTCGTCAAAAGTGATCGTTTTTAGACGTTTCCAGCTTTCTGACGTTAATAAATTGATTTTCATAGATAAAAAATTTTCTTGTCAGAAAAATACAGTTTTAGTCCGCGAAGTACGACAATGTCTAAAAACGCTTGTATTCGTCGAAAGTGATCGTTTTTAGACGTTTCCAGCTTTCTTACCTTAATACATTGATTTTCAGAGCTAAAAAATATCTTTTGTCGTGAAAATACAGTTTTAGTCCGCGAAGTACGAAAATGTCTAAAAACGTTTGTATATGTCAAAAGTGATCGTTTTTATAAGTTTCCAGCTTTCTGACGTTACTAAATTGATTTTCAGAGATAAAAAATATTTTTTGCAGTGAAAAATACAATTTTAGTCTGCGAAGTACGAAAATGTCTAAAGTCGCTTGTTTTCATCGAAAGTGATCGTTTTTAGACGTTTCTAGCTTTCTGACGTTAATAAATCGATTTTCAGATATAAAAAATATTTGTTGTTGTGCAAAATACAGTTTTAGTCCGCGAAGTATGAAAAAGTGATCGTTTTTATACGTTTCCAGCTTTCTGACGTTAATAAATTGATTTTCAGAGATAAATTTTTTTTTGTCGTGAAAAATACAGTTTTAGTCCGCGAGGTACGAAAATGTATAAAAACGCTTGTATTCGTCGAAAATATTCGAATTTAGACGTTTCTAGCTATCTGCCGTTAATAAATTGATTTTCAGAGATAAAAAATATTTGTTGTTGTGAAAAATACAGTTTTAGTCCGCGAAGTACGAAAAAGTGATCGTTTTTTGAAGTTTCCAGCTTTCTGACGTTACTAAATTGATTTTCAGAGATAAAAAATATTTTTTGCAGTGAAAAATACAATTTTAGTCTGCGAAGTACGAAAATGTCTAAAGTCGCTTGTTTTCATCGAAAGTGATCGTTTTTAGACGTTTCTAGCTTTCTGACGTTAATAAATTGATTTTCAGATATAAAAAATATTT
This sequence comes from Leptodirus hochenwartii, assembly GCA_947310635.1. Lineage (NCBI taxonomy): Eukaryota > Metazoa > Arthropoda > Insecta > Coleoptera > Leiodidae > Leptodirus > Leptodirus hochenwartii. Next base: position 29,038,840 of record OX371177.1, on the reverse strand, counting down.
GTTGTTGTGAAAAATACAGTTTTAGTCCGCGAAGTACGAAAAAGTGATCGTTCTTATACGTTTCCAGCTTTCTGACGTTAATAAATTGATTTTCAGATATAAAAAATATTTTTTGTCGTGAAAAATACAGTTTTAGTCCGCGAAGTACGAAAATGTCTAAAAACGCTTGTATTCGTCGAAAGTGATCGTTTTTAGACGTTTCCAGCTTTCTGACGTTAATAAATTGATTTTCAGAGATAACAAATTTTCTTGTCAGAAAAATACAGTTTTAGTCCGCGAAGTACGAAAATGTCTAAAAACGCTTGTATACGTCAAAAGTGATCATTTTTAGACGTTTCCAGCTTTCTGACGTTAATAAATTGATTGTCAGAGATAATTTTTTTTTGTCGTGTAAAATACAGTTTTAGTCCGCGAAGTACGAAAATGTTTAAAAACGGTTGTAGTTGTCGAAAGTGATCGTTTTCAGATGTTTCCAGCTTTCTGACGTTAATAAATTGATTTTCAGAGATAAAAAATTTTCTTGTCAGAAAAATACAGTTTTAGTCCGCGAAGTACGACAATGTCTAAAAACGGTTGTAGTTGTCGAAAGTGATCGTTTTCAGATGTTTCCAGCTTTCTGACGTTAATAAATTGATTTCCAGAGATACATTTCTTTTTTGTCGCGAAAAATACAGTTTTAGTCCGCGAAGTACGAAAATGTTTAAAAACGCTTATATTCGTCAAAAGTGATCGTTTTCAGATGTTTCCAGCTTTCTGACGTTAATAAATTGATTTCCAGAGATACATTTCTTTTTTGTCGCGAAAAATACAGTTTTAGTCCGCGAAGTACGAAACTGTTTAAAAACGCTTGTATTCGTCAAAAGCAATCGTTTTTAGATGTTTCCAGCTTTCTGACGTTAATAAATTGATTTTCAGCGATAAATAATGCTTTTTGTCGTGAAAAATACAGTTTTAGTCCGTGAAGTACGAAAATGTCTTAAGAAGCTTGTAGTCGTCGAAAGTGATCGTTTTTAGACGTTTCCAGCTTTCTGGCGTTAATAAATTGATTTTCAGAGATAAAAAATTGTTTTTGTCATGAAAAATACAGGTTTAGTCCGCGAATTAAGAAAATGTCTAAAACCACTTGTATTCGTCAAAAGTGATCGTTTTTAGACGTTTCCAGCTTTCTGACGTTAATAAATTGATTTTCATAGATAAAAAATTTTCTTGTCAGAAAAATACAGTTTTAGTCCGCGAAGTACGACAATGTCTAAAAACGCTTGTATTCGTCGAAAGTGATCGTTTTTATACGTTTCCAGCTTTCTGACGTTAATAAATTGATTTTCAAAGCTAAAAAATATTTTTTGTCCTGAAAAATACAGCTTTAGTCCGCGAGGTACGAAAATGTCTAAAAACGCTAGTATTCGTCGAAAGTGATCGTTTTTAGACGTTTCCAGCTTTCTGGCGTTAATAAATTGATTTTCAGAGATAGAAAATATTTTTTGTCGTGAAAAATACAGTTTTAGTCCGCGAATTACGAATATATCTAAAAACGCTTGTATTCGTCGAAAGTGATCGTTTTTATACGTTTCCAGCTTTCTTACCTTAATAAATTGATTTTCAGAGCTAAAAAATATCTTTTATCGTGAGAAATACAGTTTTAGTCCGCGAAGTACGAAAATGTCTAAGAACATTTGTATACGTCAAAAGTGATCGTTTTTAGACGTTTCCAGCTTTCTGACGTTAATAAATTGATTTTCAGAGATAATTTTTTTTTGTCGTGAAAAATACAGTTTTAGTCCGCGAAGTACGAAAATGTTTAAAAACGGTTGTAGTTGTCGAAAGTGATCGTTTTCAGATGTTTCCAGCTTTCTGACGTTAATAAATTGATTTTCAGAGATAAAAAAATTTCTTGTCAGAAAAATACAGTTTTAGTCCGCGAAGTACGAAAATGTATTAAAATGCTTGTATTCGTCGAAAGTGATCGTTTTTAGACGTTTCCAGCTTTCTGACGTTAATAAATTGATTTTCAGAGATACAAAATATCTTTTGTCGTGAAAAATACAGTTTTAGTCTGCCAAGTACGAAAATATCTTAAAACGCTTGTATTCGTCGAAAATGTTCGATTTTAGACGTTTCTAGCTATCTGACGTTAATAAATTGATTTTCAGAGATAAAAAATATTGTTTGTCTCGAAAAATACAGTTTTAGTCTGCGAAGTACGACAATGTCTAAAAACGCTTGTATTCGTCGAAAGTGATCGTTTTTAGACGTTTCCAGCTTTCTTCCCTTAATAAATTGATTTTCAGAGCTAAAAAATATCTTTTGTCGTGAAAATACAGTTTTAGTCCGCGAAGTACGAAAATGTCTAAAAACGTTTGTATATGTCAAAAGTGATCGTTTTTAGAAGTTTCCAGCTTTCTGACGTTACTAAATTGATTTTCAGAGATAAAAAATATTTTTTGCAGTGAAAAATACAATTTTAGTCTGCGAAGTACGAAAATGTCTAAAGTCGCTTGTTTTCATCGAAAGTGATCGTTTTTAGACGTTTCTAGCTTTCTGACGTTAATAAATTGATTTTCAGATATAAAAAATATTTGTTGTTGTGAAAAATACAGTTTTAGTCCGCGAAGTACGAAAAAGTGATCGTTCTTATACGTTTCCAGCTTTCTGACGTTAATAAATTGATTTTCAGATATAAAAAATATTTTTTGTCGTGAAAAATACAGTTTTAGTCCGCGAAGTACGAAAATGTCTAAAAACGCTTGTATTCGTCGAAAGTGATCGTTTTTAGACGTTTCCAGCTTTCTGACGTTAATAAATTGATTTTCAGAGATAACAAATTTTCTTGTCAGAAAAATACAGTTTTAGTCCGCGAAGTACGAAAATGTCTAAAAACGCTAGTATTCGTCGAAAGTGATCGTTTTTAGACGTTTCCAGCTTTCTGGCGTTAATAAATAGATTTTCAGAGATAGAAAATATTTTTTGTCGTGAAAAATACAGTTTTAGTCCGCGAATTACGAATATATCTAAAAACGCTTGTATTCGTCGAAAGTGATCGTTTTTATACGTTTCCAGCTTTCTTACCTTAATAAATTGATTTTCAGAGCTAAAAAATATCTTTTGTCGTGAGAAATACAGTTTTAGTCCGCGAAGTACGAAAATGTCTAAGAACATTTGTATACGTCAAAAGTGATCGTTTTTAGACGTTTCCAGCTTTCTGACGTTAATAAATTGATTGTCAGAGATAAATTTTTTTTGTCGTGAAAAATACAGTTTTAGTCCGCGAAGTACGAAAATGTTTAAAAACGGTTGTAGTTGTCGAAAGTGATCGTTTTCAGATGTTTCCAGCTTTCTGACGTTAATAAATTGATTTTCAGAGATAAAAAATTGTTTTTGTCATGAAAAATACAGGTTTAGTCCGCGAATTAAGAAAATGTCTAAAACCACTTGTATTCGTCAAAAGTGATCGTTTTTAGACGTTTCCAGCTTTCTGACGTTAATAAATTGATTTTCATAGATAAAAAATTTTTTTGTCAGAAAAATACAGTTTTAGTCCGCGAAGTACGACAATGTCTAAAAACGCTTGTATTCGTCGAAAGTGATCGTTTTTAGACGTTTCCAGCTTTCTTACCTTAATACATTGATTTTCAGAGCTAAAAAATATCTTTTGTCGTGAAAATACAGTTTTAGTCCGCGAAGTACGAAAATGTCTAAAAACGTTTGTATATGTCAAAAGTGATCGTTTTTATAAGTTTCCAGCTTTCTGACGTTACTAAATTGATTTTCAGAGATAAAAAATATTTTTTGCAGTGAAAAATACAATTTTAGTCTGCGAAGTACGAAAATGTCTAAAGTCGCTTGTTTTCATCGAAAGTGATCGTTTTTAGACGTTTCTAGCTTTCTGACGTTAATAAATCGATTTTCAGATATAAAAAATATTTGTTGTTGTGCAAAATACAGTTTTAGTCCGCGAAGTATGAAAAAGTGATCGTTTTTATACGTTTCCAGCTTTCTGACGTTAATAAATTGATTTTCAGAGATAAATTTTTTTTTGTCGTGAAAAATACAGTTTTAGTCCGCGAGGTACGAAAATGTATAAAAACGCTTGTATTCGTCGAAAATATTCGAATTTAGACGTTTCTAGCTATCTGCCGTTAATAAATTGATTTTCAGAGATAAAAAATATTTGTTGTTGTGAAAAATACAGTTTTAGTCCGCGAAGTACGAAAAAGTGATCGTTTTTAGAAGTTTCCAGCTTTCTGACGTTACTAAATTGATTTTCAGAGATAAAAAATATTTTTTGCAGTGAAAAATACAATTTTAGTCTGCGAAGTACGAAAATGTCTAAAGTCGCTTGTTTTCATCGAAAGTGATCGTTTTTAGACGTTTCTAGCTTTCTGACGTTAATAAATTGATTTTCAGATATAAAAAATATTTGTTGTTGTGAAAAATACAGTTTTAGTCCGCGAAGTACGAAAAAGTGATCGTTCTTATACGTTTCCAGCTTTCTGACGTTAATAAATTGATTTTCAGATATAAAAAATATTTTTTGTCGTGAAAAATACAGTTTTAGTCCGCGAAGTACGAAAATGTCTAAAAACGCTTGTATTCGTCGAAAGTGATCGTTTTTAGACGTTTCCAGCTTTCTGACGTTAATAAATTGATTTTCAGAGATAACAAATTTTCTTGTCAGAAAAATACAGTTTTAGTCCGCGAAGTACGAAAATGTCTAAAAACGCTAGTATTCGTCGAAAGTGATCGTTTTTATACGTTTCCAGCTTTCTGACGTTAATAAATTGATTTTCAAAGCTAAAAAATATTTTTTGTCCTGAAAAATACAGCTTTAGTCCGCGAGGTACGAAAATGTCTAAAAACGCTAGTATTCGTCGAAAGTGATCGTTTTTAGACGTTTCCAGCTTTCTGGCGTTAATAAATTGATTTTCAGAGATAGAAAATATTTTTTGTCGTGAAAAATACAGTTTTAGTCCGCGAATTACGAATATATCTAAAAACGCTTGTATTCGTCGAAAGTGATCGTTTTTATACGTTTCCAGCTTTCTTACCTTAATAAATTGATTTTCAGAGCTAAAAAATATCTTTTATCGTGAGAAATACAGTTTTAGTCCGCGAAGTACGAAAATGTCTAAGAACATTTGTATACGTCAAAAGTGATCGTTTTTAGACGTTTCCAGCTTTCTGACGTTAATAAATTGATTTTCAGAGATAATTTTTTTTTGTCGTGAAAAATACAGTTTTAGTCCGCGAAGTACGAAAATGTTTAAAAACGGTTGTAGTTGTCGAAAGTGATCGTTTTCAGATGTTTCCAGCTTTCTGACGTTAATAAATTGATTTTCAGAGATAAAAAAATTTCTTGTCAGAAAAATACAGTTTTAGTCCGCGAAGTACGAAAATGTATTAAAATGCTTGTATTCGTCGAAAGTGATCGTTTTTAGACGTTTCCAGCTTTCTGACGTTAATAAATTGATTTTCAGAGATACAAAATATCTTTTGTCGTGAAAAATACAGTTTTAGTCTGCCAAGTACGAAAATATCTTAAAACGCTTGTATTCGTCGAAAATGTTCGATTTTAGACGTTTCTAGCTATCTGACGTTAATAAATTGATTTTCAGAGATAAAAAATATTGTTTGTCTCGAAAAATACAGTTTTAGTCTGCGAAGTACGACAATGTCTAAAAACGCTTGTATTCGTCGAAAGTGATCGTTTTTAGACGTTTCCAGCTTTCTTCCCTTAATAAATTGATTTTCAGAGCTAAAAAATATCTTTTGTCGTGAAAATACAGTTTTAGTCCGCGAAGTACGAAAATGTCTAAAAACGTTTGTATATGTCAAAAGTGATCGTTTTTAGAAGTTTCCAGCTTTCTGACGTTACTAAATTGATTTTCAGAGATAAAAAATATTTTTTGCAGTGAAAAATACAATTTTAGTCTGCGAAGTACGAAAATGTCTAAAGTCGCTTGTTTTCATCGAAAGTGATCGTTTTTAGACGTTTCTAGCTTTCTGACGTTAATAAATTGATTTTCAGATATAAAAAATATTTGTTGTTGTGAAAAATACAGTTTTAGTCCGCGAAGTACGAAAAAGTGATCGTTCTTATACGTTTCCAGCTTTCTGACGTTAATAAATTGATTTTCAGATATAAAAAATATTTTTTGTCGTGAAAAATACAGTTTTAGTCCGCGAAGTACGAAAATGTCTAAAAACGCTTGTATTCGTCGAAAGTGATCGTTTTTAGACGTTTCCAGCTTTCTGACGTTAATAAATTGATTTTCAGAGATAACAAATTTTCTTGTCAGAAAAATACAGTTTTAGTCCGCGAAGTACGAAAATGTCTAAAAACGCTAGTATTCGTCGAAAGTGATCGTTTTTAGACGTTTCCAGCTTTCTGGCGTTAATAAATAGATTTTCAGAGATAGAAAATATTTTTTGTCGTGAAAAATACAGTTTTAGTCCGCGAATTACGAATATATCTAAAAACGCTTGTATTCGTCGAAAGTGATCGTTTTTATACGTTTCCAGCTTTCTTACCTTAATAAATTGATTTTCAGAGCTAAAAAATATCTTTTGTCGTGAGAAATACAGTTTTAGTCCGCGAAGTACGAAAATGTCTAAGAACATTTGTATACGTCAAAAGTGATCGTTTTTAGACGTTTCCAGCTTTCTGACGTTAATAAATTGATTGTCAGAGATAAATTTTTTTTGTCGTGAAAAATACAGTTTTAGTCCGCGAAGTACGAAAATGTTTAAAAACGGTTGTAGTTGTCGAAAGTGATCGTTTTCAGATGTTTCCAGCTTTCTGACGTTAATAAATTGATTTTCAGAGATAAAAAATTGTTTTTGTCATGAAAAATACAGGTTTAGTCCGCGAATTAAGAAAATGTCTAAAACCACTTGTATTCGTCAAAAGTGATCGTTTTTAGACGTTTCCAGCTTTCTGACGTTAATAAATTGATTTTCATAGATAAAAAATTTTTTTGTCAGAAAAATACAGTTTTAGTCCGCGAAGTACGACAATGTCTAAAAACGCTTGTATTCGTCGAAAGTGATCGTTTTTAGACGTTTCCAGCTTTCTTACCTTAATACATTGATTTTCAGAGCTAAAAAATATCTTTTGTCGTGAAAATACAGTTTTAGTCCGCGAAGTACGAAAATGTCTAAAAACGTTTGTATATGTCAAAAGTGATCGTTTTTATAAGTTTCCAGCTTTCTGACGTTACTAAATTGATTTTCAGAGATAAAAAATATTTTTTGCAGTGAAAAATACAATTTTAGTCTGCGAAGTACGAAAATGTCTAAAGTCGCTTGTTTTCATCGAAAGTGATCGTTTTTAGACGTTTCTAGCTTTCTGACGTTAATAAATCGATTTTCAGATATAAAAAATATTTGTTGTTGTGCAAAATACAGTTTTAGTCCGCGAAGTATGAAAAAGTGATCGTTTTTATACGTTTCCAGCTTTCTGACGTTAATAAATTGATTTTCAGAGATAAATTTTTTTTTGTCGTGAAAAATACAGTTTTAGTCCGCGAGGTACGAAAATGTATAAAAACGCTTGTATTCGTCGAAAATATTCGAATTTAGACGTTTCTAGCTATCTGCCGTTAATAAATTGATTTTCAGAGATAAAAAATATTTGTTGTTGTGAAAAATACAGTTTTAGTCCGCGAAGTACGAAAAAGTGATCGTTTTTAGAAGTTTCCAGCTTTCTGACGTTACTAAATTGATTTTCAGAGATAAAAAATATTTTTTGCAGTGAAAAATACAATTTTAGTCTGCGAAGTACGAAAATGTCTAAAGTCGCTTGTTTTCATCGAAAGTGATCGTTTTTAGACGTTTCTAGCTTTCTGACGTTAATAAATTGATTTTCAGATATAAAAAATATTTGTTGTTGTGAAAAATACAGTTTTAGTCCGCGAAGTACGAAAAAGTGATCGTTCTTATACGTTTCCAGCTTTCTGACGTTAATAAATTGATTTTCAGATATAAAAAATATTTTTTGTCGTGAAAAATACAGTTTTAGTCCGCGAAGTACGAAAATGTCTAAAAACGCTTGTATTCGTCGAAAGTGATCGTTTTTAGACGTTTCCAGCTTTCTGACGTTAATAAATTGATTTTCAGAGATAACAAATTTTCTTGTCAGAAAAATACAGTTTTAGTCCGCGAAGTACGAAAATGTCTAAAAACGCTAGTATTCGTCGAAAGTGATCGTTTTTAGACGTTTCCAGCTTTCTGGCGTTAATAAATTGATTTTCAGAGATAAAAAATATTTTTTGCAGTGAAAAATACAATTTTAGTCTGCGAAGTACGAAAATGTCTAAAGTCGCTTGTTTTCATCGAAAGTGATCGTTTTTAGACGTTTCTAGCTTTCTGACGTTAATAAATTGATTTTCAGAGCTAAAAAATATCTTTTGTCGTGAGAAATACAGTTTTAGTCCGCGAAGTACGAAAATGTCTAAGAAAATTTGTATACGTCAAAAGTGATCGTTTTTAGACGTTTCCAGCTTTCTGACGTTAATAAATTGATTGTCAGAGATAAATTTTTTTTGTCGTGAAAAATACAGTTTTAGTCCGCGAAGTACGAAAATGTTTAAAAACGGTTGTAGTTGTCGAAAGTGATCGTTTTCAGATGTTTCCAGCTTTCTGACGTTAATAAATTGATTTTCAGAGATAAAAAATTTTCTTGTCAGAAAAATACAGTTTTAGTCCGCGAAGTACGACAATGTCTAAAAACGGTTGTAGTTGTCGAAAGTGATCGTTTTCAGATGTTTCCAGCTTTCTGACGTTAATAAATTGATTTCCAGAGATACATTTCTTTTTTGTCGCGAAAAATACAGTTTTAGTCCGCGAAGTACGAAAATGTTTAAAAACGCTTATATTCGTCAAAAGTGATCGTTTTTATAAGTTTCCAGCTTTCTGACGTTACTAAATTGATTTTCAAAGATAATTTTTTTTTATTGTCGGGAAGAATACAGTTTTAGTCCGCGAAGTACGAAACTGTTTAAAAACGCTTGTATTCATCAAAAGCAATCGTTTTTAGATGTTTCCAGCTTTCTGACGTTAATAAATTGATTTTCAGCGATAAATAATGCTTTTTGTCGTGAAAAATACAGTTTTAGTCCGTGAAGTACGAAAATGTCTTAAGAAGCTTGTAGTCGTCGAAAGTGATCGTTTTTAGACGTTTCCAGCTTTCTGGCGTTAATAAATTGATTTTCAGAGATAAAAAATTGTTTTTGTCATGAAAAATACAGGTTTAGTCCGCGAATTAAGAAAATGTCTAAAACCACTTGTATTCGTCAAAAGTGATCGTTTTTAGACGTTTCCAGCTTTCTGACGTTAATAAATTGATTTTCATAGATAAAAAATTTTCTTGTCAGAAAAATACAGTTTTAGTCCGCGAAGTACGACAATGTCTAAAAACGCTTGTATTCGTCGAAAGTGATCGTTTTTATACGTTTCCAGCTTTCTGACGTTAATAAATTGATTTTCAGAGCTAAAAAATATTTTTTGTCCTGAAAAATACAGCTTTAGTCCGCGAGGTACGAAAATGTCTAAAAACGCTAGTATTCGTCGAAAGTGATCGTTTTTAGACGTTTCCAGCTTTCTGGCGTTAATAAATTGGTTTTCAGAGATAGAAAATATTTTTTGTCGTGAAAAATACAGTTTTAGTCCGCGAATTACGAATATATCTAAAAACGCTTGTATTCGTCGAAAGTGATCGTTTTTATACGTTTCCAGCTTTCTTACCTTAATAAATTGATTTTCAGAGCTAAAAAATATCTTTTGTCGTGAGAAATACAGTTTTAGTCCGCGAAGTACGAAAATGTCTAAGAAAATTTGTATACGTCAAAAGTGATCGTTTTTAGACGTTTCCAGCTTTCTGACGTTAATAAATTGATTGTCAGAGATAAATTTTTTTTGTCGTGAAAAATACAGTTTTAGTCCGCGAAGTACGAAAATGTTTAAAAACGGTTGTAGTTGTCGAAAGTGATCGTTTTCAGATGTTTCCAGCTTTCTGACGTTAATAAATTGATTTTCAGAGATAAAAAATTTTCTTGTCAGAAAAATACAGTTTTAGTCCGCGAAGTACGACAATGTCTAAAAACGGTTGTAGTTGTCGAAAGTGATCGTTTTCAGATGTTTCCAGCTTTCTGACGTTAATAAATTGATTTCCAGAGATACATTTCTTTTTTGTCGCGAAAAATACAGTTTTAGTCCGCGAAGTACGAAAATGTTTAAAAACGCTTATATTCGTCAAAAGTGATCGTTTTTATAAGTTTCCAGCTTTCTGACGTTACTAAATTGATTTTCAAAGATAATTTTTTTTTATTGTCGGGAAGAATACAGTTTTAGTCCGCGAAGTACGAAACTGTTTAAAAACGCTTGTATTCGTCAAAAGCAATCGTTTTTAGATGTTTCCAGCTTTCTGACGTTAATAAATTGATTTTCAGCGATAAATAATGCTTTTTGTCGTGAAAAATACAGTTTTAGTCCGTGAAGTACGAAAATGTCTTAAGAAGCTTGTAGTCGTCGAAAGTGATCGTTTTCAGATGTTTCCAGCTTTCTGACGTTAATAAATTGATTTTCAGAGATAAAAAATTGTTTTTGTCATGAAAAATACAGGTTTAGTCCGCGAATTAAGAAAATGTCTAAAACCACTTGTATTCGTCAAAAGTGATCGTTTTTAGACGTTTCCAGCTTTCTGACGTTAATAAATTGATTTTCATAGATAAAAAATTTTCTTGTCAGAAAAATACAGTTTTAGTCCGCGAAGTACGACAATGTCTAAAAACGCTTGTATTCGTCGAAAGTGATCGTTTTTAGACGTTTCCAGCTTTCTTACCTTAATACATTGATTTTCAGAGCTAAAAAATATCTTTTGTCGTGAAAATACAGTTTTAGTCCGCGAAGTACGAAAATGTCTAAAAACGTTTGTATATGTCAAAAGTGATCGTTTTTATAAGTTTCCAGCTTTCTGACGTTACTAAATTGATTTTCAGAGATAAAAAATATTTTTTGCAGTGAAAAATACAATTTTAGTCTGCGAAGTACGAAAATGTCTAAAGTCGCTTGTTTTCATCGAAAGTGATCGTTTTTAGACGTTTCTAGCTTTCTGACGTTAATAAATCGATTTTCAGATATAAAAAATATTTGTTGTTGTGCAAAATACAGTTTTAGTCCGCGAAGTATGAAAAAGTGATCGTTTTTATACGTTTCCAGCTTTCTGACGTTAATAAATTGATTTTCAGAGATAAATTTTTTTTTGTCGTGAAAAATACAGTTTTAGTCCGCGAGGTACGAAAATGTATAAAAACGCTTGTATTCGTCGAAAATATTCGAATTTAGACGTTTCTAGCTATCTGCCGTTAATAAATTGATTTTCAGAGATAAAAAATATTTGTTGTTGTGAAAAATACAGTTTTAGTCCGCGAAGTACGAAAATGTCTCAAAACGCTAGTATTCGTCGAAAGTGATCGTTTTTAGACGTTTCCAGCTTTCTGGCGTTAATAAATTGATTTTCAGAGATAGAAAATATTTTTTGTCGTGAAAAATACAGTTTTAGTCCGCGAATTACGAATATATCTAAAAACGCTTGTATTCGTCGAAAGTGATCGTTTTTATACGTTTCCAGCTTTCTTACCTTAATAAATTGATTTTCAGAGCTAAAAAATATCTTTTGTCGTGAGAAATACAGTTTTAGTCCGCGAAGTACGAAAATGTCTAAGAAAATTTGTATACGTCAAAAGTGATCGTTTTTAGACGTTTCCAGCTTTCTGACGTTAATAAATTGATTGTCAGAGATAAATTTTTTTTGTCGTGAAAAATACAGTTTTAGTCCGCGAAGTACGAAAATGTTTAAAAACGGTTGTAGTTGTCGAAAGTGATCGTTTTCAGATGTTTCCAGCTTTCTGACGTTAATAAATTGATTTTCAGAGATAAAAAATTGTTTTTGTCATGAAAAATACAGGTTTAGTCCGCGAATTAAGAAAATGTCTAAAACCACTTGTATTCGTCAAAAGTGATCGTTTTTAGACGTTTCCAGCTTTCTGACGTTAATAAATTGATTTTCATAGATAAAAAATTTTCTTGTCAGAAAAATACAGTTTTAGTCCGCGAAGTACGACAATGTCTAAAAACGCTTGTATTCGTCGAAAGTGATCGTTTTTAGACGTTTCCAGCTTTCTGACGTTAATAAATTGATTTTCAGAGCTAAAAAATATTTTTTGTCCTGAAAAATACAGCTTTAGTCCGCGAGGTACGAAAATGTCTAAAAACGCTAGTATTCGTCGAAAGTGATCGTTTTTAGACGTTTCCAGCTTTCTGGCGTTAATAAATTGATTTTCAGAGATAGAAAATATTTTTTGTCGTGAAAAATACAGTTTTAGTCCGCGAATTACGAATATATCTAAAAACGCTTGTATTCGTCGAAAGTGATCGTTTTTATACGTTTCCAGCTTTCTTACCTTAATAAATTGATTTTCAGAGCTAAAAAATATCTTTGTCGTGAGAAATACAGCTTTAGTCCGCGAAGTACGAAAATGTCTAAAAACATTTGTATACGTCAAAAGTGATCGTTTTTAGACCTTTCCAGCTTTCTGACGTTAATAAATTGATTTTCAGAGATAATTTTTTTTTGTCGTGAAAAATACAGTTTTAGTCCGCGAAGTACGAAAATGTTTAAAAACGGTTGTAGTTGTCGAAAGTGATCGTTTTCAGATGTTTCCAGCTTTCTGACGTTAATAAATTGATTTTCAGAGATAAAAAAATTTCTTGTCAGAAAAATACAGTTTTAGTCCGCGAAGTACGACAATGTCTAAAAACGGTTGTAGTTGTCGAAAGTGATCGTTTTCAGATGTTTCCAGCTTACTGACGTTAATAAATTGATTTCCAGAGATACATTTCTTTTTTGTCGCGAAAAATACAGTTTTAGTCTGCGAATTACGAAAATGTCTTAAAACGCTTGTATTCGTCGAAACTGTTCGATTTTAGACGTTTCTAGCTATCTGACGTTAATAAATTGATTTTCAGAGATAAAAAATATTGTTTGTTTAGAAAAATACAGTTTTAGTCCGCGAAGTACGACAATGTTTAAAAACGCTTGTATTCGTCGAAAGTTATCGTTTTTAGACGTTTCCAGCTTTCTTACCTTAATACATTGATTTTCAGAGCTAAAAAATATCTTTTGTCGTGAAAATACAGTTTTAGTCCGCGAAGTACGAAAATGTCTAAAAACGTTTGTATATGTCAAAAGTGATCGTTTTTATAAGTTTCCAGCTTTCTGACGTTACTAAATTGATTTTCAGAGATAAAAAATATTTTTTGCAGTGAAAAATACAATTTTAGTCTGCGAAGTACGAAAATGTCTAAAGTCGCTTGTTTTCATCGAAAGTGATCGTTTTTAGACGTTTCTAGCTTTCTGACGTTAATAAATCGATTTTCAGATATAAAAAATATTTGTTGTTGTGCAAAATACAGTTTTAGTCCGCGAAGTATGAAAAAGTGATCGTTTTTATACGTTTCCAGCTTTCTGACGTTAATAAATTGATTTTCAGAGATAAATTTTTTTTTGTCGTGAAAAATACAGTTTTAGTCCGCTAGGTACGAAAATGTATAAAAACGCTTGTATTCGTCGAAAATATTCGAATTTAGACGTTTCTAGCTATCTGCCGTTAATAAATTGATTTTCAGAGATAAAAAATATTTGTTGTTGTGAAAAATACAGTTTTAGTCCGCGAAGTACGAAAAAGTGATCGTTTTTAGAAGTTTCCAGCTTTCTGACGTTACTAAATTGATTTTCAGAGATAAAAAATATTTTTTGCAGTGAAAAATACAATTTTAGTCTGCGAAGTACGAAAATGTCTAAAGTCGCTTGTTTTCATCGAAAGTGATCGTTTTTAGACGTTTCTAGCTTTCTGACGTTAATAAATTGATTTTCAGATATAAAAAATATTTGTTGTTGTGAAAAATACAGTTTTAGTCCGCGAAGTACGAAAAAGTGATCGTTCTTATACGTTTCCAGCTTTCTGACGTTAATAAATTGATTTTCAGATATAAAAAATATTTTTTGTCGTGAAAAATACAGTTTTAGTCCGCGAAGTACGAAAATGTCTAAAACGCTTGTATTCGTCGAAAGTGATCGTTTTTAGACGTTTCCAGCTTTCTGACGTTAATAAATTGATTTTCAGAGATAACAAATTTTCTTGTCAGAAAAATACAGTTTTAGTCCGCGAAGTACGAAAATGTCTAAAAACGCTAGTATTCGTCGAAAGTGATCGTTTTTAGACGTTTCCAGCTTTCTGGCGTTAATAAATTGATTTTCAGAGATAGAAAATATTTTTTGTCGTGAAAAATACAGTTTTAGTCCGCGACTTACGAATATATCTAAAAACGCTTGTATTCGTCGAAAGTGATCGTTTTTATACGTTTCCAGCTTTCTTACCTTAATAAATTGATTTTCAGAGCTAAAAAATATCTTTTGTCGTGAGAAATACAGTTTTAGTCCGCGAAGTACGAAAATGTCTAAGAAAATTTGTATACGTCAAAAGTGATCGTTTTTAGACGTTTCCAGCTTTCTGACGTTAATAAATTGATTGTCAGAGATAAATTTTTTTTGTCGTGAAAAATACAGTTTTAGTCCGCGAAGTACGAAAATGTTTAAAAACGGTTGTAGTTGTCGAAAGTGATCGTTTTCAGATGTTTCCAGCTTTCTGACGTTAATAAATTGATTTTCAGAGATAAAAAATTTTCTTGTCAGAAAAATACAGTTTTAGTCCGCGAAGTACGACAATGTCTAAAAACGGTTGTAGTTGTCGAAAGTGATCGTTTTCAGATGTTTCCAGCTTTCTGACGTTAATAAATTGATTTCCAGAGATACATTTCTTTTTTGTCGCGAAAAATACAGTTTTAGTCCGCGAAGTACGAAAATGTTTAAAAACGCTTATATTCGTCAAAAGTGATCGTTTTTATAAGTTTCCAGCTTTCTGACGTTACTAAATTGATTTTCAAAGATAATTTTTTTTTATTGTCGGGAAGAATACAGTTTTAGTCCGCGAAGTACGAAACTGTTTAAAAACGCTTGTATTCGTCAAAAGCAATCGTTTTTAGATGTTTCCAGCTTTCTGACGTTAATAAATTGATTTTCAGCGATAAATAATGCTTTTTGTCGTGAAAAATACAGTTTTAGTCCGTGAAGTACGAAAATGTCTTAAGAAGCTTGTAGTCGTCGAAAGTGATCGTTTTCAGATGTTTCCAGCTTTCTGACGTTAATAAATTGATTTTCAGAGATAAAAAATTGTTTTTGTCATGAAAAATACAGGTTTAGTCCGCGAATTAAGAAAATGTCTAAAACCACTTGTATTCGTCAAAAGTGATCGTTTTTAGACGTTTCCAGCTTTCTGACGTTAATAAATTGATTTTCATAGATAAAAAATTTTCTTGTCAGAAAAATACAGTTTTAGTCCGCGAAGTACGACAATGTCTAAAAACGCTTGTATTCGTCGAAAGTGATCGTTTTTAGACGTTTCCAGCTTTCTTACCTTAATACATTGATTTTCAGAGCTAAAAAATATCTTTTGTCGTGAAAATACAGTTTTAGTCCGCGAAGTACGAAAATGTCTAAAAACGTTTGTATATGTCAAAAGTGATCGTTTTTATAAGTTTCCAGCTTTCTGACGTTACTAAATTGATTTTCAGAGATAAAAAATATTTTTTGCAGTGAAAAATACAATTTTAGTCTGCGAAGTACGAAAATGTCTAAAGTCGCTTGTTTTCATCGAAAGTGATCGTTTTTAGACGTTTCTAGCTTTCTGACGTTAATAAATCGATTTTCAGATATAAAAAATATTTGTTGTTGTGCAAAATACAGTTTTAGTCCGCGAAGTATGAAAAAGTGATCGTTTTTATACGTTTCCAGCTTTCTGACGTTAATAAATTGATTTTCAGAGATAAATTTTTTTTTGTCGTGAAAAATACAGTTTTAGTCCGCGAGGTACGAAAATGTATAAAAACGCTTGTATTCGTCGAAAATATTCGAATTTAGACGTTTCTAGCTATCTGCCGTTAATAAATTGATTTTCAGAGATAAAAAATATTTGTTGTTGTGAAAAATACAGTTTTAGTCCGCGAAGTACGAAAAAGTGATCGTTTTTAGAAGTTTCCAGCTTTCTGACGTTACTAAATTGATTTTCAGAGATAAAAAATATTTTTTGCAGTGAAAAATACAATTTTAGTCTGCGAAGTACGAAAATGTCTAAAGTCGCTTGTTTTCATCGAAAGTGATCGTTTTTAGACGTTTCTAGCTTTCTGACGTTAATAAATTGATTTTCAGATATAAAAAATATTTGTTGTTGTGAAAAATACAGTTTTAGTCCGCGAAGTACGAAAAAGTGATCGTTCTTATACGTTTCCATCTTTCTGACGTTAATAAATTGATTTTCAGATATAAAAAATATTTTTTGTCGTGAAAAATACAGTTTTAGTCCGCGAAGTACGAAAATGTCTAAAAACGCTTGTATTCGTCGAAAGTGATCGTTTTTAGACGTTTCCAGCTTTCTGACGTTAATAAATTGATTTTCAGAGATAACAAATTTTCTTGTCAGAAAAATACAGTTTTAGTCCGCGAAGTACGAAAATGTCTAAAAACGCTAGTATTCGTCGAAAGTGATCGTTTTTAGACGTTTCCAGCTTTCTGGCGTTAATAAATTGATTTTCAGAGATAGAAAATATTTTTTGTCGTGAAAAATACAGTTTTAGTCCGCGAATTACGAATATATCTAAAAACGCTTGTATTCGTCGAAAGTGATCGTTTTTATACGTTTCCAGCTTTCTTACCTTAATAAATTGATTTTCAGAGCTAAAAAATATCTTTTGTCGTGAGAAATACAGTTTTAGTCCGCGAAGTACGAAAATGTCTAAGAAAATTTGTATACGTCAAAAGTGATCGTTTTTAGACGTTTCCAGCTTTCTGACGTTAATAAATTGATTGTCAGAGATAAATTTTTTTTGTCGTGAAAAATACAGTTTTAGTCCGCGAAGTACGAAAATGTTTAAAAACGGTTGTAGTTGTCGAAAGTGATCGTTTTCAGATGTTTCCAGCTTTCTGACGTTAATAAATTGATTTTCAGAGATAAAAAATTGTTTTTGTCATGAAAAATACAGGTTTAGTCCGCGAATTAAGAAAATGTCTAAAACCACTTGTATTCGTCAAAAGTGATCGTTTTTAGACGTTTCCAGCTTTCTGACGTTAATAAATTGATTTTCATAGATAAAAAATTTTCTTGTCAGAAAAATACAGTTTTAGTCCGCGAAGTACGACAATGTCTAAAAACGCTTGTATTCGTCGAAAGTGATCGTTTTTAGACGTTTCCAGCTTTCTTACCTTAATACATTGATTTTCAGAGCTAAAAAATATCTTTTGTCGTGAAAATACAGTTTTAGTCCGCGAAGTACGAAAATGTCTAAAAACGTTTGTATATGTCAAAAGTGATCGTTTTTATAAGTTTCCAGCTTTCTGACGTTACTAAATTGATTTTCAGAGATAAAAAATATTTTTTGCAGTGAAAAATACAATTTTAGTCTGCGAAGTACGAAAATGTCTAAAGTCGCTTGTTTTCATCGAAAGTGATCGTTTTTAGACGTTTCTAGCTTTCTGACGTTAATAAATCGATTTTCAGATATAAAAAATATTTGTTGTTGTGCAAAATACAGTTTTAGTCCGCGAAGTATGAAAAAGTGATCGTTTTTATACGTTTCCAGCTTTCTGACGTTAATAAATTGATTTTCAGAGATAAATTTTTTTTTGTCGTGAAAAATACAGTTTTAGTCCGCGAGGTACGAAAATGTATAAAAACGCTTGTATTCGTCGAAAATATTCGAATTTAGACGTTTCTAGCTATCTGCCGTTAATAAATTGATTTTCAGAGATAAAAAATATTTGTTGTTGTGAAAAATACAGTTTTAGTCCGCGAAGTACGAAAAAGTGATCGTTTTTAGAAGTTTCCAGCTTTCTGACGTTACTAAATTGATTTTCAGAGATAAAAAATATTTTTTGCAGTGAAAAATACAATTTTAGTCTGCGAAGTACGAAAATGTCTAAAGTCGCTTGTTTTCATCGAAAGTGATCGTTTTTAGACGTTTCTAGCTTTCTGACGTTAATAAATTGATTTTCAGATATAAAAAATATTTGTTGTTGTGAAAAATACAGTTTTAGTCCGCGAAGTACGAAAAAGTGATCGTTCTTATACGTTTCCAGCTTTCTGACGTTAATAAATTGATTTTCAGATATAAAAAATATTTTTTGTCGTGAAAAATACAGTTTTAGTCCGCGAAGTACGAAAATGTCTAAAAACGCTTGTATTCGTCGAAAGTGATCGTTTTTAGACGTTTCCAGCTTTCTGACGTTAATAAATTGATTTTCAGAGATAACAAATTTTCTTGTCAGAAAAATACAGTTTTAGTCCGCGAAGTACGAAAATGTCTAAAAACGCTAGTATTCGTCGAAAGTGATCGTTTTTAGACGTTTCCAGCTTTCTGGCGTTAATAAATTGATTTTCAGAGATAGAAAATATTTTTTGTCGTGAAAAATACAGTTTTAGTCCGCGAATTACGAATATATCTAAAAACGCTTGTATTCGTCGAAAGTGATCGTTTTTATACGTTTCCAGCTTTCCTACCTTAATAAATTGATTTTCAGAGCTAAAAAATATCTTTTGTCGTGAGAAATACAGTTTTAGTCCGCGAAGTACGAAAATGTCTAAGAAAATTTGTATACGTCAAAAGTGATCGTTTTTAGACGTTTCCAGCTTTCTGACGTTAATAAATTGATTGTCAGAGATAAATTTTTTTTGTCGTGTAAAATACAGTTTTAGTCCGCGAAGTACGAAAATGTTTAAAAACGGTTGTAGTTGTCGAAAGTGATCGTTTTCAGATGTTTCCAGCTTTCTGACGTTAATAAATTGATTTTCAGAGATAAAAAATTTTCTTGTCAGAAAAATACAGTTTTAGTCCGCGAAGTACGACAATGTCTAAAAACGGTTGTAGTTGTCGAAAGTGATCGTTTTCAGATGTTTCCAGCTTTCTGACGTTAATAAATTGATTTCCAGAGATACATTTCTTTTTTGTCGCGAAAAATACAGTTTTAGTCCGCGAAGTACGAAAATGTTTAAAAACGCTTATATTCGTCAAAAGTGATCGTTTTTATAAGTTTCCAGCTTTCTGACGTTACTAAATTGATTTTCAAAGATAATTTTTTTTTATTGTCGGGAAGAATACAGTTTTAGTCCGCGAAGTACGAAACTGTTTAAAAACGCTTGTATTCGTCAAAAGCAATCGTTTTTAGATGTTTCCAGCTTTCTGACGTTAATAAATTGATTTTCAGCGATAAATAATGCTTTTTGTCGTGAAAAATACAGTTTTAGTCCGTGAAGTACGAAAATGTCTTAAGAAGCTTGTAGTCGTCGAAAGTGATCGTTTTTAGACGTTTCCAGCTTTCTGGCGTTAATAAATTGATTTTCAGAGATAAAAAATTGTTTTTGTCATGAAAAATACAGGTTTAGTCCGCGAATTAAGAAAATGTCTAAAACCACTTGTATTCGTCAAAAGTGATCGTTTTTAGACGTTTCCAGCTTTCTGACGTTAATAAATTGATTTTCATAGATAAAAAATTTTCTTGTCAGAAAAATACAGTTTTAGTCCGCGAAGTACGACAATGTCTAAAAACGCTTGTATTCGTCGAAAGTGATCGTTTTTATACGTTTCCAGCTTTCTGACGTTAATAAATTGATTTTCAGAGCTAAAAAATATTGTTTGTCCTGAAAAATACAGCTTTAGTCCGCGAGGTACGAAAATGTCTAAAAACGCTAGTATTCGTCGAAAGTGATCGTTTTTAGACGTTTCCAGCTTTCTGGCGTTAATAAATTGATTTTCAGAGATAGAAAATATTTTTTGTCGTGAAAAATACAGTTTTAGTCCGCGAATTACGAATATATCTAAAAACGCTTGTATTCGTCGAAAGTGATCGTTTTTATACGTTTCCAGCTTTCTTACCTTAATAAATTGATTTTCAGAGCTAAAAAATATCTTTTATCGTGAGAAATACAGTTTTAGTCCGCGAAGTACGAAAATGTCTAAGAACATTTGTATACGTCAAAAGTGATCGTTTTTAGACGTTTCCAGCTTTCTGACGTTAATAAATTGATTTTCAGAGATAATTTTTTTTTGTCGTGAAAAATACAGTTTTAGTCCGCGAAGTACGAAAATGTTTAAAAACGGTTGTAGTTGTCGAAAGTGATCGTTTTCAGATGTTTCCAGCTTTCTGACGTTAATAAATTGATTTTCAGAGATAAAAAAATTTCTTGTCAGAAAAATACAGTTTTAGTCCGCGAAGTACGAAAATGTATTAAAATGCTTGTATTCGTCGAAAGTGATCGTTTTTAGACGTTTCCAGCTTTCTGACGTTACTAAATTGATTTTCAGAGATAAAAAATATTTTTTGCAGTGAAAAATACAATTTTAGTCTGCGAAGTACGAAAATGTCTAAAGTCGCTTGTTTTCATCGAAAGTGATCGTTTTTAGACGTTTCTAGCTTTCTGACGTTAATAAATCGATTTTCAGATATAAAAAATATTTGTTGTTGTGCAAAATACAGTTTTAGTCCGCGAAGTATGAAAAAGTGATCGTTTTTATACGTTTCCAGCTTTCTGACGTTAATAAATTGATTTTCAGAGATAAATTTTTTTTTGTCGTGAAAAATACAGTTTTAGTCCGCGAGGTACGAAAATGTATAAAAACGCTTGTATTCGTCGAAAATATTCGAATTTAGACGTTTCTAGCTATCTGCCGTTAATAAATTGATTTTCAGAGATAAAAAATATTTGTTGTTGTGAAAAATACAGTTTTAGTCCGCGAAGTACGAAAAAGTGATCGTTTTTAGAAGTTTCCAGCTTTCTGACGTTACTAAATTGATTTTCAGAGATAAAAAATATTTTTTGCAGTGAAAAATACAATTTTAGTCTGCGAAGTACGAAAATGTCTAAAGTCGCTTGTTTTCATCGAAAGTGATCGTTTTTAGACGTTTCTAGCTTTCTGACGTTAATAAATTGATTTTCAGATATAAAAAATATTTGTTGTTGTGAAAAATACAGTTTTAGTCCGCGAAGTACGAAAAAGTGATCGTTCTTATACGTTTCCAGCTTTCTGACGTTAATAAATTGATTTTCAGATATAAAAAATATTTTTTGTCGTGAAAAATACAGTTTTAGTCCGCGAAGTACGAAAATGTCTAAAAACGCTTGTATTCGTCGAAAGTGATCGTTTTTAGACGTTTCCAGCTTTCTGACGTTAATAAATTGATTTTCAGAGATAACAAATTTTCTTGTCAGAAAAATACAGTTTTAGTCCGCGAAGTACGAAAATGTCTAAAAACGCTAGTATTCGTCGAAAGTGATCGTTTTTAGACGTTTCCAGCTTTCTGGCGTTAATAAATTGATTTTCAGAGATAGAAAATATTTTTTGTCGTGAAAAATACAGTTTTAGTCCGCGAATTACGAATATATCTAAAAACGCTTGTATTCGTCGAAAGTGATCGTTTTTATACGTTTCCAGCTTTCTTACCTTAATAAATTGATTTTCAGAGCTAAAAAATATCTTTTGTCGTGAGAAATACAGTTTTAGTCCGCGAAGTACGAAAATGTCTAAGAAAATTTGTATACGTCAAAAGTGATCGTTTTTAGACGTTTCCAGCTTTCTGACGTTAATAAATTGATTGTCAGAGAAAATTTTTTTTTGTCGTGTAAAATACAGTTTTAGTCCGCGAAGTACGACAATGTCTAAAAACGGTTGTAGTTGTCGAAAGTGATCGTTTTCAGATGTTTCCAGCTTTCTGACGTTAATAAATTGATTTCCAGAGATACATTTCTTTTTTGTCGCGAAAAATACAGTTTTAGTCCGCGAAGTACGAAAATGTTTAAAAACGCTTATATTCGTCAAAAGTGATCGTTTTTATAAGTTTCCAGCTTTCTGACGTTACTAAATTGATTTTCAAAGATAATTTTTTTTTATTATCGGGAAGAATACAGTTTTAGTCCGCGAAGTACAAAACTGTTTAAAAACGCTTGTATTCGTCAAAAGCAATCGTTTTTAGATGTTTCCAGCTTTCTGACGTTAATAAATTGATTTTCAGCGATAAATAATGCTTTTTGTCGTGAAAAATACAGTTTTAGTCCGTGAAGTACGAAAATGTCTTAAGAAGCTTGTAGTCGTCGAAAGTGATCGTTTTTAGACGTTTCCAGCTTTCTGGCGTTAATAAATTGATTTTCAGAGATAAAAAATTGTTTTTGTCATGAAAAATACAGGTTTAGTCCGCGAATTAAGAAAATGTCTAAAACCACTTGTATTCGTCAAAAGTGATCGTTTTTAGACGTTTCCAGCTTTCTGACGTTAATAAATTGATTTTCATAGATAAAAAATTTTCTTGTCAGAAAAATACAGTTTTAGTCCGCGAAGTACGACAATGTCTAAAAACGCTTGTATTCGTCGAAAGTGATCGTTTTTATACGTTTCCAGCTTTCTGACGTTAATAAATTGATTTTCAGAGCTAAAAAATATTTTTTGTCCTGAAAAATACAGCTTTAGTCCGCGAGGTACGAAAATGTCTAAAAACGCTAGTATTCGTCGAAAGTGATCGTTTTTAGACGTTTCCAGCTTTCTGGCGTTAATAAATTGATTTTCAGAGATAGAAAATATTTTTTGTCGTGAAAAATACAGTTTTAGTCCGCGAATTACGAATATATCTAAAAACGCTTGTATTCGTCGAAAGTGATCGTTTTTATACGTTTCCAGCTTTCTTACCTTAATAAATTGATTTTCAGAGCTAAAAAATATCTTTTATCGTGAGAAATACAGTTTTAGTCCGCGAAGTACGAAAATGTCTAAGAACATTTGTATACGTCAAAAGTGATCGTTTTTAGACGTTTCCAGCTTTCTGACGTTAATAAATTGATTTTCAGAGATAATTTTTTTTTGTCGTGAAAAATACAGTTTTAGTCCGCGAAGTACGAAAATGTTTAAAAACGGTTGTAGTTGTCGAAAGTGATCGTTTTCAGATGTTTCCAGCTTTCTGACGTTAATAAATTGATTTTCAGAGATAAAAAAATTTCTTGTCAGAAAAATACAGTTTTAGTCCGCGAAGTACGAAAATGTATTAAAATGCTTGTATTCGTCGAAAGTGATCGTTTTTAGACGTTTCCAGCTTTCTGACGTTAATAAATTGATTTTCAGAGATACAAAATATCTTTTGTCGTGAATAATACAGTTTTAGTCTGCGAAGTACGAACACGTCTAAAATCGCTTGTTTTCATCGAAAGTGATAATTTTTAGACGTTTCTATCTTTCTGACGTTAATAAATTGATTTTCAGAGATAACAAATTTTCTTGTCAGAAAAATACAGTTTCAGTCCGCGAAGTAGGACAATGTCTAAAAACGCTAGTATTCATCGAAAGTGATCGTTTTTAGACGTTTCCAGCTTTCTGACATTAATAAATTGATTTTCAGATATAAAAAATATTTTTTGTTCTGAAAAATACAGTTTTAGTCCGCGAATTACGAAAATGTCTAAAACCACTTGTATTCGTCAAAAGTGATCGTTTTTACACGTTTCCAGCTTTCTGACATTAATAAATTGATTTTCAGATATAAAAAATATTTGTTGTTCTGAAAAATACAGTTTTAGTCCGCGAAGTACGAAAATGTCTAAAACCACTTGTATTCGTCAAAAGTGATCGTTTTTAGACGTTTCCAGCTTTCCTACCTTAATAAATTGATTTTCAGAGCTAAAAAATATCTTTTGTCGTGAAAAATACAGTTTTAGTCTGCCAAGTACGAAAATATCTTAAAACGCTTGTATTCGTCGAAAATGTTCGATTTTAGACGTTTCTAGCTATCTGACGTTAATAAATTGATTTTCAGAGATAAAAAATATTGTTTGTCTCGAAAAATACAGTTTTAGTCTGCGAAGTACGACAATGTCTAAAAACGCTTGTATTCGTCGAAAGTGATCGTTTTTAGACGTTTCCAGCTTTCTTCCCTTAATAAATTGATTTTCAGAGCTAAAAAATATCTTTTGTCGTGAAAATACAGTTTTAGTCCGCGAAGTACGAAAATGTCTAAAAACGTTTGTATATGTCAAAAGTGATCGTTTTTAGAAGTTTCCAGCTTTCTGACGTTACTAAATTGATTTTCAGAGATAAAAAATATTTTTTGCAGTGAAAAATACAATTTTAGTCTGCGAAGTACGAAAATGTCTAAAGTCGCTTGTTTTCATCGAAAGTGATCGTTTTTAGACGTTTCTAGCTTTCTGACGTTAATAAATTGATTTTCAGATATAAAAAATATTTGTTGTTGTGAAAAATACAGTTTTAGTCCGCGAAGTACGAAAAAGTGATCGTTCTTATACGTTTCCAGCTTTCTGACGTTAATAAATTGATTTTCAGATATAAAAAATATTTTTTGTCGTGAAAAATACAGTTTTAGTCCGCGAAGTACGAAAATGTCTAAAAACGCTTGTATTCGTCGAAAATGATCGTTTTTAGACGTTTCCAGCTTTCTGACGTTAATAAATTGATTTTCAGAGATAACAAATTTTCTTGTCAGAAAAATACAGTTTTAGTCCGCGAAGTACGAAAATGTCTAAAAACGCTAGTATTCGTCGAAAGTGATCGTTTTTAGACGTTTCCAGCTTTCTGGCGTTAATAAATAGATTTTCAGAGATAGAAAATATTTTTTGTCGTGAAAAATACAGTTTTAGTCCGCGAATTACGAATATATCTAAAAACGCTTGTATTCGTCGAAAGTGATCGTTTTTATACGTTTCCAGCTTTCTTACCTTAATAAATTGATTTTCAGAGCTAAAAAATATCTTTTGTCGTGAGAAATACAGTTTTAGTCCGCGAAGTACGAAAATGTCTAAGAACATTTGTATACGTCAAAAGTGATCGTTTTTAGACGTTTCCAGCTTTCTGACGTTAATAAATTGATTGTCAGAGATAAATTTTTTTTGTCGTGAAAAATACAGTTTTAGTCCGCGAAGTACGAAAATGTTTAAAAACGGTTGTAGTTGTCGAAAGTGATCGTTTTCAGATGTTTCCAGCTTTCTGACGTTAATAAATTGATTTTCAGAGATAAAAAATTGTTTTTGTCATGAAAAATACAGGTTTAGTCCGCGAATTAAGAAAATGTCTAAAACCACTTGTATTCGTCAAAAGTGATCGTTTTTAGACGTTTCCAGCTTTCTGACGTTAATAAATTGATTTTCATAGATAAAAAATTTTCTTGTCAGAAAAATACAGTTTTAGTCCGCGAAGTACGACAATGTCTAAAAACGCTTGTATTCGTCGAAAGTGATCGTTTTTAGACGTTTCCAGCTTTCTTACCTTAATACATTGATTTTCAGAGCTAAAAAATATCTTTTGTCGTGAAAATACAGTTTTAGTCCGCGAAGTACGAAAATGTCTAAAAACGTTTGTATATGTCAAAAGTGATCGTTTTTATAAGTTTCCAGCTTTCTGACGTTACTAAATTGATTTTCAGAGATAAAAAATATTTTTTGCAGTGAAAAATACAATTTTAGTCTGCGAAGTACGAAAATGTCTAAAGTCGCTTGTTTTCATCGAAAGTGATCGTTTTTAGACGTTTCTAGCTTTCTGACGTTAATAAATCGATTTTCAGATATAAAAAATATTTGTTGTTGTGCAAAATACAGTTTTAGTCCGCGAAGTATGAAAAAGTGATCGTTTTTATACGTTTCCAGCTTTCTGACGTTAATAAATTGATTTTCAGAGATAAATTTTTTTTTGTCGTGAAAAATACAGTTTTAGTCCGCGAGGTACGAAAATGTATAAAAACGCTTGTATTCGTCGAAAATATTCGAATTTAGACGTTTCTAGCTATCTGCCGTTAATAAATTGATTTTCAGAGATAAAAAATATTTGTTGTTGTGAAAAATACAGTTTTAGTCCGCGAAGTACGAAAAAGTGATCGTTTTTAGAAGTTTCCAGCTTTCTGACGTTACTAAATTGATTTTCAGAGATAAAAAATATTTTTTGCAGTGAAAAATACAATTTTAGTCTGCGAAGTACGAAAATGTCTAAAGTCGCTTGTTTTCATCGAAAGTGATCGTTTTTAGACGTTTCTAGCTTTCTGACATTAATAAATTGATTTTCAGATATAAAAAATATTTGTTGTTGTGAAAAATACAGTTTTAGTCCGCGAAGTACGAAAAAGTGATCGTTCTTATACGTTTCCAGCTTTCTGACGTTAATAAATTGATTTTCAGATATAAAAAATATTTTTTGTCGTGAAAAATACAGTTTTAGTCCGCGAAGTACGAAAATGTCTAAAAACGCTTGTATTCGTCGAAAGTGATCGTTTTTAGACGTTTCCAGCTTTCTGACGTTAATAAATTGATTTTCAGAGATAACAAATTTTCTTGTCAGAAAAATACAGTTTTAGTCCGCGAAGTACGAAAATGTCTAAAAACGCTAGTATTCGTCGAAAGTGATCGTTTTTAGACGTTTCCAGCTTTCTGGCGTTAATAAATTGATTTTCAGAGATAAAAAATATTTTTTGCAGTGAAAAATACAATTTTAGTCTGCGAAGTACGAAAATGTCTAAAGTCGCTTGTTTTCATCGAAAGTGATCGTTTTTAGACGTTTCTAGCTTTCTGACGTTAATAAATTGATTTTCAGAGCTAAAAAATATCTTTTGTCGTGAGAAATACAGTTTTAGTCCGCGAAGTACGAAAATGTCTAAGAAAATTTGTATACGTCAAAAGTGATCGTTTTTAGACGTTTCCAGCTTTCTGACGTTAATAAATTGATTGTCAGAGATAAATTTTTTTTGTCGTGAAAAATACAGTTTTAGTCCGCGAAGTACGAAAATGTTTAAAAACGGTTGTAGTTGTCGAAAGTGATCGTTTTCAGATGTTTCCAGCTTTCTGACGTTAATAAATTGATTTTCAGAGATAAAAAATTTTCTTGTCAGAAAAATACAGTTTTAGTCCGCGAAGTACGACAATGTCTAAAAACGGTTGTAGTTGTCGAAAGTGATCGTTTTCAGATGTTTCCAGCTTTCTGACGTTAATAAATTGATTTCCAGAGATACATTTCTTTTTTGTCGCGAAAAATACAGTTTTAGTCCGCGAAGTACGAAAATGTTTAAAAACGCTTATATTCGTCAAAAGTGATCGTTTTTATAAGTTTCCAGCTTTCTGACGTTACTAAATTGATTTTCAAAGATAATTTTTTTTTATTGTCGGGAAGAATACAGTTTTAGTCCGCGAAGTACGAAACTGTTTAAAAACGCTTGTATTCGTCAAAAGCAATCGTTTTTAGATGTTTCCAGCTTTCTGACGTTAATAAATTGATTTTCAGCGATAAATAATGCTTTTTGTCGTGAAAAATACAGTTTTAGTCCGTGAAGTACGAAAATGTCTTAAGAAGCTTGTAGTCGTCGAAAGTGATCGTTTTTAGACGTTTCCAGCTTTCTGGCGTTAATAAATTGATTTTCAGAGATAAAAAATTGTTTTTGTCATGAAAAATACAGGTTTAGTCCGCGAATTAAGAAAATGTCTAAAACCACTTGTATTCGTCAAAAGTGATCGTTTTTAGACGTTTCCAGCTTTCTGACGTTAATAAATTGATTTTCATAGATAAAAAATTTTCTTGTCAGAAAAATACAGTTTTAGTCCGCGAAGTACGACAATGTCTAAAAACGCTTGTATTCGTCGAAAGTGATCGTTTTTATACGTTTCCAGCTTTCTGACGTTAATAAATTGATTTTCAGAGCTAAAAAATATTTTTTGTCCTGAAAAATACAGCTTTAGTCCGCGAGGTACGAAAATGTCTAAAAACGCTAGTATTCGTCGAAAGTGATCGTTTTTAGACGTTTCCAGCTTTCTGGCGTTAATAAATTGGTTTTCAGAGATAGAAAATATTTTTTGTCGTGAAAAATACAGTTTTAGTCCGCGAATTACGAATATATCTAAAAACGCTTGTATTCGTCGAAAGTGATCGTTTTTATACGTTTCCAGCTTTCTTACCTTAATAAATTGATTTTCAGAGCTAAAAAATATCTTTTGTCGTGAGAAATACAGTTTTAGTCCGCGAAGTACGAAAATGTCTAAGAACATTTGTATACGTCAAAAGTGATCGTTTTTAGACGTTTCCAGCTTTCTGACGTTAATAAATTGATTTTCAGAGATAAATTTTTTTTGTCGTGAAAAATACAGTTTTAGTCCGCGAAGTACGAAAATGTTTAAAAACGGTTGTAGTTGTCGAAAGTGATCGTTTTCAGATGTTTCCAGCTTTCTGACGTTAATAAATTGATTTTCAGAGATAAAAAAATTTCTTGTCAGAAAAATACAGTTTTAGTCCGCGAAGTACGAAAATGTATTAAAATGCTTGTATTCCTCGAAAGTGATCGTTTTTAGACGTTTCCAGCTTTCTGACGTTAATAAATTGATTTTCAGAGATACAAAATATCTTTTGTCGTGAATAATACAGTTTTAGTCTGCGAAGTACGAACACGTCTAAAATCGCTTGTTTTCATCGAAAGTGATAATTTTTAGACGTTTCTATCTTTCTGACGTTAATAAATTGATTTTCAGAGATAACAAATTTTCTTGTCAGAAAAATACAGTTTCAGTCCGCGAAGTAGGACAATGTCTAAAAACGCTAGTATTCATCGAAAGTGATCGTTTTTAGACGTTTCCAGCTTTCTGACATTAATAAATTGATTTTCAGATATAAAAAATATTTTTTGTTCTGAAAAATACAGTTTTAGTCCGCGAATTACGAAAATGTCTAAAACCACTTGTATTCGTCAAAAGTGATCGTTTTTACACGTTTCCAGCTTTCTGACATTAATAAATTGATTTTCAGATATAAAAAATATTTGTTGTTCTGAAAATTACAGTTTTAGTCCGCGAAGTACGAAAATGTCTAAAACCACTTGTATTCGTCAAAAGTGATCGTTTATAGACGTTTCCAGCTTTCCTACCTTAATAAATTGATTTTCAGAGCTAAAAAATATCTTTTGTCGTGAAAAATACAGTTTTAGTCTGCCAAGTACGAAAATGTTCGATTTTAGACGTTTCTAGCTATCTGACGTTAATAAATTGATTTTCAGAGATAAAAAATATTGTTTGTCTCGAAAAATACAGTTTTAGTCTGCGAAGTACGACAATGTCTAAAAACGCTTGTATTCGTCGAAAGTGATCGTTTTTAGACGTTTCCAGCTTTCTTCCCTTAATAAATTGATTTTCAGAGCTAAAAAATATCTTTTGTCGGGAAAATACAGTTTTAGTCCGCGAAGTACGAAAATGTCTAAAAACGTTTGTATATGTCAAAAGTGATCGTTTTTAGAAGTTTCCAGCTTTCTGACGTTACTAAATTGATTTTCAGAGATAAAAAATATTTTTTGCAGTGAAAAATACAATTTTAGTCTGCGAAGTACGAAAATGTCTAAAGTCGCTTGTTTTCATCGAAAGTGATCGTTTTTAGACGTTTCTAGCTTTCTGACGTTAATAAATTGATTTTCAGATATAAAAAATATTTGTTGTTGTGAAAAATACAGTTTTAGTCCGCGAAGTACGAAAAAGTGATCGTTCTTATACGTTTCCAGCTTTCTGACGTTAATAAATTGATTTTCAGATATAAAAAATATTTTTTGTCGTGAAAAATACAGTTTTAGTCCGCGAAGTACGAAAATGTCTAAAAACGCTAGTATTCGTCGAAAGTGATCGTTTTTAGACGTTTCCAGCTTTCTGGCGTTAATAAATTGATTTTCAGAGATAGAAAATATTTTTTGTCGTGAAAAATACAGTTTTAGTCCGCGAATTACGAATATATCTAAAAACGCTTGTATTCGTCGAAAGTGATCGTTTTTATACGTTTCCAGCTTTCTTACCTTAATAAATTGATTTTCAGAGCTAAAAAATATCTTTTGTCGTGAGAAATACAGTTTTAGTCCGCGAAGTACGAAAATGTCTAAGAACATTTGTATACGTCAAAAGTGATCGTTTTTAGACGTTTCCAGCTTTCTGACGTTAATAAATTGATTGTCAGAGATAAATTTTTTTTGTCGTGAAAAATACAGTTTTAGTCCGCGAAGTACGAAAATGTTTAAAAACGGTTGTAGTTGTCGAAAGTGATCGTTTTCAGATGTTTCCAGCTTTCTGACGTTAATAAATTGATTTTCAGAGATAAAAAATTTTCTTGTCAGAAAAATACAGTTTTAGTCCGCGAAGTACGACAATGTCTAAAAACGGTTGTAGTTGTCGAAAGTGATCGTTTTCAGATGTTTCCAGCTTTCTGACGTTAATAAATTGATTTCCAGAGATACATTTCTTTTTTGTCGCGAAAAATACAGTTTTAGTCCGCGAAGTACGACAATGTCTAAAAACGCTTGTATTCGTCGAAAGTGATCGTTTTTATACGTTTCCAGCTTTCTGACGTTAATAAATTGATTTTCAGAGCTAAAAAATATTTTTTGTCCTGAAAAATACAGCTTTAGTCCGCGAGGTACGAAAATGTCTAAAAACGCTAGTATTCGTCGAAAGTGATCGTTTTTAGACGTTTCCAGCTTTCTGGCGTTAATAAATTGATTTTCAGAGATAGAAAATATTTTTTGTCGTGAAAAATACAGTTTTAGTCCGCGAATTACGAATATATCTAAAAACGCTTGTATTCGTCGAAAGTGATCGTTTTTATACGTTTCCAGCTTTCTTACCTTAATAAATTGATTTTCAGAGCTAAAAAATATCTTTTATCGTGAGAAATACAGTTTTAGTCCGCGAAGTACGAAAATGTCTAAGAACATTTGTATACGTCAAAAGTGATCGTTTTTAGACGTTTCCAGCTTTCTGACGTTAATAAATTGATTTTCAGAGATAAATTTTTTTTGTCGTGAAAAATACAGTTTTAGTCCGCGAAGTACGAAAATGTTTAAAAACGGTTGTAGTTGTCGAAAGTGATCGTTTTCAGATGTTTCCAGCTTTCTGACGTTAATAAATTGATTTTCAGAGATAAAAAAATTTCTTGTCAGAAAAATACAGTTTTAGTCCGCGAAGTACGAAAATGTATTAAAATGCTTGTATTCGTCGAAAGTGATCGTTTTTAGACGTTTCCAGCTTTCTGACGTTAATAAATTGATTTTCAGAGATACAAAATATCTTTTGTCGTGAATAATACAGTTTTAGTCTGCGAAGTACGAACACGTCTAAAATCGCTTGTTTTCATCGAAAGTGATAATTTTTAGACGTTTCTATCTTTCTGACGTTAATAAATTGATTTTCAGAGATAACAAATTTTCTTGTCAGAAAAATACAGTTTCAGTCCGCGAAGTAGGACAATGTCTAAAAACGCTAGTATTCATCGAAAGTGATCGTTTTTAGACGTTTCCAGCTTTCTGACATTAATAAATTGATTTTCAGATATAAAAAATATTTTTTGTTCTGAAAAATACAGTTTTAGTCCGCGAATTACGAAAATGTCTAAAACCACTTGTATTCGTCAAAAGTGATCGTTTTTACACGTTTCCAGCTTTCTGACATTAATAAATTGATTTTCAGATATAAAAAATATTTGTTGTTCTGAAAAATACAGTTTTAGTCCGCGAAGTACGAAAATGTCTAAAACCACTTGTATTCGTCAAAAGTGATCGTTTTTAGACGTTTCCAGCTTTCCTACCTTAATAAATTGATTTTCAGAGCTAAAAAATATCTTTTGTCGTGAAAAATACAGTTTTAGTCTGCCAAGTACGAAAATATCTTAAAACGCTTGTATTCGTCGAAAATGTTCGATTTTAGACGTTTCTAGCTATCTGACGTTAATAAATTGATTTTCAGAGATAAAAAATATTGTTTGTCTCGAAAAATACAGTTTTAGTCTGCGAAGTACGACAATGTCTAAAAACGCTTGTATTCGTCGAAAGTGATCGTTTTTAGACGTTTCCAGCTTTCTTCCCTTAATAAATTGATTTTCAGAGCTAAAAAATATCTTTCGTCGTGAAAATACAGTTTTAGTCCGCGAAGTACGAAAATGTCTAAAAACGTTTGTATATGTCAAAAGTGATCGTTTTTAGAAGTTTCCAGCTTTCTGACGTTACTAAATTGATTTTCAGAGATAAAAAATATTTTTTGCAGTGAAAAATACAATTTTAGTCTGCGAAGTACGAAAATGTCTAAAGTCGCTTGTTTTCATCGAAAGTGATCGTTTTTAGACGTTTCTAGCTTTCTGACGTTAATAAATTGATTTTCAGATATAAAAAATATTTGTTGTTGTGAAAAATACAGTTTTAGTCCGCGAAGTACGAAAAAGTGATCGTTCTTATACGTTTCCAGCTTTCTGACGTTAATAAATTGATTTTCAGATATAAAAAATATTTTTTGTCGTGAAAAATACAGTTTTAGTCCGCGAAGTACGAAAATGTCTAAAAACGCTTGTATTCGTCGAAAGTGATCGTTTTTAGACGTTTCCAGCTTTCTGACGTTAATAAATTGATTTTCAGAGATAACAAATTTTCTTGTCAGAAAAATACAGTTTTAGTCCGCGAAGTACGAAAATGTCTAAAAACGCTAGTATTCGTCGAAAGTGATCGTTTTTAGACGTTTCCAGCTTTCTGGCGTTAATAAATTGATTTTCAGAGATAGAAAATATTTTTTGTCGTGAAAAATACAGTTTTAGTCCGCGAATTACGAATATATCTAAAAACGCTTGTATTCGTCGAAAGTGATCGTTTTTATACGTTTCCAGCTTTCTTACCTTAATAAATTGATTTTCAGAGCTAAAAAATATCTTTTGTCGTGAGAAATACAGTTTTAGTCCGCGAAGTACGAAAATGTCTAAGAACATTTGTATACGTCAAAAGTGATCGTTTTTAGACGTTTCCAGCTTTCTGACGTTAATAAATTGATTGTCAGAGATACATTTTTTTTGTCGTGAAAAATACAGTTTTAGTCCGCGAAGTACGAAAATGTTTAAAAACGGTTGTAGTTGTCGAAAGTGATCGTTTTCAGATGTTTCCAGCTTTCTGACGTTAATAAATTGATTTTCAGAGATAAAAAATTTTCTTGTCAGAAAAATACAGTTTTAGTCCGCGAAGTACGACAATGTCTAAAAACGGTTGTAGTTGTCGAAAGTGATCGTTTTCAGATGTTTCCAGCTTTCTGACGTTAATAAATTGATTTCCAGAGATACATTTCTTTTTTGTCGCGAAAAATACAGTTTTAGTCCGCGAAGTACGAAAATGTTTAAAAACGCTTATATTCGTCAAAAGTAATCGTTTTTAGACGTTTCCAGCTTTCTGACGTTAATAAATTGATTTTCAGAGATAAATAATGTTTTTTGTCGTGAAAAATACAGTTTTAGTCCGCGAATTACGAAAATGTCTAAAACCATTTGTATTCGTCAAAAGTGATCGTTTTTAGACGTGTCCAGCTTTCTTAAAGTAATAAATTGATTTTCAGAGATAAATAATGTTTTTTGTCGTGAAAAATACAGTTTTAGTCCGCGAAGTACGAAAATGTATTAAAATGCTTGTATTCGTCGAAAGTGATCGTTTTTAGCCGTTTCCAGCTTTCTGACGTTAATAAATTGATTTTCAGAGATAAATAACGTTTTTTGTCGTGAAAAATACAGTTTTAGTCCGCGAATTACGAAAATGTCTAAAACCATTTGTATTCGTCAAAAGTGATCGTTTTTAGACGTGTCCAGCCTTCTTAAATTAATAAATTGATTTTCAGAGCTAAAAAATATCTTTTGTCGTGAGAAATACAGTTTTAGTCCGCGAAGTACGAAAATGTCTAAAAACGCTTCTATTCGTCGAAAGTGATCGTTTTTAGATGTTTCCAGCTTTCTGACGTTAATAAATTGATTTTCAGAGATAAATAATGTTTTTTGTCGTGAAAAATACAGTTTTAGTCCGCGAATTACGAAAATGTCTAAAACCATTTGTATTCGTCAAAAGTGATCGTTTTTAGACGTGTCCAGCTTTCTTAAAGTAATAAATTGATTTTCAGAGATAAATAATGTTTTTTGTCGTGAAAAATACAGTTTTAGTCCGCGAAGTACGAAAATGTATTAAAATGCTTGTATTCGTCGAAAGTGATCGTTTTTAGACGTTTCCAGCTTTCTGACGTTAATAAATTGATTTTCAGAGATACAAAATATCTTTTGTCGTGAATAATACAGTTTTAGTCTGCGAAGTACGAACACGTTTAAAATCGCTTGTTTTCATCGAAAGTGATAATTTTTATTCGTTTCTATCTTTCTGACGTTAATAAATTGATTTTCAGAGATAACAAATTTTCTTGTCAGAAAAATACAGTTTTAGTCCGCGAAGTAGGACAATGTCTAAAAACGCTAATATTCATCCAAAGTGATCGTTTTTAGACGTTTCCAGCTTTCTGACATTAATAAATTGATTTTCAGATATAAAAAATATTTTTTGTTCTGAAAAATACAGTTTTAGTCCGCGAATTACGAAAATGTCTAAAACCACTTGTATTAGTCAAAAGTGATCGTTTTTACACGTTTCCAGCTTTCTGACATTAATAAATTGATTTTCAGATATAAAAAATATTTGTTGTTCTGAAAAATACAGTTTTAGTCCGCGAAGTACGAAAATGTCTAAAACCACTTGTATTCGTCAAAAGTGATCGTTTTTAGACGTTTCCAGCTTTCCTACCTTAATAAATTGATTTTCAGAGCTAAAAAATATCTTTTGTCGTGAAAAATACAGTTTTAGTCTGCGAAGTACGAAAATATCTTAAAACGCTTGTATTCGTCGAAAATGTTCGATTTTAGACGTTTCTAGCTATCTGACGTTAATAAATTGATTTTCAGAGATAAAAAATATTGTTTGTCTCGAAAAATACAGTTTTAGTCTGCGAAGTACGACAATGTCTAAAAACGCTTGTATTCGTCGAAAGTGATCGTTTTTAGACGTTTCCAGCTTTCTTTCCTTAAGAAATTGATTTTCAGAGCTAAAAAATATCTTTTGTCGTGAAAATACAGTTTTAGTCCGCGAAGTACGAAAATGTCTAAAAACGTTTGTATATGTCAAAAGTGATCGTTTTAGAAGTTTCCAGCTTTCTGACGTTACTAAATTGATTTTCAGAGATAAAAAATATTTTTTGCAGTGAAAAATACAATTTTAGTCTGCGAAGTACGGAAATGTCTAAAGTCGCTTGTTTTCATCGAAAGTGATCGTTTTTAGACGTTTCTAGCTTTCTGACGTTAATAAATTGATTTTCAGATATAAAAAATATTTGTTGTTGTGAAAAATACAGTTTTAGTCCGCGAAGTACGAAAAAGTGATCGTTCTTATACGTTTCCAGCTTTCTGACGTTAATAAATTGATTTTCAGATATAAAAAATATTTTTTGTCGTGAAAAATACAGTTTTAGTCCGCGAAGTACGAAAATGTCTAAAAACGCTTGTATTCGTCGAAAGTGATCGTTTTTAGACGTTTCCAGCTTTCTGACGTTAATAAATTGATTTTCTGAGATAACAAATTTTCTTGTCAGAAAAATACAGTTTTAGTCCGCCAAGTACGAAAATGTCTAAAAACGCTAGTATTCGTCGAAAGTGATCGTTTTTAGACGTTTCCAGCTTTCTGGCGTTAATAAATTGATTTTCAGAGATAGAAAATATTTTTTGTCGTGAAAAATACAGTTTTAGTCCGCGAATTACGAATATATCTAAAAACGCTTGTATTCGTCGAAAGTGATCGTTTTTATACGTTTCCAGCTTTCTTACCTTAATAAATTGATTTTCAGAGCTAAAAAATATCTTTTGTCGTGAGAAATACAGTTTTAGTCCGCGAAGTACGAAAATGTCTAAGAACATTTGTATACGTCAAAAGTGATCGTTTTTAGACGTTTCCAGCTTTCTGACGTTAATAAATTGATTTTCAGAGATAAATTTTTTTTGTCGTGAAAAATACAGTTTTAGTCCGCGAAGTACGAAAATGTCTAAAAACGGTTGTAGTTGTCGAAAGTGATCGTTTTCAGATGTTTCCAGCTTTCTGACGTTAATAAATTGATTTCCAGAGATACATTTCTTTTTTGTCGCGAAAAATACAGTTTTAGTCCGCGAAGTACGAAAATGTATTAAAACGCTTGTATTCGTCGAAAGTGATCGTTTTTAAACGTTTCCAGCTTTCTGACGTTAATAAATTGATTTTAAGAGATACAAAATATCTTTTGTCGTGAATAATACAGTTTTAGTCTGCGAAGTACGAACACGTCTAAAATCGCTTGTTTTCATCGAAAGTGATAATTTTTAGACGTTTCTATCTTTCTGACGTTAATAAATTGATTTTCAGAGATAACAAATTTTCTTGTCAGAAAAATACAGTTTTAGTCCGCGAAGTAGGACAATGTCTAAAAACGCTAGTATTCATCGAAAGTGATCGTTTTTAGACGTTTCCAGCTTTCTGACATTAATAAATTGATTTTCAGAGCTAAAAAATATCTTTTGTCGTGAAAAATACAGTTTTAGTCTGCGAAGTACGAAATTGTCTTAAAACGCTTGTATTCGTCGAAAATGTTCGATTTTAGACGTTTCTAGCTATCTGCCGTTAATAAATTGATTTTCAGAGATAAAAAATATTGTTTGTCTTGAGAAATACAGTTTTAGTCCGCGAAGTACGAAAATGTCTAAAACCACTTGTATTCGTCAAAAGTGATCGTTTTTACACGTTTCCAGCTTTCTTACCTTAATAAATTGATTTTCAGAGCTAAAAAATATCTTTTGTCGTGAAAAATACAGTTTGTCCGCGAAGTACGAAAATATCTAAAAACGTTTGTATACGTCAAAAGTGATCGTTTTTATAAGTTTCCAGCTTTCTGACGTTACTAAATTGATTTTCAAAGATAATTTTTTTTTATTGTCGGGAAGAATACAGTTTTAGTCCGCGAAGTACGAAACTGTTTAAAAACGCTTGTATTCGTCAAAAGCAATCGTTTTTAGATGTTTCCAGCTTTCTGACGTTAATAAATTGATTTTCAGCGATAAATAATGCTTTTTGTCGTGAAAAATACAGTTTTAGTCCGTGAAGTACGAAAATGTCTTAAGAAGCTTGTAGTCGTCGAAAGTGATCGTTTTCAGATGTTTCCAGCTTTCTGACGTTAATAAATTGATTTTCGGAGATAAATAATGTTTTTTGTCGTGAAAAATACAGTTTTAGTCCGCGAATTACGAAAATGTCTAAAACCATTTGTATTCGTCAAAAGTGATCGTTTTTAGACGTGTCCAGCCTTCTTAAATTAATAAATTGATTTTCAGAGCTAAAAAATATCTTTTGTCGTGAGAAATACAGTTTTAGTCCGCGAAGTACGAAAATGTCTAAAAACGCTTCTATTCGTCGAAAGTGATCGTTTTTAGATGTTTGCAGCTTTCTGACGTTAATAAATTGATTTTCAGAGATAAATAATGTTTTTTGTCGTGAAAAATACAGTTTTAGTCCGCGAATTACGAAAATGTCTAAAACCATTTGTATTCGTCAAAAGTGATCGTTTTTAGACGTGTCCAGCTTTCTTAAAGTAATAAATTGATTTTCAGAGCTAAAAAATATCTTTTGTCGTGAGAAATACAGTTTTAGTCCGCGCATTACGAATATATCTAAAAACGCTTGTATTCGTCGAAAGTGATCGTTTTTATACGTTTCCAGCTTTCTTACCTTAATAAATTGATTTCTAGAGCTAAAAAATATCTTTTGTCGTGAGAAATACAGTTTTAGTCCGCGAAGTACGAAAATGTCTAAGAACATTTGTATACGTCAAAAGTGATCGTTTTTAGACGTTTCCAGCTTTCTGACGTTAATAAATTGATTTTCAGAGATATTTTTTTTTGTCGTGAAAAATACAGTTTTAGTCCGCGAAGTACGAAAATGTCTAAAAACGCTTGTATTCGTCAAATGTAATCGTTTTTAGATGTTTCCAGCTTTCTGACGTTAATAAATTGATTTTCAGAGATAAATAATGTTTTTTGTCGTGAAAAATACAGTTTTAGTCCGCGAAGTACGACAATGTCTAAAAACGCTTGTATTCGTCGAAGGTGATCGTTTTTATCCATTTCCAGCTTTCCTACCTTAATAAATTGATTGTCAGAGCTAAAAAATATCTTTTGTCGTGAAAAATACAGTTTTAGTCCGCGAATTACGAATATGTCTAAAAACGCTTGTATTCGTCGAAAGTGATCGTTTTTATACGTTTCCAGCTTTCTTACCTTAATAAATTGATTTTCAGAGCTAAAAAATTTCTTTTGTCGTGAGAAATACAGTTTTAGTCCGCGAAGTACGAAAATATCTAAAAACGTTTGTATACGTCAAAAGTGATCGTTTTTAGACGTTTCCAGCTTTCTGACGTTACTAAATTGATTTTTAGAGATAATTTTTTTTTTGTCGTGAAGAATACAGTTTTAGTCCGCGAAGTACGAAAATGTATTAAAATCGCGTGTTTTCATCGAAAGTGATAATTTTTAGACGTTTCTATCTTTCTGACGTTAATAAATTGATTTTCAGAGATAACAAATTTTCTTGTCAGAAAAATACAGTTTAGTCCGCGAAGTACGACAATGTCTAAAAACGCTAGTATTCATCGAAAGCGATCGTTTTTAGACGTTTCCAGCTTTCTTACGTTAATAAATTGATTTTCAGATATAAAAAATATTTGTTGTTCTGAAAAATACAGTTTTAGTCCGCGAAGTACGAAAATGTCTAAAACCACTTGTATTCGTCAAAAGTGATCGTTTTTAGTCGTTTCCAGCTTTCCTACCTTAATAAATTGATTTTCAGAGCTAAAAAACATCTTTTGTCGTGAAAATACAGTTTTAGTCTGCGAAGTACGAAAATGTCTTAAAACGCTTGTATTCGTCGAAACTGTTCGATTTTAGACGTTTCTAGCTATCTGACGTTAATAAATTGATTTTCAGAGATAAAAAATATTGTTTGTTTAGAAAAATACAGTTTTAGTCCGCGAAGTACGACAATGTTTAAAAACGCTTGTATTCGTCGAAAGTGATCGTTTTTAGACGTTTCCAGCTTTCTTACCTTAATACATTGATTTTCAGAGCTAAAAAATATCTTTTGTCGTGAAAATACAGTTTTAGTCCGCGAAGTACGAAAATGTCTAAAAACGTTTGTATATGTCAAAAGTGATCGTTTTTATAAGTTTCCAGCTTTCTGACGTTACTAAATTGATTTTCAGAGATAAAAAATATTTTTTGCAGTGAAAAATACAATTTTAGTCTGCGAAGTACGAAAATGTCTAAAGTCGCTTGTTTTCATCGAAAGTGATCGTTTTTAGACGTTTCTAGCTTTCTGACGTTAATAAATCGATTTTCAGATATAAAAAATATTTGTTGTTGTGCAAAATACAGTTTTAGTCCGCGAAGGATGAAAAAGTGATCGTTTTTATACGTTTCCAGCTTTCTGACGTTAATAAATTGATTTTCAGAGATAAATTTTTTTTTGTCGTGAAAAATACAGTTTTAGTCCGCGAGGTACGAAAATGTATAAAAACGCTTGTATTCGTCGAAAATATTCGAATTTAGACGTTTCTAGCTATCTGCCGTTAATAAATTGATTTTCAGAGATAAAAAATATCTTTTGTCGTGAAAATACAGTTTGTCCGCGAAGTACGAAAATGTTTAAAAACGCTTATATTCGTCAAAAGTAATCGTTTTTAGATATTTCCAGCTTTCTGACGTTAATA